>JAWNOC010000052.1:28750000-30000000 GCA_035046325.1 Drosophila niveifrons
TCGATTGGTGGCAGCAAGACCAAGGTGAGTGCAATATAACATAATGTAGTAGTCTATGTAGGATGTGGAAGTGGGATTTTGATTGGGCTTCGTGGGATTTGGGCATATGTGTGTTTGCGCCGTGAAATCAACAAACGATTATATGTATAAAAATCAAACGCACAGCAGTAAATCCATAAAGTATCCAAAGATAAAGAGTAGCTAGTTTACATATTTTTTATGTTTTGTGCTTTTGGGATGACAGGTTTTTCAATGAGGAAGTGAGATGGAGGTGGAGGTGGAGGAGACACATTGGCGTGGGCAGAGCGCAACAAATCAATCTCATTTACTGCCGTTGATAAGCCAGCACGCTTCTGTTGCTGTTGCTGTTGCTGTTACCACGGCTGCCTGACGTCTCTTATGGACGGAAGACTCGTCTATAGTTTTTTTTTGTTTCTAGTCAGCTGAAGAGTTTCGCACGCTCAATCAGCTACTGGCTACTGGTTGATAGTTGACTTTACCGTGCAGTTTGAGGCCATTCAAATCTGATAGTGACGACAATATGCGAGCGCGTCAGAAAAGATTGCGATAGTAATTGTGGAGTATAACACAGTAGTTGTTGGCAGGATAAGCGCGAATCACGGTGCACAGTGGTGTGAGTAGCCGTAAATACTACTGCTGCTACACAGAGAGAAAAGTTATGTTCGAACGGAAAGTTTAAGCACGAGCTCTATATAAATAAAAATGTTCCATTAGGCCTTTTTTTCTCAAGCAGATTAACTTAACGAAATATAAAACAATGTAAGGAACATAATATTAAAGAGGAAAATGTTTGCAACAACATTACAATACAAAAATCTCTCAATGAAATTCTTGTTCTTAATATTTATTAAAAGAGCCCGATAAGAAATTTTGATGTAGGAGCCAAGTAAAATTAATGTCTGCATACAACACTAAAAAGTTAAATACAATTTATTGTATAATCAAGTCAAAAATGTATTTCCCATCCATTTGTCTCACAAAAAAATAATCAAGTGATACTATATAATTTTACTTTAGATTTCATTAAAAAAATATATTGCTTAAAAATTTGAATAAAATATGGATAAACAAACTAAAATTAGGAAGATCAAAGCAAGCTAATTTGTTGATATAATTAAGCTGCATTTGAATTATAAAAAAGCAGAGTCGAGATTTTTGTTTTTTAACAAATTGTATATCACTTTAAACCAGATTTTTTGCTATCAACATAAGAAAATCACAACATCAAAATATATATTTTGAAATTTTATTTATCAACTAAAATTTGTATTCAAATCAAATAGTCTGAACATTTTGTTTACTAGCACTTTGGATCAATATCTTTTATGCCAATGTTAACTATTTTCTTTCGCAAAGAATCGATTAAATCGCGATTGATTATTTTTCTCGCTGTGCACTTGTACTTGATGTAGAAATTCAGGTGCATTGTTTGCCGACGCGTCTGCTCTTTGGTGGTCCCACCCAGTGTAGCAGTGATTACTCCACCCCAGAGTCGCCAGCTCTTGTTTTTTATTCTTTTTTATGTCGGGGTGATTCAATAACTGCCTGCACTTGCTCAAACAAAACGTGCATTTAACACCTACGCCGGGTCAATATATACATATATACACTAATATGTGTGTGTAGAAGTGCCGCCGCTCTGGGGACATCGAGTGGTGAGTGGGGGGGTGGGGAGAGTAGTCCAGTGACTGGGGGAAACAGTTACAGTGGGCAAAGCAGGGGTTAGTTGGCCTAAGCGGACAAAGCGCGTTCGTGTAGATGGCGCGATAAGATCTCTGATGTAAATGTGGACTCCCCTTCCACACGCCCCGCCTCCTCGACTATGAAACATACTTACAAGTATTTATGAATTTTTAATGAATTGCCGCGTCACACGTCACACGTGAGCATTCGTGGAGCAGGCAGTGAAGGAAGGGAAGCACATGGAAATTGCTGTGTAAATTAACATATTGCTCAAAAATCGCTCGATAGAAATCGGTTGGCTATAAAGCACTGGCGCAGTGGGCGTGACTTTAGAGACCCTTGCTGAAATTCTGTAATAAATTTTTCAACGTGTTCTTTTTTTTGTCTGCGTTTCGCAATTGAATTTCACGGCAATTAATGTCTATAAAATCCACAATTTTGCTTTTTTTTTTCTTTCTTTGCTTGCAGCAAGTGGCCACGCCCACGGTGGTAAAGAAGATTATACGGCTGAAGGAGGAGAACAGCAGCATGTTTGCCTGGGAAATACGCGAGCAGTTGCAGCAGCAGCGTGTTTGCGATCAGAGCTCCGTGCCCTCGATTAGCTCCATCAATCGCATATTGCGCAACAGTGGCCTGTGGACCGATGAGATGACTTCCAGCCAACAGAACGCTGCAGCAGCAGCAGCAGCAGCGGCGGCGGCAGCGGCAGCTCATCACAGTGATTATGCCACACCGTCGCAACTGTATGCGGCAGGCGGCGGTGGCAACTCGGTGGCAGTGGCAGGTGGAATGCAACGAGCAACACCCACATCAGCCACAGCGTCGACATCAGCCTCACGCTACAGCAAAGCGCCGACATCGCCTTCATCATCCTCATCATCGGCAGCAGCAGCAGCGACAGCACCGAAGCTCTTACCTAGTCACGGCAATGCTGGTGGTCACAGTCATGTGTCCAGTCAACTGGGTGGCTTGGATCTCAGCTACTCGGCACTGCACAAACACTGGCTGTGGAATCCCTCGCTTCTCTATTACACCCAGGCACACATGCAGGCTGCCCAAGCGGCGGCGGCCACAGGGGGTCAGTTCTTGCCTTATGCCGGCAACTATTTGCCACATGGGGCAGCCAACATTGCTGCCGTGGCAGCCGCAGCAGCAGTGGGCAATCATTCGATGAGTGGCGGCGGCGGCGGCGGCGGTTTCACCAAATCGGAGAGTTCCATTGATTTGACCAAACCATGCGCAATGGGTGATCCGTTGAGTGATTGCGATTCGGGCAAATCGTCGCCGACAGCGTTGTCATTGATCTCGACTAGCGCCAGCCTCAACGACACTTTGAACAACACCACCAACAACAACAACAATAACAGCAACAACAACAACAATAGTCGCAAGAGGAATCCGTATTCGATTGAGGAGCTGCTGAAGAAGCCCGATAAGCGGCTGCGTCTGAGCAGCGAGGCGAGTCTTGAGGGAGCGACAGCCAAGCGTGATAATCTGGATAGCATAAGTTCGAGTTCCAGTTCCAGTTCGTGTGAGAGCCACAGCAATAGCAACAGCAGCTCCAACAGCAGCTCTGAGGATGCGGCCAATGCTTTGAGTAGCAACGCAAAGCCGCAGCTGAATGTTGTCGACATCGAGGAGGATTGCAGCGTTGAGGTAGTTAATTAATTTAAGTGAATTTCTCTCTTTGTCTCTCTCCCCCATTCCCCCGCTTTGTCCCCCATATAATCGTGATAACTATTCGTAAACAAATAAAAGAAATAAGGCTAGCTAGAAATATGTAAACACTCTTTACTTGCATCATTTGAGAAGCTAATACTTTACTTCAAAAATAAATGTATTTCATTGTCAAGCAGCTAGATAAGTAATCTTAAGTTTACTATAAACATTTATTCAACAAAATAGTCGCAATTGTATGCAAGCATGTAAATAATACAAGTAAATGCTGTTTTAATTACATATATCGTATCGTACTTGAATATTTTAAATAAAGTGCGCATAAGTACTCGAACTCCTTCTTCTCGATGTTGTTGTTATTATTGTGTCTGTGGCTGTGTTAACTGGTCTTCGTGTGGTCCCCGACCTGTTTTGTCTTTCAGTTGCAGTTGCTGTGGCAGTTGCTGTGGCAGTTGGAGGCGCTCTTTAATTAACTTGCACGCCAATGAAGTGTCAACAAGTTGCCAGCAACAGCAATTGGCTGCAACAATGCGCTGCAAAGTGCAAAATTACAGGATGTCTGACACGACCATAACTATCGATCGCCCGCGGTGGCAGCAGCCCCCTTCCCCTCCTCCTTACCTACCTCCCTCCCTCCCTTGACATCACCTTCGGCTCCTCCATTTTCCATCTCCCATCTCCCATCTGTGGACTGTCCGACACTGTGGTCCAGCAGTCAATTGTCGCGCAATTTTGAATGCATCAATTATGGAATTCAGCAATTTGTACTTTTAGCACATGATGCAGTAGAAATATTTTAATACCGGACTACGTTGCGTATACTTAATGCATAAAAATTTATAAAATTAATACATTTATAAGCATATAATAAACTTCTTTACTATACATTTTTTAGCACTTAATGCAGTTGAAATATTTTAATACCGGCCTACGTCGCGTATACTTAATGCTTAAAAAATTATAAAATAAAGACATTTATTAGCATATATTAAACTTATTTACTATAAATTGCCCAATTCAATGCTATCTAGTAATCTTGTTGAATTGCTTTTTTAACAATTTGGATTTCAGGCTTATAATATAACTAAATCGAAAAGCTTTCTTTCAACTTGGGGATTGAAAGCCAAACAACCAAAGCTAATATTGTACATACAGTATATTTAAATGCAGTTCTACATTTTCAAATTTTGTCTTTAAGCAAAATTGTTTTAATTTTTATTTTTTTTAACTATTCAGTAAAGAAACTCGTTTTTTTTACAGCACATCAATTTGAATCAAATTTGAAGCTTCATGGCAGCCATTTTATGCACAGAGTAATTGTTTCTATTATATACAATTCAACGTTAATGCATTGAGTTAAGACAACTTAAAATGCAACTTTAAAAAACATTTACACAAATGCATATAGTTCTAATTACTTGTTATAATTACGTATTTTCTTTACACGAGTATTGAATTTATTAATGTCTTTAAGTATTTCTTTACATGAGTATTGTATTTTTCAATGTCTTTCGATAATGAACCAAAACTAACTTAGTATGAAGTGTTGAGCATAAGCTAAACAAATTTTGTGCCAGAAAACTGAATTTTGACCCACTATGCGTTGCATTGGCGTTGCAAACGAGTCAAGGCGACAATGGCAATGGAATTGCTATTGGAATTGGAATTGACGCGTCTTGCTGTGGTGTGATTTGGTGTGGCAGCAATGTGCACAGAATTCATAAACAGAGAAGAGCGAACAGATCACGGGCTTGCCGCCAGGGACGAGTGTGCAGACACCTCAACGAGTCGCTGAGTTTGTGAATTGCCACCATTTGAATCGACATCGATAGCGACACCGACAGGAGGAGCCAGAAGTGTTAACTTTCTCAGGATGGACAGCTTTCTTGACTACTCTAAATATGATGGCAATAAATCAGTGTGTCTTAGATAACTTTAGCGGCGTTTTCCTTTTCTTTTTTCGTTGGCTTAACTGTGTTTAAGGAAAAGCAATTAACTGCGTAGTGAGTTTGCTTCAAAGTGAAGTAAATAGTGCTTGAAATCAATGATAATTTATATAGACTACAAATGTAGATTAGAAATTATGTCATCATAGTTGTTAACTATTTAATGTAATTATGTATAGAATTATTCCATTCTTAATGCCTCTATGGGCATTAACAAAATTAGTCATGATTTTAATTGAATCATAAATTGAATGTTTGCTTTAGCACTAAAGAAACTTTTGAGCAAGCTCTCTAAATAAATAAAAGCGCAAAATCAAGGCACGAACCGTGCCAAAAACTCAAATGCGAAATATATGCGAAAAACGTAGAATTCGCAGCTCAAGTGGGGTAACAAAAAAAGAGAGAGAGAGATACGTTTACTGTCGAAATAGGAAGCTGAAAATTAGTAAAAAAAGCTGCCATAATTGTATCACGTGCGGAGTGTGGAGCCGTAAGGGACATTGCACTTCATAAACAAAGCTAAAAGGCGTTGAAGATGCGCACAAGAAAACTTTTGTCTTTGCTGTTGCTGCTGCTGAAGCTGAGGCTGACGCTGATCAGGAATGCCGTACAGTGTGAAGGCTTTCCAGGAGAAGGAGAAGGAGCAGGAGCAGGAGAAGAAGCGGAAGGAGTAGAGCAGTAGAGTAGAGCAGAGACGAGAGCCGGATCGTGGCCAGTGGCACAGGAATGTCCAGGCATGACTATGACTGACAGGCTGGGATGCCTTGGCAAAAAGTTGCTGCTTTGGGCGGTTACTGATTGCGCACATAATGTTTGTTGAACGTTGAACGTTGCTGAACGTTGCAATCGTTGCTACGATCGTCTTCGATCATAAGCTTTGGGGGCGACACTTTTGGGCCAGGCCACATCGGGACAACAGAATATTTTTATACGCTCGCGTTCGAAATATCAATGAGCTGGGGCAAACATAACATAGTCGAGACAGACAGTGCAGGATCCGTCTCTCGCAATATTCGCAATTCGATCTCGCTGCGATTTCCGATCGAAGGCGTTTTTTGCAACGCCTTTGCCAGAAGATTTTGCGCGACAAAAAAGCAACGCTTGCACGTTGCTGAGCATTTGGATTTCGCGCTCGTTTTGTGGTTTTTATAACGCTGTTGAGCGAGATACAGATACAGATACAGATACAAGTAGCGAGATACAGATACAGATACAGATGCTTTAGATGGAAAGGAGCTGAGCTCGCTCTCAGCAGCGATTGGACTGTTTGCAATGTTCCGTCGCGCTGTTTGCGTTTGATTTGTGTTTTGGTTTTTGCGGACGCGTTTTTGGCATAAATCAAAATCTTGTTGGACATTGGACAAGCGCATTTTGCACAGATCCGATTCCGATCCCGATTCCCTTTCCTTTCCTTTCCTTTCCTTTTGCTAAACATTTCTTGGAGCATCGTTTTGGCCGCAATGCGATGCGACAGATATTATGGCAGAAAATTTATTTTATGGCGGTAATGGTGTTATGTTTTACGCGATTAGCAGATCGAAATGTTTGACAATGCACATTTAAGCAGCGGAATTCAATCAATCGAAGATTCATTTGCCAATAATGTAATCCAAATCAATTAAGAGTTAATTGCACGTTTTGAAATGTGCTGACAGTTATTTTGTTAAATATTTATTCCAGCACTAAAATATTGATTATAGAAGTTGTAGCTTTTGATGCTATATTTTTAATGGTTTTAATTTGGATGTCAAACAAAATTATTTAATAAAATTGTTTTGAAATGTTGAATAAAGATATTGTAATTTCAATTTGTTTGTACTTTAATACAGATTAAAGATAATGCTTACAGTATTTTGATGCTACATTTAATGATACATTTTTAATGGTTTTAATTTGGATTGCAAGCAAAATTTTTTGATAGAAGTGTTTTGAAACGTTAAATAAAGATTATGGGATTTGAATTTGTGTTAATGCAAAACAAAGATAATTTATGCAGTATTTTCATTATTTAATATTTATAATATAACAACAGCAATTGTGATGGCAATAACATAAAGTGATCAACACATTATTATCTTGAATTCAACATTTAAATGATGGATAAAGATCGATTAAAACTCTCGAAGCATAAATTTTGTTTAAATGTTTTTATCATTATTTCATTTATTGTATCACTTAATTATCCCTGAGTTAATTTTGTTCAATCATTTGTGTTTTATTAAGTCAACAATAGTATTCGTTTTACTTAGATAAAAAGAATGTTAACTAAACTAAATAAATAAAGCACATAACTATGTAAAATGTTAGCCAGCATCAGCTAAGAAGATTTATATAATATATATTTCCCTTTTACGGGCACTTGTGAAGTAGTTAATTTGATAATAGAGCACACTTAATAGACTTGTTGACTTCCGCTTTCGAAGGCGTGACACGTTGCCCCAATGCACCAAGTGACTTTTCTTGGATTTTCTCCTCTTACCTTTTGACATTTCGGGGTGACATTTTTTCTCTGTGGTAATCTGGAGTGGAGTGGAGTGAAGTTGAGATGTTTTTGTGTCTACTTAAGTTTTTTATGCAGCGCGCTGCCCTTGTAAAATAAAGCAATTTTTTATGGTCAATTTCTTAAAGACTACACTGACTTAATGCATCCGACCGGACTTGAACTCGTGATCATGGGACCTTTAGCGATGAGTTGTCAACACACACACACACAGCATCGAGATTGATTTCTCTGTTATGTGTGTGTGTGTTTGTGTGTTTCTTGTGGCTAACGCCGACCGTTGTGCTCACAATTAAACCGTAAAAAGCGACGAAGCCAACAACAACAATGCGGGAGAAAAGGGTTAATTAGCAGTCGCCGGAGTAAGTGAGCCAAGAATTGAGAACCTAACAACCCGGACCGGCAAAAGGCAAAAGGCAACCGGCAAACCGACAACCGGCAACAGAAGCAGTTATGTTCTCATTTAAAACGCTCGACAACAGGTTGAAAGAGAGCAATAAAAATTAAAATGTTTTCCTGCTTTCCTCATCAGGTCGCTTGGGCATTAACAACATTAAACAAAAAAAGACTAAAACTGTGAATCGTCGCATCGATGAATCGATCGCATAATGGGGAATTGAACGAGCCAACAACGAGACAACAAATCACAAAAACAGTAGCAATCCCCCAAAATATTGTCCAACTGTGACATTTACATAATTAGGTTTTATTGTTGTTGCCTTCCCTCAGACTCAACCTGTGATCATCGCTCCCATGAGTTCCACAATCACAACAAATTCAAATACAAATTCGAGTGTGAGTTGCGTTGATCGATCGGCGGAAACTCATTCGATATTCATTTGTGAATTTCCTTTAAATCTGCCAAAATGAAAAAGAAGTTGTAACATAGCATAAATAAAATTCAATTTCAAATGCTGCTGAGATGAGAAATAACGTTGAACGTCAAGTGAATGACCTGGCATCATAATCAAAGTCAGTAGGCGACTGTGTGGCAATAAAAGCAGTTAACAACTTTACAACAACAGTCAACGCCACACGGCACACGATGTTGCACTCACTCTTCTTGTGTTGTGCTGTGTGTGTTGTGTGTGTGTAACTTCTTCGACATGGACTTTGATATCGCTGTGCTGAGCACTTTGATCAGCTGCCCATTGAGTTGACGACTCTTCTGTATCGGATTCGAATTCGGGATTGCATTCTTATAGCCATGATAAATTTACTTGTACTTTACATAGCGCCAGCTCACTCAGCACTTTAATTTGTTTCGATGTTATTGGTTCCACTGAATTCAAGGAAGTAAAAGTTCGTTAAAATTACATTTAAATTTATATTGTTTCATTTTCGTTTCTTTTATTTTTATTTTGTTTTACTTTATTCTCTTATATTTATATTTTAGTGTTACGTTCCAATCAATTTGTTGAAATTAGTTCAATTTATTTTTTTAATATTTTAAATTGTAACTTTGCTTTTTCGTGTAAAAATTATAACAAATTTGATATCTTAACCCTCGTATCTCTTTTTACGAAAATTTTGTATTTACCCCATCTTCAATTTCTTACTACTATAATAAAAAACTATTAATTAAAAATAGTATTTTTGTTTGATTTTATTGCCCATTAGAAAATAAATAATATCTTTAATATTTAAGTAGCAATGAGTGTCAAAATTCATTTTATTTATTTGTCAAGCGCTCGTTAAATTTTTATTACTGTTTGAATGCCCATTAATAGGATTTTAATAATTGATATTATAAATTATGAATGATTAATACATTATTGTATTATTATCCGTGATCAATTAATTTGATTTTTAAAATTTTAATATTTTTGAGATGAGAAATAACAAGTTTAATTAAAATAATAAAATAAGCGAGATAATATTTACTTTTTTAGCCGTGTGTTTTTATTCAGTATAAAATATTCGAAGGTTACTAGAATATTAGGAAATAATAAATTTATGTATACACAGAACAACGGATTTTCTAAGTTTACTCAAAATTTTGTATTTCTTATGCTTAGAATCTTTAGTTTAATATGTTAAGATACTGGAATATTAAAAAAATAAGTACTTGATTTTTTTCTCATTAGTATACTATATACTATTCCATTCAACAAATAAATAAATAATTAAAATAATTAATAAATTTAAAGAAAATACGTTTACAAGAAATTAAAAACTTTGTTATATTATTTTGAGTATATATAGGTTTAGAGATTACTTTAGCGCATTAAAAGTAGTGTGTTTCTATTTGTTTTTCGATATAAAATGATTCCAGGTATTTAACTACTTTCTATAATGAAGCAACCTATTTGATTATGAGGGTTTAACCAATGCAAATCGATTTCAAGCTGACTGCAGCTGCGGGGCGTGCTTCTAGTTGCAAGTAGAAAGAAGAACGAGAGCATAAAGAATATGGATAGTTAAGAGTGAGGGTAGAGAGAGGGGATTCTGCCAGTGAGTAATTCGTCAAAAATCAAACGAAAAATGCATACTTCCGCATCCGAGTGGAGGGGCCAGAAAGCAAACTGATTCACCTGCTCAGGTGCTCAGGGTATCCTGAGTTCTGAGTCCTGAGTCCACTTGTCGCGCGCGTTCACATTAGATGCGCACTGGCATCGACAGCCTGCATTATCCTTGGTGTCCTGGCTGCAGTCTTGGTTATTCGTGGCACAAGTGCTCAAGTGCCCATCATTAGCTTGTTCGCTCCTTCAGCAATTACGCCACTCGAATTGTCTTTGACATGACTGCAGGATCTGTAGGATCTGCAACGTTTCTCCTGCTGCACCTTTCAAATCGCACTTTGTTAATTTTCGTTGTTCGTTGTCTTTTTTTCTTGTGTCCTGCACCGATGCTGGTTGCACATTCGCGCCTCCTTCGCCTTGGTAATGGTAATGGAATTATAATTATAGACTTCGCTCCCTCACTCGCTGTGTTTTGTCCTGGCTAATGTTGTCAGCGAACTCTCGAGTACCGTTTTCCCCCTCGTCTCTCTCACCTTGCCACGTTTCGCGGTCAGTTTTGTGGTTGTTGCTTCTGATGCCGCTACATTAAATTGTCAAATTGTTTGCACTCTTCTTATCATGATGTCTGATGAAAAGGGGCACGTGCTCATCATATATATTCTCATACGACATAAATTGAGTGAACAGACTACCATTAGCCAGCTATTGCAAATATCACACAGTAAAGGCAAAAGTACACATATTCTAGATCATAAGTCGCGCATCTGAATAATCAAGCATTTATAATACCTGAATTTATATAAACCTTGAGTGGTAATTTTTCTACTTAATTATTAAATTTTAATTAGCTAGTCGCGAAAAACAGTTTAATGTGCACACGCCAATTGCGTTTCAAGGGTTAATATGTAGTCAAGGCGTCATTAAACGCTCTTTGCGCCTCAATCAAATGTTCCGCATATAATGAATGGATCATATTCCCATAGAATCCACTTTCGCAGCACTGACCGCAAGATGGCGCTCTCACATTTATAGCCATTAGCTTTCAGTCGCATGGCAGTTTAGCCATCGTAAGCTGACGAATATAAAATATCTGCTGCAATGAAATCCACTCTATGAGTTCCAACTTAATCCAGTTGAATTCCAATTGGATTGTAGAAGTTAGCTTGGTGCTGAACATTGGTAAATTTAAGCTGCTTGCTATGGAATTCTCTTTAGCCAAGGTAGCTACCAAATGTTCCTTTTGTTCGGTTCATAAACCTTTTTTTGGGAAATGCGAAGCTAGACCACAAACCATTTGAATTTCCTACAAGAGGGAAAATGTTACGAATGTAAAAATATCCCATGGTTCTGTTATGCTCGTATGGCACTGTACCGTTTTTCAAATCATTGTGGGGCTCTTTTTTGTGTACGAAAAAGAAAAAAATGTAAAGCGAACAAATTAGCAGAGACTAGCTTTGTGTAAATGCTTATGTTGTGCTCATATGGCAATGTTAAGTTGCTGTACAACGTTAAATTCGGTTGACAATTTGAATTTTAGTTGAATGTAACCGTTTTTGGCCTTTTTGAGAACTTTTGATTATCACATTTTAAAGCAGTAAATTATTGTTATGTAAGCAAAATACTTTGCTTAAAATTAGTTTGGTTGGTTAATCAATACATAAATACGGCGAAGAAGCATCAAAAGCCCGAATAATGTGAGGCACACAAAAGGTCAAAGGGCCATTTGTGTCTAATTAAATTTCATTTGTTATTGCAGAGCCTAGAGGGCAGCTGTTGAGAATGGAAAATAATCTCTGGGAGCTAGAAGAGAGCTGCTGGTGCTTGGGGCCGCCTAATTCAATTATTGTACCACTGTAAATATGATTTACACTCGGACGCGCCACTCGACGACAAACCGACAGACGACAGACGACAGTCGACAAACCGACAGACGACAGTCGACATTCTTCAGCCGTTTACAGCACTGTGTGCAGGGCAACAATTCAGACGCACATTTGGTCGGCTAGAGGTCATAAAGTTGCGACTTACACTCAAAGCAGCGGTAGATCAGTCCAACGCAGGGGGGCGGGGGCGGGGGAAGTGGTCACCATGTATGCCCAAGCTCTGCCAAGCGCCAGTAATTCACTCGTCACATGCAAGAAATGGAAGCTGAGGGATGGAAGATGCGAGATGCGAGGGAGAATAACAGTAAGAACAGTGGCATAGGGGCAGCTGCAAATTAATGCTACAACACATACATCAAAATCAGCCTGAATTTGCCAAAACAAATCCGATTTTTCTCTCTGCTTACTTTTTAGGTTGCTGCGTGTTGCAATTTTGTTTGAAATTTTTTTATAGAATGATTTTGGTCATCAAAATGTTGAACACTTCAATATAAACAAACATGGTTAAAGCTATTGAATCTTTTTATTCGACCGATAGGAAATCAAAACAGCAAATAAATAAAATACAATTAAATTAGCTTTAAGGTATGTAATTTGCTATAAACTTTATGTTTGTTGTCAAACTCTTTCTACAAACAATTTTCTTGCAAACTATTTTATTATTATTGCGGAAATACGTATACTTAATAAAATATTTACTTAAAAAAGGAGCAAAAAATAAGCTAAAATAAAAAACCTTCTTGAAGTTTAGTTTGTTTTTTTGTTAGGAAATGAATAAGTTTTATGTTATGTTTGTTGAAATTATTTTGCTACCACTTAAAGTTAGGCGTATAGTACTAGATATCGATAATCAATCAAATATATTTTCTGAACTCTTCTTTCTATTTGTTTAACAAATTCTTAGACATTCGTTTAAAATACGTATACTTAACAAAGTTTGTTATGTATACCTAAAGATTAGCTAACATTTGAGAAACTATTTCAGTTCACTTTCTTAGTTATCCTAACCATGCTGCCAATTAAATTGAATTAAAGAATTCGACAACCAAATTGTAGGCATTATTATGCAAATTCATAAAAATTAACTAAAATGTTGAAACTACTGCAGTTTAGTTTTATTGGAAAAGGGGGGAGAAAAACGATTTTATGGTTTGTTAAGCCGAGTTTGCTGCCAATTAAAAGGGATGCGTATTGTTGTTGAAACTGTCTGAAACTGTCGAAAATGTAAATATGCATAAAGGACACGTTGCACGTAGAGTGAAGAGGAGACGGTTGACAGACATAGTACCTGACACATAACTAATTTCTGGCTTCTGGAGCAACTCAATAAGAATGCGAAACAGAAAACAGACAGAAAACATTCTCTCCTCTCAAAATATGCGTGCGAGTGTTGAAAGTGTAAAATTGGCAAGAGTCGCAACGAGCCAGGAAATACTTTCTCGTAATACATTTGCACTTTTAGTTGTTGTTGCTGAGATAGTGCTAGGAGGAGGGGAAGAAGGGGGGAGGAGGAATGCCACATACGATGACGACGACGAGTTGAGCTGAGAATGCGAATTTACCAAAAAGTCTGCAAGCATGACTGAAATCAGGTGGAGGGGGGCGAAGAGAGAGAGGGAGAGGGAGAAAAAAATAGTCGTGGCAAAATATGAGTAAACTGAAGTTTCGTATAGTTGTTGCTGTTGCCTGTCGCTGTAATTTATGTCAAACAAACTGTGAAAAACTATGAAAATATTGTGCAAAAAAACAAAGAGCAACTCTTGAGAGAGCGAGCAAGAGAGAGGAAGAGAGTGAGGGAGAGAGCAAAAAGATGCGGCCATGCGGAATGTTTATTTGCTGTAAAATTTGAAGCATGCAACGAACGTTTATGAAATAGAATTTTTTGTTTTTTTTTTGGTCGACATTCAGTGAAATTTATTTTATTTTATTTCAGTGTTGGTTTCGCAGTAGCAGCTCTTGACTATTATAACTCGCAATAACTCTATTTGATACACTCATTTGGCAAAAATGTTGTACATAAATGTAAATTGCTTTAAACGTGAACCCGAAAAAACATCAAAGTAAAAACGGCCATTAAACATTTACCACTTCTTGCATTTCAAATAGCAAATAATTTGGTCGTCAAGTAGTAAGGAGACTGAACTAGAAGAGAAGAGTAAACTGAAGTGGAGTCGAGTGGAGTGAAGTACAGAGAGAGAGAGAGAGAGAGAGGAGTATGAGAGAGAGAAGTAGAGATCTTAAGCGAGCCATTGCTGCCAATTAATTTGACTTTTATTAAAGAAATAATGCAATTAGGCAGCGCAACCAAAAAGTTAAGTAAAACTGAAAGCGAGTTCAATGGGTTAGGGGTTGAACCCTTCATTGGCTCTTGATTGATGAAACCAGGCATCAATCAAGCAGCACTTGAAGACGCTCTCCAGCAACAACAACTGGCAACAAGAGCAACCAGCAGCAGCTTCATAAAGTTTGTGGCTTTTTGGTTAATGAATAATAAGCAAAAGAGGCCAAGGGGCACAAAGGGGCGCGATAGGAGAAGGGTCACATGTGTTTGCATTTATTGGGACACTCCTCGGGGCTCAGAATCAAACTCAAACTCAGACTCAAACTCAGAGTCCGCCCTCATTTCGATGTTGAAAAGTGAAATTGTGTTGTTAATTAATTAAATTGTCTTCTTTCCCCTTTTGGCCCTTGGCACAACATTATTGCCAGCGTTGCCATCGATTGAACAACAATGTAACGTGTTATTAATATATATACTTGTAATAAATGTTACAAAATTTGTATAAAAGTCTGCAAAATAAAGAAAACTATTCAATAATTAATAAACTTGTGCGTTTGACATGCAAACTGAGTTCTGATTCACTGCTTAAATTATGCACAATAAATGTGAGTAATGCTTTTGCTTAGTTATGTGTCATCTTCAGCTAATTGAACAACAGACGCACACAGCAACAAAAAAAATAAACACATCAATAAACTCAGTATAATTAGAGCAAGGAAAAAGGTCAAGAAAGTGGAATGTTATTTGAGTGGATTTTAAATAAGTTGATGTCTGTATTTATCACTCATATTTGAATGTTTACTTGGGAATATTTCAATTGAACTTAAAATTAAATATATGCTTATGGCTTAATAATTTGTTATTGAGTTAGAAGCAATTGTGACAACCTCGATGACACAATGAAATTTAGTCAGGGAGTTATGTTAAGAATAAATAGAATATATTTTAAATCTATTTTAATCCTTTGTTAGTCTCATTTATTGAAATGCAGCTTATTTAGCTTTTGAATAGCTTAAATATTAGCTTATCAAAATAAATATAGCTTACCAAAAATATGCAGCAAAAATACTAAAATATACTTATACTTGGCATTCGGTATTACACGATAATCAAAATATACCATAGAGTATAAAATATAACAGATTGTCGATAAAGCAACAAAAACTTCACATATGCTTGGAGTATATGTATTATACTATATTCAAAATAAACCATACAGTATAAAATATACCCAATTGTCTGGTAAAGTTACTAGAACTCTACCTATATTCGGTATTCGGCAGTATATATATATTATAAAATATACCAGATTGTCAGCCAAAGCAAATAAAACTCTACCTATACTTGGTGTTCAGTATTATACTATATTCGAAATATACCGTAAAGTGAAAAATATACCAGAGTGTCAGATAAAGCAATTAAAACTCGAAATACCATTGGAATATCATACAATATATCCACCTATACTTGTAATATAAATATACCATTGAGTACAAAATATACCAGATTATCAGGTGAAGCAACTTATACTCTATACATACTTGGAATGTATTAGGCCATATTCGAAATATACTATAGAATGCAAAATATACCAGCAAAATTAAAGTCGATTGCAGTAGGCAGCTTTTGCTATGCAAAATAAGTTATTAACTAACTTCAAAAATTTGTATCTGATTGCAACCAAATCGAATCACAAATTCTGCAGTTGAATAAATGTGAATCAATTTTAAATAAGTTAATATCTTCTTTAATTCTTAATCATTTAAATATTTAAATGTGAAATACTTCAACTAAAGTGAAGTATTTTTATAGTTTGCTTGAGTTTGAGTTATCAACAATTGTGCCAACTTAGATGACACAATTTACATTCGGAGTGCTCGCATTAAAATGCAATAAAAATAAAAGAGTGAAGACTAAACACAGTGAGTGCTCCCTTTTTGAGTGAATACATGACATGAAACATATATGTTTGAATGCTTGGCTTGCTGGCTCATTTAATTGGCTTCGCTGAAGGTCAGCACGAATGCGAGTACTCGAACATACATTCATGCGTATGGCATGAGTGTACCCACACCCATTCAGATGTTTTTACACAATTCGCCTGGTCAATTGAAGAGGTCAAATTTGTGTGTTGTGTCAGGACTTAGTCATGTCTCTCTCTGGGGTGTTAAAGTTAATGCTTCAAATGCCAGACATCAGCTTAGCGTGTGTGTGTGTTGATGTGTGTGTGTGTGTGTGTGTGTGCGGGGTTGCTGCCTAAGCAATAATAATTTCAACAAATTAAAAATTAATGAGTTCTGGTCATACGGTCATCAAAAGCATAATTGGTAAGCAAGTCTTATACGGGATTGAGAGGGAGAGAAAGAGAGAGAGAGAGAGAGAGAGAGAGGGCGACCGACTTCAATAGCTGCGACCGAGTGTCAGAATTTATTAAAATTGAATTAACATCAAAGAGTCTGACTAATGTGTCAGTTATGTGGGTAATGAATGTGTTTGTTCGTTCTTTTTTATTTGCTTGCAACATGAAATCAGCTGCATTAATCCGATGGAAATTTGGATGTAAAATTTCAAGCATATTACTTTGCCAGGATACCTGGCACATCCTGCGCTTTGTGGTCTCGCACTTGTACGCAAAATAAGAGCAACTGCTTGCCGCTTACGAACATACAAATATCCCCCAAACGTGTGCTAGTTGAGTTGTCCAAAATGTCTGTATAATCTTGCGGTTGCTTTGGTCCACTCTTGTTGCTGCTGTTCTTGCTGCTGCTGCTGTTGTTGACAGCAAATAGAACGAGGTGTTGGATGCTGAGATGCCTGTCCCGGGGCACAAGGCTAAAAGTGAGCGCTTTTCACTTTACGCTCTCCCACCTCTACATCTCTTCCCGCTCTCTCTCTCTCTCCTGCTCTCACTCTCTTTACCTCACACTTTGTGTTTGGCTTGCGTGTGTGAGATTCACTGCAAAAGTGACAGATTTTGACAATGTGTGCTGTTACTGTACTCTTGCTCTCGTTGTTGTTGTTGTTGTTGCTGCTGTAGTCTGCGGCTTTGCATTTGATGGCTGGCAACCGCAGCACAAGGCAAGAGAGAGAGAGAGAGTGTGTCCCGTTAGTTGGTCAAGCAGTTAACATGACAAGCAAAAATAGCGTTAACCACACATGTCCTCACGGCAATTAACGACGCCTCTTTCCAGCCTCTTCTACTCTTTCTATCGCTTCAATGGCTGCCTGAGATGATTATTCGAAATTAGACGCAGAATTAGAAATTGTTGAGAAATTAGAATGAACCATTTTTATTCTGTTTACTTGTATTAAAATAAAATGAACGTCGTATTAAATAAATTCTTTTATTCTTTGATATTCTTGCTGCTACCAACAAAAATTTCATACAAAATTATTTATATTTGCTTTACATACAAACTTATGTTAATTTTATAACAACTGATGTCCAAGGAGTTAACATTTAAACAATATAATACAAAACAGAGATATTTTAAAAATAATACTATATAGTATATTTATCTAGTATAACTAATACCCGAAGTTGATAAATAAGTATTGATTGCCATATTGTAGAAATCTTATTGTAGACTTTACACTATTTCTATGGCTTCATTATTGCTTCAGCTACAAATGAAAATTCTATACAAAATTATAGATACATTTATTACAATTTAATAATATTAAAAATAATATTCAAAACACTGAAATTCTAAAATACAAATAAAACAAACAACAAATGATTGAAAGAATGCAATTAAAAATAGAATCTATTTTCTAACTGATAAGCAAAGTGCAAAAATAAGTCAAGCATATGTAATACAAAAAATACAATAAAACAATTATAGAGATATAGGCGTTGTACTCTTCCAATGCTTTCAATATATATATTTTTACCTTATATGAAAAATTTTAATAATAAATAAGTCAAATTAAATAAATACTAAATATAAATATATAGTATACAATTTTGACTTATATTTCTTATAAAAATTTAAATAATCCATAAGTCTAAAATCCATATAAAGTCATAATAAATATCAGCATATAAATTTTTGCCTTATATTGACAATTTAAATAATCCATAAATAAATCAATACAACTTAAATTGTGTTTGTCTTTTTAACTTATAATCAAAATGTAAAAATAATAATTATTAGAAATTATTAAATTATGTAAATACAAAATAAACTTTAAGAAAATCGGAGATAAATGTTCAAAATTTGTGACAATTTCTGTAAAAAAGGTAATGAAATAAGTTAGACATTTAAAATTGAATTCTTCTGAAACTGCAGTTGGATAATCATGTCTATCTGTCTCCACATTTGAACATCTTGAAAGCTGAGACAATACGAATGAAAGTAATAAAATGGACCAATTTGAAGTGGCATTAGAATACAAGTTGTGATACAAAGAACATTTTAGCTTGCCAAATATGTAATTATGATCATATCATGAAACTCAACTGTATAAACAAAAGACTGTTTTGAATGCTGCAAATTAGTTGCAGTTGCATTTGAAGTTGCAGTTGATGTTGCAGTTGCAGCTGCAGCAATTCAATTACTTTGCTTGCTGAGATCAAATTTCGTAGCATTTCCCACATCAATTTGAAGTTCTGTGTTATTAATCTTAATCCATCTAGTCGCAAAGTCATAGCTACATGCCACACACACACACACAGTAAACAAGCCAAAAACCTGCAACAAGCTGTTGCAAGACTCTCTCTGTGTGTGTGTGTGTGACAAATGTTGCCTACAAACAGGCGCTGCATTTTGCAGCGAATAAAGTTAATTAAAAAGTTGCAAGATTTGTGAAGTGATTACCATAAACAAGGCAACTGTGTGTAGCTCAGCTCGTATATGCTGCATGCAACATAGATGGAAGGAAGCTGCTCTAGGTTTTTCATGTCTGCGGTTAAAATGTTTTGGCTATGCGAGAATACGAATACGAATACGAATACGTAGCGTAGCACTTGAAATAGTGTCTCGTTGAGGGACGAAGGGGAATGCAAGTTGGCTGCAGGGATGCATGCAACAACGAGGCGAGTACAGGTGGCACTTTCTGCAAAGCAACTTCAAGCATACTTGAGTCGAAATTTAAAAACCTCTCTCTTGGCGCTGAAACAAAACCCGTGTGTGTGTTTGTGTGTGTGAGTGTGTCTCTGTTTTGTGTGTCGGTGTCGTTGAGCAGCAGAAGATGGGCAAAAATGAGCAGCTAAAAGTGTGTAACAGGTACAACACACACATATATATCGCATATATATCGTAGTAGTAGTCGCTGAAGTTACATCTATGTCAGCTGCAGATGAAGATGAACAGTATTAGGCTGCCAGACAGACAGACGGACAGCCAGACAGACAGACAGACAGAATGCTGGGCTTCTAGCACTGCTTGATTGCCTCTTTCCTACTGAAAATGCTTAGACTGAGAGAGCGACTAAGACTGAAACTGAGGCTGGACTCGTTTTCTTTATTGAAGCACCCGCCGCTTTGTTATTGTAGACGGTTGTGGCAAATGCTGGTGACACTTGAGTGTATAACTGGGCTTGCCTCCCTGCCACACTTGAGCTGATTATGCACATAGCTAAGAAAAAGCCAAGCACATTTACGATTGTATTTAGCGAAAAGCGCTTTATCTGAAAGAGTTATAACTCTACAGCAAATAACATTAAAATTAAATCAAAATAAGATAAATACAATTTACTATGTTCAAGCTTATAAATACTAAGCTATCGAATTAACAAATTTGTATTAAATATGATGACTTTATAATATGTAAGGTATGTGTGAGACTAAAAACAACAATAAATTAGACGAAGTTAGATAGACGAAT
Source organism: Drosophila niveifrons (assembly GCA_035046325.1). Taxonomy (NCBI): domain Eukaryota; kingdom Metazoa; phylum Arthropoda; class Insecta; order Diptera; family Drosophilidae; genus Drosophila; species Drosophila niveifrons. The sequence goes on from JAWNOC010000052.1 coordinate 28,770,282, forward strand.
AAAAGCAACAAACTATAGAATTTGTATATACCTTGTTAATATACCAAACAAATTCTAAAATATACTAAAATATGTATATTTGGTATACTTTATTAACCTGAACAAAAGCTCCACAGAACGGTATTTAAACATGCCTTATTTATATACTGAAATATACTGAAATGTAAATTTGGTAAACTTAAATATCAGGAGCAAGAGCACTAAAGTGCAGTATATAAATATACATAAATAAAATATCGAAATATACTGAAATGTATAGTTGATATTTTTATATAACAAGTGATCTACAAAATTGTTTCTCTATCTCATATAGTCTCTAGGGATGTAGGTATTCATATGGACGGACAGACGCAACAACGTACTAAAATAATCATTTCGTTAAGAAATTAGAGCAAATATAATTAAAATTGTACACCAAATTATACCAAAAAGATAAACTCAAGTTTTAATAAAACGATTTTAATTTAAATGAACTTCAGATAAAGCCATTTGGCCATTTGAAATACTACAAATACTAAGATAACCATTTTACAACATTTGTAAGAACATTTGTTTATTTCACAACTATTCAATAAATTCAAATAACAATTAATAATAAAGCATTGATGATCGTATTGCAAATAAACACTACATTAAGGCAAATTAATTAAACATTAAATAAATATAAAAGGTAAAGCTAAATACCAATGAAATATTAAATATCATAAACACTGAGCTACTTCAGCAAAATAATACAAATAAAATGCATAAAATTAAAAACAAAATTATTTCAAATTTTAATTTACTCAAATCTATATTAAATACATTTGTTTAAGACTTTCTTTAATTTTTATTGCTCATGAATTAAATGTGTTATTATTTAAATTTAAATAAAAGTGCACTAAAGCTTGTGGTAAATATTTATTCTGTTTGTAGAGAAATTGATATCACCCAAAAAAGCCAGAGACTTGAAATGTTATGCAAAAATGAAAGCAATTGTAAATATGCAATTTTGAGGTTTAGCACATAAAATATGTATTGAATTGAATTGGTAATTGATACTAAACTCGAATAAAGTAACCTAGGACAGCTTTAAGTTTATTTTTAGTGAATGTATGTGTGCAAATACGTGAGTGTGTGTGTGTGTGGAATAGAGTAAGTAATTAATTTCATAAGAATGCAAAGGCAAATCCGTTATGAGTACTGCGGTTGACAAGGACACATAACATACTCCGTTCATTGTTGAGCTTTCGCATATACAAGTACATAGGCAGCTAGCTGGCTGGCAGTGATGATGCCAGAGAAAAGCTTTAAATATTTCTAAATGCCGCCCGCCCACACACATTCATGTGCTAGCAAAAACACACACACACCTAAACTCTAAAGAGAGAAAAAGAGAGGGTAGAGTGAAGAGAGAAGCTCGCAGACATTTTGGCTTGCGGCTGGTGGAGTTATGCTAACTAGTACTCAAAGCAAAGCAAAGCGTAGCAAAGCAAAGCAAAGCAAAGCAAAGCGCGGCGGCAAACGCTCAAACGTTTGGCCTGGCAGCTTGTAACAATAATTTTTCACTTTTTGCGAGTGGGTTAATGGCATGTCAGGCTTCCCAGCCGCTTTGTTGCAAGGTGGTAGCTAAAAACAACAACAGCAGCAACAGCAACTGTAGCGACCGCTGTTTGAGATCGTCTTTGCCACAGCAAAAATGCTTTTTGCACAAAGACCTTAACGGCGGCGGCGGCGGCGGCGGCGTAACGCACATAGCTTATGAATTCCACAATTCTGCAGCACGAGTTTCACAGATGTACTCAGGTGCTCAGTGCTCGGTGCTTGGTACTCGCAGCTTCACTTCTCTTTCATATTTGAGCACAAAGTGAAAATTCTGAATATGTGATTTGCTGCTTCGCGCTGATATTAAAGCTACAATAATTATGGTAAATCAGTGGCAACTTCAGGAATATTGTCACCAAATTTGGTTGCTCTAACTTTTATAATCACTGAGAACGAGATATTTATACATGCGGACGGACAGGCAGACAGATACAATAATTATGGTAAATCATCATTTTGCTTGATTCGAAAATATACTTAATATGCGTTGCAGTTTCAGGTATAATGTATCCAAATTTGATTGCTCTAGCTTTTATAATCTCTGAGATCGAGCTATTTTTACAGACGGACGGACAGGCAGACAAATCTACAAATACATAAGCATGTCTCTGTTATCAAAGGTAATCAAAGGGAAACAAAGGTATTTTGTTCAAACCAAAGGCGAAATATTAGAACGAATGAAGGTTTTCTTTAAGACTAAAAAATATTGAGTCCCTTAAGATGAAAATATATCAAATATATAAAATAGTATTCCATACATTTATGTATTTAAATATTTGGATCTACGAAAACAAAAATGCATAACATTAATCTTGGACAATGCAGAAAAAGCAAAAGTTCTATAAAATTTAGATTTTGACAATATTTATTTTTATATTTGTTTTACTTGACATTTTATAATGTATAAAACAAATAAGTAAATTTGATGTATTGTTTTATACCCTTATCGAATATAACTCCTTCAAAGTTATATTACCTTTCTTTTGAGCAGCCAAGAAATATTCTTAAAGCTTCATGAACAAAGTGTAGTTGTTGGCTTTTGCTTTGAAGATCATTTTGTGATTTTCATATTTTAATTTCACTCAGAGCATTCAAAATGCTGCTGGTCAGTTTCAGCTGGCGTGTGGACTTAGCCACGTCTACAGCGTGTGTCCATCTCTGTCTGTCTGTCTGTCTGTCCGTCTGTCCGTGCGAATGAACATAACTTATCTTTTACAACCCTTAGACGCTTCGTATTTCTATCTAACACACACACACACACACACACACTAGCATATAGACCCAACTGTGATGCGCTTTGTCTTCTTATATTCTTATTCGTTTTTTTTTTTTGTTTTTTGTTGAAAAATGTTATGCTCATCAAGTTGACAAGGAAAAAGTTTTTCATTATTACATTTCGCTGTCATTTGGGCGTAGAAAATAGCTCAGGAAAGTTCTTTGTTCTGTTTTTGAGTGCTGTGTGTAACTCGAGTGCAGCGCGTAAATGAGCTAACTCCCCCCCATTCCACCTTCCTCTCTCTCTCCACCTCTTTCTATCTCTCTTTCACCCCTTTGTCGGAGTGTTGTTGGTGGGCAGATGGATTCTTCTTTCATGCCTGCGCCCAGAGTGCGTAGAAGTTGACGTAATTTTGCCGGATGTCTTGCTGCCAGTCGTCCAGTCCAATCGCATCCTTGCACATTAATCCATTGAGTGCTGGTACGCAGTCCAAGCTCCCATTCCTGCTGCTCCTGTTCCTGCTGCTGGTTGCACGCAAATGAGGGTTTGCTCAAATCACTCACTGTCACCCAATGTGCCAAGGAAAGAGTCGAGTCGAACATGTCCTTTCATTCCACTCTTTTTTTTTTCTTCTTTCATTCTTACCCCCAACCCTTATTCCTCCACCCCTTGGTGTAATTTCTATGGCCATTCACTTGACGTTTTGCCCGAGTCGCTTCTTAATGTTTGAGTTGACCAGGAGGTTTGGCTTAGTATCATATTCAACTTGTACTTTCCTCTGTGTGTGTGCTTCCTTTTTGCCTTGCTGCATGTCAACGCAACTTTAGATAAGCGCTGAAAACTTTACACCCAAAAAAGGGTTTTTGCCTCTGACGTTTAGCTTTCGCATATTTGCCCTTATCCCTCCCCTCCTCTTGGCTCTTGCAAAATATTTTATAGACTCGGACGACGACTTGACAAATTCGAAAATAGAAATTCTTCAAGCAGATTCTTTGGCCTCAAAATGAAAGTTGAAGTATTTTCGAAAGAAATTTGGAGCAGCCCCCCAAAAATGTTAACTGACATAGCTGTCAATTGCAAAACTCCAGAAAAACATTTAAAAATAAAACAATCCAAAATATAAGCGAACAAGATTATAAATGCTTGCACTAATTGAGCAGCAGCAGCAGCAGCAGATTATTCTCTAAACAAGATCAAAAGCCAACGACAGCAGACTCTTCATTCATCAAGCGCCAAATTCACACACACACGAAGTTTTTTGTTGTGCTGCTGTCCATACATCCAAACTCATGTGAATGTATGTATGTATGTAGGTACGTAGGTAGGTAGTGCTAGTGTACTCGAATATACTCGCTATGTATTCGTATTTATGTTTTGTTTACATTACCGGCGTGCGCCGTCAACAACGACAGGTGACGTCATACTCACGCATTATGTATACCATAAAAAAAAATACGAACGTATGCGAATAAGAATTTAAGAGAGAGAGCGCGCGTCGAAAGCAGTAAGAGAATCGAATCGGGAAGCACAGACTGTTATACAGGAAGGTGGTTTGCATTGCTGAAGAGCACTCGAACTCGAGCACAACAGCGCCTAATTCGAAATAGCAACAGCAAGTGAAACACATTCACCAGCAAGCAAGGGTTGTTAGGTGCTCTGCTCTGCTCTGTTAGCCAGGCAGGCAGGCACATTGCAATTAAGGAAGGAACTCGCAATTTGGCTGCTCATTTCGAACATTTTGCGGTGAATTGAAGTTTCCGCAAATTTTGTGCGAGCGAAAGAGCGAATGCGAATTGCAAAAGCGAATATACGAGTACGAAAGCGAAATGCGAATGCGATGCGAATGCAACACGAGCCAACATAATATTAACGAGTCGCCTCTGCAAAAGGATATTCGTTCCATGGCCTCGTCTCGCGTTTCTATCTTTGCTTTTTTCAGTGTGTGTGTGCGAGTGTGTGTTTTTTTGTCGTCATCAGGTTGCGATAAAATTTCGCACTAAACAGAAACGAGTCAACGTTCAAATACGTCGGTCGGGTCGGGTCATTGCGTTGCACTTAATACTGTTGAAGTTCGCTACCCCAAAACAACAAAAGCCGATATACTTACCATAGACAAAGCCAAAAGTGCAAATCGCATTCGATTAACGCGCGTGACGTATAAAGTGACATATTAAACACTAAAGTATTACATACTTTTGGGCGCATATTTCCCATATATTATTTAATAACAGTGCCAAGTTGTAACAATTAAACAAGCAGCGCTACTTTTTTTGCTCCAAGCGATTCACAGTTTTTAGTTTGAGCATTTTTCGCATTCTTTTTTACACTATTTTTGCCGGCTTTTAGCGAAACTCTCTTGTGTGTGTGTGAAATACTCTCCGCGTGCTTTGTTCGCTCTCCCTCTCTTTTCGATACTTCGCCTGCGCCGCTTAACAAATTACTAGTATATAGTATATGTGAATATACAATATATGCATATACAATATTAAAGAGAGTGAGAGAGAGAGAGGCCCACCAAAATAATAAGAAGAAGTTCAAGTGCCGGTTGTATTACGATGAGGGGCCATTTCACTTGCTATAGAATTTCTCAATAACTGGTACGTTGTCTTCTTACAGCACTCTCATATCGTATCGTATCGTATTGTATCGTATCGTATCGTTTAAATTCCATTCAACTGCAACGCTTTTGTTGTTTGTGCATGATTCAAAAAATAACTCGTCTTAAATTCATTGATAACTTGTATGTATATAAATACTGCTTTTTTTTTTTTGCATTAGTCAGCGAATAATAAGGGGATCGTTTTTCTACATAAATTCGCACTGAAAGTGATAATATTTGTTTTTAATGAGCATACAAGTTCTGAAATGGCTACAAAACCAGTTATTTTCAGGTTGCCTAGCTTAGTGCAGTCATCCACATCAGATTAAAATAAACTATATAGTACATCTGTGGGTGATGCTATCTAATTAAATATGTACGAGTAATTGTTAATAATAAGCAAAGTAATTTGTAAAGTAATGACAAGTTTTAAAGCAAACACCAATTAATAATGTCTATAAATACAAATTAGTTAACTAGACAAACTAATAAATTAAACGTGTGAATATTTTTTGTCTTGTGTAGGGTAACTGCTAGTCGAGCACACTCTGAAAGACTTTTGCGCTATGCAATTTAGTGCTTGAAATTGAATTACAGTGTTGAAGTGCGTAAAGTTTCAAAAGTGCCAAAGTGCCTAAGTGACAGAAGTTGAGCATACCCTATTACAATCAACTACTATAAAAAGAAGAAGAAATACAAAAAAAAATCAGTATGCAGTAAATGCAACACTAACGAACACTGCACTTTACGTGGGTGCTGCCAATGCAATAAATTAATGGCCATTTACAAAAGTGCAAAAGGTTTTAAATTATGCGTAAATACGCTGAGTGTGTGTGTGTGTGTGTGTGTGAGAAACTGTGTGGCATGTGTGGCATGCCTCCACCTACTCCTACTATATGCTGCAACATCGAACATCGAGAGAGGAGCTAATTGAATAAAACCTTCATGTGCAGAAAACATTTTAACTTGTTGCAAGTGATTTAAACCTGAAACCCGAACCTGTGACAATATCTACAACCAAAGCGAATATAATTTTCATGGACTGGACTGCGGCATCTTCTTCCATTCACATTTATTATTACTACATTTATTTGCATTAAACCAAATTAAAGGCGAAAACTCCGAGGATTGCATTGAGCTGATTAATATTAAATATTTTATTATACTCACCCAAAAAAAAAAAGAAAGAAAATCTCTTTTTATTTAAAGTCTGCAGCTGACGTCTCTCGTTTGTTAATTATTGACAAATATTTAAAATATTTTAACATCAAATTAATAACGCAAGTCAAGCAATTGACGTGCAAAAAAAAAACAGAAAATGTTTCGTTATTAAAAAGACAGCCAAAGGCATGTAAAAAAAATAAACAGTATGTAATATTATTTTACGCTTTTTAGCAGCTGAAAAAGCGCCATTCATGTAATTTCATCCATATAAAAATATGCTGCATTAATCCCGGTTTATTTTCCTATATATATTTTCCGCTTTTTTTCAGGGGAAATCCATTTGACAGCTTAACAAATTGTTTGCAATAATCAAATTGGAATTTTGTATTTGTAAATTGAAATTATTAATTAATTCGCGCACACACTTAAAAGTATTTGGGATTTATGTTCATGGTCTCTAATTATCAATAATTAATTATTACTAATTCAATTGAGACCAGGCACACACACATCCCCTCTGATTATGTGAATTCGATTTAAATAATTCAGTGGTGTGATGCAATCAATAAAGGAGAACAAGGTAATTCACAAGGATTTGTTATCAAAGGGCTTCTGATGCTGATGCTGATGATGATTTCGAATATTTTCGATAGCCTATTAACGTGGCACTCAAGAAATCAGCAAAGTATGCTTAAAGCCCTAAAGATATGCCCAAAAACAAGTCGCCGAGAGGAAGAAGAAGAAGAAGAAGAAGAAGCGAATGAGACAACAGGCGACATATCATGAATATCAATAGACTTCCATACCCTGCTCTTTATAAAGAGAGTCTGATGAGAATGCATGAAGGGGACAAAGGAAATGTTGTCTTAGAGAAAGAAAGTATTAAGCAGTTACTTTTACAGGGTATTTAGAAATCTCGACTAGATTTACGCACTCTTCTTACAACTTTTACATACTCTACTCGCTTGCAAGTGTTGCCTTTGTCCTTCTCTCTCTCTCTCTGTCTCTGTCTCTCTCGCTCATAAAGATAATGATTAGTGTGATGTGCATAATAATCATACTTGTCTCATATACCACGATTAGTTTCCAATTCATATGCGTCTGCCATCTGCTTCTTCTTCTTCTTGTTTTATCTATTCCGTTTTTGGCCTTTGCTTGATTTTTTCGACCACAAATATTACCACGTAAATTATTAATAAATTGAATGGCCATAGCCGTAAAGTTCTCTCCCATTGTATTTGTTTTTTTCTTCTTCTTTCGATACTTAACATGCAGCAAATGCTTCGATGAATACATTAAATAATTTCTCTGCGCCGCAATTAAAACAACAACAAATATTGAACATTTTAAAATTCGTAAATTATGAAATCATATTATTGCTGCTGCTGCTGTTGTTTATAGTAAATGCTTAATACAAATACCAGAGAGAAAGAGAGAACAGAGAATGGCAAATAGTATTTAAAAAACCACCCTCGTAATACTGCAATAAGTTTAAGGTACTTGACTGCACGACTCCTCCCGATAATGGGCAATTCGGCGCGACGATGTTTGGCTCCTAACATGGAGTAGGTATGGGGAGGGGAGGGGACTGTGACTACCGACTTCGACTTCTGCTGCGACTGCGGCTCTTTGGCGTGGCATAATTTGTGCCATTTACGGATTTGTGCGACTTCCGCCGTGACGGGTAATTGGGATGTACGACGGGGGCTCAGCAACAAGATGTCAAATTGTCAACGCACCTTAACTTGCCCTAATCTCTATGTGTGTGTAGACGTTGTTGCTGCTTTATGTGCAATTATGCCAACTGCGACTTCACTCCTCTCCTGCTCTGCTTCCTCTTTCCACTCAGTTGACGGTACATTATGTTTGTCATAACTTTCGGATGGAGAACGTGCGCTCGTTTGGCACAAAAGTTCATGCCGATTCCGATTCCGTATGCTATGCTATGTTGTTGTTGTATATAGTATAGTATATATTTAAGTAATGTTTCTCAATTATTTAACTAGCCCGGTTGTTTGCTGCTGCTCTTGCTCTTGGCTTAATTCACGCACTGCTTTCATTTATTATAATTGCAGTTCATTGAGTCAACTTAATAAACTCTATATATACAAACAGTTTCGAATAAAGTATGTTTATGTTGTTAGCCACAATAATTTGGGCATAAAAACTGATGATTAATTTCTATATTAAATATTAACAACATTTTTAATTGTATTGTCACATTTAAATATTATTACAAATTACAATTTAATATACAAATATATTCCAATAAAAGATGTACATGTTGTTAGACACTTTAATTGGCAAATAATAACTGTCATAAAAAATTAAACAATTAATTCAAAATTAAACATTAACTATTTCTAAAGCTAAATAAAAACATTTTAATTTGAAATTTGTGCTAAATATTCAAAATTAAAATTAATACTTACAACTATTAAGCATTCACCAACCTCAAATGTAACATTATGGTGACTGTTAAATTTTAAATTACTGTTACTGCTGCTCACCATTTTGTTAACGTACACATTTGGCTGTGGTGAGTTTGCATGCCGCCTGCTCGCATCATACACACCACAGCAGCAAAAAGAGAGAGAGGCAGAGAACATTTTGTTTGCTCTCTCTGAGAGCGCTAGCATAACAGGCAATGTTTGTCTGCTGTTTCAGCACAAGAAATAGACAGAAGCGCTCTGTGCGCTTAACATGGCGCTGTTAAACATCGTTTAACTTGCACTTGTGACTCTCAGAGAGTAACATCAGCAACAGTCTTGTTTTTACCGGTTACGTTAACGGTTCAACGTGCGTCGCAGTCGGAGTCGTTGTCGGAGTCGCAGTCGCGTCGCAGTTATCACAAAACGATAGCAGTCAAAGCATTACTACCTACTACTACTCTACAACTAGTACTACTTTTTTCTCTCAACAGTAGTATCAGCGTGTGTTCTTCCACCAAACAGAAAGCAGCATCCCACAGAAAGCGAAATAAAATCGAAATGCACTCGTGCAGCTTGAAAGCTTGTGCGAAAAGATCGGGAATTTGCTAGTGTATGGCTATTTATGTTTATCACGGCTATTTAAATAGTATAAGAGTGTGAGTGAGTGAGTGTGTGCTTGGTGTAAACAATGGTCTGATAAGAAACGAAACAGTGGCCCACAATGGTTTGATAAACATCAAGTTAAACAACAGTTTTAGTGCAACTACAATAACTTCAAGCAGAAGAAGAAGAAGAAGTTGAAGCAGAACAACACCTGTACAAAGTAAATACAAAAACAAATAAAAAAAATACATCACACGCATTTTGTGACAATAGATTTAACGATTTGATCGCTTCCAAATTCCAACAAGATTAATTATTGTAATACATACAAAAAAAAAGAGTAAGAGAAGCGCTTTTCGCTTATTTGTTGTTGTTTGTCCGGCATTCACTACTGTGTCAAGTCATCGTCTTCTATATATGTATTTAGCTGTCTGCGTACGCATACGTGTGTATGTGTTTAAGTGTGAGTGTGTGTATTTGTAAACAAGTTTTGCGCAAAAGTGCGTCAAAGTAACAAGTGTTGTGGCAGCAACAGCAACAGCAGCAGCAGCGACGAAAACAACAACAACTTTAAGAGGTAGTTGCAATGAAAATCGAAAAGAGTGCACAAGTTTTTAAGCTCAGTGTAACAACTAAAAATTGCCAAGCATGCATTTTCCATATTTACAACTCTAACGCTACAGTCGCCATCTTTCCCTCTCTTCTTCCCCTCCTGCCATCCCGTTAGAGATGACTCAATAACAATAACCGCGAAATTCACGCTAAAAATACGACGAGAACAACACAGACCACCAAGTGTTTAATCATCATCGCAATAACTAACAAAAACAACACAAATCTGAAGCTCGCATTTGTATATAAATGGAAAACATTACGACTTTGCATGCACTACTCAGTTAGCTAATATAAAATCACGTAGCAAAGTATAAAATTCGAATGATTCATAAGATCCAGTAGATTTGAAAATATTTTTTTTGCGGTTGTCGCCGCTTTATATTAAATATGTATACAGTCATATAGAACTTTTGTGGAATATCTAGAGAAACAAGTGTTGCGTTTGAAGTTTATGATTAAAACGAATTGAATCGAATCATATCGAATGGTTTCCAGTTACAGTCGGTCTCCTTTTACATTCTATCAAAAGTAAATAGCAGCAAAAGTATAATCAAAGGTTCCTGGTACGGAGTACATACTACGATAAACTGATATCAATTTGTGTTTTTTTTTTTTTTTTTTGCACTAGTTGATAGAATTACTCAACACTGTGGAAACAGAAGCTATGCACTTAATGCACCTCGAAATGGTGTTGAAAATATTTCCATCCAAATGCAAAACATTCCACAATAAACGACTTTCCCATTCCCATTCGAGTTGAAACATTCCTTAAATATTTTAATAATTTTATACCCGGCATAGCGAAAGCATGAGAGGATGTTATAATTTAGCGAGAGCTTTGAATCAGATACATTTGTATCAAAATACTAATTTAGGGGATTAAAGAGAGAGAGCATAAAATGCATTGCAATCCCATATGTTGTTGTGTCGTAACAGATTTTACGTTAATTTGATGCTAATCGCTGTGAAACCGCAGCGGCTTTGAAATGTGACGGTTTTTTTTTTTGTGTTTTTGGTGTTTTTGGTTGCTGCTGCTGCTGTTGTTGTTTGTCTTGATGTGTGCAGATGTAATGTCGTGCGATGGTAATGTTTGTTCTTTTTTTTTTTGAGTTGTAAAGAGAAAACGCCACTCGAAATGAAATACAAACAAGCAGCAGGCAGTCAGTCAGTCAGTCAGTCAGGCAACATAGCAACACATAGCAAACAACAACAACAACAGCAAGCGACCTACAAAAATAGACAGCAAGGAAAAATGCTCCTTGTATTCGCTTTTATTTTAAGCAATTCACGTGTGAAATTAACAAAGTGTTGATATGTCTGATGGCTTTGGGGATGAGTGAGCACCGAGCAGGGAGCAGAAAGCAGAGAGCAGAGAGCAGAGGGATGCCGCAGGGTCCAGGGCTCAAAATGGGCAAAGCAGGAAATATTACGCAGCGGGGCAACTTTCTGTGAAAGAGTTGCGTAGGAGAGAGATCAAGTGCGAGTGAGAGTGAGAGAGTGAGAGAGATGGCAAGCAAACACAAACACAAATACAAAACTCAAACACATGCAGTGGAAATGGAAGTGGAAGAATAGCATTCAAATCAAGTTCAGGGAACGAATTCCATGCGCTGCTGTCGTTATTATTATTGTTGCATGCAAGAGCATCGAGAGTGCTCGACTGGGAAATACCTCTTACTAAGCTACGAATTATCGCATTTGTTGTTATCGTCTATAAATACAAGTGATGCGGTGGCAGCCACAAAGTAATATATATATATGTATTTATAAAGACTGACATATGGAGGCGGCAACTAAAATAAATGAAACAGTTCTTGCTGATTAAATACCCACACACACACACACACATGCACACTCACAAGTCAAGCTTGCAAAAAAAAAAGCGAAAAAGAATTGAAAAGCCGGGGCTTGCGATGCGGCAACGGAAGAGCAGCGACAACAGAGAAGAGAAGAAATAAATTAAAATTCACGTAGGCGGCAAGCAGCAGACGTGAGCATGCTTCTCTCTCCATCTCTTGCGCTCTTTTACTTCGCGTCGCGTAGCCTCTTTGCGTTAAGTTGTTAATTGAAGGGTATTTGAGTCTGCATATGTGTGTGTGTGTGTTTTGTTCAATACAATACATGCTTAAAAATAGATACAATTCAATTGCATTGTAGTCGCGCTCTCTCAAGCTCGCTGCTTTGCCGAGTGTGTACGTGCACACACTCACACATGCAAGCAGCCGCATGCTGTAAGCGCTTTGGAAAACTCTTTGTGAAAGTCTTTCTCAAGTTTTCAACATGCATGTGTTCACATCTGAGTATGTGCGTGTGTGTGTGTGTCTGTGTAGGCTAGACTTTGACGGCAGCGCGTGGGAAGTGTTGGATGTTTTGTTAAGCTTTTTCGTAATTTTTTGTTTTTTATTTTTTTTGTGGATGTGATTGTTCCATTTTGAAACTTTATATTCGGAAAGTTAATGAACAGCTGCGATCGACACTTACTCGTGGTTTTCGTTAAGAGAAAACCCAATTGGCTCGCCGGTTAATGAGAACTGTTTCACAAAAACAAATATTACATCTTTTTATGGAATTGAAAATTTTAAAATAGAGTTTTGGTATTGTATACTTTTGTTGGTAAAACTAAGCTTAGTTTCGTCCATTGATTTTTATATTTAATATTTATTTTAGTAATTAAATATACTAAAACTATCAATACTCAGTTTCAAAGTATTTTTCTAGTACATTTGAACAAAATAAACAACATTCGCTTCAGTATTTAAATTTTAAAATTCAATTTCCCATATAGAGTTTGGCGCAGCTTTATTTCACAATTTGATCTATATTCCTTAAAGCTATAATTTTCAAATTGTATTTGAAATATAACCATTTTAACAACTAAGCTTTAGCCAGCTTGAACCTAAAAATAATTTTAATTTACGAGTTTCACTTTTGAAGCCAAAGCATTTAGAATTTTTTGAAGTATAGGAAACTTGGTCCAGAAATTTTAAGCTTAGCTTTCCCTATCTGCTATAAACTTTTTCAAAATATTCCTTATTTTCAAATTGCACTTCTGAAGCACTTTAAAATATACTATTTTTGTATACTAAACGATTGGAGCCATCTACCACATCTTGGTAAATTTTCTTAAAAAAAAAACAATATTTATTTGGGTATTCCAATTTTGAAGGCAAAACGCGCTGCGCACATTCTAAAGAGCCGCATTGAAAGCCAAAGATCGGGCCTAGACCCATTCGATGTTGTGATGCAACTCAAAACAAAAACCGGATAAAAACCGACAACAACAACGACGACGACGAAAACAACAAAAAACTGTACAAAATTCAATTCTAAAGCGCACGGTCGTTGGCCGCTTTAACTGCGGGTTGGTTTGTTCGTTGGTTGGTTCTTTTTCAGTTAACACGAGAAAAACACAGAGAAATATGTTGTAAAAGAGCTAACGAAAACAGGTAGTAAAAATCGACAACGTTGCTGGAGCCCCGTGTGGTTGCCGCATTTTGTTGCTTAGCACATAGTCAGTCAGTGAGAGAGAGAGGGACGAACAACAAAGAGCTTGGAAATTAAAGAAAAATACAACACACATTGAAACAAACGACCGAGCTGCAGACCGAGCTCGAACTCGAACTCGAACCCGAACCTGAAACCAAACCCGAAACACACACAACTCGACTCGACTCGATTCAAAACGACTCGACTTCACTTCACTCAATCCAGGCTAATACAACAACAATAGCAACAACAACAACAACAACAAAGAGATAGTTATCAGGGTTTGCGAGCGGTGCTCGGTGTCAGTTCCGTGCTGTTGACGACAGACCTGAAAATTTGAGCCGCAACAAAAGCGTCCAAACAACAGTCAACTGACTGTCTGCCTAGCCAACTTATAGCACGATATATAAAGTATAGTATAGTGTGTGCTCAAGTCACTCTCTCGGGTTACTGACCTAAAACTTTGTTTTGATAGTGAAAAGTATTGAGCATGTCTCACATTTACTACTATAAAAAATAGAAAAGAAAGAAAAACAGAATTTTAATATCCAAAGTGATATGATAATTAATTGATTCAATAGAAAATACCAATTGGACTTCGAACCTTTTTCGAGACCATTAAAAAGCTTTATCAATTTTACAACCGAGCATGCTCGACAGCGAAATACTCTTTAGTCGAGACTTTAAATAATTGTTAAATGATCACTATTTAAAGAGTAACACTTCGTCGAACTAATTTGTTTGCAGTCAGTTATTTATTAATTGCTTTTATAGAATTAATATGAAATTCATTTGTTGTGAAAAAGCCATCAAACTTGATGAATTTGCATAATATTTTATGGAGCACGAATAGCAAAATAAATTGGGTTGGTCTCATTTTCTTTTTTCGATTATCTGGCTTCTGTTATTTCACATATCAATCATAAACATTTATATTAATGATTATTCTTGCATTTTTATTTTTTAATTGCAGCTCAAACCAACAAAAAACAACAACAACAACAAGCAACGTAACTGCAAAATACAAATTTATAAATAAATAAAAGGAGTACAGTTGAAAATAAAAATTGCAAATAAATATACATATTCAATAATGTTTTAACACAAAATCAAAATACAGAAATTCCAATAATAATAATAATAATAATATACCATAAGTAGTCAGTGCAAATAAGTTTTTATAGCTGCATCTATATTTGCATTTGCATCTGTATCTGTATCTGTGTTTAAATGCGCGTGTGTTCGTTAAGATGGTGTCCAGTGAAATGAAATTAGATGCTCAAGTCCAACAAGCCAAGTCAAATGGCGTGTCGCATAATCTCTAATCAAATCACATATAGTATAAATAATATATATAATCAAAAATAATTTCAAATATATACCAATAATACTGAGTGTGTATCAAAAAAGAAACAAATTATTTTGTCGTCATCGCTTATAAGTGTCGACAAAATATATCCAAACAAAAAACAACAAAATAATACAATTAATTTTTAACATAAACGGAAACAGGACGGCCTCATCACGGAGTCTTTAGAATTTTTTCCCACTGAGGACGACGATCTCGAGATGGATATATTACCGAGCGGAAATATATTCAACGAATTGGAGCGCATCTGCACAACTGGCTACTTTTCATCACAGCCATCGATTGAGGATCAATGGCAACAGGTAATGGACAAAATTTTGTAAATATTTCTATGGCATAGTTGTCAAGTACTTTTTTTTTATCAGAGAACTTAGCCAAACTCTATTATTAACAAAGCGATATTTTGTTAGTATATTTGTAATTAATACTTGTATACATGTGTGGCAACTTGACGTCAGTGTTCTACATGTTTAGTCTACTATTAATATACCTGAATCAATAGTCTTTGGTGGCGCTATTTTATCTTTGGCTTTAGAGGTTTATTGCACAGTGACTTTGAGTTATGCGTTCACAACAATTTTTTTTGTTACGCAACTGTAGGAAAACAAAAATTGTGGTTCGTATGCAGTAGAAAATAAATATTATAAAGCCATATGATAATGATAACCGAAAAGTTGGTGCTTTCTTTTTGTGCTTGATAATATGTATTATTATCAGAGCAGTCATTATAAAATTAAAGCAATGGAATATAAACGGTGCGTTCTGGCTTAGTTGACTATCTTCTATTTTTTAAAAACAAGAAAGAAAGATACTAAAAACCGGCTACACAATTTCAATATAAAAAATTCAGTGCGGTATTATCTTTAAAATATGCTAAGATAAAATACTCAAAAAGATACCAAACAATATTTAAATCGACATATAATACTAGATTCAAAAATTCTAAACAATACTTAAATCGACATATACCACTACTTTCCAAATATATCATTCATTACTTTAGTATAATTTCATAAATGTTGTACTAAAATATACACATTTTATTCAAAATATACTATACTTGACGTTAGTATATTGTCATTAAAAAATTACAATAATAATAAAATAATGAATAAATTGTAATAATAAACAATGATAAAATCTACATATTCAATTACACTCAAAATATACCATGCATGACTTTAGTATAATTTCATAAATTTGTACTAAAATCTACATATACCTTTACATTTAAAATATACTATACTTCACGTTAGTATATTTTCATTAGTTTGTGTTAAAAATTAATAAATTATAATAATAAACAATGCTAAAATCTACACATACCACTACATTCCAAATATACTATAATTTAAGTTAGTATATTATTAATTTTTATGTTTATTGAGGAGCATGCTTTGTTGTTGTTCCTACATACATATTTTTGGCTGCCAAGGCCCTAAACTAAAATGAAGAAGTAGAGAACTATGCACAGATACTTAAAAAGCCGTATTCAAATTGAAATTCACACTCGCACTCATCACGCATTTCATATGCTGAATCATAGTCTTTCACTGCGATTAGTTTACGGAAATTTACATGTTTATTTTATGTTTTGTGTTGTATTGTACATTGTACATTGTACTTTCCAAGTTTGGTGTATTTAGCTGCAAAAGATCGACATGATCATCATCATCATCATCATCTTAGCACTGACAGACACAACATGACAAGGGAAATTGGCTGATTCGACTAGGCTTTTGATGATGCTGATCAAGTACACACACAAATACACAAATATAAGTATAGTATATACAAATATTATAAACATGGCCATGCTTTTGCTGCCTTTTTCAATTTGAATAGAATTTATCAGACTCTTTTTTTTGAGCTTATTTGAATACGCAAATGGTATAAAAAGCCGCATGTTGCGGCCGCATAACATATAAATATATATATAAATATATGTTATACATATCTTTGTGTATGCTATATAAAAAAGTACTTTGTTTATAAATATTTTTTCTAAAATTTGCACAAAAAAAAAAAAAGAAAGGAAAACAAAATATATACAAATAAAATATAGATGTGGCCATAAATTAGCAGTCGCCGTCGCTGTCGGTTATCATCTGAGTAAACACACGCACACACACATGCGTATTTGTCGATATGTATTAATCGCACAATGTATGTATATAAGTGTGTATTATTTTTTTTTTGTCGAACAGCATTTTGGCAAACATTAAGCGAGTGTTTGTATGTATGAATTTATAGGCATACATACTTGCATATAATCATGTTTATGTGCGAATTTCATTTCTCTGTTTTATTTTGTTTCGTTTCGCTTGTGTGTGATAAAAGCCAAACACAGCGGAGCTTATCAGCCACACCAGCTGATTTGTCAGTTCGTTTTGTTTTTGTTTTATTACTTGTTTCCATTTAATAAGTGAAAGAACAAAAACAAAAGCACAACAGCAACAGCAAAAAACGCTGAGACGACTGCTTTATTATCGCATGTGACGCATACACAGAGAACGTTGATTGTGTGTGTGTGTGTGTGTGTGTGTGTTTGCCCAGCTTTCGGCCATCTCGAACCAAAGTCGTAATTCACTGGCATGCAAAAGAGATAACGTGGCTACTGTTTGTTGCCCTTCATCACCCCCAAGCACACACACACAGATACACACACACACACACACACTTGCAGCCGCAGAAGAAGTATCTCTAAGTGAAGACATTATCTTGGATGTTTACATTTTGTTTGCTATTTACGCACATTCCTCTCAAATTAATATCGCGTGTTTTATTATTATATTTATTGCTTATTTATTTACACAATTTTCAATTACCTGCCAGCTAATTTGAAATATTTGAAGAATTTCGTGATCCAAACACTGAAATGAAATATGTATGAGTTGTGTGGCCGAAAAGGTGTGAATCAATGAGCACGCTTTAAGTGCAGATAAACCCGCAAAATATACACTACTATATTCATAGCAACGAATAATGAATGTGCCCCCAAAGCGTCGCTTTTGTAATTAATATATATATCTATATTACTTCGGATGTTTTGCTAATTTCCTGTTCAACTTCCGGTTGCTTCACTTGCTCCTTATTGTTGTTTCAATGTTCAACTGTTGCTCTTTCTCTTCTCATTGTTTTTTTTTTTTGGTGTTTGTTTGTACTATATTATGTGTAATTTGGACACACTGAGACACTTG
Source organism: Drosophila niveifrons (assembly GCA_035046325.1). NCBI lineage: Eukaryota > Metazoa > Arthropoda > Insecta > Diptera > Drosophilidae > Drosophila > Drosophila niveifrons. Next base: position 28,788,550 of record JAWNOC010000052.1, read on the forward strand.
TCTCCCATTCGGGGACAGCTGTCATTGTGCTAAAGATGTCGCAAACTATTTTTAGCCTTTTGTATGCGCTGTAAATTACGAGTATGTCCCCACACACACACATGTGTGTGTGTGTGTGTGCAGTAAAATGTGGCGTTAATTACGCTGGAATAGATACTTTATTTGGCTGGCTGTTCATATTCATATTTGCCACATTTTAATTTGTCGCTTTTAACTACGTTATAATCACGCAAAATGCTAAAATTTATCCGCCACTCAACATTCTTTTTTTTCTTCCCTCAGTTCAGTTATTAATTACAGTTTTTTTCGCTAGCCTTTTGTGCAAACTAAATGGGCTTAAACTGACAAATTGTATGGTAGAAAAAACGTTGCCAGCTTATAATTAAATCATGAATTGAATTTGTTATTTTTCGAAATGCGAAAAGACAACAGCTGGTGGGGAAAACATTTATTTTTTATTTTGCTATATTGTTATTTACATACGTAACTGTTATTGGCCAAGGCACAGGCAAAGTGAAAGGCAGTAATGTATAAAATTGAAATTATGCTTTCGAAATCAGACTATGAGCTGTTGAGTTCCAAACTCCCTCCCCCCTCTTCATCTAACCACCCTTACAGACAATATGTAATCAGCAGTTAACGTTTAACACCCTTAGAACGTAACAAACCCAAAAAAAAAAAGAAAACACGTACCGTTTTTGCAAAGAAGAAAATGTCGAAAAAATAGGAAAAAGTGAGCAAAAAAAAAAATTGGCAAATTCATGAAGACAGATACACGCACAAACGCACATATCCTTAGTCACACATACGCATCCACACAAGCATAGATAATAAGCCAAAAGCGACAGCAACAACAACAACCATACACAGCACCCACTTCATTGACTAACACGTCGCCAATGAATTCCTTCTGGTAGTCCTTGGCCTCCCGGCGAATTCGACGCAGAATTTCTGCTACTTTTTTTTTGCTCGGTTTTTTTGAAAAATAGCAAAGGCAGCAGCAGTAGCAACAACAACAGTAGCAGTAAGTAGAAGAAGAAAGAAAAAGCAATCCGAAATACGTGCAATTGCTGAAAATATGCTCGACGTGGCCCAAAACGTGCGGGCCATGCGTCTGTGTGCCTTAAATACTTGCTCGAGACTCGACTCTGAGACTCCCCTTCCCTCCCCTCCGAAAAACTGCGCGACACAACCCTCGGTCTAACTCCTAACTCCTGCCTGGCCTGGCTTGAAAATAAACCTAAACTCGCATGCGAATATAGCTGGCTGTCTGCCTTCTTTGCACTACTCTGACTGGCGTTTGCCGTTGCTACTCCTATTACCCTCAATCATTTATCATCTTGGCTGCAATTAATCATCAAATGTGCGAGACACACACACACACACACACTCTACTCTGTACGTGTGCAAGTTTTCTCTGTGTGTGTGTGTGTGTGCGGCATGTCCTTTACATTTGTTGTGGAGCTGCCCCAGCAGTTATTGGGAACGTGGCTGCTTAATGCCAAAGAGAGAGAGGTTGTGAGGCTGAGTGTACTCATACGAGTGAGTATATTCATAATATTAAATGCTAAAATATGAGTTATGTGCATATAATGTGCTCTATACACTCCACTAAAGCTACTTACACACACACATAGTTTTGCAGCGACAGATGATAGATTAAAAGTCGAGTTGATTGCGCCACTCTCCACACCTGGCATTTTCCTGACAGACTTAAGTAAAACTGAAACTGTGAAGCGAAAGCTCTTTTAAATTGTGTTATTTAACAATTTGTAAAAGCTCTTTAGAAATTGCTTAATTCTAACGTAATATTAATTATAAGCTGAGCCACAAAACTTATGCCATTTGTTGTTTTGAGAAATTTAATTTGTGATTAGAGTGCTTCCATTTATAGTACATTTATTTATTTGCCAGCTATTATTACTTATATATTTGTGATTAAAATGATTGCTAGAATTTATAGAGAAAATACACTGCTGACTGTTGCTCAATTTCAATTCAAATTCCAAAATTGTGCCGGTTGTAAATTCGCTTACTATCGAAACGCTTCGGAAACTAATTTGTAGCGATTTAGCTCAATTGATGGCGGCATGTGCCAAAATTCACAGACAAAATTGTATCTACTACATATGTACATATAGATAGATGTGTGTATTGTATATTTGAGAATCATTTGAGCGCGAAATACAGTCGATGATGAAGAAACGAAAAGATATACACACACATGGAGCACATAACAACATAGACAATTTCATTAACGCACAGCCAATTGCACACTTATTGTTTTATTTTTTATGTAAATTGTAAATAAATACAAATCGTTTTCCATTTCTCTAGGCAAACAATATTTGTGCAAGCGTCTTGTGCAAATGTTTATGTTAAAAAACAAAAAAACAAAAAAAAAAAAACACTCCACAATCATGAATATAAAAAGTAGAAGTGAACATAACGCGTCAACCCCTCTGTGTGAAATTTTTTCCCGTCGTCAACAAAAAAAAATTTTAGAAATGGAATAAAAACATTTTAAAATTTGGTATTTCATATTCTGCACACTTGCTATTTTGTTTAATTTGCATCAAATATACAAACCCGAAATGGCACGCATCCATTCAGACATACAGACATCGCTATATATATTATATATGCTATACAGGCAAACATTCGCACAATCATAGATACACATACATACATACATATGTATGTAGTATATAACATACATCTCGTATATTATTTATCAAAAAGTAAATGCTTCGTACTTGCAATGCTAAACGAGTAACGAGCCTCGTTGCCTAGTTTGAGTATAGCGAGTGTGAATGTGAGTGTGTGTATGAGTGTGTGTGGGGGTGTGAGTGTGGGTGACGGGGGCGTGTGTCGGGGAATTGGATATTGTGAGGGTTGTTTTCGAGTTTAGTCGTCGCGACAGTGCGACAGCGGTACGCTGCCTGCCCTCCTTGCCTGCCCTCCTTCCATGTCCTTATTCGCAAGGGTGCCGAGCCACAAAAACAGCACAAAAAAAAAAAATGGGAAAACGGAAAAATTCTGTCGTTAAATGTATGTCAGCTGTGCAGGAGGTGGCGGTGATGTTGCTGTTGTGAAGCAGAGAGAGAGAGAGTGTGGGCACTCAGTTCATATCTGTGATTTGGATGGGCCTAGACAACGGCTCAATATTAAAGCAGTTGACAGTTGTCACAGAAGAAAGATCTGCGCCCTGTGGAACTCTTTAATTACCAGCCCTGGCGGAAAACTGGGCCACAATGTTAAGCTGCTGTTCGAGCAAGCGAACGAGCGATTAATTGGCTCGCAACAAAATCGCTTAAACTGGATTCTATACGTATGATATATATTTTAGTATTAGGGGAAGACCAACAACAACTGCAAAAAATAAGTTAGAAAGCAAAAGTTCGACTGTGAGATACTCGATAATCATTTTCATGGAATGTGAAGCAGCGCGAAAGCAGTATGATTCTTAAAATATAAAAAAATACTTAAATATACCAAATGTTTATATTATGTACAAAAATATTAAAAATAATATGCGAAACTAGTATTATATACTGAATCTTTATACCAAAAATACTAAAATATACAAATTGGTATTTTTCATATGACTATTTTTAAAAGAACATACAAAAACAGTTCGAAAATTGTTATAATATACCAAATTTTTGTGCTTATATACCAAATTATTATACCAAAAAAATACTAAAATACAATATATAAAATGTTATATTTGAAATAACCAATCTAAAATGAAAATATACCAAATTATTAAATACTAAAATGTACCAAAAATTTGATATAGTATTTTAATATACTGCTACATTCAAAATATGTCATCTTATGTCTGTTAAAAACATTTCACACAGTTAGCATACCCTTTTCTACCCATAGGGGTAGCGAGTATAATCAGAGAGAAAAATCCAGACATTTGGTCTAGCTATTGACCCATGGCAACTTTGTTGTTGTCTGGCTGCATCCATATGGCGGCCAAGCAGTCGCACATGCTGGCGTTGAGATACTATTTTCCAATACCAAGGCACCAGGCACATTCTTTTGATTTTTCTCTTGTTTTCTTAATTCATTTTCATTTTCACTCTCGCAGTGCGGGCCTCAATGCCTGATATGGACCACATGAAATGTGCTATCAGAGGCGCGTCAGTATGTGTCCAGGATTATTACTTCCTGTAGGGGCTGATATATGATATGACACACACACAGCACAGCTTTGATAAAGAGTGGCGATTATGATGACTCCTTCTTTAAGCAGTTGAATCAGAAACTCTGTTATATGGATGTGTCATGAATGTGGGGCGGGGCATGGATGAGCAGAGCAGAGCTCTTGGAATATGAATTTAAAAATGTTGTTTATTTTGTTTGTGCTGCTATGCTTCGCACCCAATTTAGTATAAACATTTTGAAAGCAAAGCACTTCGTACAAAAACAGTCAGACAGTCAGTCAGACAGCTGGAAAATAAGTGTTTGTGTGTTGTTGTGTTGCCATATGTTAATCACCCATTCAAACATTTTGGGACTCATATAACATAATCCCAAAACTCTGTTCGTCTCTGTTTTGGGTCTCCGGGCCTGGGAAATACATTTGGCATCCACTCTGAGAAGCTGAAGCTGAAAACAGTGGCACCCCTTCAATGCTGCGTATTTTGGGCTCGTCTCCCTATCATTATTAGTTGAGTTCCCTCCAACCCCAAGCCCAAGTCTAAAGCGAAGGCAAGCCTTAAAATCAATTTACACACATTACTGTCCCCACTGTCAGAGCTGTGATCTCTGTCCCTGAACTTCTTGTTTGTGTGAGACCTTGCGGCTAAGTGCATCAATTGCCTTGACGCTTTCAGCCATTTGCCTCTTGTCTCTCCTCAAATTGTATTGAAATTGACAATTGTGCACACACACAGTCCTAATATCTATTCGGGTTCCCGAAACTAAATGCAAGCAAGTATATTTTTGTGTTGTTCAAGTGGAGTGACAACATTCCGCTTGCATTTCAATGAAATTGCAACTAAATTAAATAAACAAAGTACTTGTACATATGTATGTATGTATTTATAAATACAATTCGGATTGTCGACTTGCAGAGTTGAGTTAAAGAAGCTGTGTGCTATGGGCACGACGACATTCAATGATAATGATTGATGATTGCATGAGGCTGGCTGCCCCATGAAAATAAGGGGAAAAGGGGAAGAAAAAGCCAAAGGCAAGGCCTTTGTATTGGATTGAGATTGAGAATGAGCTGATAGAAGCCAAAATGCTTCACAGCAACAAAAATAAAAGACGAAACATGCTTTTGCCAAAGGAGCTCAGATAACTAGTTTGTATTTGTATGTTGGCTTTATCAATATTGAGGAAAATACTTTACAAAGATGATATGAAATATTAATGAGCAACCCACACCATTCCTCCGCTTCGGATGATAAATGCGATATTTTTCATAGCCTTGCGTATAAATAGCTGTGAACGGGGCGCCATGTAAAAAATAATATGATATAAAGAAATAAAAAGAATGTTGTTCAAAAATGGCTACAAAATTGAATTATAAAGTTAAGCGTTTACTTCTCTTCATCTTTTATTATATTTTCGAATGGGTTCGAAAGTGTTTCAAGTTAGACAAGGTGTTCTACCTTAGACTTGGACACCCCACGGTTTGCTGCTGCATTCTGCTTTCTCTAAACATCAATTGATGTTTATATGATAATGATTAATGATGCCAATTTATTATACATAGTATACAGGGCCTCTCTATATATAAACACAGCAGTTGAAATACTTTCATGCCTTTTGCATTGCCATTCAATCAACTGACATCGACTTTTTTGTAGTTGTTGTTGTTGCCTCGTTTGAACGCAATAATTCTTCGTGTACGATGCCAACTCATTACTAGATATTCATCAAGATTAGGCAAATTGGTGTAATCACTTCTAACTTGCTTGCCACATTTCCACTTAGGCCGTTGCTCGTTATTTCTGTTCTGTTTTAAAGGCGGAACTTGTTAATTCTAACTGAAACTAATGATGACAACTTATTTCGGGTCGGTCTGACTGTCTGACCTAAAGTGCTGACCACTGCGTTTATTGGTTTTTGTAATTAATGATTCTGCACAACCGACCAAACTAACGAGGACTTTCATTTAGCGGCCTGGCCAGACAAAGCAGCGGAAATGACTTTTTGCTCCTCCGCCGACAGTAGGTTTCACTTACTTTCGAGACATTTTGACTCTTTTTTCCCTTTCGTTTTTTTTTTGTTTGCTTTGGGTGTGTTGGTATGAAAGATACAAATACAATCTAGAAAGAAGCAAGGAACTTTTCATTAATCAAATCTGCTCATTTCTTTCAAATAGAAAAAGCATCTGTGCATTTGACTTTTATGTGTCATTTAGGTGATGGACTTAGGTGTTAGGCAAAAAGTGTTGGTCCAGCAATTAGGATGCTTTTTTCCTTGCTTCCTTGAGGTATTGTAGTAAAGTGCCAAAGCGGTTGTCGCAGCTGATCCAAAAAGTGTAAGAAAATGCCATTCATTGTGGTCCAATTAAATGTTTCGAAAACATTTTAAATTAAGCAATGATGACATTTTAATTTTAAGAGCCATGTACCGCTTGTCGGATTTTAATAAAAGCTTGCCTTTTTATTTGCATTTGGGATAAAGCACAAGGCTCCGTCTAGTCCTCAATTTGCTTCGGAGCTCAACCATGCTAACTGCTTCCTGTCGCGTGTCGACACAAAATGAATTGTCAAATCATTTTCTAGCTGCAAAGAAAAAGTATATATACTATATAGTATATTAGCAATAGCATTGAAAGTACCGAGAGAGAGAGGACAAAAATACACAAAACGGTTGCCAAACAATGGTCGGGGAACGGGGGGAGTAGAAATTCACTACATAAAATAACCAACAGGCGTCCTTTTGTAATTGAATACGCACAATGAGCCTGCACGTGCAGTCAGGACAATGGAGTGAAACCAGTCTTAATACTTGACCTTCGCACGAGCAGCGGAAAAAAAAAAAAAAAAGAACATAAAGAAAACAGAAAAGAATCACAAAGGCAACGGCAAAGTGGTTAAGGTGGCAAAAGGCACAATTGCCGGTATTTACTTTTATTTCTGCTAATGAAATCATATAAAAAATTGCACACCTTTCACACACAAAAAAACTAATTACTTAATACTTTCTTCCATTGCAGGTAAATTGACCATTTGTTAATCAAGTCCGTTGCTGGTAAGATTATACGAATTGCAGTATAAGGATGGCCAGCTTTAGGACAATTGCCAATCCAAATAGACACAATATGAGCAGCTTGTTCGGCCTTTCGACATTTTCCTGCCACATTATGCACAATTAATGCTTAAGTTCACAGCTTTTTAAAAGTTTTTTTTCAAAGCGTTAATTTCAGTACGTTTTTTTTTCGTAGTATAGAAAAGCGGCTACTTGGTTTGCTTTTTTGTGACTTGGGTGTGAAAATTATATTCAAATAGAAACTGCCAGCTAAAAAGACATTGAGGAACACCCTTTTTGATTGTAAGCAGCTGCAATAATTGCAGTGAGAATGCTTTTAGTCGCAGATGAAGATACCCTATAAAGGGAGAATAATTATATACTAATCCAATTATAACTATTATTATATATTTTCATACTATTTAAGGAATACCCTTATTAATAATAGAGGCAGATGATTTGATTATTCATTTTTATTTATTAATTCTTAAAAACTGAAATTTATAGTTTACTTTTCGATTTGGAATTTTTTATTTTTAATTTATTAAGATACAATGGTCGAATATAGCAGAGACATTTAAATTGAATATTAACATATTTCATGTAATCATTTTAATTTTTCGAATTTTACGAATATTACTTAATTTTGAATATATTTAAATTGTACTTTCCTTTAAAAATCATTATACCTTGCTGCCCTTTTTCGAATGGCGATGCAATTTTGTGTTGTTTTTGTTAGCCAGCCAGCGATGTGTGGAACAATTTGTGGTAACTGGCTGTCGGCGTGTTTAGCCCCGCCGATGTATAAACAGTAGTTATTGTTAGTTTTTCTCACTCGACAGTGAGCACTCGTATGTTGTCTGCTTGTATAACCTTTTTCATGTTTATGTTAAGTGTTTCTGGTTGGACGTCTTTCATGGCATGGCATGGCTTCAATCCATCTTGCAGTCTGAACCAAAGAAAACGTGTCGTTTCAATTTGTGTTTGACTAATGAAAACACATGGCCCTATAAACTACGGTTAGCCACCACTCCGTATGCGTATTCTCAGCGTATTTGCTTTGAAAGCGATGCATTTTCACTTGTCGCAGCAAAAACATTCCGAACATCTATTTATTATAATTTCCACTGGCTGTTCCCATTTGTGTCATTAAAGTTTGTCCCCCCCATATAACCAGCAATGCTTTTGCAAATTAAGCAAAAGAAGACAAAATTGCTTGCAATTATCGAAGTCGTCTTTATGACTTCTTAATGTTGTGCCACAAGTTTAATGGAGACTGCGCATTTACATAATCAAATGTGGAGCAATAAAAAACGGGGTCTGCCATCTTCACATTCCTTGACCAATAAAGTGGCGACTGTAACGAACTTTTTCTGCTCCTTCGTTGTCCCTTTCAATATAATCGATATTAATGCTATATTTTAAAACAGATTCTTGTTTGTCTGCTTCTTCTGCTAGACTTAAAATACATTTGCTTAATGGGTAATATATTTTTCTGGTGCATTTAGATAAGTTTACATTGCATTCCTAGACTGAGGACTGAGGTTCTGTATTCCATTTTAACTTTATCGATAATGCTGTTGTTTATAGATCGACGCAAAGTGTTTTGCATTTGCATAAAATGAGGGTATTATGTAAAAAAGTGAGAGTATAACGAGATGATCGAACAACAAACAAGCGATTGTAATCTAACAATTTTATAGAAATTTTTCCATAATTCGTGCATAAAAAATACTACGTGCATAGTTGAATATTCACATACAAATTAATCGCAACAAGATGTGTTAAATATTTATCGCATTAGTCAGTCCGTCTGGCAATAATTCAAGTACGTGATAGGCATTTGAAATTGGGAATTTGGCAAAGCGTCGAGAGTAAAGTGAACAGCGTCGTGCACTTTTAAAAATTCCTCAATTTAGTTTTACTTTTCTTTTATTATTGCACGACGAGTGTTCACTCAAAAGGGAGGATTTTTCATTATTTATTTGTTCAAGCGGATATTATTATACGGGTAGCAAAAGTAACGAGTATGTCATTCAAAATTGTTTTGCTTTGCTTTGCCTTGCGTTGAAAGAAAGATTTGTTGATGCGTAAGAATTAATGCAATTTCAGCAGGTACTTGAGAAAACATTTCGCGACGATAGAAAAAGGCAAGATGAATTGTTTTTTTTATTTTTGTTAAACATACTCGTTTTGGGATTAGTTTTCTCTGCTGTGCTGTCTGTTAAAAAATGCTCGTTTAATATGCCTACTTATGGGAATAAATGGTTGTAAATGATGATTGACATTCAATGCGCTGATGTAATAAAAACAAAGAAACAAGCGTGCCTGACTATTTGATGTTGTGTGTCTGTGTGTGAGTGTGTTGTCTGAATACTCTTACATACTAAATTTAATGTCTGACATTTTTGTTTTTATTGTCTTGTCGATCAGAGCTTTCACTCGATGTTCTCTGGTGCAAAATACTTTATTCTGCCTTTGGCACATATTTGAGTAAGGTTATCATAACATTTTGTTTTACCACATCCCCATTTTCATATATGATGTTTTATACTGCGAAGGGGAGCCAAAAAAAAACGTAAGCGTTGAGCAAACGAAGCAAACGATTAAAAGCTAGCTGATGCTTTGAGGCCTACAACGAGTTGCGAGTTGCGAGTGCGAGAAGTATCTTTTGGTTGCTGCAACATCGTCGTCATAAAAGGAAGTTGTGACGTGACTCTGCAGCACACATGAATATTTTGCGAGTGGGTGCGCGCGTGTTGAGAGTATGGAATGAGCAAATTGCTTTGCCTGACTGACTGACTGGGAGGGAGGGAGGTAGACCAGTCCCCCCTTTCATATTGAAGTGAAGAAAACGCTTCGCTCAGAACATTGGCCATTACCTAATGTGATGCGACACGCTGCGACATCAATTTTCGGTTGCATTTGAAATGAGGCTAAGGCTAAGCTGAGCAAAACTCGCTTCAATATTTAATGCCATACGCATCCCAAGTCATTGGAATTTAATATTTAATATTATCATCTTTGGAATCTCTCTCTTCAACCCCCTCCCCCCTTCCTGTGTTTCAAGAACAACTCCCAACGCTCTCAGTACTTACCCCAAAGTTGTGTCATTGTGGAGTACTTTCGCTTTTAATTCATTGATATTAGCCAAGTTTATTGACCAAACATAAAAATACCGCGCTAACGTTACGTCCAAAAATAAACAATGAAAATGAAACTAACAAAAACGAAAACGAAAATGAAAACGAATACGAAAACAATAACAAAAGCACTAACACTAACTTAGCGTTGACATAACAAAGTTTATACGCATCTGATAAGATATTTTCATGCATGTATATATAAACATATATGTGTTTTATGCAAGAGAACTTGGCCAGCGATAAGCACTCGATTCAATTAAGGTAGACTAACTTGGTAACTTGGTCAATGTCGCTCGCTGCCCAAGAGTAAATGAGAGTGCTGCCATCGAAACTGCTCGATTACTTAGCTCTATATTATTTGCACCAAAGTAAACGGGAAAGTCCAAAAATATTTTAAAGGCAATGCCAAAAACAATTTAAAGGAATATTTGTTCAATATCAAACAACCTGATTTAGGAGAAATGTTAAAAGTATGCGAGTAGAAAATCTCTAAGTGTCAACAATATTTCAAATTAAAATTGGAATATTAAGGTAACAACATAAACATAAACATTAAGGTAGCAACATAATCAAATATTTGTTGAGTATTGAAATTTATTAATGCAATTTAGTAAAAGAGACACATTCAAGAGAAGTTAACAATAACAAACGTAATTTTGAAAAAATATTAAAAATATGCGAGAAAGGTCTTATAATAGTTTATAAAAGCTTATAAAAGTGTTCATATTTGACTAAATAATTAGGGGTAATATATAATAATATTTAAAATTTGTAACGTATTAGAAGTACTTTTAAAAAAATAGTGTAATGGGAACAGGAAATTAGAAATGTTTAAAAATATTTTAAAAAATTAAGAATTCTTTTAACGCAGCAAATAATATGTGGCTTTCGCAGTTTACTATGATGATGTGTATCAGATAGTTAGAAATGTTCAAAAATATTTAAAAAACTAGGAATTCTTTTGGCTTTTACACTTTACACATTAAAAACACACAAATATGGTTAGGTGTGCAGCTTTATTTAAAATCACAGTTTCACACAAACATCTTCATCAAGATGTTGTCTTTTTGCTGTCAAATACCTGAGGGCCCCCTATCTCTCAGGTATGCGTTTTTGGTAAGGAAATGGCACACAAAGTTGATAGTTGCTGTTGCTGTTGCTGTTGCTGTTGCCTTTCGGCATTGCGTTTTGCTTAAACGCATCTCTAACAGCGGCTCTCAAATCCCTTTGCTGAAAGCATGAACGTCAGCTTGTCAAAGTGCCCCGTCTGTCACTCAGACTCGTACTTTTCTAAGCTGTTGTTGTTGTTCTCCGTGTGTTTGTGTATGTTTGTGTTTTGCTTCGCCATTTCACGCTGACATGATTTTGACACATAAATGACAAAGTGCTTAATATCTGGCACGAAGAAGTGTAACGCTCGTCAGGAGAAACACAATGCGTGAGCAACAAAAGTCACTCTCCAAATATTGTTACTCGCTTATTTACTACTACCCAAAAGTTGTTGTTTCAATTAACCTTATTTCTCTAGCAGAAACAAACGATTATATTTTAATTTACGAGTGAAAGCTTGAGAATTGCTTTTTTCGCTCGGAAGGGAGCGAGGCGACTATTGTTGTTGTTGTAATCATCGTTTGTTTTCGGGAATCTATGCATTACATGAAATTTGGTTCAAAATACAAAATTCAGACTGTCTCCCACACACAAACACACACACACACACACACATAGATATACAGACAAAAAGCAAAGCGAACTCAACCGCAACGGACCAAACCCACTCTCAGCTGCCCTTCCCCATTGGCGTTGTCATTGTTGTTGCTGTTGCTGTTGTTGTTGCTGCTGCTGTCGCAGTTGTTCTGCTTGTTTTTGCCGTTATTAGCGCCCGTGTGCGTTGCAGATTAACTGAAATTGCCAGTCGTCGTTGTTGTTTTTGCCCTGTTCTTCCATACTCATACTCATACTTGCGTGAGTTGCATTTCCAATCCCAATCGCAATCCCTGTGATACCTCCTTTTTTTTTTGCGTTGGCGTCACCCATTTCCAGTTTTGCAATTCCCACTTTATCTGCCCGCATCCGCATGCTGCGCTTTACTGCAGATGAGGCGTGCTCCTTTTTTGGAGTTTAACATCCACACGGACAGACAGACAGAGAGACAGAGAGACACACACATCCAATCATAGCGCAATTACAAATTTTCAAATTGAGTGCAACCTATTAGAATAACTAAAGTGGATAATAATCCAAATTACATTGCCATTTTCGAGATGTCAAATGACAGCGAAGTGCGCTAAAGACTTTCAATTTAGTGCAACGCATACATATATGGGATTTATTTCTTTTCTATGCAGATAATGGCATATATATATACATATATGCTTTCTAGCACCAAACCCTAACTTCTTCAAGCAATCATTTTATATTATTTCGAGTTATGTTGAGAGTGCCCTCTTTGCTTATTGTGAAGTTCAGTTCAGTTGTGGCCCAAAGTCCAAACGCCTACGTTAAGGCACAAAACGACGTCTTAAAGTTTTCTCAGTATTCTTTTCTTTGTATGTGTAGGTGGCAAAAAACATTGAGCGACGAGCCATAACTCCTTGATTCCAATGTCTTTTGTTGTTGGTGTTGTTGTTTTCGTTGCTGCTGTCGCTCATTTGTTATGCGACAATGATAAATGTCATGCAAAAGTTTCGGCAGCTGTCAAAAGGCATGTTTTGAGGGCATTTTATTTTCCTGGCTGGCTATGATCCCAGTCTCAGTCCACAACTCAGCCTCAGTCTCAGTCTCAGTCTCAATCCCCCAATTCCTTTCACTCTGAAGTTTTGGCAGCCTTAGTTTCAACAACAACGACATATTGAGCTCCTTGGCGTCTGCTGCCTTTAATCACATTCTGACTGCAAAGAATACTTTGTCGTCGACAGCAAGAACTCTAAACTGGGGAAACCAGAAAGAGGCAAACCGAATATGAGAGTTGATTAACGACACACACAGATACACATGCATGTTCTCTGAGAGAGGTTTAAAGTCTAATCCTCATTTGCCTGTCATAATATAAATAATGCCTGTTGACAGTTGGAGCTTGTGCGCTTTAAACTGAATCATGTCCTTATATCGAAACCAGATGTTATCTCATATACCCAAATATACTCGTATTTAATCGGCTTCAACTAATATTCGATTAAAGCTGTTTCAATTTGCCCAAAAATTTGCATTTTGTCAGTTCTTTTAATCCTGGCATCGCTTTGATTTGACAGTGTTTTGTTAATACTCGCTGATTTTTCCGATAATTTTTCTCATTTTGAGGCATTTTCAATTTTGCTTGACACCACGTAGCAGTCGCAAGTACTTGCGGCTCTTATCCTTGCCTCCATTTTGGGATTTGGTGCGCTGTACGATGATGTCCTCAATTTGTACACAAATATTTCTTGTGTTCAATGCGTCGCGCATTGAAGGCTTCCAAAAGTATGAATAAAAATGTATTCAGCCATAAAGGCGTGAACATTTTTCTTTTCAAATCACGGCAGTACAAAGATGACTTCCGATGCCGCAACCTTTCGCGTTTCTTTCTTTTTTTCGTTGTTTTTGTTGGTATCCCTCGTTTATGTGCCGTGTGTACTATATGTTGTCTTTATGACTGTGTGCTGTGTGCCGCATAGCACTTATTCACGCAACGATGTGCTTTATTTGTGTTCGTTATGTTGGAAACATCGTCGTTGGAGTTCTGTTGCCATCGCGCATCCCACGCTGCTCACTGAATTGATTATTTGTTTGTATACTCAACATGGCTTTTGGCACACAAAGTTCAAATTCAAATCTTGTTTTCTGCGTAAAAGCTCTTTTAAAGTACCCCCAGTGCCAAGTGGCAAGTGGCAAGTGGCAAGTACTTCTACTCCCACTTCTAACGCTCCACAAATACATTTTCCACGCAACTGGGGGAAACTATCAATTTATAATCAAATCGAAATCTAAATGGGCAAATAAGAAACACGACCGTGCAAATGATGCTTAAAGAAGCATTACCTTATTTAGTTAAAATTGTTGGTAATACTCACGATTCCCATTCTTATAATTACTACAAAAAAATAGAATACTGCTATAAAATTTTTGTTAGCTGCCAGCTTAAAGCGACCAAGCAAGATAGCTGAAATATCCACTGTTCTTTTACAATAAAATCAAAGCAGCGCGGTTTTATTCTTAAAATATACCAACAAAGTACTAAAATATACCGAAGACTATATTTGGTATATTGATATACTGTTACTTTATATATATTGCCATACAGTCATGGAGATTTACCAGATTGTGAACAAAAGCAACTAAGACCCGACACCAGTAGCTTTTTAATACTTTCTGATGTCCCAAATATCACACTCTAGCCTTAAAATTAGGCTTGATCGTTGTTGAAAGAGCTTCCATAGACATTTCAACGTTTCATGTTGAAAGATCGTTATAATACCCTTTTATATTATCAAATAAAATGAAATAAAATAAAGTAGGAAAATAGAATTTACAAAAATTGTCCAAAATTAAAACAAAAACTTGCATAAGTTTATTGTTTTTTTAAAAAAATAAAACAATTTTAACAACTTTGAATTGGAACTTTAGTACAGCTCGCACTTGCGAACAGGATTCATTTGTGTGCCCAGAGCACAGTTGAACTCCTTGGCGAACTCATCAAAGTTGGACAGAGGTCCGATCACACGGAACATGCTGGGCGTGTGACTATCCGAGATGACGTTCGTGAGGCGTTGATCCTTAGGCACATCTGAGCACCAGAACTGGGCATAGCTAATAAAGAAGAGCTGATTGTTGGTGTAGTCGAGACCGGGCAGCAGATTTACTCGATCGTTGAGCGAAGACTCCTGGGCATGTTGCCAATTGAGGAAGGCATCGAAGGCAAGTCGCAGTCCGCCGTTGTCCGCAATATTTTCCCGCTGGTCCTCAGATTTAGGCAGCTTTATGCCGTAGAATGAATAATTGCTGTACTGCTCGCTAAAGCATTTCTGGCGATCATTAAAGTTAGAGAAAGACCTCTCATCCATCCAGTCGTGATAGTTGCCCTGGGCATCGAAACTTCTGCCCGTGGCATCAAAGCCATGGATGATCTCGTGACCAATGAGTGCACCCAAACCGCCATACTTGATGGGATTGGGATAGCTGTCAGACCACAAGTAATAGGGCTGCAGCAATGCTACTGGCATCTTGATGGCGTTATACTGTATGAAATTGGATGGCGAGTAACTGTACTGGGCATTATCTATTTGGAAGGTGACGGGCAGATGGATTTTCGCTCTTTCGGTGGCCGCGATTTTCTTATATATTTGCTTCAGATTTCCGATATAATCGTCATCGGACAGATGAATATTCTCGAAATCCTTGGAGAGATCTTCGTTAACATGAGAGTTCACATCCAGCTTCATTGCTCCCATCTTCTCAATAGCCATTTCTCGGGCTTTTGGACTTAACCAACTCAGACGATTTGACTGCAATGTCTGTTTGAAAGTCTTTTGCAACTCGCTCCACATCAGTTGCAAATCGGCGGCAGTGTCAGCGTTGTTGTGGCGTCTGTAGACCATGTTGTTAACGTTCTTGGCAAATATGTTGCCAGTTATGGCTTGACAGTATCTCTCTTTTTCACTAGCCTTTTTCTTGCTCACTTCAGGCCAAAAGACTTTAATCAAGTGATAGAAAATGTAGTTGGCCACAACACGTTTCGGTGTGCGTTGAATAACTGCGACCAGATTCTTCTTATACTCCGGCAGTTGATCGTAGAGGTCATAGATATCCTCGCCCAGAGTTATATTGACGAGTCGCTGTATATCCAAAGTGGAACCATACAGCTGCTGCATCTCGGAAATAGTTCTTTGTATGTAAACCTTAGACACTTGGATCTCTTCTGTTTCACTTGCAAGTCCCTTGGCCAGCTCCACCTCAAAGCTCAACAGCTCGGCGGCCGTTGAGTGCGCCAATTTACTTTCCATGTTCAAATACTCGATGAGATTGTCAGCTATTCCTGCGGCATAATGTTTGCGCACATATTCCGTGTTGCTATTTACATACATGCCACGGGTTTGGAGGGTAAATTCCTGATGAGTAACATAGACCGTATTCTTAATGTTTTGGAATAAATCAGGTTCAACATCAATTTTCAGAATGATCTTTTCACCATAGGTATTTGCGATTTTGCCTATCGTTTCAATCCAATCGAATTCAGACTCTTGCCAGCTACTTCCCTCCAGAGCTGGCATCCCTCCAAATTCCTTTATCACTTCCTTCAGTTTGTTGCGGTAGCTTTCGTCCATTCGAGTGACACTTGTGCAGGATCTATAGAAACTCCTCACCTGCTTGTCCTCCGGGGTATCTAGTTGATCATTCTCCTTGACAAGAAATTGCTTCACCTTCCGTTTGAGACCTTCGCTAATTTTTTCAAAGAGTCCAGTTGACCCTTTTTCTTCAGTGGCCTTATTAATCAGCGGCCAATTGCCACAGGCAAACTCGTAGAAATTGTCACATGGATTAACATTCTTGTTCATAAGGCTGGCTATCTCAGCTGCCTTTGAAATTTGCAGCAATCGTTCAGTGTAAGAGTTCGAGCTTCCAATCGTCTGTTGTCTTCCTGGTGCTGCAAATCCTTGATGCACCAGTTGCAGCATCAGAAGCAGCAGCAACGTTACTCCGTATAGTATACGGCGTAGAGTGTGACTCATTTTTGTTTAATTGTGTGACCGCTAAACGTGGATGTTTTTAATTCGACAAGCTTCTAATGACTGAACGCCTCGCTCTCAATTTCAATTATATGAAGCTATAGTCAAATGCTCGCGCTCAGTGCTTTGACCTTTTTGGGTTATCGCTATGAAACCAAAGTCTCCGTTCAAAAATAGTTTAAAGCATATTGTTTATTTATGTTGTTGGGATTTAAAAAAGTCTGACTCATGAAAGTATTGAAAGGCTTTTGAACAAAGTAATAAAGAGCCTATCTATTTGAGAAGAACTGCGACTCCATTTATTTATGGCTTATATCCCAAAGACTATATATAATTTTATTATAATTTTCGACAGCACTTGTTATTTTGCAATGTAGATTTAGTTTGTCATTAGTTGTATTGAAATAAAAATTATAGAAAATATTTAAGACATCGATTTGTATAGCAAAAAACAGCCGATGCAGTGGTATTTTTTAAATACAATGTATATTGGCATAAAAAAGTGTAGCTTTTGAAGCATTTGAGTATTTTTTTCTGTACGTTAATTATGTGTATTGTAAGAACAATGCCTTATTGTTTTTCTTTTATTAAAAATGGTCAAGCACACCCGATTGTGGCTTCTTTACTTGTTGCATTTGTTTTTTTAAATCGCAAATATTTCTTCTGTCCATCATATTTTTATTAGACCTATCTCACTATTTCGAAAAATGAACCGGTCTTACATAAGTTGTATTCTATCACCTGATGTCTAAAATGATCTTAGCATTCAAAATTCTTCAAAAAATTAAATTAAAAACTTATTAAATTTAAATTTTAATTATTTAATAATAATAATTTATTTGTTTCTCTTTTGTGGAGACAATCGAAGAGTTTTATAATACAATTAAAACTTGTATTAAAAATATGTATTAAAAGTTTAAAAAATGTGAATCTGTTTAATATCTTACGAAAGCACAAAAACTTAATTCCCTCAAGAATTCGAACATTCATAAAAGAAGTAAATTTCAACGTGTTTCATAAAATATTATAATGAAATAAAACTTTATATTTTATGGTGCTTGAACTGTCACCGAAAACTGAAACCCCTGACTTTTACACACATGAACCCTTTTTTATTTTCGGGTAGCGTGTGTGTAAACTTTGTTGTTGTTGTTGTTATGTTGATGAGCGTTTCGCTGGCGAAGAGACAATAAAACGACCTGCCTAGAGGTGAGATTGTATTTATTGTCCTTTGTTTTTTGTTTTTTTGTGCTTATTTGGATGCTCTGCTTAAGCTTAGTTACATACATACTTAATTAATTTGAAGCTTGGTTGACTCTGCATGTGCGCCTTTTTAGGGCTCATCCTTTGAATGGACCACGAGAGCTGTGAGAGCTGGGGATGTGTTGTGGCCTCTGTGCACAGTTTTGCCGCCTGAGTATTACTTCAATTAAGGTTGCACAGAATATACGCAGTGCTGCACACGTTGAAAATGCAGGAATTTTGAGCAGCCCACGATTAGCCCTGCTGGCTGGCTGCCTGCTAGCTGTTGACTGTTGGCTGTTGGGATGCCTGGCAAAGTTCCCTACAAGTGTCAGACGCTGATTATTATAAAGCATCTTGTGTCATAAATAAACACGACAGTTTTCTTGTGTGTGTGTGTGTGGGTTTTGTCCTGTTGCTCCTTTCTGCCTCTGCCTTTGACTGTCAGCCTACTAGCGCGCCTGCTTGACTGCTTCGCTTCGGTTTGCTTCGGTTTGCTTGGCTTGCCAGGCCTACCTCGCCTGCTCCTTAATTAACCCCTTTTGTAATCCATGACAGGGAGAGTTGCCAACTTGCTTTCAAGTAAGTATCTTCTACCTTGCCATTTGGATGCCTTCACTCTTTTTCTCTGCTCTGCTCTGTTGTGCTCTGCTGTTGTGTGGCATGGTGTGGGTTATTCATGTAGTCACACACACACACACACCACAGCACACAGCACACACATGTGCTTATCTCGCTTCCTGTCAGCTTTTGTGCTCTTGAGTGTGTGTGCTGTGTGGTTTTTTCATGTGGCTTGACTTGAGGCTGTTGTGCAAATTTCTTCAACTCTTGTGGTTTTTAATTATTTCAAGTTTTGCTGCCCTACCTTAGAGTTTGCTCTTTTATTTTCCCCAAACTGCAGGGCCTGCCTAGATACTTTTTGGTTGTCTTGTTAATATTAATTAAGTTCCAGCTGAGAACTTTATTTTGTGGCTCATCTATCAGCACATCGGCTCAATTTGTTTCGATCAACACACGCGCATATCGCATTCTAGATATAGTATGAATATTGACTGCGTGGGTCTCTCTTTTTTGTATTTTTTTTTGTGCTCATCAAGTGCGAGTATCTGTGAGCTATGTACTTGATCAGCTGGGCAAGTCGTCGTGTGGCTGGCCATTCATTATCTCATTTCCGTTTGAATGAGCAAAAACTTTATACTAAATATGAACACACTCAATTACACACACACACAGTCTCACATACACACGCTCTGCTAAAAATTTAATAATGCAAATTGCCAGCGACAGTGAGAAATTCAATTAGTTTCGAGCTGGCGACAAACACTTGCTAAGGGTCTGTGCAAGAGAGTGAGATAGAGCGAGAGAGAGAGCGAAATAGAGAGCGCCCAAAATTCTCATTGTGTGTGTGTGTGTGTGTGTGGCACATCATGGCCTAATTTAATTTGAAAGCTGCTCATTCATTCATTTCAACAAGTTTTCATTCAGGCAATCATTTAACTAACAGAATGTATCTTTATTGTACTACACACACACACTTAGTATAAATAGATTCATTCATACAATATGTTGTACTATATTTATTACAATGAAATTCTAAACTTGAGCAACATTATGTACAAGATCTCAAGGCAACTGCATACTACAGTAATTACGGTATACTCCAGAGGAATTAATGAAATTGCAAGCAATTTTTCCTTTTGCCATTAATGAAAGTCCAGTCTAGAAAGGAAAGGGTCAGATCAAGTGGACAAGGCAGCACGATTCTGCTCTCTCTCTTTGGTTCGCCAAAAACCAAAAACAAATGAATGACCCTTCAGAGAAAGAGAGAGAAAGAGAGGGAGAAAGGGAGAGAGCGCATCACGAAATGCACGAGAAACGCTTAATTTGTGTAAATTAATTAATTCAAGGGGAAAAGTCTAAGCAATCAAGCATACAAATTGCAATTCGAATGGATAGAATCGATTGAGTTCTGTTTATGAGAAAACAAAAAAAAAAATGAAGAGCGGAAGAATCGGTTATCCACAATCAATATGCAATTGCAATCCTCATCAATATGCAATAATGAACGAGGTCACTAACCTTGTAATTTTTTGTACTTAACTCTTAAACTTGTAGAATTGAATAAACATTTAAAATAAAGTAATATTAAGTAAATGTACATCAAGTTACTAATACTTCATTTATTTTCTTCTGATTACAGGTAATTGATAATGGCTCTAAATCAAAAAGATGACGTATACGTCACGTTGACTGGATCAAAATTTAACGTTGTGGTAAACAAAGTGCACTTTAACAATACATTTTTGCCCCCTAACCATAAATATTTCTTATCTAGACAATTCTTGCTCGACTGCTTGGGAAATTGCAAAAAACATTTGAAATTTAATATCACTACATTCTAAGAGCGATTCCCATGTTCCATGTTGCATTTGAGCAGAGCAAGATACCGAATAGAAAGATGGATATACTAGACATTGCATGCACGTAAATATTGTCGTTGTGCCTTGATGCAGAACAGGCATAACGGTGCCCACTTCTCATAAAATGTTCAAGTCTATCGACTTTACCAGCTCAACATCGTCATCGTCATCGGCATTTGTATCCCCTTTTGGCTTTTGCTTTTGCGTTTTTGCATTCACTAAAGTGCATTCTTATGTGCTGCGTCTCAAACTTATTGACTTCGGTTTGGACTAAAAGCATTGAGTCGTGGCCTTTGTTCATCGAGCGTAGCCAATGCCAAAGATACCTCGATTACACAGAACATAGTAAATTAATTGACAACTTTTATGTGAAAATGCTTGGAGAAAGGAAAAGGAAGGGAAGAGCACAGGTAAATGAAAACCGACAGCTACAAAACCGAGCTCTGTGTTGAACCAACACAACAACAATAATAGCTTCTATCAACTGGCAAAGTTGCAAAGAAATTAAAAACAAAGCCAACGGCAGAATTGGAAAAATGGTAACAAATATCAGCAGCAACAGCAGCAGTAGCAAAATCAATTGAATTGTATACACAACCCAGACTGACAAATCAGACTGACTAAGCGCAAGAGCAAAAAGAGACTGAGAATTCATTTTGAGTTGTATTCGATGAGCAAAGCACTTAAACTAGAAATGCCATTGGCATTTTGCAGCCATCGTTTGAAACTGACATGTTCTAGGCTATCGATTTCAACTGTGAAATGAACGTCTGTCTGGGAGAGAGAGAGATATTCTTTAATTTTTCATAAGACATTGCTACACTTTGTGGAAAATAAAGCGAAGGCATTGTTAACTCTTGACCGAAGCTGTTCACCCTTCTATGATCGATCTCTGCGACATCATAAAGCAGGGAACTCGATAAATAGTTGTTGTTATATTTTGCACTATACACTGTGCACTCTGTTCGTCGTATATTGTTTTATTTATTGCATTATTGCTCTAGCTCGCGGTCCGTTTTATTAAGCGTTCTCTTGCTCGCTCTCAAGTTAATAAATTTCAATGCAGAGAATGAGAAACACAATGCACACACACACAAGCATTCTGCTTTCTATTTTATCTAACTTTCATTAGAAGAACAACGGCGGCGACCGCAAAAAACAGTTGCAACAATATCAAGCAATAGCAACAGCACAGCCAACAGCAACAGCAACAGCAAATAGCATCGACAACAACAGCAGCAGCAACAGCAGCAGCCGCCAGCAATTGACTGCATTCATTTGTGCGTTCATTGAACTGTGCCGGCAAATTGTAACAACAAATTGTTGCGCGCATGTGCGAATTTTGTACACTCTGCTTGCTGCTAGTTTGGTGTGGCATGAATGAAGCAGAGCAGCGGAACTGCAATATTTATTGTGTACAAAAGAGTCGCTGGTTTGGAAAGCGAGAGTAACTTAAACAAAGCAACAACTGCGAGAGAAGTTTAATAATTTTGCACAGCAGAGTTCTGCAATTTTATGCAATTAGTATTTATCGCAGAAGTATTAAAAGAAATGTGTGTGCTTTTCTTACAAAATGTTAAAGTGGGTGCAGTAAAGTTCTCTGTACAGTTGTGTTGAATTTTTTCCATTTTCCCATTTCAGCACACCAAATTGTTCAGCATCTGCGGTTGGTGTTTAATGTATTTGCTTTGGCGTCACATATTTTACTGCTCCAATTCATAACGCTTGACAAAAGCAATTGCTGTGTACTGCAGTTGTTAATTAGCCCCAAAAAAAACCGGTAACAGCGAGACTTACGTCGTCCGTATTCGCATATGCATATTAAATCGAAACTCAACAACATACAAATCATAGTTCATATTTGGGTTTCTAGCTTAAATAACCTGTTTTAACTGACGCTTTTGGTTTCGCATGCAATTGCAAACAATTTGGCACGGCTAACACACACACACAACCCGTTTCCATGCTAGTTAAATGATTGCGGTTTTCTCACTAAAAATAAACAACATAATTGCATGCTTATTACCTCCGTCATTTGCTTGTCGTATTTTCGTATTTTCGTTTTTCATTTCATCTCTCGCATCATGCAAAAAAATTAACAGTCAACAATTTAAATGATGATATAAATGATGATGTACTTAATAGTTAAATTAGTTTCATTTTTATTATTACAATTTTTGCTATTCTGTAATTATTGCGGTGAGAATTGTGAAATGTGCTTAGATAAACACTTGTTTAAAGTGTTTCACATTTATCAGCGCTTTTTAATGGCTTGCTGCAGGGCATCAGAAACAAGGTTCTAATGGAATGAAAAATGTATGCTAAAAATCTAGTATAGTATATAGTATGCGAATGAGTAATAGATGTGGGACAGCTTAAACGCATGAGTTAGCTTCAATTTAGCTACTGTACAGAAAGCATTCTAACTCGTTTAATTTGTTTGCTCTTGTGTGTTTTCATTTCCATTTCGCGCTGCGCAGCGGAAGACACAGTTTTCAGCTTTTTTTTTTTTCGGTTTCGGTTTGGTCAATCAACTCTTGTTTATGAGTATTTTCGTACTCTTTCAGCGGATGCGCAATATGAGCAAACATCGGATTATAAATACATGCCATATGTACTACATACATAGCTACACTTTTAACAACTAATTGAAAGTTTTTACACAAAATCTGCACGTAGAAAGTTTTTTTTTTTTGCGACTGAAACAATGAATTCTGCACGCCTTAAGCATTCAGTATTATTTTTGCAACCCACACTTACATAAAGGTGAAATCATGTTCATAATCCCGAGCGAACAACGAACAAGTTTCAAGAATAATCTGCTGATCTATATGTTCAAAATATATATTGGCAGCTTTTGACCATTTTTTGTGCAGAGTCTTAAAATCAAACACTGAAATTTGTTGATTTTGATTTATGATTAAGCAAGTACTGTAATTTGGAATGAGTTCATACAACAGGAAAACAAAGAAATATAATTCGCTAAATCAAATAACAATTTGCTCAAAATAGTATATTTCGATATATAACATTATACTACTACAGTCAAAATATACCGTAGATATATACCGTTGATGAAATTGTCAAAGCTGTAATATCCGTTAGCCCAAAATATTACATAGTATACAAAATATACGAAATTGTCAAAGCTTTAATACTCTGTAGTATATTGATGTACTACTGCATTCAAAATATACCACACAATACTAAATATACCAAACTTTCAATGGCAAATATACATATAGTACAGTAATAAAGATTATTGATGTACAGCATTTAAAATATTCCTTAAAATATTAAATATACGATATTGTCAATTTAATACTCTATATTACATTATACGAAATAGTAAAAGTTATACTACTCTACACTATATTGATATACTATTCCATTCAAAATATACCAAAGACTATAAAATATTCGAAATTGACAAAATTAAAAGCTCCAATGTCTGAAAAAGTCTTAAATAAAATGTTTAATCTCAGATTTATGTATAAGTAATTACTGCGATTGTTAATGACCTCATTAAACAGTGAGAAAACAACGCAAAAAATACAACTCTTCCGCAGCAAATGGCAGTCGACAATGATTTTTTGAAGGCGCATGAGTCCGACACAAAAGGAGACCAAGCATAAATCGCTTTTCTGCTTCAGTGCAGTGTTTATGCATTTGCAACAGCGATTGTGCCACTGCCACTGCCACTTCAACAAGAGCAAGAACAACAGAACAACATAGCAACAGAAACAACAACAGCAGCAGCAGCGGCAACAAATATTTGTTAACGTGACCGTGAACTGGCATAATGCTGCATGCAACGCGACGCGACGCGACGCGAAGCGACACGACGCGCCACGGCGTTTATGCCACGACACGTGCCGCCAACTTCAGTTTGGGTTGTGTGCTGGCAGATTTGTTAAAGGATTTCCACGCATTTACGCATAAATTCTCAGCTCAGTGGCGCCGCGTCTCTCTTTCCCCTTTCCCCCTTACCCCTTTCCGTTTTCCAAACTCCGCGCAAAATTAAATCAACAATTAATATTTAAGTAACTTTTTGGCATCATTTGAAAACTTTTAATAGCTTCATTTTAGTAGCGTAAGCTATTACAGGAATGCAGAGATTTTATATTGTTTGCATTACCTCTAGAGCACTCCTAGTGATTTAATCCACGAGGCAAGTGGCAAGTGGCAAGAGGCAAAAGGCAAGTCAGATCGTTAAACAGCTTAATTGTAAACTACTGACCTGCTGTTGTATAGTTATTACTAACTCGTTTGGTATGCGAAAATGAATTTGTTATTGTTGTTGTTGTTTGTGTATAAATACTCGCTTCACCTTTTCATTTATCCGATTATATGTTTGTGTGGGCGTGTCACTTTGTATCCCCAGAAGTGTGTAAAACAATCGACTTGGCTGCCATCAACAGCAACTTATGAATGTAGTTTCGAAGCTCGACAGTATCGTTGAGAATGTCTCAGCTACGTGCCAAGAGCTATGTGTCATGTTCTTAATGCAGGAGTGGAGCGGAGCGGCAAAAGCATTGCCATCAAGTGTCGAGGAATCGATTCTCAGACTGAGACTGAGACTGTGACTGTGACTGAGACTGATTCTGACTGCACAACTGCGACAGGCAGTTTTATTTTATATTTTTATATACATATAATTTATTGCAAAATTAACCTTCAGCATTCAAATGTCGTAGCTGTTAGTGCATTGTGTGTCTGTTGTGTTGTTGTGCATATTTTCCAAGCTAGAGCTGACAAGCCAAAAACGTGCAGTTAATAAACCTTGGCCAATAACAAGAAAAACTTACAGCGCTTGCTAAGTTCATTGACATAATTCTCATGTGCATTTGTGCATTGTTTTCAATTGAGTCGTGTAGCAATAAACGTTAGCTTATTTTCCACAAAACCAGCCTAATTCGAAAAGTACAAATGCTGTCAGCAAAATACTATCGTATAATTATATCTAGAATCAAAGACAAGTACTTGGATTTCTGTAATTAATGTATGGAATACACTCGACTGATTAGATTCCTCCACTTATCATGTACGGACGATAGTAAATTGGAACCAGGGCAACATTTTTCATTTCACTAAATATATATCTATTAACTATACTAATTAACTTGCGCTTTTTGCTGGCTCATTAATTCTTTAGGAATTCCATTTGGTATTATGAAAACTATTTAATGCGTGAGGCGCCACTTGATTGATTTGTAGATAATTATAAAAAAGAAATACTTATGTAAATTTTGTGTATGATGGCATGTATCTGGTTTATATTTATATTGTACATTTCAAATAAAGAAGAATTCACATAACTCTGTCTCTGTAGAATGTGTCTGTTTCATAATTTCTGAAGTGATTGTTGGCTTATGGTCTGGCATATCAATTATGAGAATAAGTCGTCATTATTCAGAGTCTCTGGAATTTCTCGAATTTCTGACATCTTTTGTCAGACAATTAAGATTCTCTCTCTTTTGAAGCATATTTCAAAAGTCATTTTGTTTATTTACTTTACTTTGCTTTGCTTTGGCTAATTAAGTTGATTGAATTTACGTATGCATTCTTTAAAAGAGTTGTGTGGCATTTTCAAACTGATTTTGATGCGTCAACTATCTCGATATAAGCAATAAATATACTCGTAGTCACTTTGTCACACACAGAGATAGAGAGACTCTGGCTTTTCTGTCATATTTCTGCTCCAGTGAACTCAGCTCCGAAGCTTGGTAATTTAAAACTTGCCTTCGATATGATTTTATTTGCATTTTTTTTTTGCTTTGCTCTCTTCTACTACACATGAAAAGAAAAAGCCGTCTGGAGAACCGGTTTTTGGGGCATTCGAGCTTTGTGCAATGCAACAAAACAAACCAGTACAAAAAAGAAAAAAACAAAGGCAAAGCAAAGAAAATGAAAATGTATTTTTATTATTAAATGAGCCATTGGAATTTACGATGTGTCGCAGTGACGTATTCTCTTGGACTTTGTGCCATAAATTATGAGCCGAAAGCAAATTAATGAGGCAATTTAATTTGATTGACTAAGACGTCGAACAAATTCTGGGGTAAATTGCCTCGTTTTTTGACCATTAACTGAATTTATTAGATAATGTTGCAACTGAAGCAGAATGATTGAATTTAGTCGTGGCTGTAAAACACGAATATTAATAAAGTGTATGCTCGTATTTAGGCCATTGTTCGTACAATTCGTAAAACAATTAGGAATTTTAATTGCGACATTTGGAGAATAGCAATGGAAAAATAATAAATGAGCCATGCGATTTATAACCATATAAAAATTATGCTGCAAATGTGCAAAACAGAAATCTTTTCGCTGTGTGTGTGGAGGGAGTTGGAGACAAATTGCAGTTTCATGTCGTCAGCCGCATTTACGAGGCATGCCTCAAGTTTTATGAGCATTTAAAGTGCCAAATAAAACAACGACGACGACGACGACTGGGAATAACAACAAAAAGCAAGCAAAAAAAGATGTCAATGCTTGGCCACTTTAATGATTGTTCTTATTCACAGAGTGCAGCGCATTTTTGTGGTTAAAATTGAAGTTTACTTACATATACATATATAGCATACATATATGTATGTATGTGGAATGTACGCATTCCACACGAAAAAATTTAGAAAATTGAATTGGCGCATTGTGTGTGTGTACATAATGAGGAGGAGTGAGAAAAAATGTTTCCGCACTTTGCGCGAAAAAATTCCCTAGAGGAAGCTGCCGAAAATGTTGCACACTAAAGTTGCGCATTAAAATGTAAGGGCAATGGAATCGGGGGCGTGCCACTGACACAATCACACTAAAAGGTGTCACACACACACACAGCACACACACACACACACGGCAAATACCGCTCTGTACTTGCAGTTTTGCTTTTATGACACGCAATGTCCGGGGGGCTCACAATTTCAATCTCGTTGCGACTTGAGTTCGACTTCAAGGCAATTGCGATTTTCTTTCTTTTTGGTTTTTCTTTGGCGACACACACACACATGTTCATTTATGCAAGCTCAATTTGTTCTTTTCTTTTGGCACTATAGAAAAGAAAGTAAAGTTCTCTGTGTGTCGCAGTTAATGCGACTTAGCGATACTCTGTAGAAATTTTTATTACATCAACTTTTGCATTCGAGGCCTTTTAAGTAAATTTTTTTAAAAAATTTCGAGTTTAGTACTTTTGAGTGTTGCGGTTATTTCAGTGACGTGTTTATGCATAAATTTTGCTCTCCTCGACTCGTTGTGACAAGGGTGAGTTGTAAAATTTACATTTACGCGGTTTTCACGTTGCGATTTCGTTTTCCGGTGTAGAAAAGAGAGAGGAGGAAAAAAAAGGAGTGAGCCATAAATTTTTATGCTCTACAATTTGTGTTGAGCGGCCATGCAAGAAAGTGCAAAACTTGTACTAGAATACAAAATTTGCACAAAACGAAGAAAGCAACAAAAAAAAAAAATGCGAAACATTTTTATGAGACTTTTTGCATCTGCTGTTACTGTGTGTGTTTGGCATCAGTTTTTCCACTTTAATATAATATGTAAAGTCGGAGCAGTGGAAACAAAAAGCAACCCCAATAGTAACTTTAGCTGCAGGTCAATTGGTTGCTCAACTGTTGGCCGCCACTGTTTTGTTGTTTGCCCTGCTAATGGCCATGTTTTCTGCAAAGCGTCGCTGCTGTTGCTGTTGCTGCTGTTGTAGCTGTGTTGCTGCTGTTTCTGGTGGTGGCATATAAACTGGGTTTTAATTTTCTAATTACACACGGTAAACAAATGAAAATTTATTGTGGCCACCGCGTTACCTGTGTGTGTGTGTGTGTTTGTGTGTGTGCGAGCCATAGGCAGAGAGTTGCCTCCTGCCTCGCCTGGAGGTGTGGCGCCCAAACTTCTCACTCCCTCCCAGCAGCAACAATACTAATGCAAACAGACAACAACTTTGCAAAGTATGCGAATGTAAGTGTGTGTATGTGTGTGTGCCCCACCTTGGTACGCGCATTTAGTGGAAATATCCTTTATACAGCAATGCGGCCGCCGCGCTCTCGGGGGTTGTGCCACCGTTGTGCTGGGCGCGCGATAGCAACATGCAACAGTCGTCGACGTCGCCATTGTCGTCGTCAATTTTGGTTAACTCACTGAGACGTAAGGATAGCTTCAGGCACGCACCACACGAAAAACGCCACCCCAACACACATACGACTACACCTCTTCCTCTTTCTTTTTATTTCCCTTTCCCTCGCACTCCCTTAACTCACACCCTTCGCAGTCAGCAGTCGCAGCAGTGAAATTTATTAAAAACGATGTTTCGCCTTGTGCCAGCTGTGTGCTACACCTTTTGCTAAGGTTAATACTTATACTTATATATTGTACTTGCATAGCCTACGCTTTTGTGCCTCGTACTCTCAGGAGCAAATATTATAATAATATAAAATGTGGAGGCCGTGAAATCGAATCGTAAATGTGCGTATTCTTCGAATTGAATTGCCAAGTATAAGGCCCTAAAAAGGGGTATTGGCAAAAATGTATATTAAACCTAAAAGCATCAGATATTTTTACTAATTTGAGCGTTGTTCAATTTATTAGAATTACATGTTAATAAAAAAATGTATAGCAATTATTGGCCAACATTTTATATTTTATTTTATAGAAGATATATAAAATATATCAATATATATATAAAACCTGAAACCAACAGCAGTATTTTATACTAAATTCTATTTATGTAAATTGTGTTCAATAGAAAATAAACCAAATAGATATAATAAAAATACTAAAGCAGCAGTTTTATACCAAATTTATGTACTAACTTGAGCGCTGTTCAATTTATGTAAATTGTATTGTATAAATACAGTAAACATATTACAGCTAAAAGCAGCAGCAGTATTTTATGCTAATTTCAATTAACGTAAATTGTATTTTACAGAAAATGTACTATAATAAAAATACTAAACCTAGAAGCAGCAGCAATATTTTATATTAATTTATGTAAATTGTATTTTACCACAAACTATACACTTGCAAAAATTGTTTCGCTAATGAAAATGTTACTAAATAAATTGCTTAATATGATATTCAAATTTAAATTTAAGTACATTAAGAAGTAACTAAATTCTATATTCTAAAATAGTTTTTGGAATACTATTAATAAGAACAATGAGTCATATAACAAAAAAACTTAGACATCAAATTTGTTGCTTTCTATATAAATTCTCATTACTTGTACAGGGTGTGTGCAAGTTGATTACGCTCTAGCAAGGGCAGGCTTATTAGTATGTCCAGCTGAGTGTTTCACTTATTTTTTTTTTTTTTGTATATGAGACATTTGGGATTAGTGCACGCGTGTGTAACACCACCCTATGGAGATTCTACATAGTTGTGGCTGAGTCATGTATCCGTTACCGTAACGTTCGACGTTGTTGTTGTTGCTGGCTTTTTGCATGTTCAAACTACTTTTTTCATGGTTAAGTGAAAACATACGAAATTAACTGAAACTGTGAAAGGGTGCAAAAGGGAACGTTGGCTCACCTCTGTGGGTGACCTTAGAGGTTGTGTGTTTAATGTATTCCTAGCATAATACTAAACATTAGACAACAATCTTTTGTCATGTGAGCACTTGATGTTATCTGC
This sequence comes from Drosophila niveifrons, assembly GCA_035046325.1. NCBI lineage: Eukaryota > Metazoa > Arthropoda > Insecta > Diptera > Drosophilidae > Drosophila > Drosophila niveifrons. The sequence continues at coordinate 28,818,904 of JAWNOC010000052.1, forward strand.
AAATATAATTAAGGGTGCAATGCCAAATATTATGCCACAATACTTTGTAATTAATTTTAGTTTTCGTGCCAAAGTTTCCGTAATGTTTCCATTGAAAAAGAGCATATTAAAATGCTTCATATATGCGAGTAATTGTCTCGATTAATATGCGCTTTGATGTGTCCTTTTTAATGCTCGTCTCGTATCCCTGCCAACAACAATTTTTGCGTGTGTGCCACTTTCTGTTGTTCCAACACTTTGGCAACACTTCAAGTGACGTCAAAGTGCAACTCATTAAAGTTAAAAGTCGAGATGTGAGATGCGAGATGCCGTTAGACACGATTAAGTGCAATGAAATGAGTAAATGCTGCTCCTAAGCATCAACGGGAGATAGAAGTAAAAAAAAAAAAAAGTGGAGAATGAAAGTGTCAACAGCCCTCTAAAGTGTCATTGTGTTTGACTGTGCTTATCTCCTTGCAGCTGTCAAACACGTCGCCATCGCCTCGAGTGGATATGTGTATGGGGTTTGCTTGTTGGTGTGTGTCCTTGTATGTGCCATGGGTGTGAGTGTGTTGGTGTGTGTGTTTAAGTGTTGCAAAAGTACTCAATTAACAACATCAAATGTGCTTTGCTTTGTTGCTAAACACTTGAGAATGTCGCCGCAAGGCGTAGATCAAGGATAAAAATTAAATGCGAAACTAAACAGAGAGAGAGAGAGAGAGAGAGAGCGACTAGAGAGAAACATAAATTGTGACAAAAAAAAGAAAAAAACTGGTGGTAAAATTGTAAGCAGAAGGGAAGCTTTTGCTATGATTTGTTCTTTCATAACTTGATTGAAAAAGTGTCAATCAATTTGTGATAACTGTGAGCTGTTAAGACAAATTCAATAAATGTTTTCATTCGTCCAGGCGAAAGTCAGTGTGCTTTTGTGGTTTTATGCGAACAGCAAACTTTTCCGACGCACACAAACAAGAAATTCAATTTATTCTATATATATTTTTGCCAATGGCGCATATTCCAAACAAATATTATTTTTTCACTAACAGCATGGAACAATGCTAGTAATTGGAATACGTGAATTAATTATTACAAAGTGACAAACGCAAAATTAAAGTCTCTCTCTCTCTCTCAATTCAAATGAAATATTATTCTCGAATGCAGAGTTTATCCATTGTTTTTCCTTCATTTGTTTTCGTTTCTTGCCATGTTGATTAAGTAAGGAAAAAGCGGAAACTGAGAACTTTATTATTGCGGACCACAATCAATGAAAAAAAAGAAAGGGACGCAGTTGCAACAGCAACAACTATTAAATATCTTATAGATAGGGGAGCAGAGGGAGATGTAATGTAATATTTATTAAAGAAGAAAGTAAGTAAAAAGACGCAAGTTTAATACAACACACTCAGCTCGATAATGTCCCGGACAATCATCGTGCTTTCGCTTTTATTTACTTTGGCTGCGAAATGGAGACGGAGACGGGGAAGGAAACTGAGGCAGGGAGAAGGAGAAGGAGACTTTTTTTCTGCGTTGCGTTTTGTTTTGTTTTGTTTGTTTTCAAGGCCAGAAGACATTTATTATTTTTGCTTGATTGTCTTCGCCAAATAGACGCTTCACCCACAGAATTGTGCTTTTTTTTTTTGGTTGCCCTGTCGCAATCAAAACATAAACAATGTCCTACTTGAGAAATTTTATATTACACAATACATCGATGGATATTATTTTTGTTTATTATTACGTTCTTGGATTTTGCGCTGCGTAATGAAAGGACAACAAGTGTCCTTTCTTATTGTTTCAATAAGCCGCAAGTCATTCGTTTTATTATTACGCATTTGACAAATGCAATTTTGCTATTATTCTCTTTTTGTTGCCTGCAGGTTAGTTACACACAATTTTTTAGGCAATTGCTCTATTGATAGCTAGCTTCGAAACCTCAAACTCGAATGTAAACAATGAAGCAGATGGCAACATATGCTGCGCTTACAAAATGGCTTTATTCAAAGAGCAGGTACATACTAACATACAGGAGATAGATAGATAGATAGATAGGAGACGAGGCTGAGCTGAACTAGCAAATAAACACACCACACAGAGCACACAGCAATAAACACAGCCTCAGCGAGAGCTAACACAACCACAAGGCAACAACACTGACTGGTATCCAGTCATCTAGCCATCATGGCAGCCAGTCATCCACTCATCCACTCATCCGCCAGACAGACAGTGCAGGACTTTACACACAGGCACAAACAACAGGACAACTAGAACAAGAGCGGCAACAACAACAACAATAAAGTTTACTGCCCAGTTTCACTCAAGGGTGTGACTGGCTGCTGTTGCTGCTGTCGACAGTCAACAATCGACGTCATGAAATGCATCAGCAAAAGGCGGCAACAGCCAGAGTAGCAGCAGCAGCAGCAGCAGCAGCAGCAGCAAAAAAGGCTGCTGGTTTTTACTGCTGTTGTTGACTGGGCAGGACAACAGCAACGCGAAATATGAGACTTTTGGGTGGCCGCAAAAGGCCAGAGCCCCAAAAGTAGTTCGTATCCCACGGGTGCAATAGTCTTTCGCGACTTTAATTGTCTTATGAAATCATCAAAATAATATTAAGCAAATAAAACCGAGGGGGGGGGAGAACAAGAAATTACGTGAACGCTTTTCACCCCCCAAACGGAAGGCCTTAAAGAACACTTGAGAATGTCGAGTATACGACTTGTTGTCTAGTCGCAACTTACCTCAAGTGCGAGCATAATGTTTAAACTTTTCACATTGCTCTCAGCGCTGATTTAAAGTCTTCACAAAGTGTGCTTTAAACAGTGTATATTTTTTGAACGTTTGCTGCTTAATTGAGGTTTTACGCGTTGCCTGGCTGCATTAGATAAAAATGCCGCGGGGTAACCTCGTTTCTGAGTCATAAACAAAAGCCAAGCGCAGCGTATTTTCTAAAGTCGCAAAACAATCGAATTATAATTTGTATGACTCCCTGTGTGTGTGTGTGTGTGTAGACGCCCCAGACAGTTGCAGACAATAATAATAAAGCAGGTTGCATTTAAAGTATTTTCTTTCTCACTCTTTTCATTCTTTTTTTGTTGTTGTGTTTTGAGCGATGCCGCAACGCCTGCGGCTATGCAACACAAAATGGTGCATATTTCATGCCACACACACTTAGAGCGTTGGGGGTTGGATTAATGGACACACGTGTGAAATGTGTCTGTGTGTGTTCTCAGCCTGCTGCTGGCCACGAAAAACAATTTGCAAATTGCTCGGCCAAAAATGGCGCCACACTCATTCACCTAAAGCCATCAATTCAATAGCAATTACAAAAAGGGGCAACAACAAGAACAACAACAACAAGCAAAGTTCGCTCGTTGCACAAAAACAATAAGCAACAACTTTAACGGGTGGTCGCTTTTGATCATTATCAGGTTTTTGTGTGTTTCTGGACACCAGCACTTCGTATGTCTCTCCAAAGGTCTCTCCATCTGTCTCTCTGTCTGTCTGTCTGTCTGTCTGCAAGTGACTCTCCACATGACTTCTGCGGCCGTGTTTCTGCGGCGAGGCATTTGCGAGTGTTTTAAGGTCGAATGCACAAACACAATGGCTGCGAGAAGCAGCACGACTCATGTGCAGGAAGAGTCCTGATCCGAAACCAGGCGCCAAGCGACACCTGCCTAGAAGGAGGAAGCATACAAAAGCCAAAGCAAAAGCAAAAGCAAAGCGCTCTGCTTTCGCTCCCTTTTTGCTGGTTTTTGCTTTTCACATAAAACTAGTTGGCAACACGGACACGGCGCCGCTGGCCTCGGCCGTTGGCCCTTACTGGTGGCAGGCGGCATGCGACATGAGGCAGGCTCTTATTATTACGGCTACTATTATTATTTTGTGCGCCGTTTTTCTGCGCTATTACAGGAAGCGTGTGTCGTCATATAGGCGCGCCAGCCAGACGCCTAAAAGTATGCCTCAGCGTTTAGTGGCAATATCAGCAAAAACACGCAAACGAGGCAACGGGAGGGAGGGGGGCGTGGCATGGAGTCGCGTTGCATGTTGTCGCAGGCTTTTCCAGCGCCAGCAACCAAAGTAAACAAAAGAAAAGCGATATTTTTTTTACGTCCTCTCGCTCGTTCTCCCTTTCTCTTTCTCTGCTGCTTTTGGCCGCAAAACATTCGTTGACACGAGAAATTGCATGCAACCGAAACTTACAGCTGACAGTCTATACATGCATATGCATGTGTGTGTGTGTAAGAGTGTGTGTGTTTGCCAACTGTGGCACTTTTCCTCAACAGCAACAGCAACAACGAGAGCAGCAATAATCGCTGAAGGTTATTGTGGCAAATTGTGTTTTTGCATGAAAACTTTAAGCTGCTTAAAGATAAGTCGGCAACAACAAAACATTTTCTTTGCTTTGCTTTCTTTTTTTATTTGTTGTCTCTCGTCTTTTGGCTGTCACCAGATGTTTATGGTTAAAAGGGTATTCAGATCTAATACTTTAACAGTCAGCGCCTTAAGCTGCTTTCAACTTTAACGTAAATTTGAACTTAAGCACCAAAATGTATTACCTCGACACCTTTTTTATGTGGTTGTTAAGTAATTAGATTTATTTAAGCGTTGCATATGTCATGCATTTATTATTTACTCGTATTTCTAAGAAATCCGACTAACATCTGCTGCACTTTGTTACGATTTCCATTTGCAGTTGCAGTTTGCAATTCGAAATGAAAAACCTGACAATGAAGCCAGTCATTTAGCACTTTGTAACTCGCTACGGGGACAATGACCTCATGTGACTCATGTGTGTGTGAGTGTGTGTTTGAGTGTGTGTTTGAGTGTGTGCACATACTGTACATGGCGAGTAAGTTTCATTAAAGCCATGCTTATAATTTATTCTAATGGTTTTTCGCTGTGCTGCCAACTGCCAACTGCTTTTGCCGTTTGCTATTCGCCATTCGCCATTCGCCATTGGACACCATTTGCCGGTCGCAGTCGCCGGCTACTTCAGATTACGTAAGTTGGCCAAAAAAAAAAAAAACAAAAACAAGCAGAAAAAAATGAAAAGCAGACACCAGTTTTGTGCAGTTTTGTGTTGTGTTTTGCCTATGGCAGAGAATGATTTGTTGGCTTTGGCTGTGCTGCAGATCACAACACAAAAGTTGTTACCGACCGATGTCCATGTCCATGATTGATGTTAACCAGTTCTTGGAGAGCCTTATGCAAGCAGCATCCGATCACATAAGATCCAATTTATATGGAGTCAGAGTGTCCCTGTCCCGCGCACAACTTTCAATTTCGATTAACAATCTTTTAATTGAATTTTTGCCAGTGCATATAATTGGGGTCACATATTTTGGTTTTTCATTTTCATTCGTCTGTGAAAATAAACACTGATCATGAATAGCGCGAAGCTCATCACAAATATTTATATAGATGCATGTCTGTCTATTGCATTCCAGCATTTGCATAACTATTATACGATTTGAAAAAAAAACAATCAAACTAAGCGCGCATCAAACTAAGTTGGAACTGAATTTGTTCAATGCTGCTAACCGGTTTCCACTTTGGTTCCAGTTGCTCAGTTTGCTCAACGCGTTTGTTTTTGTTATGTTTGTCGTCGCTGATGTGTTGCTGTTGTTTATGTAGGTATTTTTGAAAGCGCATTTTTGTACCCCGCATATATAGTATGCAGGGTATTACAAATATGTGCAATGGGAAAATATATATAGTTAAGACTCTAAGTTGCTATTTGCAAATGTTTATCGGGTGGTTAATGATTCACATTTGCTTTGCTGATTGAGCACATTAGCATTTGCTTTATTTGCTTAGATTTATATATACGTACACATATTAATTAGCAATTAAGTGATACAAATGACAGCCTAGAGTATGCTTTAGTCGAGCAGAACTTTGCGTGTTGTGTTGTCACTTGTTATAAATAGCGTGATGCATAAATCACTATCAAAGTTAATTCAATTTCTCACACTAACAAACTGGGTTACACTTACAGCCACAGATACATTTACAGATACAGATACAGATACACACTCGCTGAGTAGCATCTACAGCATCTGTGGCCCATTCATTCAATTCACTAGAGCAAGCCAAGCCAACTTGCAATAGTTGCCGGCTTTTGGCGCACCCCAGCGAAACAAGTTTTTTGTTTATAAACAGTATTTTTTTCGCTGCTGTTGTTGTTGTTGTTGTTATTGTTTTTGTTCGTTGTTGTGCTCTTTTGTTATCTCTTTTTGCTTATAAACAAGCTGCGTCAGCCGTGAGTCGCGCCGCGTCGCACAACAAATGACATAATTTGATATTCAAATTCCAAGACAAACAAATTTTAATTTTAAAAGAAAACGAAATTGAATTTCAATTTCAACTACCTGCCTCCAGTTGACTGAACGACTGACTGACTGTCTGACTGACAATTCGAGGAGTCAACGACGACTTGAACAAGAAGACTTTTGCCGACTTCGCCTGCCACAACAATATGCTAATTTTAATACGACTGCGAAAGGTTTTTTTCTTCTTTTTTTTGTGACTGAGGTGCTGCTGATATCATATATATATAGAGTTGGAGAAGCGGCTTCTTCTCTACTTTGCTTGTATTATTATATAATTTCGAATGCTTATGCATAATTTTGTTAAACTTTGTCGAGCTGAAATTTAAATCAGTATGAATAGCTTTAACTGTCTATAAATACAACGTGTGAATACATCTATCTATAGCCGATGATGTCATGAAGATACAAAGCTATCGCATTCCTCAGCTTAAAAATGATATTGTTCTACATGGTGATCTATGCCAAAGATATCAGCCCACCACTATCAATGTTTAATGAAAGCCAATGCTTGTTTAAGTCCAAACAGATAGTGAATTTATATATATGTATGTGTACTAAATGTGAGTAACGTTAATAGCAACTCATAGACTCATAGACATCTTGACGTTGGTTGTTTGCTTTGTTCTCAGTACAATACAGCAAAAAAAAAAAGCTTAGTAATTCAATTTGCATACTGAACCTATGAGTAGACACACTCGTATTTTAATAAGCCATATGTATATAGGAATACGAGTACTCGACTGCATTTACATACTGCATACATACTATATATAGTATTGTGTGCTATATGAACAGCTTTTTGCGTGAGAATGCGAATGTGACTACAAGTAAATAGCTGCTGATTCATTGAATAGCCCTCATCAATTGTATTCTGAGTTCACACAGCAATTATAAAGCTACAGCAGCTACAACTACATCTTCAACTACGACAGTCAAATCGGACGCATTCCATAAAACAGCTGAGGGGAAATGATGATGATAATGAAGTTGATGATTCAATGGGCGACGCGTCGAGACGTCGCCACAAGGCGTGACTAAGGCACGAGCTTGTAGAATTCTTTCTTTCTTAAATGACTATATATGCAGGTCTTTATTTACAGTTGTGCATCGTTTTGTGAATGAAATTCCAACAAAATTGTATTCTACACATTGACTCAGCTGGCCATCTGTTTAAGATACTATTTGCTACGATAATCATGTTTACTTCTCTGTGGACATTAGTATTAATTATTATTATAAGAAAAAAAGAAGCACACACATGTGCTTATTAGTAGATTCTGACATTTAAGTTTAGCAGCTGTGTTTTTTCAACCAAAATCTGTTGCAGCCAAAAGTGGCCATTGAACAAAAAAAAAAGGCTGAGAATCGTTTTTAGTTATGGTCAGCATTCCATGTGCCTCTTTGCAAAAGTAAACATATTATTTTATTTTATTTTGTTGTTTTTGTTTTTTGCTTTTGTTATTGTTATTGCTTTTGGATTAGAATCAACAGCTGAGTAGATAGAAAGATAGACGCTTGGACCGTTCTTTATGCCGCACAGTTGAGATATTTTTGCCAGAGTGGTTTTACTTGTTTGTGTGTGTGTTTATTTGCTTGGCCTCAAGACTGACTGTGTTTTGTTCACGTATGGCGTTGAATTTTTGTGGCCCAAGGCCTGTGCAACTTTTATACAATGCAATTTTGATGTCATCGTTGGAAGCCGCATTATTTCTGTTGCACCATTTGGCTACTAAGAGGCAATGTATTCTTTTGACCTTTTGCATGAAAAGAGTTTTGTTATACGAATAGCTAGCTGGCTACATTTCATTTCATTTCATTTCATTTCATTTCATTTTCATGCAGCTAGGCAACATGTGTTTTTCTTCTCCATTGTTCTAGCACAACCTCTCTCCCCCCACTTTCCATTGCGCTTAAGAGTTATCATTAAAATGCATAAATAAGTAAAACATTTTCTTATCATCACAGTCAAATGTAAATGCTCACACATGAAAGCACAAAATTCATTAAAATTTACGGCACATTGAGCCGTAAAGATTTTTGTTTTAATTAGTCCATTTCTCAAGGCAATGACAAGATATAAATATCGATTTATTGAACTGAAAATATTACGATAGCTTGTCATTGTCTTTTTGACTTAATTTGCATGTGGCAATTTGTCATCATTTAACTTACTTCTAAAAATATGCATATTATTTTTGTGTGTCTGTCTGTCTGTCTGTCTAATTAAGACAGCAAATTTTGTTATTTAGCTGCGAACGTAAATGGACAAATATGAGACAAAGTGTTTGCCAAACCTAAAGTCAAGTAACTAATGCCTCGGTCTGAATAAATAGCTCACATACTATACAACAAATGATGTATATAGCATATGCATTTAAATAAAGCCGCAAACTGCTTCATAAACTCAATCGCATGAGCTCTTTTTGGGGGTTGGCTGGCTTATAAATTTAAATGGTCCGAGAAAGAGAAAGACTCAGAGATAGATACGATAGATAGATGGTAGTTTCTGAAATTCGCATAGTAAGTAAATTATTTGCACATTGCTGGACCAAAAACACACATACGCAGAACACACACGCATAGACATTTATTGAGATAGAGAAACGCAAAGTGTATAAACATACAGCAAATGTGCAAATTTATTTAGCCTTGATAATTTTCAAATTAAAGATGCTCATCGCTCTGACGCAAGCCTCTGGAGACCGTTTACTTATATATATACATAAAGTATATCTTTTATGTGCCATAGTCATAATATGATAATGGTAAAAAACATCCATCTATACATCTAGTCGTATAAGAAAGCACTTGAATAAGTTTCTCTTTGATGGCATCTAACCATTAGAAATGCGTAAAACGGGGAATTCTTAATAATGTAGTTCGACTGAATGTTAATGTTATAGTAATTTCCATTGTCCACTAAAGTGCGAAATGTTCTCAATTTTAGTTGCCCCCTTCCCTTTCTTTGCGATTAGAAAATAAACGGTTCAAGGTTGTATTGGCATCTCTATTGAATCTAAGCAAATAATTGTTGAGCTATTTATAAAGAAAAAATCAGTTCGCATGGTCCAAAAAACATTTGCATGAACTATCCGAAAAACCGATATTTGTTTATATATACACTCAACTGGAAAGTGAACTGAATCTCATGTTGCTAAGTCCAAAGATTTATTTTCGTTTCGTTATTCGTTTGAATGGCAAAGAAATATAAGAGTCGACACAAGCATTTTAATCAATATTTCACTCTTGATATCAATCGCTTAAAATACGACATTCGATAAGCGTGCGATTAAAAATAAATTATGTCTTTAAGTAGATTCGATTGTATGCGATTTCAATATTGCTACACAAGCGATTAGGTCACGCATACGATTTCAAATAATTAATCTGCATGGGAACGAAGATGGGCGAGAAAGAGAAAGCGGGAGGGAAGAGAGAAAGAGATAGAGATGGAGAGAGTTTTGCAAGTTTCTTGAGTTAAATTGAGTCTCTCATGCATTTTGTTGTGTGTGTGTGTGTGAGTGTGTGTGTGTGCATTGTCTGTTCTGGAATGATGTCATAGCAAATTGAATTTACTCAGTTCAAACGGAATTCATTCAACTGTATCTTGTTGCCCAGGGATTTGTTTTTGCCACACTCTGCACTTTACGTTTTTACTACCCAATTTTTTTATAGTCTTTGCATAGTTATGCCCTCGGTTGTCTTCAGGACTCTGTCTGTCCCACTGTCTGACTCTGACTCTGACTGTGCGACATTGTGACTCCGTCCAGCTCATAAAAAGGTAATAAAATTTTTGTTTACCTTGGTAATAGGAAGTGAAAAGCACACATTTGAATATATTGTATGGCGGAACATATTCTAGTCTAGTAGTACTATATACCAAACATATATATATTTTCTTGTTGTCGCAAAACTTGAGTGGCTCGGCAAAGTTTATTTGCCAAACGAGGCAAAAGAGCGTGGCTAAAACGGCTTTCTACAAGTAGAAGAAGCAGAAGAAGCAGAAGAAGACAAGAGCAAGAGGCAGAATATATCAGGATAATCACAATGCCGTTGGAACTTCACTTACTGCCTGCCTTTTGTTGGAGGGCACAGGAAATTGATTTTTTTTTTTTTTTTGTTGCCTTTCGTTGTGGCTTGGTCTGCTCCTTAGCTTGTTGTCACAGAGAATTTATCGATGATAGGTTTGCTTCACGTGCATATTTATCTTTATGCAGGTTTATGCCTCGGCAATAAACTCTGCGAGGGAGGCTGCTTCATAATTGCAGCGGCCCCTGCATATAAATAAAGTAAGCATCCAATTTATCCTTAATATATTGCGTAATAAAGTTTAGAAATGGAAATTTGCTGTGCTACAAGAAATTTTGTTGCCTTTTATAGTTTGCTATTGATTTTGAAAATCTAGACCAATTTTTAAGCATGCCTAACTAGATTCCCCGCATTTTGCAAATTGGTTTTGCTCCACGAAATATGTTAATCGTAATTATCATAATGCAAGTAATTTTGCACTTTTGCTTTTAAGCCACTTTTGGGGCAGCATGTGCAGCGGTGAATTCATTATTGATTTTTTGTAGTAACGCATACTTAGAATGCACAATTTTGCGCAGCACACTTTAGGGCGCGATCAAGCGTAACTAACGCTCCTCCGGACTCTGGGTGATACACATGAACTTTCACCTTTAACGTTTGGCCTATTTTTAGTGCTTCTTGAACGTGGTCGCCGATGCTCTCTCTCGCTCTCACTCTCTTAGTGCTAATATGTGTCTAATACAGCGTATTAATTTATTTAAATTCGCCCCTTCCTAAACGAAAGCAGACACCAGCATGCAGATGTGTCAGCATCCCATGCTGTATGTACTTCTATATATGTCGGTGTATATTGTAACCTGGCTGAGAGCTCACAGCTCACAGGACCAGCTAAAGCCATTACAACGTTCAATGACACGGCAAAGTGCGCGCCGTGGCAACTTTTTCCAACCCGTCAGACAAGCTCTCCACATGTGGCTGTGGCGTTCTCCGGCTCTTCTTCCGTTCACTGCTGACTGCTTTGCTATCTATGCCCCGATGATTACAGCAGCCATCAGTGTTGGCTTCGTGCCGTTTGATACTCCACACACACACACACACCGAGCACAGCACAGCACACACACTATGGGGAGCCAAGCCAAAGTAAAGCAAAGCACAGCAAAGCAGAAGGCAGAACATCCATCGGCATCCCTTCGTACCGTTCTAATAGCTTCTAATGCATGTAATGTCAGCTCACGTCAGTTTCCGCCATGCTTCCTTGCCGTTCTGAGGTTTCTCACTCTAAAGCCCATTTACCTGTGCTTCGCGCGTCGCGCTCTTTAAACTTCAGCAAAATGGTGCGATTTGAACCGCGGCATGCAGCTTATTGATTGTCTATTGTGATAGCAGAGAATAAATATATATTTTGAAGATTAAAGGGGTTAGCTTGTGTATGGCTTAAAAACTCTTAAAACTGCAGATTCCTTCAACTTTGTTGCTATTCTTTAGCATCAAATTGTTATTTTTTCTGACTATTACAATTTCATATTAACTGAACATTAATATACAACTGATATATTAAAAATACCGCCAGCTTAAAAAAATACCATTAGTATAATGCTGGGAAATCAAAACTACCACTACTTAAAATATACCGATCATTAATATTCATATAGTTGCCAGATAATACATACAATACCAGAAACTCAAAAGTACCGAGCAAATTTAAGAATACAACCAGCTCTAAAAATACCAAATTTTAATATACACTTAGTTGCGAAATTAACAATACCATTACCTCAAACAAATACCGAACGTTAATACACACCTGTGAAATAAAAATACCACTACTTAAAAAAATACCAAATTAATAAAACATGCAAATTTATCATTGATTACATTAAGAGATAACTTATTCCTATTTAATTAAAAGGTAACCGAAACTTTCATTATAAAAACCATAAGTTAAAGATCATGTATGATATGATTACCAAAAAAAGTTAAAGAATACAAATTTGTGTTGTTTTGAAATTCTCAACTGTATATCGATAGCAACTGCATTTGAATTTAAATATGTTTATTTTTAATTAATAACATTACCATTGTATGAAATGAAGTAACTAACAAGGTGTTTCCCCTTTTTGGCCTTCGTTAATATTTAAATTAGTGAACTTCTATTAAATGCTGTGCATAATGTAGACCACTTCAAATGGCGTCTGGGGAGCTTCGTTCAATTTCGCTGCTCTACATAGTTTTTCACCGAAATTCACAAGTACCCGTCGCACTTAATTAACTATTCAGAAATGCTTTAAAAATTAGTCGTCCTGAATGATAAGAACAACAAGACCGACCGACCGAAAGAGCAAGAGCAAGAACAAGAGCGTTAAATAGGCCGAACAGGCTGTGCGGCAACTGGCAACTGGCAACTGGCAACTTTGCATATCGTTAGCGAAAATGGTCTCTTCTTTCAGCCCCCTACAACCTTAGGTCGACTGGCCACAGCGACAACAGGGAACACCCCAACAGCAACAGCAACACAAACACCCAACAGCAACACCACTAAAGCAGCCCTTTCCACAGCCTAAGCAGCCGAGCGTATTATAAACGCCCTTTGATAAAAAACAGACCGTAGTCGAATGTTTTGAGACGCGACCGGAGTTTGCTTTGCTTTTGGTGGGGAAGGGTGTGGGCGTGTCAGGGGGTTGGGGCAGTGGGGGGAGGGGGGGGGGGCGGTATGGTTGCTTAGGGGTCGGTAATTTTTTCGAGCTCATCTTGTTTCCTCGTCCTTGACTTGTTGTAAGGGCCATTCTTCATTTGACTTTCAAATAATAAAGCATATTTTTGGGGCATTGAAGCCGCATGAAAAAGGCAGCTGTAAAATTTGTGGGTTATTTGTTGAAAATACATTTCCCACATTTTATTTTTTGACTTTCTTTCGTTTCGTTTCGTTTCGGTTTTTTCGTTAGCATTGTTGTTGTTGTTGTTGTTGTTGGTTCTCGGTTGTCGGTTGTTTGTATTATATGTTTTCGGTACTAGCTTTTATATATACATACATATATATATATTCTTTTGGTTGAAAATATGGGTTTCGAGTTTTTGGCATTTGATACGACACAGGTTGAGGTTCAGGTTTTTGTTCTTTGTTGCTCCGCAACAGTGCAAAAATGCCAATTTTATGCATGAGGAAATATTTAAAAAATAAAAAAGTATAAAAATATTTCATTTAAATGTAAATTTGTGCCTTCGGTAGGCATGTCAAATGTCACACAGGTTAGGAGAGAGAGAGAGAGAGGGAAGGACCTCTGCTCATTTGTACATTTATCTTATTTCTCGTATAGCAGCACACAGCATCTAGTTAAGAATTATGAGTTGTGTGTCCTGTTGTGCTGTCGCACTTGATTGAAAGAGATGGCAGCTGGAGGAGAAGAAGGAATTCTGAGCAATCTGAGCAGCACAGTGATCAGCATGTCTGCTGTCTTGTGGCGCTGTATATCGTTTGTCATCAAATTAGTCTGCACACATATATATTTTTTTTTTGCTGTGTGCACCTTCTTCTCTTTGCTTGCTTGCTTGCTTGCTTGTCGCGTGTCCCGCCCTGCACAAATTAGTTGCTGAATTTTTTATGCCTCGCCAGCAATACATCTTGCTCAACGGAGACCGGGGGACGCTCACTTGGTGGCTGCTGATGCTGCTGCTGCTGCTTCACCTGGCGACCCAGAAAATGAAAATTGATGCGAGCCGTGAGATTTTCACGCCGCATTGTCAAGTGTGTTGATTCGATTAAGATGCGGTGCGGCACGGTGGGTGGAACACGGTGCCACATGTTCCACAGTTCCCCTTGCTCAACTCAAGTACTTCCATTTCCATTTCCAGCGCTGACTGCGAGAGTGTATGGCCTACAAACCCATTTCAAGTGCGATTGCAGATTGCATGTTGCAACTTGGCAGCAGCTTCATAATTGCAAGCAACATCATTTACCACATATAATATACGTATATATACGTAATGATCGTTATTATTTTTATTATCTGCTGCACTTGAAAACTCACTATTGCAATGGCGAATCTGGAGGAGCACGCAAGAGCTAAGGGAAATTAAAATTTCCGTTTCTGTGGCCTCGTGTGTGAAAACTGAAATCGAAATGATAATTGCAAAAATATTTGCAAGCCATCCGCCTGTCTGTTGTTGTTGTTGTGTCTGTCTGCTGCCACCTATGAGTTGAGTTCTTGTGTGACCTGCTGAAATGCCGGCAAAGGCAAAAGGCAAAGGCGGCAAAAGAATGCACGCAATAAGTACGTATTGTAGATGGACTGAGCGTTATTATAAGTAATTGCATTGTGCTGGGCTTTTGTCATCTTTAATAGTCTCAGAAGCAGCAGCAGAAGCAACAGCAGAAGCTGCAACAGCTGCTGTTCACTCGTCTCGTTGTTAATAAGTTACTGCAGCTCAAGTGCGTCATCTCTTTGGATCACTCTGCTTGGTCGTTAAGAAGGATATCCGCCTCATTCGCCTCAGCTTATTTATAAAGTATTTCGATCCAACGAAGCTGAAGCTGAAGCTAGTGCCATTGGTATGCGAACATCATAATTACGATTCGCTTTATTAAGCAGTAAAATTCCATTTTAATGGCATGCGTGCATACGAGTATTTTCAATTTCAATTTCAATTTATTGTCAGACTGTCTCAAGTGTGTGTGTGTGTGCTAATAGTTTATATTTATTTTTTTGACACTTATTAAAAATTGAAAACTTTTATCAACTGCTGTCAATATGCTATTAAATTTATATGTTAAATAAATATTTCTCAGACTTAGTTAATATTTTATGTATAAAATGGGAAGTTCATTAAAATGCCGAGTGGCTTTTTCAAGCTTGCATTTTGGAGTTTTTATGCAACAACATTTCATATTAAATTCCATTTTTGCCCACAACGATGCTGTCTATCCAATTTATCATTATATGTATATATTTTTGCATTTGTTTGCACAGCACCGCAAATATTTCAACTCTCTGTGAGTGCCACAGTAAAAGGCTCCCAATGCAAATACGTTTTGGAAATACAAGTACACATATTTGTTACGTTGGGCGGTTGTCATGCAACAAGAAGAAGAAGACGAGCACCGCAAACGCATATTTATACTCTGTATCTATCTATCTGGTGGTGGTGAATCGCTAAAAACTGTTTCACTTTTCGAGATACATTTTGTTGTGTGGTATCTGGCATTCGACCATTACGTGCAGTTGCTGCTTTTCATTGGGCACACACACACACATCGATTCACTTGAATGGGAACGCGACTTGGTATTGCATTGAATGCATTTTGCTAGCATTGCCATAAACGCTTTGACGCCATCGATCAACACACAGCAAAGTTGAGTACTCCAGCGTTAACTTGCATACTTTATCGGTATCTGTATCTGTATCTACGTCTGCCACTGTATCTGCATCTGCATCTGCATCTGCATCTACATCTGTAACTGTCTGTTGCTGTTTGTGCACCATTCGTGGTAGTTGCAACGCTCGCCTGATTGATGGCCCATGCCGATTCCCTTCGTTCATCTTTTAAGACTTTGCTCCACTTCAGTTGGCATCTTAAGTGCTTTTCGATTTGCGATTGCGATGGCGATTGCGATCTGTGGCTCGTTGACTTGAATGCACTCGAAGCTAGTAGTATTATTATAATTTCATTTTGAGTGTTTTTTATGAATTAAAGTATTTAAGCTGTTTGCTGTGCCTATTGCATAATTAACATTTGAATATTCCAATTGTAATTATTTTGTTGCGTGGGCACGCTGTAATCCCATTTGTAAACACAACGCATTATTAATATATGCAATTTGGCATAATAGGCAAAGCGAGCGGAAATGTGAATAAATAATAAATATTATTTTCATTAGCGCTCACAAATATTGTAACAGTAAACTGTTGCCATGGTTATAACAAGTTGAGCTCTTATATGTATGTATATGTGTATAATTTTTATTATTTATAAAACTGTTACCCTCTGACCGAGAACGTATTTTGTTTATTAAATGTTTGATCAGCTTATAGCTGTATATGTATGTATGTGGTTGTATATAAAAGTATGGCTTTAAATATTCCCATACTAATCCACTAAAAGCGGAGGGCATTTTAAAATTCCAAACGCCTACGCACAAAAGGGTCGGGGATATAGAAAGAAAATGAAACGAGACAAAGCCAGATGCATTTGTAGCTTGATGAGCACACACACACACAGACAGATAGAGATAGAGGCATTGTGTTGGGCCCCTGTTTAATTTAAATGTTCACTGCTTAAAGGTCGTTGAAAGAGTGTGGGCAGCAGCAACAGCAACAGCAGCAGGGAAGTTGGCCAGCCGATATGGCAGCTTAAGTACGTGCCTGGACCGAGGCTTACACCTCCATGTACAATATATATATATATAAACACATAACATATATATATAAAGTCAGTGGAGCTGCCACTTGTCAGAGAGTCAGTCGAAGGGACAGTCCGACTGCCGTTGAGACAGAGAGAGAGAACAACTTTGCCGCGAGCCAGAAATCATGTTTGGAATGCTTAAATGCGTCGTGAAGTCGCAGTCAAGTGCCGAGTGCTTTGAATGTTTGCTGCTGTTGTACCAAGAGAGCAGCTAGTGTTTGTTTGTATATGTATTAGTATATTAGAGATATACTCTCCTCCAACTCCTCCTCCTCGTCTTCGCTGCGTAGGCGTTTTTATACGAATAAATAGTCAATAAAGTTGAACGAACTTCGGCCATTTCTTTGCATTTTCAATTCATCAATACAACCACTGACGATGGCTGAATTATTATTGGTGTTATTGTCAAACGTTTGTCATTTTCAACATTTTTTATATAAATAATTATGTAGATATGTACACAATGCGATTTGCATATTTATTGGGTGGTGTATTGAATGCGGCTTTTAATTATGGCCAGCCTTTCAATTATGACAGCATTTTATGGCATGCACAGCCAACAACAACATGTGCTGTTGTGCTGTGCTGTGCTGCATGATGGTATTTTTCAATTGTTTGCCGAGTTTGCTTTGTTTAATTGTTCAAACGTAGCGAGCGTCAGACAACAGCAACAGCAACAGCGCAACTGAAAATACTCGAATACATTGAAATGCACTTCAAAAATGTTATTCCAAAATGCTTCTATACTCGGGATCAGCAACTAGACGATAAATTATGTTTACAAAATGTTTGACTATAATTAATTGCATTGACAACATTGTAATTTGCAATTTGCTTTAATAAATCAAAATAATAATCGAGTTTTCTATTCTATTTTCAGGTAATAAATGCTTCAAACACAATGCACGACAATTCAGTAAATATAAATACGAATTTTTTTTGTAAAGATTTCTCTACTTAAATCGAGTTGTCAACAGGCAACTTGTTTCACACTTCTTTCTCACAGAGTTACAAACTGCAAGGATATTGTGCTTTCCGAATACCATTCTTGTCTCTCTTGTATCCGAGCTAATGTACGAATACGTTGCATGAATGGAATTAAGAAAAGTTGTGGCCACTGTTAGACAGTAGTACGATGAAACTTAACTTCTGATTGTTGTGTTGTGTTGTGTGCTGTGTGTTGTGTGCTGTGTGTGTTGTGTGTAGTTTTCTCGTAGCTCGTTGCTCGTTGCGTATACATTATATACGAGTACGCTGCTTGTTTGCACCCATTGCTGTTAATATAAAATTCGATGTCAGACGAACAACACACACATATATAGTAAAGAGAGAGAGAGAAAAAAGCTACCCTCTCAGTCATGTACAAAGGCAACAAACTGAATGAAAAGTTGTAGTAATGCCTTTACAATGATTACGGCTGCCTGCAGCAGAAGCAGCAACAACAGAAGCGGCAACTGCAGCAGCCACAACAAATACAGTTGCAACAACACAGAGCCGAGTGGCAACTACAACAATAATAAGGGAACTAGTGCAGCAGCAACAACAACAACAATCAACAGTCGACGAGCTGCCAACTGGCAGCGGTTCCAACTTTTCAAATAAACTTCATGCGGCTGTGATCCGCGCAGCCTGCTAAAGAGAGGCAAACGGAGGGGAGGCATGGGGCAGCAGGACACAAAAAGGGGGAGGCAGAGGCCTGTATTCTGTTCTGTATTATGTCGCACACCACGACGACTCCACCTCCTCCTGCTCCCTCTCCTTCGCGCTCATCGTCACATCGCTTCTTATATTGTGCTCGTTTGTGCGTTCATTGCACCCAAAAGCATTTGCTGCAATTGCCGCTCAGCTCCGCTCCGCTCTGCGATCTGCACATTGTTTATTGCCGCAGGATATTAAAAACGCGAAGCAGCCGCGCCATTACGCATACGACTACGCCATTTACTATCGCGATGCCGATGTGTGATGATGTTTGATGAGAGCTGCTTAAGGTTTATCCTTAAAGCATACAATTGTGTTTACCAATTAGCATTATAATAAATGCAAAAAAATACAAATTTAGAAAGCGAAAGTTGCAAGACAGAAAGCTCACTTAGAAAGTGCATATATATAGTTTAATCTATCTATATATAATATTATACAAATCTATTACTTTTTTTTACGAACAACTTGCAAACAAACTCTTGACGAGAAATCGATTTCAATTACATAGCATTTGTGTTTGCACACCTCTTGAGTTTGAGTCGAAAAGTCTTTGTGTCTATGCTGCATTTAATTAGCTTCATTAATATTATCGTTAATTAAATTACCGTCAATCAGCATACTTATGCAGAACTTACAATTTGGTGAAGTGGCTTTAAAGAGCGTCAATCTCACTCGCTTTAAATGTGAAATGCAGAGAAATGGAAACCACATTTTGATATAAAGGCATTCGCAGCCGCACCCCCAGCCACATTCACTCAGTCTCAGCCGTAGCCGTAGCCACAGCCGCAGTCACAGCAACAGTCAGAGCCGCATATAGAACACAGAGCAAGCAGACAAAGCCGTGGAAAACTGCCTAGACCAACTACCTGCCCAGTCTGTTTTTTCGCTGTGTGTTTCACTCTCCTATCTCTCTATCCTGACTCACTGTCTCTCAGTGTGTTTGTCTGGGGTCTGCTGCACGTATGTGTATGTGTGTGTGTGCCTTGAAGAGTTTTGCAGTGTTTTCTGAGGCGCACACACATACACACACACTCACACACCAACTGCCCCCATTGTACTCTTTTACCCCATGCACACAGCATACAAATGTAACGGCAGCGACAGGCTGCTGCTGCCTCTGCTGCTGCATGCAGCATGCTGCATGTTTGTGTTCATGGCAAATCCCTTCGCTCTAAAAAATTTATAAGTACGTCGCACATACACACACACACACACGCAGCACAGCATACACACACATACAGTGAGTGTGCATGGCATGTTTCCTCTTTGCATTTGTGAAAACTTTTGTAAAATGACAAAAATATGCCCATTAAAATGAGCAAATGTTGGAATTTATGTACATTAGAAAAGGCGACACACACACACACACACACTGGCACACACACTAGCATCCAGTGAGTGAAAGCATATCTCTCATAAGGGATGCTCTTTTATTTGCCTTAGGGGTTGAGGGTGCTGAAGCTTTTACGCTGCGCTTTTTTGCAGTGCTACGCCATCGCCCATTCAACCAAAACTCATTCATCATCATGTGCTCTGCATGTGCCGCCTCTGAATGAAGAACGAGAGACACGACAAGCCAAAGCTAGAGACAACGACAGAGACAGCGAGACAGAGATAGAGATAGAGATAGAGATGCAGAGAGACAAGACAAGAAAAGAAAATCTTTATGTATTAGGCTTGTGCATTTGTCAGTCACAGAGTAAACTATTAGCGTGGCCTTAATCAGATTAGACGGCCACTTTAATGCCTGGTAATTCCAAAAGCTCAGTTCGGAGTTCGATGAGCTGCTGCCGCTAAAACTTCCCCTGGAGCAGTTCAGTTTTTGATGCAAAAGTTTCCATGGGATTATGAAAGTGAGCGTAGTACGAAAAGTTTTTCAATTCTGCCAAGTAATACAAATATTTTCAGATGCAGCTCTCGTAGTGCAATTAAATGGACTGCGTGACCAAAGACGATGTTAAACAACAAGTCTGAAGATAAAATCAATATTTATGTTCATATGCATTTAACTAATCTTAAATTTATGTATGCTCTACTCTACTCTACTCCGTACTTGCACAAATAAAGGAAATTTTTACAATTTGCTTTATCGAGATGGTTTAAGTTGCAAACACACAGAAAGTTGTTCTTCAAAATATTGTTGGCAACTAAAGTTTATGAGTGGATTTGTTTACGTGGTAGAACACCAAGAACAAAACACAAACAACACCAACAACAGCAACAACAACCGCATAAAAGCGACACTTTTCAAAAGATGAAATCTTTTTATGTGTCTGTAACAAGCTGTGAAAATATTTCCACACTTTTCTCCATTTGTTTGACCATTCGACACTCGCGACTCGTGTCACTTGCCATCGACGTCTTCCTCCACTTTGGGTTGTTTTCTATTTTCTTCTTTTACTTTCCGTGTTTTTTTTCTTCTCGTCTCGTCTCTTTTCTTCTCTTCTCTTTTTTATTATTATTATTTTCTTGGGGCTTTATTCTTTTTGTTGTTTGTCTTCTTTTTAACTTTGGCGCCTATAAATTGATGTGGCTGTTTGTTGAAGGCTATTGTTCGCCAAGCAATACTTTATAATCGATTTTCATTGTGGCAAGTTTAAACGTATTACTTTAATATATTTTCAAATTGTTTTCTACCAATTAATAGTAAAATATATTGCAAGACCATTTATGCTTGAATGAATCACTCTTTGATTTCTATTACGTTCCTTTTTTATAATTGTAAATTAATTTTAAATTAATTGCTCTGCTAAAGACAGCGAAATTTGCAATTTAATTGTATTTGAAATAATTGTGTACGCCCTCAACTCACTCTCTGGTATCATTAAAAATTTTTAATGAGTTCATTTACACATAAAATGTAACTATCAAATAGAACAAAACAGTTTGGCAACTGAAAGTATTTTTGTGGCACTTTGATGGGCCAATTAAAAAGTTATACCAATTGAATTTTCATGTGAAATTTTCAACATTTCAGCCTGAGAAAGCATAAAGAAAAGGTAGATACACAGATATATAAATTGTAAAATATCTTCATTAGTTTGGTTTGATCTACCGCAAGGCAATTGGCATTTAAACGACTTTGTGTGTAATCACAAAATTGACATTAATAATGCAGACCTTAGCTACTCCTTGATTGTCAGGTCAATAAATCAAAATCAAGCTGTGAAGTCAAGTGAAACAAAAGACAGCAATGACAACAACAACAACAAAACCAAAAGCGGGAAGGTTTTGCTCTCATTCATGTTTTTTAATGAAAACGATTCAAGTTGGTTTTGTACAATTTATTACTTCAGCCAATGTCAGTTTTGTAAGCAGACAAATTCAGACATAAATAAATCCACGCAGCACACACACAAACAGAACAGAACAGAAGAGAACAGATAGCGGCTCAATGATTACTTCTGATATAGGTCGCAGCTGTGTTGGAGGCTGTCTGCCAAAAAGCTGTCAAAAGTCCGCTTTGATAAGCTCACAGACACACACACACACACACACACATACACACACATAGAGGGGAAGAGAGGATGTTTCAGCAAAACACTTGGCGTAAGCTGAGTTGTTTCCACGAGTTTTCATCATTTGGCCTTTCAAGGCTGTTGCCAAGTAATGTCCGTAGCCTATAGGCAGGCTTTGTGTCTCCCATGCTAATGATAATTAGTTCGACTGTGCACAGACTACGCAATGTCAGAGAAACGTTTGGTTTACCTTAAATCAGAGGGTACAACTTAAGTTTCAGATTTTCATAGCATACTTATGTGCGCACAGATAAGTGATACATAAACAAATGCCAGCGAAATTCAATATGGCGCCATGATTTCACTGTCTGTCTTCTTCTTCTTCTCTGTCTGTCTGTCTGTCTGTCTGTCTCCCTGTGTGTGTTTGCTTCTTTGCGCCGTCTAATAGGCTTTGAATGCCGCAAATAAAATATGCACAAGGACGATTCCTTCCCCTTGTCTAACATGCATGTGTGTGTGTATTTTATATGCTTCCAGCTGCGTCGCATATAAAGCAAGCGAATGTGTCTCGCGGCTATTAAGCGGCTTATGGTAGAATGTATTTGACCAATGTTTAAAAAAACATTCGCATATGAGCCGCGGCTTTTCGCACAATATTTTAAAAACATTTCCACGAATGACACAAACAGAAAATATATTATTTGTAGATAATTACATGAGCTATTGATTTAATGTCTTATATACGTTCAAACATTTTAAACAAGGATAAACAATTAAAGCAAATTAATGGTTTTATAACAAGCACATATATTTCTGATAAAATTGAAAATACATTATTTATTATTCGTATAATCTGATATAAATATTTTTACTTCTATGCAATACAAAATCGTTAATTGGTAATAGTTACTTGAGGAGCTGATTTCATTTTACCAAATTCCTTTTGGAACAACATCTAATATATTTTGGCTAATATAAGTGCTTTGTGCAAACCTTTTAACACGCAAATTTACATAGCAACTGCTATACATATAGATAATAAAATGGCAATTGCGTTATCATCAGCTTCATCATCATCATCGTCATCATCATCATCGTGTTCATAGTCAGCGTCAACATTTTGAAAGCCCTTAAACCGTTTTGTTCATTACATGCAAGCAAGCATAAAGGGACTTCCTTACTCTATCTCTCTCTCTCTCTCTCTTTCTCTATTTCTCTGTCAAGCTGTATATACATCCTTTAGCTTGTAAAGCTTGAGACCCGATGCGATGCTGCATTAAATTTTTCGGTTGCTTCTGCTTTTGCTGGCTGGCGGCGATTTTTGTTGAAATTTTTCGGGCCCACCCACAAATCAGAGCGAACAAAAATTTACGTAGCTACTTAAAAAACTATGCAACGTCGTTTGCCAGGGGGCTAAAAACATGGCTTGAGACTATGGTAAACGTAGCGAGCGAGTGAGCGGAGAGAGAAGCAATGAAGAACCCGCACTGTAATCCAATTCATGAAGTTGCTTCAGCGCAAAACTTGTTCCCGGGGAGAGTTGTGAAAGAAAACGCAGCCAGCTGTCTGCGCAAATTTGGCGTAAATTTAATTTTCAAATAAACTGCAATGCGCCAGAAGGGCTTTGCCACTTCACCACTCCATCCATCCATCTGTTCTGTCCTGTCCTCCCCTGCCTGCTCTCCTATTCAAAGGCAAGAGAAGGAGAAAAAAAATATGCAGGGTTAAGGTTTGGAAAAATATTCAATGCATTGCATTTACATCTTGTTATCGCATGATTAATTGTCATTGTCAGTTACAGAGCACAAGATGAGAAAAGCGAAGGAGAGAGAGAAGGTATGGGAAGTGGAATTTCAATGTTGGTTACGTGTTACAGGAGTAAGTGTGTGTGTGTTGGTGTGTCTGAACTGCATTAGAATGACAAGTCTGGAGAACTTCAAAGGCGAAAAAGTTTTGCTGATTGGCAACGGGTGTGCTGCTGAAGCCTTTTGGATGTTCTGCGCTGTTTTGTCTGTTGGCTGATTAATTTCCGGTTGGCTTGCTAATTCAATGCGGCGTTTCTCCTTCGGCACAACAATATTTAACGCGCAATTATCGCAACCAGAAGAACAAAAACAGTAACAGCAACAGCAACAGCAATGCATTAGGCAATTCATAGGCCACGCACGCGTGCACAACAAAAAACAATAAAGAGAGCAACATAAAACAAATTGGCGCACATTTAACTCACCGACAAAATAAGGTGAGCATTGCAAATTTGTAACTCATTTTGGGCGCAAATTAAGTGTCTGGGGGTTGCCCCGGTGATGCTCTAGGCGGACCTTAAATGCTCACCGTATAAATTTTCCAATTTATTTCGGGGCCAAACACTGTAGGCAGGCGAAAAAGATGGCGCCATTAAGTAAAAGGACTTCCCTTTTTCGCCTCTACAAAAGAAAACCAGCTGAGCGCCTATATAAACGCAGTAAATTAGCATTAGACACGGTGGTAATTTTGTTACAAAGTGCGACAACGCACCTTTAGAAATGTTTATTGCCGCGTTCCCGGCTCTGATGATGGCTCAACGGCGGCTGTGGCCTGTGGTTAATACTTATCTTTCTCGGTTTGAGTTGCCAGCCAACTAGATTTTTACAAATTATCTCAATATTTCCGCCGCCCCCCTTGACCACTGAGATTCTCAAGTTAAAGCGGGTGGAATTAAAGGTATTTAAAAGCAAGTATGACAGGAGATAAATGCAAAACAGTGCTGTATTCATTTAAAAATATACCAAACTAATATTCCACAAAAATACCTAAAAGATTCCAATAGCTATAAATAGTGTATTGAGTGTGCAGAATATATCAGATTATCAGCCAAAGATAACAAGATCCTTAATAAGTAGGCGTTTATTTCCAATACAAAAGTACTTTTTAAATAGTTCATACAATATTTATCTGATCTGATAAATGCTAGCTTCTATCCTACGGGTAGCGGATATAATAAAACTGTTTGTACTATTTGAATTGTAGTATTCCTTTTCCTATTTATTGCAGTGACTCTTATATATGAAAATATATCTAATTACCTACCGCATCATATGCAAACATTGTCAAATACCTAAATAAATAAAATGCATTGCATTTGAAAGAACAATAAACTTGCAATTAGTAGTTTTGGCCTATGATATTCAGCAGATATCGAGACTAAGAAAATAAACAAATTGACATAAAATCTCAGAATGCGTTTACTTTATAGATCGAAGCAAAATAAACTGCAAAAACCCCCAAAAAATACAACTAACTTTTACTGCTGCAGATGATGTTTTATGCATGCATAAGCGGCGCAGAAACAACAACAATATATGTAAATAATACTCGTTACAATATTCAGATAAGTAATAAAAATGCATGTTGAACTAAATAAAAATGTCAACAAATAAATGCTGTGTACAAAATAAGAGTTTCTCCTACGTTCGTTCGACATTTTGTTAGTTGCTGACGCCCTGGCTTATGCAACGGTGTTTGCGCCCCATAAAAACAAGTTGTGCATTTTGTACTTTATGGTAAATCAGATTAGGGCTCGACTCGGTACATGCCAAACACACACACATATAGAAAAGAACACACACACACATGGCGACAGCAAAGCTCAGTTACAATTTCAATAGCAGATTGTTTTATGCATGGAAACTGGTTTGCAGTTATTCTTATTGTTGATTTACCAGCTAGATTTATTGCATATTTGATGCGATGCTGCAAATTGTCTGCATGCCGCAGGCAATTCCAAAAATTGCAACTATGTTCTGCGTTCTCCGTTCTCCGCTCTGCGTGTGCAATTCCATTTTTAGCCAACAATTTATTTTCATTTTCCATGGGCAAAAATTTGGAAAATGACACAATTTCATTGGGGGTCGGCGCGTTTGAAGTGCAGCCCTCAAAGTAACATGCACTTGTTAATCAATCGAAAGCGATGTGCAACATTAAATTCAGAAATTTACATCCCATGACTTGCCGATTGCTAGCCAATTATCTATTCAAATATCTGTGTAATTAAAATTGCACAATTTGCAGTTTAAATTCAATAAAATTCGCAAAGTTAAAGCAAAGAATTTAACTTTCCCCCATGCGTATTTTTTGTATCGATATTTGTTTGCACTTCGAATCCTTTTAATACCTTGAATTTACAACAAATCGCTTACAATAATTCGCACATGGCACTTCGGCGAGAATAAATTACAGGGACATATTGTAACCGACATCGACAACGCACACAAAATCCCTTCCTCACACTCGGGCACTCGAGTGGCAAAGTGGTGGCCATATTGAAAAAAATGTTGCTGAAAAACAAAGAAGACAAAGAGAAAGCGAGGAGGAGATGGAAAGAGGAGAGAGAGGAGGAAAAACAAATGGGGAACCAATCTGCACAGCTGGTTGAGTATAAAGCGTAAGCTGCTGCAACAGGCGGACGCACAAAACGAATCTCCCTAATATCCAAAATTACCTGAATGTGTACCAGCAGTAACAAATGGCAGTTAACTTTGATGGATAACAAGAAATTATTGAATTCATCGATAATCATTAACATGCAACAGCCTTGAAGACAATAAATAAATCCCAACTCAGTCTTTCAGTATAAGGGACGTCAAAAAAAAGTCGCATAACAAAATGTAGACCTAATTTACGTCATAACTTTTATAACGAACGCAACTATATATCAACTACTATACAAAATAAGAGAAGAATTCGACCCTGTGTGTGTTACGAGTACTATGTGGCATGCACGTTTGCAACATAAATTCGAAGCATGTCGCACTCATGTTGGGACAAATTTACATTCACATGGCTAAAACTCTCAGCTGAAAGTATGTACGTGAGCCACATACATGTGATTATGTGGGGCAGCGAAAATGATGTGGCATCCACTCTCATGGTCCAACGTCCTTGTTGTATTTGCTTTTTTGCAGCAGCAGTAGCAAATGTTAGTTGTACATTCGTCGTTTTTTTGGTTGGGTATCACAGTCATAATTGCAGTTAACAAATATCACGCATACGTAACGGTAGCTGGAAAGCGGGCAAGCGAAAGCAATTTGGACACAGCCTGCTCTTTTATTTGAGTTGATGAAATTGGAATACGTCCAAAATGAAAATTAAATTCAACAATTTTGTGGTTGTTTCCTCTTTCTCTCTCTCTGTCGACAACAACAACAACAACAACTACAACAACAAAAAGTGTGCTGAGGGCAACTGAGTTATATACTCGGAGAGTATACACACACACATTTGTTGTTGTCGTGTTGGTTGGCTATTGTTTTATGATTGTCTGAGCAATTTGCCATTTCACTGATTGCATTTAGCAAAACTGAGTGAAAGTTCTGTGAACTGCTCGAACTCACTTTAATTTTTTGCACACAAAATTGATTTGCGGTAAAACTCGGTTGGCGGAAAATAAACTTGTTCTACATTGCTGCTGCTGCTGCTGCCGCACAGGAAACAACATTTAAAGTCTCTAGATCGACCCTGTCAAAATGAGAGAGGGCGAGAGTGAGAGAGACAGAGAGTTAGAGATAGACAAAAGCGAGCAAAACTTATCAAGCTCGCCGCACCTTTTCAATGAGTTTGGAGTATTCGGACATGGCATAATGGAGAGCTTCACACTCGTTTCTGTGTGTGTGTGTGTGGGTGTGTGTGTTTTGACCACTATTCGCTGGCATGTAGAATTTGAAATGAATTGTCAAAAAGACTAATTGAGCGAATATTTTGGAGTTGTCATTCGTTTGGTACGTGCAAATGCTTTCGACACAAAAAAGAATTTCATATTCTGGGTCAAAAATGCGTAGGCATTGAGAGAAAGAGAACTAGAATGAGAGAAAGAGAGAGAGAGAACCATGACAGCAGCAACACAATGCGAATGCGACTCTACAGCGGACACTTTTATGGTAATTACCTTTTTACCATGATGTTGGCATTGGAGAAAATTTCATTGTTAGCATGAAGCTCACCTACTGTTTATGTTTCTGTTGTGGCAAAATAAACCGCAGCGGGAATTGCCTGCTTGTTACTCTTGTTGCTGTTGTTGTTGTTGCTATTACTGTTGTTGGTTTGTTGGCGACGACTTCACATGCAGGCGAGTGCCAAAAATTTGTACAATTTTCAACCGATGCGACCCTAGTGTTTTCCATGTGCAGCGAATGTGAATGCCATATAAATTAAGTGCGGCGACAACTACAGCAGCAACAGCAACGGCAACAGCAACAACAATTGCAGCAGCAGCAGCGGCAATAACAACCGCATGACAGCGGTGCAACGCAAAAAGGTAATTTTGCTAGTGGGAAATTTTGGCACGACTAACAACAACAACAATAACAACAAAAACAACAACAGCAATGAGAACGACAGCAAAAATGGCAAACAACAATTACAACAAATGCTGGCGGCGGTTTTGTGGCGCTGTTGGTGAAGGCAAACCTGCAACCATTTGACAATTGCTGAGAGTGTTGTGATGGGGATTACGTTTAAAGACACTTGAGAATGAGCAGATGACATTTAGTATTTGTTAGGCGACAATTAACTTGCAGCCTGGAATATTATGCAAAATTAAACAAACTTAAAGCAATCTAGAAGAATAATTTGAATAATTATTTAATAGTATTTAAATGAGCAACATTTTTCAACTACTGTCAAGTCTCTCGTGATGCTAATTACAATAAATAATTAATTGCTCTGGTTAATCTCAGTCGCGAAATGACAAATGTGTCTAAGGAACGCACCCAATTAGCATTAAACTTTGTAAAAGTAACAGATTTCAAATCAGATATAGAGAGGGTCAAGGTGAAATCAAAATGACATGCTTTCGCGTAATTATACATTCTTCATTCGACTGGTTCATTTTAGGTTTTGTCACAGCATAAATCAAAGCCCCAAGTGAATCGTTCCTCCGTACTACAGGCAGAGGGATTACACAGAGAGACAGAGAGAGAGAGAGAGAGAGAGAGTTGTAAAGCCCATTAACAATTAGGCGGTGCGTTACATTCACGTTACGGTTACGACTACGGTTACGGTCCGCCATTTTTGCTGTTGCTGTTGTTGTGTTTTTCAAGGCAAACGACAGCAAAACAAAAAAAAAAAAGAATAGAATGAAAACCCAAATGATAACCTAATTAAGCTGCTCACCTTTGGAAACTTTTTTTTTTCTTTGCTGTTGTTGTTTCCTTTTTATTTTTGGGGCGGTTTCTTTTTTTTGTCTCTGTTTAGGGACAACCGTCGCGTCGCGTGGCTTACTTTTGGCATTGAAGCAGCAGCCATTACAATATACTGAAACTGTCATTACAAGTGAATATAAAAAAAATAAAAAACGTTCGTCCAACTTACGCAGACGCTTTGATGATGTCGTTCTGGCTCTTGTCAATGGGACTCCGTCCTAGTTACACAAAGCAGAAAGCAGAAGCGAAGAGAGAAAGACGCCCGAAAACATAAAACAACAAACAAAATCCGGGCAATATATATATACTATATATATAATGCAGTAGCCCTACAAAATTGCGGTTAAAATGGACATTAAAGATTAATTTGGCCTTGTTCAGAGAAAGAGAGTTCAGCAATTGCTGCTGTGACAGCAAAAACAACAATCTCTGAATGATGCTGTTCCAATGCATACGCGTTTTTAATTTTCTGTTTATCACTTCTTCCTTTTCAATTTTGGTCGTTCAAAAAGAGACAGAAGTGTGTGAGAGAGAGAGAGGGAGAGAGAGAATGCCATTCAATGGCATTTCGTTAACTTCCGTTTCATTGGCATGAAACTGGAGACTCACAGACTCGTATTCGTATTCGTATTCGGACACTGACTAGCACTCGGACTCTGTACAATTTTCTCTCGCTCTGCGGCTTGTAATTGCTAATATCCGCTTTTAATTAAGCAACTTCCTTTTCAACATTGTGGTGTGCGGACTGTTAGGTCTGTCTTCTCTGTTCTCTGTTCTGTGCTCTGTTCTGTGCTCTGGTCCCTCAGTTGGCTTTTTGCTTTGGGCTTTGGGATTCCTTCCGGTTTTTTCGTTATTTCGTTCTCTTTTTTTTTCATTTATATATATATTTTGTTTGTTGTTGTTTTTCCTTTTTTTTAGTACAGCCTTTTTTAGTTATGTACGTGTATATATATTAACTTTTTATGTGCTTGGGTTGCCTTTGGGTTGCTACAAACTCGTACATAACAAATAACAAATATTGCGTTGTTTATTCCCCACAAAAAAACAAAAGTTCTAGCAAATAATGAATTATATATCTACTCATTTTTATTTTCTTATAATAAGCCGCCCTTTTTTGTAAAAATCCAAAACTCTTTACTTGAACTATTTTCTAGAACACAAAAAGCATGTGTAAATTGCAGTGTACTTCGTTCTCTTGGCTTGTTTTCCATGTATCAATAGAATTTCACGGAGCGTATCAAGTGCCTCTGCCTCTGTGCGAGAGTGCAAGCCATGTCCTATTTGCTGAAAAGTATGCAATGAAAATGTGTGAAACGAGCCGAAGCAACCGAAGAGCAGCAACTAAAAGCTTTGCTGCTGGTCGAATGAACGTGGCAAAAACAACTGACAGCAACCATTTTGTTCCGGTTTTTTTCTTTTATTTTGTTCTCTTGTTTTCTCTTTTTTTTTGTGTGCAGCCTTGTTTGTTTTGTACGAGAGTAGATATCAGAAAAGCTGGAAGCATTGTTTCCACATTCAATTATAGACCCAACAGTAGGGTCATCAGGGCTTTTGAAAGCTAGACTATAGGAGTATAATTCCGAATTTGTAAAGAATATACATTTTATTTTTATGTTCAATACTGCAACTATTACGAGAAAAATCATTCCAATTTTAAATTGAGGAACCAAGAGAAGGGTTTTCAAATGTTTATTGGCTAAAACAAATATCTTTGACACTCAGAGAAAAAATACAGTATTTTACTTCGTGAATTGCTTTTACAGAGAAAGACAGAGAAATCGTTTAGCTGTAAATAATTATTAAATTGCTTGATGTCAGGGCATCACATGTCCGGAAATTCTCGTTAATTTCGAACACACAAAACAAGAAAGCATGAGACTACAGACATGACATGTAGCCGAATCAAAGCCCCAGAAAGTAGGCTCAATCTCATCTGTGCAATTGCTTTTTAATAGCTATGCAGCATACGAAACCATAATATTCGGCTCGTCCCTGTCAAGGGTTGCCCTGTTACCCTGTTGTCCAGTTTCCAGTTGCCAGTTGCCAGCTAAGGGCTAAGCGGCTTAGTGAAATGGTTTTTGCTGGCTGGGAGAGTACCCAAAAATGAATGCGAAATGCATGCAAAGCTTGGCCAGTTTGTGAATAGCCGGAGACACTTGACTACAGAGCGGACTACAACAAAGCAACAAAACACACTTATTTATGGTTTGTGTAGTTGCAAAGCTTCTGCTGCAGTTACTTTTTGGCAGCTTAAGAGAGTTGAAAGGTGATTTTTCCCCGTAGTGTTCTGCAATTGTACTAGAGTTGTACATGCATTTTTTATTGCTAGATCGCTATCAGAAATTAGCCACTCTAGTACTTTACTTTGTACTAAGACTATTTTTAATGTTAGCGAAGAAGCACTTGCGAGTTCATTGACCGCACGTTATTGCATTCTTATTGCACATTCATTATCACCAGTTGCATTTGTGCGCTTCTGTTTCTGGACGAGCGAAGTTGAGTCTTTTTTTTATTGTGTGACAATCGGCTCACGCAAGATTCTTCTATGGCTTCCTCTTCGTCTTGGTAGTCTTGGAAATTAAGCTCTGGTTAAATCACTAGACGGAGCCGCAAATAAATCTGGAAATACTGCAAGATGATACTTTTGAAGCACTCGTAAGCAGGTTGCCATTGCCACTAACACACTAACAACAACAACAACGGCAGCAATAATACATGCCACACAGTTGAGTTGAGTTCAGTTTCAGGCTGAGGCCAGTCAGGCAACCAGCCAGCCAGTCAGTCAGCCCGCCAGCTAAATCTCTCACTCTCTCTTTGCACACACACACAGAGAGCACTTGGCACCACAGGTAGCTCACTCACCAGTCAGTAACCATCTGTTGCTGCTGCTGTTGCCGTGTTGTTATTGTAAGCTGTCAGCACTTTTTCAGCAATTACTCAGCTTTACGTTTCATTAAATCTTTATGTCGTCAGAATAATGGATTAAAATGGAGCAAGGAGCAGCTCCTTCTACTGCTGCACAACATAAACGTCGCCCTGATGGTTGACTGGTGTAATGGAGTGCAGCTAATGGCACACGGCGCATTCAACAACTGCCACTAGAAGTGCAATAGAATTCGAAATGATAATGCAAATTTTCTTTTGCACAAAAGTTAAAAAGATTCACCTTCCTTTTTTTATATATGTATATGTATTGAACACCAATTGTGCAAAGTACTATTTATTCAAGTTGGAATTTCTTTGGCATGAAAAAGCAATTTAGCCATTTGCTGAGATCAATAATACTAGTGCTTGTCTGGTATTGACAATATGATTTCTGCTAGCAACTACTATTCGACTATTTAAATTGGTCTTTCATTTTATTATTTGTATTAAATATTGAAAGCAACTTGCACACACAAACACAAAGAGAATACAAGCCCATGGTATTAAGGGCATTTCTCTTGGCTATCGTTGCAAACTATCTGAGGGAAATCTATTGTGTTAAAATTTGCTAGTATTTATCTTAACTGGCAATCGATACAGGGCAACAACAGCAAGCTACGCACATTGCACACGAAATACAAGCATAAAATCAAGAATTTGCCTTCAGATAAAATGCGTTGTTAAACATGTTTTGGGTCAATATCATAAGCCATGATAGTTGTAAGCCACAAAATGTTAGACAAACATTTCTGCTTACATGGGGATATAAAGTGGCAAGCAGCTAGGAGATGGAGATGGTCACAAAAGCCATTTTGATGCTTGTATGTGTGTGTGTGTGTGTGTACGGGTAATAGACATTGTGAATGTTCTACCTTGTGCGGGTTTTTCAGGATACTGGATGCAGGATTCTGGATTCTGGATTCAGGATTTTTCGGGGTCTGCCATAAAAAGTGAAAAGCACAATTACATTTTCTCGTCTCGACAGTTTTTCTCCAAGCTGCTGGAATAGCTTTTTTCGAACGTGTGTGTGTGTGTGTGTGTGCGGGTGTGTGCTTATTTTGTCATTTACATTGTATCCCTCTTTTAATGTGACCCCAAAAAATTAGTTTTTATTGTCACACAGAGAGAGAGAGAGAGAGAGAACGGAGCTGAAGAATCGAGGCAAGTGTGTGCTCAGTTATTAGGCATTTCTTCCAATTTGTATGTATATGTTTTACAAATGCTGTTACGCTTCGCATTAATGTTTGTTAGGCACACACACAAACGACGGGATGGGTTTTCATTACTTATGATATTGTTTGGGCAAAGGCTTCTCTATCGCTCGTCAGGACATTTAATTTATCTGTAAAGTAAATATAATTAACAGCATAACGTGTTTAATAATAATAGTAGTAGTAGTTGTTGTACTTACTTCAGCAATATCAAGTCAACAAATTCCTTTATTAAATCCTGTACGGAAAGGGCACACAAAAGTTCACAGGATTGACGCAGAGTTAGCTCGCCAGTTGTTGGCGCTTGGTAAAGAGAACATAGAATTTGTTTATTATCATTATCAGCGTTATAATTTGCGCCAAGTGTCATTTAGTCAGTATGGAAAAACAAAAAGCCGAAGCAGCACCACCATCACTACCAAAACAAGGCGGCAACATGCCACAAAATGAGAAAGTGAAGCGTAAACGAGACTGGAGGCCAAGACCAACACCAAAACCAAGACGAAGAACGACGCAATTTGTGTATGGCACACACAAATGACAACTAAGTTCAAAGCTAATAACAAGGGCGTTCTGACAGATCCCAGGATCTGTGCAGGACCTTAGCCAGCAGCAGGATGGCCGGGTGTCTGGTGTCCTCAAATCGAACGCTCTCTGTGTGTGTGTGTGTGGCGAAAAGTGAACGCACAATGAATGCGGCGTCAAGCTGGAAGAAGAACTGTTTGTATAGTCAATGAAAGCAAAGGAACGAAACAGAACAAGAGGCGAGACCAGTCGAACAAACTTACAAGGATGAGAATGAGGAGGGGGAGAAGAGGAAATTGGTGGTTTTTGGGGTTGTTACAGCGAGAGTCTTCGGCTTCGGCTACGACTACACTACTCTACTACACAGCCAGCCAGAGAAGCGACCAGAAATAATGTACGCATTAATTCCTCATTTAAATTCAACGGCGCGTACGACGCATTAGTTGCGTCAGGCGAGAGCCACCCAACCATCCAACCATCCAACCATCCAACCACCCAACCAGTCAGCCAGCCAAAGCCCAAGCCCAAGCAACAACCCTTGTTGATGCTCCACATTTTTTATACGTAGCATACTTTTAGGCGCTGCCGTTGTGACACTCGTCTCGCTTTGAAGTGCTTCTCGATTGCTTAAAAGCAAATTCCGTTCCAAGGCGAAAGTGATCAACGTCGGTCGCTTCACTTCTCCCTCATCGTTCTCCCCCCCCCCCCCCTCCAACATTTTCTCGCAGCTGTTTCCTTGTTTCAAACTACTTATGAGAAAGGTTGTTACCGCTGCTGTTGTTGCTTGAGCAGTCGGCAACTTTTTAAATTAGCATAATGCCTGAAATTATGCAACGCTTTTTGTGCCAGACACTTGAGTTGGGTGCCAGTTGCTATTGCTGCTGATGTTGTGGCACTTTAAGTGCACTTTACGCCCCCCAAAACAAACAACAAATGCAGCAGCCAACAGCCAGCAGCCAGAACAAAAACAATAAGTGACTGAGACAACAACAGCAACAACAACAACAACTTAAAGCGGAAGGCGGAAGAAGAGAAGAAGCCAAGAACGCTTCGTGCTGTAGTTATCTAAAGACAAGAAGGGAGCCGAGCCGAGTAGTAAATCAACTCATTGCACTTTGTGATATGACTTCAAGTGGATATACATATACATATATATACGGTGCAAGAACGTGATTGTGTGCAAAGCTCTGATAATGCCAATAATTCAATTATCCTGCAACATTTACAACCTCTCTCTCTCTCTCTCTCTCTCGATTGCTGGCAGCTGCCTATCGCCTGATTCTGTCCTTTTGTTATTGGCAAGCCAAGTGACTTGCTGATATTGTTGCTGTTTATTGCTGCCATTGTACTTGCATTGAGCTATCACTTAGTTGACACTCTGATACTATAATACATTTAAAAAAAAACTGCACAAAATCCGTTGTACAAGAAATAGATTTAATATACTTGATTATAAGTTTGCATTACATAGTGTAAAGTTCCTTTCTTTTTTGTGTCTAACGAAATTAAAGTCTCATTTAGTCTGCTTTCTTATCTTAATGACACGAACTTTGTAATATAGTCAAGCTCTAATTCTACGACTATGATTATGTCTATTAGTCTGGCTGTCTGTCTGA
Organism: Drosophila niveifrons; assembly: GCA_035046325.1. Lineage (NCBI taxonomy): Eukaryota > Metazoa > Arthropoda > Insecta > Diptera > Drosophilidae > Drosophila > Drosophila niveifrons. Next base: position 28,854,249 of record JAWNOC010000052.1, read on the forward strand.
AAGCTTCATAAATGGTTAAAGCTTGCAGGGCATGGTCACTGGCAAATGCTGACGACATTAATTGTCAGCATAATTTCATTACATTTCGTTCATTAAAACATTCAAAATGATAAACCCCAAAAGGGGCGCAAACCAAAAAGAAATGGAGGCAAAATAAAAGTAAAAAGAAATGCCGCGCACATCCTGGGGGGCCTATGAAGTGAAGCTCTCTGGAATTATGGCTCATTAAATGACATAATACCAAAAACAACAAGCCCACACACACGCACACACACACATACAGGAAGTGTGTATGTGCTGGCGTATAGCATAATTTTCGACAAGTTAGCAGATGCTTCTTAGAGTAGCAAATGAAAACCGCAGGCAATGTCGCCGCTGGCTGGCGTCGGCTAATATCTTTCTAATATACAGGCACAAAACGAACACACATCCATATATGAGCATACTCGCACATACGTGGCGTATACGTAATCCCGGAGCAGCGCCCAGGACATGTGCCGCATAATAGCCTTAACAAGATTTTTTGGCGTAGTTGGCGTCTTCGACGTGTTTCTTAACTGCCGCTGCGTCTTTTTCAATTACACACATAATTAAATATGTTGTGCCCGTCCTTATCACTCGACTCACTGTCTCTCCCTCTATATGTGAGCGTGGCGTCCCGCGGGGCCTAAGCAAACATTATCCACAGTCACTCTGTCTCAGTGTGATGTGTGTGTGTGTGTGTGTGTGTGTGTGTGTGTGTGTGTGTGTGTGTGTGTGTGTGTGTGTGCCAGCAAATACTCAAAATCTCTCCCAATTGCACGATAGACTTAGCTATATCACATTTTGTAGATTTTAATAAACATGCTGATAATTAAATTTAATCGCATGCTTTTATTCAACATTAGCATGGAAAACAGTCGAGCACACATATGTTCTATATTCTATGTTCTATGTTCTGTGTTCTGCCTTTCAATCCACTTGCCTCTGACTCCGACTCCATTGCTCTCCCCTAATGTATGTTTGCATATGGCAAACTGTATTTGCCTAGGCTAAATTCAATTTAATTTCATCCCAAGCGTTTAAAGCCAAATAAAAAGCTTGTGTGTGTGTGTGTATGTGTGTGGATGAGTAGCAATTTTGAAGATCCAATTTGTGCAAATATGTTGTCGATTCAATTTTATTTGCTCAGCATTGTGCTTTTATACTAAATCATTTCCAAAACTGTTATTTAATGAATCAAATTAAATACTGAATGTGCTTTTTAATTATGTAAACTGAGCACAAAGACAACTTTGTTTAACAAAGTTATAGCTCAAGAATAAAGCAAAATCAATGCACTCTTAAATTCGTCTGACGAAATTAATTAACCACAACTAAAACTAAAAGCAAAAGCAAGACATAAACAAAACGAAGCTGCTTAATGTAGCGCGTAAGTCGCGACGCAACTGTCATCGTCTTAAGCGCAAAACAAAAGTTAAAACGGAAATGAAAACCACAATTTAAGACCGAGAAACGACACAAACACAGAAATACACACACATAGAGAGAGAGAGAGAGAGGGAAAAAATATGGTGACAGCAGGGCATACGGTAAATGGACGTAAAGGAAATTAAGATTTTTTTTTATTTGTCCAACTTGCGCAATAGATTTTGCCATTTGGCCTGACATAGCTCCCTTACCAGCCATGTTGAGCACTTGATACATAAATTCTAAGCAAAAAGTGTGCAAAAGTGTTTCGCACACACACACACATACACACACCCATCCATGGATAAAGAAAGCACAACAGAACACAACACAGAAAATAACACAACAAGAGTGTAAATAAATTTCTATTAAATACGAATGAGCTGCGGAAAAATGTTTTTATGCGAACGCAAAAAGTTTTTGCGGCACACATCAGTGAATGAGCTTATATATTGACACCAGCTCTTAAGACTTGGCAGATAATTCCCTTCCCTCCACCTTCCTCACGAGATATTCATTTGTATTTACTACTTTTCCAGGCGTATTCATATTGATTACCAGCCAAAGCGGAAGTTTCTCTTTCAGCTGCTGTTTGTTATTGTCAATATATGAACTTCGAAGAACACATAATATTATCGATGTTTATTTCGGTCATTTATATAATCATTTTGTAGTAGTAGCTTCGAATATTTATTCTTTCTGCTGGCTCAAAATTGAAAATAAAATAATTTGAAGCTGAGATTGACGTATTCGTTCAGGCGAACAGACAGGCATCCACTTGCCATTATAAGCTAATCAGACATAAGCATCAATCAATCAATAATTCAAAATGTTTTGCTTGACTAATCCATGCTTGGCTGCTCACCTGAAAGCATCCTGCCACCTGCTCCCCAATTTCGTATTTCACTTTTATTTTTTGGTTTTTTTTTTGTTTTTTTTTGGCTCGCCGCCAGAGCAATTTGAAAGTCGCGTCCTAATCTTTGACCTGTTCCTCTCGTTGGCCACGTGATTTGTTTGCCGCGCGCGCCTTTGGCGGCGTGGCACATAACTCAAAATGGCATTCTAGATAGCATCCTGCAGGATGGCAGTGTTGGTTTTAGCCACGAGTTGGCTACTCGTTGGATACTATTTGTGTTTGCGTTTCAAGTGGGCAGCGTGTGTGTTTTGTGCATGTTTTCCCAGCGAATACTTAAACAATATATCAAATTCCCCATGGCGGCGACTGAGGCAGCGGCAGCGGCAGCGTCGTGCATGCATTTTTACATTTTATTTAGATTCGAGCAAAAAGATTGCACTGCATTGTCTGACTGAAATGGTGCTAGCCAGGAAATGGAAGCTAAGTGCAGCAGCCGCACATTAATCATGAGCTTGCTTCGGCGACTCCTTCACTAGTACCCCCCTCCCCCCTCCCCCACACACTCATACACACACACATAAAACCCTCTAGTCCAACCCCTTAGAACGTGTTGAGACGCCAACGCCATAGTGCTGATTCATAAACCATTTATAGTTTTTGCTGCTGCTGTTGTTGTTGTTGTTGCTGTTGTCTCTGTTGTTATTGTTGCTGCTGTTGCTCCACCACTCGTAAATCGCACACGCAACTTGTTTGGCGACTTGGAAGGGTTAAGAAATTTATGTGTTGCAATTATTTTCTTGAAATAACACTTTAAGTGATTTACCGAGTATATTTCGCATACGAAATAGCAAATGCAAAGCTAAGCAAATGCTCGTGGTATGCGTAATTTCCACTTTAATGTCAGTTTGAGCCACCAACTGTGTTATTTATTCCAACTCATTGATTTTTCGCTTTTACATAGCATTTAATAAGATTTATTTAACTCAACCAAAGGGGTGTCCAGTTTCCCACAAACCCCAAAGACTCTTTGTCTGGCTGGGTTGCAAATTTGTGGCACCTTTAAGTGGTTGTCTGCGTACCTTTTTTGCACACCCAAATTGCTTGCTAAAAGGGGTCGAAAGCAGCAACATGTTGCTGATATTTGTGCGGAAAAGTTGCGGTCAGATATAAGGTATTAATATCTTGCAAGGACTGCTGCGCTGAAAGTGATAACCGATAAACACTTGACTGTCGAAGAAGTTGTGAAAATAAGTTTGCAATTTATACAAGCTTTTTGTTTTATAAAATGGAAAACCACAGCAGCAACAAGAAAATGATCCAATAGCTGACGTAAGTGCACTTAATTTGCCGCCTAAAAGTATGCAATGCCATAAATTTGCAGAAAAATGATTACCTGTAAATGCGCATGAGCATAAAACATAATTTACAACTTATGTTTGTGTGTATATGCATTAGCGTTAGGGCTACGCGAGCCCACTAAAAGCAGAAAAACAGAAACAGAAACCGTAACCGAAACAGTAAGAGAAACCGGCAACAACTGCGACAAAAGCCACTAAATTATCAGCTTAATGTGCTTGAAAATTCTTGAGCTGCATCGAAAATGTTCCACTGTAATTTTAATGGCAAATTGAATTGAGGGCGCACACAGCCATTAACTTTTTGGGGGGGGGGGGCTCCATTGAGTCGCGTAATGTAAGAAGGACTTTTTAAATAGTATCTACTTTATTCTCATTTTTTGTGTGAGCTAAATAATAAATTCAAATTCAATTTATTCCATTTTCCAGACATGCTACGAACTGGAGCGTTATTTGCGCGACGAGCCAAAGTTGCAGAGCTACAAGAAAATGCACACGGATTTGGATACGGCCTGGGACATATTCTCGACGCCGGCACGCCTGCTCGAGGAGCTGAAGATTAAGGAGAGCCTCGACACGATCTCGACGACCTCATCGGTGTCGTCCAACTGTTCGCGCATATCGTGGGACAGTAGCGGCTCCCAGGCGTTGAGTTGTGCCGTGCTGGTGAAGCAGGAGCGCATCGACGAGGATGACGAGGATGCGGCCCATGGATTAGCTTGTGATGAGAAGCTGGGCGTGCTATTCGCAGCGCCACCATCGGCCATCTCGCCCAATCCGAGCATCGGCAGTGCTGGCAATATGACGCCCACCAGCAACAGCAGCAGCAGCAGCAGCAGCAGCAACAGTAATAGCAGCTGTAGCAGCAACATTAGCAACAGTAGTGTGAGCATTAGCAGTAGCAGCAGCAACACCATCACATTGAGTTCAAGCAGCAGCACAGCGCCGGCAATTAAGGTGCGTGTGGTGCAGGCCAAAACACAGCGGCATTATCATTTGGGCCAGAGTCATGACTTTGTGCTGCCCACCTTGACGCCGCCCTCCTCGCCCGAGTCCAGCCTGCGCAGCCACAACTATGCACAGCTCCCCCAGCAGCAGCAACAACAGCAACAGCAGCAGCAGCAGCAACAACAACAACAACAGCAAAGATCCCAGCAAATTGATGCCAGTGAATTGGCAGCGCTTATTAAGCAACAACAGCGCCAGCAACAGCATCAACAGCAGCAGCAGCAGCAGCAACAACGTCAGCAGGCTTCAACAACAGCAGCAGCTGCAACATCAAACTCCACACCCGCAACCGCCATACTGCACTTCACCAGCCAAATGCCAAGCGCCAAGAATGCAACACTGACGCAGGCCACAACGTTGCAACTGCAGCAGCAGCAGCAACAGTTAGCAGTACAACACTTAAGCATATCGCCACAGGCGCTCAGCAAAGCCAGCAACACAACTAGCAACAGTTTGTCGAACAGCAGCAATAGCAGTCCAAGTGGCAACAGCAGCAACAATAGCAACAACAGTAATAGTGGAAACAGCAGCAACAGCAATTCATCTAGCAGTAGCAACAGCATTGATTCAGCATCGGGCAACCATAGCAACATTCCGCGCAGCACAATCGTACGGCTTACGACCGCTAATGGAACACCTGGAGCAGCTGGCATCAGCCTGGCACGTGTTATACAAATGCAAAACAATGGCAATGCCAATGTTGCTGCCGTGCTCAGTGCAGCAGCTAACAAGGACAACAGCAACAACAGCTCTAATGCCGGCAATGCAACACCAATGCCACAGCCATCGACAGCAACAACAGCACAAGTGCAACAACAACAGCAGCAGCAACCGACACCTCAAATCATTGCCGTAGTAACATCAAGAGCGGAAAAATCCACAACTGGTGCGCATTAATAAGCATCCTTCTCTATTCTAGTGTATGGTACTAATCAAATGTTCTACTCTGCAGCTTCTACCAAAAATCATCACCCGCGCCAGCATCACAGCGATCACAGTCCGGACGCGAAACGTCGGATACACAAATGCCAATTCCTAGGCTGCAAGAAGGTCTACACGAAGAGTTCGCATCTGAAAGCGCATCAAAGAACTCATACTGGTAGGTTTTGACACAACACTTTAAATACATGCATATAGTATACACATATAGAGCTTTGCATAATTGTGAGAATGGTGTTCATTACATGACTCTATGGTTAATTCATTAGGCGCCATGGTTTCAACAATTTTGCTGTCCAAAAACCAACATACAACGGGTAACGGGTAACGAAGTTTCCCTTAATAAATCAGAATGCTGCGACAACAACATAACAACACTAAAGCGTCGAGTCAGAATGCCGAACACAAGCACACAAACAGACAGACAAACAGAGAGACAGACAGACAGACAGACAGACAGACAGGGTAGAACACAAGTGACACGTGGCATTGTTGGCTGACAATGCGTCCCAGTGTCCCTACAGGCAACCAACCAACCGACCGATGTCCAAAAAACACACACACACACACACACACACATACACCGACCGAAAGTCAAGTGCAACGGGCGAGCAACCAAAAACATCCTCGCATGACAGTAGACGAGGCTTGAAATTTCAATAAAAATCGCATAATTCAAAAATGAAATATTGGTAACACGCGCACTCACACACTTTACCGCATACGTATGTAGATAAAACCGAACGATGAAATGTAATTTTATTGCTGCCACATTCAGCGTCACAGATTTAAGGATAAGAGCTGCAGAACAAGAGCACGAGGGGACAAGAGGACGAGGGGAACTCATCTATTGATTTGTGCTCTTGTGCAACCTTTACACATATTCCCCCATGTGTGTCTGTTTGTTTGTGTGTGTGTTCATCGGGTTTTAGAATGCAAATTAAAATCCATTTTAAGTAGGCATCGAAATAGTGTTGCATACTTATTTTTAATACCCTCTCGTGAGCAATAAAAAAACAAAAAAAACTAGTCTGTGCGCTCGAGTCAAGTAAGTTTTATAAGTAATAAAAAAAACTTTGTGTGTCAGTTTCTCAATTTAATTTGAATCCAATTTTAGCCCACAAATAGCAGTTAACTTTGAAGAAAACGTGCTACGCGTAAATATTTCACTTAACTAGGGGGCTTAAAGCTATTTCCGTTTGTTGTTAAACTGTTTGCGAGTAGCAGCAACAAAGAGCAACTTGAGATTTCATAAAAATACTTTAGAGTCAACAATTTTTCTATAAAGGCTTTTGCTCAAAATTTACAGTTTATCTTTGAGAGCCAAAACTTTTGCTTTGTTAATTCGTCAAAATAACAAGCAAAAAAAAAAAAGAAAAAAATCAAAAAGCCAAACAACCTTTTAAACAAACACAGCATAAGCAGGAGCTGAGAGGGGTTATTTTGGCCTGCTTGATTGGACTACGAGACCCTGTTGTTTGTTGGCTTGTTTACTTACAACTTGTAGTTATTGTTATTTCAGTTATTGTGTGAGTTTGCCATATTGGCTTGTTTTACTGCCTTTCTTACACCACCAAGCAGGCATCCGCGTTGGTACGTAAAAGTGTTAATTTGTGTTAAGACGAAAGTTTCCAGCTCAACTTTTTCGATACGTTCCTTGAGTGTGGATAAAATCAGAGGGTTTTGCTCCTCAAATAGATGCATGCACAACTAACTTACTTGTGATAAAAATGCCATAATTAATTACACGTGTTCACCCCGCAGACTAAATATATTAAAAGCAAAAGGTTTCTCCAATGGCAATATAAAAGAGATCAAGCCATTTGATTGTCCAAAAGCATCAGGGCAACCTCAGTGTCCGACGACTCTTAAAAATCTAAATACGCTTGTCAAAGGTGGCGCTTCCGAAAAAAAGTAATTATTTTAATGATGCCATGGAGACTGACTACTATACGTTGAATGAAATTAAAGAAAAATGTAATACATTGCGTATACTTTTTTTCTCTCTCAAATTAAGGAAAAAATTTGATTAGAGCCGCTGCTTTAATTTCGTCGCGCTAAAAAGGTAGCCGGGTCCATGCGAATAATTAATGACTACCTATTATTTAAATACCCAAATGCCTTGCTGACCTGAGCTGGGGACTGGGGTTTGGGTTTTGGGGCTGGAACTGCGTTGGGTGTATACATTAAGTTGATTTGGGATTTTCGAAAGCGTTTGCAAAGTATTTTATTTTCGCTGCTGCTGTCTGCTATTTTCAATTTGCATGCATTTAGTTAGTCAAACAATTAAGCGATCCAACTCAAAAATGTGTGAATATTTTACGACAGGATTAGCGTGACCAATCGTGCATTTATGAGTGCCTTTTTTTCATTGAAATTGAAATGGTTTTTTACCTTCCTCACAGAAGCGATCGTAATTTTGAGCAAGGGATTAAATCGTATTTTATTTTGTTGCTTTTTGTTTAAAGCAATAAACAGTTGTAGATTTAATGCCTGACCAGATTGATATTATAGTATCGATAATAGGGCTTTTCGCATTGCCATTAAATGCGAACAGTGCGCCAAAGATTTCAATTAGTTAAGCGTTTCAGCTGAAAATACGAGAAGAGCTTCACAGATACTTGACTGGTGAGAGAGCGAGAGAGAGAGGGTGAAGAGGGTTAGGTAAGTGTTGCAGCCAAGAAAAGATTACAAGTGCAATCAAGTGAAAAGACGCAAACAGACCATAAAAATTGTGTTGAGTGCAGAAGCCGGGAAGTCGAGAAGGCAACGCAAGCCAAGCCAAGCCCAGCCCAGCCATGGCAGGCACACAGGGCATAAAAGAAAGAAAAGTTAAGGAATAGCATGCAATGAAAGGAATACCAAAGCGCTGTTTCTTCTACCCCATTCGTTGCATGTCTCGGCGGAGCATTCTTTTCTATTGGCCGCTTACATTAAAATCCAACGCTAGCAAAATTTATAAAATATTAACTGGCTCTCTCCGTCTCTCTCTTTCTTTCTTTCTGTGCTAAGAAGCTACTGCCGACGCTATCGGCTGCAGTTTTAGCTGCTCTCGGTCTGAAACAATTTATAAGCACACTTCTGCAACTGAAACTATCAACAGCGCAAGAAAGGCGTGTACGTGTGGGTATTGAGATGTATAGCCGGGGTTAAATTTTAACTATATTCCCTTCAATAAATTAACACTGCGGTTGCAACACAAAAGAGAAAAAGAAAGGCTGAGCGACCGCAAGACAATGGAACGAAATGTCTTTTAAGCAGCAAACTTTAATACAATTTATTGCTTTAAATATGATCGCATTGATTAAGAATTCTATGTGTAGTGGGTCGTATACTTGACGTCAAACAGACAAAAAAATGAGTATACGCCATGATGGCGTTTTATTGTAGGTTTGGCAAACATTGTAACCTATTTATAGGGCAAACTCAATCACAGTGGCGCTGGGCAAACAATTAAAATCTCTTGCACAGCGACCGCCAGCAAAGCCAAACCCAAAATGGGTATCAGCTCAGCGTTTTGCTATTGCGATTGCGATTGCGATTCGTTTTCGATTCAGTTGCATTTGCTTGCCAAATAGCCCAAGCGGTTTCTCTGTTTCTCGCGTGTGCACAAGAGAGAAAGAGTGAGAGAGAGACAACGCTTCTCGTATGTGTGCTGCTGAAATGCACTTTAATACGAGACTCCTGGGTCGTATTTGTATCTGTGCGACCTGCACTTTGTGCAATTGACGCTGATTTACACAGCCCAGAGCCAAAAGGCGTTCGAAAAAATGCCAAAAGTCAAAGCCAAAGCATTTTAACAGCCAGCAAACCACACAAACATACAAACACGCACACACAAACACACACACACATATATATATACATAGAAGTGTTTGTATTTTCCGGGCAGCCATTTTATTTATAGCCATTGCTTCGATTTTTCGCTCACAGTTCTGACAACATGCCAAAGTGCAAGTGGCAGGACACTCACACACACACACATATATACACTCACTTACTCCCACACACACACGGAGGTTAGAAATGTTCCTATCTTGCACCGACGACGCCGCTAGACAGCGCTTCTCATTTAAGCAATGGACCAAGAGTAAACAAATGGAAATTAAGAGAACGCCAGCCGACAGTTGACTGTTTGCCGCTGCTCTTGGCCGTTGGCTAACGTTGGCCAAAGTTGGACTCGTCGCTGGGCCGTTGCCTTGGTCGTTTGTTTCACCAAGTTGGCCGCAAGTGCATAATGTGAAATTGAGCACGGAAATATCACACATTTCCGCATGCATTAAGTCTTAAGCCGTGCGAATGTGTGTCCCTCTTTACGCGTGTATGTGTGTGTGTGTGTGTGTGTGTATATGTTAAGCTGCTGTGGTGTGCGTTACAAAGTTTTCCACTCAGCTTTATGCATTTTTCTTGGCAGTCGTCTACTTTGTCGGTTATCTGGCTCCATTTTTCCTATGCTTTTGCTTTCTCTCCAACAGTAGCAAACGTCGACGACGACGACGACGACGACGGCAACGCGGCAATTTCCTGCCTCGGCTGCTGTTTGTCTTTTAAACTCAAATAATTTTGCCATTTTTTTCCCTCTTTTTTTGCGTTCCTGGCACAGCTGTGCTGTTCTGTTCTGTGCTGTGCTGTGCTGTGTTCCATTCTTTTGCGCACTTTTAGGTTTTATACTTTTGTGTGAAATTACAACTTCTGCATTTCCTTTTCCTTTTTCAACTAGGCAGCCTGCCTGACTGCCCGCCTGGCAGCAACTGCTGCTTTGCTGCTGGGTCTGGTCTAGAGCTGGATCTCTGGTTGGCTTTTTGCGCTTTAGCTGCTGATTTTCCCGCATCCTTTGAGGCTTTTGGCACGCACCAAAAATGTTGGCAAAAGAAATACGCGTTTTGGCACATCGTTTTCCCTGGCATCGATGTTAGCCACTGCTCCGGCTGGCTGCCTGCCTCGTTTTTAGTTCTTCATTTTTAATTATTTTCAATTTACGTTGTTTGTGTGTTTGCCTAGCCTTGTGCACTGTATTTCTTCTGTTTACTCTGGCTTCAGTTCATGCATATTTTGTTGGGCAAACAATGGTACAGCATGAATAAAGCAATCTCCAAAGAAATATTTCTCGCATCCCAATTGTATGCAACGGTTTAATTATACTCGGCAAGAATTTGTTTAATATTTTTTAAAGTCATAAATATTTATTTACTTCACTAGTTTGTAAGGCGCCTGATACTTTTATACCCGCTATTCAAAGCGTAGAAGGACAGAAAATGTATCTTACTGGCACTTACAAAGTGTACATCCTTATGGTCAACGTCAACCGTCGAAACGATATAGCCTTGTCGGTCTGTGCGTTTGTCCGTCTGTCATTATGAACACCTAGAACTCAGAGACTATAGGAGATAGAGCTAACATTTTTCGTATAGATAATAATAAATATAGTACTTATGCTTCCTGAGAATTTGATTAAGATCGGAAAAAAGAGGTGAAAGTTATTTAACAAATATTTCTGTATGGCAAATTACGCCTACTGCAATTGGGTCTAAGCAGTTTTGGCTTAAAATCTGGTATATTTTGAGCTGTTTGGTATATTTTAAATGTATTACTACATCGATATACCGATTCTGATTTTTGGTATATTTCAGTATTTTTATAGTATACTATTTGGTATATTTTAAGTATAATGTCGCACTCTTTTGCTTTTATTCAAAATGAGTAGCGAGTACCTCACAGTCAAGCACTCTTGACTGTACTTTTCTTACATGTATTAATGACAATCTCTCTCTTCGACTCATTACAGGTGAAAAACCATATAAATGTTCTTGGGAAGGCTGCGAGTGGCGTTTCGCCAGAAGCGATGAGCTGACTCGACACTATAGAAAACACACTGGAGCCAAACCGTTCAAGTGCCGCAATTGCGATCGCTGCTTCTCGCGCTCAGATCATTTGGCTCTGCACATGAAGCGCCATATGTGAAATGAGATCTAAATCGAAAATACAGATACAGATAGAGAGAGAGCTGAAAATCAACTGTGTGCCATCATCACATGCAATATGCAAAATGCAAAACAGCGGGCGATTAACTGGTATATAAAACTCTAACTCCTAGAGGAGACTATGCATACATCACACCACAGCACAGCACAAGCAAAGCATCCATATGAAGGTTAATGTTGCTGCCGTTGTTTATACATATTTTTTCAATTAATTGTAATGTTTGGAATAGTTTGCTTTTCTTTTAATTATTAAGTAATCAACACACACACACACACACACATACTTTTATTTCCATATGCATTTAATTAATTGACAAAACAAATATTGTACAATTTTACCAAAGCTAAGCAATTTAATTTAGTGCAGCAACAAAGAGTAAAACTGAGCAAAGAAGGCAATCGTCATCCAAGAACTTATGAAGCACAAAAACAGATAAAAAAAAAGAGAAATATATATGTAAAGAAAAATACGTGTACATATTTTTGTTTTGTTTGTAGCGAGAACAACAAATATTGTAAACACTGCCAAAACAAAAATAAAAAAGGGATTATATAAAAAAAAAAACAAAAATTAAAAAAAATATAAGAAACTAAAATTAAAATTAAATATGTTGGACACATATACCAAGATTTAAAGTTAATTCAAATCGTATGTCATACTGGCTTAGGTACAACAATAACAAAATACAAAACAAATACAAGTGCAAAATATGTTTTAAACAATAAATCAAATGCTTATATTTTCATACATTATTTAATTAAATTAATATATATAAATATAATTTAAATTTGTAATTTAATTGTTGTATAGGTTGATTTTATTGTGTGAATTGCCAAGCTTATTACAAAAAAAAAGAAAAATGCATAAATACAAAATCTGGCGCTACAAATTTTTTATTGTTGACAACTAGTTTGATGATTATTTAATTTGTATTTAGAAAGTTCACCATTGTTTTGTGATGACAAGTATTACGAGCATTTTTTAATTCTTCTCTTTGAACAAATTTTTACGCTCATTTTTCTGTTTTCAGACTAAATTTAACTAAATTCTTCTTTATGTGCCTCATTAAATGTAATCATTTTACTATTTTTATTTATATTTTACTTTTTTTTTTTGTTTTATTTAACTTTAATGTATTCCAAAGAGCAATATTCATTCAATTTCAGCAGAACGCATTAAGAATATTTAGTAAACTTCACGAAAATCTCCTTAAATTGTAATGAAAATGTTTTTTGGACAATGTCAACCATTATTTTATAATTTTGATTCGTATTCGTATGTGCTGATAGTTTTCTTAGTTTTTATGTGCTGCTTATTATTTAATTTACCATTTCGTCTTGTTTACAAATTGATTATTATTAATTATTTTTAATAAATAAAACCATATAAAAATTACGCATTTGTTTTTCTTTATTTGATTTCACAACATATATTAAACAAGTTCCTTTTCCTCCAACCCTAATGACAGAAGTGATCATGACATCAAAGTATACAGTTAAAATACATCGAGACAGAGTACGAGCATAAAAAATAATTCTATTCAAGCATTGTGGTTTGTGTGATGAGAAATTCTGTGATCCAGAGAAGATATTGCTAACGTTACAGTCGTGTAATAAGCTGTCTTCGATTAGGCACAGTTATTTTTGATTGACAAGGCATAGCATGAAGGTAAACAACAACAACTATTGTATATTGACACTCAATCATAAACAAACAAAAAAGCAACCATGCTCCTTGTTATTTCAATGTGCTGTGTGTAACAACTAAAACATATACAAAACACTCACACTGAACAGAAAAAAATCATCAACAAAGAAAATATATTCCATTCAAAATCAAATTATCCATTACAAAACGAAAAATCTCTTTTGGCTTCCATGCGAGAACAAAACTTAAGCAAATGCACTGAATATGATTATGATGATAATATAATTATAAAGTCTAAATAACTCCAAAAGAACAAAAACGTGTACGATGTGTCAAAAATGCTTCAATCAGTTTAGTGTAACTTTTCAGAAAAACCAAAAAAATATAAACAAAAATCACAAATAAGAAAGAAACCCAAAGAAGAAATATTTTGTATTGAGAATCTTTAAAAAAACTAGATCGAAAAATCTAACAAACCCCATTTAGAATATAATAATATGGGAGTATAACTATGATATATATAGACACACACACACATACACACACATATATATATATATATATACATATACATATATACTTACATATGTATGTATTTTACAACTGAAAATTCAAATTGTACGCAAAACATAATGATGAATCACGTATTTTAAAAGTCAAGCAAACCAAAATTTTTAAATTTAATTGTGTAAAAAGTTAAACAAAATAAAAGACTGGTCAACGAGGTGTTCCGCGTTTATGCAACAATTGCAACAAAGGTAAAAATTAAATTATGTAAAAAGGAACGAAACCCAAAAACAAAAACAAAATGAAAAGAAAAGGAAATTAGAAATTGTCATATATTATATTCTATATTAAAAACTTGCATTCGAATACTCTTCAGCGTATTGATAAGCCCATTAAAGCCCTTAAATCGAAAATATCAATTTATTCCGAAGTCAGTTAAATTCATTTGATATTTAACATTCTAGTTGAGTCTGCGCGCTTGTAAAACTCATTTTTGACTGTAAAATTAGTCGAATTATCCATTTGGCAAACGATATTATATTGTCTACAAGTCATACGTAAGCTAACTGTAAAGTTAATAAAGTACGAATTTTAAGAAACGCTAAATGTGAGTCTAGAGAGTACTACAAAGTAAAAAGAAATTAATATTAAAATGGAAGAAAAAAAACACTGAATATATTTTATTGTCTAGAACAAAGCAGTGTAAACGAGACAGCAACTCAAAAATATACACAAAAAAAAAAAGAAAAAAACATAAGCAAATAAAATTCAAGGCAGATGAGAAAACAACAGAGCATAATCTCTGAGCATTTTCTATAGATTTACAGTTTAGTAATAAAACGGTATACAAAAATGTGTGAATTAATAATGTAATGGAAAAATTGTTTTGTTCTCTTTAAGTTTTCGTTTGCATAATGCTTTGCGGTATGTTTTTTTTTTTTAAATATAATTTAGGCAAAAAACCATCATAAACATTTCGTTTAAGTGTAGCAATTAAGCGCAGCAATAAAACAAGTTTTTGTGTATAGTTTAGTAAAATGAATTAGATTAATGTTAAATCAAATCGTATACAAAAAAACACACTACATTGCAAGCAAACAAAAACAAAAAAAAGACACAAAAGAAAAAACAAACTAAAAAAATTTACGAAAATATTAATTAAAAGTTAAACATACATGATATGAAATGATGGCAAACTATATAAGTATGTAAAGTATATATATGTGAAACAAAAATTTATTGCAAACTATATATGTAAAAGTTGTGAATGTACTAGGCAATAAGAATTCAAAAGAAAACAAAGAAAAAACAAAAACAACATATATAGAGTAGAGGAGCATGCAAAGCATCTACCATTAAGGCACAGCATTCTGTATAAAAAGTTAAAACAATTTTAGATACTTCACTTCACTTCGATTTGAAGAAGAATTTCGAGATATAAGCCAGATGATGATGATTTGACTTCGATGTTCGACGCACAAAACTAGCGTTAAAAATAAAAACACATTTGGTACATTATTTTGGGATATTTACTATGATACGAGTTAAACAGGAAACCATGTTAAGTAGTTGGGGATGAAGTGAAGGGAGAATAGATGAAAGGCAAAGCGATTTTCTTGGGTCAGCAGCAAATGGTGATTTACACAGATTTTTTATAAAGATCTTAATTTAGCTTTTTTTGAAATGTAAGTAAGCCTATGCATACACGTATGAATTAAATTAATTGATATAAATTGAAATTAAATGAATTGATATGGGGAATGGATTTAAATTGTACACACAGACACACACACACACACACATACTACGGATAAGTCGCGAAATTGATATCAAAATTAAAGAAAAGTTTCGACACAGGTAAACTAAAAATACATTTACAATAAGTATGTATGTAAATCAAAAGGAGAATAAAATGAAATTAAAAATAAAACAAACAGTAATAATGCTAACAAATTCAAAAGTAAAACAATGGCTACTTTAACGCTTGTGCAACAAAAACAAAAATATATATATAATGAAATGAAAAACAGAAAACAAAAAAAAAAAACTTAACTTAAAAATGAACCCTTAGCTAATAGCAAATAGCAAAAATCTAATTGTCAGCGTTTATTATTATTGATGTGCAATTGATGTTTGCGTATTTTTACGCTTATTCTTAAAGCAAATCTCGTTTTTTTCACTTTGTGGAGCTGCTAAACACACACACACACACACGCAGACACACACATACAAGTATGTGAGCTGATTTAAATAGGTTCTGATAAATGAATAATGACAGTAACCGAAGTAATTGCTATAATTTATTCTTTATCAAATGTAAATTCGTCTCTTGCAAGCGAAATGTGTTTGAATCATTTATCAGTTGATATTCTGCAAATTCTGCAAATATAGAATTTAATTAAATTAGCATATTTTGCCGTCATATTGTATATTCTATGGAAAGTATAACAATTTATTATTGATTATTATTATGGCTTGTTTGTTGCGGCTTTTTGTCAATCTCTATATTAAATTTTGATAAGAAAAACACCGAAAAAAAAACGAAAAAAAAAATATAAAAGAAAAACAACATTTAGAAAATAATACAAGTATAATAAAGATAAAGAAAAATTGATTAACAAATATGAAAATCGCAAATTAATTAGGATAAATGCCTATAGAAGAAATGAGGTTTTTGTATTTAGTATTAGTTTATTTTGTTATTATACAACAATAGCAACAAACCACAAAAAAAAATATATAAAAAAAAAACAGCAAACAACCAGAAGGTAAATGATGGAAAAAGACAACCGACAACCGGCATAATTAGAAACGTTATTTTATTCTTGTATAAGTATAAACTGAAGGCATTTTCAACGTATAACAACTATTATTGTACGTAATTTGATATTTTGATGAGAATTTCTGTGAAAAAATATAGAAAAATATAAAAAAAAAATCTGCAATTGAATTTTAATTGGCGGGCTAACGAGGCGTATGATGAATATGTGCGGCACCAGCAACACCCACAAAATAAAAATTGAAAAAAAAAAGAAAAACGCAAAATACACAGACAAACATAACCAACGTTTTGTCATTTAAATAATGTTCACATTGGGCTGCGTAATGGCAAATATAGAGAGAGGTTGTGCTGCATATATTTAACTCTTGTGATTTCAGGTAGCATTGCACAAACAATTCACATAATTAGCCCCAAAGGAATGTCGAATAATAATAACAACATGACGATAACGCTTCCGACAACATTGCAATGCAATGCAATCCAATGAAATCCAATGCATATGCATATGAAATGACTTTAAAGTTCCGAATGACGCCCACTGTGTGTGTAAAGTTGTGCATTAATTTATAATTATACTTTATGACACGCATGTAAAATACTATTAACTTTGTGTTCATAATTGCATTACGGTCACTACAATTGAGATTGTTTTTGGCAACTTCTGGTATGTACATATATATAAAATACATTCATATATATATATGTCGGAGGATATCAGATGTAAGCTGATGCTGGTCCAAGACCAAATGCATTCAAGTTTTTGGCCATTCGCTTGTAGTTTAACCCCTAGCTCCCTTTTGCAGTGCCAGCAGATGTAAGTCTTTTATTTTCACTCAGTTCTCTGGCATTTCTAAAGATTTCGTTGTAAGCAAAATGTAGTGGGAGAAGATGAAAAGTTCTCATATTCTTCTACTACTATATTCGCTGTGCTTGCCTTGGCTGCATTTTAACTTTATGCTAGCAGCAAAACTTCTAATTACGTACATGACCAGCAGACACAGTGAATCTCATTCTCCATGTGCTTGTGGCTGACTAAATGCACTGACAAAAGCTGCCAGTTAATATCCACAAAAGTGAGTTGCAATAGAATACAAAAAAATGGCAATGACTATTATTCTTACTTGATTGATATACATAAATAAGAAAAATATGTATATATTATATATAAATTTCATTTGCACTTGTAAATTACGATAATGATTTTTTTCAGTGTAAGCCAAGCTGACAGCATCTTCAGGTTGTTCGCTGCATCTTTATCAAAATTGTTTCTAAAGTTCAAAACACTTTGTGAGCGGTGCACGGGGAATATGACTTTTAAAAAGTTTTCATTTTTCTTCAGTACATACTTGTGCACTCACAGCACAGCACACACACACACACCCCGAACACACACACACTTTCTTGTATCCTTATGCAAGGCTTGTGTGCATGTCAGACGTGTTGTGTTGTGTTGTGGCTGATGTGTATCCCGTTATTCTGCACATTTGTAGGTTGTCAAAGTGGCTCAACGCCCGACATGTTAACTTATTTTGCCTGCTCTCTTTCTCTCTCTCTCTCTCACTCTTAAATCTGTTGCCGTTGTTGGCCAAGGCGTCAGGCAAACGAGGCTAAAGGTAAACACACACACTCACACACACAGACAAGCAGGCAAACAGTCGGAAAGTATCTGTTCTTCTACCACACATCTACTTGTATGACGAGTTCATTACCAATCCC
The DNA here is from genome assembly GCA_035046325.1 of Drosophila niveifrons. Lineage (NCBI taxonomy): Eukaryota > Metazoa > Arthropoda > Insecta > Diptera > Drosophilidae > Drosophila > Drosophila niveifrons. The sequence continues at coordinate 28,872,490 of JAWNOC010000052.1, forward strand.
ACTCTGAACTTGTACAGCTTAAATTACAAGCTGGCTCTGCCCTTTAAAGCTAGCACACATACGAACATTTCATTAATTTCGTTATTTTACAAAAGCAATTGCAAAATCAATAGTAATGTAGTAAACCCCCAAAACAAATAGAGAAAAAAAGAACTAGCCCAAAAAACTGTAGAGTGCTTCGAAGTAAGTTCAGAGTTAAATAGATAATAATAAAGTGTTGCAAGCAAGCACACGACGCGTCCTGCAAAAGGGGCATGTTGCTTGTGGCAACTGGCAGAACAAGATGTGGCAAACACTCACACACACACACACACACACACGCGGGTACAGACGACATAAGATAACACACAGTTGGCACTGTCAATGACAATGACATCAACTGCAGACAATCCCATAGAATACTCGTATCATACTGAGAGCAAAATGGTTACACAGCCTCATCGTCTCTCTGATAGCAACAAACTACTTGTACCAACCACATATGAGCACAGTCTAGGCAAGGGCATTGTTAAACTCCCCCTCACACACACACCTCCTTTATGTATCAGAAACAAATTGTGGATGCTTTGCAACTTTAATGTAGAAATCCACTTAAGACCTTGCAAAGCAGTTACACTAATTTTCGATTATCTTAAAGTCCATTAGTTGCGAGAGTAGCAAATTAGAAGTGATAACTCATTTGTTAATTCTGTTTGCATTAACCCACAAAATAGTTGTAGAGAATAGTGTAATAAGCTAGCACTAAGTTTCAATGCTTCAATTCAGTCGTTGACAACGGTTTCTTCTTATACCCGCTTCCCGTAAGATAGAAGGGTATTATATTAGAATGAACTTCCTCTAACCGCATAAAGTATATACATATATATATTCTAGATCAGCTATGTCCGATTGTCCGTCTGAATTCAAATATCTTAAAAACTTTAAGCTAAAGATCTTAAAACATTATGACATAAAATACTGAAATATACCGAAATTTATATTTGGTAACATTTTAGTAATTTTCAATACTTTTCGGTTTGTTATTGAAATATACTGATTTGTGTATTTGCTATCATTTCGGTATATTTCAGTATTTGATATATTTTAATGATATTAGCGGACTCTTCCGATTTTTGGTGAGAACGGGTAGCGGGTATCTCACAGTCGAGCACACTCGACTGCAACTTTTTTACTTGCTACTTTTTTTGATCTTTGCAGTTGGCAGCGTATCGTCGTCTGGCTGATTTCTATTTGAAAAATACCTCAGCGATGCCGTCAGCAGCGTTTATTATACGAGAATAATAGCAAAACGAGCAGATCGAATAAAATCGCAACGAATTGAACCAACGACCAAAACGACCGCAGGTGCATAGCGTTTTGTTTTGTTCTCTTTTTTTTTTTGGGGGGAGTCTCCGACTCGTGAAGTACAAATTTCGGCAGCTGGCGGCAAGTGCACTTGAAGTGTATCGAATTTGTGTGGATTTCACTACAGCCAATAATTTGACACTTGCATTTTACAGAGCTCGTTGCCCAAAAAAAAAAAAAAACAGTACGCGAGCGCTCGGCAACAACTGTGAACTGAATCAAGTAGAACTCGCAACTCGCACTCACATTTGTGCACTTCGCCTGACGAGTCTTTAACCAAAAACGAATATTTGAATAAACTTGCATTGCGATGCGAAGCTACATTGACAGCATCAAGGAGGGTGTCGTCTTGTAAGTGGGTGAGTTGAGTGTGAGTGTGAGTGTGTATGTGTGTGTGTGTGCTGCCCTTATGCTGAATATGTGCATAAATGCATGTTGAGTATAGTACAACAATAACAAGAGTGGCAAGCAAACAAACGCAAAAACGCAAACTCAATTGTCATCACCATAAAAATAACATAAAACTCTTTTTACGACTTCGTGGTTGCGTTTGTGCGTGTGCAAGAACTACATGTACTCAGACATACATATATGTGCTATATAGTATGTATATGTGTATATGTGTGTGCTGGTAGGGGTAATCAGACATGGCGAAATGAAATGTTGTCTTGAATGGTCCTTGCACGAAATCACTTCATTAAAACGTTAGTAGTGTCTCATTAAATTTGCAAGTCGAACTTTTATGCCGAAAGCCGCAAACAAAATGGCGTTGAGTCTATTCCGGAAGTCATAGTGTCTTGGGCTTCATTTTATTTTACTTACTTATATACTTATATTTTAAACTATATTCAATCATTTGCAAATTCCATTTTTCACATTTGAAATGGCGTACTCGATTTTCTGTCTGTTTACGGTTTTTTATTTTTGGGTAATCAATCTGACGTGGTGTAATTTTAAACGAAATTCCTTTGTTATAACCTGAGGGTCTCTTTTAGTTTTAAAATCCAACTTGAAACTCCAGCATTGAATATATTCCGGAAGTAATATTTGCTGTGCGTGACATTATATTTTCTTGTATTTATATATGAAACTCTATTCAATTATAATACAAATTAACAAACATTTCATGGGCTATGCCAATAAATGATTTCCATTTGCAAATGCCAATTTCCACAATTGAAATGGCGTACTCAAATTTCTGTCTATAACACTTTATATTTTTGGAATCGCTTCATATTTGTTATAAAATGTTTTATTTTTGATTTTTTGGTTTGTTGTGTTTTCCATAAATGTGCTGAGGTGCGTTTGCTGTCGCATTCGGTGTTTTGGAAAGCGCAATTGATAATGCAGTCCATTGCCCCATGCAATTTGCTAAAGTGACTACACTCGGCAAAAAACATTCGACACAAACGACCAAAAATGATGCAGTAAATGAAATGTAAAAGAGGAAAGGAAAAGTACGACATTTAAATGCGACCATTAGCACTTTTTATCAACGATAAAGGCATGCGTTTCACATTTTTATTATTTACTTTGTGATGTTCAAAATATGCATTAATATGTAAAGTGGCGCAAAGTGTAGTTTATACTTATTTTGCGAGTGTACAAAAGTTGAACAGGCTCCAAAAAATGCCCATGCTCGGTGTCGGTCTCGTTGTCGGTGTTGGTCTCGTTGTCGGCCTGTTATTGCCATTATCAGTGTACAGATTTAAAATCAACAACAGGCGACAAGCAATAGCGACAACAAAAACAGGCAAAAGCCGAAAGAGAGAGAGAGAGAGAGAGAGACGACAAACAACAAGCGACAAGCGACAAACGACAGGCAACAATGGCAAACAAGAATGTCTGGACTGTAGTCAAGCTTACACTCATTTACGCTAAAAGCGGCATAAATACACACTCACATACATACACACACACACAAAACTGGAGTGTGTGAGTGCGAGTGCAAGAAGCTAGCAAAAGAGCCGCCGCCAATTGGAAGAGTAATGCGAGTCCTGTGAGTCCTGTGTCATATAGCCTACCTTTCACTCGACTGCTGCTGCTGTTGCGGGGGATGCTGCTGCTGCTGTTGCTGCATATCAGAGGCAACAAATGAATTGCAGGCAGTAAACCGTGTGCCCAACTTAACGGTAATTTAAACGTTAATGCACAGCATATAGCTGGATTCTTGTTACTGTTGTCGTACTACAGTTGTTTGGCATTGTTAAATGTTGTTGACATCATTCGCTGCTGTTGTGGCAATTTTCCGCCTTCGTCTGGAAATACACTTGTTAATTTCATTACTCGCATATATTCCTGCATTCCTCTACGCTCATTCGCTTATAGGCTTATCGCATGTTAATGCTACGTACTTATGTATGTATGTCATGTTCTTTATGTTCTTCACTTTTTTTTTTGTTTTTATTGACTCCATGAATGTCATCAAATGGCCGATAATCCGTCTGCATTTTATATATTCATTAAGGTTGCATTTTGGTTATGAATTGGCAGTGGGTTATTAAATTACGTATACGCAATATTAAAGAGACTAATTAGCTGTCAAAAGTGGCCGAAAATTTGGATCTATATGTAGAGTTTGCTTTGAAAATGTTCTCTGTTTTTGGTGTCAACTTTATAGCATCTTTCTTCAAATCTAAATCTATACGTATACGTAATATTGAAGAGGGTATGTCAAAAGAAACCATTTGATTTAAAAAATCTGGATCTATACGCATAGATTGTCTTGAAAATTTTCTCTGTTTTTTGTGTCCGCTTTAAACCATTTTCTTCTGAATCCGTTTCTACTTATACGTAATATTGTAGAGTCTAATTAGCTGTCAAAGGTAGCCAAAAATCTCGATCTATACGCAGAGCTTGCCTTAAAAATGTTCTCTGTTTTTGGTGTCCATTTTATACCGTTTTCTTCTAAATCTGGTTCGGCGTATACATTATTTAGATTCTCGTTTTCCTTGGCATTCGCCGCCATAAAGTTGCACAGCGGAAGTTTGTCGCTAACCGAGAAGAAAAGAGAAAAGAGTTCAGCGCAGTTCTGCTTTCCTCCGACCATGCTTTATGTGTTTCCGCTCGCATTTCTTTAGCCATTTAAGTGCACACCTAGTTCGCTTCTATTTCATGTATTCTCCTTTGTTCTTTTTTTGTCGACTCAAACTGCTTTACGCTTGTTTATGTCTCTTATTTCGTGTTTGGTTGCTTCCACTCTCTTGTTTTTTTTTTTTTTTTTTGTCTTCTTGTTTTTGTTGTTTTGTGTTTTTTGTTTATTGCTTGTTTTGAACCTTGTTTGAACTGGTTTAAAATTTCTTGGCACAGCGTCGACGTAGCTCAAGACGGATCAGCCGTTGGCAAGCTCAACCCAAAATAAAAGGAGCCTCGACAAAGAACTGGGCAGTGGAAAGAGAAAGAGTGAGAGGACAACAAGGCTGTAAACTCATAACTTTGTTATATACAATTAACAATTTGAAGCTACGCCAACTTTTCTATGCATGCGAGGCAACTTGAACTGGCAATTACAGGGCAGAGCACATGAACTTAAATGAAACTCTAATTGAAATGTGTTGCACAAAATTAAATACTTTTGCTGGCAATTTAAATCATCATTCAAAATATCGACTATTTTGTGTCAAGAAAGTAGCTGGGAAGTACACTTAACTGGCTTTCCAAGACATTGCATTGCCAAGAGCTGCTTACATTTTTAAGAGTTGAGCAGCTGCTGCTGCTTTGGAGCAAGAGAAGAGGATGCGAAAAAAAAAAAAAAAGAAAATAAATAAAAAATGAAAAAAATAAGAAAATTAACCAAATGGCTGCTAAGTGTTCGTTTAGAATTTAAGCGGCAAAAAAATTGTTGCAAGTCTGCTATGCGGCAGAGATGCCGTTGTAGTCACTGCTGGAATGCCGTTTGACCTTCACCTGGAATACCAATGGCCAGAAGCTGTGGCCTGCACACTAAGGACACGAAGGTACTAAGGACGAATACGAAGAAGAAGATGTGCAGATGATTTTCTCTCTGTGTGTGTGTGTGTGTGTGTGTGTGCGTTATGTGCAAGGCATTTGAAAAATTTATTTGAAAATATTTGTGCCCGTCAACGATGCAACGACAGCATCTGTCCGGGTTTTGGATCCGGGTCTGGGTCCGGATCTCGGTTTGGGACGGGTATGAAAAGTGTCTGCGTTCACTAACAGGATGTGCTGCCAAAAACATTTTTAATAATTTAGCACACATATTTTCACATCTTTGAAAACATTCACTTTGAAGACAGGTATTTTCTACCTTCAACCGGTTGCTGGAAGCTGAAGCGGTGGAGGCAGCGGGAGGAAACGCAGCGGGGAGGAGGAAACGCTGCCATGCACCACACGAGGCGACTGGGGAATCAGTGTAAGTTCTCGATGATGATGATAATGCTGATGGCAGTGTTGAGTAATGCGAAACCAATTTTCAACACAGAGTATTTAAAATTTCAAAAACCTGACACACACCTTTTGAAGTGAAGAGTCATTGCAGCTGAACTTGGTGAAATATGAGCATCAACAGACAGCAGGCAACATGGCACATGGCACATGGCTCGAGGCACATTATTGAGCCATATGCGAAGTCACAAGGTAAACAAATTAGTGGTAAACAGCCGCAGACTGGGCTGTTGCTGCCGGTTGTTCCCTTGGAGTATCCAAGCCGTTAGCGGCTTGGGCTTAGCAAAAACTGTTTAACTATCCCTTTGATGTATGTAACATAAATGTGCCCAGGGCACATATGTGGAGCTCACCATTTAGAGCTTTAGCTGAACGTCAACTCATTATGCGTAGTGCTGCAGCAGCAACAGCAGCAGCAGCTGCTGCGTCATTTTAATTGAATTTCAATTCAAAACGCAGACTTATTATGCACAAGAGTTCGTACTACGATATGGCTGCGTTTACATTTGCCCCAGCTCAATGGCAGCGAACTCGAGTAGACACTTCATTTCGATCTGGCTTAAAGGCAACTCGCAAACAGACAGCTTTTGAAAAAGGCTGTGTATGATTTATAAAGACAAATTGCAGTGCAGTAAAAAAAAAGGAACGTTAGTTGCTATTAGCATTTTTAATTTACAGAGAAAGAGCGAAGAGAGAGCGGAGAAAGAGCGGAGCGACAGCCTCTTGGAAGTTGACATTCTTACATCATTTGGCTCGTGTTTGTTTGCCTTGTAGCTTTTGTCTCTCTGTCTCTCTGTTTAGCCAGCGTAAACACAAACACGCTTTTACATCATGCGTCGTTTTAAAATTGAATTTTAATACACAAAAGCTGTCGAGCTGTCGTTGCCTGAAGTCTTTGCTCCCATCCCTTCTTCTTCTTCTTCTTCTGTGTGTGTGGCTGTTGAATACTTACGTTGGCTTGTCACGGCCATGTCTTCTTAACCAAACACCAGCCTAGACAATGGGGACTCTTAAGTTGGCACTGCTATACGTACACACACACACACACACATACAGTCTTGTGTATGTTTCGGCTTTCTTTTTTTTTTTTTGCTGGTGTGGTACACACAGAATTTTGGCATTTCGGGGCAATTGCATTATCATCTATTTGGCTTTGGCTCTTTATACTATACACATGCCAAATTATCTGCAAAACGTAAATTCTATTTACCTGTCGATGCACTCAACATCAACAACTTTATGCTACCCTCATCGATTTTTCTACTTCTACCCTGTAAAGTTAATGAAGTTGAATGTTTGAGTTGCAGAAAATGTAATTCTTATTCTTAGTAATCTTCATTCAGCTTTTCTCATATATGTTGATAATATTTAATGCAAGCTTGAGGCTTTTTCTTCATTTAGTAAGACTTCGCTTTAGGGTATCTTAGCGTTGTCCACTTAAAGAACTGCGCCCAGTTGTTTCCTAAATAAATTTTGCAACTTCTGTAAGAGGCAGCAGCAGTAATAGCAGCAGCAAGAGCATAAACTGAGTTCTTGCTTTTTATCTCATTTGCCGGTTTTTATTTATTTACAAAAAAATGCATTTGCTTCTTTGCGAGGTTTCTTTTTTTTTTGTGTTTGGTGTTTTTTTTTATTTTTGTTCTGTTGCGACTAACCCATTTGGTTCTAAGGGAGTAAAAAGCTACTCGACTCGCACAACGAAATCAAGTAAAAATTTTTGAAATTAAATTTTCAAGTAACTTTCACTGGAGCGCAGTGCAAACTAAATAATTCATGGAAGCAACGCAAAAGAAGGGCGAGTATTTTAAGTGGGCGTGGGCCAGACAAATACCCAATACAAACACAGAGAGAGGGAGGGGGTAAAAGAGTGAACACAGGTGTGCACGTGTGGAGCACTGTGTGAGCATATTTAAATAAACAGCAGTCAGCGTCAGCAGTCAGCAGTAAGCAAGCAGTAAGCGTCAGTTCGCATTCGCATTCTCATTTCACTTTTGCACCCTTCCCTCTCTTCCCTCACTCTCAACGTTCAGTTGAGTTAACTTTTTGCGAGATACAAGGAACAGAAGAGGAGTCAACTCAAATGGCAGCTCGTTGTGGAACGTAGCACACTACTGACCATATGATAACAGCATTCAAGAACCCTTTTTTTTTTTTGGCGGGTAGCAACTCTTTTCAGTCGCTGCTGCTGCTGCTGCTGCTGCTGCTGTTGTTGGCATCGTCATGCCAAAATAGGCAAGTTCACTCAGGCAAAGCAATTGCACAAATGGCCAATTCTAGTCGTAAGTAGAATTTTGTTCGTTTGAGCGGGTTTCGGTTTAGGTTTTTGGCAATGCCAGTTACCAATGCCAGGATGACTACGAGTGCCATTGCCATTGGCAGGAAGGATAACTAGGGGAGAACTAACTGAAACACTGCCACTTCTGCACCTACAAAACATGCGAATGTTGAGGGTGTGTGTGCCTTGTGTGTGTGTGCTGGTGTGTAACGAAGCATAGATAAAATAAACAAAACACACAAATAAATGTATATAGTATAGAAAAGTGTAGTATGTATATAGTATGTTGCCGCTGGGCCCAAAGTTTAAAGTGCTAAGAAAAATTGAAAATAAAACTTTTGCAGCGCAATGTAAACTGATTACATCTAACTTGATGCCCCCAACTGAGAGATAACTTAAATTATTGGCTTGCTTATTCCATTTTTCTTTTCAATTTATTTGCTCCAAGTGTGAATATGCAATTTGTAAACGCATTTCAATGGTTTTTATGCTACTTATTGTTAGAAATATGTTTGTAAAGCAAAAAACTAATACTTACTTCGGATCTTAATTGCTTTGACTAACAATCTAGTATATGTCTGACTCTATGGTATATTTTGAATGTGCGACTATAACAATACACCAAATAAAGGCATTGGTATATTTTTAGTATTTTCCGGTATTTTAATTTGGTATATTTTAAGAATAATAAAGCACTCTTTTGTTTAAATTAAAGGAAACACAAATTCATTATACAGCAAACTCCTTTTTTTTTAATATGTTTATTGATTAACTTAATGTCTTCATTTTATCAGAATTTCCGAGACAGATATTGCACTGGCTTTTTATTTTTGGGGGGGACTGTCAGAAATGTCATGGTTATTTTATGCAGCTGCAATGGCGCAGTAAATTCAAATTAATGCCCGCAATCATAATAAAATCGACGGCTGAACTGCATTGATGTCGTTGGCCTTTTTGATTAACTTTAACCCGGCTAAGGCGAATGCATTTACTCTATAGTATGTAACACATATACATATATGTCATATGATATACTGGGAGGGAGAGCTGCGTATTTGCTTGTGACACTTAAGCACATGTGACCCAAGCTGCTTTATGCTTAATTGAGTATTATCCTTGTTGCACACAGCAGCAGCAGCAGCATCAGTGGAATATTTGTCGCAGAGAATGAACGTGGGAGGATGCAGCCCAAGTCATGTCTACAAACAGAAGCAGCCTCTGTTTGCTTAATAGCATGGTCAGTAAATTTAATTAACTTCCCTTAAGGATACATGCAACATATAATAAAGGCACTGCACAGTCAACACAGAATAACACAAAATACAAAAAGTACAACAAAAAAAAAAGCACAACAAAAACAACAAAAAGAACAAGTAGCCATGAGAAAAGAAGCAACCAAGTTCAGTTGACTGTCCCTGCTTGTGCTTGTGCTTCTGTTTCTGTTTCTGTTTCAGTTTCAGTTTGAGCTCCAGCTTCAGCTTCAGCTCGTTTCTCTGGCTGTCGCGTCCATCTTTGGCTTCAAGTTGCACTGGGATTACACACATGTAGCACGACGTCGACGTCGCATGGACAGAACTTGACTGCTCTGACTGGATGGCTGACTGGATGTCTGCTCTGACTGGCTGGATGGCTGACTGGATGGTAGGGCTCGTCTTGTCGTTGTCCTTTGAGATGTTGTGCAAACAAGCAGCTTAATGTCAGTCGACACAAGACAAACACAAACACATACACACACACACACACATACACAAACAGCACAGAAATTAACTTCTTTTTGATGAGCATATGTTCCGCAGACAACAAAACCGTTGCCCAAAGAGCCAGCCGACTTGCCGCTGTTGCTGCCATCGCCGTCGCCGTCGCCGTCGCCGTTGTCTCGACAGACAACCGCAGTCAGTTGACTGCAGATATCAATGCCTTCAAATTATAGTCCTTTTCTATTGCCTGGTAACAGCTTGCAGCTTGCTTGCGGCTTGTGGCGCAATCGTTACGTTGAAGCCGCATTTCGATCTGCTCTTTATTCACCGATTCAACGATTCACCATTCACCATTCACCATTTCACTATTCGCTGTGCATTTTTTGTTGGGCATTCGCTTTTAACCCCGCGTTTCATAATTCATGACATGCCCACTTTGCATGTGCCCTTAAAACACGTAGCCAGTTGCCGTAGCCAGTTGCCGTTGCCATTGCTGCAGCCGACTACGTAGCCGTAGCTCAGTTGCAGTCCCTGACCCTGTGGCATTGTCTTGTCTGGCCACGTATGTGCCATAACAAATGATGCACTCGACAGGCAGCAGATCCCTGGATCTTGTATGCACTTGCCTGCCAGCCAGCCAGCCAGCCTGACTGACTGCCTGCCAACCTTGCTAGCCCGATACCATTTAAACGGCCAACAAAAGGTTACACTTTCGGGGCTTAAACTCGCCCAGAGAAAACACTCACTTAATGATTGAAGCCAAAGGGGGGTTTAAAGTGTGTTGTTCAGTTGGAATTATATTTCGACTATAATCGCATTCAGCTTGATTTGCTGCTAATAACATAATATTTGTAATTAGTAATACTATTCATGTAGTCTGTGCTGGCAATTAACAAAGCATTAATCCCATTTGTACAACAATAGATGCATATCTCTCTCTCTCACTCTGTGTGTAAGACGCATAATATGTACATCAAATAAAATAGTATCCTTGTCCGGCAGTCGTGTGTGTTCGGTTCGGTTACTTAAGATAGCACTTTAGCCGAGGCAATTAATTATGATAGCGATGGAACGTGCCACAGCTGGATGCCTCGAGTATGGTATTCCATCCCTGATGCATGCAATCAAAGTCAAGCGTGCACGACTCTTCGAATAGATCATTTCGCGAGGACACATGCAGTTGCCACATACGATTTGAGGCGGAAAAAGTAGAATTAATACGCCAGTTAACGGTTGCGGTTAGCTGTCGCATTGCCTACGGCCCCATTGGGTATTCGAGGGCGTGTTTGCTGCGTTGGCTGCCCCAAGAACTGTGAGCAGTTGTTGGTTGTTGGCAGTTGGCAGCTGCATTTAACACTCGACGAGTCTTTTCTGCTTTACTACTACAGACTGTCAGACACACACACACGGAGAGGAGAAGCAGCTAATGTGTGCTAGCGTAAAGTTTAAGTTGACTGCCAGTAAAAGCCATTTAAAATTACGTGCTTGGATTTCTGTCCGCCGCCATGGCGGTCGTGGCCATTCTAGGTGCTGTTATTGAGCGCTCGTGTACGTGGCCAACTACATGAAGAAGAAACTCGACCCGAGCAGCAGCCGCAGCAGCCGAAAACCAAAGAAGTTGCAGTCAGCCGCCCAGGTTTGTCATTTTGGCACTTTTGGCTACAATTTCTCCGCCTGCAAATAGTGTGAGTACCACTACGCGTATACGTTATATATACATACAATATCGAATATCTGGTTGTGTGTGTGTGTGTGTGTGTGTGCGAGCCAATATTGCTGAGACTAAAAGCAGGCAGGCAGCAACCTGACAACGTTGCACATAATTTTCACATAAACGAAAGCCTAATATAAAAATTCTATCAAATCGTGACCAGCAAGCGCAAAGCGTTTATCAAAATATTGCAACAAAACTGTTTGAAGAACTTAAGGCATTACTCAGCGTTCGATAGACTTTTCAACATTGCAAATACATCAAATATATTAAAAGGGAAGAAAAAACAAAAAAGTTAAAGTACTTTTGCTAGGCATCGTGTTACATTTTAAAACATTTTGTAATCAGCTCGCAGCTCAGAATATTATATATTCAAATTTTTAATAATAATTTTAAAACTTTAGAATTTAAGGCCTTAAATTTTATTTCAAGTAATATATTAAATATATTTTAGTGATAAAACAAACTTAACTTTTTCTATTCTTAACGCTTTGACTGTTAAAAAACAATGTTAAAAATATTATATATTTCTCAATTCATAAACAGATTTCGATTCAATTCTACATGTAAAGATATGTATATTGATATTTATTTATTATTATTAAAATATATTATTCTTGCTTTAAAAATCTGCAAAATTTGAAATATAAATAATGAAATAAATATATTTTGAATAATTCAAAAACTACACATTTTCAATTCATAAAATTGCAGATGTACAAATGTATTTAAAAAAATTTTAAAAAACTTTTAGTACTGTCTTCTCCAAATACTTATCGCATACTTTACATAAATCAATATTTAATGTATTTAAATAAATCAACGATATTCATTCTTAAGTATTCTCTAGAAACAGAGGTCCAAAAGGAAGCACTATTTATATATATTTTTCCAGTACTATTGCAAAACTTCGGAAGCTAGATCTAGCTATAACAAAACGAAAGATATCCTTCATAAATATATATAAATTGCCAGATTACTTCGCCGTAGTAGCCAAAAACTTAATAGCAAACTCTTAAAGGTTGCTCCAGTTGTAAAAGCCAACCGTCGACTGTCCAATAAATAAATCAGCTGCAAAAATGTTGCGCCAGCATCGACATTTTAAGTGTTTGCCCATTGACTTTTGATTACTTCTGGCCTTTGGACTCTGCTGGGAATAAGGATTCGAAGCGTTTGCTATTTGCAACAGCAGCAGAAAAAAAAGAGTGGAAAGAAATTTAATGAGCTGGCAGTCAACAAAAATATATCCACGCTTTGCCCGTCCTCCCTCTCCTTCTTGCTCCTTGTTTATACGGGTATTGCTTGGTTTGCTTTTGTCCTTTTTTGGTTTTGCTTCTTTTTTGGATAACTTTTTGCGCAGCCCCCCAAAAACTATTTTCACCAAAAATTTGTCAAATTAAATTGCATATACTCGCAATACGGCGGTGGATGCCGCTTGCCTCATGCCCCATGCCTCATGCCACTTGCCTCATGCTACTTGCTTCTTGCCGCTGGCTGCGTTGCTGTTGTTTTGGACCAGACATCACAATGTCAGGCCGCAACTTTCCTTCTTTGGATTGAATTAAAAAGTTGACGGGCGCGCGTCCAACAAATGCCGCAAATTAATGTGCATAGCTGTTGTTGGCAATAGCGTTGGCGATGGCGATGGCGTTGGCTTTTAATTAAAATTGTTTACTAAATATGCTTGAATTTGTGTGCGGTTCAAAAGCAGCCCCAAAAAGAGAGAGAGAGAGGGAGCGAATTTGTTGTTATCCATTGTGTGTTTGTAAGAAGAGGTTTTCACTTCACGAATCAGGTCAATGCACAATTCAATTTGAAGGAATATTTGCGACGTCGACGCAGTCGACAACTATAACTATAAAATCTGCTTTGTTACCAGTGAGACAAATGTTAATTATGACATTGCCCCTTCTCACCCTCTCTTTCTCGTTTTCATCCCTGTGTTTTGATGCATTTAATAAGGGGTTCCACGACTTCAGACTCTGGCGCAAAGGCAAAATGCATTACTTACAATGATTATGATGTTACAGTTGCTTTCGCTGCTGTTGTTTTTATTGTTGTCTCTACTTTCTGCTGCCGCGCTACATAATTCAGCACGACATGAACTGACAATAAAATTTAGTGCTGAGCGCGCATAATAAAGCCGGCCATCGCAGGAAGCAGATTCACAGCCTTCTCTCCATCTCCATCTTCAGCTTTAGCTCCAGCTTGGCTACAATTTGATGCCTTGCCAGCTGGCCATAAGCAAAGGGCTAAAAAACTAAAAACAAAGTCATGCGGCCGGCAGTAATGAAAAGCGTGCCGAGCACCGAGAAGTGGAGAAGCAAAGAAGAAGAAGCTGTTATTGCTGTTGCTGTTACTCTTGCTGCTGCTGCCTTGGCTGTAAAACTGTAAGTTGGCATTAAGTTGCAAGCATAATGAAATTATTTCTCTGGCTCTGGCGACGCATCGCTGCCACTTTTGTTGCTGCCACTGTCGTCGCTCGTTGCTGCTGCTTTGCTTTGCTCACTCAGCTCGCTCAGCTCTGGTTCAGACTCTGCTCTGCTCTGCTCTGCTCGGCTTTGGCTAAGAAGCGCGTCGGCACATAAATACTTCATGCTTAATTGTCCTTTTGGGTGCAATTTCAAACGCTGCCTCGCACAAACAGCAGCAACAGCAGCAACAGTGGCAACATCTAAAGAAGCACTGCTCTTAACAATGGCCATGGTTACGATGACAGCTTTAGCCCAGAGCTTTAAAAGTTGGAAGCTGGAAACTGGAAGTTACGAAGTTGGTCGCCACCTGACTGACTTTCATCTAAGCACTTTAAGAATTCATCACAAAGTGCAAACAGCAAATTAGCAATATTTAAATTATAATCAAAATCAAATAAAATAACTTTATAGCTGCTATCCATGTCTAGACAGCTTATAATCTTGCTCAGACTTTTGCTTGACTATTTGCTTGGATATATATAGTGAGATATATATATACAATCTAGAAATAACTAAAAGGTGGATGCATGAACTGCCACTCGGTCATTAGCGGCAACATTTTGCAAGCTTCAACTTTGTCTCTCTATCTCTCTTTCTGTCGTTTCAATTCTGATGCTGCTTATTTCCGGACATAGCGAAAGTTTCTTAAGACGCAAAACTTTGCTTAGCAATACATTTGCACAGGGTATTATAGCAATGATATTAACTATGAAATGCAGTAGCTTAACTCATTTGCATACACATTATATGATTTTCGTTTAACTATTAAACAATCACTATACTTATAAGTGCTTAAATTTTGAATTTGCCATTTTAATTGAAATCTTAATAACGTGTGTTCATTAACTCGCATTATTTCTACTAGGTTATTTTATCTTCGTCATCGTAGAGTATTTTAGCATGCTTCATGCTTCTTGTCTTTGGCGCATTTCGTGTTTTTCATTTTAACTGCTCTTTGTCATCGTCATTTTATTGCTTGCTTAATTATGAAGTCACTTTACATTGACCTGCTGCTGCTTTGGGCCGCGCTCCATGAAACTGAAAATGATGCAAAATAAATAGCAATAAGTTCGCGCCAAGCCGCTTAAAAGTTAACAGACTAACAACTTGCAACAAACTTTAACTTTGTCATAACCTCTTTTTGTTAGAAGCTTTGCAATTTCATCTCTTTTTTTTTTTGCGTGCGCTTGCGAAGAACTTTTGCAGTTGCACTAAGGGCATTTTCGCTTTTAAATGGTTAATTAACAAATGTAGTGGGGCAGCGCTCTTTTTAGCCCATAAACTGTGTAATTATTTGGTATTAAATTGGTTCTAAGGCTGGGCAAAATCCCTTTGGACTACAAATCATTTGGTGTACTGTTTTAGCAAGTAATTAAAAAATATTTCACGCACACTGTGGCAGCTGTCGATGCACCTTTTTCTGGACCGCAAAAAGGTGCGAGACATTCCAATAAGTTTCGAGACATAAAAACCATGCGAAAATGGCCCATTAACTGTTTAACAACAATAACAACAGCCTCACTTGACTGTCAACTTTGAAGCGACAGCTGTGAGTTCTTCACCTGGCAACGACAACGGGTGATAAAGCCAGATGTTGTTATGGCTATGGACAACGCCGACGTTTAGCTTACAGTTAGCTAAAACCAAGTCAAACGACACTTCCGTCTCCGTCCAGAGATAGACACAAGCTCTCTCTCTCTGGATGTGTGTGTGTGGCCTCTGACACCAGCTACGACTACGACTATGACTCTGGCTACGACGATTTAGATTTAGGTGTACATTTTGTCGCCGTCCACACACTGAGAACCACACTTCCGGATCAGACGGACTGGCACATCCGTCAATGCTTCGCCTGCTCGTTGAGGAGAAGGCGGAGGAGGTGGAGGAGGAGGAGGAGGAGTAGCAAAAGTTTCTCTGGACTCGCCTCGTACAAATTTTTGCATTCGTGTGTTTACACTTCGTTTAGTCGGGCAATAAAACAAAGCCATAGTGCCTTTTAAGCTTTTTAAATGTTCCAAGTCAAACATTTGCCTTGGCTCATAAGCAATGTTTCCGCGTCGTCTTTGTCCAATTACTGCATATAAGTTTTTGTTGGTTCACACCGAGTGGGAGACGAAGAGCCATCAAATGCTTGGTCAGATGATGCGACCAGAGTCCAGCCACAATGTTCACGTTAGTCAACTTGCCAACATTAATGAATAAATCAACATGAGCATCGTTACCAATGCACAGATACAGCACAAAAATTCAAGTGAATCCAAAGTGGGAAGCTCAGCCACGTCCTGGCGGCACTAATGAAGTCCCAGTCTGTGCGCACGTGCGTCATCATTATCATCATTGCCATTTGGCAAAAGAGTGAGCAAGATATACAGAGAGAGAGAGAGAGAGAGAGAGAGAGAGAGAGATGGATAGAGCGCACTAGGATTGCTTTCGCTTTGGACAAATCAATTATGTGGCATGCCATACACAAGAACAGCACAGACTCATTTAAGGCAGCCACTTCACAGCTCTGCTCAGCACATCTCTCCACTCTCAGCTCTCTCTTCCGCTCTCCTCTCTTTCTCTCTTAACTATGCGCCAATGTTGCCATTGCAGTTGCCATGACAATCAAAAGTTATTTAATGCCCAACGAGCAAATCGCACATGCATACCAAAAACTTTGACGACTCCAAAAAAAAAAAAACAAGAGAGAGAAAACACATAAACAATTTACAGCAAACAGTTGAAAAGTTATAAGCATGCTAACACCTGTTCACACTCTGGCCACACACGCACAAACACACACACACACACACACACAGTTTGGCAAATGTTGTGGCATTTTACCTGATTTGTTTTACACTCGACACATAATTTTGACATTCAACAAATTTTGGCTGCAAAAGTTTCTAACATATTTTAACATTGTCACAGAATTTTGCTGCGTCAGGCATTTAGCTAAGCTTCTCTTATTACAAGGTTGTTAATGCCACGCATTTATTTCAACTAATGTGAATAAAGTAAAAGTTGAAATTACTCGATATTTTAATGATTTGAACTAAGTGCATTTAGTGTTAAAATTAACTGAATGTATTAAGGATAAAAACACAGCAAAACAAATAAGAAAGCTACAGTCGAAAGTGTTCCACTATTTTAATCCAATAAAAATAGTGCGGAATTATTCTTAAAATATACCAAATAAATATTTCAAATAAATATACTGCAAAATTACTAAACTATACTTAAAGCTGATATGCAGTATTGTTATTAAAATACCAAATACCAAATAAATACATATACCACATGAGCACTAAGATATACCGTATGCTATATTTGGTATATTAATATACCATGTCAGTACCGGTTTGTTAGCAAAAACAGTTTGTTTCTTTCCTTTCTGTTTTCTTTCTTAATTTTTTAGTTTCTTAAAAAGCTTATACACTTTTTATTCGTCTTTTTAAATATCCAATTTAGGGAATTTTGGAAAATTTACTTAATATAACAAAAAATAAAAAGAAGAAAAGTAAAATACACTTTTGAAACTCCTTTCAGCCTAACAATCTTGATTTGTCGATCCACTTGATATTAATATATTGAAACATTTGCATAAGATGAACAAAGCTGTCCTCTAATCCCATTGATTGTTGACGATAATTGCGACTGGCAGCACTAAACGCGTTTGGAACTGATGTGGGACAAGCTTCGGTCTTGGCTTGTGACTGATGTCGAGTGCAATTGGTATTTGCCGGCATTTTATTAAGAACAACCACAGCCGATTGTTAGCAAAAGTTCTCAGTTTAACAAATCTGTTTTTCAGGTTTTTGTTTAAATTTGCTGCAAACGAGCGATTGCAAGCCAAGGACCCAAGGACAAACAGCACAAGTCCAACTTGAGCTCTTAAGTGGACTTTGAGGTAAATTGTCGCATCAATTCTGTGTGTGTGTGTGTGCCTAGATGTGTGTGTGTGTTTGTGTGTGTTCCTGTATGCTTTCCTTATTCCTTGGTGTATTGATATTTCACAAGAAATCAACACACAACACACAAGTAGTCAAGCACACACACTCGCACACACGCAAACAATTTCAAATCCTACTCCTCTAACTTTGTCACCATTTGCAACGGAAATGAAAAATCAAATCGAAGAAAGGCACAGGAAATGTAGCTCTTCGTATTGTCACTTGACTTGTTTGTGTGTTTGTTTGTATGTATTTTGAGTGTGCATGTTTGAATTCTCCTCTCTTTCTCTGCTCTCTTCTTTTCTCCTTACGTCTGTGACTTTTCTGTTTAAATTTTTCACCAATGTCTAGAACGTCCAGAGTGCTCTCCACTCTCGACTATTTATCTCCCTTCTCAAGTCCATGTGTGTGTGTGTGTGCTTACCTCCTCAGTCCTGTAATAAACATGAAATCGTTTTGTTGTATTTTTGTTTTCTTTTCTATTTTTTTTCAACATTGTAAGCATGCCAGTAAAATTCGAATTTAAAATCATAGAGATTTCTTAAAATACTTTTTCGCTATTTAAAGCAAAAGCTTGTCATATTTTTTTGCAGACTAATCAGAGAGCCAAGTATCATGAGATTGAATGTCAAAAGATGAGAGTATTGTAAATGTAATGTGTATCACAATACAAAACTTAATACCGACTTAAACTTGCTATTTGTCTACACTTGAGACGGCTTTATCCGCTTGGCCATAAGCCTAAATAAATACAAATATTTTGACTCCCAAAATAAAAATCCAATCGCAGACAGACAAAATATTAAGCGGCAATAAAAATAGCAAAAATTGTCAATTGATTTCAGTTTGCAGTTCAGTTCAATTTCGATGGCGTTGAAGTTTCTCTCCCCCCTTCCACCACCAGCACCAGCATCCCAAAAACAATTCGCAATAGAATATCGTACAAATCCCGTGCTCTGTCAGAGGCAACTAATTAAATGATGAATGCATTCGACAGCAGCTCAGGGAGTTGTTGTCAATGATTAGTTGGCTGCTAGTCGACAAGCTCGTACCTTTGTAACTACTCGAACTATGACTACGACTGTGCACATCGAAGCAGCTGCAACATTTCCCACAGGTCTGATTGAACAATAAATGATTTAATTAATAAATAAATAAGTGAGTGCGTGCGTGTGTGTTGCATCAGCAACAGTAGCAGCAGCAGCAGCAATCGAGTAATTGCAGATGCAGCATGCATTGCACAAGTGTGACAAACAATTAATTATTGAGAATCGATTGTGTTCTATACTCGCAACTCGGGTTTCAGTTTACTAATGCGGTCAACATGGCGTATGCGTGTTACGGCGTGTTTGAGACACTTTGCTGACGATTATACTTTGACATTTGCCATTTGTCACTCGATATGCCGTTTAACCATTTGATTTTAGATGCCGCAGCAGCAAAATTTAATAGGCGAAACAGACATGGTAAACAAAATGCGAACACAGTTTAAACACTCAATTGATTGCCATAGAAATTAATTGGGAAATAAAAATATAAATCTGACTAACACTTGCAATTGCGGGCAAATCGAATAAATTCAGTGCAATTTGTTCGCCATTGTGCGACTAAAAATGTTCAGCTACAGCTAAATATCATATTTATTGCGGTTCGGCTACAGTTCTAACTCAAACTGCGACAGCGACTGCGACTGCGACTGCGATTGCGAATGTGAAAGCCACAAAACTATTTTAGATTTTAAAGTAAAGGCAACCGCAAACTAGTTTGCCGTCGAATCAGCTCAACGTGGCTGGCTGCAAATATGACGACGGATATGCCAGCTGCTTGAATCTTCGATGTGTGGCAGCTATATACTATATACATTCAGTTAAGAGGAAGGGAGGGAGGGAGGGAGATGGAGATGGAGAATGAGGAACTGCGAGGCAACCGCAGCACACAGAAACTTCTACAATCGAAAATGATAGCTTTAGGGGCCCAAGAAAATGTTGGCATCAAGTTGCAGCTGCTTCCAGCTCACAGCTCACCACTCCCAAACATCCCAGACACCAAGCATACAGAGCCAATTGGAAATTGTTTCATTTTGTTCGCGTCGTCGTTTGGTCTAAGCTGAACCCAATTT
Organism: Drosophila niveifrons; assembly: GCA_035046325.1. Taxonomy (NCBI): domain Eukaryota; kingdom Metazoa; phylum Arthropoda; class Insecta; order Diptera; family Drosophilidae; genus Drosophila; species Drosophila niveifrons. Next base: position 28,892,449 of record JAWNOC010000052.1, read on the forward strand.
CAGTGAATATTCATTTGGACCCCTTTTGTCGCAAACTGCAAACTCGAATACGAATTCGTATAGCATACCTTGAGGCGCTCCATTAAAATGGAATTAGTAGCGATTTAAATATTGATGACGACACACACACACACACAGACACACACAACTGCTATTTATATTGAGACACTGATACTTGGGGTTTTGGCAAGTTTCAAGCGACTGCCTGGCGGCATTTTGTCAATACGCTGCAGAAAGTTTGTTTTTTAAATGCTTAATGATTACATATACTACATATATGTACATACATACATATATAGCTTGGCAAAGACAATCGAATGGAAAGCACATTTATAATTCAACGGCTCTTTGATTCTGTAAATCAATAAAAAACGCACACACACATAAAACGAATCACACTTAAACGGTTCAATCAAACGTGAAATTTGTTCATTTGCGCCAGCCAAGTGCATAAGCATATGCATGATTGACTGCGTCGCTCTCCTTGTATGAGTGTGTGTATATGTGTGTGCGAGTATGTGTATGTGTGTGTGTCTGTTGATGTGACCACGACAGACGTCGTCATGTTAAAAGGTATTTCAAATTAAATTGAAATATAAATACAAATGCAATGGGCGCATAAACAACGCAATCAGGCGCAAAATTTGCGCGTAGAACAGAGAACACAAAACAGAAGAGAATTGCAAGCGATAAAAGCTGCTGCTGCTGCAGCTTCAAGGTATAGGTATAGGTATAGGTATAGTACTATTCATTCATTCATATTAGACCTCGTCAGCTCAAAATGTGTAGACATCTAGAGCTGCAGACAAAGAGCAGCCAACCAGCGAACCACACAAGCCTTAAGGTGAGCAGACTTTCGCCAGGATTCCGCATTCGGCAAATTGCAAATGCAAAACCAAACAGCGTATGCTCAGAGTGGGTGAGAGAAAGAGAGACTTGAAAAGGGGGAAAAGCATCGCTTGGCACAAATGGAATTGACTTGCTGCCGTGAAAGGAACAATTCATCAGGAGCTATGAATATATTTATAAGACAACTCGCAATTGGCAGTGGCCGTGTTTTACAACTAGCTAAAACTACATGAGTTCAAATAACATCGGAAAATATTTGTTTTAAGTTGTGTTAAACAGACGCTTAAAGATTAATATTTAAAGCAGCTGATATTAATGCAACAATCATTTATTAATTTAGTCAACAAATATATCTTAAGTGTGGTTAAATTTGCATTTTCAAACCAGCCAAGGAGTATGAAACATCTATGTTATTCAAAGGCTTTAATATATGGGCAGCAAATGCTCACATATTTGTACTTATAAAACTGTTAAAGAGACGCTTAAGGATTAATATTTAATGCCGCTGTTATCAATGCAACAATCATTGCTTTCATTTTTATACACACACTTTAATCTGTGAGCATCAAAAGCTGACTTTTTTGTAATCATAAAGCAGTTAGAGAGACCCTTAAAAAATTACTATTCAATGCAACTAAATCATGGCAATAATAATCTTTTCACTTAATCAATAAAAATATAATAAATGCGGTTTAAATGACAATTTTTCATAATACAAAACATAAATATGAATAGTTTTTTTTTTCAATAAGAGAGCAGTTAGTAAATCAATAATAATGTTGAGCTGTTTATTTCTGTTAATTTAGAAGACCATTAAAGTGCCGCTAAATGATTAATGCTTGATGCGACAGCAATCATATTTTAATTTTGTCAACTAAAATATAATAAATGAACAAAGTTAAAAGCAAAAATTTCGTAATTATCAGAGCATTTAACAATTCAATTATAATTTTCAGCAAATATATTGATTATTCGCACTCTACCACAATATAATTGGCAACTGCGTCTAATTAGAAAACACTTTAAAATAGTCAATTAACATTAGAATATTTTCCACGTAAAGTGCATATAAATTATTACCCAATTTCTACACTGTGCAATCGAAGTATACTATTAAATTTTATTCTAGGTAAGCGTTTCCTTTTCACTAATGACATGTAAATAAATTAAAACAGGTTTTTTCTGCTTTCGTTGGTTTTTATTGAACTCAACTGAAAATGGCGTCGGGAGGCACAATAATACCGCCACCTCCCAGCTCGATTTGCTTTGCGCGAAACCTCTTTCAAGCGCTCAGCGAGTCGCCAGAGCTCAGTGCCAAGAATCACATGGTTTCCCCAGCGGCAGCTCGGAGTGCCTTGACTCTGGTGTTTATGGGAGCTGGTGTCAAGAGTGCCGAGGAATTGCGCCATGGATTGTTGCTTGGGTCGGCTAAGAAACTGGAGATTGCCCGACAACATGCGGAGTTCATGAGCAAGGAGTGTGTGTGCAATGAGAAGGGGGTGTCTATGCGTCTGCCAACGGGATTATTTGTCAAGGATGATCTCGAGTTGCTGCCCGATTTCAATGCGAAGGCCTTGGAGTTCTTCAATGTTCAGGCGGATGCTTTAAACTTTTTGGATACACAGAGTGTAATGCAGCATATGAACAAATGGATCGCGACCCAAACATTTCACACTATAAGAAGTCTCTTTAGTCCGGCGACTTTCAGTGGAGAATCCAGCGTTCTACTGGTGAATTCTGTGTATTTTCGTGCCAGGTGGGCAAAACGCTTTGCCGTGGAGCATAGTTTCTTGGATGATTTCTGGATAAATCCGAAGCAGCGAATGCAGCTGCCGATGATGCGACAGGAGAGTTGAGAGTTCAACTTACATGTATTTTTTTAATGAATTTTTAAATGCCATAAATTTACAGGTGGGAAAATTCCGCTACGGGCAATCAAATAAGCTGAAATCGAGAATACTGCAATTGCCTTTCGAGGAATCCGATTTAACCATGCTGTTAATTGTGCCCTTCGAAATTGATGGATTGCCAGAGTTGGAGATGAAACTGCAGCAGTTCGATTTAAATGAAGTCGCCTTGAAGTCTGTGATGCACGACTGTGAAATAAGCGTGCCCAGGTTCAAGTTGGAATGCGATGTAGATCTAAAAGTGCCGCTGCAGAAAGTGAGTGAGATTGAATCATTGTGAATCGCTTTGCCATTTGTAACCCTTATTTCAGCTGGGAGTCAAGCGTATCTTTGAGCCTGGCAATGCAGATTTAAGTGGTCTATTTGCCAAGAAATCACAGGGTCTGATTACGGAGGCCAGACAAAAACTCTATTTAAATGTTAACGAGGCTGGTTGCGAAACAAATTCCGATGCACGTAAGCAAACGTATTTGATAACACAATGAAAATTTACAAATGCTTCAAATTTGCTTTCATTTAGCTGTGAAACCAGCTGCAGTTAACAAAAATGTAGAACTAAAGATATTTAAGGCAAATCATCCATTTGTGTTTGCCATACGAAACAACAGAAATGTCTATTTTGTGGGTCATTTTGTCAAGCCCTGATTAGCCCGGGCAAGCTTTGGATGTCGAGCAAGCGTCGCTTTCAATTGTGTGCCCATAAAATCAAATGCAAATTTTTATTACAAATCGCCGGTCGTTTGCGTTGACAGCCCTCGACGACATCAGGATGCTTGTAATGGCCCATTGCAGCCTTATTGCTAAACATACAATTGTAATCGACAGTCAACAGTCAGACAGTCACACAGTCACACAGTCAGACACATAGATATACTTTTTGTATAAATGAAAGTTCAATAAAATCAGCGACAGTGTCAGATGTACAAAATTGTATATCAATTGTTGTCCGAGAGTGAAGTGCAATGAATGGAAATTCGAATTAATCAAAAAGATTGCAGTGTTGTCTATTGTTCTATATTTGATTGAAATTAAATACTGTATAAATTCATGCATGCAAATTAATTGCATTGTTCAATAATATAGACGAGAATGTGAAATGTAGAGATTAGGTGATTCAAATGTGCACTTTAATAAATATATTTACTCGTTGACTGTATATTAATATTCATTATAGATAACAATTACCAATATTTCTCAATTACATAAACTTGAATTTCCGCTCTGTCCCTGTGGGGGGCGAAGCGCATCAGCTGAACTGCCAGCGAATAAGAATAGCAATAAAACAAATAGCAAAACAGCAGCAAAGTTGAACAAAGTGGAAAGGAGCTGGAGCTGGAGATGGAGCTCGAGGTGCCGCCTTGCCTGATCATTGAACGTTTCGCTGATATACAAAAAAAAAAAAAGAATGAGAAAAAAGAAGCAGCCGACTTGCAATGACTGTGACTGCGATTGCGACGGCGAACAATGGCAAAAAGTGAGGAAGTGAGGAGTGGGAGGATGAAGATTGCTGAACTAAATGAAAAGTTGAAAGCAGCAAAACGAGCGTCATTGGCATTGCCTTATTGCCATTTCTTCTGGCAATTGCTATACAACTTGTTAGCCAATTTTAAATACAACTGCTGCCACTGACAGTAATCAAGATTGCATGGCGGTGGCGGTGATGGTGACGGTGACGGTGGCGGTGGCGGTGACGGTGGCGGTGGTGGACTACAACAATGCCAAATGTCATTCGGCGGGGGCGGCCAACAATTGAAAAATAAGTAATTTCACAACTGTAGTGAACTCTGTACGCAGCAACAAACAGAAGGAACAACAGCAGCTGGGACAAGCACAAAACGCGACTCAGTCGCATTCTCCTTCGTCTCAGTCTCCGTCGCATTCTCAGTCTCCGTCTCAGTCTCCGTCTCAGTCTCCGTCTCAGTCACAGTCGGAGACGGAATCGGGAGTCCGAGTCGCAAGTCCGCTGCCGCGTTCACGTCCGGTTTCGCAAACTTTTGCCGTCCAATTCATCGATGATTTTCGTAGACCGCCTTATGCTACAGCTACAGCTACAACTACAGCTTCAGTTAGAGCTCTCTCCCCATTGCCATTGCCATTGCCATCCCAGAGTGTCTGCCATTGATGGCCACTACTGCCGGGGTTTTGTGGCAAATGTTTATCTTTTGGTTTGGTTTGTGTTTGGTTCATTTCGTCTCGTCTCGTTTTTCCCTACTCCACTCTGCGCATTTTCTTGATTTTAGTTACGAGTACGAGTATATGCCTCTAGGCTGCTTGGCAGCGTCATCAAAACGGATGTGCAGCTGCACAAACTTTGTCCCAGCGGGTCAACGTCAGCGGACAGCGGGCGACGGCAAACAGCGGAGGGACTGTGAAAATTGTGCTCGGTCCCCAAACAGTTGTGTAATTTGGAGATGCTAATGTAATGTCACAGTAATGAAATTACTGACATCTTTGCAACCAAATTGTGCACACTACAAAATTGAGCATTTAAACAGAGCTCATATAACAATGAAAATCTATGAAAACATAAATTATATTAGTGATTTTTCTCATAAGCAATTTGCTATAAAATAAAGTACTACTATTAAAACATTTAAGAATTAATAAGTAATCTAGTTTGATTCTAAATTAAACAAACTTTATATAAGATTGGTTTCGACTCAATTCAAGATTATATTCATGTTTCGAATGAAATTCCAACATCTTTAGAAATTATTGCTTTTATTAAAGTGCTTTTGAGTTATTCATACAAAATAGCAAATAAAAGCTGAAAGTTTTTGCTTTATCAATAGTTTGTATTCATTTTAATTATAGCTTACCTTGTTAAATAAATAATAAATAGCAAATAAATAAATATTTAATATCAATACTTTGAATGCACTTTTTGCTACAAAAGCAAAATCATTTAAGCTATAAAAATCTGAAAAATTGCATCTTAAATAGTAAGTAAATAAGTGAAATCTTTTAATGACATTTATTTAAACAGTTCGAAATCACCCCAAGCGACATAAATTCCTTCAGCTGAGTAATGCGTTCAAAAGTTGCAAGCAATATGCAAAGGGCAAACATTAATATACTTATAAGCCAATACTATTGGCATAATAAATCAACAACTTGTGCTCGAAAATGTAATTTAAAGCCAATCATATGCAGCCACATGCAACATCGGAGTCCCCGTCGAAAATGTTTGTATACCGGAAAATGCATTAAGCATCTTCATTTGACCCTAAAATAGGATTTGATAACTTAGCTCTAAATTTGCAGCTATTGCTTCGATATTAAGTATACGTCATGTAAGCTCTATTATGAAATTGTAATAGATTTTTTGGAATTACTATTTCTGTAAATATAAGATTGTATATTACAATTAATAATAAAACTTGTAATTCCAAAATACTATTCAAGTGCATTTCCCAAACACTTGCAGTCTATTAAGGGTTTGAAACTTATGTTCATGAGCAAAAGTGAATTGAAATTAAAAAGCGGAAACGTAATTGCAGGTATTCGCATTATATATTTTTTTATTTTTGGCTTAGTTGTGGCCAGCAGGTAGATGGGCTGTCATGAGCCACGCTTATCGCTCGGTTGCAGCTTAAACATCGTTTAATTCATCACACGACGGGTGCAACAGCTAGAACAGTTGCTGTTTCTATGGTACGTTTCGGGTTTTTTGTGTGTGCAGCAAGCGTGTGTGTCAGAGCGAGCAAATTGCTGCCATTGCCTTGATAATAAGCCGTCATGCAACCCCAACTGGTTACGTATACGCCACCGAGCTGCACACACACACACACACACACACCGACACACTTACATAGATATGCGTGCAAAAGTTTGCTTTAATTTGAAATGCACGGCAGCAAATTGCAAGTCAGATGAGCTGCCGGTGGTGGCAACTTATCCCATTTGCAAAAATTCTGTAACAGATGAAAAAAAACCCGGTTGGCGGGGGGTGAAAAAAAAAAACAACCAACTGAAAAACTCAACGAGTCGGACAGGTGATTTAAAAGCCATTTGTCAGCAGCAGCATTCGCAGTATCCGCAGCAGCATTCACAGCAAGCAGCAGGCAGGAATGACGATGACGATGACGACTTTTGCTTGCTTGCTTGAGTTGACTATCGGGCGAGAAGTACGAGACAAGGTGATTGGCTTGGGTCAGTGAAATTATTCAAATTATCTTTAGCAAAATTTTACTGTCAGGTGCCGTCAGGCAATAGCAACAACAACAACAACGAGCAGCCCAGACGGCAGTTGCAATGCCAGCAATGAGAATAAGAATGGTAAGTTACCCCCGGAGCAGCAATCAAATGGCTTTAGTACCATTCTTTTATCGCGAGCAGCCTCATCCAGACTCCCAAACATGAAGTTGCCATGTGGCACCCCAAGAAACGGCAGTCGACAGTCGGCAACTAGCAACTGGTAAACTGGCAACCGGCAGCTGACAGACGACAGAGAAAGAAAGAGAGAGAACAGAAGATGGAGGACAGAGGATAGAGACGTCCTTGCTTGCTGTGGGTGTCTTGTGATTCTTATAGTTCGTGTTCTTGTTGTTGTTGTTGTTGTTGACGACAATTGTAAATCCCATCTATTATAAGTGCTTCTTACCACTTCGTCGTCGAGCATTGACATTTGGCTAATGGCAAAAATGTCACCAAAATGCAGACAAACAAGAAGCTGCCATGACAGTGGCCCAAGCCCAGTCCACACAAAAACACACAACACAAGATGCTAGCCACTGCTGGAAGACATTAGACAGAGAGAGAGAGAAAGAGATAGAAAGAGCAAGCGAAAGCAGCTGAGCTTTGTAGCATTTATTACTTTATTTACAAACATTTTGCCATCAGCTTACAAACTGATACCTAATATCATCGAATCTGCTGCTGTTGATAACTCTGATCCCTTCGCTTTGCCTCTTGATATTTCTATAAATAGATATCACACTTCATCGCTTGATTGCCCTAAGGCCATACATATTTCGTTTTAATAAATGTCGAATTACAAATGCAATTCCTATAAGAACTACAAGTTTTCTTTACATGTTTCGTTCTTTATTTTTTCTGCAAATGCAACACATAATTCATTAAACAGTTGGAGGCCAGTCGAGTGTAAGTTGCAAATCAATGGCAATCATAAATCAAACACAATTTGATTCATTGATTAGAACATCGGCCACAAAGCAACCTTGGAGAAGGGGGAATGTGTGTATATATGTGTGTGTGTGTGTGTGTGGGGTTGGCCAGCTGCTTTAACACACCTATTTAATCAACCCTCAAACCCTCAAAATGGCAATTGATTAATAACCACGCACAGCATGCGATGTCTAACTAAATTACCTACTCGCACTCGTTGTATGGGGCGCTTAATGGCAATCAAAGAAGCAGACAGATTTCAATCTAAATAATGAAAGCAAAAACGAAAAAAACAAACAAATATATGAAGAAACAACTTAAACAGTAACCGATAAAACAATTTGCAAACAATCGAATCGAAGTGCCTTTACTCTTATATTGTCTGTGCACACAAAAGCAATTAACTCGCATATTTGATAAAATCATAAATATATATGATACATACAAATATGTGTGTGCATTGCGTATCTGGTCCTTAATTGAAAAGGACACATTGTGGTTATAGCCAACTGGAAAAACCACCTAAAAATATACAAAATACTTACACAAAATACAAAGTGTCATGTCCGTGTTCGTTCCGGTGTCTGCGTCTGTGTGTGTGTGTGTGAGTGTCTATGTGTGTGTGTGTGTGTGTGTGTACGTGTGTATTGGTGTCAGTGTCAGTGTCGGTGTCAGTGTCCGGGTCCGGGTCACATTTGTTATGACAAGTGATGTCGACATCGTTTTTGTTTGCATTTTGTAGATTCGCCTCAAATTGTTTTTTGTAATTTTGCAGACAGAGAGAGAAAGAGACAAATGTTAAAGTAGAATATTTTGGCAAAGACAACTGCAGTTTATGCAATCTTTAATTGGAAACGAAACAATAACTCATTAGCATAACATTCACTCCACATCTCCATCTACAACTACAACTACAACTACATCTACATCTGCAACTCGCAACACATGTGGCAACATTTCATGCTGCCAATCAGTGCGAATTCGGCGACATGCAACACAAAACATTTGACGGTTGTTGCATATGTCAGCCTCATATGTTGAATCCAAATGGCTTCTTCTCTTCCTCTCTGTCAGCCTGTCGAGGCAAGCAAAATGTCATAGAGAATTTAATTCGAAGCCAATTTAAAGTAACTAAAAAACAACTCTTGATATTGATAAGTTTTTCACCTTTTGCCACGCTTGTTAAGTTTTGCATATATTGCAGCTAGTTTGGCTAATTCTTTAAGCTTCTCTTTCCACTCTCTCTCTCATTTCTTATGCATATATTCTATTTTTGTTACTTTCGCATCACAACAACACTAGCAGCAACAAGAGAATGTACACGAATAATTGCATGAGATAAAAAAATATAAAATAGAGCGAAGGGAGACGGATTTGCATTTTAGATTCGCAGCATTCACCTTTTTATGTGTTGTTGATTTTTGTTTGTCATTACGAGGGGGAAGAGCAGAAGCAGACGACGAAGAAGCAGCAACCAGTGTGTCCCGCCCCCCTCAGCATCAGACGACGGGGCAACAATAATATTTTGTTGTACGTTGACAGACGAGCTGAGGGAGCTGGAAATAACCTCGGAACTCGGGGACCTAAAACCTGGACGCACAGATAAGAAACCCTCACCTAAACATAAATGCAGCAGTTGCGAGTGGACACTGAATGAATGTCAGCAACGGTTGGCAGCTTGTCACAGACAGAAACTAATACTTAAGACAATTTTTTATGACAGCATAACACCCCCCCTCACACACATATACACAGGACAGCAGGAAGACAGCAACAAAGGCAGTTGCCTTCTAGTGACGAATGATTTAAAGTTTTTGGCCATTTTGTTAGAACGCCCAACGTTGAATGTTGAATGGTGAATGGAGAGTATGAGCTTTCATGGACATGTCTGCCAGTGTTTTTTCGGTGTTTAGTTACATTTTTGTCTTTACATTGTATGGCAAGCAACAACAAAAAGACACAAAAAAAAAACAGAAGGTGGGGAAGATCTGATGAAGTGCCAGCATTCCTTTAAAGTGGGTAATATATTTTTATGATTTCCTGCCTCGCTTAATGAGATTTGGCTACGCAATGTTTGTCGTAACTTTTGTGCGTCGCTCTTTTTTATTTGCGCTCATTTTGAGGTAATGCGAGAAGTTTTATGTGTTGTGATTTCTGTTGATTGATGCCCCCCCATATATATATTGTGCTTTATTCTTGAAACAGACAGGCAGACAATGCACAAAGCGGATTGTCAATGACAATTAGCTAAATTAGCACATAAGCTGCAGACAAGCCCAAGCCAGAAGGAGGCAGCAATAAGATTTGACTGTATAAATAAGTGACTAAAAAGTACTGCAAGTTGTGAGTAGCATTAAAAATTGATGTCTTAATAAATAAGCAAAAAAAATGAATATATAAAAATGGAATAAAATTTAAATTTATTTAAATAAATAAATGAAAACACAAACTATTTTGTTAAGAAAGCTTCTTAAGAATTATTTGAGCATATAAGGAAAGAAGCTTCATAATGCTGAAAATTATAAAAAGTAATATAAAAAAGAAAAATTAAATTAATAAAGTATCACCACAAAAAAAAAAAAAATTAAATAAATAAGAAAATCAAATGTCGAAATAATAGAGATATGAATAAATTTCAAAATATCTAAAAAAACAGAAAAACAAGATAAAAGCAATTAACAAACTGGAAATAAATTTAGGAAAATATATATATTCAATTAAAAACAAACTATCTTAAAAGGCGAATAGAAATTTATTAAATTTGTACATAAAATATAGAATATATATTCAAACTATCTTCAAAAGTGAATTGAGCTTGTCATAAGAAAATCAAATTGCTTTTTTTGTCTTTTGTTCAACACTTGCACCTTGTGTCATTGGTTCGCCGCGCTAAATTTGTTGCATGGAACCGCAACCGTAAATAAATGCAACGAGCTTTGTGGCAATGCTTTTGGTGGCAACATGCAAATTTGCATTTCGCTACTACAAAACATAAAATGCAGCAGCAACTATTTGCGGCAAACAGTAGCGCAAAGCGAACAGCTTGTCTAATTGTAATCCAAGTTGTAAGTCGTTTAAAACAGACAACGAGGACGACGATGGCGATGGCGAATGGCGAGTACTCGAATTAATTACCCTCGGAAGTTGCTTGCTAACAACGCGCAACGAAACGGAACGGCATACGGAAATGCCAGAGCAGAGCAGTGCAGAGCGGAGCGGAGTTGAGTTGAGTTGAGTTGAGTGTTGTAGAGCGGACCAGAAACCGGACAGGACAAGAAGAACCAGAAACGGAGCAAGCCGGACAGCGGACAGTGGACAGTGGACTGGACCAAGCTCCGGGCTGCGATGCGAGCTCCGTTACAGATTCAGATTCGCAATTCACATTCGCAGTTGTATTTGGACGCACTCTCTCTCTCTCTCATTTACTCTCTAGCTCTGTCTCTGTCACGCTTGTGTGGACTTTGCGTTTTGGCAATGTCATCATCAACGCGTTGAAGTTTGAGTTTGTGTACACGATATGGCAATGTCGGAATGGTGGTCCTGCTCCTGGTCAGGACTTGTGGCCGCAGTGCAATGAAATTGCGACCGCAATGTCTCTCTATCTGACTTTGTGTGTGTGTGTGTCTGTGTGTGTGTGTCGCTCTGTCTCTTTCGCTGTCGCTAGTGCTCTGCTGCTGTCTCTGTGTTGGTGACGTGCAAATGAATGCAGCGGAAATGAAATGAATTCGTTAGAGGCCGCAAAAAACGCGGCGTGCGGCGTGCGGCATGCGGCATGCGGCATGAGATGCGAGGCACGAGGCATGAGGCATGCAGCGTGCAGCGTTCAACGAGCTGCGAACATTGCAAACGGTTTGCAATTAATGAGCGCCTGCCGCTATGCAATAAAAAAATGCATAAAGCTGTGAAAACTGTTGGAAATTACACTAAAAAAAAAACACACACACACAAAATGAAACCTGTTTAAACCGTAAGCACAATTGGGCGTGGCTGTGTTACGAGTCTATGATTTAAGCAACTCGCCAACTGTAACTGTAACTGCAAGTGCAACTGACAAATGCACATCATAAATATACAAAAATATGTGGGACAAATGTTAATTATGTGTTGATGGCTTGCAACTAAATGCAACGCAAATGCATAATTAATTAATGGCATGACAACAACAAACATAATAAAGACGTGATCTTAAAGTCAAACAGTTGCACTGTCCACCTTTCATTTCCTCTTTGAGCAGCTTAACATAATGAGCTCAAACGAAGAAAAAAATCTTGTTAAAAGTGAAGAAAGTCAGAAAGTATCGTGAGGCATTTTGAGACTTGTAGAAGAGAGCGCTGCTGCTCATGATTTACCAGCCAAGTCAGTTAATCCTCGAAAGCTACTTAAAAGTCAATACGACAACACCAACAACAACAACAACAACAACATGAAGAGAAGAAGAGAAGAAAATGAAGAAGCGGAGCGCACAAAGTGCAACGAGAAGCGGAGCAGAAGAAGAGCCAAAGAAACTTAATTAGAAAATTATGCGCGCAACTTCAAAAGCTGCTGCCACTTTGGCATTAGAGATGCGCCTTCTACACTCTTCCCTCTCTCCCTTGCTCTTGCATGTGTATATGTGTGTGTGTGTGTGTGTCTGAGTGAGTTTTAGTGCTTATAATTTGCATATTAAATGTCATGAAGTGATTTTCTAATGAATCAAAAGCCATCAAATTCGGTAGCAGCCTTTGCTGTTGCTCTCACGACTTTAACATTTTGTGCAAAACTCTCGTGCAGTTTTAATGATGGTTTTATATTAAGGGGCTGTCGAAATTGTTGCCTTTGCCTCTCTGCACTCTGCACTTAGACACACAATTATAGCACATGCTCAGCCAGACACACGAGTACACACACACACACACACGCAGTTAAGGAGCAACTCGTATTATAAGATGCAAAACTTCCATCTAGAGCTGCTTTTCTCTTCTTCAACTTCAACTTCTACTTTTATTTTTTTTTTACTTTGGCACTGCATTTTTTATGGCATTAATTTTTAGCTTTAGCAACATACACGAGTGGGGACAGCATCACGTTTTTGACTTGTGTCTTTCTTTCCTGTATTATACACACAAGTTTTTGTGGAGTACTTCATGCTTCTTTTCGTTGTTGCTCATAAGCCATGGCATCAAAGCAAACTTCCCTATTAGTTGTAGTGCCAAACGGCTGCAGTTAAATTGCGAACTCAACGTAGTCAACGTAGTCATCTTCATAGTCGTCGTCGTCGTTTTCGTCATCACCGTTGATTTGCAGGTAAAAGTTTTCGCAGCTATACATGGAAACGATAATTTCACACATATTTGCAAAATACTCGCATAGTAATCATAACTTTATCACGCGCGTTTTCGCCTCTTGACGTTGATTAAGTTGTGCTTAAAGTTGTGCTTCACGCAAAGCGAGAGGGGAAAGGAAAACCATGGCATAATGAAGACATTCGCGCGTACTTGTGGCAAAAAGTTTGCCACTGCCACAGCCAAAACTCCTCCGAATCATATGCACAGCAAAACTGTTTGTATGTGTGTGTGTGTGTCTCAACTGTGTGAAGTTCGAAGACGATACCGAAAAACTTCGGTAACGGCAGCGGCCACGAGCCAATAGAGCTTAAATTAAAATTCATTTGATGGTCAAATACGCACAGATACATCATCACATCAGGCAATTTTCCACGTACACGACGCGTGCCACAAATGAACCTGTCAGCAGCAGCAGCATCAGAAGCAGAGGCAGCGGAAAACAAATCGTCTTCAAGGCGGTTTTTAGGCTGCACGCACGCACCTCAAAAAGAAGGATCTGTGGGGGATCAAAGCACACACAGCAAAGCGAAACAATAAAGTTGATAACATAATTATTGGGGGCAAAATAAAGGTAACAGTTAAGTCTAATACGATTTCAACGAAACTGTTTAAAATTCCACGTTCAATCGATTGACTACAGTGGAATATTAAAGCATCGAAATCACCATCGAAATAGCTTCTGCTGACTAAGTTTTAATTGAACTTTAGTGCACTGCACTGCGAAATGCAACAAGAGCTTAGACAGTCAGAGATGTCAACAGCGCAGCGAAGGAGCTGACTACAAAAAAAAAAAAAAAATGGAAATGAAAGTTCAGGTAGCTGCTAGATTATTTTAATGGAATAATTAAGCATGTTTGCAGCCTTGGCAAGCTCTGACATGGGAATTTGGACATAAAGCACAGCGTCACCAAGGATTGCATGCAGAGACAGAGAGAGAGAGAGAGAGAGCGAAGAATGTAAAGGAGCAAACTTGACTTGACTTTGCCTTGACTCGCGGCCAACTTGAAATTGCCGTTCAATATGCAAGCTGCATAATGGCAAACGCAATTGTCAAATAGCGTGTAACCAAGAAGAGAGTGAGTCCAAGCCTGGCCATAATCGTATTGAATGACAAATAATTGAGGTTAGTTTAGCCATTGAGAAGTGAGAAGGCGAGTGAAGGAACTACTCGTAAATGTCAAACACGTCTTACGGCTCATGAGCAAGTGTTGATGGCACCAACTGAGACTCAAAGTGTGGGCGTTCGTTTGTGGGCATAGACATACATATATCTAACAAAGTATATATATACATACATACTACACTATATGTAGTAGAGCCAGAGACCAAGCGACCACACGTGCTGATGCTGCTATTGCCAGTTTTCCAATACAAAAGCGCACAATTTTCTAAAGAAAAACTTTTGTAACGGAAAAAGCAAAAGTTTTGCCTTCGACACCGCAACGGGAATTGTGTTTAGCAGCAGCAAAAGCAGCAGCCGAAGCACACTCACAAAGTGAAGACAGCAGTGCAAAGGGTGCCACAAAGCGTAGAAGCGTTGCCACAAAACGACGAGAAGAGAAGAGAAGAGAAGAGAGAGGGAGAGAGCAACTACATGCCACTTCTAGCCGACTGCTAATCCATAGTCATAGTCACACTCGGCTAGTGATAGTTTTAGGCGTACGTGTGGAACGTTTCAATTTAGCTGCTACTTCTGTGGCTGCCACAGCTTCTGCTGTTGCTGCATCGCACGAGTCGCGTGCACAGCAAAAATTGAATTTATTATTATTGGAATTGATTGGAAGAGCAGCTAGAGCAGCTCTATCAGCTTAAAAGCACCGGTCAACTCTGCAAATTTAGGCCATTATTTAATTCTACATTTGATTCATTTGTTACTTTGGATTGGAATCTACAATCTTGCCATAAATATGAATAATATTTGATTGCACATTCATAGCAAATGATTTCAAGTTACTGCAAAAGTTCTCTAATTCCTTCAAATGCATTTATAAATAGCTGCCACCAAAACGACAACCACTGATTACATTTGGATCTGTGTGTCCTTCATCTATGCTGCTCAGAGCTGGCAAATGACGTAGATTTTCTAGTCATTAAAGCTTCGTTTCCGGTGCAGTCAGCCAAAGCATTGATAGAGCAGAAATGCAAGCTAAACATTTGGTCAACTGCGACCAGAGCTGATGACCTCCATTGTCTATTACTTTTGCTGCCACTGTCTCTAAGCTCTAATCACATAATTTAAGCATTTAAGATATATTAGAGAAGACTACAAAGCTGCAAAATGATGTCATTATTAAGCTAAGCAAAATGGTGCAATACAAAGTTGTAGTTGTAGAACTAAGTGACTTGGCGAAAAAGATTTTGTAAAGTTGGTCTTTAAAATAGTTCCATAGTTGGAAATGTCGAGAAGAGTAATTGAAATTAATAAAAAATGTAATAGAATTAATTTGTATTTGTTATAGGAAATAGTGTATTGAAACAAGAAAGATATAGTTGTATGTGCTCGACTGTGACCTATTTTCAATATATGCCAAACTAATTTACCAAAATTTACATACATATAAAATAGACCATAGAGTACAAAATACCAGATTTTCAGCCTAGGGCTATGCTATAGATTTCTTAAGCAACTTCGTATCAGATCGTATCTTTTAAAAAACTGTTCGATAATAAATTGTCTCAGTTTAACACTATTACTTACAATTTCCAAAGACAATTAACTGAAATAACTTAATAACTAAAACATAAACAACATTTATAGTAAATTCAAAAAAATGTGTTGGGAAAGTTATTTGAAATTAAATTTAAATTGATAAACCATAAAAGCTCGCCTAATCAGCTTTACGAATTTTAATTATAGTTGCATTTATATTTTATTTTATTTTTTGTTGTACAGTGTTCAGTGCAGAGTTGTTATGTTGTGGAAGCTTTCGGGAAAACTCTGTGTGATTACAGCAAACACTTTCATTAAAATTATTATTGCAGCAAATGCTTCAGCTCTCGCAATTGTTTCTACTGTCGTACTTAACCTGAAGTTACACACACACTCACACACACATCCACACACACACATCCACACACACACATCCACACACACACACACGCACACAAGTTGCGTTGCATTTGCATGCAACGAGCTGTTGCTATTGCTGCTTGGTGCCTGCTGCTTGCTGCTTGCTGCTTGTGCCACTAGCCAAAGGCAACAAAACTGAATCCAGTTGATGCTGTTGATGTTCGTGGTTGTGCTGTAGGTGGTTGCCACATTGCCACCACCTCAACGGCATTGCCGGTATTTGTCTGCGGTGCCGCGTGTGCTGATTGCTTGGCTGCCGCTGCCTCTTCCTCTGCCTCCAGCCTCCTGCTCTGACTGCTTCTTTTGCCTCTTGCTCTGCCAATGCCAAAGGCTGTGGGCTGAGGGTTAAGGGATGGGATGGGATGGGTGTTTGGTTGGCTGGGGGTTGGCTACATGAAAATGCAATGTGCTTGAAATGAAAACATTAAAAATTTAATTGCGATAATACAAGCGCATAAAATGTTAATGGAGTGTATGTAATCTGACACAGCAGAATGCCGCGAATGGCGCGACGTCGTCCTTCTCGTCGTCATCGTCGAGAAGGACTCTACAGCAGCAGCAAACGAGAACGCGAAACTGAACTGAACTGAACTGCGACGAAACACACAACGAAATAGCCATAGGGAAGCAGCTGTAATGAAGGATAAAAGAAATTAAAATGCTTTGTGTGTTGGCAGCGTCAACCAAGGAGCTGAAACGTTGCACGTTGCAACACTGATTCTCTGGATGATGTGCCACTTTCAACAGCGACAACAGCCAAAAACCAAAGGATCGCAAGCAATGCATATTAAAGTCTGAAGCGGTGAATTGATACTGGGGCGAAGCGAGCGCAATTGCTTACCAGCGATGAAAATGGAAAGTGGAAAGTGGAACGACAACATACAATGGCCAAAATACAAACAGGTAACAGTAACACAAGACGCTTGCATAAAGAACTTTATAGCAGCAAAGCTGCTGCAAGCTGCAACAACTGCAATTGCAACAACTACAAAAAAAATGTGGAACTCGAAAACAACCTGAAGCTAAAACGTGAAACTGCCAGAAACTGAAGCATTGTAAATTCAAACACAACCAGAACGACAACGACGTCGTCGTAGTTGACGCCGCTTTTTGTATTGGCAAAACAAAAACAGGAAGTGCTCTGCGTTGCTCTTAAGTACTTCCTGCTGCTTCAGTGCTCATTGTTCGGCGACGCCCGACGCCATTCGCTCCATTATCAAGTTATTGGAGCTATATATAGCTCTCATTCTCTCTCTCTATAGTGTGTATGAGAGCACAGTCAGCAAATAGTTCTCGCATTCTCTTCCTATAATGGCTGCAGGCTGTTTTGCCTTTTTCTTACCTGTCAGAACAGCAGCAGCAGCATCAGTAGCAAATAGCAATCAAAAAGTTATAAAAACACGAATATACAAATATATATTATTTCAGCATATCGCATGCTGTCAAAGCCCCGCGGTCCAGTCAACAAATCGACAATCTTCAGATACTTTAGTTTATAATTTGATCAGCAACTCAAGCTCCCGCTTAAAGACTGTCCAGTCGAGCATGTAATACCAGCAACAAAACGGAAACAAAAACAAAAAACAACAAAAAAGAAAGGACAACATTTTGAGCTGAATTATAACGATAGTTGGGCATCATCAATATATGATGACTCCTCCTTTTCATCTCTTAATCTAACTATGTAAATTGCCAACTTTATTTGCCATATGCTGTATTCTGTTGTTGCTGTTGCTGCTGCTGCTGCTTTGAGAAGGGCCACCTTTTTAAAATGCAAAACAAAACTTTCGGTTAACAATACTAATCCGGCAATTTATGCAGGGGATTTCGACAGCTGGACCACAGCTGCTTAAAAAAACTTAGTGGCTTGGCGCGGCAGGACAGCAGCAACAAAAGCAACAACAACAACAACAGCAACTATAGCGTCGACCAACTAGAACACAAAATGCGACAAATACAATGCGAGGAGTATAATAAATAAGTGTCTGAGTGGTCGGTTACGGTGCCACAAAAATAGCCCAGCACCGTTGAAAGATGCCCAATTATTCCAGCAACAACAATGATAAAAATCTAACGGAATAAGAAGCAAGAAACATAAACAAAAGAGCGAACGACAAAAAAAAATATGATTATGAAACTTTGTATATTTGTTGTTGTTATTGTTGTTATATCACACAGATAAACAGCCCCTGGAATATAGTACTATATATTCTTAGACTTAGCGAGTGTCCGTTTTGGCAATGCACTGCGCCACGTTACGTATACGTAACTTTTGATGCCAACAACGCCAAACATTGCCTCAACGCTCATTTTTGTTCGTTAGCCGACAAAAGCAATTCATTATAGAATTAGAAAGTAATTCAAACGGAAATTTTACTTGTGGACCGCTGCACAACATAAAGTTGTCCAGCTGAACAAAGAGAAGGAGCGAAGCGGAGGCTGAGCGAACTGTGACGGAGCCGTTGCATGTAAAATGTGGATGACAGCAGGGACAGGAGAGAGGCAGAGAGGAGAGAGAGAGAGAGAGAGGGAGGGATGCTTGGGCCATCTGC
The DNA here is from genome assembly GCA_035046325.1 of Drosophila niveifrons. Classification (NCBI taxonomy): domain Eukaryota; kingdom Metazoa; phylum Arthropoda; class Insecta; order Diptera; family Drosophilidae; genus Drosophila; species Drosophila niveifrons. The sequence continues at coordinate 28,911,278 of JAWNOC010000052.1, forward strand.
GCACCTCAACACAAAATTTAAGGCGATTATAATGTCAAACACGACAAAGCGTGCAGTATTAAAAACGCCAACAGCGTGGAGACAACCAACAACCACAAACAAACCCACACACAAACACACATACACACAGACACACACCGTCACACACACACAGACACAGACAGTGTCCCGCCCTTGTCTGGGCCATTGAATTTTGCTAGGGCTGCAACATCAATAGGATATTAATAGCGACAATTACAAGTTTGCCAACAGACAATTAACAGACTTTTAAGAAATTTGTAATCTACGAAATCCCCGAAAAATTCAATTTAAATTCTCGCAACGTTTATCGATTTATGCAGATTTGTGTACCCAAAATAGCCCCCAAAGTGGAATGGATGGAGTCATCGCAATCGAAACATTGACACTTTTCAATTGGTTCTATTTTTGGTTAGTAGCTTTTATAGCGCCAACTTTCAACCTGACACCCTTGATTTTCAGCTTCTGTTTGCTGTAGCGGAAAATGTTTCACTGTTCTCAATTGTTGTTGCTTTTGCTGTTGCTGTTTGCTCTAAGAGTTAAGTACTTAACAGCATGTCAACGACTGATTTTCCCTTTTCTCTCACACTTTTTTTTTTGTATTCAGCTCGCAATTTACAACGTCGCTCGCTGGGAGGTTTAAATATTGAAAGCGAACTGTGGCCGCTTTTCCCGTCAATTAGTTTTTGGCAAAGTGAACGCAAAACAAAAAAAACACCAAAAAATTAATTCTAATAAATTTTGTACACACTTTAAGAAAACTGTGCTGGGAATGTGTCACTGTCTGGCACTGACTATCTATTCTCTGTCTCTCTGTCTGTCTGTCTGTTTGTCTACCTAGTGCGCTGGGTCGTCGCGAAATTGCAAAAGAAATTGCGCAAATTGTGTGACAGCGTGTAAAGTTGGCACTTTCACACATAACTCATAACTTTGGTGGTAAAACTTTCGCTCATGTTGGCGGGTGGCTAGATCGGCGTTGGCCAAAACAGCCGCCAAATGGGGAGGAGAGGGGAGAGTGTGGAGTGCAGAGAGGGGGGGGGGGGCGGTATAAGCCTTACATTGGCGACTATTTGGACGCTCATGTAGACTATTTATCTCTGCGCGTGAATGGGGGGCGAGCTTTGCTGGAGTTTTGACAGCGCATATAAAAGACCATAAAACAAAAGTTTTTGCTTTAACTTTCAGCATAGAAGCAGCAACTTTAACGCCTACAAAGCAGTGCAAGGGAGCCACGCACACTTACACAACCAGGAATAGAAGTGATTCTCCCACTTACATGTGTATATGAGTTGTGTGTGTGCCACTGGAAAGCCATTCGAAACTATAAACTCTTTGCGGCATTAGAAACGCAGAGCAAAACAGAGATTCAACAATATTTTTTTTGTTTTTGTTTTTAGTAAGTATTTTTTGCAGGCAACAAAAACACAAAAAAATGACGACAAAAAATCGAAAAAAGTTATGCGCACTTTTTTGTGTGTGTTCCAAACAAACGTCAGCAACAATACTTTTGGGGTAAAAATGACTGCGAGACTGGGATGTGCCACTCATGAATTATGAAATTTTAAAACGCTGCCGTTGCCGCTGTTGCTGTTGCTGTTGTTGCTGCCCCAGCGCAATGAAACTTTTGTAGCGTCTCCCCCACAAAGCAATTTGTTGTTGTTGTTGTTTGCGTTTGAAATTAACTGGCAAATGACGAGTTTCAATTGCAAAAGGAATGCATATCCCTCCGCCACTTGGTCTCGCGCTCTTTTTGTTCTCACATTTCCCATTATATCTCGCTCAGACATACACTCGCAAACACAAATATATAAATAAGAACCGCACACACTCGCTTGACATCAATCATTGTCTGTTTATGGGCTCACTATACGCATACTTTAATGTAATTTTATTCGCAACCAACTGTATTGTTGTGTTATCTTACATATGTTATATTACATATTTACACAGTGGTTACTTTAAATTACAAAACAGCTATATGGTTATATGAAAAGATTGAAGTATTATTTATATTCTTAAAAAGTATTGAAGAAGTATTCGACTCTCGTAGGTATAAAGGTTATAAAGGTATAAAGGTTACCCTTGCTTGCTGGCTGCTTATGGGGTTACTATATCCATACTTTAACGTAATTTTATTGGAATCCAGAAGTGTGGGATTCCAATGATATAACTTTATATTATATATATTACGTATACGCAATATATGGTTAAGGAATTTACAGAAAGTATGTTTAGTAATATGAATAGACAAAAGTGTCTATTTTTAGACTCTGAACTTTAAAGTGCAAAGATGAAATATTACATTAGCTTAACATCAATCATAGGCTCACAGTATGCATTCTTTATTTAGCGTTTTATGCACAACCAAAAGTGTGGAATTCGAATTATATTATTCTTATTATTATGGTGTATTACGTATACGTATTATCTGATATATTTAATTCATAAAGAGTATATTTTTATATATATTCGTAAATACTAACGTATACTTGATATATTGATTTTGTCAATGATGGATTTGAGCTTGTTTCACTTTAATCCATCTATTCTAAGACTCTAAAAGTATAAATCTAAAGCTTGGCATTATTCATTTTGTGTATGTACTAATTTATGTAAAAATTGAGAGACCTTTGATTATTTAATATGTGAGATATTTGTGTAATAGTACAGTTTGCTAGAACTTAAGTAATACTGCTTAAAATTTTGTTATTAACTTGTTTGGTATGTAGTATTTTACTCTTTAAGAATATATTTAGCGGTTTCAGATATTTATGGTATATTTATTTTACTAGCAATAATTGAACGTATTGCTTTTATCTGCGAGTCCTTTGAGGTAACACTTTAAGTAGACTTTTCATGCTTGGCATTCTCCATTTTTCAAAAGCAATTTAAATTAGAACTGCAAATAGTGTGCTGCATATCTGCGTGATGAAATTAAACTGCACGGCAATAGAACTCCCTTGGCACATGCATACTTGTGCATACAACAAACTCGTATCAAAGCAGCTGCAGTTGCTGCTGCTGATGCTGCTGCTGCTGTTGCTGCTGGTGCAGTGCATTTTGTTTGCGCTGGCCCCCCAGTATAATGAAGTAATAGAAAATGCAAAGCGCTGCATAAAAAATGATGTGAAATTTTTCACAAAAAATACACACAATTATGCTGGCAGCCAAGCAGTTGCAGTAGCCAGCAAAGGATGCCAATGGCAGGCAGAAGGCAGCAACCAGGCAGCAGCATCAAAAGCAGGCACAACCCGGAGCAGCAGCAGCAGCAGCAGTAGCTCTAGAGGCGTGTTGTGCATTTAAGCTGACGTCACGGCATTCCCATCATCATCAACAGCAGTAGCAGTCGCAGTCGCAGCAGCAGCGTTGCAATTGCAGCTAATAATAATAACAGCTCATGAGCACTGACGCTTGACAAATGGCAGAAGCAGACAGACTATGCGTCGTCTCCACCCACAGCCATTTGACATGCAAACGCAGCTGCCATGGACAAAAGTATTCCGAAGGCATTATTTTTATTAACGACAGACAGCAAGAGAACACAAACACAAACACAAACACAAATACAAACAACAGAAGCACATTAACAATAATGCAAACTAAAGTTTAAAACGCGGAGTTTGAGGTAGGCAGCACTTTTAATTCATCAACCAAATGGACAAGCTGGCTTAACTTGATCGGTTACATTACAAAAATACAAGCACTCTTCTTCATTCATTTCAGTTAGCTTCCTGGCCGAGACAAATGTCAATTCAACGTTCAAAAACATCTTCAATTACTTGACAAATCAAACTGACAGCTCAACAGCCGAAGAAGCGAAGAAGAGAGTCGTCGTAACAGCATCTCCTTGTCATTGTTGGCCTGGTCAAAACTTTCTTTCCTTCCCTGCCTGCCTCGGTGTGTGTTTTGTCTATTTATTAAAAAACTTTTGTAATTACAGCAATGCGTCGCCGTTGTCGTTGTCGTTGTCATCGTTGTCGTTGTTGTCGGCATTGGCATCCTTGCTCTCCTCTGTGAAGGTGTGCAAGAATTCGAGTATCACCTGAATACACTTCACCTTTTTTTTAACGGTCTGTCGCTGTCAGCACATCAAAGCAAATTAAAATCAAACATGGCAAATGGCACCTTCTAATGCATTATAGAAATTATGTTTATGTTTAGAGCACATCAGAATCATCGAGACCCTCAGACAGCTCATATAGCCAACAACAACAACAAGAACGACAGTGTACAGCGAATAGCACCTTGTACTTTTTTGTGTGAAGTAAACTATTGTAATTATTTTGAACAGCCAATAAAGTTTTTTGGTCACATCGGACAACAGAACAGAACTGAACACAACGGAACACATACTGTACTTCTATGGCACTACTACAACGACAGCTAATGGCCAAGCATAAATGACCTTTGCTGCTTTTGGGACATCGAAACAAACACAGAAGCAAAAGCAGAATCAGATACTGTTGCGTGTTGTCCTTCTGCTCTCTCCCTCTACTCTCTCCGCATCCCAGTTGTCCCAGTTGGCTCCTTGCTCTGGCTCTCTTCTTGTTTTGCACAGTGTTCAAGTATTTTGTGCTGCAAGCAACAACATGGCTGCCAAGTTGTGTCCACTCCCCCCCAGGCTTGCCCCCCCCCCTGCTCCGCCTGGCTTCATCATGTCGTTGCCTCCAAACATGACACTCTCTCCTGTCTCTATGTGTGTGTGTGCTTGTCCTTTTGGTGTACAGCATTTTGTGCCACAATTTTGGGCAAATTACTTAAACAAATGCCGCTGCAACCTTTGGGGCCACTGGTCAGTTGATATCGGATTTTAGCCTCGCCACAAGTATTGAGTACGCAACAAGCTCACAGTTTCCTCTTTGTATGTAGTATACATCAACACATTTGCGCAAAATAATTATCATTCTAAGCCACTGAGCAAGCATTGAACATTTTTATGGGACACGTAGAATTTATCTGTTCATTAACGTTAACTCAAACAGAAACCAAACTGAAATTTTGAAATTAACAATTCTTTAAACTAAAGTGAAATTTAGAAAACCAAAAAGAAGATACAAATGTTTAAGCAGAAGGAGTCATCTCCGACCCTATAAGGAATATATATATTCTTAATCAATAGAATATCTCATGACATATTAAATTTAAATAACCAGAGTCAGCAAGCGCATTAACTGAGTAGGAAATAAATTGTTCTATTCAAATTGTGGTTTAAAATATTACTCACGATATGAACATATAATCAAGCACATTCTAAACAGAATTATATTACAATTCGCTTTCTTACAAGGCATACATATTCAAAGGTAAACAAATTCATTTGTGTAAGCCTGTGTTGTAAACATTTATTAAATTATCCAGAATTTGTGTCTTATAGTTAAAAATGTTGTGATAATACAGACTTGACTCGCATAGTCTTATATCGATGGTGAACTGAACATCTGCGCATAATCCCAACCTGCTCAATTTGATTTCCCCATAGAAAAGAAAAGAAAAGAAAAAGTGCATATTACTTGTGGCTGGCAAAACCACACGCAAACAGAGCAACAGCAACAGAAACAGTAACAGCAGCTAATTAATTTTAATAAATTGGCCGCAGACACACAAACACACACACAGATACACACACACATACACACACACATATACATACATAGCAAAGACACAGTCAAGTCATGTTGCCGTTGCCTAGGCTCAAGATTTGCAGAGACGCCTCCTTTTGTCGGCTGCCTAAAACCGAAAATTAAATAAATCCTGTGCCGTCAAATTAACACACGCAAGGCCTGAGCTCGACGGCAAAGATGCAAAAATGTTTCCGCAGCCATGGCTGCCACGCCCACTTTCAAGGCGCACGAGGCGAATTGTCTTCTATGGCAAAACAGCAAACCTTTATCCCGTTTGTCGACTGATAAAACGCCGCATATGAATATTTATGTACATGAAATTGATGCCGCTACAATTACCGTTACCGCTAACTACACACCGCTTCAGCACACACACACATACACATAGAGTAGCAGCTGCTGCGGCAAACAGCAAAAGCAACAAAAACCTAGACAGCAGCTACTGCCAATTTACAGCACTTTTGCTTTAGAGTTTTGACGGCGAATAAATTATTGACAGCTTGTAAATTTCACTAAAGTCAGTTTGTGGCTTGTGTGCGTGTGGGCCATAAAATCTGTCAGCCAGATGAATGTATTCACGAGTGTGTGTGAGTGTGAGCGTGTGAATATGCGTAGAGCTAAATAAGCCACAATGTTGCTGCCGTTGCTGTAATGACCGACTATGAGATACACATACATATGATATGTGTGTGTGAGTTGCACACTAAATAAATAGCAGTGACGAGTTTTAAATTAAAAGATTTTGGTGTTGACCAAAAATCTTTAATGTCGCGCACACTGGGAAAATGGGCAAATACTATGAGAGAGAGAACGAGAACGACAACGAGACAGTGCTATCTGGGCGAACAGACCAAATTTGCATATTACAAAGTGCAAATAAAGATGGAAGGCGACTGGACTGTAATGGGATAAGGCTGGGGGATCATAGCGTGAAAGAGCCGTCAGCTAACCAGCGAACTAGCGAGCCAGCGTTAATTTCTTTGCACTTTTACACAGAGCTTCAACTAATTTTTTATTTCACAGGCTTCCGGTTTTTAGCACACTTAATTCCATTTGTAACTCTCTCATGGCGCAAAACGCGCGAGCAGCGATGATGTCGCTATTAAGGACACATTAGCCAGAAACACTCTCGAATTATGTATGTGCATGACCAACACACACACTCACATACTCAGATACTCACATACTACTTAGTAGTGCTCATATCCATATAGTCTAGTATTCAAACTCACACTCACACACTCACTGCTGGGTGAAGCGACAATGCAGGCATGCATGCTAATGACACGAAAAGAGACAGACACAAAGACACACAATTTCATTAGTTTGCCAAAGAATTCAATCTGCATATTTGCACAAGCTCAAACAGCATTTTGTGTGTGGCTTGCACTCTAAGTATATCGCATAATATAAATTATAATTTTCACTATCTTCCCCCTTTCACAATAGATTGGCTAAGATTTTTTGATTTCTCCTCTTTCTTTTCCTTTTTTTTGTGTTGGCTGGTCTAACAAAGAAACTCTAACGCTAACAAAATGGCGGCCATTAAAAGAGGCGCCTAAGCGTATGCTACAATATTTGCAATTGCTTGACAAATAAAACACCGGCTAATTGAAAGAATATTGCTGGCCAAATTGCACAATTGCTTTCGATATGTTCTGTTATGTTTAAACAAGATAAATGACACCACAGTCGAGCGGTGCTCAGCGTGGTCGTGAACAAAGAAATTAACGAATTACGATATGATTTCGAAATAATTCCTTTTGCTTCGAAACTGAGAGAGCGAAACGCCAAGAGAGTCCAATATAAGAGAGGTTTAACTACGCTCTCTCAGTTGCCATAAACTGTTGCGCGTATAACAGTTGAGCAAGTGCTATAAATAACATTTTCTGTTAACTCGAAGTCAACTGTTAACGACTACGTGGAGAAATGCTGTTTAAATTCATTGTTCTTTAACGGAATTTAAATAAATGTCTAGTGTAGTAAACTTTACACAATACAAAGAAAAATAAACGAACATTTCAGTTTGCTAAAATCTCAACTGTTTGCTTTTTCTGCAACCTCATTTAAGTGCTCTCAAATAGCACTAATTTGAGTTTTCGATGTGAGAACTTTAATTGCCGAGAGTTGTGCTTAAGAGCAATGGAGTGCGGCTCCGAAGTTTGGCAAAAAAAAAACAGAAAAGTTGAAGAAGAAACGCACAAACCGGAAATAATAATCAACAACAAATACGAACTCACACAGACAGAAAGACAGTCAGACACTCTTGAGGCAACAGCCAGCACCGAGACCTTGGCTTCGTCTATGAACTGATACGACAATGTTTTCATTACGCGGACTGCTGACTGCCAAGGAGTGTGAGTGCGAATGGGAGTGTGTGTGAGTGTTAACATCAGCCAAACAAACGAATATGCTTGATGAATACTCGACATCACGTACGCTTGAGAAATGTACGTGTTCCCATTGTAAGAAAAGTCGAAACCCAAAAGCATGGCAGACAAAAGCAAGTTTCTACTGCTGCTGGCCAAGCTTCAGCACGAAAAAAAAAGCAACAAAAAAAGAAAACAATACACAGTCAAGCATGCAGGAAACTGAGTATCTGTAGCTCCAGTTCCAGCTCCAGCTCCAGCTTCAGTTTCAGCTGTAGACCAAGACCAAGACGCTCGCGGTTATGCGACAGCCACAGCTAAGTGAGAGATCCAGAGCCAAAAAGCCGGCACAACAACAGCGACGAGCTTCAGCTCGAGAGCAATGTGCATAATGTCATTTATCATATTTGTTCGTTCCCCTCTTGTTATTTGTATCTTTCTTTCATTCTTTATTTTTTTTTATTATGCTGCGGGATCACAAGTGTTTTATTGCAATTTATCATTAGACAACACATGAACACAAAAAGGAGACGCACGCACAACAAGCAAATAACCCTATCTCTATCTCTGCGTATACAAAAAAAAGCAAAGGTGTTTCTGCAAGCGCAGTTAATTTGATAAACTGCGTTTGCCGCTTTTAACTGATGTTGTCGGTTGCCTCCTGCTGTTGCTACTGTTGTTAATATTTCCACTTGTCACAGTTGAATAAACCCGTTGAAACACTGCATTAAACTTGTGTCGGAAATATAATTATGTCAGCATGAATATCGTGCTTAATTTTATTTAGATTAATCAATTTGGTATTCACCTAGTTAAAATTAAGAATAACATTTCATTAGCATGATTAGGAAACTAAATATTTGTATACCTAATTAGTTTCATTTACAAGCTAATTTCTCATGTCTATTTAGCTAACTGTGCGTATACGCAATATGCTTGCAGGCAAAAGAACTGCGACGAACGAAAACAAAAATAAAAGAAGATAACAAAAAAAAAGAGGTGATATATATTTCAAATGCATTTTGCGTAAATTAAATTCAATGTTCACCAAGTTGAACGACTGCAAAAATAGAAAAGAAAAAAAGAACGAGAAAACAAGAAAAGTTGGGGGGTAAAAGTTGAAGCGAGAAATAGCAAATAATAGTGACATGACGAAATACTACAATCATAATCGTGGTGCAATGCAACCGCACAAAAAAGTTTCGCCATCAAGAATGAGCAAAGAATACTAGTGACAGAGTAAAAGTGTGTGTGTGTGTGTATGTGGTGGAAGGAGCGGAAGGAGCCGAACGAACAGAAGCAGGACAAGAACAAGGACCATGTCGGGGACGAAGATGAGAAGTAAGAGCAGCAGAGCAAATAACAAGCAACATAATGGGAAGATAGTTGTTTTTGTTGTTGTTGCTGTTGCTGCTTCGCTGAAAGAAAAACTAAAATACAAGAGATGGGAAGACAGAGCAGCAAAACAGAACAGAACAGAACAGAGCAGAGCAGAGCAGAGCAGCAGCAACAACAAATAATAATGGCATATAAATGAAGTAACAAACATTGTTTTCCTTTGACATAACTCATTAACCAGCAGAGGCCACAAGACGAATTGAAGCAAGCCTAAGTTGACGTCGGAGTCGGAGTCGAGTTGAGACGAGGTTGCAAATGCCAAGACGAAGAGATGGGGGGCGGGGGGGGGAGAACGAGACGCATACCAAAGCTGCACAAAGCGTGCTGACAGCATGAAAATGAATGTCTTGCAACTACTCGTATTCCGCTTTTCACTATTCTTGTACTCTTTTATTCGATGGCTGTAGCATTAGTAGCCAGCAGTGACTGCTGCCTGCAGCATCAACTTTACCAGATTTTAATAGACCTCAAGCGAAAATTTCTTAATTAAAACAATAAGCAGGCATAGACTCTGGCCACAAATGTCTGCAATTATTTGCATGGAATACATTGAAGCGGCAGTAGCAGCAACAGCAGCAGCAGCGGCATCCTAAAAGCGGCAACCAAAGCAAAGCAAAGCAGCATCAGCAGTTGCCACAAGGCAACATCAACAGCTGGCAGTTTGATGATGCCTCAGCTATTGCTCTGTTGCTGCTGTTGCTGCTAGCGTGGCAAATCTATCCGCAGAAACGCGACCACAACCACAACTCGGTGCTGTTACTGGTGTCCTGTCAGCAATGTCGACACGACAGGAACGTCGACGACGATGCTCCTGTAAATGAAGAAATTCCGCTGTCGTCTGTTGTCTTCGGGGCTGTCGCCCTCAGCACGTTGTCTCCCCTGTCTCTGCGCCTTGCCTTATGACTAATGATTGAAATTTCTTGCTTCCATATGGGTGCCACTTGCCAGTTGCAAGTTCCACAGATCATTTGAATGCCGTGAAATGGCGAAAATAGTATCTATGAAGCCGCAGCTAATTAAGTAACCAAGCGTATTCACTTCTTCAAATGCAAAACTTTAACGCTTGCTAGCGTGTGGTAAAACGTAAAACGTTTCAAATTCGAAATTCACAATTGGCAATCAGGAATTGTCGATTGCCGATTGACGCTACGTGTGAGTCGAGGCAGGCAAAAGTTGCACGCACATTTTGGGTGGCAAACATAATCGATTTTGAAGTGCGAAATCGTTTGCCACGCCTAGCCTACTTTCTACCGACACCTCTCTGCTCCTCCCCTCCCCAACCCAACATCTGTCGGCGCCTAGAGTTATTTGTGGCCATTTTTTAATCTACACTTGAACGCCGGCCCAGCACGCGGCAGTATTTGCGCAACGTGATGAGATTTTGCGGTTGCTAACCAATCCAGCCCCTTTATTTACATTTTTCTCGGCTTTTGCTTATCGATCTCTCGATTTGACTTTAGCTTTGGCTTTTTGCCGGGCTTGCCGCACATTCGATGTGGTTTCAGTTTTTCTTTTCTTTTCTATACAATTTTGTTTTTTCCTTTTGCTTTTTTGCTTTACGCCCCAAATACAAGCAACACAACGCCAAGGGGAACCGTTTTTAGGTGTTGTTGTTGCTGCTGTTGTTGTTGTTGTTGTTGTAGCTGTTGTTGGGTGTCGCAGGCAGCTGTTGGCTTTTCGATGGCGCGCCAGTTTCTTTAGCTGTTGACAAAAGCAACAATTTTTGGTATAAATAAGAAATACGATTATCTGTCTGGCTGCCGTTTATCGATAAGGCGAAAGTCTCTCTCAGAATCTATCACAGTATTTTAAAAGCTCGTAAAAAGTTCATTTCAGCAGCATATTTGTTAAAACTCAAGAGTCCACAAATGCAACTATAAGTAAAAGTAATTAACAACCACATATTGACCAAATCTTAAGAAACATTTAATTAAAAGTAATTTAGAAATTAACAATTTCATAAATAAAGTTAGTTCACAATTACGACCGCTCTTGTTTTATATACAAATTATATAATTCTCCCCTCAATATAACTAAAATAATCATAATATTATTTTTTATTAAAGCTTTCAAATGTGTTTCATTTTATATTTATTTCTTAACTAAGGTAACAAAGAGTTTCCTAATTTGTAAACATATAATAGTATGTCATTATTTAAAAAGTAAATTATTTTAAATATTTTAAATTTATAAAAATTAGGGATTTCATTTCTCTGGCGGAATTTTTTCCGTATTTTCGTTTCATTTATTTTAATTTTTATTTACTTTTTCTGTTTTACGATAAAATACATAAGTTCGTTTATTTTTTGGTTTGCGTACGAATTCCTGAAAATAATTTGAAAATCATTCTAACCCCTAATTAAAGTTCGAATCAAGAGCTATGATACAAGGCTTTACCCATATAAAAATATATTTAGGTATATATTTTGTTGTACTTTAGATAGTGGCGCACGCTATAGAGAATTACCCATATGCAAACAAGAAAAAAACAAAAGAGGAGCGAAATTAATGAGCTCCAATTATGAACCTCTCTCATTATAATCTGCTTTAGTTTGTTAATTTCCAATCAAAAGACATTATAATTGAATTTGAAAAATATAATATAAAATCATTTAAAGGTTGACAGCTGGTTTAGAATGTGCATCTGCTGTGGCTCTGTTTCCACAAATGGCCATTAGCTTGGTTAACACTGCGGCTGCTTTTGGCCTCCCTCTGCTTGGCTAGACGTAGACCATAGACTGTAGACCGGAGACCGCCTGCTCAATTGGTTTTTGCGTTTTCGCTTTTCTATAGAAATTGTGGCACTTAGCTGTTGGTTGGTTGCTTTGCGAAGCTGCGGCGTAAGCAGCTGCTTCAGCTCCAACTCAAACTCAAACTTCCGTGTAGTGTGCTAAACATGTATATGAGTGTCTATGGCTGTCTCTATGTGTGTGTATGTGTGTGTGTGTTACTCCCATCATATCAAGCGATGCTACGTTGATTTGAGTAAATGGCGCTAATGGTCGATCGAAGGTAGCCCGCAAAGGGCCAAAGTCCACTTAACTGCATTTCGAGTGCATTTTGCGCGGCAATTATTTTGCTCAATACTCGCCACTTGACTTTAAATTGTCGCCGCGTTGCGTTGCATGTTTGGGGCACCTGAACTTTCATCTAGTCGCACTCGAACTCTGGATTGTCCCCCAAATTGAGAGCTAAAGAGTGCGGGGAGACAAGTCGAAAGCGAAGGAGAAGGCGGTGGGGTGTGTTGAGGCAGCGTTTTTAATTTGTCGCCCTGTGCCAATTGTTAAGCAAAAGTGGCTAATTTGAAATTCTTTTGAGCGAAGTGCGCGCATTTTTGAATGTCAACTTGACGACGTTGCTGCCCTCTGTCCCCTGCCCCAAAGAAGTTGCAGCTATAGAGTATGGGAATTAGTAACTGCGAGAGCTGGCAACTCTGAACCGAACCAAACTGAACTCAACAGTCTGTCTGTCGTTTGCTGCTGCTGCTGCTGCTGCTCTTGCCTGCCTTTGTCTTTGTGTCACGCGGCATGAAATTGAATTTTGGTCCGTAGCAGTCGACTGACGACAAAACCCAGCCAATTGGTCCAAGCCCAAGCTCGCACACAGTTCACAGTTCCCCAGTTGACACTTTCCCCCCCTGGCCACACTCCTCACTCCTCACTCTTCACTCAGTGTGCTCTCTGTGCTCTCTCATAACCCTTGCCTTCAATTATGGCTTACGGCCAAACGCCGCCATTTTGTCACTCATACAGCGTAATTCGAAATGAATGAAAATTCTTTATAACTACCGTCAGTTTTTCTGCTGTTTTCGCTGTTGTTTGTGCTGCTGTTTTGTGCGCTTGAATTTCAATTTACATAAGTCCCTGCATCTGCCACCCAGGACCCAGACTTCAACTGCTCTTATTCTCAGTCTCAGTCTCATTCTCATTCTCAGTCTGAGTCTCATCCCTTTGTAAAACTTTTATCTTAACTTTGTTCCACGCTTTTTTCTCCCCCACTTTTTTTTTTTTGTCGTCGTCGTCGTCGTTGTCGGCTGAGAGACTTGAGTTGTTTTTGTGGTTAAATGTAAATTTTATTGAATTTAACTCATTTGTGTCGGGGCACAAAGACATAGACGCCAAAAGGGGTAAAATCGCATAATTATGCCTAATCTTGAGACCTATTGTAGACACTTACAAAATGTGCAATGCCCTCCCTCCCACCACCAAAAAGGGGAATTAGTTGACAGCTTTAACGAAAAACTTATTAATGGAATATGTAATGTTCGTCGCTGGTTGAAACAGACTATGGAACTGCCTTAGGCGCAATCAAAGAGACAGACTCGGCGGCTGAGTGGCTGCCGTGGATAAGTGGGAATGAGAGAATGAGAGGGAGAGATAAATATATATATATATATATATATATAATGGAAAAGAACGGCATGCATTTATGCAACATTTCAATCATTAATAAATCAATTAAAATAAATTGGAATTTTGTGCGCTGATGTTGAACGCACAACGCGGCTTTTTTCACGGCCATTTCTTCAACTGTTTCGCGCTCTTCTTCGCTCTGTTCTGTTTCATTTGATTATGGAGTCGGATTCGAATTCGGATACGGGTGAGAGTGCGATTCGGTTCGGTTCCATACCATTTAATGCAATTACGCAAAGTCCCGTCCGGCTGTACGGTTGTTTGGCTTTGCGAGCTGTTGCTGATATGCATAAATCAAAAAATGAATCATTTGATATGCTCAACAGATCGGCGCGACCAAAATAAAACTTTTGTATTATTTATTTGATTTACAGCGACATCAATTTGTGCCCCAATCTGCAAAGGCAAAAGGCATTGATTTTCCCAAAAGTGCACATAAGAGATGCTGCTATATATTATATATAAAGTTATATATGTATATGATTGCCTGACAAACTGACAATTATATACTGCAGTTGACTGCGAACATTCTTTGATCAAATTCTGGACATAAAACTACTTTCAACGCCTTACAAGACTGACATGTCAGAACTTGCACAGCGGCTGTCGATGCGCCGATGTAATAAGCACGACGACAAATCCCTGCACTCACATTCAACACTCACACATACTCATACATACTTACATAATACGTATACGCATCCATAAGCAGGCGGTTAGACATCGACGTTAAGAGCATTAAAACTTTTGCCTTCAAGTATGAAATGCTGCCCCCTTCAAACTGCGAGTGTAGATACCAAAAACTCTGATTCTCACTCTGACTCTGACTCTGACTCTGAGTCTGACTGCCGAGTCAAAGTGCAACCAGCAGCTAACACACTGTCACTTACTCTTGCGTCCAATCCGACGAAAGCTTCGAATGGTAAGTAGCTTGGCCCCTAAGTAGCCCGAAAAAGAGAAGCGAGAGTCGACAAAAGCGGCGCACAGACATCTGATAAATAATTCGCACAGCATCTCTGCTTTGGCACAAAATTGAAATGTGAATGGGTTTCTATAATTAATCCAAGTTTTTGTAATCTTACCACACAAATCGCTTGCAAAGTTGCTCTACATCATTTCATTTGGCGTCGTCGTCGTCGTCGTCTTCTCTCTGTGCATCTAATTTGTCTTGGCCATGTTCATGTCGTCATTACAACTGCTAACTGAAAATATCAATCCAATGAGCCGCATAAACCGCTTAGCCCAAAACATATTTGCCTTTCATTGCCATTGCCAAAATTATATAGTATAGTATAGTAGAGAGAAGTATTGCTCGGAAGTTTTTGGCTGGCTGCTTGAAAAGTTTAGCCGCAGTTTTAATAATGCAAAGTAGTCGAAGGCAAAACCCGAAATCAAATTGATGCCAATGTCGATACTTGAAGAGCGACTTCAAGAACTGCTGTTGCTCTGCCCTCAGGTGGAACTTCTTCTTCTACCTAGAAAAATATATATAAAAGCACAAAATAAAATAAATCAAATAAAGTTGCAACAAAATTAAAACAAAACGAATATGAAACGTAAAATACGAATTGCAAAAGACGACTTTGAACTACTCTAAAATGCAATTTAATTATGAAACTATTTCAAAAGCTAAACACAAACCAAACACAAAAAAAAAACTACAAATTTATTTAATTACGCAGAGAAAATAAAAAGAATTTATCGAGAGCATTTGCGTATTGAAGAGACAATTAGTTTAGGCAAAGTTTCTTAAGCGGCCGCCTTAAAAACGATAACAACAATCTTCAGACAACTTTTAGCTTAAGTCTAACATACATACATATATAGAAGAAGAAGAAGAAGTACATATGTAGTTGTGCACACACTTATGGGTATATTTGGGGTTTTTTGAGGCACTTCCTGCTGCTGTTGTTATGGACTGCGACTATTGCCATTGCTTCGCATTAACTGCAGGCGCATAACTTTTCCAATTTGCTTTTGGCAATTATTGATATAAGCCAGCGGCAACAACACTTGAGCTTAGTTTTTCTCCGCTCCCTCTATTTGCACTCTGGATTATTTTGTGGGAGGGGGGCATGTGAGAGAGGGCTACGTCCAAGCATATTTTCTTGCATTTTGCGCATATTTGTGCAACATTCTCAAAATTCTTGAACAAAGTTTTGTTATTATTGCCTTTTTGCTTGAGAGCAAACCTAGAGAGGGAGAGAGAGTGAGAGTTGGCTTTGGTTTGGTATGGTTTTGCAACTGACTACCACTTTGATTACTTTTGCAGTTTCCGTTGTTGCAATTAGTTTGTTCATTAGACGAGGCAATAAACAGCCCATGACAGAGACGGCAAGACAAAGCTCAGAAGGAGAGAGAGTGTGAGTACTGGATGTTGCCTTGAGTTGATTGGAATTCACACACTTAATTAGTTACATGCCCAGTTAATTTGGTCTTTGTTTTTGCTGCTGCTGCTGTTGCTGCAGCTGCTGATTGTGCACGGCGTTTGAAACATTGTATCTTAAAGTTGCACATTGCAACTGATTGTTGTACTTTATCACCATCCAAATCCACCCGCTGGGCATGCAAATAAGCCAACAACCGACCAGAAAAAGAGAGAGGGAGAGATACACAATCAGACAGACAGACAGACAGACAGACAGATAGGGTAAGAAGTTGAGTCGAGTTGAGTTAAGTGATTTGCAAACTGTTTGGTGTTGCATTCATTTTTATGATGATGCCAGCCAGTCAGCCAGCCAGCAAAGTCTTCAATTCTAATCCATGAGTCCTGTTGGCCTTCAATGCAGATACCCAAGTCGTAGGTCTATGTCTACGATTTAACCAAAACGATTTGCATAAGCTTATCTCCAATCTCCTCTCTCCACTATCTCTACCTAAGCCCGGACTTTGTGTGCATTGCATTGTACACATATTTGTTGCAGAATGCCAACTTATGCGCTGGCACAATGTTGACCAGTTTGGCCCCGGCATTCTGTTGCAGACAAGCTCGCTCGCTTGCTCATCCTTTGTATTTATATTATTTGCCGATAGTCTAATGCTAAAGCGTTTTAGTTGAAATCGCATGCCGCAAAACAAAAGCGAAAAATGCCAGAGACAAACTCGCCAAGATGAATGACAGTAAGCAAATCCATGCGATTCCTTGCAGCATACCAGCATTATTTCACGTCAACCTCTTAGCTGCCTTCCTTCTTTACTTCTTTCGTTCCTTCCACACATTTCAAATTGCACATGTCCAGAGCTAGCCGAAAAAACCTAAAATGAGAAACTCAACCAGTTCTCGTATGTGACTTGAGGCAGTCTCAGCTCAACTTTGTGGACTGCAACTTGCAAGTACTCAAGTAAATTTCATTGAATAAAAAATAAATAAGTAAATACTTGAAATAACTCTAGACTCTCAGAGAGAGAGGGTTTTCTTTCTACATTTAAACAGTTTTCGTCCCTTCCCTCGTCTCGTGACAATTTTCGTGCAGCGCTTTCAATTTAATTTTTACCCCGTTTTCGAATAAGACGTGAAATTGCAAAGGCTTTTTTAATATGCAAAACACATCCGTAGCAGCATTTAGGCGCTTTCACTTGCCAGTGACTGAAATCAATAATGAACTAAGCCAAATCCCAAACCCAAACTCAAACTCAAACCTGAACCCAAATTCACTTCTCAATCCCAGAACCCAATCCAAACGTTCAAGCTAAGGGATGTGTGTGTGTGTGTGGCCAAAATAAATATTGTACACAAGTCTGACAAACCCGACGTCAACGCTGCACAAGTCAAGTAAACAAATGTTAAAAGGCACAAAATGTGAACGTGCCAAATTCAGTTGACAGGGAATGAGTTAACCACAACGTATACTTGATATTTACCAACTTATTTAATAGTAATATTAAGGACCAACAGTGAAGTGCTACCTGTAACGTTAAGTGTGTCATATTTGAAAAGTTATTTGCATATCACATATAGAATTTATTGCATTCACCTCAAAATAGTTGTAATTATTGCAATGATAGACTCTCTCTCGCCACACATACATAATAAGTAAATAAAATTGTCGACGTGAGTCGCATACTTCTCTATAACTTTATAAAGAGCATTCGTAATAGCTTTGCATTCAAATTGGAATTTGCAATTTGTGAAACGTTTTTCGGCAGGCAACCGCAGGACACATGTGACAGCGCAAGTAGTCGACTACAATTTCACAGAGTCTCTCTCAAGTTGAAGTTGAAGACTCACAGCACGCATTGTTTGCCGGCTGCCTGACTGCTTGACTGTCTGCCATGCGACGAGCATCCCGAAGGCCCGTTTAAGATCCAGTTCCAGGAGGAGTCAAAGTCAAAGTTCACTGTGGAATTCCTTGCCGCTGACTTTGCACAGGGCACATTAGTTTGATAATGGCACTAACATGATGCGGACAAAAATAAATTTCTTCTTCGTTGCCACAATATTATAAACGTATACTATTATTTTGTGGCAACAGCAGAGGCCTCAACTAGCTGCCGGCATCGTGGCAACGTCCTCGCTGCTTTGCTGCATTCTTTTGTGTCCTAGACATGATCTCATTTTGTTTGGCGCTTTTGCTTAGCCGAGGCCCAAGTCGAGGCCCAGTGCACTGATTGTAAATTAAGTTTTAAGCAACATGTCTGCAAAAATCATGCCCGAGGACAACAGCCTCAGCTTTAGTTGTACTCCAGGTCTACCCCCCTATCATCTCTCTTCTCACTGCTGCTGCTGCTGCTGTCGCAGGCAGTTGCAAGATTTCTTTTCTACTATTTGAAAATGGAAATTGTGTTTTGTGTGCTGCTGCAGCGGTCGTCCTGCAGTTCCTTGAGAAGAGAGCGAACGCTAGGCTGCTGCTGCTGCTGCTTTGCTATTTTCGCATCATGTTTCCCTACTTGCTTTCTTTTTGTTTTATTATTGGTTTTTCCCTTGCCTTTGCTTTCTTTTTTTTATTGTATTGTATTTTTGCTCTCGCCGTGCTATTTACACTGCAACAGTCAACAGTCGGCGTCGGCAGTTGCTTTTCATGTGCCTATTTATATATGTTTATACTACATATATATATATACAATTCGCTATAGTTGCAGTTGCCAGCAAGACGTCTCGTATTTGTATTTGTATTCGTATTTGTCTTTTAGTTTATAGGACTGGGGGCCAGAGAACAACAGCTTCGAAGTTTGGCTGCAAGTTTTTTTCGTGTTTGGGCTTCGTTGAGGCAAGGAATTCAATTTTAGAATCGCAAAGGACTCGTCGCAATTGTTGTGGCTCGTTGCCTCAACCTCTTCCGCTGCCGCCCAGACTGACTCCGACTAACTGACTGTATTTGATTATAGCTGGTTGTATTTTAAATGATTTGTGCAGTTGATCAGTTTACGTACAACAAGCAAGCGCCTAATTAATCTGAACAACATTGCAATAAGCGTTGCATGCCAGACTGCAAGACACTCTGTAACCCGACAAGCAAACGTATACTTAATGTGGCTTTTGTATAATTCCAATTTAATGAGTACAATATCAAAAAATATTTGCTAAAGGAAATGCTAAACAACTCTGCTTCAGTGGAAATGAACACTTGCTGGGCAATTAATTAAATCGTAATAAGGCTAAGGCAGGCAGGCAGTCAGGCAGTCAGGCAGTCAGACAATCAACAACATTGATACAGCTAACGAAAAGACAACAAACCGACACAAAACCAACTAAATATATTGCAATTAAATGCAGCCAAAGCCGAAGCCAAAGCTGCCCTTAGACTTGCATGCTGTGCAGCGTCCCTCGAAGGTCTTCCGCCAGCTGTCCGATGGCCACACTGCAGCCCACAACGCCAAAGATAATACCAATTATAATAAGTACTATGTCCCGTATTAGCTTCCAGCGCAATCGACCATAGCCCGGTGCATAGTTGATAAACATATCGATTAGAGCCGGGCATATGAGATTTAAATTGCTCAGAGAAAATGCTCCTTCCAATTCGGTTAATGCAGCCAAATTTGGCACCACAGCAGACACGATACCTAAAACAATACCGAAATTAACAAATTTTGATTTTAAAAGAGTTTTCTCAACTCACCCGTTAAGAGCAGAAAACAAACACGCACCACAAACTCCAGAGTACAAGAATAATTTGATTCAGATCCCTGGCCATAATCCTTGAAGATGACAGTGATGGCAACGAAACCATTCAGTGGATAGCTCAAAAAAATACCCAAAGCAATGGCTATTTTGATGATCTGTGAGAGGCTAAAGAATACTTCAATTACTCATCTTCACTAAAATATACCAATATTACAAATTAAGAACAGGCATCTTAAAAATTGTGTCCTTAAAATAAAACCACTTCAAGATTAAATTCTTCAAACTAAGAAACATAAGTCTAACAAAATCCAACAATATTAGATTTAGGTTTCAAAATTCAGTCATCCATCAATAGTCTTATAATGTTCTTAATAACTTGGGTCTTATATCAAATGTTCTTGTCGAACTTTTTACACCAAATCTTGATTTTAAAACTTTTTTTTCAATGTACCAATAAAGAGAACAATTTCTACTCACATTTCATTCTGCGGCACATTAAGGGTTATGCTTGCCTCCACTTGCTCGCCATAGCGCCAATAGCCCATGATGCCAAACAATATGTTCGAGAAAAGTATGAAAAACACGGCCAAATTGAGTATACCAAAGATGCCCAGATAGCTTTGAGGATGCGCCATATTCGCCTCAACAACCAGCATCTGAGGGAAGGAATTAACATTGAAGATGAAATCACATTGCAAGTTTTTCACGCACCGAACCCACGGCTGTCAATGAGAAGGCCGCAATGCCAAAGAACATTATCCAATCTGCTGGTGGTTTAATCAGCTCACGTTGCTGTGGATTCGGCAATCCCCTAACCAGATAATACATAATGCAAAGAAAGCCCAAATAGAGGAAACAGTTCGAGATGAGATTCAACGGTACTAGATATTTCAGTTTGCGTAGCAAAAAGAATGGCAACTGTAGCACACAGACACCCACGACATAGAAGCGTTCGTTGAGGTCGCGGCAATAGTAGTCGCCGATTTCCTTAAAGTTCTTGGCCACAAAGACAATGTAGACACAGCAGAGACCGAACTGGCCAATCACCAGCACACAGCTGGTCATGAATCCAGCCACATTGGCAAAGCAATGCACACATCGTGGCCCGCTTTGGTAGGCAATCTGTATGGCTTGCGGCATGGATACCTGAGGCACTTGAATGCGACGACAGCACTCGGTCATGCCACTGATCTGTGCGGGAAAGCTAAATGCAAATAATTCCAATTTGGACATAGCACTAGGCAAGAGCAACAACAGCAACAGCTGCCACATACACACCAGCAAATGGATGCAATAGGTCAGCAGCATCATTAGCAGCAGCGAAAGCAACACACCGGCTACGACTCCAGAGTAGCGAATGGCCAATGGCATGGCTAAAATTCCAGTTCCTATCACGCATTTGAGCAGTGAAATGAAGGCATCCAGGTTGCTATTTGAACGATGAAAAGGGAGAGGGAGAGAAAAAGAGAGGAATAGAAGAATGAGTGAGAGAACAAAGTGAGTTAATTATTGACCGAACAATACATACTTCAGTGGCACTTCAACTGTACGCTTCTCATAGGGGTCATAGTAGTAATACGACGATGCCGATTGTCTGCCAAAGTGAAACAAAAACATATAGATGAATATTAATCGTTGTGCCGCACACACACACACACACACACACACACACTTGTACTTACATCAGTGTTAGTTGAGTGTGCTGTGGTTCAAGTCCTGCATTTGCATTTTCCATTGCTAACCAACTATCGTCGTTGCTTTTATGAAATCTGACTAGATAAAGTTACAATTATGACGGCAATTTTGACAACAAATTCAAATGAGTTTCGTTGATAGCTGTGCACATACACACACTCGCTTGCATACACATACAATTCACTTTAAACTAATCAGCAAGATTAGCGCCAAGCGGCGAGAGACAGAATCAAAATGGCTGCACATGCGCATCGGCCATTACCATAATATACGCAAATTATTGCCTACTTTGGGGCGCTGCATAAAATGCAGCAACTAGCTGAGACCCAGAGACACTTACAAAGCCAGCAGCGACATTGCGCCAGCAGCAGCCGCACAACAAACTTGCAAAGCGGCAGTACAGTGCTCCCTAACTACAATGCATTTTACACCTTGGATAAAGCGGATGACCTTATTAACTTATTTTTTGTTTATTTATTTTATACTCAATTTAGTTGTACATTTAAAGTGGATTGTAAGCTGTAACTAATGAAATCTTTTTTAAATCTAATTTAATTATACAAAATGTAATGAATATTATGGTTAAGAATATTCAATAAAGGGCTGTAAAATTAAGGCTATGTTAGGCAAGCCAGCAGCTTCTAGAAAGGCAGAGCATAGGCCAGTAGTTGTAAAATCAAAGGTTTGTGAATAAATATTATGCATTTAAATATACAAGTATGAGTTTAACTTAATAAGCAAGTAAGCAAATATATTTCCAGTGAAACAGAAAATTACATTGTTATGTGCAGTACGATTAAATTTAAGTTGAAAATGCACTCTTCTATGTTACTTCGCTTTCATCATAATCAGCTACTACTTAAACTTAATTTGCTTTACCAGCATGTCAGAACAATCACTTCTCTAATCTCAAAATCGCACACTTTTGTTAATAAGTGCATTTGCACCCTAGACCATTACATTGTTGTTCACTGTAGCCTCTATAAAGATAACCCAGCACACTGCACAGCTCAAATTTCAATTCCAGCTGCAGACGATTGCAACTACTGTCGACTGTCGACTGTCGACTGTCGAGTCCACGTTTGCCAGAAGAGGACGATTGTCATGCCAGAATGTGCACTTCCGCGTCCGTTTAGTTGTGTGAACTTAACAGTAAATTGAATTAAAATTTATTGTGAAAATTGCAAAATTCCAAAACGCAGCAGCAGCGGCATCAGCAGCTACAACGAGCAGTGGAGCTTCAAGGAGACATCAGCGCAAATCCAATACAAATAAAATTAAGTAAAAATGCACACATTCACATCGTTTGGCATGAGGGTTCTCTCTCCCTCGACGGGGGCGCCGTGTGTTTGCACAAAAATATGCAAATGTGATATTGTCGCTGGCGACATTTACAACAATTACAATAACAACGCAAAGCATGTCGAATGGTGGAATGGTAAAGAGGGGAGGAAACAACGATGGGTGTAGCAACTAACTGCGTGCGACATGTGACACGATATTCAGATAAAGACGGCCCACAGGCGGCGCAGCAGTGACTTAGGTGGGTAGGCGTGGCATTCATAGCATACTACAATACTATATGTACGCTCTGTATGCGTACATACACACACATATTTTGCATAAAAAGAAAGAGAAATATGCTTGGAGCTGGAGCAGCAGAGCAAGAAAACGAGCGAAGGCAGCACAGAAATCAAATAAAACAAATTTGGAATTTCACAGCAGACAAACAGCAGAATCTTTTTATACATATGCACATACTACACACTACACATATGAGTACACTCATACACTCATACACACATTCACATTACATGTGCAGCAGCAGCAGCAGCTGACTGTGAGCGAGAGCCCTGCACACTGTTGCCTAAACAGTCAGTATGGCGAGCGAGTCTTATTTTTTTTTGCTGTTTTCTGTATGTCGTATGGAAACAAACAAACTGACATTCAATTTAAATTCCTATACAAATAATTGCGTGGCAGTTCAAAATCTAAACAGATGGGTTGTAGGTCGATGCTTCCACAGCTACTGCTGCTGCTGTTGCAACCTGCGCTTAGATTATGTTGATTTTTGCGAGACTGCGACTGCGACTGCGACATTTACCTTAATTTGCCTAGCTCGAATGTCTGGGGAGACCGCGACGTCATGCAAATAATTATGCATTCCTTGACAGTTGCCCGGCAACGCTCGACACGCAAAATGAGTTCATCCTGTGCCATTATTTTGTGCTCATCACCTTTTTTCACCTCGCAAAGCGAAAGCGATGACAAAGAGTGCGTATCACTTTGAGAATGGTCGCATTGCAAATACCCTGTATACATTTCTTATTAAGTTGTTGCAACGCCTGCTCGCTCTTAAAGACAAGGGTATATAATCAAATTCGAATTGAGTCAAATATTGAAATATTCTCAATGCAGCGCACGCATCCGAGTTGCTCTTCTTCCCTGTCCTCTGGCTGGTGCTTACCTGACTGTGGCTTCAAACATTATCACTGCGGTTATCTATCTTCTCTTTGTTGCTGCTCCTTCCGTCCTACGCCATCTACTTTGCGCTATCATCATCAATGTTATCAACAGCTTAGCTAAAACTTTGCGCGACTCAAAGATGCACCACGTTCGACGTTTCGCTGCAGCAGCAGCAGCAGCAGCAGCCACTTCCTCATGCTGCTTGCATCAATGATTTTGATCAGATTTACTGACGCGCTGTCCAGCACAGCAATGCTGATGATGACGATGCTGCGGCTGCTGCTGCTGATAGAATGATGATGATGATGATGATGATGACGTCGCGGACACAGACTGCGTTTACCACTACTTTTATCTCGCTGCCCACAATATTTTTGCATTTATAATGAAATTCATCGTCATTTTTCATACTTGCACAAAGTGGATTTTTATTAGATTTGCATTTCTTGCAAAACCTTTTATATGACCGCGTACACTCTACATACATACATACATATATGTTTGTGCGTATGTATACTATATTTATATATACTCATGCATTTGTATATTCATCTTTCAACCATATGGTGGCAAAGTGGCTGTGGCAAAGAGCTTTGCCTCAATTGGCCGTCAAAAAGCATGATTTATTTTCTTTGTTCTATTAAACGTAATAGAATAACCATTAATATTATTATTAAATGCAATTCTCATGCGTATTTTCCACACAATTTCATATTACGGTCGAAACTATTTATAGCAGTAGAGCAGACAGTGCTATTACAAACATATTTTTCGAGAACGCATCGTGCAGCAAATATTCTATTAAATTAACTGTCAATCATTTGCGGTGACACTAGAAGTAAAGGCATCGATGACGTAGCTGCCGTACGTGAGACCAGAAACCCTAATACGAAAGTCATCAGATGATAATTCAAATTACAAAGCGCACCCTCTAATCCTAAGCACTCTTTTGTCTAACCACGACTAGAACATACCTTATAAGGACAGCCCAAGGGCATTCACTTCAAATTTTATATCCGGATTAATATAAAATTTAATTAAAAGAAAATGGTTTTATTCGTACTTTTTGTAATAAATGTTTTACAGTCTAATTAACACATTTTATAGCCATATTAGCATTTTTGCTTGACAGTCAGCGAGAGAGGTGCGTGCCAAGGAAAAGCCATGAACAACTATTGGTCTATTTTACTTGAGCACACACGTGTATGTGTGTGTGTGTGTGTGAGCTGTCGTCTGGGCCATAATTGAATGTTACACGTAAAATATTGAAAAATGCAGTGTGTTCATTATGTGGTCACAAAACGTGAGCATAGAATACATCGACAGACTCTTAGCAACGACGTAAAAAATGTTCGACATGTAAGCTACGACTGACAGGCGAAAAAAAAAAAGAAAACAAATTGCGAGTATGTATTTGAATTATGACAAGGGCGCGCAAATCGCTGGATGGCAATGCCCTCAACACGCAAAAGCAATTTCGAAATTTTACAACACTATATAATTGCGTATAGTATTTCCAGTATTTTTGAAAACATGTGTTGCGTTCACAACTTGGTCACACTTCTTTTTACTATTGCCAAAATAAAGACGCCGCCGCGTGCTTCGTTCACTGACAATTTTTGTTAAAAATCGAAATAAATAATGGATGACGAGGCGGAAACCTACAAATTGTGGCGCATTCGCAAAACCATCATGCAGCTTAGTCATGATCGTGGCTACCTGGTAACACAAGATGAGTTGGACCAGACATTGGAGCAGTTCAAAGAAATGTTCGGCGACAAACCCAGCGACAAGCGTCCGTCACGCTCCGATTTGATCGTCTTGGTGGCCCACAACGATGATCCGACTGACCAGATGTTTGTGTTCTTCCCCGAAGAGCCCAAGATTGGCATCAAAACCATTAAGACTTACTGCACCCGCATGCAGGAGGAGAACATCCATCGCGCCATTGTTGTGGTCCAAGGCGGCATGACGCCCTCGGCCAAGCAATCTCTGGTAGACATGGCGCCCAAGTACATACTCGAACAGTTCCTCGAATCCGAGCTGCTGATCAACATAACGGAGCACGAACTGGTGCCTGAGCATGTGGTCATGACTGCCGAGGAGAAGCAGGAGCTGCTCAGTCGTTATAAGCTGAAGGAGAACATGTTAATGCGTATCCAAGCTGGTGATCCGGTGGCTCGTTACTTTGGGCTGAAGCGTGGTCAGGTGGTAAAGATTATTCGCTCCTCAGAAACGGCGGGCAGATACATTTCGTATCGTTTGGTATGCTGAGAGATGTAGTCTAAGTACTTTATTATCGATGTAAGCGCAATAAAAGTCATTTTCTTGCAATTTTTGCATTTTTAATTCATAAAAGTATTGTTTGAAACCGGCTTTTCAGTATTCTAACGGCCAACGAAATTAGCGCACTAAGCTATTGATATTATTGCTTATTTTAGCATTTTAATTAAAGCTATTCATTCTGTAAAGATTAACGCATTTGTATAAATTATATATTATATGATTTTAATATTTTTAACAATTTATTTTCCCATAGCTTTTAAACGGTCAGAAATTGTTTGTTGTGCAACATTTAAGATTTCTGCCATTTGCTTTTGACTTAAAGTGTCATTTCCATCCAATATCATTTGCAATTCGGGGTTTTCAAACTTTTTCTCACATCTAAATCATTAATTCTGAACCGTTGAAACCATCTTTAGTATGTTGTACAAAATGTACAAAATTCGACATTTTTAACACGATGACAAAATATGATGTCTGTTCAATGACTTGATGTATACTAAATATATTTCACAGATGTCATAGAAAACACAAAAAAAAATAAATAAAGGCTCGTTCACAACAAATGTTCCCTAACGAGACATTTCTATCTTGGCGCTCACTTCATACCGGTCATTTAATATTTTTAACAATTAATTTCAAATAAATTGGAAATTGTGATAAACAGCTGTTTTGCACAACTTGAAGTTGGCTACGAACGCAAAACGCAAAAACCTGAATTCAGTGTGTACATCACGCATTCGGAAAATATTTACTGAAAAACAAAACATTGCTAAATGTCAACCTAACAATAAATTCACAAGCAATTTAAAAGCAGTTTAAGCGCCGGAAACTGCAACACGCGTTTCCCGAGATGTCTTCAGAGGAGCCTGATGCCGCTCCGGCGTCCGCCGAGGAGGATTCATCGGTGCACGATTACATAGAGTTGAAGGCAATGGAGAATGTGGAGGCAATGGAGCAAAAGCAACTTTATGCCTACATTGAAAAGCTGCATGGAATAATTAGGAAATACGACACGAAACTGGCGTCCTATAAAAAGAAACTGAAGCAATTAGTGAGGGAAAACTTTTAAACGAAAGATATTTCCACTAATTTACTTGCATTTAACATTACAGCTAAACAGAGAATCAAACAACGTTGGATGCAAATGCAAGCAAGCTGAAAATGGAGATTTGCCAGACAAAGAGAATGATCAGGATTTAGAAGCCACCAAAGAACGTGAGTGAAAGAATAAACAAGTAATCATTTTATTAGGAATAAGCACAATTCATTTGGTTTTGCTGGCAACAGCTGCCACCAAAGCTGCCCCACGACCCGAACCGTCCTCCGACAGCATAATATCGAATTCTTTGTCCGATTTGACCAGCTTCTGCATCGTATTGCGTATGTAGGTATCGAACTTAGGATGATATCGATACACAGATCCATCGATGCCCACAACTACCTTGCGATCAGAGATGCGATTGATTAATCCACTGATTCCAATGGCCACCAGTGTCGCTGCTCGGCTCGAGATGCACTCACAAATGTATCTCAGCTTCTGGCAATCCTCAACGGTTGCCTTTTCGATACCGAACAGCTGCTTGATGATGTGTCTGGTATTTGGGAGCTCGGGAAAAGAATCACTCTCGATTTCTGAAATATGCTTTGTCTCAAAGATGTCAATATTGTGCTGCAGAATCGCGGCGTACTCAGCACGTCTATTGCCGGCGCCCTTAAAGATTGCATTCCGCTCGAGAGCGCGCACCAAGACGAGACGCACAAGCTCGCCCAGATACATGCCCGAGGTCATCTTCTCGAACAGCTGCTGTGCACGATTAATGGACTTGCGATCCACCTCGTTGTCGTACTCGGTACGCACAAAATCCAGCTGTCCACTCTCACCAAAGGCGCCCCACTCGCAGTTGACAATGACCTGCTTTTCCTTGCGCTTGAATTGCGCATCCAATAGATCCACATTGTCTACATGCTCCACATAGCAGGCATTGCATCCCGTGCCCACAATGACGCCAACACGGCACTCAGGATTGCGATGCGCACAAGACATGAGTGTTCCCGTTGTGTCATTGAGCAAGGCCACCACTGCAATATCCGCATCGCCACGCCGTCTAATGGCCTCGTGCAGCATGCGACCCACATCCTCGCCCTCGACGCCGGGGCAGCCAAAGCCTTTCGTCCAACGCGTCAGCATTGCCTCTTTGAGACCCGCTTGGACACAGGGAAACGAGAAGGTGAATCCCAGCGGCAGATAGGCGCTGCTCATGTTGTGCTTGTGCACAAACTTGGCCAGACACTCGGCAATGTGATCGAAGAGCTCCACACCAGGCCCAATCATCAAGTCCTTGGGCACTGCATAGATCTGTGACTCCACCGTAGCATCGTGATGACCTTTGAGTGACACGAGCAGCACACGAAAGTTGGTGCCACCTAAATCCAAGGCCAGATACTTGCCCATCTCATCGCCAGTGGGCAACTCTTGCACATAGGTGGGAAAGCATTTGGTATTCGACTGCGAGTTTGTCGAGCGTCTTAGGCCCTTGGCAATCTCAAGGCAGAAGCGACTGTACACCTCTTGCACCTGATAGTCGCTGAGCACAAAGGCTTGCATAAGTTCGCGCAACTCCACGTCCATCACTCTGGCGGCTTACTATATATATTTTATAATTCAATTTGTTTTCACTTTGTGAGGTTCCAATTGACCGACTGAATGCCTCGAACGATGAGTAACAACTAACCAGCCACCTGCCCAGCGTGTCAGGCTGTATCACTGTATCACTAGTGAGGCGACGGCGTTAGTAGGTTGCTTTGCACCTGATAAGACACAGCTCTAAATTCGTATTGCCATTGCCATTTCCTAGACGTAGTAGCTAGTTTGCAATCTTGGCATCAAGTAAATAAAAACAAAATTTGCCTTAGTTGTGCCAAAGCGAATTCGAATTCAAAATACGCAGCGTATGCTAAACAACAGCGTGAGGCGATTTTGTGACAATTTCCATTGGTCATTAACAGACTCACATTATAAACTATATATATGTAGAGATTTTGCTTAGTATTAGATTTATAGAAATTATCAATTTTGTAGAAACTTGTATGATGAAGAGATAGAAAGTTGTATAGAGTATTATAATTATTTTGTTATCACTTTATAGACATTTTAATTGTTCATTATTTTATTCGTCAAAATTTATATTAGTTGAACGACTTAAAAGATACAGATTGTAAGGTTTATAGAGTATTACAATTATTTTGTTATCAGCTCGCAAACATTGTCATTGTCTTTTATTTTATTCGTGAAAATGAAAAATATTTGAAGAACTTTTGAGGTACAGACTGTGAAATATATAGAGTACTGGAATTATTTGGATTTCTAATTTATAAACTAAACTAGACATTTAAAGTGTTTTAAATTCAAAATAATAATATATGAATTAGGGACATTCCAATTCTAATTGTAAGAATGCAATGCTGTTTCTGTTTATTGCTTGTTATCAATTTTAAATTACTTTATTATTCTTAAGATACCCGTTGTAAAGCAGCACATCCGCTAAGCTAGTTGAAAACATCAATATTATTATATATATATGTGTAGTTTATTGTTAAAAAATCATAAAACGTGCCGTGAGTACGTCAAACATCGAGTCTTCTGTAGTTAATGCGATTGATTAGCGCCAGCTAGTCGATTAAGGTTGGGGGACATCATGATGTAAGAAACTTGACATTTGTACACGATTATGATGGGATTTACTGATAGCGTTCAGCTACTCACTTGGACTAGTATTATGAATTTATATAGTATATATACTAGTGCGAATAATTTGATTTCTTCTTGAATTTTTTGTGTTTAGTTTCGGCCAGCGATGCCTTCAGCTTTGTGGATGAAATGCGTCAGGCTGCGAAGCATGCAGAGAATCTGAACAATTTCGTATACGAGCCGACGTCGGGCATGTACTACGATCCAAAGACTGGCTACTACTATAATGCGGTAAATAATTTACAACAACGTAATCTTTATGACGTGCTTGCTATATGCAATGCATTGCAATGCAATTTGTAGGGTGACTTTTGGAGGTTATCACTAACTATGAGCCTACATCAATGCCCACAACTATATATAGAGTGTTTGTTAGTTGAGTTTACAATCGTGTTCATAAAATTCTCTCTTTCCAGGAGTATGGGCTTTACTACGACGGTAATACGGGCTGTTACTATACCTATGATGAGAGCAAAGATTCGTACGAGTTTCACTCACAGGCCCAAGTCCAGGTGAGTGTGGAGTGTGGTCGCTGTAATGCGACCATCACGCACGTATATTCTACGCTGTTTATTCTT
Source organism: Drosophila niveifrons (assembly GCA_035046325.1). Classification (NCBI taxonomy): domain Eukaryota; kingdom Metazoa; phylum Arthropoda; class Insecta; order Diptera; family Drosophilidae; genus Drosophila; species Drosophila niveifrons. The sequence continues at coordinate 28,941,933 of JAWNOC010000052.1, forward strand.
GAATTAATCTTGAATTCTTCTTCCATCTTCCTTGTGATTGCAAGTGTGGGCAGCACGAGCGCCTCGATCACTTCGTCAATAGTAGACTCTTAGCTGATTTTCGCAAACTAAGCATAGACCGAATGCGTAGCAATGCATTAGGTAAGAGCTGAAACCCAGAATGTGTGATAAAAACGCGGATTTCTTTTTCTTTTCGCTGGTTTCAGGCAAACGCAGCAGCGAACGGCGAACAGCCAGCAAATAATGGCGATGTTGATGACGAGGATGATGTCCAGGACGTTGATGTTGAGTTCGATGAACACGGCGGTGTGATAACTGATCTGAAAACATTGAAACAGATCAAGGCTGAGAAGCAAAAGGTCAAAGAACGTGCCGAGAAAAGCAAACGCAAGGCCAAGAAAAAGCATAAGAAGGCAAAGAAGCATAAAAAGAAACATCGTCGTCACAGAAGCAAACGGCGCAAGCATTCCGACAGCGATGTGGATGACAATGATGCCGAAAACCCCCACAAGAAGACAAAAAGCAAGAAGCCCGATGCGGAAGACGGTGAACTGTCGCAATCATCGAGCAGCTCCAGCTCCGAGTCCAGCGATGAAGAAAGCAGCAACTCGGACAGCAGCGTGCCTGTCTTTAAGGCATCCGGTCGCTTTCAAGGTTTTAAGAAATTCGCGTTTTTGTCTCGCACATCACGCAATCCGCATCACCCACAAATCTAATCCAATCTTTATTACTGCAGATATTGCCAAAAAGTATCCACCTTCGCTGCGCATTATTGTGCAGGAGACCAATGTGCAGGAGCTGACGGTTGGTAGCCTTCACTTAATAACCTACAAAGGAGGATCGCTGGGTCGCGAAGGAGCACACGATGTCATCATACCGGATGTCAATGTCAGCAAGTCGCACATGAACTTTCACTACGACACCAAGAAGGGCATTTACAAATGCCAAGACTTGGGCTCTCGCAATGGAACTCTGCTCAATGGTGTACGCATGTCGGAGCCCAAGATAAATAGCGGAGCGCAGGACTTGGTGCATGGCAGTGTCATTTGCATTGGTCAAACGAAGCTGTTGTGTCACGTGCATGAAGGCAACAGCACTTGTGGATTGTGTGAGCCTGGATTGTTAATTGGTCCAGCTGCGCCAGCAACAGCAGCTGCCACAAGCAATGCCAAAGTACTGTCGCATCGGGAGCAGCTAAAGAAGCTGCAAAAGAAGTACGGCCTGGAGAATGAAAGTGAGTTGCAACAAACTAAATAAGACTGGCAATGTATTTATTATATGTGTTTATAGAATTCATTGACTCAAACGCCAGTTCGGATCCAAATTATAATGATCGCAGCGCACAAAGACGCATCAAAGTGGGCAGCAGCACGGACAAGGAGAAAACCGAGACTGCATGTGTTCACACGTGAGTTGAAAGATTATTTCTCAGTCTTAATTGCTATTAACTTATTTCTATGCATTCCAGTGAGATTGCCAGCTCGAACAAGGGCTTTAAAATGCTGAGTAAATTGGGCTGGCAGAAAGGTGACACTTTGGGCAAATCTAATCAAGGTCTTCTAACTCCTGTAAGTAATTTAATCTTAATATGGATAGAAAAACTTCTAAACTTATTTTCTTGCCAGATCAACGTTGTGGCCAATGAGGGCACCACAGGACTCGGCAGCACGGAACCATCAACTGCAGCTACTTCTCGATCAGTGGACAAACGCAAATTGGCTAACCTAAAGATTACTCAAGCACGCTATCAGCGTGCCAATGATATCTTCTCGGTATCCGATGAGAGTGATTAAAACAAAAACCTTGAACTAGTTTTGAAACACATTTAATTAACAATTACTCATACAATTTATGATCGTAAGTATACATATATTTCGTATAAGAGTATACCGAAGTATACGCATGTTTTTTTTATATAATTAGAAGATCTTGCTATATGTGGTTAAGCTATCAGTCAATTAATTAATATAGCTTCACTCAATAAACAAAATACATTGAATGTGAAAAGACAAAAAAAAAAATGTATTAAAAAATAATAATAATGTAATGTGTGTATATTTAGAGTTATAAATAAATTAAATACATTCGCTTAACTCTTGATGCGGGTGAACACAAGAGAGTGAGAGAGTGATGCGCGTGCCAATCAATCAATTTGTATAAATAATGAATTAGTTTATGTTTAATACAAAAGCCTCTTAAGATATGTGGTTTTCTTGCTGCCACAAATTTGTGGCGATATTACATACGCGAATCGTTGCAATAGATGTGCTTAAAGTTGTTGTTGTTGTTGTTGCCAGTGCTGTGGATGATGAACGATGACGACGACGACGACGATGATGATGGATGGAAATAGTGTTAATATCGGAAATGCGCTAATACTTTGCCATTTAGTAATATCGTATATATGTAGTTATATGTATGTGTATATATGTAATCGTATTTGTATATATATATGTATGTTTGTATCTATGCTTGCTAAACGCACAACGAGAATCTTTGGATGTTGGAACTACACAGAAATGCGCTATATAGTAGTATGTATGTAATGTATGTATGTATCGCGTTATGAAATTATATTTTTGCTAATTTGTTCTAACAGACGCCCGTCGATCGAACGCCAATAAAATATCCTGTGGCACACGAATCCTTGCGCATCTCGCACCACGAGTTATACGTGTGATTGTTGTTGCCACAGATTTTGTCCGACCGAAATTGCTATAAATATTGAGAGTAGTGAGTTGCTTGCTTGTTCATTTTACGAGTTGAACACTTGCTGTTCTTGTTGTTACTCACCGTCCGCTGCTGCTTGCGGGCGCATTTGTAGCGACAGGAGACGCAGCGTGGCATGTGCGTACGCAGGTCGATGAGGCAAGTATCCTTTGGGCCGCACTTGATGTCCGCACAGGTGACGTGGTCCGCTGCAAAAAAAGAAAAACCTCAGTTTACGAGTCGCACACATTTAAAACAGTCTTGTTGTTTTTTTATTATATTTCGTTGCATTTTATGTCTGGCAATTTCAGGTTTCAGGCTTTAATGGCTCCTCGTGCAGATCCTGAACTTTGCCAGCTGTTAAGGCCACTAAGAGGCAACAGCAGCTGGATATGTCGCGAAATTCTGTTAATGTCGCGGAAATATATTTCGCTTGCAATCATAGCAGAGAATTATTCACTTATTGGCAGCACATTTGTATGCGCAACATTCTCGATTATTGTCATTACTCAAGAGCGCTTACAGCTGTTTTGGCGTTTTTAAATTGGGTGTTGTCCTTGTTGTTCGGCGTTCGGTTAAGCCGCAAGGCAACACAAGACACAGCACACAGCAATTTTCAACGCTGCCACATTATTCACACCACAGGCGCACGTTGCATGCAACTGCAACTGCGACTGCGACTACAACAATGTACGAAGAGAGTCCGCCCCTTTCTTGACATGCGCAAGACGGTAGCCAAGTGGCAAGTACCACAAGTGGCTGCAGCCAACTCAACGACGCAGTCGCCACGCTGTATGTGTGTGTGTGTCTGACATATATCATTTACATGATCTTGCGAGGCGATGCAACAATGTTGCAGGCTGCCTTGAGGGCAATGTTGTGCACAATTGCTTAGCAGTCAACGCGGCAGTTGAATGCAGAGACGTTGCAGCAGTTGCAGATGCATGCTCTGTTCGCTGCACACAATTCGTAACAGTTAACGTTTATTAATTTCAACTACCAATTATTACTGTAGGCTGCAACGTCCTTTTGTCGTTGTCGTTGTTGCTGTTGTCGACGTTGTCGCCTGCTCCCATTCTGCGACACACCTCGTCGCTGCACTTGTTGATTGTGATGGATATGTCGGACTTGGCGGCCTGGCTGCCTCAGCTGATAATGCCGTCACAATGCAAGCCAACTGTAATTTGTTATGTCGACGTGGTTTAATCAACTCCACTGACTCCACTGGCTGCAGCCGGTTTCCATTCAGAGCCACAGCCACAGAGCAGTAGACGCGTCTGACACGCTGCTGCTGCTGCTGCTGCTGGCGGGCGGGCGGAACTCATTGCAACATTGTGTGGCATGGCTAAAGATTCGTCGTGCTCTTGGGTCACATACAAGCACACGTTGGGCTGGCTTGGCTTGACTGCTTGGACTGTCTGGCCATTTTGGTATTGCGTGTTGTTTAAGGTGATTTTAATACGATCGTAAACTTCAGCCAGCCCCAGACGCAATGGACGCTGAGCCAGACACGAAAGTGACGTCGCTGTTGGGGACACAGCTCTCCCTGTGTGTATGTGTGTGTGTGTGTGTGTGTGCAGGGGGACCAGACCAAGCAGAAGTTGCAATCACAGTACCTGTGTTGCCCTCCTCTGCAGCGCGTCGTCGTCGTCGTCGCGAAAATGGCGTTTTTAATGGCTTGTACGTGTAGTCATATTTCTTGGGGCAACACTCCGTGGCAGCGGCGGCAGAAGAAGATGTGTCTGCTCTTTTTGGGCTCTCGCTTATAGGCTCGATCGGGAGGCAAGCAAATGTTTATGTGAAAGCAGTCACACACACACACACACACACACACACACACACACACACACACACACACACACACACACACGGGAAACCATAAACTTACTAACCATAAAGATAAAATGCTTAAAAACCAACAACAGCAAAACAAAAAAACAACAACAAAAAATGCATAAAGACACACGCACTGCAGCCAGAAAGAGAGTTATACACGATTATGTGTATGCATTATTTTATCAGATGAGGACACAGACGCAGATTAAGACACAGACAGAGGAATGAGCAACCGCATCAGACTCTAGAACCTGAATCAGTAAGAGGAATAGCAGACAGAGCAGCAACGCGCAGGAACTGAACAGAAGCTGTCTAAAAAACAAAAAAAAACAGTATCCTCTTCATGCCAAGATCATCAGCCAACAAAACACACACACACGCACTCGCAGCAGTGCTAAAAGCAAAAGTGAATAATTGTTAATGATCTTAATTTATTTTAATATCCGGCTACCGTGCAAACAGCTCGTGCTAAAAGGGGCAAAGGCAACAATGAGCCGAAGGCAATGTTCTTTGGAATTTATTGCACGCACACTAAATAAATACGAATACGTCTGAATACAAGCGGCCTAGCACTCACACTCAGACTGGCACTCGTAATCGTAGCACTAACAGCTAAAAAAACAAGAGAACAGAAGCCAAGAAATAACTATATTTTTGGCATGAGGATATAAGTTAGAAATATCATCAACTTTAGCATCAATTCTGCCGGCTTAAGTTCTTTGTTTTCTTAGTGCCATTTCTATTTAAATTAATTAAATAATATAGTAAAAATCATCATTTTTTCTAACTTATTCAAAAGTCTTAATAATTAAAAGAAAATATGTCGAACAGTAGTTTATGGTAAAAATACATACAGATAAGTAAATCTAGATTAAAAAGGGTATTGCAAATATTGATGTAAGATTTTTTTCGATCTTATCAAAAAACCATCTTGGAATACGATTTCTAGGTTGAAAAAATCTTTAATCAAGATTTTTATTCTTAATTTGCATTTTAAGATCTTAATTTTATAACCATTTTAAATAGTCTTAATTTAAGATTGTTTGATCTTAAGTTGGGATTTTCCCTTTTTGGTTTGATTTTAAAAATTTTCCATTCTAAATACAATATTATGATTGCGAATTTCAAGATTGAGCAATCTAGATCTTTTTAGAATTTCAATCTTGATTTAAGGATAAACCATCTTGGTTTAATTTTGATATCATACAATCTTGATACATGATAGTAAACATAAAACCACACCATGTTCTAGAAACTTTTATGAACTAATTTACTAACTTTTAGAAGAAAATATATTTCTAAAGCTGCACTACAAAATGTTCAATTAACTGCAGATTTTCGTTCCGTAATTAAAGGTGCTTAACTTTGGCGTAATTCTTGAATAAGTCTTCCATTGCAGTTGTTATTGCAACTACTAAACAGCGATTGGCAATCAAGCAGTTAGCACTTTAGGAATCGAATGTCTAAATGGTTTAATTGATTAGCCCACGTATTTGCTTACAACAAATGAATTTGGCACATGCTAATCAAAGCAAAAGAGTGAATAGAAAATGGACAAAGCTGCTATTAAGTCAGTATTATGTATGTTTGTAATTGCTGCAGTTCAAAGTGGATGTGGATGTTGTTTGTTGTGGAGAATTTAAGCGAGCAGCTGCGCTTGGTTGTTAAGTAGTTTTCCTTTTTTAGTTTTTGTTTTTGTTTTCAGTTACTTTTTAACATTAATTACAGGCTGTAATTTGCAACAAAACACTGCAATTAGCACGCAATTGCAGCCGGCAGCCGCCTATGACACACTAAACCAGTTTGGTCACTCGTCTGTCTGTCTATCCGTCTGTCTGTCCGTCTGTCTGTCTGTCCGTCTGTCTATCCGTCTGTCTGTCTGTGTGTCAGTTTGCCAGATATGTGTAGATATGGCGCGCGAGAATGCAACACCCGCCACGCCTTTAATTGGCTCTGAGACTGACACCAAGGCGGCACAACAACGAGAAACGACAATGACTGAGATGCAACAACAACAACAACAGCGACAACGGCAACATTTGATTGTGGGCGGCCAGCGGCTGCAGCGTCTGTTTTGCATGTAATTAATTGGAAATCGGAGTTGATCAATCGCATTGTAACCACAAAATTAATAAGCATGAATTATGCCGAGACCCATCGTCGTTGTTGTGGAAGCACACACCACTCAATGTAGACCAATGCTGACAGCGACAGCAACAACAACAACAACGAGAGCAGCTGCGGCAGCAACTGCAACAACAACAACAGCAACTGGCTAATCAAATTGCTGGCAATCATGGAACCGTATAAGCAAATGTAGCAATTTCAGCCAACAAACACCGAGAGCAACTTAATATGGCTCGGCAGTTGCAGACAGCAAACAGCAGACAACAGACAACAGACAACAGTGCGACAGCGACAGCGACACACACAAGCAACACAGCTATGACAACAACTTGTGGTTGCAAAGTTGACTTGAAACTTCAGCCAAGCCAAGTCAATCAAATGCAAAATTGCGGTTTCGCGTTGATTGTTGTTAAATTTACACGGCCACTAACGTTACCAACAACCACATGGACAACAGCAGCCACAGCAACAGCAACAACAACAGCAGCAACAGCAACATATAGTTGCAATTGCAATAACAAGGGGCAAGCAGCAAACTGCAATTGCTGGCAATAATTTGCCCAAACCACCAGTAAAACGGCATCGAACTGACTTTTAAAAGCTTATCAATCAACAATCATCAAAATACTTGCGAGTAGGAATACGAATACAATTCCAATACACAAAATTACATACCTCGACACGGTCCCGGATACGCCACAGCAATTGATCGTCCAATTTTGCAAATCATACGATTTATATCACAAGTGCTCCTGTATGTCTTGCCATCCACCCCGCACACCGCCCGTCGCTGCTGTCGATGCTGTGACTTTGCCTCATCGCTATCCAGATCGTATGCAGCACTCTCATCATCAACATCATCAACATTATCATCATCATCATCATCGTCCCAGGGGCAATCAATTTTGCATACTATGCAATGTGGCATCATGTACTGATCCTCCACACAAGTCAGTCCGTTCACACATTGAACGCCATTGCAGCTGGCTGCAAGGATGCGAAAAATTTAATTAAATTATAGTGGTATGTGAAATCAATTTGAATGCAATAATATAATGGCAGAGTGAGTGCACAAACAAGGTCAGACTGAATGGCAAGGAAATTGCTTTTTAACTGCACTATATTAAAAACACGATTTTAAGATTATTGATAAAACTAAATTGATTTCCAAGTAATAGGTTTTTATTTCTTTATAAATAATACTGCATTATTCATTTTACATTACTCATTTTAAATGGGGGTTTCAATTAATTATAAAAATAAATAGAAGACTGAAAGTTGCAAATTTTGTTTAATTTGTTAATGTACATTACTCTTAATTTCGGAACATTAGTTTTACATATTTCTGACTGAATATGACATTTCGAAACTTAAGCAACGTAAGTTAAATGCTTGTTTTCTTGAATGAATTTAATATTACACTATAAATTGTAAGTAGTTATTAATTCGCAAGAGAAATAAATTGAAATATTGAATGAATATTTAATTAAATAATTTACTTATAATTTGATAGCATTTTAAGTGAATTTTGGTAAAGACAATATTATCTATAGTATTCATGATTAGTGAGAATTTAATTGCGATCAGAAAAAACTTATATGTTATTTAAGAAATACTTATGTATTATGCGTATTGCATTGGGGTTTAATCTGCTTTAGCTGACAATCTGGTATATTTTGACTACTATGGTATATTTCGAATTTAGTATATTAACGATATACCAAATATGGCCTTAAGTACTATATTTATATTGTTATTTTTTATATATTATGTTTGTTACTTTTTTGTTGATATTGTTTATGTGCAAAATTTTCATTGGTCAACTAAATTTAGTTGCACAGAGATTCCTGACATCTTAAAATATGTTGATTTAAATGCTTGCGCATTTTTCAGCAACTTTCTCTTAAAGTGCAAAACGTAATTCATATTTGTTTATGCAAATGTGAAATCATATTCACAAAATTACTATTTCCAATACTCGATTCCAAGTATTTTTAGGCAAAATCAGTTTGCCCTTGCAATATTGACGGTATGACATGTGTTTTGTGTGATTGTTCTATAAATAAAAACTGTTGCCAATTTCATTGATTAGCGCCCAAAAATGCACGCTTGAACACTTGAATGCACAGCCACACATTCGAGTGTGTGTGTGTGTGTGTTTGTGTGTATAGATGTTTTTATCCGCACAGCTATAAACTGTCAAATTTATCAGTGCACATGGCCCGTTAAAACGCCTTGGCGCCAATCGTGACACACGCAGCAGCAACAGCGGCAGCAACAGCGGCAGCAACCAGAAGAGAGCAATGAAATCGCATTCATTTTTCTGCACAAAATTACGAGCAAGAAAGTCGCATTGAAGGCGTTGCTGTTGCCGTTTGCTGGCAACAGATCTGCATTGCCACAGCCAATAGCCACAGTCAAGATTGCCGATTGCAGATTGCACATTCCACAGATCTAAAAACTGAGGCTGCAGCTGAAGTCGATTCTGTAGCTGAAGCTGAAGCTGCTGTTTGTCGTCATTGGCACGCGCCAACATTAGATGCTTGGTTGCTTGCTGCTGCCGATGTTGTTGGTGTTGCTGTTGGCTGCCACTGTCGTTGCCGTTTTATGTCTGGCAAGCAGCAACAACAAGCGACAGGCGGCGCGCCGCTTGCGGCTAATCCAACAAGTTCTTTTGGCCGTGCAAACAGTTGCCTCTCCTCATCGTTCTTGTACATTTTTATTGATCATTTGAGCATGTTTGCGAGTGCTTCCTGTATCATTAAATTATTACACAACATTCGCAAGCGGTGAGCGGGGGAAAAAAAAAAATAGCCAAACAGCTCTCGATGGCACGGTCCATTGATCGGGCGAAAAAACCATTAGGTTGCTATGCGAACAGTGTGTCCAGTTGATCAGTTGATCGGTTGATCGGTTGAGCAGTTGATTGCTTGATTTCAGTGCAATGCATTGCGGCGACAACTTGTTGGCCGTAATTGAAATGTGCAATAATTTGTCATCTAATCTAATTGCGGCGCCGCTTCGTTTTTGGCACGCAAACTCTCAAAGCTATAACTGAGAATACACTGGCATATATAACACATGAGTTAAATTCCTAACCAAATAACCCACATCTCCTTTAACGGCCAAAAATTTCAACGAATCATAGGAAATAAGCAAACGATTTTCTACTTGACCTCAATTTGAAGCAAAATATAAAGTTAAGCGACAAAAATGATAGCTTTGATAATAGATAATCATAAATAAGTTTTAATGATATGAGCTTAAAGTTTAGCCCAAAAAAGGTTGCCTATAATGTTTGTTGCTAAATTCCTAAATCTAAATAGAGGCAAGTAAGAATGCTATATTCAAGGCTGCTTGACTGTGAAATACCCGTTACCCATTTACAATAAAAATGTTGAAGCTGGAGTCAAACAATAATAGCTGCAGTTTTTAAGATTTGCGTATTATGGTATGCGGTGTACTCTATGGTATATTTTGTATTTTATGATATATTTGGAATGTATTAATATGGTGTATTTTTACTTAATGGTTCTAAAAAAAAGTAATAGCGGGTAATTATGCCAAGCAAAATCGATTCAGGCTTTCTTTGCTCCAGAAAGAATGTTTCTTAACAAATATAGTGTGTTGGTTGGTGGAAAAGTTACTAAGCATTGGCAATTAATGATTAGTGTGTTAATTCTTTATTTGCACTCTGGCATCTACGTCCAAATGAGGTAAAACGCACTAAAGGTGTAGCCAATGTTGCATTCAACATTTGTTTCTCAGACTCTTACTCATACTCATTGTACTTAATATACTGATAGCGATTGCGATTGCGATACTCACTCTTGCAGTGGCCGCGATAGGCGACCTCAAGTTGGGCGTTGTTGGTGCGGCAGGCACGTTTGCGCAGCTGGCATTCTGTGTTGTAGGTGCGACCATCATTGCCACAAACCGGATTTGTGTGGTGTTGTTGCTGCTGCTGCTGTTGCTGTTGCTGTTGGTGAGAATAAGAAGTGGCAGAATGAGGCATTTGTGAGGCAAAGTGTGCTGCTGTTGCTGCTGCTGCTGCTGCCCTAAAGAGTATGCAATGCTTTGCTCTTACTTACCACAATTGGCGCTGCCTCATAAATTCCAGCCAGATATGTTAAATCATCGGTATTAGCCAAGTGGCTGTTGCTGTTGCTGTTGCTGCTGCTGCTGCTGCTGCCGCTGCTCGTGCCCGATGACGCAGCCGTTTCACTTCCGTGTTCAGCCAGATACAGACGACGACGTGCGCCAGTCCCAGACCCAGACCCAGTCCCAGACTCAGAGCCAGACCCAGACCCAGACATTGTGGTATTCGCTGTCAGCAATATGCCTTCTGCTGCTGCTGCTGTTGCTGTTGCTGCTGCTGTGTGCGGCTTATCCTTGTGGTTGTGCTTATGCTTATGCCTGCGCTGCTGCGATCCATTGTCGTATTGTTGTTCGTGATTTGGAGCAAGCTGCTGTTGCTGCTGCTGCTGCTGCTGCTGATGTTGGTGTCTGACTCGAGCTGGAGCATTGTCTTTCTGCTGCTGTTGCTGCTGTCTGTTAATGTCGTTGGCGGGTTCATTAGCATTTGCCAGCTTGTGTCTAGACTGAGCTGTCTGCGCAGGCGTCGTGGACGACGAGTCATTGGCTCCTGTCGCCGTCGCCGTTGCCGTTGCCGTCACCTTCATCGCTGTTGTTGTTGTTGTTGTTGTTGCCGACGTTAGCGTCGTCATTGATCTTGTTAAGTGTTTGCCATTGTTGTTACTGCTGCTGCTGCTGCTGCTGTTATTTTTTCTATGTCTGCGACGATCGTAGCCCCGTATCGGCGCCAATCTCTCCATCTCCAATTCTTTCTCCCATTCCGCTTCCCTCTCCGCTTTTATCTGCATCTGCACTCTGCCGCCGTTGCTGTTGCCGTTGCCCTCCATATGCAATCGTCTGGTTGTCGGCTGCTCTTGCAAATTGCTGTTGCTGTTGCTGCTGCTGTCTATAATCAAAAGTCTTCTGTGTTTCGTTTCGCCCAGCATCCCCCTTCGACGACTGGTTCGCTTTGGCATTGGCATTGGCTTCTCTTGCAGTTGATTTCTTTGGTTATCAGTACCGTTGCTGTTGTTACTGTTGTTGTTGCTGCTGCTGCTGCTTTCGCTTTGACGTTTGGCGCCATCTAAACCTAAATTGGCATTTGTAATTCCACTAATTAGACTACGTGAGCCACGTGGCGGCATTGCGGACAACAACAGCGCTGATGATTTCGGTGGTTGCCACGACTGTTGCTCGGCAACATTGTGATGTTGTTGCTGCTGCTGCTGCTGTTGCAGCTGATGCTTGCGCCGTAGTGTTGCACCGCACTCAGGTGCACACACACATTTGGGCCTTCCTTTGCGTTTCACGCACTTTTTGTTTGGCCCACATTTAAAGCCTTTGCAACTCTCTTGAAATAAGGCAAATTCAAAAGAGAATACAATGATTTAAAATTGCTGCTAGACTACATCGGCAACCCTACTTAATTCGTAGTACTTAGATTTAACTTACCTATGCATGGCGCACACTCAACGCCACCTCCGATGGCCGTGGCAAAGAAATACTCCACACTGCTCAGCTCGCGATCCGTGTAGGAGAATGTCTGGCTGACACCGCAGCAATCAGATTTTGTGATGTTTGTTGAAAAGATTTTATTGCATTTCCCGCTGCCAAGATGCGTTTGCCAGCAGGTGCCAGCTGTGGCAAAAGCAATTAAAATAAAACAATTAATTCAATTCTAAATATAAAACAAGTTAAGAGTTCTAAATTAAACTAAATACGATCTCAAATTATTTCTACGTTGATGCATTGCAACTCTTTTTGACATCTTTTTGGTTCAATGGTTTTATGAATGAATTTTGAATTTTTATATATTTCTATCTTGAACGTAGAATATAGAAAACCTATTTCTAAATTTATCAAACAATCCGTAGGATATAAACACATGTTTAGAGTAATTGGACTGCCAGCAATTTTTATGGCTGCTGTCGCAAAAGTAAATCGATCGGCCATAAAACTTGCCAAAATATGAATACACTATTATAGTATAATCTTTGAATATAGTGAGTAAAAAGATGACAGCATGCTGATACTGATGCTTATGTGTTGAAAGACTTAAAATGAAACTATTAACAAAATTGTGTCGACAACTATTTCCTGTACAAAGATAAATGGGGACTAGGATAAAAGACAAAGCGTTATTAAAAGCATATCATTTTTTCTTTTTATGCTTTTATAGTATTTCTGTTTCCTTCACTAAAAAGAATTCGTTTCAAATTCATTTTTGGCAAATGGGATAAACAAATATGTTGTGAATGCTGTGAAAAATTGCGTCATTTTTGGGATAAAATGTGTCACATTTTTAGGCAAATATTCGCGGAACAAAAAAAACAAAAAAGAATAGACAAACAACCGAGGCGAGTAAGCGAAAATATGGGTACTCAAAACGATCGAGCCGCCAATGAGTTTGAGTGTATGTGAGTGTGAATGTGAGTGCGAGTACTCGTAAATTGGCAAGCTGGCGCCACTTTAATATGATTCGAGTAGGTTTTACGACCACTGGAGGCGATTATTCTAATATTTTTGAATGAAGACGGTCTGGGAGTGAGTAAAGCAAAGAATGAAATGAAATTGAATGCATGTATGTATGTATGTGTGTGTGTGTGAGCTTGTATCTAGTATCTAGCTTGATGCTCATTGACAGTTACTTACCCGATGTGAGACGCATGCTCAGCAGCAATGCAATTAACAAAGTCATCAATGGCAGTCTAGACTTGGCCGCCGACAACATCACGGTTCTAGTTGTTGTTGTTGTTGTCGCTGATGATGTTGCTGTTGCTTTTGTAGTTGCTGCTGCTACTGCTGCTGCTGCTGTTGTCGTCAGGCTGTTGCTGCTCTTTTGTAGACTAGAACTAGATAAATGTTGCTGCTGTCGTTGCTGTTGTTGCTGCTGCTGTTGTCGCGATGGCTGCTGTTGTTCACGTGCCGTTGACACCTCGTCATTAGCGTCATCCTCAGCGTGCGTAGTGCGTGTATGTGAATGTGAGTGCGAGTGCGATTGTGGAAATGCTACCAGTTGTAGATGTCTCACTGCGGTCGCATTGACGTCATGGTCATGGCCAAACACATACGCATACGCATTCCCATGATCATCGGCATTGGCAATAATGCGGCCAGCATAGCGCAAGCAGCAATTGGCTGCTGCTTGCAAAACCTTCCATATGATTACTATAAATAAACTTAGAATTGTGCTACATTTGCGAGCAATTGTTGTTGTTGTTACTGTTGCTGCTGCTGCTGACGTCTTCGTATCCGTCTTTGACAATGTTGCCGCTAATTGGTTTGGTGTACGAGCTACGCAACAGGCAGGAAGTGCGCGCATTGTCAGAATGTTTCTGCGCTTATATTTGTAATTTGATTTTAGAAATGTCAAATTGTTCTGACTGTTTGTTTGATGCTGCAGCATGACAAGGCAAACGACAACGATAGACGACGATTGCTGCAGAGCAAAAGAGAAAGAGAGAAAGAATTGAAAACAAAAAAAACACAATGCATACGTAAGAAATTTCAATTAAATAATCCACAACACACACAAGTATTTTAGAAGCAATGTTAGGAGGGAGTCGACTGTAGATCGAAAAGAGAAGAGAAGAGAAGAGAAGAGGAGCTGCAACAAGCACTTGAATGAAGCACATGCTTCAAGCAGCATGATGCAACTCCAGCAACAGCAACAACAACCATTGCAACAGTCAAGACAGTCAAGCACAAAGAATTTGTTGTACAAAAAATACAGCAAAGAAGCAACAATTAAGTCTGAAACGTTGAGTTGACATTGAGCAGGCGGTTTTCAAAATGCGACTACTAAAAATAAAGAACCTGTTGCTCTTGCTGTTGTTGCTGTTGCTCTGCCTCTGACTCTGAATGTGGCTGTCGTCGTCGTCGTCGTCTCCGCTGTCATCGTTGTTGTCTGCAATGTGCCCCAGCGACGTCGCAGACAAGCCGACAGACAGACGGACAGACAGACAGACAGACGGACAGACAGACAGACATCAGAGGCAGGTTCGCGAGCTTTGGTAGGTTTGGCGCATAATGCAATCGCGTTTGTCTCCAGCTGCCTCCGCTTTCGTCTCCTTCTTCTTCATCACCACCATCATCGCTGCCTCTTCAGCTGTGTCTGTGTGTGTGACTTGCATTTTGTTTGTCGCGCTAGTTTGGCATTTGTTTTATTTTGGCTGCTCCCGTCATCGTCACGACATTAAGGACGTGCTCAAGCCAACATATGCAGACAGCCAGAGCAGAGCTCGATAGACAGACTGACAGACCGGAGAGACGAAGAGACAGGAGGACAGGAGACGAAGGCAGCGACATGCAACAATTGCAGCGAAACGAAACGTGACTGGAGTGTGACTTGTGCAAGCGGCTGTTAGTTAACTAAAGCATCCTAATTTGGCCAACTTGTTAACGTCCTTGAGGCCAAGCAACAACCACAACGAGTATTGTCAATGCCTTTTCATCCACCTGAATGAGAGACCGAGAGTGGCATAGAGAGAGAGAGAGAGCTCAAAGCTAAGAGCAGCTGCCTCGAGGCGACTACCTATCAGAAATTAGCCCCATCAACACAGCAGAGAAATGAACTCAAGAAATGCTGTTCCCTCTGTGTGTGTGTATGTGTGTGTGTGTGCCTTGCCAGACACTGCACATTTCCTTGTAAACAATTAATGACCTACTGCGTCATGGTTCATGTTCATGACCAGAACACGCGTGCAGCCAACAGCCAGCAGCCAACAGTCAGCAGCCAGCAGTTAACTGTCGGCAATGGGCAATCGGCACTTGGCATTCGGCTATCGGCAGTCAGCAGTCAGCAGGCGGGCAAAAGAGGTTCCAAAAAAACAACAAAAACAACAAAAAAATGGAAAATTATTGCGTTAACATGCATTGCGACATTTTATATGATGGCTGCTTGGTCGTTTGTTCATTTTGGTTGTCGATCGCAGTCGATGTGGCTGTGGCTGTCGCTTGACTTGGCCGTTTCCAGGTTAACCTGGGCAGCCAGACGCTGTCTGCACTTACAACCACACACACACACACATACATAGAGAGTGCAGTCTGTGCACTCTCTAGACTGAAGCTGTTGCTGTGGCTGTGGCTGTTGCTGCACTTGCATTGGAGCTGCATTCCTGTCGTGCCTCGTGCAAAATCGCTTTGGCTATTTTTAGACCCGACGCAGTCAGTGGGTTTGATAATTCTCGTCGTTTGCTGTTACTGTTGTTGTTGTTGCTGTTGTAATAGTAGCTGTTTTCCACGTTTTTCCTTTTTTCGTGTTTTTAGCTTAGTTCGAAGCTTGAGTCTGAGTTTTGGTTTCGCTGCGGCTTGTCTGTTGTTATTGATTTAGTTTTTCCATGTCATATGGTGCCGTCTGGAGATGAAGGCTCTCTCTCGCTGCCTCTTGGCGCATAAATTTCGAGTGTTTACTGTACTCCAGGTTTATTTTTTTTGTTTTGTTCTTTGCTGCTGTGGTTGTTGTTGTGCTGCTCAAATGCTTGAAATTCCACCGAGTTTACAAAGCACCACACAAAACAACAACAACAACCTCGACGGCAGCAAACTGCAGCAAAAATTAGGTTTGAAGGAGCACAGCCAACGACAAGAGCAGCAGCAAAAATTGAAGGAACAACAACAGCAGCAACAACAACAGCAACACAACAACAAGAACCGCATAAAATGCATTCACCTCAGCGGCAGGCAAAGCTTAGCAACTGCATTGCCAAACCCCAATAACAACACACACACACACACACATATACAAGCGCATACAATGCACACACTCATACACACACACACCACTATATATATTCTTATATAGCCAGCCTTTTTCTTGATGCAGTTTGACCGTTGGCCGACGTCGCTTTAAAGACCTGTTTTCATGTTTTTTGGGCATTTATTCTGGATTTTCGCAAACCAAAAAAAAAACAAAAATATTTTTTTTCTACTTTGTTGTTAGTATTGAATTGCATCCTCTGGTATCTGTTGCTGCTGTTGTTGTAGTGGCTGTTGTTGTTGTTGCAGCTGCTGCTGCTGCTGCTGCACTTCAGCAACAAGTGCATCCTACCAAAAAAAAAAACACAAAATGCAGCAGCTCTGACCAAAGTTAAGCAACCTTCAAATATGGTGCTAAATTTCATTGAGTATCACAATTCAGTTGCAGTTGCAGTTGCCGTGTTGCAGTTGCCAGCAGCAACCACGAGTCGCATAACATAAATTGCGACTTCAAATATTTGAATGATTCACCTAATCCCAATATTATTTTGGGTCCATCTTGCCGCTGTGCTTCCTGCTTCTGCTTCTGCTTCTGCTTGTGGCAGCAAGCAACACACAGACAAAGTTGCCGCGATTGCGCAATAAACGACGACAACGACGACGCAAAACGCTGCACAGACACAGACTGACGCCAACAACATCGCCATCGACCTGAGTTATTTTTAGCGCACTTCGCAGTTTTGCTGCTGCTGCTGACTGTGACTTCGATTCAGACTGAAACGGAGACTGAGACGGAGACTGAGTCGCAGTCTGGGTCTGGGTCGCGGTCTGGGATTTGAGTTTTGGGGTCTGTGACTTGGCGATTGCGATTGCGACTGTCTGCGTTGTTTTGTTGTTGATCAGCAAGCAGCCAAAAGGTTTTTAATCCGAAAAAAGGGTCAACGCAACGCAACGTTACGTTTTCAGTTTCAGTTTCATAAATAACAAACTGAAATCGTTTCGGACAACACACGCGAGCTTCTTAGGAAATGTTTTTCTTGATTTGTTGTTGTTGCTGTTGTTGTTGCCTTGGTGGTCATGATGCGTTTGCTTTTGGGTTAAGGAATAACAGGAAATTCCTTTCAGCAAACTCATCAAGCTAAAGTAAACGGCGTGTCAAATGGCAAAGATTTTGTCGGCTCGAAGGAGATTAATGACATTTGGATAATGTTTTGCCCACTAGCAGTCTCTCCGCAGCCTCGACCTCGTCTCCTATCTGTCAACCGAAATCCGCCCACTTACGCATACACATTTGCATTTGCCAGCAACCACAGCAGCAACAACAACTGTCGCTGCGTCGTCGTTTGTTACGCAAGCAGTAAATTTTCAATAAATATACATAAACCAAACCAAACAAAACAAATCAAATCGACGACCGCAGAGCCACACGACGACGACGACGACGGTCAACCGACAACCGACAAACGACGACAGCAACAGCAGCAGGCAGCCAAAGTGACGTCGCTGCCGCTGCCGTCGATGGCCAATGCCGGCTCATATTGTGCATGTATATGGTATGTGTGTGTGTGTGTGTGTGTGTTTGTTTGTATGCGCATCAGGCGAGCCTCCCACAGCAGCCAAAGCTAAATACGTATACGTAGCTGTTTGGTTGTTGCTGCTGTGATTGTTGTTGTTGCTGCAGCTGCTATCATGTGAGTCTGGAAGTGTGTGATCCATTCGGGCAACTGTTTGTTTTCTTTGCGCTCGAACGTCACGCGTTCGCGTTCGTTTGCATTGCACATACGCAGTGTTGCCCGAAAACCGACACTCCAAAGTGCTGGGCACACATTTGTTGTTGTTGTTCTTCTCTTGTTGTTGTAGTTGTTGCTGTTAGAACGCTGTGATCTAATGCACATAGACATCAATGACAACAACGCCTCATTAACGCCAACAGCAGCAGCAGCAGCCACAGCAACCACAGCAACAACAACAAAGTGAAGTAAACAGGAAATCTGCAGGATTTGCAATTGCTTTGAAAGTTTAGAAAAGCGCGCGCTTTTTTCTTCGATTTCGATGTTCGAGACTCGCTTCTCTTTTCTCTTCCATTTTTTTTTTTTATTATTTTGTCACTCTACTATTGATGTTGTTATTTGCTCGCTTAGTTGCGTGAAATTGTTGTTTACTTCAAGTGTTGTCTCTTTAGAACTGTTTTCGTTGTTGTTGTTGTTGTTGTTGTTCTGTCTGCAACGAACGCTGGCAAACAGCGAACTGAGTAAAGGAAATAAACCATCTCGTCGACGCAGCAGAAGGAAAATAAATATCGTCGCACTTGTAATTGGATCTGTTATTGAGTCTTTCGATAATTTTGTTGACAACTATGCAAGAATTTTGTTATTGTCTGAGACTTGCAATTCTACGTGGAAACACATTCTCTTCAACAATTTCGTTGTTGTTTTTTTTTTCGATTATGCATTATTACAGCATTTAACTGGGGAAATGAAAATGCATTTAATTGTGTCATTTCGCTGAAAAGTGCAACGGATGTCTCAGCTGCGAAACAATCAACTCAAGTTGTCAGACACTTTTCCAAGGCATTGTAAACACAAAAAAAATGTTCAGTTAATGTTCGGGGCAAACAAGCAATAAATAAAAGCCATTATCTGACTCGTTGTTTGCAAATTAATTATTTACTATTCACGGTTAAGTAGAATTCAAAATGCCTTACCTTTTTCCGCTGTAATTGTTGTCCAATTATTTAGCGAAATTTCTATAATTTTGTAATTCAAAATTCACATAGAGAATTCGCACTCGGTAATTATTTGTTTATTCAGTGTTTGAAAACAGTCATTTCAATTGATTGATTTACACCTTTTGATTTGAATTGCAATTAAATAAATTAAAAAGCAATAACTTAAATAAACTGCATAGCTTGGCAATAAATTATGCGATTTATGCTAAAATAAATTTCACATCGACTGAACGAAGCACAAGTTAAAAATAATAATATTGAAATGAAATTGCAAGAAAATTGATTGAATGGTGATAAACAAATTAAGCGTTTTGTATTTGCACACGATATTTACACTTTTGCTGAACGGAACAAACACACACGAGAGACACTTTTGTAGAATTTAAACACAGTTTGAACACTTTCAATTTGTTTTCTGTCCGCCTTGGGCAAGTGAAAAACGTGCGCCCCAACTGATGGTCGAAAGCCGACTGAAATTTGAAAACCAAAGTTCTCGTTTAGGTAGGAAAAGAGCCAGCATGAGTGAGGGTCGCTCGGAGCGAGAGAGAGAGAGAGAGAGTGTGTGTGTGCGAAAGAGAGGCAGAGTGAGAGAGAGAGAGAGAGATGGCGGCAGAGAGAACGTTTGTTGATGGCTGTTGTTAATGTTTTGGTATTTAAGAATTGGCAAGAGTTTGTTACTTGTTGCTTCGCCAGGACTTATTTAAATATATTATTGAATTTGAAAATTGATAAAGAGAATTGCCAGAGAGACAGAGAGTGAGAGAGAGAGTGCGAGTATGAAACCTGCTGCAGTTGCAGTTGCTGCTGCCTTTGCTTGCAACTTGGCGTTGAACAGCTGATGTTGCCCATGATTTTCAATTCTTATATTTTGCATTTTTCCATTGATGTTTTCTACTCGCACACACACACACGCACACTCACATTCATATATGTGTGTGCGCATTTCCGGCTGCATTGCAGCGTGTTGCCAATTGCCAATTGCCAATTGCCAGTTGCAGCGTGCCTCATTAAATGCCGCATATGCCATGCTGTGGCCATATACTAAACATAAACATAAACATAAAAATATCTCCTGGCCTTAACTATCTATTGTTTGCGAGCAGCGTGCAGCGTGCAACAAGCGAGTGGCAAGTTAACTGGCAACTGCCAACTGCCAACTGCCAAACTGGCATCTGGTAGCCAAGAAAAGGCAATTTCTTTATGGCACTAACAGCGTCATAATTTTGATCTAATTGTCAGATATTTGCAACAAAAACAAACTGCACATCGTGCACTCTGTGCTGCAAGTAACTTGTGCTAGCTTCCGTGGCAAGAAATTAAGAAATTTTGATGAGCCCTCGCTCCTCGCTTGGCGCCTCTCCCTCTCACCCCCTCTCTCTTTCTCGCTCTCTCTTTCTCGCTCTCTTGGCCACGTCGCGCCGTCGTTAAGCGTTTTATTGGGCAATGGCGTGCCGGGTGGGCATTAAGGCCAACTTTGCCTTAACAAATGCAACGCGCTTCTTCTCGCGCTTTACCTTTCCCCTCCACCCTCTACCCTCTACCCTTTACCAGGCCATCAGCCATCAGCCATCATTAATGACATGGACATCAACAATGTACCGCCGAGAGAGCGAGTTTAATTGTGTTTTCGGAGGACCACAATGAAATTTATTCAATTTGATATTTGATTTTTGCATGAATGTTGCTTGCTTGTCATTAAAATCGACAGAAAAATTTGCATTTTCATGGCCGTCTTCAATTTTATTTATACTCAATAGCAAATGGCAATTTCGAATTTATGAGTCAAATTCCCATGCATCACATAATTGAAAATACTGCTGCTGCTGCTGCTTCTTCTGTTTTGTTTTGATTTCCGGCCGTTGAAATAAATCAAAATGCAGCGTGCGACGACGCAATCGAAAAAACATCAAAGTGCAATAATATTTATTCTATATAGTCTGACATTTGAACTGGAAACAGGAAATGAATCAGTTTCAAAACTAAAAATATTTCATTTTTGCTAAAAAGATCAACCATGCTGCTGATTAAACGTTTTGCCATACTCTTTGGGTCATACGCTGCGTATACGTGATGGCGAATGCAATTCGAGTGCACTTGTATCGTATATCAAATGAAATGGATGACCAAACAAGCCAGCTTATGGGCAAACATCAAAGTGCCACACTTGGATCACAATGTTGTTGACATTTGAAGGACTGTCGCAGCTTGGTAAGTTTAAAGTTGTGCAGCATTTATCAAATTTGAGCACACGTTTCTCACGCTAATTAGTGCACTGCACTTGCAAACGTTGCAACAGCAGCCATAGTGGGGGGAGGGGGAGACCGAGGGGCAGCTTAAGTGGCGGCAATTTGCGGTGCCTCAAGGATATTCGATGACAAAAAGAAATTGTTTTGCGTTAAGCTGTCTGCCTGTTGTCTCGTCTAGACTGATTTCTATGTAACAGTCCATGCATATGCACATGTTTGTTTGTATGCGAGTGTGTCAGTGTGTGTGAGTGTGTGTCTTAGTCCGCTTAGGCTTGTTCTGCTGTCGGCAATTTACATCAAAGCGAAATCCATTGCAATTGGCTAGACAGCGTCATTATAATCCTTGTTAGTCAATTTGAAGTTCGACCATCAATGTGTCTGTGTGCAACACACACACATATGGTTAGTCGGCTTATGTGTGTGCTGCAACATAGTTGATGTGTTGACATTTAGTTCAAATAATGCATAAATTAATAGATGCAGGTAATTCTGCGGTCTTCGCATGACAAGGCAAGAATAATATGCCATCATTAGCAACTGTGTTGCAACGTTTTCTGCATGTAAATGTAATAAAATTAATTTGTCATAAATACGACTTTAAGTGTGGTACACTTTATTTGTGTTTTCCTACTGCAGTACAAATTGCCGTTTTACTTGCTTCGAATTTAACGTCTTTTTGTGCGAGGGCTGCAAACCATGCTAATACATACACTGCCTGAAAGTAGGCAACACAAATTACTTAGACACGCATGCACTGCTTGCTTGCGCACTGCCTGCTGCACTGCTTAGCACAAGCGTATTTAAAGGTTCATGGCTGCGCTAACTTTGCGTAGTTGGCAAAGCGTGCAGCCACTAACAAATTTAAAACAAGGCAAATCAAATAAATAATAATAACACAACTTGATAACGACTTTTTTTTAAAAACGTACATTATGCTAAATACTTGTGCATGACTAATGCCATAAAATGTGTGTGCTCTTAATATTCTATGGAGCGCATTACTTTTCAATAAAACTGATAATTAATTATTTATGCAGATCTCTCTCTGTTGTATCTTTTTTTTTTTTTTGTTTATTTCCAAACGAACAACGTCGAAATGCAACTAAAGTTATTTACGCTTCGTTGCACTACCCCATCCCCCCTCCCGCTTCCACCCACAAACTAAACCCGTTTGTCGCAGCATTTGTGTGATGTGAATTTTAATTATAACAAACGACAGAATTTTATATGTGTGTGTGTGTGTGTGTGTGACGTGAAAAGAGCATTTAACAGATAGATTGATTATTAAGTATTTTATGAGGATAACGTGCCAAACTCTATGGATGGCTGCCAATGCACCCAACGCTAGAGATCAGCAATAAAATTCGAGTAGAACATGATGAGTACAAGTACACTCATGAGTGTACTCATTGAGTCATAAAAGCGAGTCGCGCTACATGCGGCAATAAAATTAGTTTGATAGAAATAGTAAACGTGATATGAACATGGCCCTGAGTTACATATTGTATTATGCGGGCATTGTCTTGGATTTGGTTTTTTTTTTCTTCTATTTTTTTGCATACTTATCTTCAATTACAGCGACAATTCTGCACGATTGAATGGCTGTGTCAAAACAAAAGTGAGACACACTTAATTGTGTTGCTGAAATGGAAATCGTTCGATTTGAGGCAGCGAAAGTGCGATTGCAAAGTGCTTTAAATGATTTCGGTATTATATGATATACTATTTCGTTTGAAATGTGACATTAAGTAGGCGTCTCGCCTTGAGCCAGCTTTAATAGCTGAACATTAGCAGATCAACCACGCACCTGCATGCCACACACTCTTGCTACACTACTTGCTACACTTTCGGTTTCAATTAGTGCAACGACAGCAACAACAACGCACAACAACTGCAATTTTTTGCTGCCTTTTGTTTCCGTTATTCATTTTTATGAACCTGCCACAAACGGCGCCTGTTTTGCTCTTTAAAAGGGGTTGGTCGGGGTTCCGATTTTATGGCAAGGGTTAGACACTGTCTGTCTGACACTGTGATTGGCGTGTCTTTCAGTTTGTCCAAAAAAAGAAAAAAAAAACTACTGCATTACTTTATTTACGAGCTGCAAACACAATATTTTGACGGACACGGCGAAAAAGTGACTCAATTAACGGGTATGCAGCACTTTAGGCAGTTTCATTATTCACAATATTTCATTATTTGAATATGCGATATATAAAGGCACATCAACTTTTCTCAATGAAACCATAAATAAAATCATAATGAAACAAAAAGCAATCGAAAGTTTTGCAACATGACGAAGTTGAAATACACTTTATAACGAGATTTTACTGTTTTCACATTTTATTAAAATAACTTTCACAATAAATGTTAAAGTTTTAAAATAATAATAAAAAACTATTGAATATAAGAACCACTACAATAGTTTTTAGTATTATTTACTAGTTAAATATTTATTTTGAAAGTTATTTTAATACAACTGAGCTGAGCTCTAGAAATACAAACACAAACATAACTTTCTAGTAAAATCTTTGCTATTCGTATTTTTCGAGCTAGCGTTTCTATAACTATTCAGTAGACTAATAAAACATTTTCAATGCTTTTATGTAAAGTATACTATATTTTATATATTATATAGTACCTTCATTAAAGTCGCTTGAAGACAGTAAAATACATTAGCTTAGAGCTTTAACTGCAGCCAAACAAACGGATATGACTACACAGAAAGAAAAAACGTGGTAATATCTTGATGTCAACATTTAATCAAAAAGGTTTATTCCTTAATTAAGATTTAAATTCTACAAAAATTATAGATTGCTTAAGCTTAAAATATCTCAAAATTGAGCTAAGTAGACAAAAAATTAATAAAGATCTAACGTTCTAAAATTTATATTGTTTTAAGATCGAAAAAATCTTTAATGAAGACTTCTAATAAAAAAAGAAGTATCCAATCTTAAAATTCAATGAAAATACATCAAAATTGAGCTAAGAAGATTTAATATTAAATCAACAGCCAACATACTAAAATGTAGATCAATGAAATCTTAAATTAAGATTTGCAAACTATTTTTTAATCTAGATTTGTTTCTTTTTGTGTATAACTACCTCATTTTGGCTATTCTTAATTTATGATACTAAATTATTATATGCACTTTTAGGGTATTTGAAATCAACTCGTATTCTAGTGTTTGAATGCTCGCTGACGTCAGAGGGAAGCACACCTGCATTGATTTCACTGTATACGAGCTCACTTCCTTTTGCCAGTTGTGTGTGTTGTGTTGTGTGTGTGTGTTGTGTGTGTGCTGTGCTTTAGCCTCGACTCGACACGATGACCAAATAAGGCGCCGCTTCATATAGTAATATTGTCACAGCTGCAACAAAAGGCGACTTTTGCATTTGAACGGCACAAATGAAGTGAAATGGAAATGGGAATAAAATTAAGAGAAGAGAAGAGAAGAGAAGAGAACAACAATGTAAGCGAAGGAGGGAGTCGATTTAGTAGTCGCCATTTAGTTACTTTGTTGTTGTTGTTGATACGCGTATTTACATTATGAATGTTGATAAATTGATAACCGCATGAGTACACACACACACACACACATGTGTGTGTATGTATATAAAGTGTAGCGTGGAGTTGTAGTTGAAAATGTGAAAATGTGCATGAAACTTCCGTCAAGTGTGGCGACAGATAATTATGAGAACGATCGAGTGAGAGACCCATTGGGGGCCTGATAAAATCGATGTAGGCGAACGAAGAGCGACAGCAACAGGCAGGCAGAGAGGCAACCAGCTGGTTGGCTCAGCAACAACATTGCTGAAGTGAATTGGAGTGAAGATCATCTCAAGGGCAGCTAGAAGCGAAACGAAACGAAATGAAATGAATCCAATCTTCCCCCGAGTATGAAAGCGAAACTCATTTACAACAGTTCAATTTGCGCCTGTTTTCTTGTTTGCCTCCACATGTTGCAGTCGTTTCAATTGTGGCAGCAACATCAAGGAGAGCGAAGATCAAACTCTTGTGTGTGTGTGTGTGTGTGTGACGCAAAGACGCGTGCGAGGGTGACTCTCGGGTCATGAACTCCAATTATGCATTACTGCGGCTGCTTCGGCTGCTGCTGTTGCTGTTGCTGTGGTTGCCAAGGCAGGTGCAGTTGTTGTTGCGGCAAATTCGTGCCACTTGGCGTGGCATTGCCAAGCGCATAATAACCATCAAATCAGCTAGCAACTGCATAATCATGCATTTCATTACGACTTTCAACTTTACGAACACAATTTTGGGGCATCTCAATCGCAAGTTGCATTTAGAGCCAATGTTTACTTTTCGAACCTTGAAATCGATTTCGAGCTTCCACACACAACATAAACACAGATGTTTATGGCGTGTTCACTGTATTTATTTATGTATGTTATGTGTGTTATGGTTCGTTTTTCCCTTTTATGAAACTTATTTTCACATTTTCCCAGTTGAGAATTGATATTTATAGGGTGATTATAATGTGTTGTTATCAGCGCTTGAACTTTTCTTAGTTTTTATTGTTTTATAATTGCAGATGATGTATAGTAGTATTTTGTGTAGGAAAGGGAACTACTTCAACAATGAAGTAATATGTGGCACGGTCTCTTATCAGCAACTCTGCGTGTGTGTGGCGAATGAGAAAGAGAGGGGGAAGGGGAAGGGGAACTGAGTTCTAATTGAGCCAGTGACCCCGCCACATGCCTCTGTGGCATGTTCGTAATTTGGTTCAATTTCATGTTACGCCACCATTAACTGCGGTCAACACACACACACACACACAACCTACCCCAATAATGATTTCGTGTGTTGCCTATCGTCGAGCGTTGATAAGCACCACGTTTATTATATATATAACAACGTAAATACGTATTTACTACATATATACATAAACATTATACGTAAACACATGTGATAGCATCGAAGTCAATGACCAAACTAAAGCCAAACAATTCGGCAATCTAAAGCACTTTACTGCAAATGCATATATAGTATATATATTCTATATATGTTTGTATGTCTGTTGCTGAGTCGTCATCTTTGTGTGCATCTTTATGGGCGACATGTGCTCTTCATTTGCATGTCCATTGATTTATCAGTGCATATTATTTTTTTAATTACGAGCGAATATGTATTTATGCGCAAAACTTCGAATTAAAAGCTGACAAATCACCCATCCAGATGGAACAGTTCCTTATAAGTGCAGTGAGTGGAGCCCAAAAGGAATAGCTGCAAAGATATGCACTCACTCGCTACAAGTGACAATCACTGTCTCTCTGATTGTACGTGTGCGTATGCGTGTGTGTATGAGTGCACTCCCTTTGTGTGATAGTGAGAGGGTGTGATGAGCACCACCAACAACAGAGAGTGAGAGAGCCAGACTAAGAGAGAGAGCACACTCAACAACAACAAAGCGGCTGCAATTGAGAAGAGCTTGCTGCAACAGATAAGAAAGCTGCAGCAGATATATTGGCCAGCGACAAATTTGTCGGCTGTGCCTTTCAATTTCCAAAGCAGCCAGCACGCACACACACGCACACACATGCACAGCAAACCAAAGCACAGCGCAGCAAACTGAGAGCGCAGAAGAGAGCGCGCAGACGAAGCAGAAGCAGTGGCAATTGAGCTGCCCTCGACGCGCATTTCATTTCACAGTGAGCGGTCGTCGTGAAAAGATATCCGAGTCGAAGCACCGGGAGCACTGATTCGAAAAAGAAAACGCACGCACGATCTCTTTTAAGGCAGCGAGTGTCTTTGCAACATACGCGTACGAAACATAATTTAGGAATTCATTTTATATAAGTGCAATTACAACGAAGCCGCTTTAAAACGTGTCGCGGCGCGAAATTTAC
Source organism: Drosophila niveifrons (assembly GCA_035046325.1). NCBI lineage: Eukaryota > Metazoa > Arthropoda > Insecta > Diptera > Drosophilidae > Drosophila > Drosophila niveifrons. The sequence continues at coordinate 28,969,212 of JAWNOC010000052.1, forward strand.
ACAACAACTTGACGGCGACGACAATAATAAATTGTAACAAAAGGCTGGCTGGCTGGCAGACAAGTTTGACTGCTGGTTCCTCGTCGTCGTAAATAATTAAGTAACCCCAAAGGCGATTTGCAAAAATGCGTGTTCTCGCGAATTATTTTCAATTAATCATAAATAATGCTGTGCTCGTTTTAATTGTGATTTATTAGCTCAATAAGAGGAATTATTCACTGTGTGTGCTTCGCTCTGAAATAAACAAATTCAATTTAGTTTAAGTGAAATTACGCATGCGCAAATTAAATTCGATGTCTGTTAATTCAAATTGAATAACAACAAGTAAAACAACAACAACAACAACTACCAGCAAAAAGGAGTATAACACAAAAGCACAAAACAAAGATGAGCCGCATATTTAATTCGCTGCCGGCGTTGATGCTGCTGCTGCTGCTGCAGCTCTGCCCACACAACAGCAACAACAACAGAAACAACAACATTGCGAACGCCTTCAACTATTCGCCGAGAGCGAATTTTGTGATACGGGCACCGCAACATCTGAAATTCCAGTTACCCCAAATGCGCAGCTCCTACTTCGGCTACACTTTGGTCATGCGTGAAACCAGGTGAGTGTGCTAATCTGTTATACATATATAACACACGTATGCGTGTGTGTGTGTGTGTGAAAGCCATGTTCGCCGGCGCCTTGTGCAAATATTTGCATACACATATTTTGACGATACTTTTTTTTGGTGTGTTGGCTATTCGATAAACGAGACAAGCGACGCCTTTCAGGCGCTCCACAATTATGCGATCTGAGTCAATAATAATTCCCCTTCCCCTCTACCCTCTGCCAACTAAATTGAGCAATCAAAGAAGTTACTTCAGAGAATAAAAGTTCAAACTTGATTTGCGTCAATTAGCATGTGTTGGAAGCGCAGCTTTTGGCATTTAACACTTTGACTACTTTTATGTTTTAAAATTTTATATTTTTTTTTGTTTGCTGCACCATAATTAAATCTGTGTTTTGCCAAATGATACAAGTATCTTATGTTCGTGTGTGTCAGCAAACCGCAAATGGGTTCACTTTGTGTGTACTTTTGTGTGGTAAGCAAACTCGTTTCCCAGTCATCAATTTCAAGTTAGCAGCTGCACAAATAAAACACACGCCATAAAAAACAAAACATAGCGTTGGATAGCAAAATATCTAATAGTTAAACTCAAGCACTCTAAAAGAAAAACAACTACAAATTTCTAAAAATAACACACACTTCCACAATTGCCATCAATTTCAATTGCAACACAGATCTTCGCAAGAGGGGCAATTGACAAACCCAAAAAAAAAACTCAGACCCAAACCCAAACTCAACTCTCTCTGTCTCTTCCGAGGCGAATCTGAAGACCGGCGCGACCCACATTTTGGATATGGATACACTCATATTCACTATTCATACTCAAACATACTATGTGTGTGTGTGTGTGTGTGTGTGTGTACTTTGTGTGTAGACCTGGCGTCCGCTTTTGGTTTAGAATACGGGTCCAACAATGACATCACATCATCACAACTAAAAAGAAGCAAATCAAATGAAATCAAGTTTTCAACTAAATACAAAAGACCCCCAAAAGGAAAGTAAACATTGCCGAAAAGTCCGAGCTGAGCATAAAAAGAATTCACACTTGAAGTTCGCCAACTATCTCACACCCTTTTTTATTATAATCTTTTTTAAAAACTTTGCGCAAGTTTTTTTCATTTTGATAATTAAAAATACGTGACATGCGCATAAGTGGAACAATGTTATGGACCACAGAAATTGACCTTTTGTGCATATCAAACTAAAACCAGTTAGTTACTTAACATTTAAGCATATTTTCACGAGGTTCCACGAACTTAACCAAAAGAATTCAGTTTTCTCAAATGTAAAGAGTAAAGTAAAGGTAAAGAGTTTCTCTAGAACAATCTGTTAGTGTATTTGATCTACACTACACTCGACTTTTTTTTATTGTTATTAGCCTCGTTTCACTGCTCCCTGAAATTAAGTTCGAGTACGCCTAATTATTTACGGAAATTACGCGTAAAATCACGACAACCTGTAATTTATTTCACATCAATTGAAGCTAGTAAAAACATGAGCACAACCTTCTTCTTTTTCTTAATGGTGACTTCCGCATTTTGAATAGCGCTAAAATGATTATTAGTGCATTAAAACAAAAGATATATTATTTGCAATGCTTAAAGTGGGAATATAGAATATGTTATTAGAGAAGCACTTATTTATAAAACTGTTTCCATGTGTGAAAATGATTTCGCTGACTTTATTCTGTTGTCGTTTCGGTTGCTCTGCTTCTGAGAAAATCATAGCTGTTCCAAAAGTTGGCGGCGACAACATTTTTCTTTTCGGGAATAATTATGATTCATTTGTTGTGCACAAGAATATAATATGGTAAAGTGATCAGGCAATGCATTGCGCAATATTTTGACACTGGCAACAGCTCGTGACGCCTTTTTGCATATGGCGCCTTCATGCCACAGCAACAGCAACAACAACACAGCAACAGCTGCATATTGTAATGCATAATCACACTTTACTGCAAGCGCCCCCAACGACAGCGAAGAAGAAGAAGAAGACAACGAAGCAACAACTCCACACGGACTTTGACGCCACAGTTTACACCGCGAAAAATATTTTTAGACGCCTTCTCCTTGGTCATTAAACCCAAATCCAAAATGAGCAGCCACAAGCAGAGAGTGAGAGCACCAAAAAGCAAAATGCAGCAGCGGCTGCTTTTGTTCTTAAGCGTTTGTTGACCGCAAGTAGCTTTTGTTATTGTTGTTCTTATTGTTGTTATTATTATTGTTGCTGCTGATGATGATGGAGATGGAGATGGCAGCAATTACACACACACACACACAGAAGGCGAAAAGAAAGAACATTTGTGTGGCTTTTGACGTTCGCTTATTCTTTATGTCTGCTTACATGGTCGCATAAACTGTTTCACCCAGCTCCAATCCCCCGCAGTCAACACACACACACAAAGCAAAGCGCCAGCCAAGGCATCAGCAATACTTTTGGACAAACTTTCCACTTCCCACTTCCCATTGCCACCCCGACAATGTCAAGTTCCTTTGTGTAGTTACAAAGTTTTCTTACAAAACTATGCACACTCCTTGTCCCAAAAATATATATACTCGCATCTGACAAAGCAAAAAGTCTTTTTAGTATTGCTTTGAATCGAGTTGAAAAACTGCATTTAATATGTATAATAGAATACTTGGAGAATTCGCACAACTGTAATTTCGTTAAGCGTTTTCAATTTATCATTCTGAAATAAAAATTATTTCCATGTCGCTGAGATCGCCAAGTGAAAGTGAAAAAATACGTTATTTTGTTTTGAGCAAAAGCGAAATTTATTGCTCTCGATAAGGTCTTTAATTGATGCGAAGATTGAATCTGAGCAGTTGTTAGATTTCAAGAAAATTGCAGCAAATTAAGTGCTGTGGGTTAAGACATTTCAGCAAAACCTTTAAGAATATCTTATAATATAATATAATAATAAAAAAATAAATAATTAATATAAAAATATAATAATTTATAATATTTTTTTTTTTGTTTTAGGATAGAATATAGATTTATATGTAGGTCCCATAACAAAATGATTAAGATAGATCTACCAAAAGATCAAACAATCCCTAAATCTAACTATATACTATATAAATAACTAAGTAAATATTTTTTTAATCATAAATATAATTTATTTACAAAATTTGATAAGGAAATATTTGGCGTATTCCCACATCTTTAGCTAAATCAATTTAACAAATCACAAATACGCACTTTGAAGTGTATTGAGTACAGGGAAATTTTCAAGAACTTGAATATTATTAATTTCAAAAAGTTAGCTTATTTGTATTTATATATTACATTTGTTTACGTCATTAAAATATAAGCAAATGTTAGGATATATTTAAGGGTAAACCACTTTAGCATTTTATTATCGCAACTGCATGCAAATGCAATGAATATATACTTTAATTCAGATTAGATTGCATTCTAAATTATAGTATTCTCATTGTAAGCGATAAATAAGTAAAGTACGTCTTTAAAGAAATCTTTATCCGTTTGCACTTAAATGCCCGGCAGTGTATGTAATCACGAATCCCCTGCAGTCTGCATGCTCTTGTTATACGTATGTATATCTGGGTGACACATTACATGGTGAGTGAGTGAGTCACTCAGCTGAGCATGCGCTGGTTTCAATTTTTCGGGAAATACGCGCACTCAAACTTGGCTTTGGTGTGACGACGGTCAGTTATTGTATGTCTGTCTTTACTTATGAGTACCACATATGTATGTATGTATGTTGTGTTTACTCGTTATTGCCGAAAGTAATAACAAATATTTGTTGCTTGTTTTTGTTGAGTTTTGCATAAGTGCTGCTTCCCATTATTAAGTAGCCAACTGGCAAGTAGTTGTCATGATGTCGCTAACTACTAACAATTTTAATTACATTTGCTTATTTATGGACCATAACGAAATTTGGCCCGGCAAATTGATTACAACTATTTTTGTGAGCATCCCATTGGATGCGAGAGTGTGATTCATCTACCTGCTGACTCAGCAGCAAATAGTACTCGCAGGCAAAGCGTTGAGTGTGCCATCTTATCAAAGAGTCTGTTTTGAATTGGAGAAATCAGCGTTTGAAAAGCAAGATTGCTTTCAATTAAGTAATTCGCACTGCGACAGCATGCTAAACAAGAAAGCTTTGTAACCGGTTTCTCGGCTATGCCTTCTTTTTTCGCTATTTTGTTTTGCTTTCGGTGTTATCTTATCAGCAACAACAACAACAACAACAACGCTTTGCTGCAAGCTGCTCTTAGGTCACTTGATTTATATTTCCACGATATTTAGAGTCCATGCAACGGGTTTTTATTTCATTTAAATGTCGGCGCTCTAAAGCTAAAGCAAAACATGGCCATAAAAATAAAGCTTTTTTCACTTGCACTGCGGATAGGCAACGGTAAAGTGAGTAACCCGCTCACGCTTATTGAGTGACTGAGGGAGAGAGAGAGAGAGAGAGCGCGTGACAGCAAGAGAGCAAAAAGAGAGAGCCGCGACACGCGCTCAAAAGCTACCTGTAAGTTGCGGGTGAACGAAACGAACAATTCGGAAACAATGAATTCAGTCGCGTTTAGACGTTCGTTTAACACACAACGCGTGTGCTCTGCTGTTGGCTCGCCTTGTGCGTGAGTGTGTGTGCTTGCGTATACGTGTGTTTGTTGTGTGGCAGTTGTGATAATATATAATCGAAACATAGCATAGCCACAAACATATAATAAAACCCGTTTAATAATTCAAAACATAAAACGAAAACAAAAAAATGGGAATTTTTCCATTTACAATATGCAACATGGTGCGGCAAGGTCGTTGGTCTCTGCCGCCGATCCTGCTGCTGTTGTGTGTGCTGTGCGGCAGCAGCGGAGTGTGGGCGTATAACTTGTCACCCCGCCCGAATAGTGTGATCAAAGATCCACAGTTTGCCACCGTGATGCCGAAAGTGCGTGCGTCATATTTCGGTTATAGCATCAGCCTGAGACCTCACGGGTAAGTGCCGTTCCAAGATCAGACTTTGCTTCACTCTCAAAGCTTCTCTGTCTCCGTTATACTACTAGCAAACAGGTTGTGCATGTGTGTGTGCATGTGTGTGTGCATATGCTTGTGGGTATGTGAGTGAGTGGAGTTGTGAGCCATGAGCTCAGTGTGTTGGATGATTCATCCAAATCGGATCGAAGATCGCTGAAGTTGGGATGGGGGCAGCACTTGGACGGACATCTTTGGGAGTCATAAAATATGTGAATGAAATAAAACAGAGTTTAAAACTCTTTTTATATGCTGTAAAACTGTACACTTAATACTTATTGTCAAGGCATTAAGCGGAAATCAAAAGTGGAAGGCAAAGAATGGCGAATGCACTCGAATTCATATGAGTTAACACATATTCATGAATGCCATTACTGCACGTTCTATATATAACTGGGCGGAATATGTCTGGCCGATACAAATTCGAAGTCGATTTTCTAGCTAAAAGTTAGTCAATGCCAATTTTTCGTTATCAAGTTTTGCTTTTGGTCGATTTTCGTTGATAAGATTACTTTCAGTATATCGCAGTATTTGTGAGAGCAGCGAATGTTGCAAAACCGTTGCAAGTATTAATAACTTTAAAAGTAAAATAGAAAAAAACTAACAAAAAGAATATGAATAGTTGAATTCTTTGTTCGCATAACTTTTTTAAAATTGCACGTGAAGCGGCGATAATTCAAGCACTCAACAGTTGAAACAGTTTCTCGCTGACAACAACAATTTGTACACAAGTAGTTTATCAAGTATACGACAGTTATGCTCACAGATAGCGTCTTTATCTGGTTGGTCACCGAGCGCAAAAAAAAACACACACTCGACACACAACTGAAAAGCAAATACCGAACTGAATTCTCTTTTTAGATGGAGAAAAATATCGACTAATGCTCATAACTGTTGTTGATGATGATGATGATGATGCATAGGCAATTGCTTCTTTTCTTCTTCTTTTCTGTGTTTTGTATTTTATTGGCTGACTAATGCAAGTCAATTGGGCTGCGGTTCAGTGTCAGATTGTTGTGTGTACTAAAGATATTCACACATATCTTTCCCTTCATTCTAGTGTCTTTGTGGGTGCGCCCCAAGCTCAGTCAACGCTGGAGGCGCAGCGTAACATCAATGAGACTGGAGCCGTCTACAAGTGCACCCTTTCGTCTGGCGTCTGCAGTCCGTATGTGTTCGATGGGCATGGCAATCGCAACATTGCGAATAGCGAATACACATGGGACTCGGAGCGCAGGGACTTCCAATGGCTGGGCGGCTCTATGGATGGCGGCACCAAGGACACGGACAAATTGCTTGTCTGTGCACCCCGCTTCATTGCGCCCTCGTCGAAAGATTACCATATGCATGGCATATGCTACTGGGTGTCCGATACGCTGGCAGATCAGCCGCAGAATGTCACAAAGATCTCGCCGCTGCGTCTCAAGACCGATCAAGTGCGCGAGGAGAACGATTTCCGATACTATTACTATATACTCGCCGAGGAGGGATTCAGCGCCCATGTTTCCGATGACAACGAACAGTTTCTGATTGGTGCGCCCGGTATTTACACCTGGCGTGGCTCTGTGATACGCTATCGCAAGGTCTCGCTGGTGGATGATCCATCGGCGAGTCGTCGCGACACAAGCAGCCAGACGCGGAGTCATCGCAAGGCCCGAAGCGGTGGTGATTACATTGACTACGCACCGGAAGTTACCTATCAAACGGACATACCGAATCCGGCGCATTGGAATCAACCCGATGACTCTTACTTTGGCTACTCCGTTAGCTCGGGTCACTTTGATAGCCAAGATCTGAAGCGTTTGCTCTACGTGGCCACCGCACCGCAGGCGAATGAACAGTCTGGAGAGGGTTATATCTTCGATATACGCAGCAAGACAATTGATAAATATCACGTCTTTCGGGGCGAACAATTTGGCGAGTACTTTGGCTACGCTGTGCTCGCCGAGGATCTCAATGGCGATGGCCTGACCGATGTCATCATCTCAGCGCCGCAGCATTCCTACGAAGACTCGCACGATAATGGCGCCATTTACGTGTTCCTCAACAAGGGACGGGTGAGTAACACTCCACACTCCACACTCGACACTGACACTTCTTTCGTTATTCTGACTAATTGCGGGGTCCAATCAATTGCAGTACAATTTCGAGTCGAAGATAATCCGCTGTCCGTTGCCCATTACGGCCAAGGCACGTTTCGGCACCACGCTGACCCGACTCGGCGACATTAATCACGACGGCTACAACGGTAAGTTACTCGCAACTGTTCCCGTTTCCCCCCCTCTCCCGCTTGCCCCTCTCTTTTGCCTGCTGCCTGCTCCACTTCCTTTGTAAAACATTTCGTGTTGATGACAGTAAGAGAAAAAAACGAAAACACATTCCAAAACTTAATTTCGACACGTCGATGTTTAAATACTCTGGCCACCGTAAAGTCAATTGAATTAAGTGTTAATTAAGATGCATGTGGCACATCTAAATATTTTAGCTTTTCTTGTTGACATTTCTTGCATCATTCGTAGTGATGACAATTTTACGCAGAAATAATGTTTTAGCATCTCTACTATAAGATATATGCGATTTTTTTAAACTGTAGCTACAGTAAGAAAATCTTTTTATTTTTCACTTAAAGGGTTTCTCTTAATTGAAAAATAGGTTAAAAAAACTTTAAATTTAGAAAAAATTCATTTTTAAAAGCGTATAACTCAGATCAGCTAGTTAATCACTTTAATTCCCACGATTCACTGTTTTTTCAAATGGCTAAGAAAGTAGTGTGATATTCGTAGAATGTAAACCGATCCAATCAAATTCGCAGCTGAATGGAAACAAATTTATATCACGTTCAATTAGATTGACTTCACTGTTATTCAAGTTTGTATAACTCCCATCATATTGAATTACTTTTTAAACCGAAAAAAGTTTCGTTGGAAGATTCAAAATTTATGAAATGTACAGTTTCTACGCATAAAAAAAGGTGATGATATATTAAGAAGCGATAAAACTTTTCTATATTAATATGATATTCAAGCCTATCAAGCATATATACAGCTTTTAACCCAATTTTATTCATTTAACTTTAAGAAGAATATATCAGTCAGCATAGATAGATAAAAAAAACTCAATTTGTATAACCCTAACCTGTCACATAATGTGCGCAACAGTCTAAAGACCCGCTGTTTGGGTAGCAAAGAAAGAATTTTACGCAGAGCACTGTTACTGTTTTTGGGGTGTGGTTGTGTGTTGTGTTTATTCAAGTTGAAATGTGAAAAAGCATTTGTGTAGCACATCAGCTTGCAAATTTGTAACACTTTTGCTTGCATTGATTGCGATATTCATCAAACTGTTGTCCCCTTCTTTCCAGACATTGCTGTTGGCGCTCCCTTTGCGGGCAATGGGTCCGTCTTTATCTATCTGGGTGGACAGCAGGGACTGCGGGATCAGCACAGTCAGCGCCTCGACTCGCCACAGACAACCGACTCCAAGTACGGTAGTCACATGTTTGGACACGGTTTGTCACGTGGCTCCGACATCGATGCCAATGGATTCAATGACTTTGCTGTGGGAGCTCCCAATGCCGAGGCATTGTTCTTGTATCGCGCATATCCCGTGGTCAAATTGCATGCCAGTGTTCGATCGCAGAATCGTGAGATTAGGCCAGAGCAGAATCGTGTGGAGATCACAGCCTGCTTTGGACTGACGACGACATCGACGGCGAGCTCGGCCAAGCAACAGGAGATGGCGATGCGAATTGTGATCGATGAGCAGCTGAAGCGTGCCAAGTTCACGCAGTCGCAATCCAATGAGTTGAGCTTCAATGCCACAGCGGGCACCACGCAACAGTGTCGCGTGTTTTCCGTGGAGGTGCGGTACAGTGAGAAGGACATCTTCCAGCCCATCGAGCTGGAGATGCACTACGACCTGATCAAAAAGGTGCCCGACTCCGAGGAGTTCTGCGAGACATGCGTGGCCGTCGATCCCGAGGATGCAAAGGTCTTCACCGAGAAGATTATCTTTAGCACCGGTTGTGCCACTGAAATTTGCATTGCGGATCTCCGTCTGACGACAAGAGATGCCAGGTAAGAGAGAGAGCGAGCAATAAATCAATATTAAACTTGATTGCTTATTTATTTAATTCTTTATTTGTTCGTCAAACACAGCTCGAGCTTTATTCTGGGCAGCGCAAAGGTGCTGCGAGTGACTTATGATGTCAGCAATGAAGGAGAGTCCGCTTACCTTCCGCAGTTGAATGTCACCAGCTCCAGTCACTTGAACTTTGCACAAACCCCCGGCAACTGCAAGGTGAGCGAATCCGTCATGGTCTGTGATCTGAACAACGGTCGTCCCCTGGGCAAGGGGGACAAGGACAGTATTACCATCAGCTTCGATGTGAGCAGCCTAACGGGTCATGTGCTGACCATCAGTGCGGAGGTCTTCAGCACGGGCTCCGAGAAGAGTCCGAGTGACAACAAGCTGCAGAGTTTGATTGCTCTCAAGGAGTACACAGAAATCGATGCCTCAGGGTAAGCGAAATAAATCAACAGCCATTTATGTGCCTTCCTAATTTTATTTACTTTTAAAGTGGTCAGACAAGTGCCTCGATCGATCTGGAGCATTACAAGAACTGGGCGGACATCACCAACAACTATGAGATCAAGAGCAACGGTCCCAGCACAGTGGATGGCCTCGAGATTGTCTTCAACATTCCGGTTGCCTACAGAGTAGCGGGTTCAACCGCAACCATACCCATCATTAATGTAAGCAATCTGACCATGCAGGCCACCTACGATTCCCAGCTGGTGGCCATTGAGTTGCTCGATCAGAACAACACTCAAATCATCATGAACACCGTCGAGATCTCGTCGAGCAGCAGCAGCCGCGTTGAGCACACAGTTGTGGTTAGCCAGAATGGAGCACACTACGACTCGAGCACCAGTGGTCATGTGCATCAGTCGTGGCAGGAACTCGACTCGGATTCGGTGGCCACGGCATCGATGACACGCAAACGTCGCGATCTCAAAGCGTTGACCGCCAATCGCGAGCAATATGCTCGCATTACGAACATCAAGGCACACGAATTGCTCAGCGAGGACTTCAAGGGCAAGTTGCCGGTGAATCGCACTATTGTGTTCAACTGCAGGGATCCCGAGATGACCATTTGCCTGCGTGCTGTGATGCGTGTGTATAACTTCAAGCCGGAGAAGCCGGTCAATTTGAATATGCGCTACAGTGTCGATCTGAATGAGATCAATGCCATTCTGATTGATCCCTGGGAGTTCTTTGCCATACTCATTGATCTGAATATGCGCAAAGAGGGCGATCCTCTCGGCTCTTCGCTGGCCATCAAACGGAAGATCGATCCTGTTGTCATATCAAAACATCTGGAAACGACGCTGTCCATCTGGATTATCATTTTGTCCGTTCTGGGTGGCCTTTTGCTGCTGGCAGCTATGACTTACGGCATGTACAAGGTAAGTCCGAGAATATTTAATTGGAGTATGATGATAATAATTCATTTATATTTCAGTTGGGCTTCTTCGAGCGCACGAAGAAGGATGAGCTGGATAAGCTGGTGCAACAGAGTCCCGTGGAACCCGAGGCTGAGACCCTGAACAGTGACAATAACTAAGCTCAAGATTGTGATAATCATTGCTCTTAATTTTTATGTAAACTTTTGTGCAACTTTCGCGTATACAAACATCACATTTTAAATGGACGTGTCCGAGGAGAATCGAAATACCAAATACGACCCAATAATCAATGATCCAACGACAACAAACAAAACAAATTTAATATAGGAGTAAATGATAATCTAGTGCCACAAAGCATCGAATGCTCTTGTGGATCTTTTTATTGAACGAAGAGGAAACGAGAAGACGAGAGGGAAGTGAGTGCCTTGTAATTTGTTATTCATTCGCATTTAGTTTATGTACAGCTGAGCTTGTATTCAACCCAAGCCATATTGCCATTAAATTGTAATTATTTATAAACGAAAAAAAAAACAAAAACAGAAAAACAAAAGATTTTGTATTAAGCATAAATGTTTAAATAGCTTTCTTCCTAGTTTGTAAGCTGAAATGGCAACAAAAAAGACTTGAACTTTGTTTACAATGTGAGATGAGAAATCCGATGGTAACTAAAACGAGAATTGTATGCAAAAATTCATCCTAGTATCGTATAAGAGAAAGTATTAAATAAATGAGTTTTTTAATCGAGTAACCCCGAAAGTGATATTTGTTTTTTCGATGAAGGGGGAAAATTCAATACTGAAATGAATTCTGCAGTGCGGTTTTACACGAGCCATTAATATAATAAAATTTATTTTCTTAAAATCAATAAGTACATTGTCTAACTCCTAATAAAATGCAAAAATTTCATAAAGTTTTCAAACATTTTTGTTTTTGTTTTGTTTTGTTTACAACTAATCATGAAAATAGCAGCGCATTGCGGCATTTTAACAAGAATCAAATCGTTAACAATAATTTAACCGAATTCTTTCTTTTTTTTGCATTTTTCCGTTGTGTTTTCTATATGAAAAATATATGTTTTTGTTTTATTTATATAAGTATATACACAATTTGATTTAGGTTACTTAGAATTACTAGTATAATATATGTATATAGCATAGATTATCTACACACACATGTGTACGCATAGACATTTTGACATTTAAATAAGTAACAACTGGACTAACTAATTGCTCTGGCTAACAACAGACAGACAGACAGACAGACACATACATAGCTATGTTATATAGTATATAAAGTACACACACAAATATACACAGTAAGTTGACATCGCGGTATTGTGAAGGTGCAATTTACACACACTCACACACAGTTTAAGTACTTGAGCTAAATATCGATATCGTTTTGTTTTCATCTTTTTAGGAGCGATAAGTTCATAGTTTGAGTTTGAGAGATATGTGAAAGTTTGCAAGTATATATGTATCGATGACTAATTCTAGACACTGTAAACATTTCATAGTTTAATTGGTGGTATTACAAGTATAATGGTTTTTGTTGCTTTAAGAAGTGATATTTAAAAGATATATATATAGGATTTGTGAGAGAAATGCATGCATTTATCGTACTAACATTTTGTGTAACATTCTTTCTGCGGTAATAACATCATCAGTAATCTATATGAGTTGTAAATAAATACATCTTATAAAAATACAGAGAATCTGTGTACTATGTATTGTCCAAAATCATTAACACATACGTAAATTGCGTTGCATACACCGGGGACTCATTTCGATCTTCATTGTATAATATACTTCCTTGATATGCGCTAAATGATGACTAAATCGTCAGATGCATCTATGCATGACTCTGCCTTTCTCATGAATAACATACAGTGATTTATCATTTAATTTGTATTTAAGTATTGTTCTCCACTCTTCTTAACATTCCATTGTCGCAGCACTTTCAGCAACTGGGATATAATGGGGGGGCATTTAAAAAAGAAGAATCGTTGACTTGAATAACGATATTGAGCACAAGGTGGCTTCACTTAAACAACTAGTTAAACATACTATATAGTATTCTTAGTTCGATCTGTTGTGTGTTGTGTGTTGGGCGGGTAAAACACTTAAGCACTAAACTATTTGGTTTAATTGCAACATCAACGGGAGGGAGGGAGGTACACTTAACACATTGTCTCATTATATGGTGGATCCTTTTCCGATTCCGTGCTGCTTTTAATGTTCGACGACAGCTTGGCAATCTCGTCCTGCACCAGATGTGTGCTAATCTGTGGTATGGCCAACGACGGTGCATGGCTGCTCTTGGCCGATGACGAGGCTGTGGATAGGGCTTCGCCATCGCGCGACTCTTCGGTGCTGGAGCTGCTCTCCTTGAGCACATTCATGCCCAGCTTGCTGGCCTGATACGGCGGCGGCTTGAGTGTTGAAATCAGTTTGGCCACTGGAGTCACGGGCTCCGCTGAGGAGGAGGTCTCGGCGCTGGTTTGCGCCGACAGCGGTTTGCCTTGGTCCATGCTAAACTGTTTCTTCAGCTGCATGGGACGCGAGGGCAGTGCTGGCAATGCTGGCGTCTGCGCCTGCGCCTGCGTCATTACTGGCGCTGCGCTCAGATCCAGCGAACTGGAGCTATCGTCTCGCAGACGCCGGCCATCGGCAGCGCCCACAGACGCTGTGCGCTTGGGCTGGTAACGCGTTGACGCCGCAGCGCCGCCAGCAGCGCCAACACTCATCATGCTAATCCCCGTTGCCGAATGCGAATCGCCAGCATCCAGCGATGGCTCCGCCGTCAGCGATGGCGTATCAATGTTATACGATCCCGTTTGCGACGTGTTCGTCTCATTCGAGCTCTGCTTGATGAAGCGATACGGATGCGCCGAATAATCGGTGTCCGTGCTCGAATTCTTTTGCAGACTCTCGCTCGATTTTTTGAACAGTCGTCCGCTGCTGTCGTAGGGCGGATTGAGAAAATCGCTGGTGGCACGCGTCGGCACCAGCGGCGATTGATACGTCTGCTGTTCCATCGATGAGTTGCGTTGCCAGGGACGTTCGTGTTTCAGCTGAAAGCCACTTGTGCCCGCGCCGCTGGTGTCACTGCTGTCTCCACCGCCGCCAGCGCCACCCACGGCACCCATGAGTCCGCCGCTGTCCGCTGATGGTTTCGAGGGCGACAGCTCAATGGCTGTTTCCCGCCGCAGCGGATAGCGATGACTATAGTCTATAGAGACGCCAATCTGCAGAGGAATTAGGATTAGGCATTTGAAGCAACGATAATCGAATCGAACTTGTATGATACCTCATAGGGCTGAACGCTGGCATCGATGGAGCCGCGTGCCTCGAAGAGACCCTCGAGTATGCGATAATCGTTCTCCTCGCACTCCTTTAGATGCTTCTTCTCCAGCAACGCTGCCGCCTCGGCGCGTGACATTTCCGTCTTGGGGCGATCCAAGGAGGCTGTGAAACGAATGAGAAAACATAGCGTATAAATTTAAGTATTTCACAAGCTGTTGCGTTAAGGCAGGCGTAGTGCATTTTTTTTGTTTTAGGGGTTTATTTTGGCACAAGCAGAAGGCAAATGAATATTACGCATACGCCTGGTTAGCTATATACAAATTACAATTTCAGTTTCAGACTTTTGTTGCTTTTTTGGCTGGAGTTGTAGTTGTAGTTGGAGTTTGGCAAACAAATGATAACGCTAAAGATACTCTATATAACTATATAGAAAACGCTAGGAGAGTAGAAGAAAGTAGAGGGGGGGTGTAGTTGGAAGGGTTGGGTTTGTTTTTGATTGTGGTTGTGGTTGCTTGTGGGGCGGTGGGCGGTGGGTGGTGGTGGCTTGCCCCCGAGTCGTATTGTCAACCAGCTGGGTGGATGGCCACAACACCAACTTACCTTGGTTGCTCTGCAGCGAGACGGTCGGCGAAGCAATCAAATGGCAGACGCTCTCCAGTTCGTCCGTTATCGATGTGTACTCGCTGTGCAGTTTCAGCAATATATTTCTGGAGGGTTTCGCATGCAATACTGATTTACCTAGAGTTGAGTCGAGTTTAGGTTACGGTTTGGTTTTTGTTTTTCGATTTTGTTTTTTTTTTTTTTTTGTGAAAATGCGTCAACAACAAAAGAAATTTTAAAGTAGTGTGCGGCGAGAGAGAAAAAAAATATAGTACGAGTTGTGCATTGTATGAAGTACTCTTATTTTTCTTTCTTATTTTTGCTGGTTGGTTGTGGATTAATGCAATTTTTTTTTTTTAGTTGCCAATTCGTTTGCTTGGATTGGTCGCATGTTTGGTTGGATTAGTTGGAGTTTAGTTAGACGGATGTTGTTTTTTGTTGGGCATGAAAGGGTTAGTAACCAGAATTTTGGAGCGCATCTCTTTCAGCTACTGCATTCTTTCATTCTCATTGAATGTGTACTATGTGTATGTGTGTATGTGTGTGTGTATTTCTCTCTACATACAATAGATATATGTTTATGCATATATGTATGTTATCTTTTGTTCTTTCTCTCGAATTTCGAGTATTTGTGTTCAACATTTACCTGGTGGTGGGCCACCACTGGCCACTGGCGTATCCTTGTCACTATCCGGCTCCGACTGTGTCAGACTCAGCTGACGGCGCGACAGCGTTGCCAACTGATTGAGGCTGATGTGCGAGCGATTGATGTCCGCTCCGGTCAGCGAGTACGTCTCCGAGTTACGGCGGCAGAGTGAGACGGTGCGTTGACGCATCGCTCGGTGCCTGGCAGCTGTATGCGAATAGTATGCGAATAATTTGGGATACGTTTTTAGTGCGGTTCAAACAAGGCGATGGTGTCTTGCTGATGCAACATAGAAGCGAGAATAGAACACAAGAAAATAAAGCAAACAGAAACGAGCAAAAAACACAGAGGGAGACAAAACAGAAAGCAAACAGAAAACACAGTAATATGAGTAAAGCTAAAGTCGAGAGTGCTCGACTATGAAATAACCTGTTCCCAAAGCTAATGCATCGATTTCGTTAAAGCGTAGTTAACAAATAATTAAGTAAATTTTTTGGCAGAGCAAACATATTAGAAAGCTAAAACTGTGAGCTATCCTTTTTCTATTCGAATAAATCCATTATTAAAATATATCACATTAATATACCGAAAAGTACTTAAACATAACAAGGGCAATATTTCCATTATCAATATACTACTACATTCAAGATAAAGCGCAGAATTAAAAATAGACCAGATTGTTTATATACAAACTAAAATAATAAATAAAAGAATATTGAAATTAAAAACAACAAAATTAAAGTAATTTATTATAATTGAATAGCTTCTCAGTATTCGATTTGTTCCCAACCAAAACTATCAGTTAGAGACTGCGGGATTTATTTGTTTATACGAAAAAGTATACAGGTAACATCGAATATATATCGTATCGGATGTTGTCGCTCATCAAAAATATATATACATTAAGCGGTCTTAAAAAGCTGCCTTTGTCTTATTAAGAGCATTTTCTGAAGCAACGCGTATGACAATTGTGGCTAGACATAATTTTAAAGAGTGAAATAAACTTGAAACGTCCTATGAATATCGAAAGTCATTTAAACTAATTTGAATGTATAGCTCTTCTGGACCCTTCGTATAAAGGAATTGCCTTCTTACTGCATTTCAATGGGAACAGGGTATTAAATGAAACAGATACAAAATCAAAAGAAAAACGAAACGAAATGAAACGATAGAAACAGGTGAGGTGAGGCAAATTACCCTCAAACGTCATGTCGGGCGCCGCATCATCGGAATTGTCGCCACCAACGAGCGTCTGATCATCGTCGTTGCCCATCGGTGTGAGCGTGTCCTTGCTCTCGGTGCTGGCTCCCGTATCCTGGCGCACAGTCACATATGGCGTACGCTTCACCGTCTCACAGGTCGAAGGCCGCTGCGACAGTGGCAAATAGATGTCCGAATCGGGTTCGGATTGCATTGAAGCCTTGCGCACCACCTGCTCGTTGAGCGCCTCCCGAGACTTGACCACTTCGTCGGGCTCTTCGGGCAGTGGGACAACCTCAAAGTGTGTGCCCTCATCCAAGATGTACGCATCCGGCCGCACTTCGGTTAGCGAGCGATTGAAACGCCGTCGATTGTTAACCTATCAAAGAGAAGAGCAGAGCAGCAAACAGTTTTGTGGTAAGAGCAACAGGCTAAAGGTAAAAGTAAAAGCAAAAACAAACTGAGGCAACGCACCTGCAGCGAATTTAAAGTAAGTGTTGCACTCAGTCCCAGTCCCGCAGCAATGCTGGTGCTGCCAACACCGACAACGCCACCGCCACCGCTTCCTCCTGCTCCACCTCCTCCGCCACTGCCTGGGCCAGGAACATTGCCAATGCCGCCACCCTCGGTGTCGGTCATTGAAATGGTGCGCATGCGATGCATTTCACCTGGAATGTTCATCACGGAGCCGCGCAAATCGTCGGTGCCAGCGGTGTGGGTGGACATGAAGCGATGTATGACGCCCAGATGCGACAGTATCTGCTCCGCCGACTCCTCCATTTTGCGCAAACGGAATTCAATGTTCTGCAAAACAGAAAGCCAAGCAAACATAGATAGATTCATATGATATCGACTGAAAATTGCAATAAGAATTCAAATACTCCTAGTCCCCTCCCCTTCTCTATCACTTTGAGTGTGGCAACAGCATACGAATGAGCTCGTGTCCAGCTGCTCGACATTTTGTGGACATTTCCAATTTAACTACAGCTCAACTGATGCCCGATGCCCGTTTGTCTGTCTCTGCTGTCAATACGAGTAAAAATCCAAATTAATGTGCCAAAGACTCATTCAGCAAGCACAGAACAAAAAAAAAGAGAAAACCTAAGAAAGAAAACTGTCTTCTGGTGTGTTCGACTGTGGAATACCCGATACATATTTTTTCGATTTATTTATATTAGTTCGTTGCTCTATTGTTTAGTAATTACTCTTAAGTTATTAAGATTTTGTATGCTATAAAAATTGATTATATTAAATTGGTTATTTTTGTATATTGTTTGTCTTTTATCCCTACAAATTTATTACATTCTTGTTTATTACGTAGTATTTCTGTAATTTCAGTTCTAGTAGTAAACAAGTAAGACAGTTGACGGCTTGACTACGAGATATCTGATACTCATTTTTAAAGAATACAATTATTATGCTCATGGTATTCATAACAGTTTTAAATCTAGAAATTTACTATTACTTTAGATAATGATAATAATTTATTTTAATTATTTGTCCTATACAAAAATTGTTGGGAGGGTTTGGATTTAGTCTCTTTTTAAAAATATCTTTTATTCCTTAGAATGTGCACTTATTAATTTTTGTACATTGTTTTTGTTTATGATATATTAAATTGGGGTGTAATATTGTTCATATAAAATTACACACCAAATTATTAAAATATAATTGTTAGGTGAAATTAAATCAATTAGACTAGCCTTGAAACTTCACTGGATTCATTGTAAGTACTTTATAAATTTAAAATTTAACATACGTATCAAGTGCAATTATTCATTTGCCCTTTCGACTAACCTCAGGGTATTCCCTTCCACCCCATCTTGTAACAGGTATAAAAATTGGCATATTTGCATAACAACTAAAATTTGGGCATCAAACTGAATGCGCAGGAGAGTGTAAGAGTGTTTTGTGGGTGTGTATGTGTGTGTGTATGTGTGTGTGTGTGTGGGAACGTATGCTACGCACCTGCACAGTTGCTGTTTGGATATTCTCCTTTTGATTGATGTCCTCGATTTTCTGTGACATGGTCTCGACACGCTCCGTTGTGTTCTTGACACGCTCATCGGTTGACTGATTCAATATGATTTCCTGCTCATGGAAAAAGCCCTCAACGCACTCCTCCTCAAAGTCATACAATCGCTCCAGATCGTCCTTCTCGAGAAATAGCTTGAGACCATTGTCCCGTTGCACCTCCAATCCTATATAGACAAACACAGCGACACAACATGTCAATTGATAAGTAAAAGCACAGCAAAAGAACAAAATAGAACAAACAAAAAATAATCAACAAGAGTAGAATCACAATAGAAATTGAAATATAACATATATGTATATAATAATTTGGTTTGATAATTCAATAATCAAAGTTCGATTCGATTCGATTCGATTTCGGTTCGATTGTTAATCGGAGATGACAGAGTCAGAGTTGTAGAGATGGCAGCAGAGGAGAAGAGAATACAAAGAATTGTACATTATTGCTGTTCGATTGGGAGATGGGAGCGTCGCTCGATTGATTCACTCACAGGGAACAAAGCTAAACTTGCTCATGCCGGGCTCACCTTTCGCTTTGCGTACACAATACTTGAGCAAGGAATAGAAATGGCAAAAAGCGATGAACGGTGGCGGCAGCACGGGCTTCTGTTGGTATTCCATGACCACTGTAAAGCGTTGAAACATCCACACCTGCCACATCGGGAAATTAAAACAAATAGTTAGCTAGAGTTTCGGCATTAAGTATACGCAGCGTTAACGCACCTGATGTGACACCGAGTTGACTTCGTTGAATATATTATTGAAGACGGCAATCAGCAGATTGATTAGCAGTATATTGGCAATTAAAAGGTACATGGACATCGTTATCGGCGTTACCCAGTGGCCTGTGCATTTTTTATATTAAAAAGCAAACACACACACACATTAAGTATATCAAAAAATGTCGGACGAAAGTATGTGTGTTTAACTCACCGGTGACACAGGCCGGTTGACGTGGATCCTCGCCACAGGGTGGATCGATATCATCGGCAAACACCTCGCCGTACAACATAAAGTAGGGTTGATAGGTGACCTGTGAAACGATAAATTAAAAACAGGCATCATTAAACGGCAGCTGCTGCTGGGGCAACACACACACACACATACAATAAAAATGGCCAAGCTTAATTCAATTTGGGCCTTAACCATCGGCTA
The DNA here is from genome assembly GCA_035046325.1 of Drosophila niveifrons. Taxonomy (NCBI): domain Eukaryota; kingdom Metazoa; phylum Arthropoda; class Insecta; order Diptera; family Drosophilidae; genus Drosophila; species Drosophila niveifrons. The sequence continues at coordinate 28,989,235 of JAWNOC010000052.1, forward strand.
CCGACTGGGTCAACATTTATGCAAGTTTTACACATCAACACAGAGAATTTGCTGGGGGGATTCTGTCAAGCGTGTGAAGGTGTGGGTGTTACGCTGTGTGTGTGTGTGTGTGTGTGTGTGTGTGTGTGTGTGTGTGTGTGTGTAAAAGCGGATGTGGATGAACATAAAGTAGTTTTTTCTTTTTTGCTTTTTTCATTAGCAGTTTGCCAAGCTTAACTGCGGGAGAACTAGTTTAAGAAATTAATTAATTAATTAAGAATTCAACTGCGTTGAATGAAAACAGCAGGTAGTTGATGGCAAATATTCATCAAAGGAAATTTAATCAAAGAAAACATATTTAATGGTTGTTATACTTGAATAATAACAAAATCGGATTTTGTTTTTTATTTATTTTCGTTTGTGAGCCAACGCTTTGCAAATCAACTGCCGTCAAATATATGCATCAGGATATTACTTGGAAGGAAGCACAGTTTATTTGAGCAAACAACATTTGCATATTGCGAAATATATGTAGAATGCAAAATGCAGCGAAAATATGCTTCAGCCTCCGGTTGAGTTGTGTTTAGGCTACGATGACGATGACGATGATGATGATGAGACACAAGGCTCTGGTTGTATCTCAACTGCTGCAGCAGAAACAGCTGCATAGCACAGCTGCAGGACATGCGCATGAGAGGGGGGAACGGGGAACGGGGACGAGGACGGAGTCGGGGTCCTTGTGTCCACATAAAGAGCTGCAAGGCATTGTGTAAAACAGCGAAAGCATTTCGCATGCAAAACAATAAATGAAATACACACTGCATTATTCAGAAAAGGCCTCAAATTAGAATGTAGAACGAAGAAGGGCAAAGAAGGGGATTGAAAAAGTTAATGTAGAGGTGAAAGAATGAAAGATATAAGAAATTTGTACACATGTATAACACGAATTATAATATATATTGAAAACTGAGTACACACATTTACTTATCAGATGCAAGTTCTATAATTTTCTAAATTAATCAATTCAAAACATGCCTCATGCATAAATTGTACAAATATAATGTAGTATATACAGTCGAAAGTGTTTATTATAAAAGAATTTTGGTTTTTCCAATTCCCGATAAACTTTCTTTAAGTAATATGCGATTATAAACACTTTCGATTGTATGCTTAATATGCAAGTGCAAAATAAGTGTGAGCTTATGATATAAAATTATAAGTATAGTACATATTTATTTATGCTCCGAGCAGAAACAACAATAGCACAATATCAATCACTTTGGTGGGAAGAGGGGGGCAACAACAGTCAAAGGCTCAACGCAGCATAAAGTGAAAATTGGGAGCAGAAATCAGAGAGAGACAGAGAGTCACAAAGACACAAAAGGGTAAAGGGAAGAAAAAGAGACAGAGAGAGAGAGTGAGAGATAGATACAGTGGCGAGCAAAATTGAGTGCATGTTCAGAACTTTGACTTTCGTCACCCACAAAATCATAACCACACAAGATAATCCAAAAAAATTTTTTGTTTTATTTTGATTATTTAATTCTTAATAAGATTTAAGCAAAAACAATTATGACACAGATAAATTCGAGGAGAATTACAGTAAAAACAAAAAAAACTCGCATAAACTCAATTTTGCACGTTTCTAGAAGTTTTAATTCTTACAATAATATTAATATTTTGTCCAAAGACCTTTATTTGATATAACTTCCTCTACACGGTCGGGCATGCTCTCAACCAAATTTTCAATAATATTTTTGGGAATACGTCTCCATTCTGCTTCAACACGCTCCCAAAGGTTGCCCATGTTGGATGGAGCTGCTTCGTATTGCCCGAGCCGTCTTTTCACGATTGACCAAAGATTTTCAATCGGATTGAGGTCGGGACTTTGTGCTGGCCATTCCATTAATTTAAAAGGTTGCTTTTCAATCCATCCCTTAACAATTTTGGCCGTGTGCTTCGGATCCCCATCTTGTTGAAAAACAATTTCCTTTTCGGGATAAGCACATTTTCAATAAAATTGGGAAGATTGGTCTGTAAGACATTCAGGTAGTCCTCCTTCCGCATAATACCTTCTATGTAAAGGGCCAACATGCCACCACGTGAAGCATCCCCAAACCATAATACTTCCGCCACCATGTTTTACAGTTTGTTTTACATGGTGTCTTTGGATACGATCTCCGGGTCTACGCCAGCAATATTGCTTTCCGTCGGACTGAAAACGGTTAAATTTGGACTCGTCAGACCAGACAACACGTTTCCAATCGTCCACAGTCCAATTTTTGTGTGCCTTTGCAAATTTTAATCGCGCTTTAACATTTTTAACGGATAATGCAGGTTTGTTTTTTTCACACTTGCAATATACCCAATGTCTCGCAGCGCTCTTCTAGCTGTCCATTCGCTAACATTCTTGTTGATAGCCAAGGAAGCACCTTTTGGTGTTAGAAGCTTGTTCTTCCTCATTTCCGACATCATCAGTCGAGCATCTGACTCCTTCAATAATTTCTTGCGACCTGCGACTTGCGCTTTGGGAGTCACATTCCGCCTCTTTTGAACAGCGATTACCGCCGATTGGCTTATACCAAGCCTCTTGGATATTACACGTGATGTACAACCATTCTCGGTCAGGCTAACTACATTATTTTCGATATCTTCAGATAATTTTCGCATTTTTATGCTAGCAAATTTTCAACAATTTATTTATAATTACAAGCTGGTCCGAAGCACGTTTTAAACTGTGCTATGAACATCAAGAATAATAGAAAATCAAAAATAACGGTGAATCTTGCCGATTTGTGCTGATAAGAGAAGTAAGAAAGCGAAAATAGGCGAAAAAGTGCCTACGTGCAAAATTGAGTTTATGCGGGTTTTTTTCGTTTTTACCGTTATTCTCCTCGAATTTAACTGTGTCATGATTGTTTTTGCTTAAATCTTATAAAGAATTAAATAATCAAAATAAAACAAAAAATATTTTTGGATTATCTTGTGTGGTTATGATTTTGTGGGTGACGAAAGTCTAAGTTCTGAACATGCACTCAATTTTGCTCGCCACTGTATATATTTAGTAGGGACAAATCGCAGCGGGTCAAAAACACGGATGTTGTACATTCTAAAACAAAGAAAGGTAAGAAATCGATAGGAAACCAATTAAGACAAAAAGAAGAAAAGAAAATAGAATAAAGAATATTTTTGTAGGCACAACAATAACTATAGACATCTATAGCCATATATATATATATATAGTAAGTATATATCCATTTAGTACGGGTATCATATGATAGTATTCTAAGTATATTTCGGACAGCGGGCTCAATTCAATTTCTACACATTTCTTCTCTAGATAGCAAACCAATTTTTGTTGTACATTTGTCAGATTTCCGCCTAAGAAATTGTGAAGTTCTGGACTATCGGCTCTATGTTCTGTTGTTGTTGTTGTATCTGTTGTGGCAGATGTAGATGTAGTTGGACTTGTTGTTGTTGTTGTTATCGATGGCATCATAACGTCAGGAGCCATCGTTGTTGTTGTAGTTGATGATGCTGTTGTTGTTGTTGATGTTGGGCTTGTTGTCCCTGTTGCTGCGGCTGCGGCTGCTGCGGCGGCGGCGGCTGCTGCTGCTGATGCGGCATAGCTACGATGATGGCCAGCAAAAGAGCCGGGTCCAAAGCCAGCGACACGTGTATTGTGTGAACGACTATTATGGCCGAGAGCCCCTTGAAATCCGGGCGCTACAATTGAGCCAGCAATAACCTGCCATTTTGAGCGTATTCATTCAAGGGATTGCGAATGCGAATGCGATTGCGATTGCGAAATGCGAATGCAAGAAATTTATGATTGCATGGATTTGTAAATACATTGTGAGCAAAGCGTGAATAGAGTTGTTGTTGTTGTTGCGAGAGAAAGTCAAGAGTGAATAATGGTGAATTGAATTGTGTGTGTGAGTTAGGTGTGTGTGTGAATAGTGCGATTTCATATGGTGTTGCGATCGAGCGAGTATAAAAACGGCATTTTTAGAGTTTCCGTATTCAGTCAGATGTGTTCAAAAGGTTTTTGAACATATAAGGAAAGAAAGAAGAATACAATATAAAGATAAAAATGGGAAAGAGTCGTTAGTCCAATCGATAATCGAGAACGCTTGAGCAATGAAAACTACTTATTAGAATATGAAAAACATAAACATAAAACCGAGTTCTACTTAGTTACGAGTATAGTATAGATAGCATATGTTTATTTGATTTAGTACTACTTGGAAATTGAGTTAAAAAACATTTTCTTGCTATTTAAGTAAATGCATGTACTCCGTTTTAGTAATTTTCTTTTCTTCAACAATACACAAGTCAAGCTGCAAATGGAAATTGTCAGTGTACATAGAGCATATACATACATACGAATATACATATGTAAATATTTGAGATACACACACACACACACTCGCACACTCGCACACTTAGAGACTAACAAAGTGAGCAGCTTAGCTGGAGATTTATTTTTATTTACAAGAATTTCTTTTTTCGTTTTTGTTTTTCATAATTAATTACAAGAGTGTTTGCTCAGACAGCAGCAGCAGCTCATTTAGCTCACAAATACACAAAACACATTCACACCCAGACATACAAATATATGTTAATACATGTAGTACACATATACATATGTACATATATTTTCTTTGACCTACCTCTCTGATTAGACGCCAGGTGGGCTCATTGTTGGGATAGAGAATGGCCTGACGACTGACACCGAAACTCATGAGCACCACAGCCAACAAGACAACGAAATATATCATATTCTTGACCATTTTGCCCATCATGGTAACCAGTGGACCTATGCGGCAAATAGAAAGCGCAAGTTATTCACTTTATATGTACACATAGAGAACAACAAAGTACACGACAAAATCAAGGTTGATTTAAGCCAAGATTTTCTGTTTCAAATTGTTAAATTAATCCGATTCTCATGTGCATATGAATATATATTTTACATTAAAAATTTATATTAATCCTGTTTTAAAATTTAAATGATTATGTGTACCGAAAATACCAAATTTAATACTAAAAAAATACTGAATTTATTATTTGTAATACTAAAATAAATACTGAGATTAGTATTTATACCATAATACTATATTTAGTATCTTTACTATTACAACAAGTATTTAATGTATTATATTTAATACTAAAATAAATATTAAATTAAGGCTTTTCAGACTTAATTGATGCACTGATAATAGCTCAGTTAAAATAGCTGTCTTGATACATTGTTTAGATGGGCTCTTATTTTAAGTCTAACTACTACAAGCATTCATAATATGTTCTTAAGTTGGAATGAAAAGAAAAATACCACTGAATGTAATTGATTAATTCTGCTTCTGAATTCAAATGACTATATATGCCTAAAATATTAAATTTAATACTAAAATAAATACTGAATTCATTATTTTTAATATTAAAACAAATACTAAGTTTAGTATTTTTACCATAATACTAAACGTAGTATTTTTGCTAGTGTAACACATATTTAATATACTATTTTCAATACTAAAAAAAATGTTAAATGTAGTATTTTATTTAGGCTTTACACATTTAATTAATGAATGCAAACTAAATTAATTTATTAATCCTGTTTGGGAACTCAAATGACAGTATACAGCTTTCTTGTTTAACTACACAAATAAATACTAAATTTTTTTTTTTTTACAAATACCGAATCTAGATGCTTGGGCTTTTCCCTTTTAATTCATGCATCGGAGAGCTCGATCATAGCTCAATTAATATAACTATTATAAGGATGTTTTTGGATTTAAAAATATATTTACATTTTCAACCCGAAATTAATCATATTATCCGATAATTAACACCACTTCTGGCATAATTCGTATATATTCCGTTTTTTTTTTCTGTGTACGTATGAAAGTTAGGCAGACTGGCAACTTACCCAAATACTTGTTGACGCCGAGAATGTTTAATATGCGCAAATACCAGTAGATGCTGTCCACGCAGTAAATAACGCGACCAATGTCCATGGTGGCGGGTCGAAAGCGAAATGCGAGGCCGATGAGAAAGAGTATTATGGCAGCACCATCGCATGGATTCCACATGTTCCATGCCCATACCGAGAATTTATGCCTGCAATAACAACAACAAGAACAGAAACGACAAGCAAAAGCAGAAGCCAAGTAGCAACCGCAACAGAATCGCATTAATGAACGTTGAATGTTGAACGCGTTGCGTCGTAGAAATCGAAAGCCGTAAATCAAGAAGCGAACAAACTGAGGGGCAACCTAGCCGCCTGTTTGTGGCCCTCGAGAAGCGCATTAAAAACGAAGCCAAGTAATCAAAATGCACAGGGGCATAAAGTATGCCCAGATCTTGTACTCGCTTGTGCCTCATTTATAATCATTAAATTGAATGCAATTAAACCGAAAAACGAACAGAAACGAATGAGTGAAAAGTTCAAGTTTTGGAGTTACTTACGTAATGGCCACCGGCTCGGAGGATACAATCTCACGCACCTTCTCAAAGCCGAGCGTGGTAATGTATGCTATGGAATACCATTCTTGCCACCTTGGCATCGGTCCCATCTTCACCAGCACCGTGAACGAGAACATTATCAAAAAGAACATGTACGCAATCTACGATAAAAAAACAAAAACAAAATGGTGTCAGCAGGCGAGAAAAACAAACATGAAATAATTAAATACAGCGAACAGCGAAAAACACTAAACACTTATCCGTTAGTCAATGCCACACAGGCTGTCTGTCAACGGAAATTAAAACACTGGCTGCTAATTTCCGCTAGCTAATAATTAAAAAAAAGAAACAAGCGCTTACCGAATCAGCCCAGAACTTGGTAATGGGCGCCGTGTAGAACTCGTAAAACTTCTTCTTTAAACGCAACGGTTGATGCTGCTTGATCTCGTTCGTGTATTCCGACAGATGAAAGAATTCTCGAAACTGTGATGGATCCGAATCAGTCAACGAAACCTGTGTGTGTGTGTGTGTGTGCCCCCGCGGACAAGAAATTGAAATTGCATTAAAATTGCTTTCGTCAAATGGCAGCAGCAAATGTTTTGCAGCTGGTGAAATGCAGGTGAATTAGTACGAGTAGTATGAATATTGAATATTGAATATTGAGTTGAATTCAATTATATCGCAAGCATTCAAGGTGCGAAAAAAGAAAAACGAAAACTATTTGAAAATGGTGCATTTGGCGCATATTACGTATACGCCGCATCTAACCTACATAAATACAATCGTATATACATAGTTCTCGATGTATGCTGTAAGTGAGGTAAATTGATGCTATTTTAATTGCGTGTGCACTGCATTGGAAAGTGGTTGAGTTCTAATTAATTGACTGCCAATTAGTTTAAAGCCTCTCAATAAGCAAGTGAAACATGCAGAAAAATGTAGCAAACATTTTGTATTTTTTTTTGTTTTTTGTTGGTGGTTTTTATGGTGGCATTTTGAATAAGCATCTGTAATTAACTATGAACACTACAATATACTTATGCTTATGCTAAGCTGCAATAACTGTACAACAAAATTCAAGTAATACTATTTTAATTTATAGTTGTTTTATGGAAAGCATCAAAAGCAAATCTAACCCAACTCATATCGATATCGATTGAAACTAGACAGCTAGATAGACAAATTTGTATTGGTATTAGCATATTTACATATATCGAATTGAAATAAATAATGTAGAGGTGAAAATATGAAATACTAGAAACGCAAAATTTGCTAAATGAAATAAACTATAAACTTTGGGGTTCAACTAACTTTGGAGGGTGCTTCTTCCGCTCCAGCAGTGAGATTAACCTGCAAAATTGATACGATACGAGTACGAGTAACATACTTTTTTTTTTTGGTTTTGGTTTTGTCTATGTGAAGTAGTATATTTTGATAACTGAGCGAGTAAATTGAGAGTTTGTGTATTTAAAAAATCAAATTAAACATGTGAGACCAGTAAGAGAGTAAGTAAATGGAACGAAACGAATTGATTGATCATATGTTTTGTCATATGTTTTTTCTTTTTACAGCAGCACTTTTCACTCAGCTAAAAAAACGGGGAGGGGGACTGGAGCAGGACTACGGGACGTATGCGTAACGTATGCGCACACACATATCTAAATATATGCATGTGATCGCAACTGCTAAAAATCGTTTTATTTATAATTGTGCTAGACAATACAATTTGTAATTTATTTATAACTGATTTTTGTTTTTTTTGGCTGCCACACACAAATGAAAAGTATTATGAAAAGTTTACCAATATATGTAGATAAAGAAATTTGTAGCGCATTCAATTCAAAGTTCTCAATGAAATGACGTGTAATACTTGTATAATACTAGTATATGTACGTGTCTGTGTGTGTGTGTGTGTTGTCTGAGAGAGTGTTGTTTTCGATTTGTATGTAGTTGTGAATCTACTCACTTTTCCATTTTCGTGTACTTTTGTATCGCGCACTGAATAAGTATCCGCCAATAGAGCCTGCAACAGGTTGAGGGATGGCACATAGATCGCATTTTAAATAAATAACAATTCACGTTTACGTTTTGCTTTTTCTTAATCGTTTTGTGTGTGTTTATTATTTCTTTTTTTATTCGCTAAATGAAGTCTATAAAAATGCGTGTGAATGAACTTAAGAATCGTCTCGATGAATGTGTGCATAACTATTTACTCACACACACACACACAAAGCACACACACTTAACGCATTAAATAACTAAATGTTTTATCAATTTTTACACATGCATTCCACAACAATTCGTGTTTATAGTGTAGTAGCTACAATATTACAACACAAAAAAGTAGAACTCAAAAACAGAAAAAAATTAGAGGAGAGGAGAGAAGAGAAATCCATTCAGCTAGTTCAATGGATTTTAATTTGATTTTCTGATTAAAGGATTTTCAACGGCTGTCATAGAATTCAATTTAGCATATATGAGTATGTGTATATATGTACATATGTACATATGTGTGTGTGTGTGTGTTTAAAGGCCTCTCTGTGTGTAAGTGAAAAACAATATTTGCGCAAATGCAGAGATTTCCTCTTCAGAGCTGGCAGCACAACACAAGCAAACAGTTTGATAGACCCTTAAGTAGGAGTCGAGAGAGGAAAGAAGGGAAGAGTAGTAGTAGTATATACATTGCTCTGTGTGTGTGTTTGTGTGTGTGTGTGAGGGTGCCTGTGTGCCCATTAAGATTATTACTTAATTGAACTTTAAATGAAGCCTTAAGCCTTGGGACAACACTGACTGCCATTAACATTATGATTATTAAATAGCTAATGGTCATTCGCACTTAATATGGAACTTAAAACCAAAAAAAAAATTGAACTGAATATGTGTGTGTGTGTGGGAAAGCAGTTGAGATTGAATCCATATGTTCAAGTGGATGTGTTGTTGAAGTGCTTTCGCATTTGCTCTGTGTAGAAGAAGTGGAAGACTTACATCTGTTGAGTTCCTAACACTGTGAAAAGATGGTGAGCTCTTTTCAACTTGTATTAATTTGCTCTTTGACGCGATTCATTTTGCATCGTATATCGAATACAGAGAAAGAGACAAGAGAACGCAGAGAGAGAGAATGTAGAGAGAGGCAGAGAAGACGGGAGACTGTGTATGTTAGATCAAAAGTAAAACTAAACTGACTGCAATATCTATTTAATTAATTAAACATTAAATCGAGTGTGCGTGTGTCTGTGTGTGTGTGTGTGGGTGTGTGCGTGTTGCCTCGCCTGACTTGACCAAAAATAACTGACCAATTGACGGATTGCCAAGAAAAATCAATAAAAATCAACTAAATACACAATACCTTACAAATGTGATGCCATAAATTAAAGTAATGTCGTTACACATAATTAGATTGGTACATAAAAACGGAGATATATAAGTAGAGTAGAGTACGGTAGATCGAAGGAGGGGATTAGAAAACAGAGATAACAGAAACGAAACCGACAGACAAAAACAGACTGTGGAAAGCACATCAAGTAACATATGCGAATAAGTATAGTAAGTATATAAACGAATACATTGATAGATAGATAGATAGATACACATATGTTATGTTTTCGAGTAATGTTGATTTCATATATTTTAGTTTTGTTTTCTTTGTTGTGTATCTTTTGACGTTTTTTTTTTTACTACCTTGTCGCGATTATTACTGCCCGCGCCCATCCTATATCTCAAGGAAATGGATCTTTTGGCTTTTAAAAGGGCATTCTAAAACAAATATAGAGTGGGTAGTAGTTTTTTATGTTTATGGTAGGGCATATTGTTAGGTATGAATAGCAAATATATATATATATATAGTAGCAATAGTAGTAGTAGTAAGTAGTATGAGTAATGTATATTTTTAGCTTAGCTGAAATATTTATCGTAATTACAATTAAAAAATGTATAAACAAAACACTTGGTTAGAAATTAGCAAAAAAAGAAAATCAAAAAAATCAATTTAAAGTAAATTTCGGATACACTTAAGAATAAAATTGCAATCAATTGACAATTGTGGAACTTACCTCCGCATCGGGCTGCGAACGATCTGAATCGTCATTGTCGAGATTTTGATTCTCCAAATGCTCCTCCTCCGTTTGGGGCATCTGTTGCAGCTCCTCCTTGGACTTGAAATCCAATTGCCTGATGTACAACGGCATGATTAGCCCCAAAATTACCTGTCAGGCGGAAACGCAAAAACATTTTAATCAATCAGCAGCAGCGAAGAGAAGCTTTAGAAAACGCACCTTGAAATTAGTATTCTTGCGTGTTCGCAGTCCGCCCATCCAGAGATCTGCCAGAATGACCTGACTGCAGGGATGGGCGAGTAGAGCACGATGGTTGGCTGCCACGGCGAGAGAGAGACAACTTTGATTGGACCACGAGTGCAGTTCGCAGGTGAGCAAACGTTGTGCCTTCTCAGCGTCCTGTCGATAGCTAAAGTCCAACAGTTTGTTGCCTGCCACACACACACACAAACGACAACCCAAAAGGCAATTAGTTAACCGCAAAAGGTCAGCAGAAGAACTCATTAATTAGTTTTGGGGGAAAGCGAATGACGAACGAACGAACTTCTAGTGCCATCAGCACAAATTAAATTGCATTACACACTCGACTCACCTTTGCTCTCAAACTCTTTTGCATAGGAACGCAACTCCTCATAGATTTCGGTGTCCAAATCATCCTCGGCCGCCTCGTGAGCCATCGCTTTGTACAGCTTGCAGGCAACCAGCGATTTGGCCAACGCCTCCTCGCCATGTGTCCACATCAGCAGCGCCATTTGCTGACGCTTTGTTAGCACTGCCCAGATCTGAAACCAAGTGGTAAGAGTGCGCTTACTTCGAATTGGCCAGAGAATCGTGTGCGATTTATTACAAACAAAAATCTCACTCACCAGCAGTTCGTTGAAGGGAAACTCGAAGAGAGCCATTTCGGTGGTGAATGGCAAAAGTCCTGTGACCAGGCTAAGCGAATTGGCTCCCGCATATCGTTGATATTGATACGTCGAGGACTTGCGACAAGCATTTGCATAGCTGTTCATCACCTTCGCATAGATTGGACGAAATTTGCGGCGCGTGTAATAGGATCTGCAAATGCGTAACGAGAATGTTGAATCAAATGACTGTCTAACTGTCGGACTCTCTGACTGACTGCCTGACTGGCTTATTATACCGCCACAAAGTAAAGCAATTTTATTACTGCCAACAAAACAAAAAAAAAATTTGCATTTAGGCAAATCAAATAATCATAAGACGGCTAGCAGAGAAATGCGTCTGCTTTTCGCTGTTTTTATTTTTTATACCCGCTACCCATAGGTTAGAAGGGTATTATAGGTATTATAACAAGCAGAAAAACTGATCTTCGACGCTATTAAATATAAATAATCATGATCATTGCGAACAGCCGAGATGATATAAACATGTCCATCTGTCTGACTGTCCGTCCGTCCGCTTGAACTTATAGATCTCAGAGCCTCTAATAGATAGAGCTAAAATTTTAATTTACAGCGGTTGTTATTGTTGCACACAAGATCTAGTTGGTTTTATATTTTTGCCACGCCCACTATCGCCCCTTTAAATCGCTTAATTTGAAGCTAAAGTGAAGATTTTTTGCTGTTGTTATGTTTCCTAAAAACTTGATCAAAAATGTCTATTTTGAATTAAATACATTATCTATATATAGACTTCGGTATATTTTAGTATTTAAGGTATATTTATATCGGGTTATCGGGTATCTCACAGTTAAGCAAACTTCCTTACTTTTCTTTTATGTTCATTTAAATTTAGGTTCTTTATTTATTTGCTAAGCTTTTGCCGCGCGGCATTTATTCGTGCTCTTTTGCTTCAGCCGTTTATCATATTTTCTGTTTGTTGTGCTCTCTAGCAGGCCGAAGCGGCTTAAGTGATTTTCATCCAGTGTTTGTGCATATTTTTGTTGCGCTTGGTCACTAGCGCAAATTTTCCAACAGCTGTTTGAAAGGAATTTAAAAGTTTTTTGCTGTCTATCGTTTTCAATTTGCAAATTGCAACAGTCCAATTAATAGACTATTTTATTGCATGAAATTCATTTATTATGTCTGCAAACGGATATTTTATTTTACTCAAGTCAAATAAATCGTTTTGCTTTTAAGCAGCTGTTGTTGTTGTTGTTGTTGTTGTTGTTGCTTGTGTTTAACGAGAGCGCAATTAAATGGAGCCTTCCAAGGGGAAAGGAAAAGAAAAGAATAAAAACAAAAGAATGTAACAATTGCCGTAAATAATTTATGACACATAAACGTGCGACAATTGAGTTGGCCCGTTGGCAAATCAATTCAAATTTTATGCCAAGGCAAATCAAAAAGTTGAACGCTTTTAATTACGCTCAAATTGGCAGCTCTTTAGAGCCTGGTTTCACTGCCTGTTGCCTGTTGCTGACGACAGCATTGAAAATGTCTAGACAATGGCATATCCAACAACAGGCAGCAGTAGCCCAATTGCTTTGAGCCAACAGCAGCAGCAACAACAACAAGAGAATGGGGAATGACAAACAAATGCAGCAAATAAACAACATCGAAGGTAGTTGTCGGTAAGTAAGGCAGCGAACCGAGAAAAGACCAAAAAACAGCAAGAGCCAAGAACCGTAATTTAATCTAAACAACAGCAGCAGCTTCGATGCCGATTTTGCAGACAGTGAACAACGTTTAGATGGCCATTTGTCAGATAACTTGTGCGACCTTTGATTGAAGCTTCCCTGCACCCACTCGCAGTTCCACAAGGAAAAAGGACAAAGAGCATCGGAGTAGCATTAAATTAAGTAGTTTGTCTAGCTGAATAACATCAATGAGAATATCAAGCCGTAGGCATCATGTAGACAAAAAAAAGGGCAAAAGCAGTTAAATGAAAGTGCCAAAAGCAGCAGGCAATTTATTTAGTTAGTTTCGCACAAATTTATTTACATCACTTGTTGCCGTTGTTATGCAATTTACATTGTGTGTGTGTTTAAACTTAAATATTCAGCAGCTTGAAAATTTAATTAAATTTCGTCAATTGATCTGGAACATGGAACAATATTTAAAGATATCTAAGCTGGGTACAAAGCGGCCGCAAAAGCTGCGGTAACTAAATTAAAGCCGCAGCGTTATTCGCTTCGCTGGCCAAAATGATAATGTGGCATAATTACAGACGCCTTTTCTGCTGGCGAGGGTCCTTTTTTATTTTTGTGTATGTGTATGTGTGTGTGGAGAGTCTTTGACTTTTTGAACCGCGTGCTTTTTTCACTTGTTTGCCCAAGACAAGCGCACACAAGAAGAGCAACAACTTGTGCAAACTGATTACATTTTCATATACAAATTTTCCACCATGCCAACAACGTCGACGTCGGTGTCGTGTCGAGCGCATCAAATTTAATCCGGCAATAAGTTAAAGGCGGCATGCCACACGAACGAAGAGGAAAGAGTCAAGTCCATGACATAACCAGGCCATGCTTTCGCCCACGTGCGGCACTCAGACTTTTGGCAACAATTTTTATGGTTGGGCCAAAGTTAAAAACACAGACATAAACTGAAAGCGTTGCAGTGATAAACTAATTTGCACAGTCCTCCTCCTGCTTTTAAAGGATTGCCGCCCACAGTTTGCTGCTGGACTCAACTGGCCTCCCACTGACCATTTGGGGTAATTCTGTTACCGTTACTTTTAATTGCCAAGCGTTTTTATACTATATACTTTACCAAAAGATGATCACCATCACTTTGATGTCGAGTTTGTCGCTCGCTCTGTTTTTGAATGTTTCTCGCTTGGAATTTACGAGCGACAGCTCTCAGCTCATTTTGCAAACCTTTCACAAAAATGTTTCTGGCAACCGGTAGACAAAAAAAAACTTTTTACTCTTCTAATGTTTCACCTTCTGTTGCTGAGATGCTAAAGTTTAGTGCCAGCCCATTGTGGTTTTAGATGAAGAAGAAGAGCAGCACACGATGAGTGAATGTTGCTGACATTTTATCAAAAAAATGTGTAGCTGGTTGCGCTTCATAGAATTATGTATAAATTAAGGTAACAAGAAATGTAAACGAGCTCGATTTTATAGTATAAAAATGTAATTGAATCATTTCATTTCCTACCACAAATGCAAGTTTTTCGTAATGAAATCTTAAACTATAAAAAGGCATATTAAATGTTCAACTCTTTAATGCAAATCTTTCTATTTTAAATGTTCTCTTTAATAATTGCTTCTACCATAAAAAGCGTAACTAAATGCTCAACTTTTGAATAAAAACTGCGAGTCTATTAAAAATTTGTTCTTTTATAATCGTTTATACCATAAAAAGCGTCTGCTGAAAATTCAAGTTTTTATTGCTTAATGTTTGTTGCTCCACAAAAAAGTCTATCAAATCTTCAAGTTTTTAATGCTGCCTAACATCGCAATACAAAAATGCATTCTTTGTGTTGTTTAATGATAACAAGTTAATATAATTTAATTAGATAAACTTATTTTTGGCAATGCAATGAATAATGCACACTAACTAATTTGGTTTGCAAAAGAGTAGTAGAATAATTCTAAAAACTATTTAATTTGATAATCATTTGAACACTGAAGCAAATATAAATATATTAGCAACTATTAAATGTGCTGTCTTTTATACAAATTTAATTTAATAACAAATTTTGAGCATTTGAGTTTAATATAAATAATTTAAAGTCATTTCGACAGCGCATACAAAGAAGATTATAATAAAAATTATAACGCGCATACAAAGAAGATTATAATAAAAATTATAACTAATAGAATTCGCCGCATATTCTAAAACAATTAAATATAAGAAAGTGGTTTGCACTGCAGTAAATATAGTTATATATTAAAAGAACTTCGCTGTCTGTGCATTGTACACATTTAATTTAAAAATCATTTTAGAGCTGCTTTAAATTTGGGTTCAAATTGCTGATAATTTTGAATTTTTTGTATATTAGAAATATTGTGTATTTCTATATACGAAATACAGCTCTATAGTTTAGTATCTTTCTGGCTTATTTCATTGGTATACTTTGTATGACACAAATGGCGCATTATTATTGTACTCATTGATTTTGAATGTCATGCTTTAAATAAATATAAATACATTTGGTTATGTCCGCAAACCAAATTAGTTTTTAAGAGTATACAAAAAATACAGTGTATTAAAAAGCAGTGGGAAAGATTGCAGCTTTTTACAAATATTATTAAATATTCATACTTCCGCTGCAGTGCTGAATCATTCTTGAGCTGCATAAAGTAAATACATTTAATATAAGTACATATTTGTAATGCACACAAAGTAGATAATTAAAGAGCTGAATAAATTCGCAGCACATTCTAAAACTATTTAATTTAATAGTCATACTTAACAGTAATTTCTGACATTTTAAATAATATATTTGCATTTCTATAATGACCACGAACTAGATTAGTTATGAAGAGTACTCTGCAAGTGAAGTGTATTTAAATAGCAGTGAGTAAATTCGCTGTCTGCTCTTTTCGTGGCATACTTTTAAGCGCAGCACGTGTTCGTTACTGCATATGTGTGAGTGTATGTGTGTATGTGTGGGTTAAACTGTACTCACCGATAGGCGCCGCCCATTAGTTTATTGATGACAAGGCCAATGTCGTGCAGGGTGTAAATGTAGCCCTTGGGTATATGCGGACGCACATCGCGCAATATGTAACTGCAATTGGAGGCAAAAAGGTTGCCGAAAGGAAATAGAAAAACACAAATACACAAACAAACAAACAGACAGACAGACAAAGCCACTCACTCATACACAAATAAATATAGAACATACATATATGCGTAGAGAATATTTGTGTAAAAGTTCGTAGCAGATAAAACGAAGCTGGGTTCGTTTTTTTTCGTCTTTTTTTATTCCCGGTGATGTTTCATTTACTCACCCTAATGTATTGGCTGGACCGTGTTTTGTATTGTAGAGTTCCTCAAGGCGTGGTATTGTTAAAAATTTCTTCATCGAGACACCATTCTCCAAAAGTAATTTGACAAAATCGATTCTATCATGTTCGAGTGCCTGCATCATTGCCTCATCCAAAGCGCCTAAGGGAATGCGCAGCGAAATTACAATAAAAAAATAATTGAAGTGAGTATTTTGTGCAAAATTATGCGATACTAGTGGAATGGAAAGCCCAAAGTGAATTTTGTTTTTTTTTTCGTTTGCTTTGCCTACCATTTGGCCATTCCTGGCCGTAGACAAATATCTCGCTTCGCGCTATGTCCACACGATTCCATGTCAATGCCAAACTCAATTGCTCCGGTGGACTGAGATGCTGGGACTTGAAGAGCGCCGTTAAGATGGTCTGATCTAGCTCCTGTGCCTCGCCTTCGGGTTTCTCTTGTATGCGGAATACAGTAATCTGCCGGTGAAGCAAAAATAATAATAATAAAGCCTTAAGTACCGCTTAATGTGAACTGTGCTCTACGAAGTGCGTATGCAAAAATATTGTTTGCCAAAGACCCATGGGAATACCATTTGGGGAGACGGATGTTGCCCTCGTCTTCGAAAACCAATTAAAATCTTAATAACGATGAAATGCTATTTGGTTGTGTGTGTGACGAACGAAATTCGTCAAAATTGTTTCGACTAGAAATAGCAAAATGTCTGCGCGAGGTGATTTAAAATTCATTACACGTTCAATTTAATTTTGCTAGGCTAATTATTTTCTCAGCCTTCTCGCGCTCTCGTTGTCTATGTTAACCTTACAATTAACTGAGGCGACAGGCGACCAATCCACGACCAGTCCTAATTAAATATTTAAATCTGTGCGCGTGAAAGTCTTAAGTGATTGAAAAGTTTACCTCTAATTTCAATTTGAATCTTAAACTCAACTTATAAAGAGTTTCTCCTATGTGTGTACTTTATGTGCTTTTAATTGCTGCTACTGCGAGTCCTTGACAGCAATCCCTGGTGTATGCTTTCTTCAAACATTCTTTGTGTACTCTTGGCATAATTAATGATTTCAATGCAAAACTAATGCTGCTTATTCGATATGTAAACAAGCAAGAGTCTTTTGCATAACATTTTAGCAACAACTCTTCTCTGCTCTGCTCTGCTGTGTCATCAACCTTTTAGAATTCAGTCAAGTGTATTGAGAAATTTAGTAAATTTCGCTGAGCTCAGATTACGGGTTAAGATTTGTTAGTTAGTTGCACAAAATGTAAAAGTAAAATCAATTTCATCACCTCTTTTGTTTCCCAAAAAACCTTTTTACACACTTTTGAACCTTGGCAAATAATTAATCAAGAGCCGGATGCTTACCAAATTCTTGTTGCGTGTGCATTGCAAAAGCTCCTGATACAGCTTCTCGGCCTGATCCAGGCCCACTTCGAAAGTCTTCTGTATGGTGCCGATGAGATAGTCTCGCATGGACTCCAATACGGGTTGTTCCTCGCCATCCGATGCATATCTAAAGTGCGGGAGAGACAAAAGACACATCAGTTGTGATATTAAAGCGACTGTGGCAGATGTTGCCACAATTATGCTGTCTAATTAAACACATTAAATTAAATAGAGCAGTTCGAAAGGCAAAGGCACCAAATTGTAAGGTAAACAAAACAAAACAAAACACACAAAAAGTTTTTGTGTAAAACAAACATACACACACAATGTCAATGGGTTACACATTGCGTATGCGTAATATTGTGGGATACATTTTGATGTCGTTGTTGCTGGGCTGCTTTCAGACTGAATTTAAATAATTTGCTAAATGTCGTGTACTTAATGAACTCAATGCTGTCGTCGCATTTGACTGCCTAAAGCTTTTCGAGTCTCAGTCTCAGTCTCAGTCACAGCCTCAGTCAAGAGCAGCAGGAACAGGAACAGCACCACTAATAACAATATCAACGAACAACAACGAGCAACGGCAGCACCGCAAATTAAATAAGGAAAGGACATGGCAAAGGAGACAGAAGACTGAAGACGTGCGTTCTGATGAAACAGAACACGTTCCTAATTAAATTTTATACAAACTGCGGTCGCTCATTAATTAAGTTGATAAGTCAAGCAAATTGTCTACCACTTCTCATAGGCTGGCCTTCATTCATGCAATGCATTTGAGGCCGGAAACTGTGGAAATCATAGCGGCAAAGCAAAACGTTTAAACTTACTTGTGCACAAAGGCCAAGAGGTCGGCAGCACGGCCAGAGCCATCGCAAACAACAACTGGCACTGGCGGGGAGTCCGTTACGTATTCGAGGACAGCACGTATCGTGTTTGTACCGCCCTCAATCACCAGACAAACGACCGGCGTACTGGAATGTGTAACTGCAAAAAGAGAGGGAAAGAGTATAAGTACTTGGGCATAAATAAATTATGTTAAACGTGCAATAAAAGGTGAAAGTCAATTAGGACTAAACTGTCTGGTCCAATCAAAATGCTAACAATGCGTCGTACAACAAACGATAATAATAAAAAACATAGTGTATACAAATACGGCAGCTTTAAGCCTTCGACTTACATGGATGCAGCTTTAAATTGGATATGAATTTCTCCAGTTTGCGTCGCAAAATCAATTCGGCACCATATTTCGCTTGGGTGCCATTGTCGACCAGCAGAAAATACGCATGTCGATTGTTGAGCACAGCCAATTTCGATCTGAAAACATATATATCATATATGTTATAAATCAAATCAAATCAAGCAAGCAATTGCAACACATCAAGTGACAGCCATCAATATTTGATGTGAGTTCACTTTGCATGGCAAGTGCAACAGGTGCGAGCCTCGCCCCTCGATCCGATGTTAACTTCATCAAATATGCATTAAAAACTTCTTCTTTTGATTGCGGTTTCACTTTGCAACCACACCCCACACACACTTGCCTCGGTGAACTAATACTGTGGCAGGGCACCTCACGATTGTGCCCCAGAAGCTCATGATTGCGCTCCACAATGCCCCAGGGCGCAATACCGATGCTGACCACGCGCCCGGTGCGTTGTTGTCCCTCCAGGAGCAGCGCATCGCCGACTTGTTTGGTGACGCCTAAAAAACACAAAAAAGACAACAGCCAAAAAAAAAATACAATTCAGTGCCAGCAACAATGACCGAAATAAATAAGTTTTGTTCTGTTTTTTTTATACCCGCTACACATTGGCTAGAAGTGTCTTATAACTTTGTGGCCACTTTCGAATATAACGCATAACTTCAATGCTAGAGTTTGGTACTTACAGGCATAACTACAGATTTTATGGTTCATAATAAATTTATATGACCAAAAACGGATACTAAATTCGAGTCTAAGTTGCTTAGGTTGATATTCTTGAATGTTTTGTGTTTTATAGTATATTGTGAATGTTTTAGTATACAAGTATATCCACATTCGATACATAGTTTATGACTTATATTATTGTTATATTTTATATGACTAACACTTAAATCACATCTTAATTGTTTTGGCTGATAATCTCGAATTTTTCTATTCTATGGGTTATTTTAAATGTATATCATGCAGTATATCAATATACCAAATACAGCTTGTGGTATATTTTAGAATTTTGTCGATAGATTAGTTGGGTATATTTGAATCATAATCTAATAGTACATAGATATACCAAAAATATATATTTTGGTATCTTTTAGTATAGTATTTATTAATACCGCACTGTTTTGTAACGGATATCTCACAGTTGAGCATGCTCTTACTTATTTTTTGTGCTCTTTTTTAAAGCCCAAGTACCTTGACATTCACTTTCATTTAAGTTTAGTTTTTTTTTTTTTTGTGTTTTTTGCTTGCCTATACAAGAGGGCAAGTGAATGTCTGGGAGTCTGGGAGCGTGTCTAAAATGTAATAACAGACGAAGCACAAAAGAGAAACGACAAAAAACAAAAGGACAATATTCTTGAAGAGAACGAAACCATGGCACAGCAGTCTACTTTCATACCCTCACACAGTATTGTTCTAAGGCTCAAATATTTATAGGGATTTTTCGCTTTAATTACATAGACTAAACCACAATTAAACATAAGCTACCCCAGTTAGTTTGACAAATTCAAATATACTTTAATGATTGTTTAAAGAATGCGCAGGGTCCGACTAATGTCCTTTTGTTAGGGTATTTAAATATGTTAGTGCTCCCATACACATACACACACAGAGAGCAAAAAAACAAAAAAAAAAACAGGAAAGGGAGGAAAGGAAAGAAGCAAATAACTGTGCAATCACTTGGCTGCGCGATTTCCGCTTGGGATTTTTATTTATTTAATTTTCAACTGAGTGCCCCACTTGCGTATTTTTGCGGGCATTGCGTTTCATTATATTTGCTTACTTTTATGAAACTTATTTAACTTTGGCAACTGAACGGTCTCTTGTATTTCTGGTTAATGCTGAGCCATAAAACTTGTAGTGTCTGTCATAAAACTTAAATGAAAAACTCACCCGTATTGGTACCGCCGGTGAATATCCAAGCGCCTGTCGTTTTCGCTGCCTTCAAAAGTCCTTTGCGTATCTCCTGCAGAATAGAAGCGAACAAAAATCATTTTCAGATCCAAAAAAGTCAGAAGCCATTCAATTAGCGTGTGAAATACGACACTTGGCACAAAAAACTTTCCCCCAAAAAAATGTTTCTTCGACTTGTTCAGTTCGCTCACCTTTTTCAGTTTGGCCTGCAAATCAAAGTTGGCTTTGCCTCCCTGTACGGTGATCAAAAGTTTTGGCAATTCCAGATTCCATTCCTTAGTGAATAGCTGTACCAGCAGCTCCGGTCTTGTATCGAATGACAAACGCACATACTAAACTCGCAAAAAAATATATATACAGAGAGAGGGAGTGTAAGTATTTTGGGGCATAGTCAAAGTTATTGCCGACTAGAAGAAGTCAGGAGGAGAACTCAAGAGACACACCAACTACAACAAAGACAGAGAGGCACTAAAACAAATTTACTTTAAATGTGGCACGTGGTCAGTGCACGTGGCACGTGGCAAGTGACCTTTCCTCCAAGTAACCAGTGCGTATAGCTCGCATTTGTAACTAATGAACTCTCTCTCACCTGCGCTTTTGTTGGATGTGCGCCACCTTGAAACTCAATGGTGCCATAAGCATCTGTGGGCTGTGGACGCGTGTGCTTCGTGGGCAGCCACAAATCACCTGGCGAACCGCTCTCGATGCCAGCAATCGTCTGATGTGTGATCTGTGCCTGACCGCAGCAACATCTGTGTTGATAAATACCATCGAAAAAAGAAAAACGAAAAAAAAAAGGAAACACACATTCGCATTTAGACTATTCAATTATACGTTATCTGGCGTGTAATTAAATAAACGCACAGTTTGCTGCTTAATTCAATAAATATCAATAAAAAATAATTGAATAAAGCAACTGCAAATTAAAGCATTAAATGTAGAGATAACTATATATGTATATGTTACAGTTGTTGGCAAATTAGTTGACTATTTTTCGGGTTTGAGGTGTTGATTTATGGTCAATATACGTATGCGGTATAAATGACACTTGACTAACTGCCAGCGATATGTGTAAGTAAACACGCACACAAGCATACAAGCATACACCTACACACACGCACACGCATACACCTACACACATGCTCATCAATGTCCAGGCAAATCTCACGTGTCGAATAAACTGTTATTTATTTATGCATGTGCGTCTCTTTTGTGCTGCTCGCTGTTGTTGTTATGCAAGAGACTTTATACCACTCTCTCTTTCTATCTGTCTCTCTTGCCATTTCAGTTGTTGATTTTGTGGAAGCCTGTCACAATTCCAGGTGTGTGTGTGTGTTCGTGTGTGTGTGTTGTGCGTGTGCTTGTCGCTGTCAAGGGGCTTGTCTGTATTTCTCTTCTGACAGAATTTTCATGCCAAGCGCTTGCTCAAGCGTTTTTCCTCCACAAATGGCAATAAATTTCAAATAATACACAGCTCACACACACATTTTATTCTCACGAAAAAAATATTATATGTTCTGCATAAATATTTAATAAAACAAAATTCGATGCCTCATAAAAGCAGTCATTTAACCGGAAACACTTTGTCAAGATCATCGGTTTAAGGCACCTCTATTAAACAGATTAAAATATCAACATATTGACAACTTTTTCACTTTGGCTAAATTAATTATTTATGCTTTTAAATGTTTGTGCAAACTATTAAGATTTACTACACTTCACTTGTATGTTAAATAAACAACTACAAACGTTTTTATATAATGTTTACTTCTCCCAACTCAGATAGCTGAATTAAAATGTAACTAATGAGCAACAGCTTATCAAAGCAAAGCAAGTCACAAAACACCTTAACCCTCTGCCACATCAAATATGCCCTCTCACATTTGCTCGCTATTGTTTGGTGGCACATGCAACACGTGCCTATCACGCCACCGAGGCGAGACTAAGCCATGAATAATGTCGAGCACACTCGGCGAGTGTTTTTGTAAATAAAGTAATTTATTTTGTCAGCAAAAGCACAGACAAAAGGCAGGAGGACAACAACATGATGGTTATAGAGCATGGCGTTAATGGATTTGGCCAGTCAACAATTGGCAACAAGGCGAGATCTGCTGTTGCTGCTGCCTGCTGCCTGTTGTTGAGTGGCATGTATCAAAATAGTTGCACAGTTATGTAGGTCTCATTGGTTGCATGCAACCTAGGCAACAGCTGGTTGACATTATTTGATGCCAGTTGGGGGGGCGGTGTGGGGTTAAAACTGTGAAACAACTGCTAACCGAAATCAAATATTTGAGTAGCAAAAAGCCTGATAAGAGAACGTCAGCAGAGAGTTGAGAGTCGAAAGTCATAAAGCCGTCATAAAGCCGTGTGCGTCTGTGTGCGTTATGTACGTAACTGAAAACTTTCACCCAAATAATCCAAGTTAAGTTAAGGCAAGTTCTATCTACATTGAGGGGGCGGAGACGAAGACGTTGCTTGTTAGACAGGCTGCCAAGTTTATAACGCATTTATCTCAATTGGTAAGCGAGGCGGCGTCGTGACAACGCCAGCGGGGTGATGCTGCCCCCTGCCCCGTCTGCCTGCCACAATAATAAACAATAAAATGCCAACGCCAAAAATGAAACTAAATACACAACGCGCTGCTCCTCTTTCTCTATGAGAAACTAGGGCAAATAAATGTGCCGCCTCACTGCATCAGGCGTTGGCTTCGTTTTTTTGTGTGTGTGTGTTTTTTTTTTTCATTCTTCACTTGTTTGATACGCAAAAAACTGGGTCAAAAGTTTGATCCAGGCTGCAGCTGCTGCTGTGATGATGCTATGATGCTGTTGTGGGGCTAACCTAGGAAAGCCATCGGTTTTTAGGGGATGCACTTCACTGGCTTAATTAGTAAATTAATGCAATTGGATTTGGCAGCATGGCACTTACTTTGTATCGTCCTTTGGGCATGGGATGAATTTGATGCACTCGCGTTTCTGAAAATTGGTCTCGATCCAACTTCGGGGCTGATGCTTTTTGTTTTTTTTTGTTTTGGACAACACAAAATAAACGTTAAGAAATGGTAGAAATAAATCGATTAGTTTTCAGCTTAAGACAAATGAAATCGAAAAGCTAATTACATTTTATGTACATAAAACATTTTAAATGTTAACTCGCGTTTTTCTTTTTTTTTTCATTAAAGACCTTTATCATTATTTTTTACCATACATAGTATGTATATATATATAGAATATTTAAAGTACAGCTAGAGTGGAAAATAATCAAGGTACCGAAATAATAACATCTACCAAATAGTATAGAAAAACATTAGAGTCGCAGTTTATGAGTGAATTCATGTGTGCCACTGCATTGTTGTTGCTATTATTGCTATTGTAGAATTTAAAGAATGCTTTAGAAAATAACAATATATTACAAAAGGGGGAAAAACTATACACGAAAACGATCAATTTATATACTTTTACAGTATTTTTTGCTGTTCTACAAAATAAATACTACTAGAAAGTATTTTTTGTGTGATACAAAATAAAAGGTACTGAATAATATTCTAATATGTAGTATTTGTTTGCTTTTCTTCACATAAAATACTCATGGCTATTATTTTATTATCAGTATTTTAAGCCGTTAAAAAAATAAATACTACAGGATAATATTTTAAACAGCAGTATTTTTAACTGTTAAACACAATAAATACTACTGAATAATATTTTAATTAGCAGTATATTTAAATGCTCTACAAAATCAATATTACTAGGCAATACATTAATCTTCAGAGGTTCGCTGTTCTATAGAAAAAAAATACTACTAAATAATATATTAATCAATAGTATTTCGTTCGCTCTACTACAAGTAAATACCAATTTAGAATATTAAACAAAATTTATCAAATATCTGAACTTCCACAAAGAAAATAATTCTTTTGTAGCTTACACATTTAGTTTATAAAGCAAAATCAAAAACTAAGTAATCGGTATTTACAATTTAGAACCAATTGAATAACCATGGAAACATGCTTAAGGCTTCGGTATAAAAGAAATATGGCAACATCAAGTCGAAACTTTACGTATAATCAACTTTAACCAAGTATTATCGCAGTTACAAACACCAAGCAAAGCCATGCAAAATACTTCCCAAGTATAACAAAAAATAAAACAAACTGAAGCCAGAGAAAAAAGCGATACGAAACGAAATGAAACTTGCGCAATAAGTAAGAGGGGGGAAAAAAAAAACTATTCTCTCTCGCAAAACTCAATCTAAGCCCGATTTGAGGGCTCTCAAAGTTGGATAGTAAATGCAACAGTTTGCCATGGCAAAAACAATTGAGGAGCACACAAGAGCTGGCTGTGATTTCTCCTCCTCCTCCTTTACTCCTTCACCATCTGTGCCTGTGCCACTCTTGATTCTAAATAAACACTCAGAGCATATAGTTTCGAGTACCTCTGTTGTTGGTGGCTCGCAGTTGGCATGCGCCTTCAGCAAATCACGGACATTGAGTATTAAAACTTTCGATAGCGTCGACGAGACCGAGGAACGTTTGCGCATCCGTTGCCGCTTTCGAATGCCACGCGGAGTGCTGGGCAGATCCTCGGCACCATCGGTTGCGGTGGCGGTGGCGGTGGTGGAGGAATTTTCCCGGGATAACGTGCCTGGAGTGTTGCTATAGCGACGCACTGTCGAAAAATCTTTTGAGACGCGGCGCAGATATTTTTGTGCCACAACTGGTGAATCGATAACCATTATGCGAGTTGTTTGGAAACAAACTTTCCGATGCAATTAATTAGCAGTTGCATTTAATTGCAAACATCTCTCGCTCTCTCTCTTCGGGCATCTCTCGATGAAGTACTACTAACGCAACCGGCTGGCAAATCTCAACTGACACGCATCGGATGCTGGTTAGATGCGGTTAACCCGGCCAGATTTGCCTCTTGTTATATATATTTAGGGGAAAGACAGAGTGAGAGCGAGCGAGCGATAAGATTAGATATGCCAAGCTCGTTACACAGCTAAAAATAGTCGAGCGACAAGTGTGTGAACCGGTTGAACGTAAAAACACCTCAACAAACCTCCTTTTCGCCCTCGACTTTTTGCACAGTGTACGAGAGTTTTGCTGCGGTGCACTCGAGTGCAACAAATCAATTTAGCTTGTGTCCGGATCTCGTCGAGTCCTTTAGGAGGTCATTTAATGCCATTTGGCGAAAGGCGAAAGCACTTTCAAATTTAAATTTCAACCAACTTGGCAAACAACTCAACTGCTCAGCTGCTCATCTGCTCAAAACTGTGAATGCATTCTCATTAATGATTCTCTGAATGCACATGGGCATTTGATTACGTGTCACTTGACTGCCTACATTTGTGCTCAACACATAATTGATAGCACAATGCACAAATGGCAATCAATGCTATAGCATTTCATTAGTTTAATTACTGCAAAATAATACAACAAACTATCATCTAATCGAATTTTGGCATTCTGCTAATCAAAAACAAGTAAGAAAGCTACAGTCGAGTGTGCTCGACTGTGAGATACCCGCTACCCATTTTGAATAAATGCAAAAGATTTCGGTATTATTTTCAAAATATACCAAAATTACTGCAAAACACTCAAAATATACCAAAATATTTGGTATAACGATGTGGTACTAACATTCAAAATATACTATAGAGGGCAACTATACCAGATTGTCGGCCAAAGCAACTGAGACCCCTAGTAAGTGGGCGTTTTAGCCCATACAAAAGTATTTCTTTAATAACTTCCACAATTTGTATGTGATCGCAACCAAATTTTCAGGAATCATAAATACTATTGTTATTATTATATATACCAAAATTCGCAGCTTAAGCTTTAAAATTACGCTTGTTATTCAATTACTATTGATTTGCGGGGGCGGAAGTGGGCGTGGCAAAAATTTGAAACAAACTTGATCTGCGTGCAAACATAACAAATGCTGTCGACAAAAATTATAGCTCTATCTCTTATAGTCTCTGAGATCCAGTGTTTCATACGGACAGACGGACAGCCGGACATGGCTAGATCGTCGGAGATGCCTCCTTCTACCTGTTACATACATTTCCTGGCGCCACAAAGTTATAATACCCTTCTACTCTATGGGTAGCGGGTATAAAAACATGTAATTCAATTCAAAATAGCATTCAAAGTAAGTAAATATTCTACCTCAAGCTTGTGCTTAAATATTAAATTGCAACCTTTGCTCTTTGCCAAAATATTTACAAAAACAGAATTTCAATCAGAGAAACATACTGAAAAAGTAATTATTCAATGCAAAAGTGAACAATAGCACAACACATCACAACAAAATTACAAATTGCATTTGGATTTTTGGGTTTTTGGCACAACAATATACAATATACAACACAAAATTTACGAAAGCATTATATTCAAAAACCTTAAGCGAAATGAAATGGAATTTATTTCTGATTGATATTAAATGCGATACAAATAAACAAATGGATGTGTTAATGGCTAAACAAAAAGGAACAAAAGAACAACAAGAGTAACGAACAACATAAAACAATTAATTAATTGCGCATATTTGCAAAATTATAGTTTGAACGTTGGACGTTGATAGCTTACCCTGGGCACAGTTATATTTATCAGACCCCAACAGATTTTTTTCAGTCCCCATGGTATCTTTTTTTTTTGTATTTTTTTTTTTACGTTTTTACGTGTGTATTTGACATTATTCATGATTTTGGTTTTGTTTTGTTTTAAATACAAAAGTTTTGCATGTGTGTATACATATACATATTTAATTTTTTTAATATATATTTTTTTTTGAATTTAACACGCATGTTTATCATAATGTAATTGTTGTTGAATCGCGTGTATTTCAAAATCAGTTTTGTGCATTAACGCAGAGTAGTTTTTTTGTAATTGAATTCAGCGAAAACACACACAATAAAAAGTGCATCAGTTGTTTTCACACAAATTTTAATGTTCGTTTTGTGAGTGTGTGGCGTAAAGTGTAAAAAAAAATATATGGAAAAAAATATATAATGTAATAAAAAAATTAATGCATAAAGAAGTTGTAATAAGTGTGTTATTATGTCATCAAAATTAACAACCAATTTTCGTGTAGGGAAAGTAAAGTGTAGTGAATATATAGAGCATATATATAATATATATAGTTGAGTAGAAGAGGCGATGTTTGTTATTGTGTGTTCAGAGGAGATTTTTTGGTGTTTGTTTGTGTTGTGTGCAAAGCAAATGTTTGTAAATAGAAGAAAAATATTATTGTTGTAAAATTAGTTGGGAGCGTTTCACATACTACTATTAGTATCGCTTTATATGTTTGTATGTATTATTATTATTATTATTATGATCAGGGGCAAGTTTTAACTGACGCATTTCGTTGAGACGGACTTACTACCAGACCACTTTGCAGCTATAACTGTAACTGTAGTTGTATATTTTATGATTGATTTAATAAAAATAAAATATCTTCAAATATATAGAAGAACACTTTTTGTGGGGTAAAAATTGTAAATAATTGTCTGAAAATTTAAAGAGAAACCATGGCTAAGCCTAAAAGTATGCACTACAAAATGTTCGTTGCCTTGTTGGCAGCAACGCAACTGTAAAAACAAAAGTAGCTCTCGAACATGCAAAAACCACAAAGCTCCCACACACACACACGTACACACAAATATTTGTCATGTGTGTGCTGCTTGTTGATCAAATCTAAAATTGTGTGGGAGTGGCACACACACACACACACACAGACACTGAGTCCCGCCCCCTCTTAAGCCACTCAGGCAGTCAACAAGTTCACATTTCATTGCCACAGATGAAATGCTACTGTGGTTTTGTCTGAGTGCAGTCGCAGTAAAAAAATACAAATAAAAATAAAAACTGTTGCACTGCAACATTCAACTCGTTGACCAGGTGAGTGCTCTCTCTCTCTCTCTCTCTTTCTGTCAGTAAAAGACTTTTAGTCACCACACACAGACAAAGTTGGGGCATTTAGGTAACCACAAGGCAAGCACATCGGTGCGGTCATATCACAGTTTTACCGCAAACAAACTAACCACACAAGCACTCGCAAAACGGTAATTCAATATTTGGAATTTCATTAAATGTTTAATAAGTTTGCCTGCCCATAAAATGTTTATCTAATATTGCTGTAATTGATGGTTGAACCGTTCATTCGCTTCACTGCTTCGACGTTTGCTTTTATGCTACAAAACATTAAATGTAATTAAATTTGAAATTAAACTAATATACCCCACACGCATAGGGAATCGAGTATGTCCACTTTATGGTGCTGTCAAAAAGCCTTCTTCATACATGAAGTATTATTATTATTACTTTAAAGCTCCCCGATGACATTGCCCATTAAACTAAAAGCATTGACGTTTTTATACTGACTGAAATGTGAGTTCAGGTGGAAATATTATGCATTTGAATGAAATCGAAAGTCATATAATGGATAGATATATTAAAACTAACCGAACGGACAGTTGATTAACGCTTTATTTGTCGAATTATGAAATGCATATTGCTGGCATTATTCGCATGTTCTCATGAATTTCCACGGAAATTGCCAAAAACCCAATTAGCAATTTTATGCCAATGTGCACAATGCATCCAAATAGAAAAACGGAAACAATTTTCATCAACATTTGCACTGCGAATGCAATTGGGACTCGTTGAATACTCTTATGATTATTATACACACAAACACACATATGTAGTATGTGTTTGTTCATTTGAATATGGTCGCCAATTAAATTGTCAGTTGCACCTGTCCTCCAATGAATATTAATTTTATTGCCTGGGATAGACATCAACAAATTTGTTTATGAAGGACAGCCGCAAAATAAAAATAACCTACAACCCCAATTAAATCTATGCCGCAAAACAAATAAATCCAATCACTTTTCGTTGTTTTTTTTTGGTAACGGTAAATAAAGTTGATGCTAGAGCAAATATTTTTAATTACAGTTTGGAAATTAGCTGCAACGTCTGCCCTTTTTTTTGGGTTAACTTTAAGCCACAATGCAGCTTCAATTTGTCGGCTGCTTGGCAACGCAACGCAACGCAGCGCAGGATAAAGTTGAATCCTTGCCACGCCTCACACAAGTTTTCGCTTGCATTTTATTGAACTGAACGAAGAGTGCAGCGTGGCAGAAAGGCAAACACAAAATTGCATTTAATATCTGCATCAAAGCGATCCTGTGCTCGAGAATAATGTAAACCAACTTTTTGCCCCACAGGCCCTTGACAAACAGAGCGACTTTTGCAACAGCATCGGCAGCAGCAGTAGCAAGCACAACAATAAGTTGCAGCTGCAGCTGTTGTTGTTGTTGTTGTTCTTGCTACAGCAGCTGTTTGTTACCTTTTTACCTTAGAGCTGTTGGCAGTTGGCAGTTTACCTGTTGTCGACATCGTCGGGGGCATCGCCGTAAATCGCCAAAGTGGAAAATTGATATAGAAGCTGGCGTGTCTGATGAAGTGCTGCATCTATTTTATTGATGCATTGATTGCACTAGCTTTTTTTCGCTTCTTTTCTTTTTTTTCGTGAACAGCCTTAAAGCGATTCGCTTCATAAACACATTTTCCAATAACAAACTGTAATCAATGAGCAAAAGAGCAAAAGCAAACTCGCTCTCTTCCTCTCTCGCTCTCTCTCTGTTTAGAACAGCGAGTGAGAACGAACGTGAGAGAGAGGGAGTCGTAAATAAATAGCTGCTGATTAATAACAATAGCGAACGAGAGAGCAACAACAAGACGAATGCACTTCAATTCAACTCAAACGGAACTCGCTTCAACTTAATACAAACAAACCAATTAAAACACATTAATTACCAATTAAGATGGTATTTTAAGGGTTTTACTTACAAACACCCAATTGGTCTCAAAGTACATGGTCAAGCTGCAGTTGTTGTTCTCGTTGTAACATCTGCAGTCAACTGCCAATTAGCAGCAGTTCAAACAAACACAAAAAATATAACACTTTTCTAATACACTTGACGTAAACATAAAATAATCAAGTAACGAAAAAACAAGTAATTTATTGCAGAGCATTAACAATAACAAAAAATAAAGTAAATGACGCGCGCGTTCTACCAAAAAAAAGAAGAAAAGAACACACAACTCTCACATGGCGGCGTCAAAGTCGCGTTGTACACTGAGTACGAGTAAAGTTTTTTCCAAAGCGCTCAAACTGTGTCAATTAAAAGCGCAAATAATCACACGAGTACACACACACACACATATACAAACATACATACACGCATCATACATATAAAATCGAATGTCAAGCAATCAGACGAATGACAGAAGACAACAACGCAGATAAAAACTCACTCGAGCAGATAGTCGACTAAGCATAACAACAAATGAGAGAGCGGGCAAACGCGCGAGAGAGCGAAAGAGGGAGTCAAAGGGAGTGCAAATGCTCTGCAAATACGCTAGCTTAGTTAGTCATGAATCGATCACAGCAATACATCACTAATTATCTACACTGCTCGTCAAAATAATTTGTACATAACTACATACATACCATTGAGTTAATGAAGATCTGTATGTTGGATTTCATTTTAATTTAATTTATTTTATTTTAGAAAAGTTGGACGCAACAAAAAAATTTTTGAAGTGTGCCTAAACTTTTTACCGGTAGTGTAAGTGCCTAGAATGGTTTTAAGAATTGCAGATATATTAAATTAATTTCAAAATTTAATAGCTCAGTAGATTCTCAGAGTATTCTCTATTCGTGTAACTCAAGACAACATTAGTTTAAATGCTCTGCAAATATCTAAACTTATTTGAACATGAATCTACACTGCTAGTCAAAATAATAAGTATACAACTCTATTGCAAGACATAGTCAACGAGTAATTTAAAATTTGTATTTCTATTTTACATATGTATGCAATTTTTTTTTTTTTTTTAATTACAAAAACTAACCGCGACAAAAAATTGTATAAGTGTGCTTAAAATATTGACCAGTAATGTAAATCCCAAAAATCAAGAAGTGCAGAAATATAAATTATCTTTAATAATTAGCTCAACAGATGCTCAGAGTATTCTCTATTCGTTTATTCGTCAAGACATCTGCTCGCGCTTGTTGTCTTGTTTATTCACTCTCTCTCTCGCTCTCGCTCTTTATCTGTTGCTCTCTTTTTGCGATCGCTGAGAAAAAAAAAACTTCATTATAAAACTTTTGGACTTGTGGGCGCGCTCACAAAACTTTTAATGTACATCATAAAAGCCGGCAACTGTTATAATAATAATGTTGATATCATGACCCCCACAACTTTAAGCAATTTAAAGTTCGTCTTGCAATTACTCATATTTCTTGTGCGGTGACGTCACAGCTGCAGAGCAGCGCAGTCACTGATAAGAAGAGATAACACAAAAGAGAAACAAAAAGCTGGAAGAAAAAAAATAAACAGAACGCCCACGCGTTCAACAAATTGAGTGCACACTTTTAGGCTTACCATTTGACATAGTACTCTTAATAAATTGAATAAACGATCAACAGAATCAGAATATCATACTTAATTACGATAATTAATATTTGGTTTAAAAGCAATCTACGTATAAATATTTTTGATATGCAAGGCAGGCAGCCAACTAAGTACAAAAACCAACTAAGCTACAATTCGCAAATAGTTTTTCTACTTAAAACTTTGATGCTGTTTCATTATAAAGTTGTTCAAGGCCAGTGCCAAAAAGTTGGGCAACCATAGATTGAAATAGTAGAAAAATAGCAAATATTTAACGTAAAGAAGACATCGCAATGGAAAAAAGCAAACGCTTTATAATTAAAGCGTTCACTTTTCCTTCATTTTTAATGTGATTAATTTTCTTTTATGCTTTCGCAACAAAGCAGTTTGGCAGTCAGTCAATGTAGCAGTTAGCAGAGAAAGATTCAGGAAGGAATTAAGCATGAAATAATAACATATGCGTTATATCATTTTTTGGGGGAAGAAGATAGAAAGCTACTCGATAGATTGGAGATAGTTAGAGGAAACTTTACAGATTTAGAGAAGAGAGGTTAATAAAGTAAGTATTTTTCTTCTTTTCATTGGTTTATTGTAATTTTGATTTTTGTTATGTGATTGAGAGGTGTGAATAATTTGATTAAACTTACCGGTTTTGCTTTGGGCTTCTGTTTGGCCAATCGTTTTGGTTTCAACATAGTCCGCTATGGACGCACAAGGACGCACACATACACAGAAGATATAGATATATATATGTATATTCGAAAAGAACGAAACCAATGAAGCAGACTCCAAAGTTCTGTCACGTTTGCTGTTGCAGTTGTTAATGATGATAACGCTGTCTAGTCGAGAATAATCCTGGCAATTTGATTTCTATTTAATGAGCACAATTCGCAGGTTTCTTGCGAAAGGCAAGGGAAAGAGGGCGAAAAAGAAAAATATAATTATGTTCGATAAACTATGTTTTTTTTTTTTGGATTTCATTTTAAATACTATTTTAATCATGCATGCGTAAAACGTGCTAACGAAACCATTTTGTGCAAAGCTTGCAAAATGCTTTAATTAAATACTAAAGACTCGGTGACATCAGCAAAAGCTTGTAAATAATATAATTGAATGACTGTTTTACCCAAAGATGTTTTGCCTTTAAAAGCTTGTGCATATTAAAGCTCGTGTCATTCGCAACAATCCCCTCTGGCATGCAAGAAGACTTTAAGAGTGGAGCGAGCAGCAAAGCAAAAGTGGAAGTGGAAGTGAAAGAAATGGGAAAGGAAACGTAAGTAAAAATATTACATTTAAAACGCAACGCGTGGGCATGTTAATAATAAATGTACAAAACAAACAGAAAAGGACAAATAGAAAGCCCTCCCCGGAACCTCCCAGCACCCAATTATGAATGACAAAAACACAAAAACACAGAAAACAGAAACGAAAAAAAAAAACTGAACGCAATGTAAATGAAGAGTGATTGCCTCATAGGATTTTAACCCTGGAAGGCATTATACCTAAATGCATGATGCTATGCTAATTGTGTTTACTTAGGCAACAACATAAATAAATCTGTGAATTAAAAATGCAGGCAAAAAAGCAAAAAAAAAAAAAGAACACACACAGAGAGCAGAGCAGAGTAATGAAAATATTGAGGACATCGCAAACTTACCTTTACGATTTTCTTTACGGTAACAGGGCGCGAATATTGATGATAAACCTGGACATGATTCGATGTAAATTTCCCCAACATATGGAGCAATTTCGCTGGCAAAATGGAGTTAAGTGCTTAAGATGCAGTTGGCTTCTCTTCCTAAGGCGTCTGTAATGAAAATATAAAAACGAGACCCATAAAGAGTTAAAGCCAGAATGTTGCAAAAAATATAACCCATCCAAATTGTACTAAAAATAAACAAGCAAAAGAACCAAACAAAAAAAAAATGGTTACTCCCCAAAAATATTAACATTAAAATGCAAATGACTTTGTTAAATGTCGATTAACGTCTCGCGTTGCACAGTGTAAAATAAAACACTTGCCATGCAAATTGGGCCCGCAGCTACAGCTCTATATCTATGTATAGTCAACCGTCTGTGCTCTGCTGCCATGTTGAACCCTTGTTGATAATAAAACGGAAAGCAAAACAAGAAAGCTAGAGTCGACTGTGCTCGACTGTGAGATACCCGTTACCCATTTTGAATGAAAGCAAAACAGTGTGGTATAAATTTTAAAATATACCAAATTAATATACCGTTGAAATGCTAGAAAGTATATCAAAAGCTTTATTTGGTATATTTATATAATACTACATTCAAAATATACCATTGAGTGGAAAATATACCGAATTTTCAGCTAAAGCCGCTAAGACTCCCATACAAAAGTATTTCATTAATAACTTCTAACATTTTTATCTGATCGCAACAAAATTATAATTGCGTGTAGCTTTAAAATTACTATTGTTATTCGATTTGTGTCGATTTGCCGGGGGGAAGCGGGTCGTGACACAACATTGAAACAACCTAGAATTGCATGGAAGCATTACAACTATTATAAGTGAAAAAATGATATCTTTATCACCAATAGTCTCTGAGATCTCCGACGGACAGACGAACATGTTTTTATCTTCTTCGCTGTTGACGCTGATTAAGAATATATGTACTTTATAGGACCGAAAATCCCTTCTTCTGCCTGTTACTTACATTTTCTGCCAGCACAAAGTTATAATACCCTTCTACCCTATGAGTAGCGGGTATAGGAATATAAGAAATGTTGTTGCCCGCCCGCATTCGCTTGTGCAACGAAGGCGACAGCAAATGTGCTAGACTGACACATGGCCAGTCGCTAGCTCAAGTTGCCCACGCACAGCTTCATTTGCAGTAAGTGGAATACAAAGACAAATACATTGAGACACAGTCAGCGAAAGAAGCAAACTGAGATGCGGGGCATGGAGATGCTGTGAGAGATCGCGCAAGGCCAAGAAACAACAAGAAAAAAAAGAAGGCGCGACAAATGTTGCTCCCTCCGAATGCCGCTGAAATTTTGAAATAAAAGAAATGTTCGCAGTGACAGCAGCAAAAGCAAGCAGTAAAAGTTATGCCAAGCATTTCAACAGCTTAGCTTGAATCACAAGCGCCACAATGCAGAGTGCAAGAAACAAACAAGTGGAACATCAAATAAAACACAAAAAACAAAAACCAAAAAAAAAAAAACCCTCAAAATGTAACTGACTAAAGGGATGCCCTAGCAGCTGTAGTCAACACCTAGGAAGCAGAAACACTTAAACCAAAGTAATTTTTAATTATAACGACTTTAAATTTACCCTCCGGATTCTAATCTAATTTTACACATGTCACTTTAAATTTGCAGCCTCTGGCTCTTCTCGCAGACGGACGCACACAGAAAACTGACAGAAGGTAATCACTGACAAATGCTGCCACGCTGCTGTCAATCAAAAACACACTAAAATACACACACAAAGGTCAGTCAGGCTGCTTGCTGCATACCCAATCTCTCAAGCAGCTTGGCGGCAGGGTATGAAAAGCAAGCAAAAAGAAAACGTGTAACGTGTAACGTGAAAGCAAATGCCAAGTTTTTCGTATGTTATTTTTGTTGTAGCTGTTGCCGCTGAGCTGCCTTAATTTGCGGAATTCAAGAAATTCGCTTTCATTTGAGATTATGTGCGTATTATAATCCACTGGCCATGCGACTCAAGGATATGCTCACAGAAGTCACAGTACAGACTCCCTTTTCTTTTTTTCTTTTTTTTTTTTTGCTCCCTCCCTGCTCAGTATCAAGCCAAAATCAATACTTAAATACGCCTCAGGAGCAGCGAGAACGTATGTGATTAACTTTTGTGCAGTCAGTTAGGCACCAAATTAAGATAACAGCCCATTAAATTTATGCATGAACAAAAGACATTTTAATATTGTGCAGACACGTACTCGTCGTCGTCTTCGTCGTTGGCTGTCGTTATTTTGGATAACTAAGTTTTGTGCCTTTTCTGTTCTTTTCCTTTCTTTTCTTTTCTTTTCTCTACTCTAATGATTGCTCAAAGTTCTAATTTGACTTTAATAAGCAATTGCGTGCCCGTCGATGTGTGAGGCACAAAACTGAGAGTCTCAAGCAGAGATAAAATAAGCAATAAGCAGAGATACTCAAGCTTGAGCCTGAGCTTATGCTGCGCTGTAAAGTATGCTACACTTTTTTACAGGTGGTTGTTACTCGCACTTCGAATCGAAACCAAAAATTGTAACTTGCGCTGCATAACACATATTTCATACGCCATTATGTGGCAATTGTATTATTCAAATTCGCTTTACGAGAACTTAATACATCATTCAACGCGTTGCTCAAATACCGCATCAAAGCAACAAAAGTGCCGCCAGCGAACCATGAACAACGAACCTCAAGCCGACCTCTTCTTGTCAACTAGCTAGTTCAACTTAAAGGTAACTTATAACGAAACTTTCGAACTTTTCAGTGCTTCTTATGTAGCACTTTCATCGGCAATTTCGCAATGCAATGTCGCAACCTCAGTTTCAGTGCTTGACGACAACGCCGCCTGAATGCCTGCCTGCGGGTGAGTAGTTAGCACAATCAGTCAGTCAGCCAACAATAACGCGCGTAAAAGGACATGAAAGGAGCAGAAAAGCAGTAGCCAAGTGTGAAATTCATATATATAAAGTATAGTGATGGTTGCGTACTCACAAGCCCGCATTTACGTCACGTTTTTTACAGATTTCTCACTTTAGTTGTCTAACCCTGGTCATGATGTGTGTGTGTGTGTGTGTATATGGTGGGGCACAAACAGTGTTTTCAACTCAGCCATTTTCCGGTTAGATTTCTATGGATTTCAACTGCTTCAGCCGTAACGAATTTTTAAGTATTTTTCGTAATTTTTAAAGTTTTGTGGGTTGGCAAAGTTTAAAAGTTAAGACATTTTCAGATGGGGGTATTTGTAACTTCTTTTTGGGAGAGTGCTAAAATGTGTCCTTTATTTTGTATTTTTAAGAGCTAACCTTTAATTTTTAAGTTTTAAGATAGATGGGAATATAACTCTTATACCCAAATATTAGATAAGGCAAGTACTAAAAAATAATCTCTTAAAATGCAGCATATTTCATTGGCAAATGTTATATTAACTTAACGTTCAGAATATGTGAGAATCTCTTCGTTTTGTTTAGGTATTACATGCTAAAGCTTTAGAAACTTATCTAATAATTATTAGTTTATAGATTAAAATCATCGGCAACAAAGCAGTTGCCACAAAAAATAAGGCTAAAAATCATATTTCATCCAACCATTTAAACAAGTTAATTTAACATCTAAACGTATTCCATTAATATAATAATTGCACATTCTAGCCTTTTTTGTTTGTTTGTTTTATGCTTCTTTTGTGGCAGGCAATTAGTTGGCAACACTAAGGCAAGACTGACAATCAGTCAGAGAAGATAGACAGGACACAGTTGGAGGCGGCATCTGAGTTGAGTTTGAGCCGCAAAACGTCACCAACTGTCAAGTGTGCTCAGCTGTCTGTATGAATGAATTCGTAATTGAGATAAGACTTCAGCATTCCATGAAAAATGAGCCGAACCAATTGTCAACTACAATGCACAAGCCTCAGACACACACTTTCACCCACACACACACACACACATACACCCCCATAAAGAAGAGGTCATAAGAGTGATGTGTAGTTTTTATAGCTGGTTGGTCAAAAGCGCTTAGCAGCAAATTAGCAGTGGCAAACAAAAAAAAAAGGTCAATGGTAATGGATGTGTACTGCTGTCGAAACCTGATTACATATTGACCTAAACCAGCTGGCCAACAAGAAGGATAAAAGTCCAACAGAGGCAGAGACAAAGAGAGACAGAGAGAAAAGTAGAAACACAGTCTCGTTGTGTGTTTATCGTTTAGCTGCAGACAAATGGCTTAGTGTTTGTTTCAGCCCAACAAAGCATCCTTCAGCATTGCGATACTCTCATAATAGTACTTCACTTGAATTTCACATTTGTGCTTTTCCTTCAACACCATCACCACCACCACCACCACATCCTGTTAAACATCCTGTTCTGCTAATGAACTATCGCCAGTGGCAATATGGAAAACAGGAAACTTCATTTAAAGCCATTAAAATAAAAGAGATTATGGCAGTTAATCGATTACACGCAAAATCACTGAACACTCAAAAATTCATCAAAAGGATTATTAAATATAGGTTTAATTGATGCCCTGCAGCACCTGTTTTTTCACCTGTTTTCAACCCGTTTGCCTTTGAAACAAAATGTAAGAGCTCTATTAGATTTATCGAAAGTGAAGTCGAAATGAAAGTGTTACAGATGGAAGAAGTTATAAAGCTACAGTCAAATGTGTTCAAGATACAGTTATCTACATCCAATAAAAACAAAAATAGTGCAGTATTAGTCTTAAAATATACCGAATAGATATACAGAAATATACTTAAATATACTGAAAGTTTAGTTTTTGGTAGATTGATATGGTATTCATTCAAAGTATAAAATTCTTAAAATATACCAACAAAATATACAAATATATATATATATACTGATGGCTATATTTGGTATATTGTAAGATCAGATATAAGCTGCCGCTTTCGCCTTTCATTATTCTTGAAATATACGATATTAATATACCTAAAATACTAAAATATAATAAGAGCTGTTTAGTATATGGATATATAGTATTCAAAATATACCATTTATATTAAATAACAAAATACACTGATTGCTATATTTGGTATAATATAATAAAATAAAATTATTTCTTTAATATCTTCTACTATTTTGATATACTTCTTGTTAACGAGTAAAAAATGCATTGCCAATCATTATAACAGCAACCGCAAAAATAGCTATATGATAATAAAATGCACTTTGCCTTCTCACTTAAATCAATCAATATGCAAACTACATAACAATGACTTTGGGAATTACACAGTTAAGCCCTTGTGAACAGGTCTCTTACTGTCAACACTTGACTCTAGCTTTCTTCCTGGCTGTTTTTTCAAATAGTTTCGTTCAACCCAGAGCGATAATAGCGCATTCATTGAGCACAAATACGCTATAAAGCGTTCTGGCAACCTAACGAGAAGCGTCAAGAGCAAGCAAGAATGGCAAAAGGATATCAACGACAGCTTGAGAATTCGAGTAGCCATTTAACAGAAACTCACACAGGCATCCTTGCCCCTGGCTGACTGACTGGCTGACTGACTGACTGACTGACTGACTGTTTGCTTGTCTGCCATTTCCGTCAATGGCACGTGTGACATTCAAATGCCAGGAAGTCGCAGAAAATGCGGCCAAGGATATACGCTAGCTGACTGGCTTCCTAGCTGGCTAACCAAACAGGTGCCCTGTGTTATTCTGTGTTGTGCTCTGTGCTCTGCTCAT
Source organism: Drosophila niveifrons (assembly GCA_035046325.1). NCBI lineage: Eukaryota > Metazoa > Arthropoda > Insecta > Diptera > Drosophilidae > Drosophila > Drosophila niveifrons. The sequence continues at coordinate 29,028,967 of JAWNOC010000052.1, forward strand.
CCAATCAATATGCAATTCAAATTCAATTTATTGGACAAACAAACAGACACTCACACACCTACACACACACTCGAGTCAGAGCTGTCAACAATTTGATCCATACTCCAGAATACGCTGCTCGATAAGTGGACAAAATTGCTGAATCAAACCGACGGCAACATTCGCCTGTCCCTCGGCCAAGGCACAAATGCAGCTGCCACCGCGCATTTTCTGTTGAATCGTGTCCACAAACTGAATCATATGCGGATGCGATTCCCCCTTGCTAAAGCTCTTGAAGATCTCCGGCAACCAAATGGCACCATCCCGACACGGCGTGCACTGTTTGCACGTCTGCTTCATGTAGAACTCGATGGAGCGCTGCATCACAAGCAACGGATCACAATCCTGGCAGACGACAATGATGCCGCCGGTGCCCAAGCTGCTGTTAGTCGACTGCAAGCAATCGAAATCCAATAGCACATCATCGGCAGCGCATTGGCCCACAAACGAGGTGGACAAGCCGCCCGGAAAGACGCCCAACAGATTCCGCCAACCGCCGCAAACGCCGCCGGCATGCATCTCAATCACATCACGCAACGGCATCGACATTTCCTCCTCCACGGTGCACGGATTGACCACATGTCCACTGATATTGAATAGTTTCGTGCCCGAATTCGAATTTCTGCCCAAGCCTGTCCACCACTTGGCGCCACGCCGCAAGATAGTGGGCACCACAGCCACACTCTCGGCATTCAGCACTATCGACGGATGATCAAAGTATCCCTTCTCATGCAGATATGGCGGACGACGTCGTGGTCTGCCCATCTTGCCCATCAGACAATTGACGAGGGCCGTCTCCTCGCCCGTTAAATACCGATCGCCTCGCTGCATCATCATGTCAAACTTGATGCCCGTGTCGCAGGCATTGCAGCCGAGCAAACCGTAGCGATACGCCTCGGCAATGGCAAACTGCAGGTTGCATGCCTCGTTGTAGAAACGATTGCGCACATAGACGATGCACTTCTCACAGCCCATGGTGAAGCCCGACAACAGGGCGCCCTCGATGATTTTATGCGGCTCATGGCGCAGTATCTCGCGATCTTTGCACGTGCCCGGCTCACCCTCGGCACAATTGATAATAATCACTTTATTGTCGGCCTTCACGCACTTCAGATAATTCCATTTGGTGGCCGCAAAGTAGCCGGCGCCACCACGTCCACGCAATCCGCTGCGCTTCACCTCATCGTGTATCCAATCGGGGCCCATTTCCAGGAGATCTGCTGTGCGATACCAATCGCCACGTTTGCAGGCGCCCATGAGACGCCAATCGTGGCGACCGTAGAGATTTTGAAAGACGCGATCGCAATCTTTGAGTGGCCCAAACTCCGTTTTCGTATTCGTTAGCATGCCCTCGGGAGGTGCGTTTTTCTTCAATGTTTCCTTCTTATCAGACGCAGCTGCAGCTGCTGCTGGTGGAGCTGTTGTCTTTGCATCCTTGGGCGGAGTCTTTGTGGCATCCTTGGCCGGTGTCTTGCTTGCATTCCTGGTCACATTGCGCAAGTAAGGCAATCCCCTCAGCAATTGTGTAAACATTTTTTGTAAATGAAAAAAACAAATGTGTACTTGTGTCTAGTTAGGCGACTACTTATTCAAATAATTTCAATAACAACAACTGATTTTTACCGCATTCCTATAAATTATTTAAATTCGAAGCAACTGCTTAAGTTTGCTGTGTTTTGACTAGATTTTTCTCATCCAACAGCAGCATTTTCACTTATTATAATTAAAAATGTTGCTTTTGTGTATATTGTTTCAACCCGAGCATAATTCACCACTAATCCTTTTTTCAAAATGGAAACAAGCAAACGCAGTCAAAAATTAATGGCCATAGAACAAAATTAAATTCACTGAAAGCCAGCGGGAAACAAATGTGTAGAGAAGAATGAAAATGAAAAGAAAATGTATATTTTTTTTTTTATATTATTATTATACGTATATCCGCAAGGTGCGCATAAAGCAGACGACGACAAATTGAAGCCATTGAAGTCTAATGCTCGACAAATGCTGCAAAAGTTTCTCGAGCTCACCCACACACACACACACACACATACATGTACATACACACACTCACTCCCACACAATAGCCCACGCAGTTATCGTGCTGTGAAAAAATATACGAGTACGTATACGTAATATTATCTGAATCGACATTTGCTGTGCGCACTGCGAGCTTACAACGGACAATCTCAACAATTTTGTGTAGCAGCAGCTACAACAGCAACTCGAACTCGAAGCTCATTTAATTTATGCGCCCATGCGAAGAAGACTTTAATATAATGTAGCACAAAAGGCAGCTCCAATGGAAGAGTGAAAGACGACGAAGAACAAGAACAACTCAAGCAGGGAACAAGGCTATCGCATGTGTCACTGCCAGGTGCACAAACAGCAGGCAACCCGCATGCCCCACGGCCCCCTAACGATGCTCAATTAGTCGACATTGTCGTGCTGCATTATGGCGCCACCTTCGCATTTAGATTGTCTCTGCTGCTCCCTCGTTTCCCACCTTAATGAATTGCACAACTTTAAAAATACGTTGTTGTCTTTTTTCTGTGTTGCATATTTCTCGCTCTAAGTGCTCAGTGCAGCAATTATGCTTTGCCTCACAGCTGCAACGGCGGCAAGTTCATTATCATAATGGGGCAAATGCCGCATGACTCGACCACCAGCAGGAGCAGCAGCAGCAACAGCTGTTGCAACTCTTAAGACTGTCGCATGCAATTAAACAAGATTTTGTGCTGATTAAGCCAAACCGCAAGACGCAAAATGATATGCGTCTGGCAAATTTGGCCACCGCAAGCTTTTGGGCTCTCAAGTGCCCTTAACAAGTATACAAGTTCAATAAACTGCCGTGCGAAAATGTATTATGTACAATTTACAATGTGTGTTGTCTGCCTCGTTTATTTATGGTCTATGGTATATTATTGTTGTGTGTGTGTGTGTTGTCCCAGTTGGCCGCATGCTGTTTACTTTATGTGCCCATTTGTTTGGCTTTTTCTGATTTCATTATTATTATTATTATTATTTTATTGTGTGTGCTATGCTCCCTCTCTCTCTCTCGACTCGACTCGGCTCACCTCACTTCCGAGTTTACTATATGCAGCAATGGCTGGGCATAAAAAATTACGTTGCATACTTTCGTGCGCTGCGCCATGACCGTGACAGCGATAGCGAGAAAACAACACGGAAAGTGGCACAGTGCACGACCGTAATGCACACAGATTAAGTCTAATGGAGTGGCCTTTCACCTCTCTACACCTCTTCCCCCGCTGCACTAAAAATGCGGCTTATTCAGCAGCGAAGTAGCTCAAGATTAAGATGTCCAGCTATGCATTTATTTCCAACTATTTCGACCATTGTTCAACTCGGAGGCAAATAAGCCTTAAATTTAATGGAATTTCCGCCATGGTGGAAACAACACGTTTCGTATTTTGCTTTTTCGCTTGTTGTCGATCATAATCACACACGACTTATTTATAAATGGTGTTGTATATTGATTTTATTCGTGTTGTCGCAACACGAAGCGGTTAATGGCCAGCCATTTGTGCTCGATGGCAATGCAGATGTGGAGAACAATGCCCGCAGCCATAATGTCACGTGCAATTAACGCAAAGCTTATCGCTAAATAAACCTAGCTAAAAGCTAATGACACACACAAAACACAAAACACTACGCTAGCTGATGACAATTTGAATGAACCGAAGGAGAAGCAAAACTAATGTGCCAAGCAGCTGCGTCTTTGGCGAAAAAGGTTTGCCTATAAATAGCAAACAGCAATAATGAAACGATTTGTCTGCATTAACGGCACGTTTTCTAAACACTCGCACACACTTTGGTCGTGTTAAACAGCTGCAAAAGGCGTCAGCTGAACAGCAATCAATAAACGCCAGAACAGGCAAAGCAGCAGCAGCAACAGCAGCAACAGCGGCAGCGGTGGCACCTCAAGGATCCTGCAAGTGGCGAAAGTTACCTAATTTGCATATGCAGCACACACACACACACGACAATGTGTGTGCAGAAACGTGAAGTAATCGCAGCAGAGACGAGCAACAACTCAACTACAACAACAACAACAACAGCAATAAACTGTGACTGTCTGTGACCCCCGCCCCCAAACAATTTGCCCAGCTGTCACACAGAGTAGCTGCCGCAGACTGAAGTTATTGTTGTGAACGTGGCAGCTGCACAGTTAGTCACACACTCTGTATGTGTGTGTGTGTGTGCGGTTGTGGTGCAACAGCACTAAGTGTCTCCGAGGTTGCGACGTTTTGTGGTCGCAAAACTGTTGCACTGCGTTTGCTGACCATCAAGGGATTGACTTTGTCGGCCACAGTTTGACAAGCACTGGCTAAACTAAGCGCTTCGAGGTTGCGACGTTTTGTAGCTGCAAAACTGTTGCACTGCGTTTGCTGATCATCAAGGGATTGACATTGTTTGCCACAGTTTGACAAGCACTGGCTAAACTAAGCTCCGAGGTTGTGATGTTTTGTGGCCGCAAAACTGTTGCACTGCGTTGCGTTTGACTTTGTCGGTTACAGTTTGACAAGCACTGGCTAAACTAAGCTCTTCAAAAGTGTTACAAATTTTTCGTAGCATGCTTTCGCGCGCAGCAAATTATAATTACTGCAAAAGAAAACAATCATAAAAAGAGTGGAAAACTAAGAGAAAGCAGCAAAACACACACACACAGAAAATGGGAAAAAAAAAAAGAATAACAAAGCTCCACAAGGTTTAACAGTTTTGCAATCTCAGTTATGAAAACCCGCAGGTAAAGAGCGTTAAATTCGCATTCACGCAGAGTCGCGCACACAGTGTGTGTGTGTGTGTTTATGGTATGCGCGAGTGTAATATGCAAGTTGTTGGAGAGCCATAAACAAAACTGAAAGTATTTATAACATGCAAACACGCGGCGCATTGGATCGACACCGACAAAGCGACCGAGACCGACACCCAGACTGGACCTGCGCTCCCCTAGTCAGTTCTGGCCTGGCCAACTCATGGTCATTTGCATATGGCCAACTCACAGTTACACACACACACATACACATACACATACAACCACATAGCACCACAAAGTGAACGGGAATGGGCACAGCGCTGACATTAAGAGTCATGCAAGTTAATCACGTGGCATGAAAAGTCACGCACACACACACACACACACACACACACACGGACGTGCAACATAGCTGACCTCCGGCTGCTGCAGCTGCCCCATAGATACGCCCTTACAACGCCTTACAAAAAAAAAGTAAGCAAAAAAAGATGTAAGAAAGCAGCACTTCAGTGTGCTCGGCTGCGAAGTACCCGCTATTCAATTTTCTTTAAGTTAAAGTAGTTATCCAAAATAATATACTGAAACGTACTGAAATATACTGCAAAATACATATCTAAGGAACAGCGGCATGCAGTATCATTTAAAATATACCACAGAGAACAAAATACACCAAGACATATGTATGTATGTATCTGGTGAAGCGGTATATTACTGCATTTCAAATATACCAAAGATAACAAAATATACCGAATATACCATAGAGAACCTCTTAGCCCAGATTACATATTATTTTTAAATTCCTTTTGAAATACTTTACTGTACTTGAGATCAACTGTTGACTTTGACTTTGTCAAGATCTCTTTAATACAAACATTTGCTATCGGCACAGAGATATAATACCCTTTTACCCGTTTGGATAGTGGGCGAAAACACACACATAAAACAAGGGAAAACATGCGAATAAAAGTGTAATATGGCGCACGAAACTGCAACAAACGAAATGAAAATGAAAATGAATCTCAAAACTGCGGCTGGCAAGGCTTTTGAAGGTTGCCCAAAAAAAAAACAAAAAAGAAAAACATTGCCAAAAAAAAACATCAAATGAATGAAAATGAAATGATTGCCAAATTGCATATTGTTCCACATATTGTTTTTATCTTTTCTTTTTTCTTTTGTTCTCTTTACAACATGTGCACTTGTAATTATCGCATTTTCTAATAAAGTTATCTTATTAAGCAACTGACTATCTTATTATATTTGCCAAATAAAAACCAAATTGTTTTCACAATAAATGCAAGTGACATTCAACTATCTAAATATTTTCGGAAAATGTTCAAATTTAAATGCATAGCAAATAGAAATGCAAATGGCATATTTTTGTATGCGGTTTTTTTTCCAGCCGCTTCAAACGAAGTTTAGTGCTTTCTGCTTTCAGCGTTGTTGTGGGGCACGTGCATAAATAAATTCCCCCAAAAAAAAAACAAAATGTAATTTGACCTGATTCGCTTGCACTGGCAATGTCAGGTCGACGACTATAAAATAAGACGTTGTCAGCCATGTCCTTTATACCCTGTCTACTGAGTGCGAAGCAGTTTTATAAGCTATTAATTTCAACTAACTTTGGCTGACTTTTGGCAGCTCAAAAAAATTCTATAGAGTATTCTAGGTGCCAGCAGAGTGTTCAGTGCAATGTTCGTTGCTTTTCACAATCTTTTGGTAAATAGAAAAGTTTGGCACTTTTTGGCCAAAACGAGCACGTAACTGGGCTGCAAACTTCTTGTGTTTCTTGTTTTCTTCACAACACAGAAAGAAAGTAAAAAAAAAAAAAAACAAGTAGAAGAGAGAATTTTTCACATTTGGGCTTTGCTTTGCTGACTTTGCCGTGACAACTGCTTAATGGGTGTGTACAATCCAAAAACTTCATGTGGAGAGTTGAGTGACGTAATGCTTTAAGCCGGTTTGGTCAAAACTAAGCTGCTTAACAAAAAATCAGAGTGTGTGTGTGTGTGTGTGTGCAAATATTCAATTGTAAACCAGGAATGGAATGCAAAAATCTTTTTGAACTTTGTGTAGCTTTGATGAATTCCATTTGAATGTTAAGTTGCAATAACATGAGAATTAATTTCATAGATATATACTCCGTATGTATTTCCGCAACACTAACGCATCCATCACACAGGGGGCCAAGCATAGCAAACGATACCCAAAGGGGCAGACACAACCAGACCCCAAAACACAAAGAGCCAATTTGCCCACTTGGCCATTCACAAAACACAAAATACAACAACAAAAAAATAACAGAAAAGCAAAGTGGGCGGTGGTGGGACAGTTAAATGGTTCGGTTCTGTTACTGTTTGGCATGAGTCAACAATACACGAGGATTTGCACTCATATTTACAACAGATATTCAGAGCCTCGAAATGTTTTATAAGCACAAACACGAGTGGGGCAGCAACAAAAACGAAAAAAAAAAAGGAAAGCCATTACAAAATATGTTTGTGTTTCATTAAAAATTTAAGACTCGCCTCTGCGAAAGGTATTAAAAAAAATGAATGTGCAAAATCAAGACTCGTGTTTATGACATGCGACAAATTCGGTTTTAAAGCGCATCGAAAAGCGATGAAGTTGTAAACATTTTGCGCTAGCAAATGTCGTAAATGTATAGAGAGAGAGTATAAACGTGCCCAAGCCGATCATAAATTGTTAATTCACACAAAGTTCTTTAGTAGCATCACAAAAGCATCTATCTTAACAATGGCAGCTGCAAAAATGTGCGTATCAAGCCGCAATTTAATGTATGACTGCGATAATCGCAATTTTGTGGCTAGCTTCAAAAATTTATAGTATACTTTTGGGGGCGCCTATGTCAACATGTTGCAATGAAATTCACTTTCGGGTTTGTTGGCCTTCAGCTGTCGCATGCATTTTTGGCACACGTCTTGGCTGCAACTCAAAATCAATACAAGCATTAGAAGGCGCAGGCAAACGTTTGGCTAATAAGATGCCATCGAAAAAAAAAACTTGCAGTTGCCATCAAACTGTAAGCAAACATGTGGCTACAAATGGGGTAACGAGTAACGATGAGCTTGGAGCAGCTGCAGTATATGACTGGCAATAATACAGACACAAGATGTTGCGACACAAATTGTGTGTGCGTGTTTGTGTGTTGTCCTTCGAACAGATACAAATGCAGCCTCCTCCCTCTCTCTCTCTCTCTCTCTCGCTTGTGTTCATTAACGTCATTTGGGCATCAATATTTATGGGGCTCGTATTTATTGTGGACGAAACTGATACTAGTAACCAAAAATAGGAAGGCTGGATCCTAGTGGGTTTATTGGCATTTGATGTTATTGTGTGCGGTCAGCAGTGCGTATACTTAATATGCAAATATCACACAATCGAATTACGCAGCCCCCCTTTGGCATTCTCAAATATTGCCATGTCACTCGCAATTTGGCATCAACTTAACGCACATCAATTCGTTAATTTACTCGTATTTACAATTTTCATATGATCCAAGTAAGAGGCTTTGAGAGAGAGCGCGCCTCAATTGCCGTAATTAACTAATATTTATTTATCATGCGAACGCTTGGGCATTTTCACATTAAACAATCTGTTTTTATTGCCCCTGGGCCATAAACAGCAGTTTTACAACACATTCGCTCAACGCTTATCGCCAACATTTCATAGCAGCAGCATCAACAGCAGCAGCAGTTGAATTTGAATCTGACTTTTGCAGTTGCATTTAAGTATTCAATTTGAATTCATGACTCTGCAATTGGCCATGCATCAACACATTTCTTTCGGTTGGAAAGTGAAATGTTTTCATTTACGTTTTTTTGCGCGTATATCACAATTTTCTCACTCATCGCAGCAGCGCTGTGCAATAAATTTGTTTTATTGCGCATACGCCGGGTGATCATACTTTGTTGACTTGAGAATAAATTCACATTTGATGAATTTTACAACACATTAGATGTGCATAAGTTATGTAGTTGTAAACATTTCAAAGTTTTTGCGTACTTCTCTCTCCCCAAAAAGTTTTAAATGCTGAACTGCTCTCATAGAAACACAAACAGAATGAAACAGTTTTAATTGCGGTTTGCTGTGACGCAAAGGCAAAATACATATATCTTATTATTTGGCTCGAGTTTTATCTAAATCACAAAATACTGACTTTAGCTGACATTCAAAACGTGTGTACCTTGAAAAAATTCTATCTATGTTTGCCCTGTCAGCTGCCGCTTAGCTTAGCTCTTCGCTGCTTCTTCTCATGACGCCTGTTCTTTTCTCCTTCCAGTTTGTCTGTCTATTTGTTTGTCTGTCTGTCTGTCTGTCTGCCTGTCTGTCTGTGTGTGTGTTTGTTTTTATTGCGCCTTGTTGTCGACTAGTAGTTGTCGTCGTAGTCGTCTCAAGTTTATCAGCTTGCATAGCAATGAGGCAAACGATATGAAAATGCGTGTGTTCTTTTTTTTCTTTGCTTTTTTACTTCTTTGCTTCATCGAGCCAATACACTTGACTGCAAAATGCAGTGCACTGTCCTCGAGTAGAGCTTTTATGGCGTGACGGCGGCATTAAATTCTTACGACAGTCTTCTTCGAAATGCAATCAAAAACGTATGGAATATTGACAAGTTGAAAAATCCAGAGCAATGTTTTATTAATACCCAAAAAGTGGAGTTTTTTACTTAACTTGACTTAATGCTAGCAACATAAGCGCGTTGAATTTGCGACAATGACGTGAGCTGGCCACTTGAATAGAATAAACGCCCACACACACTCACACACACACACACCTATACTTAAGCACAACATAAGCTGCAGATGTTTGTTTTACGTGGCTTGCTGACTGAGAGAGTAAAAGTAAAAGAGAAAGAGAGTGAGAGAGTGAGAGTGAGGGATTCTATATTTAAGCTTAGTCGTATGTGGGAGTATACGAGAGTTTGTCTTGTGGCTTTGTCAGTATTCTTCTTCTACTGCCTGCTTCTTCTTCCACTTCTTCTTCTTCTTCTTCTTCTTCTTCTTGTCGTCGTCTATTGCATTAAGTTGATTTCGCGCTTCAATGGATTTTGTTGCTGCCACAACTGTGACTTTGGTTTTTGGCTTCGAGGATTTGAGGACTCGCTAGCTAAGCCACTTTTATACGCTCAATCAAATGCTTTTCGCCTTTCGCATTGTCAAAGTAAACTAGAATACATACACATACATATATATCTATTTTATATTATTTATATACGAAAATTAGTGTCGAAACTCAATCGAACGTTAATAATTTGGCAGCACACAAAAATCGCATTTTTTTTCGGCTCTTCGTTTTTTTTTTTATAGGTGCGTGTTTTATTTTTATATATTTTGACAAAAGAGGATTCCGATGAGAGTGGAATTCATAATTAATTGACAGTTTGCTTTTTGAGTGGACTTTTCATGGCAAAATGTTGCTCAACGACCTTTGTAATAATGAAAACTAATTAACTTGCCCCAACAAACATTAATATAAATCTGAGAGCAATATAATAAAGTTCCTTAAACAGCGACCCTCTCCCACATTCCAGCAACAGCATCTGATAAAAGTCAAAGGGCAAACTAAATTAACTCAAAAGAAATTTTTTGGTTGTTACTTTGTGTGTACTTTGTGCACTTTCTAAACCAATTAAAATCCCTTTCAAAGTATTGATTGAGGCAAGTTCCTTAAATTCTACGAAATCAACGTTCCCAACAAAGGCCTAAAAGTGTGCTTTTCCTTTCTATTATTTTTTTTGTTGTTGCTGTTTGTTGACATGATTTAAAGTTATTGTATGCATGATTTGGGCTACCAATAAGCAAAAGCCACCAGACTGGCTGGCTGAATAAATGAATGAATGAATGAATGGCTGGGCGTGCACAATGAATACGAAAAAAGGCACAAAACAGACGAGAGAAGTTTTTCAACAGCAGCGTCTTAACAAGTCTCACACATCCACTATACACAATGGCTAATTTATGCAAATATTTTCAAAAGGACCTTGAGCACAGTCGTCTGCAAAGTTTGTGCGCCTTCAAGTAGGCAACACTAAATCACATACGCAAGTCGTTTGTTAAAACTCTACGAGTGTAAATCTTGACAGAGAACTGCAAACAAAATTTGAATATTAAAATGAATTGTCAAAGCTTTGATTTTTATGTCCAAAATCGCCATTTCATTTTTTTGTTCCCCCTAAACGCACAACAAAAGTGTTGTCAAAATAATATTTAAAAGTGTCAAAACATATTTTATTAACATCAATCGTAAATTGCTTGCTTCAATGTTAGTTTTGTCCATAGAAAATACACGACAATTGCAAACGAATTAAATGAAGAGAATTTCAATTTTTGTTCACTTTTTATTAGCTTAAATTTAATTCAGAAAGTAGAAGACAAAGTCATATTTTGATTTAAACATTTGAAGGCTTTTCATTCGACTTTTTAAAGCATTATTAAAGCTTGCTTTGCATAAAAATTCACATTTTTATATAAACATACATTGGAGAACTGCAAATATGCTTATCTAAATGCATTTTTAGCTTAAACTTAACTTGCTTTTGAATGGAATTTTAAGGTTTAATTGTATCTTACTATAATTTGAATTCTTTTAGAAACTTTAATAAAAATTATAAATTAAATTCATTCAATTATTTATATAAATTTAAATCTCCAATCCACTTTTAAAGCTTTATTGCTAGCTTACTCTGAACTATCTAAAATATCAATTAATTTTCGACATGAAAAGAAAAACATCATATTTTTTTCTTGATTTTTAATATAACCAATATCTGAATTTTAACTAATTCAATTATAATATTTTAGTGTCGCTGTTTTCCATAGAAATACTGCAAAAGTTCTAAGATATATGCATTTAATTTGTTGTTTACATTTTACTTGTTTTTAAATTAAGTTCTCAGACTTTATTACAAAAAAAGTAAACAATGCAAGCTATACCTAAAAAAAAGAAAACACCTAAGTTAAATGCTTTTTCTATAACATTTTACTTGCATTAAATTTAATGCAGGTAAGTGTGAAGTTAAGAAAAAATTTTCAATATTTAAAAGACTTTTAATCCAAATAAAAAATGGGTGCTTTTAAAATAGAAAAACTTGAAAAGTTCTAAATGAAATGCATTTAATTTGTTGCTTACATTTTACTTGATTTTTAACTGGCTTTTAAAGTTTTATTACAGCTTGATTGATGCACTCCAAAAATGTATATTTTTCTATAAATTTCAATTTTTGTTTACATTTTTCGTACTTTTTAATCGACTTTGCAGACTTTAAGCTTTCTCTCATATGCATTGAAACTTATTAAAGTTTTCGCTTTGATTTATTATTTACACTTTATACATCATTTAGTGACGCTGACTATTATTTCATGGCTGCTATTTATCAAGTAGTTGTATTCCATGCTATTGACATTAATTACGGCTGATTAAGCTTAAGATCCTTATCAGCTAAAAGCCACCGCAGAATTTTGGTCGAGTTTGGCAAAGAAAACTTCAGGACTAATTTCTGATAAGTTACCATGTGCAGGCAACAGACACGACGACTGATACTTGCCAGAAAAGTGGAAAGTGGAAAAGTGCCAAGGAAAAGGGAAAGTTCCTGCAACTTTTATACACTTTTTTTTTTTTGGTTTTTGGTAAACTTTAAGCGCCGCTCATCGCGTGCATGTTAATGTGTATGTGTGTGTGTGTGTATAAGTGTGTGTTCTTTGCGCCTAATTGTATGTAGTAATTTATGTTGAAAGTTTTGCAAATTTCTCATTTCATGCGCTGCTGGGTATGCAACACTTTCGCGTTATTAGAAAATTCCAGCAGGTGAGAGATTTATGCCAGTGCCATTAGGCTGCCAATTGCACAAATGGAGGCACTGGCCTCGACTCTTCTCTCTCTATATATATGTATATACAGATATATATAGTACAGTGTACTATCTAGCAGTTCAAGTCATTTGCCAGGGACAGCAGAGAATTCTTTCGTTTCATTTCACATCGCAATTTTGCTTAAATACATAATCTTTTATTCGTACTCGACTCACCTTTAAGATTTTCCTGGCATTTGCCGTGCTTAATGGAACGATGCTGAAATCGCAATTATTGTTGTTGTTTTCGTTTTTGTTATTTGGTTGTTTGGCGTTGTATAATTCTATTATCTGCTTGTCTATTAGATTCGTTCCAGCTTATTGTTTATAATTGTTTTTATTATTATTTTTATTGTTATTGCTAATTTCACACACAGTTTTAGATTAGATAAACAAACTAACACGCTTTTACAACATTTTCAAAGGTTCATTAGCCAACAAAAGCAAATACAATTTCTTAAGCACTTTTTCATTTATTTCCACTTGCGCTTTTCGCTTTTCGCCTTTTGTGGAATTTCAATTTCATTTAATTAGTATTTATTTAGCATTTTTCTCTTGTATTTTTGTATTTTTTATTGCAAATTACTTTATTTGTTTGTCTTTTTCCTTGAGTGTTTTTTTTCTTCGGCAGCACAAAAGAAAACCGTTAACTCAGCAACTTGGAGTCCAAGTCGAAAAGATTCAGTTGAGTTGTTGGCCCTGGCAATAACCCGGAACAACTTTTTGGCCAAAAACAAAAAAAAAAGAATTATTTATCTCAATTATGTTGTTTGTACGCCCAACTTGTGATTGTGCCTGAGTCTATATACTGAATATATGCATGTAGTACTATTATAGTATACTTAGTACTTTACGTTTTGTTTCATATGAAAATAAACATCTTGGATTTTCATTTGTTCTTTTCGATCTTGTTTTTCGCGTATTTGTTTGGTTTACGATATTAAAGATTTACGAGATTAGTTGCAGTGTTGTATTTAAGATCTTCTCCATGAAGACGTATACGTAATTCCCAAGTGGGTTCTTGGCCTTGTTGATTGAGTAGAACTAACGGAAAAATAAAGGCATGTGACTGTAAACCTTTTTTAAACAAAACTCACACACTACATAAAATGCGTAATTTATGGTTAGTTTTGCTCATTAACATTTTGTTTACATAAACATATAGAAAATATATATGTGTAAAAAGAGTACATCTCTTGATATTTATATGTATAATCGCAAAAATCCATTTAGAAGTGTTATTTATTAAACCGCAGTGTTAATTTGGCAACATTTAAACGTTTTTAATTTTAATCGCTTTTGTGGTCATAAATATAAATAACCAAATATTCAATGCAAATAAATGGATGGAAAAACACTAAAAACGTTGCTTTCATTAAAAATGTATACAAATTAATTCAAATCAAACAGGAAAGCAAATTAGAAAATGCATTTGCAATGCAACGATCAGAGTGCATTCGCCCCCTTCCCACTCGCCATCTCTCTCGCTCTCACTCCCACTATTGCATTCATCTCGCTCAATAGCTAAACCGAGAGCGAGCACGCGTCACATGTGGGTGACTGACGAGCGAGAGCGAGAGCAAGAGATTGCGACGTAAAGGGGAGAAAACGAGATGGAAATGCAATGACAGATCAAACGAATTGAAAGGCTCTCGCAAAGTTCATGGAGAGCGAGCGGTCCATAGGGCATCATTCAGATCGCAGCACAGCAGCAGCAGAGTGAGTGGGAAAGGAGGCGGGAGAGCACGCACTGACTGTTCGTAGATTGCGAGATAAAAAGCCAAGGTACATTCTACATACTCGTGTACATACATATGTACATATATTGTAAACCAAACAAAACACACGAAAATAAACGCTATGCGTTTGTATTTGCTCTACCGAAATAAACCATAAACCAAATATACATTGAATATTTTGCAACAACAGCAGCAGCACCTCACAAGCACATATAAACACTTATTGCGTATGTATATACTCCATATATATTATTAGCATTATTCAATTGTTGTCAAGTTCAATGCACACGCACTTTAAAAATCACATGGCGGCTACGACGCGACTGAATATGCACAACATTTATTTTGTTTATGCCGCCGAATTCACATTTTTGTAATTAGATTCGATGATATTTTTGTTATCCGTCGCTAACTTTGTAAGTTTTGCGTAATATTTATTGTATATCTGCATACCTTGCGTTTCTTTTTGGTTTGTTTAATATTTACACTAAGTCACACGACGCCACAACAAAATGCTGAACGCAGAAAATAAAACACAACGTCGGCATTTAAGTTATTAATTGATATGAAATTGAATTTTATTTTAATGTGGCCTGCTGCCGCGGAACACAAACCGAACACGTTGGGGCCGCAAACACAAATAAAAGCACAACACAACAAATGCGACGCTAATGTTCTTTTCTTTGCTGAGCGAGCGCCAACGTTTGCTTTGCGTTTTACTTTTGTTTTTGCTTTTGCGCCGCCGAACAGCTGTTGATCAAAACTGGGGTAAGAACAGTGTTACCACACTAAAAAATGCCCAATTCCAAAACGGAAAAAAAACGTTAGCGTCGCCCCCATTTGAATAGTAGTTGCTTTGCAATTGTCAAGGAATAACAACGGAATGCTCTTAATAATTACACGTCTCACATGTGAGCATGTTTTAATAATTACATTTTTTATCGTTTACTTAGCTGACCTTCGTACTTTCAATTTAATTATGTACGTTACGTGCAGAAGAATTTTTTTTGTATTTTTGTAACACGCACAACGGTTATGATTTTTCTTGTTAGTAGTTAAGCACAGGCGTAGCAGACGAAAAGGAGCCAAACAACACGTCTAAACACAGCCACAGTCCGAACGCAACTGAACTGACAATTCGGAAACTTGCTTTATATACCTCAAGGATACGCAACGGCTTCAAGGGGTTAAGCAGCGCAAGATGCGCAGGCGCAAAGCGAAAACGGTGTCAGCAGCTGCAGGGTGAGAGCGGAGCCTTTGGCCTGCAAAGCAAACACAGCTTTCGCTTTCGCAACTCCAGGGGAAACTTCACGACACTGCACCCCTTCCACACCTTTCCTCACCTCTACCATTCTTAATCTACAAAAGCAACAGCCTGCAAGGGCCAACGGTTGTTAACGTTCAGTGTGTCCACCCCAACCAAAAAACATCACATAGGCAACGCGTAGCTCGGCTTTTGCCTGAGGAGGTCAGCACGACACGTGCTACAAATGTTTGTTGTCAATGTGTGTGTGTGTGTATGGGTGTGGGTGTGTTTTTGTGTCTTGCTGCCCTGACCTAGGCAACCGCGAAAATGTTGTGTTGCAGGGACATTAGCCTAAATTCAACCATAACATATATCAAATGCGAATTATTTTGTGGTTTATTTACAATTTTAAACATCAGCTCAACTCATGCCGCAGTCTGCGTTCCTGTCGCCAAGCTTGTAACTTCTCTTGCCTCATTTCATTGCGTGTGCGATGTCGTGGCTGTTGCCCACTGCGTCGCCTTGTGGCTTCCGTGTCAAAGGCATTAAAATGTGTCACTCGCGCCGGGGATTGTTCAATTCCCAATCCGGTGCGTTGCTTGCGCAGCACCGTCTTCACCGGATAGAGGCGTCCGCTTTGTGTGGGTCCCAGGCCATGTTCGCGGTCCCAGCCCTGCTTCACCATCAGTTGCAGGCCGCGATTCTTGCCCGGAATGTTGAACTTTTGGAGTTTGTTGGCGGCCACCTGGGATTTGCTGTTGAAACGATGTACGGTGGAGGTTTGATGCGTGCGCCAGCTGGACTCCTTGTAATCCCTTTGGCAGAGGTCGCAGTAGAATGGCGTTGTCATTGCTGCAGATTCATCATCAACTGCATCATCTGTCGCATTTTGTGAATTTCGTTGCTGCAGCAATTCCACAATAGTTACATGATTTTTTCTTTTCGCAAGTTGTAAAGCTGTATTTCCACTTTTGTCTTTGACTTCAGTGCTTGCACCGAGTTGCAGCAACCAGGCAACAGCGTCTGTGGCGCCTTCACAAGCAGCCATCATCAATGCTGTCCAGCCATAATTATCACAAGCGTTTAAATCTGCCTCCTCCGCAATGCGCATTTTACGCAATTCATTCACATTGTTGCTCTGGGCCAAGCGGAAGAAGCGATTTCTGTCATAGGGCAACTGTGGGGGTTCCTTAGGCCTTGAAGGACTTTTGATCACTTTTCTTGCAGTTGCTGGCGTCTCGAGAACTTCCTGGTAAAATTGGTGCACTTCGTCTCCAGTGATGCCATCGATTTTATGCTTCTCAGGTTGCTGCTTTGCTTCCTCAGCAGTGCCAGCGCGTATAAAACGTTTTAGTGGCACATGCAGTGTGGTTAATGCACGCCAGTTTGGATGCAGTTCGTCTCCAGTAGAATTCATGTCAAATTTGTTTACTATTTTTATTTCTGAAACAAAAATAAACAAATGCTAGCCAGTGTTGCCAAGCAAAATTTCTACTGATAAGAAATGCTGGCAATTTACGGTCACTCTGCATATCAATGTATCGATATATTGCAAACCACATATATTTGTTGTTATTTAAAAGATGTTTGTTAAATAAAGCCATAAGCAAGATAATCGTTTTCTCACATGCGTTTTTAAAAACGCTAGCGATTTTATCTGTTGGTTTGTGTGCCCCATCGCCGTTAAAATGTATATTTTCGCAATCTTGCCTGGGCACATTCGACAAATAAAACAGCTTTAAAAAAGCTTATTTTTAACAAACAAAATCAAGAATCCATCAAAATTCTTTGAGAAATAAATGAAATTGTTTAATTAATTCATTTTAACGGTCAAAACTTTCATATGTGCCATGAAAATCGATGTGTTTAATAATTTTTAAAAACATCGAGGCATCGATATTGCCATCGATAATTATTTCCCCGCTTCCGCCACCAAGCAAGCCAAGCGCGGAAATGTTAATTTCGCAAAAACGTTAAATTCTTGAAAACAAAAGCGAGTTAAATTGTGTATTTTGATGTGTTGATAATAAACAAATAACAAATGCGAATGCAAGTCAATTTAAGTGTGTGTGAGCAGCAGTAAAGGAGGCTTAAGCATTCCAAAAACTGCGCAATAAAAATCAATAACTGTAAGTGGAACTCACACACACACATACAGAGAGGTAGGAAGAACAGTTCGACAGCGAGCAACAAGCAAACACACGATGTCCGACGAAGAAGAAGAGTCCTTGTCCGAGGGCTTCTCGGCCAGTGAAGAGGACGAGTGGAAGCCAACCAAAGATGCACGCGGTGGCGAATCGTCCGACGATGATGACAGCGAATTTGAGGAGCTGCCTCCCCAAGCAGCAGCCGGAGGAGCAGCTTCTGCTGGCGCCAGCGGACGCTCCTCGGCGTCAAATGCATCCAAAAAGAGGTGAGTCCACTCAAATATTCTGTTGTTTTGTATATTTATTTAAGTAATTTTATTGCACAGAGAACAAAAGTCACCCAGCGGCATCAAAGGCGCATCGGTTAAGAAACGCAAACCCAGCGGTCAATCATTGCGCTCCAAGCTGTATAACAAGTATCGGCCGCCGCCAAAAACGTTTCCCACATCGCCCACACAGAACTCGCCAACGGCATCGGGTTCAAACAGTCGAGGAACGGCCTCAAAAAACGCCAAAACGCCCAATGAAAGCAACAACGGTGACTCCAGCAGCGAATCGAGTGTTGAGGATTATTTGGTGAATCCGGCAGAGTTGGATCTACGATCCAGTTTCTTTACGGCCACCAAAGAGAAATCGCCAGCGCCACAATTCGATTGCAACGCAGGCATCACGAATCTCACAGATTCTGGTTCGGGTTCCGAGGATAACAACGACAGCAGCATGGAAGATAATGCTGCTGGCAATAAAGCATTCGATTTTCGTGATCTACTCGAGAATGCCAACAGCCTGGAACGTACCAGAGAGGCACTGCTTAGCAAGCGCAATGTGACAAGCAATCCAACATCATCTGGATGCCCCGATGGGAATCTCACAACAAACGCTGCCACAATGGATGTCAATGCATTGCTTGCATTGGGCGAAAACCAAAACTACGCAAAAGAGACGGACACAACAACAACAACAGCAGCAGCAGCGACTAAGGATCGCCGACGAGTAGCAGGAGGTGGAGCAGCTGCTGCATCGCAGCCACCACCACTCGATGGTCCATCGCGACTCAGTAAGACGAAATCGACGCGCATCAAACGCCACACAAAGACACGACCAGCGTCCACTGTGGTGGCTGGCGGCGACACCGATGACTCTGACTTTGAGGAAGTTGCAGGTAGGAAACGCAATTAGACACACAAAAATGCAAAAAAAAAAAAAGAATGATTGCCGAAGTAGTTTTAAAGAGTGTAAGCGATCAAAAATGGGGTTGTTTGTTATTTGTTGTCTTGTTGAATGGTAGTTAGAATTCCTTGTATCTGATTACAAAACACAAAAAAAAGCTTCCAAATTGCTCCGTATGAGACTGCGTAGTGTTTTTTGAGAGTGTGTGCGAAATATGACAAAAATCATATATATAAACTATATTTCTACAGTATAAATGCATAAATTAAAAATAAGCTAAGTTCTCACAGTTTGCATATTTAGTTGTCAGTACTATATATTCCAACTAAACTGTGTGGAACCTAGATCTTATAGTCGATTAGACTGAAATAGCGTTGAAAACAAGATATAAACGGCTTTAGTTATAAAAAATAAAAAACGCTTAAACGCTCCCCTTCCATAAAACAAAACTCTGCGGCCTAAAGATACTCACTAAAACTCATACTACCTACTAAACTCTTTAACTACTAACTCCAAACACTAAGCGATCTCAAAAGTTTAAATGCTTTTTAATCCAATTATAATTTACGTTCGTTTAATTTTCGTACAACAAAATCGGAAGAGAGATAAAGAACATAAAAAGGGAATGAAACTACAACTACAAATATTAAAAGCTTCTCAATGTCATAAAACAGAATACTTTGATTAGATGTTTGTGTCTCAATTGTTGTTTAATCGTAACAATAGCAAACATATTAACGATTCTAAATGTGGTTGAAAATAAATACATAAATATTATACAAAACACAATTACTTCGCATACTTTAATTATTATTTGCACACATGCACACAAAATAAAAGATAACGAACTAATTAAGGATTAACAAGTTGTATACTTCAAGGATGCATTTATTTTTTAATGATTTCAATTCATTTCATTTGCCTAAGATAGTAAAAAGACTAGCGAGCGCATCGAAATCGAAATCAAAATGCTAAATTCGAAATAAAGAATAATAATTATACAAAAGATAAAGAGAATACGTAAAATGCACTTACTTTATGGCAATTTCAAGTGTTTCAGTAACATTTAAAAATACAAAAAAAAAAAACAATTATATATATAAAATGATGACGAAGGAAATAAATAGCTAACTGATTAGAACTGATGTTAAACGAATTTACTTTAGCAAAATTGTATTCATTCCACAAAAAAACACTAAACATAAAAAAAAAACATATACATATAAATAAAAATGAAATACAAAATAAAGAGATATAAAGTCAATAATAAATGCATAATTTTAGCGCAATTTAGTAAATGTTAAATGTATTTAATTCAAGAATTAATTAACAATTTGAAATGCACATCAAATGAAATAAATAAATGCAAAGTGTTTGAATGAAATAAACTAACTAAAAATGAGCAGAAACTCACTAAAAAGTTTTATTTGTTTTGCATTTGTGCCTTGCCTAACTAAAACTAGCAAATGAAACTAGATTGTAGCTCTCTCTCCTTTTGCTCCTCCAAATCATCAATACCTACATAGAACGTCGCCTCATTCAAAACACCCAACTTCCCCCACTTCCATTCACAGACGCGCAACTGAGCAGCGACAACGAGGATGCTGCCACACCAAACATATCTGGTGATCTGGAAATCCATGTGGGACTCCCGTCGCGTCATCCCACCAAAGAGCAGAAGACACAGCTTGAACTGGAGAATGCGCTGAAGCGTCGCCTTAATCGTGACATCAAAGATCGCCAGCTGTTGATGCACAAAGTGAGTCTGTTGTGTCTGATATCACGCAGTCTCAAGTACAATCGACTGCTCAGCGATACCTCGTTGATGGAGGCTTCCCTTAAGCTGCTGCCCAGCAAGAATTCGTATCCCACCGAACGTGGCGTGGAATTGAAGTATCTGCAGTCGTTTATCACCTGGTTTAAGGTGGCCATCAAGCTGCTCAGTCAAGACTTGTATCCCGCCAAGACGGCGGGCACAAAGCGTGGCATTATCGAGGAGCTGTTGGCGCAAATTAAACGCAAGGAGGCACGTTGCAAGCAGGATATGATCCTCATATTCATTGTACTTGCACGTAGCATGGGCATGAACTGTCGCCTCGTTGTCAACATGCAGCCAATGGCACTGAAACCCCAAGCCAGTGATTTGATAACAATTAAGCTCAAGCCGGACGATAAGCGACAAGCGAAGAACGATGCGGATGAGGCGGAGGCGGAGTCGGAGTCGGATGAAGGGTCCGACAGCAAGCCCAAGAAAACAAAATCCACAGCAAGCAAATCAGCACAAGTACTTAAAGGTAATGCTACCAACTCAAAGGCAACTAAAGTAGAGGCGAAGACGAGCTCGAAAGTCGCAACAAAAACCGTCAAGAAAGAGACCGAAAAGGAGACGAAACCAAGCTCGAAAGCTGCACCGAAAACCGTCGGAAAAGAGACCGAAAAGGAGGCGACGAAGACCAGCTCGAAGGCTGCAACGAAAACTGTCAAAAAAGAGACCGAAGCGAGTGGATCAAGTGCTGGTCGCAGTTCCAAATCCAAGGTCTTGCCAAGCAAGAGTCTAGATAGCAACTCCGAGCTGGACATGAAACCCAGCACTTCCAGATCCGTCTCCTCCAGTCGCAAGGCAACAGAAAGCAGCAGCAGCAGCAGCAACAGCAGCGCCGAGAAGTCAACAAAACCGCAGTTGACGCGTCTCAAACGTGGCAGCAACCCAGCTGAAACGGATGACAGAAAGAAACCAAAGCTGAGCCTGAAAATCGAAGGAACGCCAGTTGCTCGCCGCACACGCAAAGCATCTGCGGATGCAGAGAACGCAGTGGCCGCATTTCCGGCGGCCAAAATTGGCTCACCTGTCATACCCAAGTTGGTGCTGCCCAGCGCCAAGATGAAGAATGCCAAGCACAGCGACACGGAGAATGCGAATCCTAGCCAAACTCTGGCAGCTAAACGCGATACGCGATCACGCAGTAAATCGCCCAAGGTGCACATATCACCCGTGTTTCTCAAGGGTCACAGCAATGAGCCCGAGGAATCCAAAGCAGCGAGCAATGCAGTCAAGAGCAGGCGAGGAGGCGATGTAAAGCCGAAAATCTTACCCACATTTCTGCACGCAGCTGAGCCTGCCCAGCTGCGCACACGACAGCAGCGGGCAAAGGCGCAACGCATTCCACAGCTCGATGGCGGCGACGATAGTCTGCCTGTGCCCAAGAAGCGACCTAAGCTGGAGAAGCTCAAGACACACAGCCGATCTAACGAGGATACCGATGAGTCGACGCCCACCAAGCAAATTAAGAAGGCTCCCGTGCTGCCCAAGGCGGTGCAGCATTTACGCAAGGATCGACGTGTGCTCTCCACGGACGATGAGAGTGTCAAGGATAAGCGCAAGACAACGGCCTCGGATATGTGGGTGGAGGTTTGGTCCGATGTGGAGGAGCAATGGATATGCATTGATTTGTTCAAGGGCAAATTGCACTGCGTCGACACCATTCGGGTAAGCTAGGTTTGTAATGGTGGCACGAAAAGGATATGCTAGGATATGCTTGCTATCCTCAACACCATGCTACATTTTCCCTCCCCATGTGTCTGATCTCTTTGAGCTTGCAGCGCAATGCCACCTCGAACTTGGCCTATGTGTTTGCCTTCCAAGACGATCAGAGCCTCAAGGATGTGACAGCACGTTATTGCTCCAGCTGGACGACAACAGTTCGCAAGTCGCGTGTGGAAAAAGCCTGGCTAAATGAGATTTTGGCCCCGTATTTGGGACGTCGCACCAAGCGCGACATATGCGAGGATGAGCAGATGCGCCGCATACACTCTGACAAGCCGTTGCCCAAGTCCATAAGCGAGTTCAAGGATCATCCGTTGTATGCACTGGAAAGGCATCTACTCAAATTCCAGGCCATCTATCCGGCCGATGCGCCCACGGTGGGCTTTATACGCGGTGAGGCAATCTATTCACGTGACTGCGTTCAGTTGCTTCATTCTCGTGACATTTGGCTGAAGAGTGCGCGTGTTGTGAAGCTGGGCGAGCAGCCCTACAAGGTTGTCAAGGCACGCCCCAAGTGGGATAAGGTAAGCCAAGTCAACTCACTCGATTACAAGGCTAAATGGTATTCTTTGTTGCAGCTAACGCGCACTGTTATCAAGGATCAGCCGCTGGAGATATTTGGCTATTGGCAGACGCAGGATTATGAGCCGCCCACAGCTGAGAATGGCATTGTACCGCGCAATGCCTACGGCAATGTGGAGCTCTTCAAGGAGTGCATGCTGCCCAAGAAAACCGTGCATCTAAGATGTGAGTTCTAAGTCTATCTGTTTTCAAAGATTTGGATTCAATAATGTTTCTTTTAGTGCCCGGTTTGATGCGAGTCTGCAAGAAGCTGAACATTGATTGCGCCAATGCTGTGATTGGTTTTGATTTCCATCAGGGCGCCTGTCATCCCATGTACGATGGCTTCATTGTGTGCGAGGAATTTGGCGAGCTGGTCACTGCCGCCTGGGAGGAGGATCAACAGGAGCAGGCGCGCAAAGAGCAGGAGAAATATGAGGCACGTGTCTATGGCAATTGGAAGAAATTGATCAAGGGTTTGCTCATCCGCGAGCGCCTCAAAAAGAAATACAACTTTTAAAGAGCAAAATATGTAGTTGTAGCGTCCTTTTTTTGTTTGTCGTTCGAATTGAATTTCTAAATTGAATATGTTATATTGTATTTTTGTACTTTTGCCTAAGTTGTATTAATGTTAAAATAAACAAGCTGCGTTACATTAGAAATCGTATTTTGTTTTTTGGAATTAGTTTTGGAATGCATTTATTTAGCGATTGTTTAAAATTGCATTTTGCTTTAACTTTACATACATAAATATAAAGACAATAAGTACATAATTATTAAAAATAAATTCCTATCTTCCGATAATATACAAAATGATGTCTTTCAATGGAACAAGAGATTTTAGAGACAATAATACCGAAGTGGCTATAGTAGTTAAAGTTATAGTTAAAAGTTATAAGTTAAACATTAAGTAAATGGTTTAGTTTAAGACTCTTCGTTTGTGTTCTTGGAAATTGTAAGCGAATTGAATACAGATTCTTTGCGCTATCATTCTCTCTATCATAAGTACATTTTGTGTGTGAAGAAAATGCTGCTGAGATACAAATGAAATAAAATCGAATGGGGGAAATCAGAGATACGTTTTGGCAACATAACCATTGATGGTTTGTGTTCGGCTTGGCAAATAACAAAATAATACGTTACAAATTAAAACTTTGGTGAGCAATGCATAATTTCAACAAGTACGTGCTGGATTCTCATCATCATCATCATCGTCATCAAATTCGTTAACAAATCTTCGACTAGTTGGTGGCTTCTGTAGCGCTTCTGCTTCTGCTCTGTGGTTCCTTGCGATGTGCCTGCAGATACTCGGAGTACATGCGTCTGGCCTGATTGAGCACACGGGTCACATCATGTTTGCGCACCATCTTATCGAAGTGCATCGCAATCTCATTGTAATCCATGGCCGCCTTTATGATCGT
Organism: Drosophila niveifrons; assembly: GCA_035046325.1. NCBI lineage: Eukaryota > Metazoa > Arthropoda > Insecta > Diptera > Drosophilidae > Drosophila > Drosophila niveifrons. The sequence continues at coordinate 29,053,475 of JAWNOC010000052.1, forward strand.
GTTGCGATGCTGCAGCAACAGCGTCAGGCAGAGAAACATCAGGAACGCATTGCCGCCACCGAATTCACTAGGCGGAGGCAACGCTGCCGCCGAGCTATTCAAGCCGTTCATGGGCGAGGATGACGCACGATTCGGTGACCGCGAGTAAGAAGTATAAGCGCTCTCATCGTCCGCATTCGTTGCAATCTCCACCATGGCGGGCGCTGCCACACGATTGGGTTCCGTTGAGATGGGCATTATGACCTCAGGCATGCTGCTGCTGTTGCGCATGATGCCGCCGCCGCTGCCGCTGCCATCCAAGAGCAAACTGTCCTCGATGAAGGGATTTGCCGTGTGCGTATCGGGTGGTTGCACGCTGTTGCTTTTAGCGGCAGTCAAACGCTGTCGTCGTCGCATGTGCAACTCACTCACATCGGGGCAGGTGATAATCTCATTCTCCTTCAGATCGTCGACCATGTCGAGTGTGTCCTTGTCCAGTTTCTCGTACTCAATGTCATCGACAACAGTGACGGGTATTTGCTTTTCCGTAAACGGCAGTCCAAACACTTGACGATCCAAGTTCTCAGCCTCAAGTCGTAGTTCACGCGTTATGGCGTTTGTCATGGGATAATACTCTTGATCTGGATCCTGATCGGGTGTGCTCTCTTCTGGTTGCTGTTGCTCCACAGTCTGTGCTTGCTCCGGCGACACTGCATTGAGATCGAGCTGCAGGCTGTAGCTACTAAGTTCCTGCGCCTGTTGAATGGCTGTGGCTGCTGTTGAGGCACTCCAGCTGGTCTCGGGAATCGAAGAGGAATCGGATTCATCTAGCGAACTGCCCAGATGTCCGCTCTTGGTCAACTGCACCACTGGTTTGCTGATGTGCTGTTGTTGCAGTTGTTGCGTCTGCTGCTGTGGCTTTTCGCTGATTTGCAGCTGTGTTGCCAAACGATCCGAAATGCGATTCTTGTTAATCGTTGCAAAATTGAGAAATTCGTTAAAGTTCTTCACCAGTTTGGGTGGCGTCTTATTAGTGGCGCTATCGTCGCCACCGCCACCGCCATCAAATGACATGCCCATGCGACTGGTGGCCGCGATTTTCTCCTTGAGATCCTTAAAATGACCGCCGCTTGTGGTGCTGACGCGTTTGACGCTCTCACTGACTGTGGTGGCATTGGATGCCAATTGCTTGGCAATGATATTGCTTACATTGAGAATGCTCTTCTGCTGCAACTTGGCCAAGCCTTGGGCCTTTCTATCGGCCATACTACTCTCCCTCTCCCTCTCCCTATCCTTCGCTCCCTCCTGCTGATTGGATGACGACGACGAACTGCTTAAAAAGGCGCGTGCGGCATTCGGATTATTGTTATGATTTGGTTGCAGTGCGTCATCCTTAAAGGGATTCGTTTCATGGAACTGCGGCGGCGATGCCGACAACATCTCTTCCTTGCGATCAAACACATCGTCATCGGTGTCCTCGCTAGCCGACAATTCCTGCACTGACTTCGCATTGCTTTCGGCAACGCCACCTTCGATTAGCGCCAACATTTTCGACTCATCCAGGCTCTGATGTGCCTTGGACGAGACGCGTCTCTGTCGACGCGCTGCATGCCGCGACATATTGTCATCCAGACTGTGATTCAGTCGCTTCGAGTTGTCCAGCGCATTGTTGCCGCCAGCTGCTGTGCCCAACGAGGAGCTGAGCGAGCTCAGCGATGCCGAGGAGCTTTGTCGCCGCAATGCGCACACTTTGGTATAAGGATTCTCTCGCGGCTTGGTCAGCAGATACGAAGGACTTGTTGGAGTGGCGCTGTACGAGGTTGAGAATGTGCTCGCACTATTCGGCGCCGAGGCCTCCGCAACAGGCACAAATTCCTGCAATTAATAATGAGAATATTAATCAATTATATATAGATTTTCTAGGTAGACAGTAATTAATAAGATTACTAAGAGAATTCACTGAATTCTTCCCAAAACTACAACGCAAAATAGTTTAAACTCTTAAATAAAAAAGAGTACCAACCTTATCGAAAAGTGGCAATTCCTTGGTGCCATTGTTCTCGTAGCAAAAGGAGCTCCATTGCACCTCCAGCATGCGCAGCGCATCCTCGAAGGGAAACTCCCGCTTCAACTCCAACAGCAACCAGCGATAGCAGAACAACAAATCATCTGCTTGCTGCGATTTTAGATACTCCCAGAACTCCGGATCATAGAAACTCAATGCCTCCGTGAGATGGGCAAACTTCTGCGTCATTGCAATGCCATCGAGCATGAAATTACCCCGCACTCTCGCCATGATCGCACAGAAGCATATGTAAGCCTGCGCCTCATCATTCATGGTGACGAGCAACGGTGACGCGATGTCCGACATGCCCTGGCAATAGCTGACCACCGGATGATTCAGTGCGTATGTGGTCAGTATGTTGAACAATGACGCAATGTTCTGATTGTCATCACTGCCTGCATAGAACGGATGCAATCGATCCGTCCGCAGCACATCCTTCTTCACCATGCTCGTCACATACGCCAGCTCGCCGGCCACATTGCCACGTTGCACCGCCGTCTTCCAGGTGTCGCGCAGCTTGCAATATTGCTCCGATTTGCGACGCATAAACTCCATACGCTGATGCCCATCCATGGGCAGGCCATGCACACCGCTGGGATACACGTTGAGTAGGTGCTTCCAGACAACGCGGCGCAGACTGGGCTCAATGCCGCCCAAAAAGATAATTTTGCGCAGCTCATCGTTGCGCTGAATCTGTCCCAATGCATCGAGGAACAAACGAAACTCACTGTCACACATGGGCGGACGTGGTGGCAAATTGGCCATGTGCTCGTCGGATAGATTGAAGGCTTTCTGCACTATGGAAAAGGTCTTTTCCATTTGATTCATAATCAGGCCCGGCAGCTTCGTTTGCATATGTTGTACATACTTCTGCGAGACGCCCAAGGATTGCAGAGGCGACACGCTGGCGGACAAAGATGCAGAGCTGTTACTGGAGACTCGACGCTCCGAAGCGTTTGTGTCGTTGCTTGTGTCACATTCACGCACTACGGTAAAGGGTTTCACATCAATTTGCAGCATTAGACACGGCTCCGATGAGGTTTGTATGGATATATTGTGTATGCGAAGAAATGCAGCGTCCAAATCCCAATCGGAGAGCACAGCAAGATAGATTTCATTGCCAGCTGGATCGAAGGCCTTGTACTTGATGGCAAAGTCTGATTTAATGTCAAAGGCCTTTGCCAGCAGTGAGTAGAGCACCTCCAATGTGGTGATTTGTGGATCCACAGAGAATTTACGCCATTCTGGCGGTCTGGTGGCTTCATTTTTCTATTTTGTGTGTGGGAGAGAGCAGAAGAATGGTGGAAAAAATGTTGGTCTTTTGTTGTCTGGTTTGAGAACGGATGAGCGTGGCCATGCTGCGACATACCTTAACTTTGACGCGTACCGCCTCTCTGGGATAAATGCCAGCCATATTGTTATTGTGTTTGCACTTTGTAACTAACTTAATTCCATTATTATTTTATTATAATCATTGAGCAATCTATTAATGCTCTTTGTTGTTACGCCATCTATTGGAAGCAGTGCTGGTAAGCAAACTATATTATAATATTAACTGACAGCGCTCAAATCAGGGCTGCTACACTGCAGCCAAAATACTAAAATATATTATTTTGCCTGTTGTCGCATATCAATCTTTAAATGCCGTTACTCATTTCGGATTTTTCTTGAGAGAAGAGTATTAAAGTAAATGCTCTATATAGTCGCCAGTTTTCTAATTTTTATTTTTAAATTTATTAAAACAAACAATAACATTTCGAATACAAGCTGTTTTATAAAACCGTTTTCAGAAAACTAATATGTGTAACCATTTGGTGAATTTAGCCAGCGGTATATTTTAGTATCTTTTATGACGTAAAAGTGAAGATTACGAAATTGTACTTGCGGTCACGCTGATGGTAACACTGAAAACAAGAAAAACATACAAATATGAGAACTTTAGTGCAAAATTTGTTGTTGTTATAGTTTATTATTTTTATTAGTTTTATTTTGCAAATGCGTTGTTTGCACAAATAAAACGCAACGTATTATCGTTTAATGGTAAAGCAACTTGGAAGTGTGTCGAACGAAGCAGCGTAATCTCATCACATCATTGTCGTCTAGAATTTGGGTGTGTATGTATGTATGTGTGTGACTCGGGCGTGTATGTGACGTGTTCGGCGAGCAAACACACGCTCACGCTCACAGACACAATCTCAAAAGGCAGCAGCAAGCAGCACTTTATGGCAAATTGGTTCAAGGATCATAAGGAATTGGCCGCCATGCCGGCAACGGCAACAACTCGGATGCATTTTGCCCTCTAAACGAATGTTCCATAAAGTTGGGGGTCATTGAGATAACTTTTGTTTAATTTATGATCACTCGCTTATGTACTGTTTATGTGCTATATGCGTGCCCAATTGTACTTGAGTTTATGCGCCTCTGCCACTGTGTTTGTGTGAGTGAGAGTCGAAGCGATAAATTCTCTCAGAATTTAACGCTGTTGTAGTCGCCTGTTGTAGTTGTTGTGCACAGCAAGCACAATGTAAGTTGAATTATTATGCAAAATAATGCTCTTAACTTCCGTTGACGCATTATGTTAAAGTACTTGTGTGTGTGTATGGGTAGCTGTTTAACTGTGTGAGTGCGCGCCTTGTAGCGACGTGCTTATATCACAAAAAACACTGATACGATAACTCAACTCCGGCAATGGGCAGTTTTTTTTTTTTTATTACATACAATACAATGACATTATCAAGCAAATTCGCCGCCGACTGCATAATGATCTCTATGGGTGATAATGGTGAACTTACAAACGATATTTACGAGATGCGTTTTATTTATTTGTATTTACAGTTTGGCGAGCGTTTAATGGATGACACATCATCATGGGAAAGTTATTATCAAAAATTTTCGGCAACAAAGAAATGCGAATTCTTATGCTCGGCTTGGATGCTGCTGGCAAAACAAGTAAGCATTCCATTACAAGTTTATAGCAAGTACATTAATTGATTAATTTTTTTTGGCAATTTTCAGCGATCCTCTATAAACTAAAACTGGGGCAATCAGTAACAACGATACCAACGGTAGGCTTTAATGTCGAGACTGTCACGTACAAGAACGTAAAGTTCAATGTCTGGGATGTTGGCGGACAGGACAAAATTCGACCGCTTTGGCGGCACTACTACACAGGTAAGTTTAATATACCAATGTCAAAGAAGTATTTAGTATAACACAGCCTTTTTTCTCCTCTAAAACAGGTACACAGGGTCTTATATTCGTTGTGGATTGCGCGGATCGAGATAGAATAGACGAAGCTCGCAATGAACTGCATAGGATAATTAACGATAGAGAGATGCGGGACGCCATTATACTGATATTTGCTAATAAACAGGATCTAGCTGATGGTAATTTAATAACACATGAAGCATACAACATATGAACTGATTGTGATATTCCACTTTGCAGCAATGAAACCCCATGAAATCCAGGAAAAACTAGGCTTAACTAGAATAAGAGATCGCAATTGGTATGTCCAACCATCATGTGCCACAAGCGGCGATGGCCTCTACGAGGGTCTAACGTGGCTAACTTCGAACCATAAATTATGAGAATCATAATCCTACGTATTTCTATGGCATGTATTATTCGATGCGAAGCGAAGCAAAATTATTATATTTTTTATTTATACAAACTGCAAGACGCATAGTGAAAACAAAACAACAAACAACAAAACAGAAAATCAATACAAAATACCAACAAAACCGAACAGAAATTAACAGAGTTGAAAACAAAATATATATATAGAAGCCAATATATATTACACTGATAATATATGTGTGTGTATAGATACATATATATATATATAGTAATTATACATATATCATATATGTATACATAATTAATCAATCTATATTCTCATTAGTAAAAAATACACATAAAAAAAAAACGATGCAAACTCAATAAATAAAAGAACTTCAAGCACAGTCAACCATACGAAACGAAAAAAAAAAAAAAACAAAATAAATAAATGATAAAACAAGAAAGAAAAAAATATTAAAAAAAAGAAAAAACTAAATAAAACAGTATAACAACCGCAAATTTAGTGATAAGTAAGTTTTCTTGTAAATTATAATGATGAGCCACGTAAGCAATTAAGTTGAATGCTTGTTTATTGCAACTGTTATTTGACTTGAAATGAGAAAGTCGTAAATAAAATAAATAAATTGTAAATAAATATTCAAATTAAAGTGCATATACCACAACTACAGAGAAAGCAACAAAATACTCCGATAAATAGAACAAACCTATTGATTGCTATAGATTAAAACATAGTCTTCAAATATAACGATTAGTAACTGTGCCTTCCTCAATTGTCTATCAAGTCGAAGTCTTCTTCATTGTGGTTTTGGGCTTCTCTCATTTTTGTTTTCTTTCTTTTGGATGCCGCTAATTCTTTTCCATTCTTTGCAGTTCACATTGACTTGGGAATTTTTTTATTTGTTATTTGCTTTGTTGGTAGTTTTGCTTCTTCAATTCAACTTGATTAAGATGTCACGACTATTTATTATCATCCGCAGAATTCTCTACAATTCCAAACCATTTCATCCCCTCTCTCTGTTGTCTTGTCAATCAGTGTGGCATCGATTGTAGCAGCCTCAACTTCAGTTGCAGAGCATCATAGCACAGCACAGCGTGTCCTTTTGCATTGTTGATGGAAAGTTGAAAAGCAAATATGCCAAGTCCATGGCCACAAATTATACAAATAACTGACGAGCGGATGCTGAGTGAGGATTGAGGAGTGGGGGGAACTAAGCGATATTAATTGCTAAACGAGGCGTTTAAAACTGTTCTTTGTTTTGTTTTGTAAACTGGTTTTGTGCGTCTGCTGTGGTAGATACATGAATTTACCTGAAAACGGCACGTGTCATTGACTTTGATTCGTATTTGTATTAATCTTTCTATATGTGACTTTGTGTATTTATTGTTGTTTTGGTTTTGGAGCAATTCAAGCGAGCAATGTGAGAACTCAGTTTGTATATCTCATCTTCATCGTCATCATCATCATCATCAAAAGTTTGTATATATACATGGGCCTCAAGCAGACGGACGGACGTATAAAGAATATAAATTATGAGAAAAGCAAGATGTACGTTTATTTATATGCATAATTCATTGTTTATTAGGCTTATCAGACCAAATCTCTTGGCCACGAACAATTCAAATAAGAAAGATCTGACGTTTTATTACCTTATTAGCATAGTATTTATTATGTTCCCTCAAATCATTTTAACCAATAGCGGAAACCAATTTCTTTTTTTTTTTTGAAATGTGAATGCATTTTCATCTTATTTTCAGAGTTTAATTTGAATGAATATTTTGTATGAGAAATACGCTATTTTAATAAAGAGTTAAATGTAATAAAGTGATCTAAGAAATTATCTTTTTTTTTTTGGTGAGATGGGGCAAAATCTATTAAACTCTTAGCATCTTAGTAACATAGATTTTATAGAACTTTGGTGTATCTTCCTATTAGAAGAAGTTCGGAAATTTTATAGGAAATATATATTTCAATTTATTCATTTCCATCTAATTGTAACTAAAAGTTTAAAATTAAATTTTAAAATAATTTTGTTAACGGTTAGTAATATTTTTTGGGCAAAATTTTATAAAAGTTATCAAAATTTACTCTACTTTTAACATTATCACACTCTATTTGAGAAACAAGAAAATTGATTAACCATTTTATAGTATTTTTCGCAATTATTAGAATCAGTTTTATAATATTTTTGAAATTATTTTGAAAATAACATTATAATTATTAAATATGGCATATATACATTTTCGAAACGTTCTTTTGACTTGCTTTCCATTGTTAAGAATGTATTTCATATGAATGATATAATAATAATATTTGATACTAATGATAAAATAATAATATTTAGTTTATTAATAACTCTTATGAAATTATAGAGCTAATTTTTGGTTTAAAATAGTTTTCTAATATTTATTTTCGTTGAACTGTTGTAAATGAACTCAACTTTCGAAGTTTGATTGATTAAATAAAGTGTACTGCACTTGATAATACCACCAGCCAAAAAGGACAACAAAACAAAACAGCAACCAAAGAAAGAAAAAAGGAAGAGAAAACAAATGCAACTCTTATTCACATTCACACACATACTAAAAGCCACGCTGTGCGTGAATGTGTGTGTGTGTGTGTGTGTGTGCTTGTATCCGGGCAGAGAAGAGATGTCGCCCGTTCAAATGTCAAGAACCAACCCTCTTGACTATAGTTGTCCCGCTCGCACAGCGGCAGCTGTCTCGCTTGTGCTCGATGTTGAGCAGTGACAGTATTTTCTATGCTGCCGCCTGTTGTTGTTGCTGTTGTTGTTGTTGCTGTTGCTGGCGGGCATTTTTGATGCACGGATATTACAGGATAACGCTCTCGCTCGCTCCTCCTACTGCATGGGCGTGGCCAGCGCTCAGCAAAGCGCTTTGACTTTTGCGTTTGTTTCACTTTTATCCTGGGCATAAACTTCTGCCAGCGAGCGTTAGGTGTCCTCTATGCTATGCCTCCTCTTCTCTTTCTCCGGTGTGAGGGAGATAGACAAGCAAAGAGAGCGAGAGAGTGAATGCGAGAAATATATTGTGACGTGGGAGAGGGACGGGAGGTAGGGAGGATGGCGAGCATGAGAGTGTAGGAGCTGGGTAGGCGATGGTGATTGTTGTATTCCGACATCTCATTTGTTACAAAGTTAATGTTGGCGTATTAAGCGCAGCAAAAGCCTCAACAACAAAAGCGCCACAGCAAAAAGGGACACGTTAAGAGGATGTGGCTGGATGAACTTTTATCGATTATTGGATTTGCTTCAGCATTTCAACCATTTCCAGCTGCTACTCTTGAACATTGAATACATTTTGTGATGCTCCCAAAAACGCAGTTGATGGCACGATAAGGATTAGGGGAAATATTTAGATTATTACTGTATAGAAAAAATATTTTCAGGTTTTTCCACATCTAAATCTTATTACACAAATGTGTCGTTCATTTAAAATGTGAATTTCCAAAAATAAATACATATTTGGAAATTGGTTTACAACATAAAAATAGTTTAAATATGTTTCTATTCGTGCATATTAAACAAATGGAAATCCAAAAGATTTACAGTTTATTTATATCTGCAGTTTATACGCAATTAATTAAGTCAATTTATTAATAGAACATATTTTTTATATTATTTCTCCAATAATACAAATTTCTATGAGGCATATGTATACGGCAAATGAAATATTCTTTTTAACTCTAATAATTTTTATTACGTATACGTATTCTGCATGAAAAGAAATATATAGTTTAACTGCCTCAAACTGTAATTAGTTTTAATCACAAGCAATATTTCATTATGAATTTGCTAATAAATCTGGTATATTAGGGAAATGAAGTTTAAAACAGCAAAAACAAGCCGAACGCTAGCATCAAAAAGCCTTGGTCCTCAGCCTCCCACCCAACAGACTGGCGTTCAATTCAATTACAGTTAACTGGTAGCATCGGGTTCGAGGAACCGTTCGAACTGAGGTCGAGGATGCGGTGACTGACACAAAGAGAGAGAGCGCTAAGCAGTGGGAGAGGCAAAGCTAAAACGAAAGAGGAGGGGGCAAATTCGAAAGCACTAACATCACAAAGGTATTACAAAACAAAAACAAAATGTCAAAACCCAAGACGATTATGTGAGCGAGCACCCCGCGCACCTGCGTCCCACTCACACACTAAGACCTCGACTAGAGTGCGCGAGAGCAAGAGAGAGAGAGAGAGGTGGGTGAGCAGAAGAGAGGGTGTTGCTTTTGTTACTGCCTGCTTGCTGGGGCTGCTGCTGCTTCTTCTTCACCAGCTTTAGCAATGATGGCGGCCAGCAAGCTCTCTGTATGTGTATGCGAGTGTGTGTGTGTGTGTGTGTGTGTGTGTCAGAGCAAGAGCAAAAGCAAAAGCGCTGAGAGAGCAAGAGCTCTGGTGTTTATTGGAGATTGAGATTGCGGCTTGGCTTACCTACACTCAAACAACAGCAGCGCCGTCGACGCTGACGTCAGCAGAGCGACATCGACGTCGACGTTGCCACAGCATCAAGAAGGAACGAATCAAAGCAAGCCAACAAGCAAATGCGCCACCAGAGTTGCCACTAAAAGTCTTTGGCGTAATATGGGAGAACTCGCATAGAGAAAGGACAAGAAGGCTGGACAAGAAGGGGCAGCAATCTGAGTGGGTGTCTGTGTGTGTGTGTGTGTGTGTGCGTGTGTGTATTGCGGGTGCGGTTATCCTTGTTGCCAACAGGCAGCTCGCTGCTGCTCGTGCTCTCTGCTCTTATTTGAGCTTGGTGGGTGGCAATGTGTCCTTTACTCTACTCTACTCTACTTCAATGCTATGCTGTGGTGTTGTGTTCTGTTCTGTTGTGTGTTGTTGGCCTTGCTGTCGTGGTGGTGTGCTTTTTGTTCTGCCACACACACACATACACATATACACATGGCCGACTTCTGCCCACTCACCGAGCGCGGATTATATCTACAGGATTTTTTTCCTATTTCGGGGTTGGCTGGCTGGCTGGTTGGCTGCCTGGCTGCTGGAGTGGACACATGACTGTTTAGCTTCTGTCATGGTTTTATGATAAATCTGAAATCGTACATCGAGACGTTAACATCATCATCGTTGCTATCGTTGCCATCGTCGCCGTTGTTGTCGCCGTCGGAGCAGCACGAGCCTGCAAAAACACTGAGTGTGTCCTGCTTAGTTCGTCCTACATTCGGATTCGCATTTCATTTTTGGACCGTGCGCGTAACCGTCGCTTAACATTTGCCTTTTGTCACGGATAAAATATATTCATATATCTATCTATCTATAATGCCAACAAATCAAAGTGCTCAACTAACATACAATCAATAAAAAACCAAACAAAAAGTTATTGAAATAATTCAAGCGTGAAGAATTTATAGTGCTAAAAAAAAATACTACAAAAATTATTGTTACATTCACCAACTAAATACAATGAATAAAGAAGAAAGCTTATCGGACACGCGTCCAGGATCGCAAGGTAAAATTTTAAAGTGTTTAGCAACAGCGGCAAGAAATCAAAAACTGTTTGGAAGTGACATAAATGCTATAATACAAGAAACATTTTATAAGTAAAAGTCCTTAAAAAATAAATAGAAATTTCGTAGTTAATAAAATATAGAAATTGATCAACTCATTTGTACTTTCAAAACGATATTTTATAAAGGTGAAAAGTTGAGTATAAGCTAAAGGAAAGAAAGAAACTTTTTACATAGGAAAGTGATTACATTGCTACTAAAGAAAATTAAAAATGAAATATGAAAATTAACAAATCAGTTGTAATTTAAAAGAGTCATTTTTTATGTGTGAAAACTTCAGCAAAAGTTAAAAACATTTTTTAAGATTAAAGTGTTTACAATGCTTGCAATGCAAGTAAAATAAAATCTTTGACCCTATTAAAATTCCAAAATGCAGAGCAGCTAATTGTTTGCATAAATACACAAATTAAACTCATCCTTTTCTTTTATGCTAAAACAAAAAAAAGCTGCGCATCTTAATTAGTCCCTTTTTTGTGTGCTTTACTAATATAATTAAAAATGGACTGACCTCACACTCAGCATAAATTTGCATAAAATATTCATTTACATCTAATTTGTACTTGCTGCAAATGAAATAAATAAATTCATGTTCCCAAGTAGCTATTGAACCCGAGATATTATACGTATAAATAAAAACACAACAAGTTCAAAGAAAATGAATATTCAAATCGAATCACAGACGCACGAAAGAACCAAGCAAAAATTCAAATTACGATAATCAGCAAATTGAATTTGGTTTCGAGTCAGGCTGCCAAAATTTCAAAATTCATAACACAATCCAGAAATCGGGGGGCGGGGCGAGGCGGGCATATCCTTTAACACTTTTGGCAGAAGGATACGCTAAAGTGAATTTCAACGAGCTCATAAAATTAACAATGGCAAAATGCAAGCATATGACGCTAATCCGGCTGGCATTAGACCACAGTTGGTGTACCAGAAACCAGTAAAGCCGCCGGTTAGACAAGTGAAGTCAGAGTGAAAGAGATGGAGTTTGGCAACAGACTGCATGAATGCCAGAGAATAGAAGGAACGCTTCAGAGCACGGCCAAGTGGCGAGTGTGTAACAAAGTCGAATTGAGTTGAGGGTTAAGTGCATCAAGAAATCAGTAGCGAAAACTACAATCAAATTAGGGTGTGATGGCAAAACAATTGTCCCCCTGAGAGTAGACGAGAAGCAGCAGCAGCGAAGTCCTTGGCTTAATGGCACCCTAATTGAATGTGTAAATATATTTGCGGATTACAGGGCGTCAATGTCGGCACGCAGGGATTAGATCTCAGTCGAGCAAAGGTTCTTTACTCCCCCCCCCCATCTTTTGACAAATTGCAATTTAATTTAAATGAACTACATAAGTGATTTTTTATTGCAGAGCTGCACAGTCCAGCGCGTCATTGCTACACACCGCCAACACATGGCCAACAACAACAACAGCAACAACAACAACCGGCGCCGACTCCGTCAACTCCAGCACACACTCCGGTCTCGGTGGCTCCATCGTTGACCACACCGAGTCGCCTACTTGGCTGGAATCACAGTGCAGCTGCAGCCGCCGCAGCTGCCGCGGCATCCATTGCCTCCAATCATCAGGCGAGCGGTCAGGCATCGGTCGGGGATCAATCGGCGTTGCCGCGCCTCAAGGGCCAGAATCTGGGACTCATCTGTGTGGTGTGCGGCGACACCAGTTCGGGCAAACATTATGGCATCCTGGCGTGCAATGGTTGCTCCGGTTTCTTCAAGCGCAGCGTGCGACGCAAGCTCATTTATCGGTAGGTACAAAAATAACAAAGCACCCAAGAAGGACTCTTACTTGATCCTAGCTGACCCGCCCCGTGACCATAAAATGTCGCTTGCCATTTAGCAAGTGGCTAATGGGCATTGGGTGGCGTTGGGTGGTTGAATGTGCCTCGCCTGCTGTCTGGCGGCTTACGAAATGTTTCCAAAATTTATTACAATTATTCAAATCTTTGGGATTTGGCGCGTCAACTTTTGAATGCGCACATTTGCCATCGTTGACTTTGTTGAAGTCGCGCCAACGCAATTTGAACTCCAGCTCTGAACTCTATGCAAATCCTGGCCGAGCATCATGTGCAGCTTTCAAATCCATTTGCTGCCGGTTTTTTTTTTTTTGGCGCAAAATGTAATTGAATTTAAAGTGCGGATTTTATTTTATGTTTGTTTTTTACTTTTTCCCCCCCCCCCAAGAATGTTGACGCCATTTGTTTGTCAACTTGCTTTAGCTATAAGTGGCATTGTCCTCAAGAAAACTAGCATAATTTGTAGGCAAACACATTGCGGCCATAATCGTATACTATTTTATTGTCAGTATCCATTACGATTTCCATTTCCGTTTTCAATTATCATTAAATCATCGTGGAACAGACAAATAACTTTGGCGACAAAATCTTTGCAGTCAACATAAAATTATGATTCTGTATAATGTATATTCCCAGCTTTGTGTGTGTGTGTGTTTTGTGCCCCAGCCATAGAGACTTTGTGACGGTAAATCAGAAACGTCGAAATCTCTATATCCTTGCGGTCCCATGAGATTGATATGGAGGGCTTAAGCGCAAAACACTTGGCCAAATGTGACCGCACTCCGCCCCCCTCTTAGTTTCATGCCACAACAGACCTTCGCAACGCGAACTTCATCCTCTCATCCTCTCATCCATTCACCCACCAGGCAGCAGGCAGCAGGCAGCAGGCACCAAGATAAGCCAAATCGCAACAAAGTTAGAAGATGAAAAAAAAAGACAACAACAACAACAACAAAAAGGGGCGGCTCAATTCGCCCTTCAAACGAAAATGGAGCAGAGTCCTGTGAGTCCTGCACGATGAGGGTATGACACACACACACACACACACACACACACACACACACATACACACACACAGACACTCATATGCAGACAAATGGCTTAGGGACCAGCTAGAGGACCAGAACTAGTAAACGAGTATATTTTTCTTTTGCTACGTGACGTGTTTTTCCGATAGTCAGCGAAGTCAATGTGCGCTCCCAAAAAAAAAATGGATTTACTTTGTATACTATATATACATTGTATAAGGTATATCCCTCTGGTGCCGGAAATTTCAATTATTGTCAATTGGCTGCAATCTGCAGAACATTTTATTATGAAAATTTGAGCAGTTTATTAAATTAAATTGAATGTAATATAAGTTTAATATTATTTAAATTTATTCTATTCAATCGCACTTGGCTTCGATAGTTTTTCGGCAATGTTCATTTGTTTCACTAGCGTGAAAACAGAGAATGAAAATTTGGTGGCCTGCAATAAAGCAATAATAATATATTAGTAAAGTATTTTGATTCACATAGCTTAGAAAATGAAAGAAAGCTAAAGTAAAGTGTGCTCGACTGTGTGATACCTATTTTGAATAAAAGCACAACTATGCGGTACTATTTTTAAAATATACTAAATTAAAATGCCGCAAAAGTACTAAAATATACCAAAGGGTATGTTTGGCATATTGATATACGAAAATATGCCAAATTGACAGTCAAAGCAACTAACAACATTAAATTTTGAGCTATAAACTATAAGTTTTTCGATATATGTCGAAATTAAGCAGGTGTTGATTTTTTTTTGTGACATGGGTAAATGAAAGTTTTAAAAAGATTTTACTAGAAAATTAAAATTTTAAATAATTTTGACTTTTCGAAAAGAATTTCTCAAATTTTGCCATATTTATACTTACACTAATGTTGGTGGCAACAGAAATGGTAAACACATTGCCGGCCATGAAAACAATTGGCTTCTGAAGGCTCTGCAAGAACTGTATCAGAGTTTTCTTATAGCGTTGCTCCTTGTCAATCCAATTGGACTCAAACAAGGCATCTGCCAGATCGAAGCAGTCATCGGTCAGATAATTGCAGAGTATACAGAAAGGCGTAGTCTCCAGCAGCACAGCTGTCATAAATGAAAGTGCCGCTATGCGAGAGGCAAAGTTGGCAAAAAGCACAATGTTAATGATGGTGAAGCCCAGCACAAGGCCCACAACCAGCAGCTGCACAAAGATGGTGCCCGAGATGACAGGACGCAGTGTATCACAAAAGCTGCAAGGCAAAAAGTTGTAGAATTAGATTGATTGTATCTTAGAACTAAAAATAAGTTATAAATAGAAACTCTCTTAACAGCCTTATCTGGTTAAATAAAGGCAGTTAAGTTAAAGAGACTTGTGGTAAAGCTACATAAAATTTTCATTGCTAATTATGTGCGTTAATTGAATAAATTAAAGATGAAATGTGGCCGCTAAGCGAAAAATGGCCTTAAGTTGCACGAGTCGCAGACATTTCTGATATTAAGTTACCTTTTTTAGCTTCTATCAGTGCTTTAAGTAAATTGTGTGGCAGTTATTGTGTTGCGAATGAAAGTTAAGTGAATAAATTTAGAATGAAATGTGGCCGCTAAGCGAACAATTGCTTTAAGTGACATGAGTCGCAGATATTTCTGATAAAAAGTTACCTTTTTTCTTTCAGTGCTTTAAGTAAACTGTGTGGCAGTTATTGCGTTGCGAATGAAAGTCGCCGTTAAGCGAGAAATAAATTTAAACTTTAAAAGATTATTAATGGGAACTTTGCAGGTAGGGACATCACACAAGGCATGTCTCTAAATACACCAAAAATTCATTTATCAGCACCTTTTTCTCATTTAATGGCCACTTTAAGATATTAAAGAAGATTTTTAAGGCTTTGCAATTTCTAAATTCTTACGAACCGCAGTATAACCTTGTGATCCTGAATGCACTCAATGAGCTTTTCGTGGCTCTCTTCCGGTGTTTCATTAGGATCCTGTCCCAGTTGCCTCAAACGATCCGCAAAATTCCGCATGTATGCACGCAACGGCAGAATAAAGTTGATGGGATAACAATCGACACAAACGTCCTGAAAACAAGCGCCCAGCATAGCGAAATACTCCAGTCCGGCCTGCAGCCAAAATTCCCATTTACTGGCACGCCAGTCGAGGAACGGATAATAATTCTGATACGGAGGTCGACCAAAGGCGACGGCACTAATGAAGGTGCTGGTGGCATAGACCATGTAGACGGTCATGAAGCCAAAGAAGATGCGATTGCTGAATGAGACGGCACTGTGAACCTTGCTTCTTTCGCTCGGTTGTGTTAAGCGTTTATCCATTTGATCCAGTATCAAGTTGGCTTGCTCGAAGCGTTTGTGCAGTATCCAGACAATAATCACCTTGGTGGAGCAGGAATACGCATTGAAGGTCACCTGCATTGAGGTGAGAAAATCACCGGGCGAGAATTCCGACAGATGACTGATGAAGCCCGATATGAAGCCGATGGGTTGATAAAAGGTCGAGCACAAATTGAGGGCAAATGACCAGAGAACGTAGACAAGGAAAAAGTTCTTTGGCGGCGACTGAATGCCCATGAAGAAGACGCAGCGCAGCAGATAAAGCGTTGCATTCCGTGACTTGGCCGGTTCTGTATCCTTGGCCGGGAACATGGCCGGAAAAAGTCGATGTAGCACCATTCCCTATTGAATGTTTGGTGTTGAAATTGGAATTGAAATTGAAATTTCAATGCGATTGCATTCACTTTTTATATGCGACAGACAAATGGCGTGATTATGCCGCAAACTCGTAAACTCATCATGAAACATTTATTAACATCAGTGGAAATCAATTAAAGTTAATATTTCAATTTACGCAGCAGGACACCAAAGGCGGCTGCAAGGACTCTCCAATGGCCTCCTTCGTTGTCTCCTCACAGCGCGTAGCGTATTGAGAACGTTGTAAATGCCACAGCGAAGCCAAACAAAGTTGTTGTTTTGTTGTTGTTGTTGTTGGTCACGTAACGCTTCGAGAAGTGTAAAAGTTTACACTTGGCCATCAATAATTGATGTGTCCTCACCGCAGCCAGACTGACTTCACAAGCTAACAGGCTGCATTAGTTCTCAGTGCTCATATTTTGCTTATTAAACGAGTTCATTTGTTATACAATTTTATAAGCTCGCTGTGCTTGGCACACATTTGAAGCTTACAAAATTCATAGTTTATTTGCATTCATATTTTTATCTTGAAAATTAACAATTCTTTTATTTCTATATTTTTGCTTCCTGCAATTTTTTGAATATGCTTTTATTTAAATGCTTTTGTGGTTTTAATGACACGTTCAATTCATTTGTTTTTTCATTTATAAATTTAGCAATTTTTGTATTTTTTCGATAATTTTACTGGTTATTTATTTTATTTAATTTAATTTTAAAATTTATTTGTAGGTAAGAGAATTCAAATTATATTGTTTGTATTTCTAAATTGTGCAATTGTATTTGGTATTTTGTTTAAGTTGTAGTATTCTGCTTATATAAACAACCGATGACATTTTCCGACACTTATTTAAGTGAATATTAAAATTACGGCTTAATAATAACCATTTAATTTTAGAAATTACTACAGAAATTGCTGTAATTTCGAAAAATATTTTTCATCTTTTGGTAGCTTCAGCAGATTGGCATAAAATACATGTACATTAGAGCAATGGAGCTAAAGCTTTTGGTATATTTGATTTATTTGATGAATAATGGTATATTTATGAATACTTAAAATTGTTATCGGATATGTCACAGTCAAACACACTCTATATACACACAGCCTTCTTATTTTTTTTTTTTTTAATTTAAATGGTTTTAATGTGACATAAGTTAGATTAGAAATATGCAATTGAAGTCTTGACTCTTAGCATACTTAAAATCCATTTACAAAAACATGTTTTCAGTATTTTTAATTACCAAATTATATACATAACTTTTAGATTGCATTAGAGCGATGTTATTGTATTGTACTATAATATTAATTAATAAGTTTAGCACCTTAAACTCTTAGTAAAGCATCAAAATGCAAATGACATAATTAAAATAGTCAAATATGGGGAAAATAAAAAACACATTTGACTATTTCAATTATGTCATTTGCATTTTGATGTGGCTCCAAACCGATAATCGAGTAAACGAGTATATAAAAGCATACTATATTTATATAGCGAAAAGGACGTGAACGGAACGTGAAAGTAAAATAATTGACTCTGGTCGCCGCCCAGCCTCAATCTACGTGATTTGTTTTCGAAATCGAAGAATTTGCATATTTTATACACACAAAATGCTAGTGGAGAATGTCACACACACACTCACACACATGCCAGAGTAGAGTTTGAGTTGGATAGAGATACATTTGGCTAAGTGCTTTGTTAGTTAGTCGAAAACTTTAGCAGCGGCGCCACAAAACACATAAAATAGGAAAAAGATGGAAAATGGATGGATACACTTGCTTTGCCTCTTAGAGGAGGCAGCAGTCGCTGTCAGTTAAGAACCTTTGCCATTTGTGTTTTTGTGTTTTGAATTTTGGCGCAGACGCTGTCTGCTCTGTGACTGTCAGCGAGTGCGAAAGGGATGCAAGGACTGAGCACTAAGCCAAAGTGACAAAGCGATTGCCAAAGAGGGGGGGGTGGCAAATGATTTCATGCACGCCACTCAGACTGAATCGTGATTTGATTAAAATGCCACAAGTGCACACACACACACACACACACACAGACTCAGATTCAGACTGAGACCATCAAACAAAAGGCCGATAGATACGAATACAAGCTGAAAGATACTTTTTGCTCTACTGCTGCTGAAGTGGCTTTTGTCCTAAGGTCTTACGCTCTTTCGCTTCGTTTGCTCGGAGTCTGACAAATGTTGCAATTTTTGACACGACAAATCTTGTTATCTGGCTGCAGAGCGTACTACATCTAGTATAACTTAATTACGACCGAGGTCGTTAAATTCAACTTGAATTAATCGAAATACGTATTTTTTTCGCATTTGCAGCTGCCAAGCGGGCACCGGACGTTGTATTGTGGACAAGGCGCATCGGAATCAATGCCAGGCATGCAGGCTCAAGAAGTGCCTTCAAATGGGCATGAACAAGGATGGTAAGCAAGAGAGTAGAGTGACTATTAGTTTGGTACTTATTAACCTCTAATTCATATTGATAATCCCCACAAACGCTCTAATGAACTGAAGCACATTTAATTGCGAGAGAAAGAGCTGCACACGCGTCTAATGTAAACATCGCTCACCAGCAGATGAAGAGCTCTAGCTCCAGCTCTTAGTTCTAACCCTTTCCCACGAAATGTTTTCGAATAGTCTCCTGGGGAGGTTTCCCTCTCTTCAAAAGCGTGTCATGTCGTGTTGTCCTCGGTTGGTTTCGCTGCGCTTTATTTACATATTGCTCACTCAATTGATTTGTTACCTGCTGGCTGGTTTGTTGTCTTTGACAGATTTTTGAAGAGCTTTGCGGCACTTGAATGAGCACACATTGTCTCTCAGTGTTTTCGATACCTATCTATTTGTATACTCCTATACTATTGATTAGTCTTTGATGGACTGACAAGCTCACGAATTGTTTTCTCTAAACTCACGTGTTAGTTTAACAAAGTTTTAACTGATTTTCGGTTAATGGCACTAAATTTGTACAAAACAATTTATATAAAATATCTCTAAAAGGATTAAAATGAATTATTTGCAAATTTAAAAATGCTCCAACATTTTCATTAAACTACTCTCTAAGTTTTTCAATTGTATTAAACAATAATTTTAGCATATGGAAATGAATCCACAGAAATCCCTTTTCTGTGAGAAATATTGCAGTAAAAATGTCTCCACTACTGCCACGAGAAAATTTCTTTTAATTAATTAAAACTTTCTTGGGCTATGTCGGGCTACTACTGTATGCTCAAGAGGAGCATCTGTTTCAAAGAATACTAAGATTGGGTAATTTCTACTGTGTTATCGCAATCTCAACTATTTACTTTCATTTCACTTACTTTACTTCAAATTTGAATAATAATGTTAGCCAAATTATTTCACGAATGTGTTTTGACTTCATTACATTCGACATTGCATTCAAAAAAAAAAAAAAAAAACACAAATTACAATACGTTCACCAAAATAAAAGTACAACAAAATTTTGTCGCACAATCAATTACGATTCACTACATAATTTTCTCTTTAAAAATTTGATTCTTAAATTTTTCTAATTTTGTAACCAATTTCTCATAAAAGTATTTAGGGCAGCTATACATATTTAATTATTAAATGAAAAATTGTATTTTAAAATACGACTAATTCGTATTTTAATATATATACGATTTTTTCTAGTCTGTTCGTACTTAAAATTTTCCTAGCGAAATTGAACGAGAATTTTAATAACATTATCTATTAGATGAAAAATTACGTTTCTAAATCAAAAAAATATTTCGTTTCGTTGAAGTTTTGCCACGGCAAATTCTTGATTCAAGAAGGACAGTACTTATTTTCTCAATGTATTGACACATTTCAGTACACCTAATTCTTTTTTTTTTTGTTTGTCTTATTTTTTGACGTATGATATGATTTCATAACCATAATGTCTCTAAATCGGAAGTACCATCCAATTTAAGTATACATTATTTTCGAAGATTAAGCTTACTTCGATTTATAATCTAATAAGTGCTAAAAAACGAGTCAGAAAAATTGTCCTGAAAACTCATTAGGGATGTCATCTTAAAAGAGATGTTTGCTAAGAAAGTGTTTACTGTATACATTTTCAAATATAAAGTGACACCATGCTATAACGTTTCACACTTCACAGTAATTATAGTAGAAAATCATTTGTAACATTTGAACAAATAATGAATGTACATGTATTATTCGTGTGATATCACTGCGGGTATTCGTCATTTCGAATATTCACACGCTTGTAATTTGAGTGCTATATTAACAGCGTTTGAATCAATAGCCGCAACTCAATTGCGGATATGCAGCCTCTAATTATTTAACCATAATTTATGCTCGGCATATGCAAAACGGCAACACTAACTAAATGGACGGGGGGAAGCTGGGAAGAGGGCAGGGTTAAAGCCAACTCGAGCTGAATTGTGTGGCTGAATTGCATAAACAAATGGGAAAACAATTTGTGGGCGTGAGCGGCACGTGACCACAAAACCAATTTAGCATGTTACGGGGGGTTGGGGGCGTCGATGATTGAGAATCGCAGCGAAGGCACGCGCTAAGCGCTACCTGCTGCAAATTTAGTGAGGCGTCAAGCAATTTTGTCACACTGACATTTCCTCATTATGCGGACAGACAGAGTTGTGTGGTTGATACAGAGAGAGAGAGAGAGAGAGAGAGAGAGAGGAGTGTTACTTATGTGTGTGTTCTTCGTATTTGTTTTCCAATTACAGCCGTGCAAAATGAGCGACAGCCCCGCAACACGGCCACTATACGGCCGGAGACACTGCGGGAGATGGAACACGGTCGAGCACTGCGAGAAGCCGCCGTAGCCGTTGGTGTTTTTGGGTAAGTAATCGTCACTCACTCGCCACTCACTCACTCTGTCTGTCATTTGCATAACCTTCTCTCTAAATCTGCAGACCTCCCGTGCTACTTTCTCCGCCCTGCTACGGCTCAAGTTTGCTGCCACCGCCCTGTGAGTATCTCCTCCTTCTTTCTGCCTTAGTTTAGTATGTGTGTGTGAAACTAATGTCTGTGTGCTTCACTTTGTAGCTTTGGGCAGCCTGCCGACGGGACGTCTGCTGCACCACAATCACCTCAGCTCATCCATGCAGCTGGCCACGAATCACATGAATCATGCCAGCGGTTTTCCCATCTTCAACAGCGCCGGGCTGCATCACTCGCCCAAGGAGAAGTCCGGCTATGGCGTCGCCATGGAGTTGTCCAGCAGCGGCAACATCTCGCACTCGACCAACTCCAGCAGCAATCATTCCATTGATCCCAGCTCACCGGCTCCAGATGCCGCCAATGATAACAACAATGCCGGCGGTAGCGTCTCCTCCATCAGCTCAGCGAGTCCGATGCCTGAAAATGATAATGATGGTAATACTTTATAATAATTTCTTTTTTATTTACTCATTTATTAATGCTTGACTGTGAAATACCCGTTAGCCATTTTAAATAAAAGCATCTCAATGTAATATTATTCCTAAAATATACCAAATTAATATACCATAAAAATACATACCAATGGTCATGTTTTTGGTATATTGATATAGTAGCATTCGAAATATACTATAGAGTGCAAAATATACCACATTGTCAGCAAGGTTAGCGGGTATAGAAGTAGCAGGGAATATTATTATCATTATTTTTATTTTTATACCGAATAGAATTCCTTATTGCAAAATATTACAAACAAAATTAATATAATAAAATGTACTTAAATTTGTGTTTTTATACATTTTAATAAACCTAAAAAAATGTACGGATTACACTAGAAGTAAATAACAAAAATATTATTTTAAATTTATACTTTCGAGACCCACGATGCCAACATACTGTAGTTTATTTAATTGTATTTTAGTTTAGTCAAATTGCCGTTTAGTTTTACATATTTTCACTTTTATTTGTAATATAAACTCGACAATATAACATACAGAAATTTAATTCGTTGGCGTAATCTCAAATTATGGTAAAGGACAAAAAGAGAAAAAAATGGCTATAAATTACTAAAATTGCAATTTATTTATATTGAATTAAGCTTTTTTAGTATTTTTATTAATTTTATTTTAGAGTATTAATCGGAATACAATCTACAATATTATAGCTAAAAACAAGTAAGAAAACTACAGTCGAGTGTGCTCGACTGTGAGATACCCGCTACCCCTTTTGAATAAAAGCAAAATATTGCGGTATTATTTTCAAAATATACCAAAAAATACTACAAAATACTAAAAATATACCAAATGGTATATTTGGTATAACGATGTGATACTAACATTTAAAATATACCATAGACGGCACAATACACCAGATTGTCGGCCAAAGCATTTGAGACCCCCCGTAAGTGGGCGTTTTGGCCCATACAAAAGTATTTCTTTAATAACTTCCACAATTTTTATCTGATCGCAAGCAAATTTTCAGGAATCATAAATACTATTGTTATTATTATATATACCAAAATTCGCAGCTTTAACTTTAAAATTACGCTTGTTATTCGATTTTTTTGATTTGCGGGGGCGGAAGTGGGCGTGGCAAAAATTTAAAACAAACTTGATCTGCGTGCAAGCATAACAAATGCTGTCGAAAAAAAATTATAGCTCTATCTCTTACAGTCTCTGAGATCCAGTGTTTCATACGGACAGACGGACAGACACACAGACACACAGACAGACAGACGGACAGACGGACATGGCTAGATCGTCTCGGCTGTTGACGCTGATCAAGAATATATATACTTTATAGGGTCGGAGATGCCTCCTTCTACCTGTTACATACATTTCCTGCCGGCACAAAGTTATAATACCCTTCTACCCTATGGGTAGCGGGTATAACTAGAGTAAGATAACATTAGGGAAAGACCATTGGTAACAATTTATAAATTATTTTAATGTAAAATCGTACACTACAATTTGAAGTGTACTTTTAAATGCTATAAAATACTGTTCAGTTTTGCTTACATGCTTCATGTCTTTGCAGATGACTCGATTGATGTGACCAACGATGAGGAGCCGAATACGGGCAGCAGAAGCGATGCGAGCTTCATAATGCCGCAGTTCATGTCGCCCAATCTCTACGCCCATCAGCATGAGACGGTCTACGAGACGAGTGCCAGGCTTCTGTTTATGGCTGTTAAGTGGGCCAAGAATCTGCCGAGCTTTGCCCGGCTGTCGTTTAGGGATCAGGTTATACTGCTGGAGGAGTCGTGGTCGGAGTTGTTTCTCTTGAATGCCATACAATGGTGCATTCCTCTGGATCCCACAGGCTGTGCACTCTTCTCTGTCGCTGAGCATTGCAACAACTTGGAGAACAATGCAAACGCTGATAATTGTGTCACCAAGGAGGAGGTAAGTTAATCTCCTTCATTCTTATCAAGATCTCTATTAAGTTTATTCTTTTTTTGGGTTAGTTGGCTGCCGATGTGCGAACTCTGCATGAAATCTTCTGCAAGTACAAAGCTGTGCTCGTCGATCCGGCTGAGTTCGCCTGTCTCAAAGCCATTGTGCTCTTCCGACCCGAAACCCGTGGCCTTAAGGATCCGGCACAGATCGAGAACCTGCAGGATCAGGCACATGTAAGTGCAATTTCTTAAACATTTACATTGTATACTATATAAATTGTATTTACTGATTCACAGGTTATGCTGTCGCAGCACACAAAGACACAGTTCACGGCGCAAATTGCGCGATTTGGTCGCTTGCTGTTGATGTTGCCCCTGCTGCGGATGATCAACTCGCACAAGATCGAATCGATCTTCTTTCAGCGCACCATTGGCAACACGCCCATGGAGAAGGTGCTCTGCGACATGTATAAGAACTAGATAATTTAACGCTTAAGTTTTTATGTAATTTAAATGAATATATGAATACGTTTTTATGTCTTGGATGTTAAACTTCATCGAGTCTTTATCTTCAACAAATGGTGGGGTTATTGCGAGTTCTGAATATCAGGCAAGCATTCTTTGCTGAGAACTTCGTAATGGGGAAGCGTTCACTTAGCACAGGAGAAATTGCTCTGACAACTGAGATTAGGAAATAAATTTGCATTGGTCACTTTAAATGCAACTCTAAATCTTTTAGCTTATGTGCATTGATGATAAAAAATTAAACATTGCGGAATATGGCATTATTTTTGAGCCTATGGAATTTAAGTTTTGTATGTTTTGCATCAGAAAAGCTTGCAAACAGATATATTATTAACTAGTATATTTTTGATGTCTCTGATTCTAAAGAGCTATTGGGAATGTGTGTTATAGAAATATTAATTTAAAAATATTTATATTTCAATTACACATTGCATCATGATTCGTAAAGTAAATGAGTCCATTTCTCTAGTTATATTATAAAAAGCAACTGATTGTGTTAAAATTATTAAGTATACGACTAGTTCCCAGATTGCCAGCAAGTATTATACTACCTACATATACAATACAATTGATATATAATGTTCATAGAAAGAAACGTTGAATATATTTATTTGAATTGTGTGGTTCATTTTTAAATTGGCATTTTATTTTACAGTAAATTAAAATAAGCAACGCTATCGACCAATATGGTGCTTATTGTGGTTCTGTTTGTGTGAATTAAATTTTTAAATGATTGAATAGTCTTCTAGAATAGATTAGGTAGAATAGTCTTCTAAAATAATCTCTTGTTACTTAACATATCAAGTAATAATATGAACAAATATTTGTGTTGGTATCTCTCTTATCTGGCATAGATAATATTAAATCTCAAGATATGAAAAACGCGGTTCTTCCGCTGTGATGTTGTTCTGCAAATTAAATCACATAATAAAGACAAACAAAACTCAAATCGGTTTTCTGGGGATGAAAACGCTTCTCTTAATTCCTTTAGACAGTCAAGTCTGAATTAAACTGTCAGCACAGTTTGAAATGAATTGAGTATTCTTCAAAATGTGAGCGGTTTGTGTCTAGGCTACAGGCAGTAGACAACTGCGTTAAGTGAACCATTCTTAACGTAACCATTTAGCAAAGAAATTTACTTACCGAATTCATCAAAATAAATCGAAATCTATCGCACTATCGAAACTGCGTGCTTCACATTATGAAGCTAACTGCTATAGCACGGTTAGTGCCATACGCAGCCGCTAGGTGTCGCCGTACTTACCTTTTCATATCAGTTGGATGCTGTAAACTTCAGGAGCAGGTTCTGATTGGCAACGCTGCTGCTGAGTTATGCTATTGGAATGCGCTCCTTAAACAAACGACGACAAACAAACCAACAAAAAAATACAACGAAAAATAAATCAATCCGTAAATATTGCAATTTGTGAATATTGTTGCAAAAAGTTAAATGCCGCTACACGTTTGTTTAAGCCAAAAGTGAAAAGACAACACAGCCAGACAAAAAGTCTACGACTCCTCCTGTATTTGTGTTTGCGCGTATGTGTGTGTGCGTGTGTGTTTGTGGGTGCGCGCACAACAAAAATATAAATAAAACACACAAGCAGCAGCGCCCCCATCGTCAATGTCAATGAATGAAGTTGATAAAAAGTGAAATAAAAGGCCTTTAATTGCCGCTGCAGTCAATAAATCATCAAACGAAAATATGAAAGCATCTCTGGAATTTCGTGTGTAAAATTAGAATCACAGGAAAAAGATACAAAATACACTAGTGTAATGCCAAAGAGGCATACATCGTAAAGTGCGTCCATAGTTTCTCCACTGTGTGTGTGTGTGGAGGAGAGGCGAGGCATCATCGGCAACAGCTCAATGCTGCTGCTGCTGCTGCTCCCCACTTCCATTTCCTGCCCATATGCTAACTCCAACAGCAACAGCAACAACAACAACGCAACGTGCTCTCCTCTATTGCTACTGGGGATGCTGCCAATTGCCGCCGCCGCTGTTGTTGCCTTTTGCCGTTTGCCTGCGCCAACTTCACAACTGAGCTGAGAGAGGGCGCTCTACGACGTAAAGCCAACTGAAGTGAGAGAGCGAGCGCCAGTGAGCGCGCGTGAGAGAGCGTGTCGTCGTGAGTATATCGCTATGTGGTGGCTGTGAGCAGCCACAAGTGAGCAGCGTATGAAAGAGAGTGAATTCATTTCAATTCGTAACGTCAACGTAATCGCACGTATCGTCGCGCAATCGTCGTCGTGTCGTGTCGCGCAACTGCATCGAGAACGACAAACAGTTAACGGCGAATTTTATCGCGCCAAACGAATAATATTCGGTAAAACATATAGAACGAAAGATCGCACGTTCGAGCGAGATCAAAAGTGTGTTTTATGCGGGAAGTTTTGTAAGCTACACTCAAGTGAGTGCCCGTGATTGTGACTGTGAGTGTTTTGTTTGAGTGCGTCGAATGTTTTGCTGTCGACAGCAAAAACAACAATAAGAACCTAACAACAACAACAACAACAACAACTAGCAATAACAATAACAATAACAATGCCGCAATGCTGCGATGCTGAGAAGTGATGATGTTATGATGTTGTTGATATTGTGAGTGGAGCCAAGAGCACCAGCAGGATATTTGAAACGGTGTGCGTGTGCGTGTATATGTATATGTGTATGTGTGCTTGCTTGCTTGCGTGCACTGCGGCACCACAGGCAACATTATGTGAAGTGTTCAATTTAATGAATAAATGAATATACGCGCGCACACACACACACACACACACTCAACCACACAAATACACATGCAGCTGGCAGCAACTATGAAATATTGACGTGCAGGACGCAGTGCAAACAAAACAGCAGCAACAACAACACAAAAAACTGAGACTCAACTGAATAGCGATAAGGTTACAGATGCCCTAAACACACACACACACACACACACACACACTAACAGAGACTGCTGGCAGGCTTAAAAGGATACGAAGGAGTATACAAGGCTGTAACTGGATACATGTTTACTCATAAGAAGGCGCTCAGTCTCTGTCTGTGTCTCTGTCCGTGTCTTCGAACAACGTTGCCGCAGTGCAGCAGCAGACAACAAGAACAAATAACGCCAACGCGTAAGTAGCTGCTGCCTTGCTTACCACTATAATAAGACACACTCACTCTACCCATCTCTCTCTCGCACACACACTCTCTGGGTGGACATTTGTGACCAAAGACAAAAGGGAACTTAGCAAAAGCGTTGACAGTGGTCGCTTCCTGCGCCGCTAAGTATGCAATTCTATTTTAAGCGCACTGCAAAGTGCAGCCAAAGTAGGTGAAGTGGAGTGCAAAGCGTGTGTATGTGCAAAGTGTTCGAGTGGGAAGAGTAAGTACGACACACACACACAGACACACACAGACACATAGCGGACAGTTGGACATATGAAACGTATTCAAGTGTAACTAAAGACGACCAATTCACAAACAAACAAACAAGCAAGCAAACGCCAGCGAACCATGAGACCAAGGAGGCGCGAGAGACCGAGACCTACAGACCACAGCGGAACAGGGAATAGGAGACGCTGCAGGGGCATGGCGCGGGGTCAACTCCGCTGCGACAGACTGAGCGAATGACTGACTGAATGACTGCATGTCGCCCCGCTAATGTTTATTATGAAAAGCGTGCCCTTTTTGAACGCCATCGTGTATTTCCATTTTTATTTATTTTTTGTTTTATTTTACGATTTCGGTGCTGCATGTGTATTTTGTATATTTTTGTGTTTTTCTTGTCAGCGCACGATTGCAGTTGAGTTTTTTTGGGGTGGATTGGGCTGAGGAGGGTGTGAGGGAGCCCTCATAAATGAGAGCGACTGCGTCGGTGGCACTTAATGCATTGATAAAGAGATGCAACAACAACAAGAGCAGCAACAACAAGAGTATGGAACATGCCACAAACGAGGCGACGTTCGCGCAATTACTGTTATAATTTGAACATGTAACCGTTATTCAAATTCACATTCAAATTCAAATGCGTACTGCAATTAAACAACCCCCCAAATGCGAGGGTTACTACAAACTTATCAGTTCAACACTTTTGCTATCTTTAACCACACACACAAAACACAAACATAATTACTCGCACTCACCCACTCTATTAATAAACGTTCTCAATGAATGAATCACCTTGACATGTGGACCCAAAAATGGTGACCATTAACTTCGAGCCATAAAACCGAAAATGCGACACCAAAAACAACAATCAGTGGGATACCAATTTGTTGAAAAATTATAAATTTGGATATGTGACAAAACTATTTGGTTGATGGAATTTTAAAAAGTGAGATAATTGAGGGATTTGTGAAAATATGTCAACGATTAAGTAACGCAAGTTAAAGTCTGTTACGGTCTATTTAGCTAAATAAAAAGCGGCATAGAAAGATTAAATTACAATCCAGTTTATTTGATGATAAGTTATTTACTTACAGCTTCAAACTTGAGATTGAATTTCATGATGAATTTCATCGATTGTACATTAGTAATGTAAGATTGAATTCCATTTTAAATGTGTATTTCTTTATTGATCAAAATTTACTCTTGATTTGTAATTGAATTGTCAACCAACAACAAATTTTTCTGCTTCTAATTTGTGGCAATTAAACATGATTTGGGAGAAATGTAAATTGAGCAGCTACATCAATCGATTAATTTACTTAAAAGTCCATTAAAAATTGTGTAACATTAGATCCGAAATCAATGATCCCATTTTAAGTAATTGCATTTTGGCCAAGAAGAAGCGGGTATTAATTTAGCGACCCTCGTATGTAACGAGTGGGAAACAAACAATCGCCAATTGGCATATAATGATCCCCTTTCAAAAGTGGCAGTCAGGCAGACTGACAGACGGACGGACGGATGGACAGACAAGCTGACAGAACCAGCAGCGACATTCAAAATAATTCTCAGGCTTTGACAAATGCATGGTAATGATTTGAACGAGTAATACTCACACTTTTTTGATATTTGGCTTTCATTTCAATTCTTTTTTTTTTAACAATTTACGCGAGCTGTTACCCTTTCCAAGTCGAAGTTCCTGTCATACGTTGTTCTCACACACACACACAGAGAGTAATAACAATAATACAAGAACATATATGGAGACTTGAGAGGAGAGGCGGCGGCTAGTCATAATTTTAGGGGTTGTATAGAGTGTGTGTGTGTATGGCTGGCTCTCCTCCCTACTAGATTACAGCTGTTGTTTCTAGCGTTCTAGCAAACAAGGGTTTGGTTTCAGGACAGTGTCAGCATACCTCGAACCCAAACCCGAACACACAATATCCATGGGAACGGGAAGAGGGATGAGAATTGAGAATGGGAATTTCGGAAAGCGAAAGATGGGAAAAAGGAATGGGAATGGGATTGTAGGAGCATCGAACATCTTTGACTCCTGCGGTGATTAATTGTCATTTGAGCACAACTTGAAAGACCAAAGACCAGAAACGCATGTTACAAGTAAGACGAGCCCCGAAATATTCCGGGGACTAAGACTGAGACGTTGACAGAGAGCACAATACTCTTACCTAAGCGAAGAAGCAAAGAACCAAAGAAGCGGGACATTTGGGTTCATAGGCTGCGACTTAACATTGGATTAGATGTCGATCATCGATACGCGCAACAAAAAGAAATGAATTTGGAAAAGTAGGTAGCTGATAGGGGAACACCTAGAGGAACCATCATCATAAATTGTTGGCTTAGGGAAATGGGCATTAGAATGCAACGTTGATATGCCAGATAACTTTCATGCATTATCTGCTCGAGGTAAGCGTATTAAGTAAGGGTAGAAAGTTGTTTTACTTTTACTCATTCTTCTGTTTCTGTGTTGGCCAGTGTTCAACGACAGCTTGCCACTGAAAGTGTGTGTGTGTGTGGCATCATTGTCATCAGTTGGTTGCCATCGATTTGTTTCTTGTTGTTGCTGGGCATCATCATAAATTATTGTAGTCCAAGTGTGCCAAATAAGTTTGCTGCTGACCAGCAGCTGAAACTTTGAGCTACATACTTGTACGATAGATTGAAAGAAGTTCTCTAATGAGATACAAATGATAAGAGTCATCAGATGTTCAGCTTTTGTGGGTTTGTGCCACTTATTTAACTGATGGCATAATAAATAATTTGCTTATTGCATGCATATGTTCGCTCTTTGCATCTCACTCTCTCTCTCTTTCTCCCTCTCTCGTCTCTTTCTATGAGTGTGTTTAATCTATTGTGTTGTATCTTTGTATCTTGTAGCTACACGCGTTCGCAATGTACGATTGCATGTAACACAAGAGATACGGGACAGCGTCACAGCGCAATCGAGCATAATTCATGGCTGAAACTTTTGTTTCTAATTCAACAACAATTACGCTTAATTAATTTAAAGATGTTTGTTGTGTTTGCTTTCGTTACTGCTGTTGTTGTCGTCATGTCTAATGCCTCTATCTCTCATGGAACTCACAGCTTGCCATCCCATTCACTTTGTCCTCCAACCCCCTCCGCCTTCTACGGCCTCTCCTCCTCTGGTTGCCTCCCTTCAACTCGCTGTCGAATAAATTTTTGAGCAGTTATGAAGGCTGAAACGGAGGGGGCGGGTTTCCAAGTGAATGTGCACGTCGTCGCTTATAAATAGATTAATTAAAATCATCTTTAATTGTTTGATTACAAGACAAGCCAGCGTTGGCCCGAAAAAAAGCAAACAGCAGCAAACAGCAGCAAGGCATTGTGTTCTTCTGCCTTGGCTCTATAATATTACTTTAGAGACTTTGTGTGGGCAAAATGCGCAACATGTGAATTCCACATGCGGCAGCGATTGCCACAGTAACCATCACTAAAAGCAGAGGCAAGAACATTGCCAAGCAGCACGGTCCCTTGAGTTCTGAAGATTTCATTTGTGCTACAGATGTTCAGAGATTGTACAACATAACTACACACACTCTGACGCACACTTAGAGCACAAAAGTCACACGCAATTGAAGCAGCGGCATCTGCCAGATACACTTCAGTTTCAGCTTCAGTTTCTCTGCTTCATTTTGAGGCAGTCGCGTAGTAACTGCCGCTGAATTTCGAGTGGCATTTGATTTTAGTGTGTAGTATACTCAAGTATGTGAGTGTGTGTGTGTACGAGTGCTCCAGAGGCATAAAAATTATTGCTGGGGTCTGAGTCAGTCAGTCATCAATTATTTTATAGAATGCTCACTTGTTTTCTGCTTGTAGTACTCGCATTGTCTGAGCTCTGTCCCTCTGTCTCTCTAGTTGTCTGTCTGTCTCTCTGTTCTGTCCTCTCATCTGTCGTCAGTGAAGTTTTGAAAGTTCTTTGTGGCACACAGGAAGGGCTTCGGCTTCGGCGTCAGCTTCAGCTTTAGATGCAGCGTCGGTGGCAGCCGCAATAGTTGTGAAATTAAATTGAATGCGACGCAGATTATCCCACGCAATCTTTCATTCATTCATTCATTCATGCTAGGAAGCTACGAAGCAGCAAAAGTCGCACTCCTCCGCCAAAGTTGAGAAATCATCAAAAGTTCAGGCGGAACTGCTGCACAGCATCCTCCTCCATCAGAGTTCCATATTCCATACAATATAAGATGATTATATGCTCACGCAATCTGCCCCCTCCCTCTTTCTCTTTCGTATCTGGCTATAAATCTAAAGCACTCGTCTGTCTCTCACTTGTCTGTCAGTTGAGTTCAGTTCACTTCTCCGCCTTCATCGGTTGACGTGCCAAAATCAATGCAAAGTTCTTTTCTCTCTTTTTGTATGTGTCTTTGGCTTCCAATAAATAAAATCCATTCGATTACAAAGTGCACACAATGAAATGCCGCTGATAAGCGCTTTACACAATCCATTTGGCCTACTTCACTTCATTAAAAATCTATTTAAAATGTGCATGGAACCAGAGCACACAAAAAAAAAAAAATGTACAAACTGATAACGTCATCGGACAAACTGCGTGCCGCGAATCTCGAATTTAACGAGTCTGTGCCACATTTTGATTAATCTTCTCACAATACACGACTGCCGACAATTTTAATAGCCATTCTGTGTCTGATATATGCCATTATAATTGTCATAAATTTCATCATTACGTGGAAATTGCTCTGGGAAGCTGATACACAAATTTGCCAAGGATGTTGCACATAACTTCAGGTTGAGGCACATGCGAAAATAATGCGAGTAAACTCGACAAAGAGACACTTGAAATCGACAATTAAATGAGTGAAGTATTGGTATGTAAATACATTTTTACATGTCAATATTGTTGCCAAATTTAGCAGCTCTAGTTTTAATAGATTAATGGAGCATTAATTGTAGTTGACTTTGGGATATATAATGTAATAAAATACTAAGCAAAGTGCCTAAGAAAGCTGCAATGGAGTATGCTTGACTGTAAGATATCCGCTACCTGATTTCAAGAAATGCAAAGCAGTACGGTATTGGTCTTTAAATATAGAAATTTGATATAAGGACAAAATACAGAAATATATCAAAATATGTATTTGGTATAACGACATAACAAGTATTGTCAAAAGAATAAACAAGAATAGATCTACATACATATTTGTTCATACGGACAGACAGACAGAAAGCTATAACACCTTGGCTGTTGATGCTGATCAAGAATATATTTAACATTTTTAGGGTCAGGGAAGACCACTGCTGCCTGTTATGTATTTTCCATGTAGGCAAAAGGATTAATATACTTCTGTGCCAATTCATTTCAAATGAATAGTAAGATGGTATAAGACTTTAAGTTTCGAAACATATTTAATAAAGCAAAAATTGTGAAATTCTAATTTGAATTTCTTTACAAAATTTTACGAATTTTAGCAGCACTTGCTTTAATAGTTTTCGAGATCTCGTTGTTATTAGTTGCAGACAGACGTTCAGACGGAGCTCAACTTTAAGCTGAACACTTTTGCTCATTTATTAGATACATTGACACATCTTTAAGTACATTCTTTTTCCCTTCCGCATAACGTGTATAATTAAGTTTCATATTCACTCTTTAATTACATTTGTATCTTATTAAGAGCAGCAAATTGGATGATAATTATTTTGCTAGAATTATCTAACACAAGCATAGACACACAGAGTGCTGTGTGCTATCAAAATATCACACTCAGCTGAGCTTTGACAAAGGCTTTAGTTGTTTATAGTAGTTGCTGGTAGTTGCTGTGTTCGCTTTTGTTCGCTCTCACATATTAATTACAAATGCGACTTCGATTTACTATCAGAATTATAGTTGGGCTCAGAGATTTGTGCTGTTAACATATCGATTTGGAAGGGGCTGCTGTTGCCACACCTCGGGGCAAGTGAAAATGTAATTTCGTTAAGCAGCCTAGCAAATATGATAGATACAATGCATACAGGCCGATGAATGCGCTTATATGTTACAGAGAGCTGGACCAGAGAGCTTCGTCAAACAATGGTCTAGACAAATCGAAAACAAAACGAAACTTCAATATCCACCAGCTATAATTGAATGCACACAAACAACAAAAACGCTGAGTATGTGTGCATTACCATAGGGAATACTATTATTATCTGGTCAGTTACAAGAGAGAGAGAGAGAGAGAGAGAGTGTGAGGAAGGGGAGAAGGGGGACACACACACACTCGCTTAGCTGGCTGAAAGAAGAATATTGACAGACACTCAAGTGTCCACAAGCACCCTGTAAATCCAATTGAATTACGCATAAAAGGCGCTTAAAGCAAAAGAAATGACAGTCGTGACGACGAACACGAGGATGACGATGACGATGGCGATGACGATGGCGATGATATGATAGAGAGAAGAGATAGAGAAAGAGCGGAAAGAGTCGAAGCCGCCTATCAAATATATACGAGCATTATTATTTCCTTTTAATTTCTGATTACCCGATATTTTATAGCCTGTGTGTGTGGAGCGTGCTAGCCCACGACGATGATGTTGATAATGATGATGATGATGATGGGCTAATCATAATCACATTTCACATACTCTCTTACATTGAGCATTTCCGCAACATTTGCATATCGACTTTTAACTTATGCGCCTTTTAATAGCTGTCGTCGTCATCGTCATCGACATCGTCGTGGTGTCATTAAAAATGCGACTGGGAATCGTATCAAATGGGAACGGGTTGAAGTTGACTTTAAGCTTATGCATGATTAATACATAATTACATAGGTAAACGCATAAACTCTGCCTCGCAGGTACAAAACAATTCATAGTCGAGAATGGTTTGAGCCAACACACACACAACTCTACAACTAATAACATTTAAGAGACATAAGACAAAAGACAAACGACACGATAAACGACACTGAAAGACTAAAAGACAAAAGGCAGAGTTCCCACCAAGCACGTCCTGACTATCGCAGATTGTAGAAGAGGTGGTCATGCCATCGTATCGTCTTGTATTCATACTCCTATACTACACTGAGTACTCGCACTCACACTCGCACTCACACCCGCACTCATAGCTGTTATTAATATTTCGATTAGGTAGCAGCGATTCGTAGAACTTGACACATGACTTGCATAACTAATAAGAACACATTTTGTAACTTGTGGCCTATTGTCGGTTGCCCTACACACAAGGCAAGCAAGCAAGCAAGCCTCTTGGCCTAGAGGCATATCGATTCAACTTTCGCCTCAAAAACAAATTCAACTGATTGATGACAAGACTTTTGACTCCATCAAAATGTAATCGAAAAGCATCACAAAATATATGTATATTGTGTGGCCATCATATGCTTTGAGCGATGATATTAAAATTTAGTGCGCTATTCATTAGGTAGATGTAAAAAAGAATTAAATTTTGTGATGAAAATGTTTTTCGGATTGGGTTTCGAACTCTCAAAGAACATGGATAGTTCAGTGAACTACCAATTGAGATATTTTTTTTAAGAGTTTGCTGTCTTTTTGATGTTGTATGTTAAGAATAGAATGTGAGATGGTTTTTTTCTAAGCCCATTAAAAATGCATTTTCTTTGTGTGTTTGAAAGTCTGAATTTTCTTTCGTTGGTAAAAGTAGGAGAAAACTTATATGCATTTTAAAGGCAATATCATTATGATTTATCTATAAGATGATTGACGTTTTAAATTATGGTATTTTATTATTTATTTTGTAGCAAAACATGCTGATTATTGTTAAGCTATTACCAATTAAATTAGTAAACTTAATTTGATAATCCTACCGCTACATTTATTGGATTGAATTAAAAAGTCTAGAGAAATTTAGCGTAGTCAAATAAATTGCCAATAAATTTGTTATTTAATATATAAATTTCTCAAACTGTAATAACAAAGTAAATCATTAAATAACAAACAGCTGCTTAATAAAGTGTCGCTATATGGTACTTTATAAAATAAATAATAACAAAGCTATTGACTTGAATTCGATGTTGCATTTAGCTATGCTTTATTTTATTTAAATACAATTGCATTTTAAACAGACTTTAGCTGAGTTTAAATACCTTTATTTGTCAAATGATGATGACACAGACAAATACTTAAACACCTTTTAAACTGCGCTTCACTAAATTAATTTGTCTTGTAATAATACGAAATTTAAATACTTGTATAAAATAGCACTCGAAACTGTCGCTGAACTGAGCTACTTGTTGAAAATAGTTTGTATTGTATATAAATTGTGCTGTCTCAGTGGCAGGTGATTAATAAGTCGCATTGACGGCACATAATTCAATGTTGGGCATAATGATTATTAATGAACAAACTGGTGGTTTATGTGCTTATGTCTCTTTGTTACTCTGGGTGTGTGTGTGTGTGTTTGTTAGTTGGAGTGTTTCTTTGAAGATATAAACACTTTAGTCCATTCATGGACACTTTTAGTAGTAGTGTCTCCACTCTTGTGTGGTTTTGCCAAGTGGCGTGCAAATTGCATATGCCATCAGCTTGGCTTCGAGCAATTCGAATATTTGAAGTGCTCGTGTGGAATGCAATTGCAAGTGAAGTGCCGGTAAAAGCCATTCAAAATGTATTTCTTATCTGACTTTACAGACCGTCGTTGTGACATCAACGTAATCCATCTGCAGCTAATGCCAGCACACAACAGTCGCAACAGTCGCAGCAACATTCTCAGCAGGTGCAGTTGTTGGTGTACAGGAAACGAAGAGGAACGCAGGACAAGACAAAAACAACGACGTGCTTTGCAGTGATAAAAAAACAAACACACAACGAATTATAAACGACGAGTCAAGAGAAGAGCAGAACAGCAACGATAGCAACAAAAAGAACAACGAAGCATGACGTCGACGTCATTGTCATCGGTGATTAATAAAGCCGGAAATGTGATTGTAGTTTTAGTGAGCCTACAGCTAATATGGCTAACATTAGCCGGCTGTCGGGAGCTGCCACTGGCTGGCATTGATTATGGCAGCATGTCCGCCTCCATGGAGGATGTCGACGTCATCGACACTCAGGTCACCGAGGAGAGTGCACCACCATCGAACCATCGAACGAATCTCGATGCCGCACTCAGTGGCGAGGATAGCAAATCAGCTGGCAGCGCATCCGGCGCAGCAGCATCAGCAGCAGCAGCAGCGGGAGCAGCGGGAGTAGCTGGAGCTGGCACCTTGCTGGAGGAGTTCAATGGCGGCAAACTGAGTGCAGCCGAGGCGAGCAACACGCTGCCGATCTTCCTCAGTGAGCCGGAGAGCGTCTTTGTGGTGAAGAATCGTCCGGCGGTGCTCAAGTGCAAGGCGTCGCATGCGCTGCAGCTGCACTTCAAATGCAGCGGCAGTTCACAGCCGCCGCCATCGACGCACGACAAGCACGTGGATCCGCATACCGGTGTCCACATGGAGGAGGTGACTGCCACCATCCATCGCGATCTCGTCGACGAGTACTTTGGCAAGGGCCCCTTCAAGTGCGAGTGCCAGGCGTGGTCGTCGCGCGGCGTGGTCAAGAGTCAGGCTGCCACCGTGCACATAGCATGTGAGTATAACACAAGGGGCGAGGGGGAAGTTTAAAGACGCGTTGCACTGCGAGAAAAAATGCATGAACTGCATTCAGGCAGAACAACATTGGAATCAAGAAATTCTTTAACTCATATTTCAGAGTTCAAATTTTCAACATAGAATTTGAAGTAAAATAATGAAGCAACCAAATCTTACAGCAAAAATAATATTTTAAAGTGAATCAGAATGAAATCATTTCAAATTTCTACCATTTGAGGGAAATCTTTACTCGTAATTAGAGAGGCAAATCTTAAAGCTATATTAAATCATTTAACTAACCTTTTAAAGTACAGACTTTGTGAAAAATTCTTGTGTCGATAACAACATTAAATTGATTTCCATGTATCAGTTAAAATGAAATATTTAATTAGGTAAATTAATCTTTACCTTGAGCCTTTAAAAAGTATTTATTTCGGCCAGCAAGCAAAAATGTAAAATTGCATTAACACACGAGTACCTACTAAAAGGAAAATCTAAGCCCAGATGCCCCAAATGCGGGGGAGAATTATCAATTTAACATCTTAGATACCTGACCGCAACTTATTAACACGAGGATCCGCCTATTTGGCCAGATGCAATCTACCTCTCTTCTTACTTACCTACTCACAATAATGCTACTAATTAATCTCCTAGACATCAACAACTTATTAAACAACATAAAAATTAACTGTCGAGTCAATGGCCTTAGTTGCTAGCACTCCCTTCTTTTAGTTATTATATTATTTTGTATAATAATTAACATGTAAATAAATAATTAGGCAAGCAAATATTAAGATTATCATAATTACTTTTGCTAACATTCTAAAGAACATAATTTGCTTGAAATTCTTATATTAGATATATAATGGAATTGATTTTCATATAGAACTCAAAGTAAAGCAAGGGAATTTTAGGTTTATCTTATATCTCAAGCGGATGCATATATAATAACAATTTTTGTGACTTTCTTGAATTTAATTCCTATTGCTTAGATTGGGGTTTTTTCATGTTATTGATAAAATCACAAAATTCGCTTGGCAAGGAATAATACAAATAAACAGTTGCAAATAGCAAGAGAAAAACCAACAAACAATTATACAAAAATTTGCAATTCAACAAAACCAAAAAACAGAAATTTAGCTCAGTTCGTACAATTTCAAGCCCAAACAAATTGATTGAAGAATTTTGGGTTGATTATTCATTGCGCTTAGATCAAATGTGAATAGCAAAATTTAGAACTTTGCTTTCCAAGAAAAACAAATGAGTTAATCAAATTAAATAATGAAAGCAAGTTAAGATTCTTGAGCATATTTTATGTGGTGAAATCAAGATTTTGTGTTGTTAAAGAGAGTATTTTTGATTTTTGATTGTATGTTGATTTTTCTTTCAGTGTAGCGAATAAACTTACTTATGAATATGTCGCATTTTTTTTCTCTCTCCCTTCCATTCTGACTCGTTTTTTTCCCACCCTTTTGTAGACATTCGCAAGTCCTTTGGTCAGTCGCCCACATCGCTGCGCCTCGAGCTGGGCAGCCGGGCGGAACTGCATTGCGAGCCGCCCGGCGGCTTCCCGGAACCGAAGCTCAGCTGGCACAAGAACAATGCAGTCATTGGTGTCGGTGTCGGTGTCGAGCCAGGTGAGCCGGGCATCACTGTGGCCGGCAGCAGTCTCACCTTTCGCCAGGTTGCGCTGCAGCATATGGCCAACTATAGCTGCAGTGCAGAGAATATTGCCGGCAAACGCGTCTCCGACTCGGCTGTGCTCATTGTCTATGGTCAGTACACGAATATTTGTGGTCTACATACACGAGTGTTTCCTACTCACACACACATACTTCATCTCTTCTCTCCCCTCTTGCAGTGAATGGCGGCTGGAGCGCCTGGAGTCCGTGGCGTGAGTGCAAATGCAGCGGAAAACCGAGTCAGGGACGCAAGCGAACGCGCACTTGCACCAATCCGATGCCCTTGAATGGCGGCGCCCAATGTGCTGGTC
The DNA here is from genome assembly GCA_035046325.1 of Drosophila niveifrons. Lineage (NCBI taxonomy): Eukaryota > Metazoa > Arthropoda > Insecta > Diptera > Drosophilidae > Drosophila > Drosophila niveifrons. The sequence continues at coordinate 29,092,965 of JAWNOC010000052.1, forward strand.
CCCAGATTCAGAAGTCCGCCGACTGTGCCGCCTGTCCAGGTATGTGAAACGGTTCTTCTTTTTTTGTCCTAGTGGTTGTGGCTACCCACAAATTGTGGGCGCTTCTGGCAATGTGTCCTCCACCCTCCTCCGCATTTCGAGGGCGTCGCCCACTTTGCGTTTTTGGCAACTTTAAAGTGTGACCGTAATTGAAGTGCCAACAACAAAATTGTCAATTTAAATGACGCTTCTCTCCCCTCTCCTCTGTTGAGTGTTGCCTGTGGGAACAGCGCCACCTGCGTCCCTGTGACCCCAGTTTGCAACTCCCTCAACTTCCGTCTCCCTTCTACCTCTGACACTCTGTGCCGGATTTGTTGAAAACGACGCACATTTTTCACACCAGGCAACGAGAAACTGCTTTGCTGCTTTGTTGCTTTACTGCTTTGCTGCTCTGCAGCGCTGCGACAGCAAAACAGAGGCCAATACAAAGCAATGTGCCGCAAAAGTTCAAGGGGCGCTCCAAAATCAAAAAAAAAAGGAACAAAAGCGTAGCACAGAAAATTTAGCAGGTCGCTATATACATACACTAACTGTCAGGTAGTTGCTACTTGTAGTTGTAAAGCAGTAAGGAAAATATAGTCGATAGACAGTTGTTGATTTGATAATTATGGGGGAAGTAAGTTTATATGGTAATTGGGGCAGCAGCGTAGTCCATTGATAATTAGTGCAAGGAATAGGTTTTAAAGCAAAACTACGATTACCTAACTTTAAGGGAATAACTCTTTTACTCTACAAGTCACTTTTAAATAGAAAATTGGGTTGGAGGAGTTGACAGAAAATATAAAATCACGTGAGAGTTACGAAAGTTAAAAAAGAAAACTTCTAAAAAACAAGTAGACAAACAACTAATATTATAATTGAATGACTTTGGCTGCTTACTTGGCTTATTAATTATTTCTATGTGCTTTACTAATAGTAGTGTGAGTTGGTAAAAGAAGTATAAGAATGATATTTATAGTATACCAAAGTTACTTCATGATTAGATCAGAATTGTGCAGGGCAAGTTATTAATATTAGTATATGAAAAGAGTGAAGCACATATTTTAGTAGTTTGAAAAAGAGAATGTAGTAGAATTCTTCAAAATTATGCACTCAAATAAAAGCAGTAAAACAAAATAAAATACGGTAATCAATATCATTTTGATCTAGAACATTCTTAAATATAGAAATGCGTATTAAAAGTCTTAACATCCCAAATTTTTCATTCCGGATTGGAAGTATTTAATTTGCCTCTTAGTATGTGCTATATTTACCGAACTCAGCAAGGAAGCAAAGAACTAAGCAACAATTCATGAATTACTTTATATTTGTGTATAAGATGGTGGCAGGAAATTGTTAAAGTTAAGATAGAATTTGATTAAAAAGTGAGTGTATTATACTCAAGTTTCGTGGTAGAAAGTACCAAGAGTACAAAGAGCACAAAGACCATTTTAATTTTATCTCGAAATGCAATTGCCAATTGGCTTTTATCAGTATGTTCCCAACATTCGTTTTGTACCCAAGCCATTAGAGCAGTCTATTACAATTTTCATGGAGTCGAAATAGTGGGCATTACGCACGATAAAGTCGTAATGCCGCGATTTTGAAAGCGGAGTGTAATACATTTTTGAGTGAGCGCTGAGTATTTCATTTAAAACACGCATTCGACTGCGGCTGCTCTTGTGGCTGATGGTGCCTTTGAAACGCGACGACAGATATCTCCACATGTATACAATATATATACATATATAGACTCGTTCGTAGAGATGGATAGATTGGACTTGCTATTGAGGGGAAGGGAAGGGAAAAAGAGGAGGACGGGGAAAGGGACCCCGGGGGCGTCTGCTGGCGGCATACCAGTCAGTCAGAGAGAGAGAGAGACTCACAGTCACAGGCACTGACTAAATGGTGACAAAAGCATTGAGGCGGCGCAAAGGGCAGGGACGCAGTTTTGGGCACCGGAATGGGAAGAGATTGAAGAATTGGAATTGGGATTGGGATGCACAAGCGAATGGACAGACAGAAGGACGGTCGCTTGGATGGTTCGTTGGTTCGTTCGTTGGTTCGTTGGTCGATGGGGCGCTCTTTTTGACAGACGCACGGGCGGCATGTGTTTGAGACTCTTCACTTTTATTCATGTAAATTTATTGTATTGCACATTGTATTGTAGTGCTCGCACACACACACACACACACGCACACATGCATACACCGTACACACTTATACACACGCAGGCTCACAGCGGGCACAGCAATGAGCAATTGTTGACAGACATCCCGGTAGCAGCATGGATGAAAAAGACATGAGGGGGAGACTGAGTTGGGGGGAGATGCTGTTGAAGAAGCAATAGCAATACACTTCAAGTGGGTGGCATTCTAGAGTGAGGAGTGTAAAGGGAGAGGAGGTCGCGGTATACTGCTGCTGCTTTTTTCTATGAAAAGTGTGTCATAAAATTAATTTTAAATTTCGCTTCGGTTTCGCTTTTTTTTTTCTTCTCTCTTCTTTCTTTCGTTTTTGTTGTTGTTGCTGTCGCTGTTGTGGCGTTCAATCTACATCTTATGACTTTTCATCCCCATGGAACGGTGTCAACCTTATGGTGCTTCATCTACTCTGACTGCCTTGAATCTACCTCGATGCTGATGCTGCTGCTGCTGCAACGCCCACAACGACAACGCCTGTGATTACGCTGATGCTGCCTGCTGCTGACAACAACAGAGGACACTCAAATTGTGAGCGCTGATGGATTTGACATTTCGTCGAGTAAGCGCAGTAAGTTGATTCAAACGCCTGACAATGTGCATCTCATTCAAAAATTCCAAAAAAAAAAGACAAAAGGGGAGGAATGGCGCAACTGGGATGGGATGGGAAATTTATCAAGTATACGAGTAGTGTTCAATATGGCATTGTTTGGCAGCCGTTAAAGTTGAATGCTTAACGAGCCAGAGCCTGAAATTGTTAGTTGGATGGGGTCGCTCGGGTTGTGGGGTTGCGCTTTACAATTCAATAAACAATTGTGTTAAACTGAGCCGAAGGCCGTAACATCATCAGCAACGACGGCTTCACATCCTGCTCCAGCGGACCATGGAGTTATTCATGTATTCAAAGCTGTTAAGCTCGAGTCTGTTAGTTACATAGTTTTTTGGGGCAGTCGACAGAGAGTATGCTAGCTGGTGACGTCATTGTTGACTGCGAACAGCAACTTAAAAATCACTTACCACGATTTACGCTGTCTGATTCATGCAACAGTCTGGCGACGACCCTCTTCGCAAGGCAACAGGATGCGTCCCTTTTTCATATTACAAGGAATGTGAAGTAAAATGTGTGTGCGAGTGTGTGTGTGTGGCCAAGTGATGATGGGGCAACGACGACGCCAAAGACATCGACTCGGGGGTGGTTTTTGGGCTGCTCGAACAAAAACAGGAAGTGGAAAATGCCGATGTTATACTATATGCGAGCCTAGGCATACACATCTTTTTAGCCAACAACATGCACAATTTGCGCTTTTTGTTTAGTTTTCGGACTTTCCTTCCCCTTCCTTCCCCCACCCGCAAACAACAAACAAAGCAAAGTAAAAGAAAAACTGGGCAAAAATTGAAATAAATGAAGCAAAATGCGAAAATAGAAAAGCATTAAAATGACAATCACTTTTACTCACACAGCAGACAACAGCAGAGTGTAGAGCAGAGTTTTTGGGGGAGAGGCGCCTCTTTCTGTTAAATATGATGAGAACATTTGAGTGGATTGCTCTCGCCCATGGGGAAAATAGGCTCATTTGTGGGCCCTCGATGGTCATAAATATTGCTGCGTAGCCTCCATTCATTCAGTGTTCGAAAGGTGCCATAATTGCGACGCATCTATTAGCCAAAGCAATGCTATAAAATGTAATGCGAGACCTCCCCTGGTAGCAGGGACTCAATCTCTTAGTGTGTTTATGCCACATGCAGACACGTATGGCTGGAATATATTCCCTACAAATCCCATTCCGAGACAACGCTGCGCTGCGCTGTTTGTGATAAATGGCATTTGGGCATGCCGCTGTCGGGAATGTGTGCTAAATCATGTTAATATGACTTTTGATTTCTAAACTGCCTTTCTTCTTCTTCGTCTCATTGTTGTTGTTGTAGTTGCACGCTGGTCCTCGTGGAGCGAATGGAGCATCTGTTCCGCGGAATGCATACAAGTGCGTCGCAGAAAATGCCTGACACATGCCACTGGCAATGGCAACGGGAACAGCGATGTGGCAGATGAAGCCAGCGAGCTGCTGCCTGGAGGTGTGGGCGCCGCAGCCCTAAGCAGTCAGGGAAGCAGCAGCGATGGCGCCACAAGCAGCAATACTAGCAACAACAACAACGGAGATGCTGATGGTCCAGGATATGGGAAATCATTGTGCGCCGGAAAAGACATACAAACGGCCGAATGCCGTGGAGAGCAGTGTCAGATTGGCAAGGATGGTAAGTGTGCTTATGACAACGGCAGAAAGTCGGTCTGTTCTGTCTCTTCTGTCCTGTCTGCCACTCCGTTCAGGCAGTCAGTCAGCTACAAAGTAGACAGTTAGACAACAATAACAATCACAGTGGGCACGACAGTCACAGACACAGACAGAACACAACCGACCACACACACACACACTTACACACACAATGCCGAGCACTCAGCTCTGATTGTCACAATGGAAAATTAACCAAGTGCATTTTGTTTGTGCATATCCGTTGCCCTCTCTCTCTGTTACTCTTAACTCCCAACCCAAACGCTCGACATAAAAATGGTAAAATAAATCAAGCCACTCGGTCTGCACTTGTTTGGTTGGCCATCAACTCTCAACCCCACGCAAAAGGGTCGCAAATCAATCGCAGCCCCCAATCGAGATTAAGAATTAAGCGTGAGTTTGGCCAATGTTTATGTGCTTTGCCAGATAATTAGGCAAGCGACGACAGCTGAATCACTTTCCCCCCAGTGCTGACTCTGACTGACAAGCACTTTGAAGCTTTTTACGTGTTATTGTTATTCTTTGGACTCGTCGTCGTCTGCAAAGCAACTCCAACTCTCCAACTCTCAGTTCAATTTGCCAAAAACAGGGTAGAAATTGCAAAAGTGCGTGGGCGATTGGAACCCAAATCAAACATAGTTTTGGGGGTGAACGATTGCGGTCCATTGGGATCAATTATATGACTGTCACAGTGCGTAATTGAAAGGATCAACTTGGCATTTTGCCCACCATTCGCACTTAATTATACCCTCTACTCTCATGCGACAGCGGGTATTTCAGCAGCAGATTTCTATCTTTATTGACAGCTCAAAAAAAGTGACACACAGTTGAAAGTCAAAAGTCCTGCCGGCTGTCTGTCTGTCTGCGCTTTAGAGTGCATGACACTTGAAGATTAAAAGTGATAGACACTCCAAATTTTGCATGTGGGCTACATTAAACCACAGGATATCAGATTTCATTTCAATTTTTGATGTCACACTTACAGAGTACATAAAAAAAGGGGTGCACACATTTTTTGAAACTTGTTTCAATTTATTCTGAAATTGAATTTTTATTGGTTAGAAGTAATCCATAAAATAATTTGATATGTTTTACGTACAAAAATAAAAAAATGCTACAATCAAAATAAAATTTTGTATCAAGATAATATGATGTCATAATTGAACCAAGATGCAAATTCTACAATATCAAGATTTGCAATCCACTTTTCAATCTAGATTTTTTCTATGTGTGTAGTACACACTGTGTACTTTAGATTAACTATATCTCTTTTTCAATGCTATTGTCTGCTTATTCTTAGGGTATTTCCCAGTCGAACCCATTAAGCGCACATACCGGATTTTTTTTCGGGTTACATTTTTTGTCGTTATTTGATTGCAGTTGAAAAGTTTCTGCGAATGAAGAGTGACACTTTGTTGGTTTTGTTGACTTGAGCCTTTGGCTTATATCCTTGCCATTTTATTACATTCACCTCGTTTCCGGTTCCCAATCCGGCTACGGCTCCGTCCCGGCTCCGGCTCCGGCTCCAGCATCAGCTCCAATTGCCCCGGGGCTAATATCCCCCGGGGGCCAAGCAACTGTTGAAGCCGAGTCTAAGGCTTTATTATGCGGCTATTGTGGTGGGTGGCTCAGTCGGTTGGTCGATGCTCGACTTTTGGTAGTTTGGTATTCTCCCCCACTGGTAATCTCTTAGCATGACAAATACGCTTTTGATGTCCCACACAGGAGTCTGGTATAGGAATACGAGTAGGGGAAAAAAATCAGCATGCAAAATGCAGAATTGAAAAACGAAAGCGCAAGAAGAAAGAGTCTCAAGTTTTGTATTTTTTAGCAGAAGGGATGCGCTGAGAAGGATGTTGCCGATGCAGAAGAAGAAGTAGCAGCAGCATCACTGTCGTTGATTTACAGCGAATATAATTGCTCATTTCATACATTGTATAATGCGCGTTGTTCACTGTGTGTTTGTCTGTGTGTAATAATCATAATATACACATATACTCTCTTATATTCGTATTTGTATTCGTATTCGTTCGTAATTCCTTGCGCTGCAGTGATTCCTTTTTGCTCGGTCGCAGTCCCGGCACAGCGCCAACCAGTCACCGCCAGTCAGCGCAACCAACAATGACGACAACAATCACAGCAACGGAAACAAGGCAGCGCAACAATGGCGCTACTTCGACCAAAAGGGGCGACTGAGGCGAGGGGGAAAGCGACACGACGGGGGAGCGACGACAGCGCACAATAATGCGAAATAGACGCCGGACTGAGAGTCTGACTCTTGGGGTAATGGGAATGGACAGGAGAAAGGGGGAGAGAGGGACACAGAGAGTTGGGGGATGAGCATACAAACATAAAACATTAAATACAGACATATAAAGAGAACTGATCCAAGCGGGAGCAACAGTGGATACGGATACGCATGGCTGCTTTGGATTGATGGCAACACAACTTTCGGGATGCGACCGCATTTGGTTCGCTTCGCATTGGTTTTTGGTTTTTGGTTCTGGTTTTCATTTGGTTGACTCAACGCTTCACAATCTGAGTGTGGGTTGCGAAATTTTTGCATGGCCATCATCAGCGTTCAAGAAAAATGGGGGTGCGCAATTTACGCAGCGGCATGAACAACTTTTCTCGCATCTTCAACGGCTTTTTCCTTTTTTTTTCCCTCTGTTTAATACAAAAGACAAAGATTGAGATTGGCATGCAGGCAGGCAGTTGACAGAGGACGAGGATGAGGGGAGCTCTCCGCTCTGAAAGTGTATATTAAAAACCAAAAATCAGCAGTTTTACTTATCATCATCCCCCTCTGCTTCTTCTTTGCAGACTTCGATTGGACACTGTACTTGGGTCTGGCCTTCATCACGGCTGTTTGCTTTGCCTTTGGAGCGGCCCTCATCTGCTGTGCCCGACGCGGCATTCGCGCCAATCCGCACTATAACATGGCACGTTCAGGTAAGTCGACGAAGACGATTCCGCACACAACAAGCACGCCAAATTTGAATCGCGTATCTTTTTTTGAACTCATTCTCGTTTCGCAGTTATGGACGCGGATTACATGCCCGGCGTTGTCGACAAGAAGGAGATGCGCATGCACATCGAGGCCGCCAATTTGGGATACGATTATGTCAATCCCGGACATCGTTATTTACCTGGCGAGCACATCGTTGGCATGGGCATGGGAGTCGGCGTTGGCGTTGGAGTCGGAGTCGGTTGTGGCGGAGTTACCGAACATCATTACGATGTGCCCAATCTGTCGGCCAAGTAAGTTGCATTTACCCCAAACAAAATGCTTTAATCGATTTATGAAATTACTTAAGGACTTGTAGAGTAACTTAATAGCCTGGAAGAGGGTAAAACACTTTCGCTTTGGAGTATGTAACGCCTTGAAAAAGGCAAAGATTTCAGTGTAGTATCGGAACTGTGGCCTTAATTTAAACAACATTTTTATATTCTACTATACTAGTTTTATATTCCTTAAAGTAATCCTCACTATGTTTGAAATTCAGAGATTTTTTCAACATTTTTGGAAAGATTCTAAAGTAATCTCTAACCGTTAATGAGATCGAACAATTTTTGAACCGTTCTTATACCCATTTTAGTTTCTTAGTGATCCTAGTTATACTTGAAGAATAGGAATTCAAAAAACGTAAACTTTACTAGCTGCCAAATGAATGTTGGATAAAGAGGACAGATTATTAAGAGCAACTGAATAGTCAGCACAAAAGTATTCGGAGTTCAACTAAAACCAAGGCATCAATTAGAAGTTGAAATTTCAAATAAAAAACAATTCAATTCAAAATAACAAATAAAAAAATATCTTGTGCGTAAATTTGGTTTAAATTAGATTACAATTTTAATTGAATTCGAGTATCAAATTACAATAATATATTTTAATATATCGATGGATAAAATTAAGTGTTTATTAAGTTGACTTTGATAGGTTAGGGTGTTTACTCTTCGCTATGCTTTCAGTTGCTAATTTTATTTCTCTCTCTTCTGCAGCTATACAAATCCCATTGACGATCTCAGCGGGGATTACCTGTCGGACACAGGCGACTCCTCCACAGCTGACACCTGTAAGTAGAGCCCCACTTCCAAAAAGGAATTTCTTTTCGTACTAAAGAACTTCCTCTCCCCCCCCACAGCCAACTCAACATTCGATATGAATGCCAAGCTCTCGATACTGAATACCTCGAAGAGCACAAGCTACGAGCTGCTGGGCAGCAGTGGCGGACAACTGCGTCTCTATGGCGGTGAGCTGTTGCTCTTTGTGCCCGAGCTGGCGATTGGCAAGCATCTGAAGAAGCACGTGTCCCTGATGCTGCTCAGTGATGAATGCAGTCGCATTGCCTGTGCCACCGAGAGCTCCATTCTGTGCAGCAGCGTGGTGCACTGTGCCCCCCGGAACTACAGCTTTGTGAAGCCCGTGATACTAAAGATACCGCACAGTCTGCTCTCCCCTGAGCAGTGGCATGTGCACATCTATCATGCGGATAGCGAACACGATGATCTCAATGTGAGCTGGCGACGCGCGGTGTCTGTGGGCGAGGAGACCATCAATACACCGATGTTTGTGCAACTGGAGCCGACGCATGTTTACATCATGACCGAGCAGCTGGGACACTTTGCGGTGGTCGCCGAGCCGCGCATTCAGCAGCCGGCGATCAAGATGAAGTTGCTCGCCTTCAGTCAGCACACGCCGCCAAGCAGCGCCAACTGCAGTCTGCGCATCTATGTGGTCAAGGATTTCCCCAACAGCAAGGATATTTGCGCGAATGTCGAGTGCAAATTGGGTGGCAGTTATCTCGGGGAGAGTGAAGTCTTTGCCTTTGTGCTCAACAATCGCAATTTGAATATCCGAGTGCGTTCCACCGACGCCGATGCAGCGCCCTACGAACATGCGATTCCCTATCAGCACATCCTCAGCAACAACTCCATACTGCACTGTGAGTTCAGTGTGCGGCAGCGGGATCAACATGCGCTCTGTGTGGACTTTGGCCAGGGCGATGATCTGGACTTTTATACGTTTAGCATTCCCTCACAGCCGCTGGGCGGTTCAGCAGAGGAGTTGGCCTCGACGACGAATACGACGATCTCGATTGATCGCCAGGGCAACTATGTGAACGAGAGCTGTGTGCTGGACTTTGTGCAGCTGCCACATGCCACAAAGCGTCTGATATGCGCCGCCCTCGATCCGCCGCGTGCCGATGAGCGCGATTGGCGGCTGTTGGCGAAGAAACTTAGCACCGATCGGTATATTGCATACTTTGCCACCAAACCCTCGCCCACCGAACAGATCCTCAATCTGTGGGAGTGCCGGGCGAACAATTGCAGCAACGGTAACGGTAACGGTAACGGTAATAGTTCCACATCAATTTCGCATGCCAACACAATTATGGCGCTGCTGTTGACGCTCAAGGAGATGGGACGTCAGGATGTGTTGGACATCATTGTGGAGACAATTGGCCCGCTCTGGATATAGAGCGAGAAAAACACCGCGAGTTAGAAGCGAAACAACAACAAAACCGAAAATGTTCATGAGTTGCCTTTTATTTGAAAAAAAACAAAAATCACTAAAAATCGAAAGAAATGTAATCGAAAATTGCATCGAAATGAAACGAATTGAAGCATAAAAATTCAAAAAATATGATTATGTAATCAAAGTTTAGACGTAGACATTATATAGACACATTAGTTGATAGATTGTACTAGTTACATAGCAAGAAAGAGAGAGAGAGAGATAAGTTAATTGTAGTGATTACTACTTCGACTACTACTGCTCAACGAACTCTGTTCCCCATGGGTGCCATGCATTTTTGATACTACAGATGATAAGGTAAATAACGCGTACTCTAGAGTTAAAAGTTATGTATGTGGCTTAGCAAACTTATAGTTTTAAACACTCAAATTCTAGTATTACACACAAACTAAAATATTTATATATACCATATATAGTTATATATAATATATATATTATGTATGAACGAGTATTGTATATTGTATTTGTAGCGAACCAACCGATCCCCGATAAGCTCAAGCACACATATAGCCAGTGTCTATATGTGCGTCAAGAAGTTGCAAACTGTTTGCCAAATTGTTGAGTTTCTCAACCGACTCTAGTTATAGCCGATTAACCAGGAATGACATGATTTAGTCTACAACTATATAAACACAAACACGAACTATATAACTGAATGATAAAAATTAGATTAAACACACACTCACACACACATATAACGCATATAAATACAACGCATACATAGTCTATGAATTTAGTTGGTAGTTTTATGAAAAACAAAAAAAAAAAACATAAAAAAAACAAAACAACAACAACCGAGTAGCTTGTTAGACATACTCAAGTGATAATCTTTGTATTTGTCTTTAGTTCATAAGTCAATAAACTGTCGTTTAAATCGTTAATCCAACAAACAACAACAACAACATCATCAATGAATATTTCATCGAATAATAGCAAAACAAATAACCAAGTTAAACAACTACAAAAACTAATTACACTATGAATATGAATAGAATTTAGCCATAAATGCAACACTTGCAACGTGCAACATGCAACATTCATCATGAACTAACTGAATTAACACAGTTCCAAAAACTGTGCAAATGTTTTGTTTGAGATACAGATAAACGATTTTTTTAACTGCTGTAGTTCTTATGTATTTATATATGATTTAAGTAAATGACAACACAACGGAAAATAAAAATGAATAAAGACGTTACTTACTGTAAAAACATAAAACAAGCATTTCCTATTTTAGTTTGAATATAAATTTAAAACAGAAAATATTTAAAATACCTAAGTCGAAATATAACGATTTTAGTGTTGAGCAATGCGCTTGGTAAATTGTCCAAGCTAAGCATTAACCGAGACACCAACCGAACTGGTTCTTGCAAAGGATTGCTAACATACGTTGGACAATAGATGGCGCTGCTTTGCTGCTGGCGTTGCCACTTTGATTTGGTCCATCGCGATAAATTGAAATTATCGATAAGCTATTGGCGCCAATGGGTTTTATTCAAAAATAAACTTTAGATTGGACTGAAGCCTTATCTTGCTAATAGTTTGCACGTAACTTAATAAAATTAAGTTTTTTACAACCTAAATTAATGCAAATCAACATATAAGTGAAATACTTAAAATATTTTCAAGTATTTGCAACAATTGCTAAAGTCAATTGAACTTTGAACGCAGTAATTGAGTTGTCTAAGTGATTTAATACATTTTTCTGAGTAATAGCGCAACACTTGCCACATTTTTGTAGCATAGTTTCAAGCAATTGGCATTCGGCATTAATAAGAGAAAATTAAGATACAATTATTAGTTTAAGCAATCAACACAGTCTCATATACCGACAAGCATTTTAACAAGCCGCACAGCAAACGATCCCAGCAAATAACAAATCAATAATTTCATGCAACACAAAATGATTGCTGTAGCAGCTGTGGTAGTTGTTGCTGCTGCTGTTGTTGGTGGTGCATTGGCGGCGCCTTTTATATCCGACAGCATCAAGCGAATAAATAAATTTAAACGATTTGGGTTTCTTATATACTTTATCTTCGTTTCTTATTTTTTTCAGTTTGTTTTTTGTTTTTCTGCTTTTTACTGCAGCAAATAGAAATCTACGAAGGCCACTTACAATCCCAGTTCGGGCAGATGAAAAAAGCGTGCAACTGTCCACACAAATGCAGAGAAAAAATTGTTCCTGCTGCCAGCCGGTAGCTTTGTCGATTATTGGCCCAACAGCAGCAGCAGCAACTGCGATTGCGATGGGAAAGGCAATGACAACAGCAACAGCAACAACAGCAGCAACAGCAACAACAGCAACAGATACTTCGACTGCTGTCATCGTCAATTAGTTTTCTCACCGCAGACATAACAATATATTTTATGTATCGTTTCGACTGTTTGCCATCGATTTTGTGTCCCCGTGCTCGCATCCTTGACCATCGCGAAGGTTTTTTGCATTTTTCCGCAGAAAGGGCAACAGCAACATCAACAGTGAGAGCAGCAGCAGCCGATCAATGTTTGAAAAATTTCCTAATTGGGTCGAAATTCCAATCTAACAACGATTTTAAAAGTCTTGACAATTTCTTGCTGCTGTTTTTGGCTGTTGCTGTTGCTGTCGCAGCCGATGTTGATGTTGCTGCTGTTGCTGTTGCTGGTGTCAACTGCTTTGCTAGTCAATAAAATTGGGGTCCTTGATAAGGTCATTGTCGCAATGTGGCAACTGTGGCAGCTGTGGCAAGGTGCAGCCAGAGACTATTTTATTTGCATTTGTTACACTCAAAGCATGCTTATTGTTTACACACAACCGACTCAACAACTGCACAAATATGCAAAAAAGCAGGAAATGTCCTCTTACAAACACACACACATACACACACACACACACTTCTAAGCACTTCAAGTAATGGGCAAATAAAGCCCAAAGCCTAAAGCGGAAGTTGCCACAAGGCGGCAACAATAAAATAACAACTCGAGTTGATACGGTTTCGTGTTCTATCACTTAAGCCAGGTTGTAATCTAGATTTGCAGCAACAGCAGCAGCAGCAGCAGCAGCAACAGCAGCAGCAACAGCAGCAGCAGTATCGATGTCGATGGGCGGCATTAACTAAGACTAAGACTAAGCTGCCAAACAAATTGTTGCATGCCTCAAATCACTTGCTGCATGCATGTAATTTTGTGGGCAAAAACAAATCCGTAATGCGAACCTTTGATTAAAAACTCAAAGCCCCCAAATAATTGTTGGGGCAACAGCAAAAGCAGCAGCAGCAGCTGCCTCTCAGCTGCCATTTTGAATTTGTCTGAACTTGCAACAGCAACAGCAACAACTTGGCAGCAAAGGCAACGGCGTGAAACATGAATTATGCTGCTGGGGACGGACGGTGGAACTGTTGGCCAGACAGACAGACAGACAGACAGACAGACGGACAGACAGTGAGCCGTGTTGCCACAAAAGCGTTGATGGCGAGGCGTTGAAAGCGCTGGATAAGCCGCAAAATACAAAACAATACAAAATGCTCCAAAGCAGCAGCAGCAACAACAACAACAAAAGAGAAAACAAATAAGCAAAAGAAAATATATAAAAACAAAAATGCGCCACTGCTGCTGCTGCTGTTGCTGTTGCTGTTGTTGCTGTTGCAACGTGTCCCATGTCCCGTGTCCAGAACTCAGACTTTGGCTGGACAATGGACAAGCTTCTGCTGCTGCTGCTGCATTCGATGGCAGTCTGTGGCCAGAAGAGAGGCAGTCCAACTTTTCAGACAGCCGCAGTTGTATTACGAATTTATCTACCTGAGCAGCAACCATCGTCAATCGTCCATCGGGACATTGTTGTTGCTATAGTTGTTGTTGTTGCTCTGCTTCTTCTGTTGCTGTTGTGGTTCCACAGGTCTCAAAGGAGCTACACATAATGGCCACCGCACGTCAACTGCTGCTGTTGCTGTTGTTGTTGTTGCCCAATGTGCAACGTTTGCGACCTCCACCAAACAGAGCAACAGGCAAAACTGGCATCAATGTTTTGCAGTTTTCAGTGGAAACAAAAAAAAAAAGAAAAAAACAAAAAGGCATGGCTCTGACTATCGACTCTCTCGACTCCAGACTGAACTGGCGTGGTCTTGGCCAGGCCAGGACAGGACAGAGCCCAAGGTTTCAGCTTATCAATACATTTGATATCTGCGCTGAGTTTTGCAGACGTCGTTCGAGGCATCCAATTGGTACGCTGCTGCCCATCCTCCACATACCCTCGACATCAATGCGATGTCTGTGCCCCCTCTTTTAACCCCGCTGTGGCATTTGCCTTAAAGATTCGCTGCGTTTGCGTAGGACTCACGTATGTACTTTGATGTGGATTGTTGGCCATTGTTGTTGTTGCTGTTGTTGTTGTTGCTGTGGATGTTGCGACTACTGCGGCTGCTGCTGCTGCTGGAGGAGCTGCTGGCAGTTAACATTTCGAATGCCATACAAATCGACTAGCGGACATTGGAAATGGCAACATACATAACTATCTCTGCAACGTCTGTTGTTGTTGCTGCTGCAACTGTTGCTCTTGCTCATTGTTGTATTGAATTGTAGCTGCTGCTGCTTGTGTTCTGTTCAATGTTTCAATTCAATTCCTGTGAATTTCGACGACAAACAAAAACAAGGCAAAAGCACTGTCGAAAAAACGAAAACGAAACGCCTCAAGTTGCTGGCAAAGAATGAAATCAAATCAAAACACTTGGCAGCCAACGCTACGTATTCGAAATTCAAGTGGCTTATGGCTTAAGCAGCTTAGCAAAAGCTTGCCACATTTAATGCCACACATCTTTTTCGGCCAGTGTAGACTGTTTTCATACGTTTTGAACTCTTCTCTCTGGCAACAGGAGGAGGCACACATTAATGCAACTACTGAGTTTGTAGTCACGCCGCAAACATTGTTGCTATTGTCGGCAACGTTGCATTAGCATGCAGCATGTAGCATGTAGCATGTAGCATGCACTAGGCAGTTTTGCAGCCTGTACTTTCCACAGACAGACAGACAACAAAAGGGGCATAATCAAATTTTCATTTTCCGATTCCTTTCGACATTTGCATAATTCCAGGCAACAAAAAAAAAAAAGAAAATGAAAAGAAAAAATGGCAACCATGGAAATGATGACTGGCAGGAAAAAATTCCATTAAATCTATGATGCAATTTTCGATGAGTTTCAAATCAAAATTAAAGTGCTGAAATTATGTTTAATGCCACAAGTGGGTGGAGTGAGAGATGTATTGAAATGTGGTTTAACCTTTAGCGATGGACAGACACGAGAAGCAGCCAACTTCATTTCCTGTGATAAGCAATGTGGCAGCTACAACTGGACTTTTATCCGCAGCGCACTTGAATTGCAAAAGTAGCAAAAGATACATCAACAGATACAGCTATAGATACAGATACAGATAGAGAGTGGAGCAGGTAGGAGCAGGCAAGCTCCAAGCTTAGGATTGCCATGGGCATTGGCCAAGTTGGCGCTGTCATGCTGCGTATTGTGTTTTTATTTATTTATGTATTTATTTCTAGTTGTTGGCAGCATTTCAGCTTTTTATTTTCTTCTTTCTTTCCTTCGTTGAGTTGCGTGGCGTTGCGTTGCGTTTGGCAGCTGCGTTTGCCTCGTCTGCCAAATGTCATGAGTTATGCTTGTGCCGCAATTGAAGAAAAGCGTTTGTGTCTTGTGCCTGGTGCCTCAAGTTTGATGATGCCTCCTATTGCCTGATGCCTGCTGACTTTGCTCAACAGATCCCGAAACCCAATGATGATGACGACAACGATACTGATGATGATGATGATGTCTTTTATTCGCAGTTTGGCCGCCATTTCTTCTGCACTGCGCCTGTGCGCACAACTGCGTTAGTATGAGTATCTCTTACGGTATGTGTGTGTGTGTGTGTGTGTGTGTGTGTGTGTTTGAGTGTGTATTGGTGTGTCGCCATGGGAGCACAAGAGTTAGCAATGTATTGTTGACGTTGTTGTTGCTGTCGTTGCTGTTGCTGTTGTCGTTGTCGTATTGTTGCTGCTGGCACAACCACCGTCAACAGCATCAGGCAGCCATTGTTTGCCCCACCGCACACTCCTCCCAAAGCACACACACACACACACAGCAGACACGGCATCCAGTTGAAAATTGCTACTTTTTCGAATGGAAAATAAATATCTAATATTTATTGAAAACGATACTCGTCAAATGCACATTGCAAATGTAACATGAGACTAGAAAATTAAAAGGTAAGAAAAAACTAAATACGCTAACATATAAAAAAGTATATAATGTATATAAAAATGTAAGTGTTTCATTATTATACAAAATAATATAATAACTAAAAGAATGGTGTGCTAACTACTAAGCCCATCTACTCTATAGAAAATATACATTATGATAAAGTAAAAATAAATATTCAACACTTGTAAAATAATATTTAAAATGAAAAATTATATTTTTAAAAGTATCATGAATCATTTAAATGTAGGAATGAAGTAGATGCCCATAAATTTGAACCTTGAAACATATGAAGTCAGACAGAAAATAAAATTATACGTACCATTCTCGTTATATTTCATGTACATGTTTTAAAGTAACATAAAACTTTATAGATAAATATAATTTCAATACTCACTCAGCAAGAAAATGAAATACAAATTTAAGAAGTATAAAAAAAAACATTTCTGATTCATTTAAAATATATATTTATTTGGGGAAAGAAAGAGAAATAATATTAATATTGAAATTTTAACATTGTATCGAATCTTTTTATTCTTTAAAAGAAAAATTATAACGTTTTGCTTATCTCAGAATTATTAATATTGCTGATGCGCCCAATAGATAAATAATGCTGGATTCTGGGAATATAGAATTGTGGGGATTAGAATATATAACATATATTAAAAACCTTTCATAAATATTGAAAAATAGATAGGATAGACTGTTCCTAAATTTGTTTGTCATTATTTGAGTCTGGTCTAGAAGAGTAACATATGTAGAAGAGTTTAGCTGCCATTGCGAATTCGCTGTCGATATTCGATATGCGATTCTGATTGAGATTACTTTGGAGCCAAGACGTTAAAGGCGTTTTTGTTTGCTGCTGTTCTTGTTGCTCTTCCAGAAGATGTTGTTGTGATTTCCATTTCCATTTCCATTTGCAATTCCTTTTGTGTGTGTTTCCTTTTCGGTTTCTTCTCGTTCATGTCTCGTTTGTTTGCCCGGCTGCTGGAATTTATTTTGCCATTTTGCGCATGTTTTATTCATAACTTGCAATATTTGGCATACAATGAATGTGCCCCGAGTTAAGTTTATGTAAATTTTCAGTGCACAACTATTGTGTTTATCCCAAACAAACTGCATACACAATACACCAACAACAACAACAACAACAACGTTGGCAACAATCAGTAAGAACATCCAATCAACAACTGCCGTAAAAAAAAATAAATAAATAAAAAAAAATGGAGAAAAAAAAAAGAGAGAAAAGAGTCAACGTCAACAGTTTGCGTTTTCATTGTTAAATTGTATAATAATGAATACCATTTTGCATATTTCAAATTGCAATAAATATTATGGCGGCCATTTTAAAGTGCTGCCATTTTTCGCATATTTTCGTATTTATGATTTCTTTCATTCTCTCTCCTCTTTATTTTTTCGTATTATTATTTTTTGCCCAACGGGATCGATAAAATCGCAGCGCCCCCTGTTGAAAAGTTCGTTGAACTAAAATGCTTTGGGCGTGCTCCAGGTCTGGTCTGGTCTCTGGCCTTTTTCAATTGACTATTTTGCATTTGTGAATGTGTGCGTGTGTTTTAAGAGTGTATGTGTGTGTGTGCGCGTGGGTGTGTTCGCCTGCATTTCAAGTGCAGCACTCAGACGCACACATACACAGCGATAGAGTGTGAACGAGACAGAGAGCGCACAGCGGCGAGAGAGCGAGAGCGGCGTCTAATGCTCTTGAAAATTTCAAGTGTTAATTACTCGCATTTACCACACAAACACGCACTCTCCACACACACACAAACACACATGCTGCTAGTGGATGTGTGTATGTGGGTATATGGAACATTCATGGATACGGATATGCCAGACCTGGACCCAGACACTGAACGCCCGAGCCTAATTGTTCAAGGTCACAGGCATGCGCATTTCTTCAGCAATGAATTTAAATTAATTAAAAACAGCTCCAACAACAACAGCAACAACCGGGCGTACAAATAATGCACTAAAATGAATAACAGTAGAAGCAGTCGCAACCGGAGCAGCAGCAACAGCAGAAGCAGCAGCAACGAGAGCCAATTGCCAGTCTGACGACCACAATTACAACAGCAAAACAACAACAATAACAACAGCAGCAACAACTACAACGACACACTTAGCAAGTTAACTTGGGCAACGATGACGTCGAGGAGGCTGCGCTGCAGTCTGCAAATTAGCTCAATGGCCGCAAATGCTACGTAAATGTTGCAGTACAAATTTCACTTTTAACATAACTGCTGCCCTCTCTTGCCGTCTTGGGTGTCTCGACGCGGCGAAAGTCTCAGTTGATGTAATTGCAGCGCAGCACAGCGCCTTTAAAGAACCCACGACTGAAATAGCAATACTAGCAGAACACAGTGCCAAAGTCACAGTGTGCTAATTAGGAACAGCAGCGCACTCACTCACTCACAAATACAAGCTGCCTGGCTCCCAATTCGCCGTCCACGTTTTTCGCCTCTGGTCAGTTTGCGTTTTGATCTCGGCTGCGGCGGCAATTTGCTCAAACACGTGTTTCAATTTTTTGTTTGATTTTTGTTTTTTTTTTAATCACTTGCTGCATCATTATCTGCTGGCAGTAAGCGGCAATTTTGTTCATAGTTAAACACATGTGTGTAAAAGTCTTGGCTGTTGATCTTGTGCCGCTGAATTCGCCGCCGTTTAGTGTAAATTTAACTAAAACATGTGACTTTAATTACAGCGCCAAAACAATTACAACGCCCATTCCATGGCAGCTGGTCAAGTGCCTATGGTGTGTGTTGGTTTGTTTGTTTGTTTGTTTTTTGTATGTACGTGGTTCCGGATTAATTCAATTAGTCGGCAATTTACGTTTCGTTTA
The DNA here is from genome assembly GCA_035046325.1 of Drosophila niveifrons. Lineage (NCBI taxonomy): Eukaryota > Metazoa > Arthropoda > Insecta > Diptera > Drosophilidae > Drosophila > Drosophila niveifrons. The sequence continues at coordinate 29,112,080 of JAWNOC010000052.1, forward strand.
GTTATCATACGGTGCACGCTGTCGTTGACACTTGTAAAACGCAATGAATTTGTTTGCCTTTACCTTGCGTCTTGTGGCTCGCTTATTGCTCATTCATTGCCGTGATTTACGCCGCTCTTTCTTTCGCTCTCGCTCTCACTCTCTGGCCCATCGGCACTGGCATTGCCACCCCAACCCATCCCATCGCAGCCCGTCTGGCGGTCTCGCGTGCCGTCGGTGTCGCAGCGCCAAAATCTCAATGTTCACTCATTTGCTCGCACTCTCTCTCTCTCTCTCTCTCTACCTCTCTAGCCCTTGTTGCACATGCGCTGCAGGAAAAAAAAAATGTTTATTCATTTTCATTTACATTGCAAATTGCTTTTCATTCGCCATTCGTTGTTTTAATCGCGTGCGTTGCGCGATTGTGCGAATAAAACGCAGTCAACGCTTATAATATGCATGTTTCTTCGTTTTTCCTTTCCCCCTTTCCTCGTTTTGATTTTGCTTCTTCTGTTTTTGATTTACATTATTTGCATTTGCATTGTCAACACTTGCACTTCGTAGACACACACACACACACTCACACCCTTACAACATACACACTACACGTGCATGCATTTGCATCCATGCATATTTGTTGTCTTTAGTGTGGGAAAATGCAACGATGAAGTTACAAACAAGATTAATTTAATTATCCGATCTCTAATACGATAAGAAATTTAGACATAAAAGCGACTGTCGATGTCTGTTATTTGTAAACAATAATTTTAATGACAACTTAAGATAATCGACGGAAGAAAATATTATTATATATTATATTATTATACATGTAAGTGTAATATATAATATTATAATATTGCAATACTTATATTATATTAAAAATTTAATTAAAATATCTTCAATTATCGAAAAAAGAAACTTTAGGAATTCTCATTAAAATATATTATCAAAAAAAGGATTCCAAGAAAAGAAGATAATACAAAATTGCTAAAAGAGTGTTTACAAAAAGTGCAAAATTACAACTAAGGACAATTCTGCGTATTTCATTCGGTAGGTATCCTAAATTCCCACTCTTTAACTTGACAATAACAAGTGACTCTTAGTTTTTTGATAATTAGAAATTATAATTTCGATTTAAGACTTTTGAGACTCGCACCCTTGCAATAATTCATTTTAGCAATCAATGCACTTCAATCAGCGTAACTCTCAGTTCTCGCAATCGTCGGTCGACAGTCGACGACAGTCGACCTACCTTTTCAAAGCCAAGCGGAAAGCACTCAAATAAAATGTAAATACTTCAGATTTCATGGAACTGTAGGTAGCCAACGAACAGAATTCCAAGTAAGGCGCACACGAATAAGAACAATGGGCGCACATAAACAACAACAACTTTTTTTGTGTGCCCAGTAGCAATGGAAGCGACATCGTCTTGGACTATAGGGGTTTTTTTTTTTTTTTTACAGCTTTTCGTTTTAGGGGGTGAGTTGGGGGATGCGCACTTGCACAATTGTGTCGCCGTGTTGCTGTCAAACGTAAGGTCGTTTTTTTCTCCTTTGCTGTGTGGCATAAGGGGGCAAGCATTTTAATCGATGCCATCGCTGGCCGCCTTCTTCTTTGCTCGTTCACTATTAGTTACTTTTCTAGTGTTGCCGAAGCGCCGCCAGCGACCGCCCGCTGCTGCTGTTGCTGCTGCTTCTACTGCTGCTGTTGGTTTCAGCTGTCACTGCGCAGAGCATTTGACACCCTGTACGACGACGACGACGAGTGCAAAGTGCTCAGAGAGGAGAGAAGAGAAGAGTGTGTGCTAGTCAGAGTAGTGCTGTTGCTTGCTTCCTGCCCCACGGCGCTGCCATTCGCACGCGTACTTCACACGTCGCCATCGTGCCCCGCCGTTAAATGTGTCGGTGTCGCATGCTCGCTCTCATATTCCGATCATTTTTTCACACGCAAATTCTTATGCTTATTCTTTTCTACACGCCGCAAGGACCAATCGCATAATGGGGCGTGGTGACGACGACTACGTTGACGATGGCAACGGCAACAGCAACGGCAACAACAACCAGACTGAGGCCGAGAAGGCTCAACAGCTCCCTCTCTGCTAGCCTCGTCGCCTGGTTGACTCTGCAACAAAGTAGTCGTTGTCGTTGTCGTCGTAGTCGTCGTCTCTCCACTCGATGTTGCTGTTTATGTTTCGTTTTGCGCAACAGCAACAACAACAACAACAAGAACAACAGGAACAGAAACAACAGCAGCAGCTGGAACAGCTTTTTCTCAAGCATCAACATAGTTTTTCCCTCTGCTCACGCGTGCATCCAGACGTAGAAGCTGCCCCAAGCCCCAAGCCCCAAATCCCCTCCTGCTCAATCACCATTTTATGCTCTTGCTCCCTAGGCATTTGGTCTTTCGGTGTCATGCTGGCTTTTTGTCTTTCCATTTTGGCAGCCATTTTCCAAATGCGTTAGCTTTGCTCTTGCTTTTGCCTTTGCCTTTGTCGCTGTCGTTGCCTTTTGCCACTGTTTCCTAACATCATCATCATCGTCGTCGTCGTCTTTAGTATTTTCATCATTATCATTATCCACTTCACTTGGCTTGCTACCTCAATTGGGAAGCAGAGCGCGTGGAAAATCAATGCGTTCTCCACAAGAAACAAGCATTGCGCATACGCCACGTTGAGCGCACACACAAAAGGCAACTTTGGTTTTAGCGGCAACGGCAACGGCACCGCCAACGGCAGCAACGTCGACATCCACATCGCCTTGGCATCGACAGCATCCACAAGAGGCGGCAGACAATGGGCTTAGCATTTGTTAAGCTGCTGCATTTTAAATCTGCCATTTTGCACGCCCAGCAAACTGTAAATGCGGCAATGCTGCTGCTGGCTTGCTCAAAGTGAAACCAATAGCAACACATCGACCACCAAATGACTACAGACAAATCCAAACATTAAGATGCTTACACACACTCACACACAGATAGAGAAGTACGCAAATAAATACACTTAAATGTAGTGAATTCATTTGATACAATTTCATGTCACTGCCGGAAACAAAAAGGCGAAATTTAAAACGCACACCAAACACGCTCACGATACGCATTGATAGAGCACTTCACAGTAAACTGAAAAAGGGAAAGAAAGAGATAAAGAGAGAGAGAGAGAGAGAGAGAGAGAGAGGGGAGGGGGAAGCACAGAAATTGAGGGGCGCAAAAGGCCAGGGCAAAAATTCACTTGAATCCAACGATAATTGGGATAATCCTTGATGTCTTCTTTACTCGCACAATGGCATTTCATGCCCAACAAGGCGTTCAGAATGGTGAGTTGAGGTTTTTCTTAAGCTCAACTGGAAGAAGTAAATGCTTTAAGCTTTTGCAGCCACTGAAGGGCTAAGAAATAAGTTTGTACTCGACAGCGAATTCATAGTGGAAATTAAAAACAATATTTTGTTTCTTTATTGCCTTCCTCCAGCTCGTGAGTCTACAAGAATAAAGAACGATTTCAATTTACAACCATTGTTTTATAATTTCATCACACTTTTGCCAAAAAAAAAAGGTATTTATTTTATATTTTCGGTAAAACTGCTGTAATTTTATCCACTGTGCATCAGTTTTTTTTTTACTTTTTAATGTTGCACAATTTATATATTTTTGCACAGTTGTCAATACCTGTGGAGAACAAGCTACTGTGCTTACAAAATTTTATTGATGAAATTCTTAAATTCAAATTAAATAATAAACGTTTTTTTATTGGTTTCATTATTATACTTATTAAAACTTACTTTTCATTTTATCATTATTATACTTATTATTATTATTCTTACTAATTTATATAATTATATATAAAATATACTTACTTATTTATATATATAAATAAAATATACTTTTTTATTTAAATACGTAAATAATAGTAAGTAATAAAAAGACAGCGTTTTCTTATAATTTATTAATACAATTTAGTATCCTAAATTTTTTCTCCAACTTAAAGCTGTAAGAAAAGCAATTAAAGATACAAGAGATCACATTTTATTTTCTTTATTGGTATAATGCATTTATCTACTCCTTTTTTTTAGTTTGAGTTCAAATTCAAACTTAGATAAAAATCTAAGCTTCCGTCATTGAAAATATTCCTTTTTTAGTGCATTCTTTATTTATCTAAACACTTAGAAATATTAATTTCTATAATTCAGATTTTTTATGAAAACATCCCTTTTTGATTAAATATTTCTTAAACTTTCCGGCAATCTTCTGCATTTATATCCACTGTGCACCGTAGCTTTGTATGCTGTTGCACAATTCGCATCCGAATCTGAATCCCAGTTCCACATCCAATCTTTCAGTCTTTTGTACACAGTTGCGTGTCCATATTGTTCGTGTGCGTGGGTTGTCTCTGTGGCTGTTGTTGCTGCTGTTGTTGTTGTTGTTGATGTTTTTGCTGCTGTTGCTGGGTGCAAAATGCCAGGCATTGTTTGCAGCTGGGCAACAAACTGATTTTTAAAGTGATTTCACGCCACTTGGAATGGCACACTACCCACAGCCAACGAGTCCATCGATGCGAGCACTCATGAATAGTAAAACCAAAAAAGCAAAAAACAAAAACAAAATCAAAAAAAAAAAAGGGGCTCGATATATCAAAGCCCGTTTCATGGTTTCGCATTATTTGCCATGGTTTTATTCATGGAATATCGCAGCAATTGGTTACAACATTTGCAACCAACAAAGCACCCAAATCATACGCACAAACAACTTAATGCCCGAGTATGGGGTTGGTCACACTGGTCACAGATCACAGTTACAGTTACAGTTACAGTTACAGTTGCGATGGGCTAAAGCGACAGGTTGCCATATTAACTTTTGAGCTTTCGATGGCAGCCATTTTCGATTTGCATTGCCACCCAAAAGAACCAGAAAATAGAATGGGAAAGGGAAAAGGGAAGGGAAGGGATGCAGGAGCAACAGCACGTGGATTGTTTGCTCATTGGATTATCCCTTTGCTGTCAGCTGAGGTCACTTTTGCAGTTTGGCAGCGCCCCATTATCATTAACATAAATTCAACTGAAAATGCAACTGCGAATGCGAATGCGAATGGGAATGCGGCGTTGCCTTTTGAAGGGTTATCTGTGCAGCTGCACCTGTCACAAGTGTCTCTCCCTCTTTGTGTGAGTGTGTGAGTGTGAGTGTGAGTGTGTGTGTGTGTGTAAGTACTGACCCCATTCATTGCAGACGCCTTTTTAAATGATTTATTTTAATTTAATCAGCTGCCAAACAGAGCAATGATAAGCACCGACCGACGAGTAGGCAGCCACAGCTAAAGCTAAAGCAAAGGCAAAAGCAAAAGCGAAAAAAAAAAATAAGAGGAGGAGGAAACGAGAGAAAAACCCATAACCCAGGGAGTCAAAGCAGCTCCAATTATAGCGTGCAAATCGGCAGCAAAAGCCATGAAGCAAACACAGACATATGTTGCACTCATTTCACAAAGCAGGAGGACGTTGAGGAGGAGGAGGAGGAGGCAGAGGAGTAGGGCGCCCGGACCGGCGAGTCGGCAATGGCCACATAATTGAGGGTTCAAGTAGCGTGCCTCAATTTGTGGGAGCGTTTCGCTTTATTACACACTTTCGACACGGCAATGACGACAACGACACAACGATAACACGGGGAAATTGTAATACCCCAAGTACAGCGGGGCAGGATCCAACAGGGTATCCAGCACATACGCTAGCTAAGTGCATCATACTACTTCGACTGCGACTAGTACTCATCATCGTCATCAGCATCTGGGTGCTCTTGGGTTATGAGCAAGCGAAGCGTATCAAAAACGCCATCTAGCTCCTGAGATGCTCCAGCTCCTTCAGTGGCAGCTTGCTGCTCTTCTGCTCTAATGACTGCCTAATAGCAAAATTTGCCCTGCTTGCCAGGAGTTTCTTTGACTTGCACGATGATGTTGTTGCTGTGCACACGTTCCATGTTCCATGTTCTTCTTACGGATGCGAGGATTGTCGTAATAAACTTGTGTAATAGAATAAACGCCACACGGCGCAAAACAAACTCCCCGTCGAGTTGCGTTTTGCGTCGATTTCGGAGTGGGTGATACTTTGGGATGGGATCGCTTTTTTCGCTTTGGTTTTGGGTAGCAGTCAAACACGTGCTGCTTGTTCGGCATTGGAAAAATCTTTGCTTTGAGCACGTGCACGGGATTTTACATAATCAAGCACCCACAACTGCACAGCCATATGTGTGTGTGTGTGTGTGTGTGTGCATCAGAGTTACGTCAGTCACGTCAGTCAGCACTCGTATATATGAAAGCCATAGCTTTAGGGTAAAATATCATGCTTTGTACAAATGCGACGACGACGACGTCGACGTCGACATCTCTCACCCACCGGGCAACCCGCTGGGCGCAGCTTAACCTCAAACTCAACCCACCTGAATGCTGAGAGCTGAGTGCTGAATGCTGAGAGCGTTAGTCAGTCAGGCTTCTGTTTGCTTAAAAGATAGATTTTGACTTTTACAAATTTTCGCACAAGTTGCCAGCAAACAGCCACCACCATTAACATCACCAGCATCAGCATCAGCATCAACTGCACTAACACCACCCAACCACCCATCCATATAGACACCCGGCCACCCGAAAAGCCAGCATGTGACCGGTATAATAGCCTTGGCGGGGTTGCCAGCACCGCCGCAGGTATTTCCATGGATTAAAGCACGCAAACCGTGTCATTTGACACCACTTGGGTAATCTGAAATGCCGCAGCAGCCACCACGACAACGACGTCGTCGCCGTCGCCGTCGCCGTCGTCATTCAACCCATGCCACCCACCCACCCAACTGAGCCGTTATTCCACTCCTGCCCCGCCCCTCAATTACAATTCGGTTGCTTTTCCAATCCCCAGACAAACGCCAAGCATATTTATTTTTAATGACGCAAATTCTCAGTAGCAATAATAAGTTGCTGATTTTTGTTTTTTTTTTTTTTTTGTTTAAATACAATACACACACTTTTTGCCCTTGTACTTGCCCATTGCCAACGTGGGTGGGCGTGTCCTATGGGGGCGTCTTTCAAATCAGTTGCGAGCAATAAACTTGCCAGCATATTGTCCATAATCAATTAGATATACACACTCTGAAATATTTAGTTATCTTTAGGGCTCGATTTCAGCTTGATTGAATTACTTGAAGCCCACGAAAATTGAAGATGCATTAGTCGCTATTTCAATTAATTGAAGAACATTTTTAACTGAATGGCAATTAAAGCAGCGATTTGCATAATAGACATAGCAAAGTCCTTTTAGACATGCTTTCGAGTACTTTAGCCAACTCATTCTTTATGTGTGACTAATTAATATTTGACTGGAAGAAATTATGAATTCAAAAAATAAAATTGTAAATTTTTCCTATTAAATTAAATTAAATGTAGTATTAAATACTATATTTAATATAATAAAAAAACAAAATAAATTTTGTAAATAGTTTTTAAATATTATATAATATTGGCCACACTTTTTAAGAATTCGATTTTCATTTGTTTTATTATTTATTAAGTTTTGATTTAATGTGTATTCAGTTAACTTTTGTGGCGGATTTACACGTTATATGTAAAAAGACAAAAAAAAATTGTTTACAGTGTGATCAATTAACAAATCGGGCTACAAATAACAAGCAATCAATTTTCCACAAAACATTTCTGAAACAATTTTTACTTAATCAATTTCAAATTCTAAAGTCATACCTTGATCAAAATTAGGATTTAATGATTTTATTTCAACAAAATTATACGAACACTATTTTATTCTTTTAAAAAATTGATATATTTCATAAGTGATCGAGAATTGATTAATTCGCATCAGTGTTGTATATATACCATAGTAAATTTATAGATGAAAATCAAGATAATTTCGAACAAAACAAATAGTTTCCTTCGAATTTATTATAATTTGTATTTTATATGATGTTCACTATATTTTCTATCGATTATTTGAATATAAAGTTAATTAATCGACAGGTTTTCATTTCAAAATGTTTGCCTTTCGGCTATTAACAAAACGATCAAAACGAGTAAATAAAAAGCCAATCGTTTAACATCAGCCTACTCGGAGGTTAAGAGAAATGATCAAAGTATTTCACACCTTGAACCGAAGCAAGCCGCTAACGTGCTATGTAATCCATATAGGCATAACCGAAAGTACGCCTCCAATCATGAGAAGGAATACGAACTAACAACAACCATCTATCGACTACCGAACTACACGCTGCGTTGGCGTTGATCTTCGACTTCAACTCCGTCTCGGACTCCGACTCCGATCCCGTCTTGGTTTTCGACTTAGTGTTTGTCATTGCACCTACACAAAATCGAGAGACCACCGATACCGATCGGCGTAGCCATTGGCAAACAATTGGAGGGCTGGGTGAGTGACCAAAAGTCGCACCTACGCCATGGGCATGCATATAATCAATATAAACAAAGCAGCTTCGATCTATGTGCTCAGTTGATTAGCAATGCAATCTTAAATACTTTTTATGAACTCGCACAGTCAAATAAAAGTCAATCAAGCACAGGGTAAACAAATGGTTAAATACACACAACACACACACACACACAACAATAATGAAAATAAAAACAAAAAAAAAAAGGGTATCTCATAAGGTTCCTTTGAAGTGATCCCAAAGAGTGATCAGTTCTCAGTCACAGGCTAAGGTATTTTTAAGCCGAACAATGTGAACATATCGCTTCCGTTTGTCAGCAAATATGCGCCAAAAGATGTTGGCACTGGGATTCGAGGATTCGAGGATTGGGTATTGAAATGGGGCCACAGACGCCACAGAGATGATAAAAATTACCACTCAATTGGCTCGGCACCACAAAATGAGAGAGAGGCAACCACCCAGAGACACGATACGAACGTTCCTATGTTATTCATTCTCCAAACTCGGAGCGAGCGAGATAAGCATCTAATTTATGGCAGCGCCTATGCCGTGTGATCATCATCATGTGATCCTCCAATGTGGCACGCAGGTAGCTTCGTTTGCCTGCGGCCAGGTTCGCCCCATCAAAAAAAAAACATTCCGCAGCGAAATACTTTACTCAATATATATTTTTGTTAATAAACGGGCTACCGAATTTCGCATTTCCTGTCATCGACTTTGGCCTGGACTATTGCTATAATTTGGCCAGCAATTTTAGTTAACGCATTGTGTCATTACGACGCCCCCAGAGAAGAAAAAGAAGAGCGATCGCATTGTGTTGCAGGCGTATGAGATTTTCATAATTTGAGGCGTGCGTGCCGGCATTTTAGTTATGGCGGGGGCAAGACAGAAGGTAAAAGGTGGAGGAAGCGAGTTTGTCTTGGGGCTGGAAGGGGGGGAGGTATGATAAATCCCACGACAAGTTTATAGGAAATGCCCATGAAATCAAAAGCCGGCAATGATCATGCAAAAATTGTTCCGAACCGAACCGAACAATCAATAAAACTGTTGACGATTTAATTTTACGCTGACGCATGCAGAGAGCAGATACTCGCACTCACACTCGCACTCACACTCGCACTCGATACTCATACACCCATTGAATCCGACATGGCTATAATGCCTCCATCTGACCGATGATGAACAACAGCACAACAACCGGCAACTGGTTTCAGTCGCGTTTTTCGTTTGTGGTCTTTGGTCTTTATTTTTTATTTTTTTATATATTTTTTCGGAGCCCCCAAAGACCAGTAGCCAAACGGAAGAAGGCCTGTCAGCCGGCTACAAAGTAACTTAATTTACACTACCATCTCAACGGCCCAGAAAGTGTCCAACAATTGTTTTATTCCTTCACAAAAAAACGTTAGGTTGGGTATATGCGTTCCAGAGTTAAGGCAAAATAAACAATATATAATTATAAGCAATATATAATTTGAGTTTCATTTTAGTTTTATAATTGTATTAAGTTTTAAATTTGAATTAATTCCTTATCTTTTTAATTTACGATCTTATATCATTTATAATTTTATTATTTATGTTTATAGTTTCTTTTAATACTCATTAATTTACGATGGAATTTGAAATTCCTCATGTGGTTTCGAGATATTTGTTAAGATCGAAAAGTTTTTAACTTAAAATTGTCATTCTAGTAATTGGAATGTATTTGTTTCTGTATTAATTAAGTTTTTTAATCTGAAATAAACATTTTTGAAGTAAGATTTTAATCTTAAAATAATATATTTTTACTTAAAAGGCAATTTTCCATCGAAATCTTGTTTTTCTTCATCATATTTAAAGAGTATTTTTTAATATTTAAAAGTTCTTAAAACAAAGAGTTTCAATCTACTCCTTAATCTAGATTTAAATTTATCTGTAGTTTTATAATTTAATAATTACATAATAATTTTAGAGAATCACAAGATTTTGAAGAGAAATTAATTAAATTTAAGTTAAGACAAAGTATTGTTATGACTTTTAGTTTCAATTTAAAAGTTTCTTATATATTTGTTCAACTGTTTTTGCTTAATAATAAAAAGAAAAGAATATATATGTATAAATATTTGTAAAAAGCCTAAAAAATAAATATTCAATTTTCAAACAGAAAATTCGAATCTCTCTTTTTACAAATTACAGAGTATACTCTCGTTCATCATTGGTTTCTTTTGCAGGTTATTCTCTGACGTGCTCATGACGTGGTCACAATTATTATTACGATTTCTTCATTTTTATTATTATACTATATCATTGTTGTTAGTGTCCATTGTTGTTAATCATTGTGCGCGACTTTATTCACACTTTCTTTCGCCTTGTCTGCTTGTCTGATTGTCTCTTTGGTCTCCCCAATCTCTTGGTCTCTTGGTCTATTCGACTGTTTGTCTACTGTTCAGATGGTTGAGATGGTCTGCTTGTTGGACTGTCTGTTTGCTACTCCTGGTGTTTATTGTGATTTACTTTTCTTTGGCTGCTTTATCAGCCGTAATCACAACAAAGTTGTACAAATACACAAATACGCGCTGCCAAACAATGTAACGAGCATAAATAAAATACACACATGACCAAAAAAAAAAAAAAAAAAAACAGTAAAGTACACAACAAAATAAATAATAATAATTTTTGTATAGTAGACAGCGAGAGTTGTGACTGGACAATTGGACAGCTGTTTGAGCTCTCAGGCAGCGCTAGAAAGCTAAAGCTGTGACGTCACAGCAAAAACCCCCCAAAAAAAGCTGACTGGTCATGCCCACAAGTGGGCGGTTAGCAATGGGTTGGCACTCATTAAAGCCCAACTAATTACAATTACCGCTTGTTTACCGTAAACAAAACCGAAGCACTCATATGCTTGAGAGTTTGCCGGTAAACAGAGCATAAATTTAGATTCGGGCATGCTCTCCCCCCCCCCCACTACCCTCCACCCTTCCTTTCCACCCCTTTTCCGCTTGCGCTTTGGCGTTTGCATTGAGACATCAGAAATTGTTTTGACGAAAAGCGAGTATGACGTTTATTTAATTCGAAGTAATGATTTCATCGCGCGCTCTGTAATCGATAACCATCTACAAAACACACACACACACACACACACAGACCAATACACACACAGTAGCAGAGATGAGAGGCGAGCAGACTGTGTGTCCTCATTGCATACTTTACGGGCAGGGCACAAGCACTTGAGATAATCGCCTTAGGGTTGTTTTTAGGTCGACGACTGAAGCCTACAAATATACACACACACACACACTCACACATACACAACGGGTACCCGTTGCCACGTACCATAAACGATCCTGTAATTTTCGTAGTCCTGCAACATACAAAAAGGGGGCACCCGAGAACCGAGAACCGAGGCAGGACACAAAGGCCATTGTTGTTTCATGTCGATTATTATCGCGGCAATGAGCAAAACTATTGCCGACACATGTATCCGTTTATTTGTCATGACTTTGTTCCCTTCTCCACTCTGTGTGTGTGTGTGTTGCTTGGTTCGCTCGGTTGTTGTATTCTCTGAGGACAAACAGGACCTGTGCATACGCTTTTGAGCTTTTTGACATATTGTCTGCTAATCAGTTCCGCCGCAAAAGGTTCACTGCCAGCAACAACAACAACTCGTGAATGAAATCCTTTAGCGCTCCCTTGGCAATACGCCTAAACGAGCAATCGCCCAGCAATGACATGCCGCATAATTTCAATTAGGGTTGTTTGCAACTTGCTTCAGCTGCACTCACTCACTCACTCACTCCTCCCCCACCCCTCAATAAGCAACCCCAAAACACGGAATCACAATGCCCAAAAAAAAAGAAGTGTACAAGGGCGTTGTCGGCACGCTTTAGAGCGCATTATCGCAGTCATAACTCTATTTGACACTGGATTCCGTTCCCCTTGGAATCAGAAGCCAAATCAAGTAGTGACCACTTCATTAAGATTGTGTGTGTGAGGGACATGTAAACAGAGTCGCGGCATCGATGTGTTTTGCTAATCAAATCAAATGCTCGAACATATGTCGGCCATATAATCAGCTAAATGGCATCAATGAAATCTCTGCCACTGCACTCTCTTTACCTTCCTAGCTATCCTGCTCCTATTTCCATTACGTGTGCAGCATCGGGAATCATATTTTTTTTTACGACAGCGCCGCCAAGAATTATGGCACTGCCAGGCACTTGGGCTTGTGTGCCTCAGGGACACATAAAACTTGTCGCCATAGTCGATGATGCTGTGCTGCTGTGTATACGGATCTCGTGCCATAAGGACAAAGAGTCAATCTGGCGGCACATCGCTTCGTTTGCCAATCGACATGGACATCGTGTTTCACAATACGCTGCAAATCACAAATTAGGACCCAGGGGACCAAATTATTTAAAAAACCCTCCAATAGTAACCATAAACATGGCCAATAGACGCCGACCAACAACTCTCGACGTCGCCGTCGTTGTTGAGTCGGTCACACATTTCACTGCACATTATTGTAATGGCTTCTGCATGCGTTCAACAATTTTTTTATATGGCAGCTCGAGAAGAAAAATTGGCAACCTTATTTGGTCTCGGGGTCCTAACACATAACGGTCGCTTGCTTTGCTTCAAACTGGGAATCTTAACGGACTATGCGACGTGAGTAGCTGACAAATGTTTGATTCTAATTTGGCATCTAGACAGAGAAATAGAAAAACAGAAATTCAATTTGATTGATATTTGACGAAGCTTTAAAAAGACTTTTGATAGAGAGATAGAGAGAGAGAGAGAGAGAGAGGGATTCTCAACTTGTTAAAATATAATAACATAAATTTAGCTAATATAAGTACATTCAAGAAATCACTATTCTATACTCTATTAATAAGAGATTTATTAATATTAGAGGAAATTTTTCCGTATAAAAAAATGTATAACTTTTTATCAGTATTTACAAGCCAATGAGTTTAAATATAGCTTACTGTCATTAAATAATATCTTATGTCAAATTTCATTATATTATATTTCTCAGGCTTATTCGAGAAAATAGGAACAGAAAAAATTTCAATTTAATTGATATTTGACGAAGCATTGAAGTGAATTTTGAGAGTAATCGGTTTTGGATTCTCAGCATGGTAAAATAGTATACTATTTTTACAATTTAATAATCTAATATTAATGAATTCTATAAATAAGAATTCGATAAATTTATACTATTTGAAACTAGGTTCTAAAACATATTTTAACACACATTTTTACAGTAAAGTGAGCTCGACTTAGAGATACCCGATGAGCATTATAAGCAATAATAACAAATCATCAATAATTAGGTATTATTCCTAAAATGAACGAAATTAACAACGAAAATACTAAAATATACCGCAGGCTTTATTTTACGACTTTTGAATTATACTGCAGAGTACAAAATATACCATCAATTTAACAGCTGAGTAAAAGGATCTCTCACTATTCATAACTAAGATCTAATGCCAATTATCGGCTAAATAATATTCTAAATAGATTGTGTTATATTACTGTTATTTATTCGATAATTGCTATACCATATACTATAGAAGCTTAAGCTCTATGATGCGAATTTAAGCCTTCTCATACGTAGTGCTCTTAATTTAACTAATTTCGTTACCTTGTCGATAATAACTTCCTATGTGGCTTAAGTCAATTGCTTAATACTGTGGGAATGAAAATAATTATGTGCTCTAATGTAAATTGTAAAGACTGGTCCAAAATCGTTTCCCTCGCAGCTTAAAATGATTTTACAGCTGATATCTCAATGATTTTGAGTTCCCATGTGCTGGGTAAGTTAATATCTTGTAACTAATGATCAAATTGAATACCAAATAAGCCCATAAACCACTCTCGATTCCTTTGATAACTCGTGTTTTGTGTGAGCTCAAACACTTGACTTGCTTTCTGCGACGACACGTGTTAATTGATATCATCAAAGGGACCAGGGCAGGGATAAAAGTTAAAACCACAATCAGCAGCCACAAAAGGCTTGAGGATCTTGTTTATTTGTTGTTTGGTTTTTTTTTTGTGTTTCTTTGGGCTGCTGACTTTGGGTGCAGAGCCACTGTGATTACATCCACCGATAATTACAATATGCTTATGAGAGCTAAGTGCGAGTTGCGATGATGATGATGATGAACCCAGTTTGCATTTTGTGTGAACCAAGCAAACAAAACGACTAAACGACTGTCGATTGTTGACTGGTGACTGGTGACTGGCGATGCCGCCCACCGCCCACCGCAAAGCTTATTGCAGCATTGTAGTTGATATCAGACAACGACAACGACGATGGCGGCTCACACGCATCCGCATCTGAGACCAGACAACCAGAAAGAGAGAGAGAGGGAGAGGGAGAGGGAGAGGGAGAGAGCGCGACCGACGGAGTGGAAGTTTAACGAGGCCGACACGTGCACGCCTTTAATTTGTTTACAAATCACTTCAGATGCGTTACACGCACGAGTACACGTTCCATTCGTTGGACCAGCGGGGCATGCGGGGCAGCGGGTGGTGTGGCAAGGTAGTAATAGGTAGCATGTAGCATGTAGCTTGTAGCTTGTAGCATGTAGACCTTTGGCTGGTCACACGCATGCCACGCCCGCTTGTTTCGCTCCGCACTCTCGGTACACAGAACTCAGTTTCAGTTTCTCTGCCGCCTCCTCGCATTGTCTATTAAAGAAGTTCAACCAAAATGACCGGCACACGCCTCACACACACACACACACACACTCGCACATACTTATGGCCATTACCATTGTCATTCACACTGCATTAATGAGTGCGATTTTAGTGGGTGCTGCGGCATCAACTTTCCGCTTTCCTCTTTCTGCTCCTGTTGCAGTGTGGCATTCAGATCTGCTCTACTTTGGTCTGCTATGATATGGTTCGTTGTGCACTCTTCTATTGTATTATCGCATCGCTTTTGTTGATCAATGAGCTGCTTAAAGGAGCTTAACACAATGCTAGACAATTTTTGCGTATGCAACATTCACGTTGCCTAGACAATTGGTTTAGTGGCCCTTAAAAAGCGCTTTTCGCGTATTTACTTTTTTGTATCAATCATTTAGATATTGATATCACTGATCTTATCAATAAAAGTCCCAAAGTAAATTTAATGAGCGATAAGCTTTTCAAATTTTCTGGAATTTTCTTTAACCACTTTTTAATCCTTGCAAAATTTACTTCAAATTCAAATAGAAAGTAAATTTTAATTGAAGTCTGCAAAATCTTTTGATTTTTATTTTTTTTTATTCAAGGTTAAAGCGTTTTATGTTTAACTAAAAGTATAAAATTTAATTTCAATAAATTTTTAAATTTTTATTTTTTATTTTTTCAGCTAAATATCCAGTTATAACTTAAGAAAAAGTTTAGCTTTAAAACTTTCCTCTTGTTACATTTTAAAATCAGAATTCATATTTCTTAGCAAAATTATTAAAGTTGAAAAAGTTTTTTTTTTATGTTTTAGAAGAACTTATTTATTTATTTTATAACTAAATTATTGGTAAGAAATAATATAAACCAAGAATGATCAAGAAGATTAAGAAACTTTTAAGTTACTTTTTTTTCTTAAATTTGAACATTAAAATTTACCTATTTGGAAAATTATATAATCTTAAACAAAATTTTCTAAGTTTATTTAGTGAAATTGGAAAAGTCAATTTTATTAAGGAAAAATTTAAACTTGCAACCATTATTTATTTTTTTATTATTATTTACCAAAAACAAAAACCGAAAATGAATAAATATGTCTCTCCATTTTTGTAAACTTTCAAAGCTCTTCTCTTATTTAATTTGAACATCAAAATGTTGTTATTCATAAAATTAAATAATCTAAAACAAAATTTTGTTAGTTTATTTAAAAAAGTTAAACTTTCAATCAGTATTTATTTATTTAATATAAGCAAATTCTTTATGAAAGTATACCAAAAAATAAACCGAAAATTAATAAATATGTCCATCCATATTTTCAGAAACTTTCAAAGCTTTCTTCTTGTTAAATTTTATCATCAAATTAAATTCACAAAACTATCAAAGTCCATCAATACTCCGACATTTTGTTGTGAGAAAAACTTTTTGGCAAAAAAGTTTTCTTTGGCCAAGAAATAACAAAAACCCCAAAGGCACGCCCATTGGTGGTGAATTTCTCCCCCCCAACTCCGAAGAGCTGCCAATGCCAAATTCAGACCCCCCTCAAAAAAAAAAAACGAAACGAAATAGAGTATCAAAATGAATCCAGCATCTTACATTGATATGCGTATACCCCTTGCTCTATATCGAGCACAGATTTCGCCCCCCAAAGCAGCAGCTATCGAGCCACCCTTGTGGATGGATGTTTGTGGTGCGCGGCTTTCAACGTAGCCAAGGCTCAAATGAAATACAAAAAGAAAGCAAAAAAAAAAAACATATAAATAAAAAGAAATAGAAAAAAAAAAAAAACATACGCTACGCTCTTTGCTTTCAGAGTCTTTCAGTAGTCAATGATGCTAGGCAACGAATTGAAAAATCCAAGCTCACAAAATTGTACACAATTTTCTGTCTATTTAACTTTGATGGTTATGGGGAAAAGGAAAATGGGGTGACAAGGGAGAGGGTAGATGGGGGAAATGGGGCTAAGGGTGGCAACATGGCGGCTGTTGAAAATTTCTTTTTGCCCAGCGCCCACATAAAGAAACATAAAAACCATTTTGCCCTTTGAAACTTGGCTAAAACACACACACACACAGCATGATGATGATGTTGTAGCTGCTCCAAAGGAATTGCAAGGTGGAGCAGCTCTTGTGACTGCGGGCGGTGTCGGCTGTTGGCAGTCGTCAGTTGCCAGTTGGCAGCTGGTTGCTGGTAGGGTCCTTGCTCCAACCAGATGCTAGGACTCCACAACATAATGATCATCATCATCGTTGTCATCATCATCATCATCGTCATCGTCACGTCGTCATCGGCTACGGCATCAGGATGGTTGTCAAAGTTTACGTTTCACTTCGAGTGCGGTGTGCTGCTGTTTTGTTTGTTGTTGCTGCTGTTTTGTGCAGGACGAAGCAGGATCACGGCGCAGGACAAGTGTGTATCTGTGCGTGTGTGAGTGGGCATGCCCTACAAAAGCAACCTTTTGGTGTTTCAAAAGTACATAGAAGCAGCAACAAAAACTACTGCGACGGCAGCAACGACTCTTTTGCCTCCTCTCGTGTGTGTTTTACTCTGTGTGTGTGTGTGTCTGTGTGTGTGTGTGTGCAAAGGAACCGCAGTTACGTAAATACGAAAATCCGATATTACGTTTCCACTTCTCAGTGTGTCTGTGGCTGTGTGTGTTCGACGCTTGCTACACAAGTGCTGCGCTTTGGCGTTGCATTCACAAAAAAAACACACACAAAAAGAAAAACGACTGCAACAGCAACAAAAACTTTGCACGCAAAACCAAAGCCCTCGTTTCGAATCCTTTTAGGAAATATTATGGAGCGTACATGTATATACACACACACCGACACACACAGACACACTCGCATTTTGAAGCCGAAAACCTCAACGTGGGAGCTGTTTCAAAACAAAAAGTTGAAATGGCAAATTCAACGGCAAAAGACAAGTAAACTCAAGTCCAGGTTTTTCGGCGGCAGGCGTCCATACACTTCTCTATGTTTTGTCTCTAAGTGTGTGTGTGTACAAGTGTACTGTGTGTGTGTGTGTGTGAGTATGAGTGGGTGCGCCTGGCACACCCAGCACAAAAACGTGCCAGGAAGCTGCCAAGAAGTACCAGAAGCCCAACAAGAAACGATAACAAATAAAGAAGACTTGTTTACGATATTGCATGATCTGTAGATACCCTGGCAATAAGGAAGAGCAACTACAAATATAGAATATTATGTATATTATAGAGAATAATCATTTTATAGATTATTTATTTAAGATTTGTAAGTTACATGAAGCAAGTTAATAAACTATTAAAAAATTACATAGACATTCTACAAATTATAATAGAAATTGCACAAAATGATGTTCTTAAATTATAGAAAAGCAAATAAATAATATATCTTTATATAGAAATATCTTTGAATTATAGAACAGTATAATTTTAGAGAAATTATTAAAAAAGCTCTAAACTTAATATACATTTTAAGAGTTCACTTAAAAAGCACAAGTTTAAAATGTAAAATGTGTATATTAAATTTTTAATATGATATTCTTATTTATTTATAGTTTCCATTTAATTTTGGGAACAATTAAGTTATTACTACGTTTTGAAGATTAAATTAGTATTAGTATTAATTTTGATAAATCTCTTAAACATTTTTCAGAAGGAGGCAATGTAATTGAATCAGGTGGCTAATAAAACAAAGATTGGAAGTATTTTTTTAATATTTTAATTATTTAATTTTTTTGTTCAATTATTACATTATTTTATTTTTCGATTTACTATCAAATATTACGCCTTAATATACATTTTAAGAGTTCACTTAAAAAGCACAAGTTTAAAATGTAAAATGTGTATATTAAATTTTTAATATGATATTCTTATTTATTTATAGTTTCCATTTAATTTTGGGAACAATTAAGTTATTACTACGTTTTGAAGATTAAATTAGTATTAGTATTAATTTTGATAAATCTCTTAAACATTTTTCAGAAGGAGGCAATGTAATTGAATCAGGTGGCTAATAAAACAAAGATTGGAAGTATTTTTTTAATATTTTAATTATTTAATTTTTTTTGTACGATTATTACATTATTTTATTTTTCGATTTACTATCAAATATTACGCCTAATATATCATAAAGCTGCTCTGGCTTTCAAATGTAATTTATGTTATATGTTATAATATGTTTAAGATTTACTCCAGCTTGATTATCCCATCTCGGAATCGTATAATTAAAGGGATATTAACCATCATTCTTTATGTCTTATACAACTACTGTTGTTGTTTGTTGCTGTTTGTTTACATTTATATATATTTAAAGCTCATCGCTGTAATCGCTTAATCACTCTCGGTCATGCGATTATAGGGTATAACAAAAATTCAAACTTCATGTACTGCAAAGCGGCACAGAAAATGTTGAAGAGCGTGCCTCGGGCTCTGGCTAAGCATAGCAATGGGTCTCTCAGACTGTGAGACTGAGAATGGATGGGGGAATGGGATGAATACATGTATACGAATGTATGTAGGGATTGAGGTGGTGGTGATGCAGCATGGGGTGGGGGAGTAGCGACGCCGCCGCCGACGACGACGACGATGAAGCAACGACGACGACGACACCACCTTTGTAACTTTCCGCAGACATTCAACACTTTCGAGCAACAAGAGCAGCAGCAGCAGCAGCAGCAGAAATACAAGAAAACCTACTACACAGAGCTTGCAAATAAACAAAAAAAATAAAAATGAAATGAAAATAAAATAAAAATAAAAAGCAAATACTGAGTACGGGGCAACTGCGTTGGGTTGAAATGAAAGAAAAGAAAAACAGAGAGCGGCAGCCAACAACAGCAAACTTGCAAAAGATTTCAGCACATTGTTGTTTTACGCTGGGCTCTTCTACTTGTTGTTGCTGTTGTTGTTGCAGTGCTTGTTGTAGTTCTCATTGTTGTTGTTGTAGTTGTTGTTGTTGCTGCTGTTATTCACAATTGCAAGCGCACACAACAAGCTAAAAAGTCTCCTCTTTCTCTCTGTATGTTGGTTTGTTTGTTTATTTGTTATATGCGCGTTGATGTACAAACATGCCACACACACACACACATACACTAACACACATACAGATAAGCAGAAAAAGCAGGTGTGTGTGCCTGTGTGTGTGTTAGCCCCTTTTTGAAGCTGCTGCACATGCCCAGCACTTTTGAATTTTTATTCTGAAATGCGAAACTCAATGACAGCCATCGACAACGACAACGACAACAGCAACGGCAACGACGACAACAGCAGCAGCAACAGCTACAACAGCAACGTCAACAGCAACGTCGACAACAACAACAAGAAACATCAACGTCAGCAACATCAGGAGCTGGAGCCGAGCGAAAGCATCCTCCATCCATCCTCCAGTGGAAGCTGAAGCATCATCGCCAGCATCGCCATTGTGGCATAAAAATCACATTGTCAACTTGAGAGCATCTATCAATTCTTTTAATTGATCCTTCTCTCCTTTTATTTCGTCTTCATATCCAGCATGCATAAGAAATGGATGAATCCATATGGAAATATGACTAAAGGGTGCATATATTTTTCATGTTTTCCTCTTTGCTTTCTGCATTGCATTTCCATCTAGCCACATAACAAGTTATTTAATGGGATCCCACAAAACGTCAGAATTAGCATAAGAAAGTTGAGATACTTCTACTCCTATCAGACAGATCCTCACTTGCGTCATTAATTAATCGAAAGAAAAAAACTCAACCAAGCTACTTAAAGTAGTCTTAAACAACTTTTAAAGTAAAATAAAGATGGAAACTTTCAAACGACAAAAACTGTAACATCAACAGCAAAAATTAACTGCACTTTACACTTTATAAGTAACCTCATTTTAATAAAATTCCTAACAACAAGCAGATACCATGGGTCGTATACTCGATGTCGTCGTGGCGCAGCTTCCTAATGGATTATCCGAGTTTTAGGAAGTTGTAGCATAAGTTTTTTAAAGTTTTCAGATGTTTCCTAGCTGCACTCCACGCTTCTGTGTGTATATAGCATAAAACATTTAACAGAACTCTTTGCACGAATGCAGAAAACATTTCGCCCCAAAGCCAAAGAAAAGAAACGAGCAGTGTACGAAGAACTTTTATATAAGTTTTGTTGTATATAATATACGATATAGCACACATATGTATTCGACATGCTCGTATGTACTCGTGTACCTACTTATGTTTGTTGTTTTTATTTCTTTTTTTTTCTTTTCGTTTTTTTTTTAAAGAAAAATAAACCGAATAAGAAAAGCTGACAATGCGAATCCGATACTTGCGAGCAAAAGTCTCCAACCCAAAGTCTCACCCACCAACAGCAGCAACAGCAGCAGAAGGAGAAGACGCCATCCCTTGACTGTTTTCTATATTTTTTTTTAGTTTTATTTGATTTTTTTATAAGCCATCAAAGTAAGACAACAACAATGCAGAAGAGGTACCAGAAAAGAAATCGACAACGACAGCAAAGCAACAACAACAACAACAGAAAAACTTTAAAGCCAAGCAAAAAGTAAAAATATAAAATAAAAAACGAAGGCAGTAATAATAAAAATGTATACAAAAAATAATATCATAAAATGGCAAAAAGAAAAAATCTAAATAAATAAGACCTGCTCGATTTTCTTCAAAACTTTTTGCCTTTTACAGCAACAGCAACAGCACTGAAGGAGGCCAGCCTTAGAGATGCCAAAGGCAAACGCATATACAACATACAACAACAAAAATAACGAAACAACACCAACAACAGCAACAAGAGAGACAAGCAACGTCTTCTTAGTTGTTGGTTAGCAAGGCTGCCAGCCAGCCAACATCTTTTGCCAGCGAGCGCAAAATTCCTGTCATGGGGTCCAAGTGATGCCACAATCGGCGGCTGCTGCCACCGTTGCTGCTGTTGCCACTGCCACTGCCGCTGCCACCGCCACTGCCACTGATGTTGCTGTTGCTGTTGCATTATTCATGTTTGGCAGCCAGCCATCGTGCCCCCAACTCTTTGCCAGCGGGGGCAGGCAGCGGCAGAAGCTAAAGCAGCAGCAGCAGCCGCAACAGCAGCACACACAGAATCAACACACAGTTGACTGACGACGACGACGACGACGACGACGGCAACAACAACAAGAACAACAATAACGACAACGACGACGACACCACGCCCTCAAACGGCACTTGCAGTGTGCGTGCGAGCGAGAAAGGCATACAAACACAAATCAGCTGAGAGCGCCGCCATTTGCTGTGTGTGCATAACGCACGAGAGAGCGAGAGCAGTGCACAAAAGAGAGCGCACGCCGCATTGGCAGCGAGAGCACCGACGAGTGCAAGCGAGATACAACGAAAGGTGGTTGATTCACTTCAGTTGTGTCTGTGTGTGAGTATGTGTCTGTGTATATGTGTTAGTGCCGGAAAGAGCGGGTCGTCGTCTGAGTTTGAAGCTTGTGTGAATCCGCTGCTGCAGGCCACAAACACACAGTAATACGCCGCTACGCTGACTGGTTGTCTGCGCGGAAGTTTCGAATCGAATCGAATCGCAACGCAACGCGAAGCAACGCAAAACGTAACGCGAGTTTTCATTTCGTTTGTGGCAGCTTAGTTTCAAAACGCGTGGCAACAACAACAGTCGCTCTCGGTTCGCAACGTTTTTTTCGTTTGTTTTTTCCCACAACAACAGCAACAACAACAACTGTATAACACTTTATAAAAAAAAAATCAAACAATATACAAAAGAGAGACATTGAAATAGAATTCTGGCCGAGCATCGTTTGAGTTTTTGCCGCGGGCGTAACCTTTAACCTCGCTGATTACGACGGCATCGCAATACTTCAATACCACATAATACAAGTGCCGTCGGTTAGTTGTTTGTTGAATGACTGAATGACAACGAATTGTATTCGCAGCGCAAACACGGAACCCAAAACAGCAAGATCAAGACCGCAGCTGCGAGAGACCGTCCACGTCCAATTCAAAGTCTTATTTAGTTATCAAAAACGAACGAAATACAAAAAACATATACAATAAAACATACTCA
The DNA here is from genome assembly GCA_035046325.1 of Drosophila niveifrons. Classification (NCBI taxonomy): domain Eukaryota; kingdom Metazoa; phylum Arthropoda; class Insecta; order Diptera; family Drosophilidae; genus Drosophila; species Drosophila niveifrons. The sequence continues at coordinate 29,135,148 of JAWNOC010000052.1, forward strand.
AACACAATCGGCAATAAACAGAGACGAACAGAGCTCAACTGAACCAAAGTGAACTGAAAGGCGGACAAGCCGAGCGCATCCGCAACTGCCTCCGTCTTCGTCTCCATCTCCGACTTAGCTGCTCTCTAATGCCTTATCAGCAGCACGCATCTTCTGGGGCTGCCGTAGGAACACACAGAGACTGACCAGCGAACAGTGGACCGACCTTTTACTACTACTAAACAACTATATATACATATATAGTTGTGCATATGTCTACCAACTCAATTTCGGAGTGCCATTCTCGCGCTGTCTCGTAAATTAATGTCATAAATTAATTTTCGGGGATCTGGGACTTTCTCGTCGTTCTGTTATCGTTTGACATTGCCAACCGGTGTCGATCTCGGGAGTCGAGTCGAGTCGAGTCCGTGTCCCGTGTCGGGGTTTTTTAATATCGTTCAGGAGCGGCTGTCTAAAACAAGTCAACTTTACCTGCTAAAAGAGTCGCCGAGAAGACAAGTGTTTCTATCTGTGTCTGTGTGTATGTGTGTATTAGAGTGTTCGTGTGTGTGTGCGTGTCATTTAAAACCCAAATGTTCCTTAAATTACCTTGAAGCTGAAATTCAAATAAATTAAATACAAGCGAATGAAAAAATATCAATGCAAAACGTATTTAGTGAAATATATAAATGCAAAACAACAACAAAATACACAATACTAAATACCTAATAATTGTATAAGAAGAAGTTTCCTTACTGACGACAACATTTGGCACACATCAAAAAAAGAAAAATAAAAGAGAAATAAAAAATCCGATCGTAAATCGATGTTCAGTGATTTGATGTTTAGCAAACTCGCTCGTAAATTCTGTTGTTTCATGAATTGAGACAACCAAGTGTCAAGTGAACGACATACACACAAATCTAATATATAAGAGTATATCGGGCATATGCTTTTGTATCGGGTATATCGGGTATAAAAGCCAATAAATATCTTATAAGACAAAACGCCGCCACAAAACAAAAGGGATTACTGGACCAATAAACCAATCGCAAAGCCTTCAGGATATATTAGCAAACATTGACAGCAACAAAGGACAACAAAACACAGCCAACAAATAACAACAAAACAAACATACACCAGACAGACATCATCATCGTTGGAAATAGACCTCGTGTCATTCCAAAAGACGCACATGGGCGTCTGCACCGAGGAGCGCCCTGTGATGCATTGGGTAAGCATCTAAACATCCAACAAGAATCATATAAAACTTAACAGTTCAAAGTTCGATCAGTTCCCAACAACTGACCCCACTCTCTGGGTTCCTTTCTCTCTCCATTCTGCTGCTCCATTCCATAGACAATTTTGAGTCAGCAGCAGTAGCAGCATCAGCAGCAGGTCTGTGAGTGCTGATTAATTTGTGATTTATCTCGCGCTCGGGTTACAAATGTTATCAATGCCAGACCAAAAGCTACACTCCGCCTTCTGCTTCTGCTCCTCTTCCATTGAGGAGACAACGATAAGGAGAACGCAGAGACAACGCAACGACAACGCGACGGCGATAAGCAAAACCCCCTTGTGAATATTTCATTTGAATACATTTTGAGAGCACGACGATTAGTTGTTGTATTCGTGGTTGTCATCATCATCTGTCGATAACACAAGATCAATTGAGATGAGCTTCTGTTGCACATCACAGATCACAGATACGCAGCATGAGAATCAAGTTTCCAACTCTGTCAATTTGTTTATTATGTACTCGTTTCTACGATTGATTTCAGTCATTGCTAGATTTCTTATTTACTTAAATGCAATTCATACAGCAACTGTCATATTACGTATACGTCAAGTAGACAAAGCTGAAATTCTGAAACTTGTAATTTAAACTGAATTAGTTACAATTCTTGCATTATTTATAATTGTTTTAGTTTGTAATCCATTCTTTTCACAAAAACGGCTTTGAATTAAGTTGCAAGAGCTTCTTCACAAAAAGCGACACCCGAGGCAAATTTCAATCTCAATATAATCTTGCGTGCTCAATCGGATTTCACACGAACTTTGCTGAATGTCATGATAATGGCATTCCTAGAAAATTATTACATACATATGTACTGTATACAAAATAAATGCTAAGATGATGTGCACATTTTGCGAGTTTCATTTATCAGCGGCTGCGATTAGTTTTGTAGAATATTAAAAACCTCAAATTGAATAATTCTTCTTACAGCTTTCGTGTCATTTAGGCATGAAATGTATATCGAAAGAATAGATTGATTTAAGAATCATTTTGCAATATTAAAACAGTTTTTAAAATGAAAATAAAAGTATTAATTATTGTACTATTGTACGAATTTTGAAGCTAAAACGAATTCGGCAATATATCATTTATTATTCGATTAAAAATACCTGCTCATAATTATATTCTTATTGTTTGTTTTTGCAAATTATTGATTACTTATAGTAAAAAATAACTGCTCGAAACAAGTAAAAATATTTTGATTTACAATAGATTTGATGTTGTTGCAAATTATTGATTACTTATATTGAATATAACTGCTCGAAAGAAGTATAAATATTTTAAATCATAATAGAGTTGTTTTTGCTGTCTGTATAGTAAAAATAACTTATTGAGTGAAACATAAATATTTTGATTTATAATAGAGTTGTTGTTATTTTTAAGTTATGTTGCATTAGTTAACTCTCTATTAAAACAATATTTTCGATTAATTTCGTAAGCATTATAGGCATTACTTGTGTAATGTGGCCAAGTTTTATGTTTATGGACTGGTTGCAAGCAAATCAAGCCATCATGTTGCACCAAAAACACAAAAACAAAAAAGCAATGTAGCCATACAAATGTGGTTATACTATCTTGTCAGTTGTGATTTGTTGTTGCAGCTAGCCATTGGCTATTTTAGTTGTATGGACAAACATAAAAAAACAAAAAACAGATGCTGAAATATCAAGCAAAAATGGCTGAGCACGAATTCGGTAGCATTGCTTTATGCTTTGGTACTGCAATTGCCCCTAAAGGTAATTGCATGTTTCCCCAAAAAGCAGAGACAACATCCCAGACACACACACACACACACACATACACACACACACACACACAGCATACACACTTGTACAGAGTCGAAACAACAAAATGGTTGTAAATTTCAACAAGCAAGCGCAATAATTTCTTGGCAAATCACAAAAATACGCAATGTACAAATCTGAAGTTTTCAGATTTTATTTTCGCGTTTGCGTTTTCATTTGGGGGATAGAAACCTGTCATCCTTATAACATTGAGCAGCCAACACAGTTGAGATCTATTTTCAACTAATTAATCAAAAATAAGTAAACTGGAGCATCGATGATACCCGGCTAAGCAAATCGTCTGTGCACAATATTATTATGGCATATCTTTTTCGTTTTTCGTTTTTCATTTTCTTTTTTTTTTCAAGATGTCTGCGCTCCGTTTCGTACTTGAAATAATGTACTCGAGTATTCATACTCGTATTATATGGTCTGTGATCTCTTGGATTTTTCAATGAATGTGTTGTCTGATGGGGGGAGAGTTGTTGTTGTTGTTGGGGATCTGTCGTTATTTTGTCGCTTGGGTTTCCCTGTTTCACTAACTCACACACATCTGCCTTCAAATGTCGCGCAACGTTTTTCGTGGAAAAACGCTGCAAAAGTTTGCTTAATTGAAATTAACTTTTGTGCACTGCGCTGTGCCGCCATTGAAAATTTCATGCATCATTTGTTGCCAAGCTCATCCTTTGAAATTTGTGAAAAATTTCAGAGCTGAGTGACACCGCAATGAGCCGTCAAAGATCCCAACTTAAAAAAAAAAAAAAATGAAAAGCAAAAAAATGTAACTACAACTATATAATTTTTTTTTTTTGAAATTTTATGAACATTTGCAGCAGCAGAGCGCAAGATTTCTTGGGCCCGGCGCAAGGGAGAAAAGTCCAACACCACCTGTAGCACATCAAGGGAGCAATCAATGTGGCAGTGCTGCAGGTGCAAATAATAATCATCCATTGTTTCGCACATGCTCCACCACATCCTCATCGTGTCCAGATATATGTGATCACAGTACAAAGCCATTTGGCAATGCATACGGCAGCGAGTCATATAGAAGGTGAGTACTAGGTTGATATAATACCCCGATTATAACTGATATATATGTACATATATCTCAGCTATGAGACCGCCGATCGCGCTACATTCGAGGACTCGACGGCAAAATTCTCAATTAGCCGCAGTCGCACGGATTGCACGGAGGTTAGCGATGAGACCACATCGGGCATATCATTCAAAACGGAACCCTTTGGACCACCCAGCAGCCCCGAATCCACCAACGATAGCAAAGTAACCCGCAATCCCGACGATTGCGCTGGCTGTGGCCGACAAATACAGGTAAGAAGTAACAAGTAAGAAAAGCTACAGTCGAGTGTGCTCGACTGTGAGATACCCTGTTCCCTAGACAAATGCTTATAAAAGTCCAATTAATTATAGTGGAGTTAACCTAATAACATAATCTATTCAATTTTTGGCACAACAATCAAATTAGAAAACTTTAAACTATACATTTTCTATTCCAAGAAATCCATTGTTAAAATATACCACATTAATGACCATAGCGCTATATATTTTATTTATTACTAAACTACTACATTCAAAATATACCACAGAATAAACAAGTAAGAAAGCTACAGTCGAATGTGCTCGACTGTGAAATACCCGCTACCCATTTTGAATAAAAGCAAAATATTGCGGTATTTATTTTTAAAATATACCAAAAATACTGATAACATACCAAATGGTATAATTGGTATATCTATATATGTAGTACCACATTCGAAATATACCATAGACGGCACAATATACCAGATTGTCGGCCAAAGCAACTGAGACAAAAGTATTTCTTGAATAACTTCCACAATTTTTATCTTATCGTAACCAAATTTGTGGCAATCATAAATACTATTGTTATTATGATATACACCAAAATTCAGCAGCTTCCTTCTACCCTATGGGTAGCGGGTATAAAAACGCAGCAACTGCAACTTCCGTCGGCAACTGCAAATTTAATGCTCGATTTATTTGTGCAATTAAAATAATGACAGCGCTGCAAAAGAATTAAACATAATACTCATTAGCGGCTTACCAAGAATCATAATTGTTGGGAGGAAATAGTCGTTTATTTTATATACATATGTACTTAGAGATATTGTCTAACTTTTGTGATGTTGATGCTTCATTTGCAGGATCGCTTCTACCTCTCCGCTGTGGAAAAACGCTGGCATGCCAGCTGCTTGCAGTGTTATGCATGCCGGCAGCCGTTGGAACGGGAATCCTCATGTTACTCACGTGATGGCAACATTTATTGCAAAAACGATTATTATAGGTAAGTCGTACTTAAATAACAAACTCCACAATACAACAGACAGACAGACAGACAGACAGAGAGACAGAGAGAGAGTGCCAATTCCGACGCTCTAATTTGATGTGGCCCAAGCTTAAAGTTCTCTATTCTGAGAAGCGATTGCAGGTGTAGAAGAGGGGGAAGAGGGGCGAGGGTGACTGTGATGAATCAGATAAAGCCTCGAACTGCATGCCAAGACATTGACTAGAAAATGATTTCCAAACACGCAAATGAAATATTTATGCATGCATTGTTTTTGCACCACTGTGCGAAGGCAATGGCTAGGTGACGCTGCTGCCAAGAAGCAGACCGAGACCAAGACAGTGGCAGTTGCAGTTGCAGTTGCCTCCTACTACATATATTCAAGTCTGCACCTCTCTATCCCTCAGCGGCTACTGCGGAGCTGCGCCTGGTTGAATGGGCCTGCGTGTGTTCTGCTGTTTGAATTCCCATTCCGCGGTGTTTCTCAAGAACGCGACTTCAACGCTCGCTCACCTCGGCGCACGCTAGATGCGCTGTTGCACGCTGCACGTTGCACGTTGCTGCTGCAGTCTTAAAGCCAAAAACCTCGACGTCGCTTTTTGAGGTTGACACTCTGCGCTTGGGTGGGTGCCGTTGCCTTTGCCGTTGCCGTTGCTTCAACTTCTTGTTGTGGCCTCCACACACTTGCTTGGAAGCTGCAATTGCAACTGCAATTTCACGCGCCGCACCAACGTGCAGCAAACACGCGAGATTAGCACAACAACAGCAACAACAACAGCTAAAGGGGGAAACACACAACACTACAAAACTCGTTATAATTATGCCAAATTTTCGAGACAAAAACAGCGAGCGAGCGAAAGAGCAGCATTTGTTTTGTAGCTGGGTGTAGACAAGCATTTCTTTCAATTGTGCACAACACAACGCCTACAATTTGTTAGGGAACTGCTCGAGCGGCAATTAAAGCTGCCGCTGTTGCTGCCACTGCCACTGCCCGGTTGCAAGTTGCCAGTTGCAAGTTGCCAGCGTCAAAAGTTTTCCTCAACACCTGACCAAACGGGCTGCGTAAATCAAAAAGTTTATCATTCAAGCGGGCACCAAAAAGAAGCCAACAACAAACAGACTGAAGCATGCAACATGCAACACACACACACACACACACAAGCAGAGAAACTATACAACATACTATGCACCATAAATCCAAGCAAGTCACGCTCGTCACTCGTATTTCCTCTCAAATGATTCTTGTGACATTTATTACCGCTCCATATTTCAAAAAGTACGCAGTCAGCAGAGTCGGAGTCGCAGTCGCAGTCGCCGTCACCGATCTCAGATCCGAATCGGAGACGCACATCGGAGTTTAGTGTAGCTAGAGTTGAAGTTGCAGGAGATGGAGATGGCGATGGAGAGTTGAGAGAGACGGAATCTGTTGCAGTTGATGCTGCAAGCAGCCTGTTTCGATGTCTGATCCCCAATGCCAACCGCTTCGCTCCGCTGCCGCTCGGAGTCTCGGGTCGATCTGTCAGCGTTTTTTTTTCTTTCTTTCGGAGAGGGAGGGGGGGGGGGAAGGGCATGGGGATGCGCTTCATGTCATACACAGAGTCCAATCCACAATCCATTCCGCCGTAATGTTTCATTTCGTTTCATTCCGTCGGCTTTTCGGCTGCTCGCTATTATCAATCAAATTGCAGCCCCCTCTCAACTGCTCCCCTCCCCTCACCTTCCCCTCCTTCGCTCTTCCCCCTCTTTGCACGCACAATGACAACGACATTCTTTGTTGATTTATATAGCTGATGTCAAATATGACAACGCCAAGTCGACAAAAAGTCAACGCGCAGGGGCAACTGAGGTGGGGAAGAGCAAGAGGGAGGAGGAGGGAGGCATGTTTTGGGGGCCAGGCAAAATTTATGCCTTACTATGCACCGTTAACTCTGCACGGGGAAGAAGAAAAATCTTGTGGGTGTTTTGCGGCGACCCAATGAGAAAAACGTATGAACGCATCGCTGCAATAAATTCATGTTTTGTTCAAAATTTGAAAAAACACACAGAAGACATTTTTCACATTCAAATCATATTAAATAAAAACACATGTTTCTCTTTGCTGCTGCTGCTTCATCTTTGTGCACAATTGAACAAGCTGAAATCAATAGCCAAAAATTACAAAATAATGTTTAAGCACACTTACGGCTAAATTTTCAATTTGTCTCTCTCTCTAATCAGACTTTTGACTTGTGTGCCAAAAATGGAATTAAGTTTTCATTTATTGCCCAGCTTATTGAAAAACATTTCCTCGCATTTCTTTGCAACGATATTTCCATTGAATTTCACTCTCATGTGTGTGTGTGTGCGGTCAATGCAGGTCAAACTGTAATTATTGAAAAATAATTACTCAAACACACGCACACACACACACATGTTGTTGTTAGCAACATGTATAAACGTGTATATTTCAATTGAAGCCGCTTGACAACTTTGTGCACAATCACAGATCGACTTCAAAGTGCACATTTGAGTCTTTAATCTACATTGTAGTTGTGAATAGAAGCTGGCATGTTAAACAATTATTTTGACGGTTGAAGCATGTTCATTTCAATCGTATATTAAATAAATTACATAATTATTATACAAAAAGAAGCAGTCAAATAAATCGCGACATCCCAACTAAAAACATCAATTGAAAGATTCAAATTTAAAGCGCAGATACTTTGAGTAATAATTTAATTGCTTTAAAAGTAAAATAGTTCTACATAAAAACAAAATGTTCAGGAGTTAAAAATATCAAATGGTGGTAATTTAGAAACATAAGCTAAAATATGTATATATAAAAAAGCTAAAAGTAATAAATCAAATTACCAAAGATTCAATTGAGTTGTAGCCTAAATGATGCATTTTAGGTTCATTTTGTCACCATCAAACACAAGAAATTTAACAACCTTATCGGGAATACAAAGCTACAAAAGTAAGAAAGCAACAGTCGAGTGTGCCCGACTATGGGATACCCGTTTCCCATCTTCAGTAAATCATATTTCACAAATATACTACAAATATGCCGCAGAAAATATAAAAATATATCGAAGGCTTCTCAGAAGGCGTCATTTTACATACAACAAATCTTCTTAATAATAATTTCTACAATTTTGTTCTAATCGTAGTTATTAATATATGTATTTTTTATACCTTCTACCCTATGGGTAGCGGAAATAAAAATCTATAAAATCAAATGTGAAATACTTTACAAGAATAAGTATTTAAGTATAGTTTTTTTCTTTACTAGGCTATTACTTAACTTTATTTTAATAAAAATCGTGGCTATAGAATATGTATAATACAATAATTCCGGCAATTTGAATTTAAACAAATGCAAAATTAAATTAAACTATGCCAAAAAGAATCTTTCATTTTCTGCGTACATCTTTTGCAACACATTTTAAAAATAAATCTTAACTATGTATATTAACTAAATACCAACAAAATAGTTCCGCCAACTTAAGCTTTATACTGGATTCATTAAACAACTCAATCCTGAATGCACCTTAAGAAAAATCCAAACTGAAACGAAATTGAAAATACTCAATCATGACTATAAATCGCTGCTGAAGCAGCTATATCATTTACGTTAATAATAATTGAAGCACATCAGGAATTAATTGCCAATTTTACGGCTTTAATATTAATGCAAGCTCAAATTGTATGTAGGCATAACAAAATTCAAATGCCAATTGACTTTATGAATATTGCCAGCAGATTTGTTATCTCCAGCACTTAAAGACGCCTCGCCGCCAAAGCCGATCAAGCATATTTCGACTTTATGCAGCTTTCAGAGGAGTGCTTAGCATTTAAAACACTTTGCATTTGAAATGCATTGAAACCTGCGATGCAATGGCCTTGCCAATGCAACGAAATGAAAGCCAAAGTCTTAACAAATTTGTGGCATGCAATAAGCTGGACTTTTGATGGCAATAAACTTAAAACAAAGCATCTGATAAGCACCAAAAACACATGTCACATCGGCTACCGCAAAACCCGGCCGAGAGTTCGTTCAAGACCCGCTTAGATCTGAGTTAGTATGCGAACGAGTATTCGAATAAATGCATGAGTGTTTGAGTGTATTCACTGTGCTTTTTTTTTTGTTTTTGTTTTTGTCGCACTAATCTGGCCATCAAAACATATGTTCAGCATCGCCGTCTCCGTCTCCGTTGTTGTTATTGTTGTTGTTGGTTTGTTTGGCGGTGTTAACTATGCTCGTGTGTTGCCCCTCTTTCTACTCCAGCCCCCCTCTCCACACAATCTCTGTTTGAGCCTGGTCATAATTTTGTTGTTTAGGTTTTAAGCTCGCAAAGCAAATAATTGGATTTTAGTGGATTACTCTAGAGACTGGCAACGGCAACGGCAACGGCAACGACAACGGCACAAAAAAAAACTTAAACCGCTGCCAGCCGTCGCCTTGTTGCAGTTGCAACTGAATATTGGCTCTCGACTTTGACTTCGACTACGGCTCCGACGCTGTTGGCTATTGGCTTTCTATACCCGCTACCATTAGAGTAGAAGGGTATTATAGCTTTGTGCTGGCAGGAAATCTCAGAGAGTATAAGATATAGAGATATTCTATACTCGAACTTTTGCACATGCAATTAAAACTACAGTATTCATGATTAACGAAAACTTTGGTTGCGATTAGATACAAATTTGTATAGCAAAAAAAACGTCTGGTATGTTTTTCACTCTTTGGTATGAATGTAGTACTATATCAATATACCGAATATTGTCTTTGGTATATATTTTAGCATTGTTGCGATATATTAATTTGGTATATTTGTGTTTTTATTCAATTTGGTATATTTTCAACTCTATGGTATATTTTACTAATATACCGAACATGGTATATATTTTAGCATTTTTGCGATATATTAATTTGTTATGTTTTTTGTTTTGTTTTTTGTTTTGTTTTTATAAAAATGAAGTGGCGGGTATCTCATAGTCGAACACACTCGACTATATCTTTCCTACTTATTGCTGGTTGTTGTTGCTGCTGTTGCTTTAAGCCAGCCAGCAAGCACTCGTTGACATTTTACAATCAGGCAATGTACCTGTTTCGCTCCGCAATTCTTGTTTCGCTGCCAACAACGGCAGCAAATGCTGAGAAATAATAAAAATTGTTAGCTGTCACCTCGTTTCTGCATATTTTTCGTGGCCATCCTGCCAGAGCAGCGACAACGTCATAAAAGTCGCAGCACAGCTAGTCTCCAAACCCATTGCAACCCATTCCAAGCCATTCCAACCCATTGCATCCCATCCAGCTCAGCTCAGCTCAGTTCAGTTTGCGTCTTATCTATCAAGATGATGTTGTGCTGATGGCATGCCGGATAAGGCCGGGTAGCATCTGCCTTCGGGGCTGCTTTATCGGCTCAGCATCTTAATACACACTCTCACACACACACTCGCACACACTCATGTTGCACTCACTGGGGCTTCTGCCATAAAGCGCCACAGCAAGAGAGAGTGTCATAATTTTTATGTGGCCTCCGAGTGAGAAGCGCAAAGTCAGAAACGTTCTTGTTACCGAGAGACAGAGGTCTAAGGAAAATTGCTGATTGGCTTCGTTATCAGAGCGAGGACTGCGAGCTGCCCCCAAAACCAAAGGGAAAAATCATAAAAAAAAATATATATATGTATGTATATAAAACAAGTAAAACGAATAAGATGCGTTCGTCTCGTCTTGTGGCGAAATGTCTTAATCAGCGACTAGAGAGATGAAAAAAACACATCGAGGGAGAAAAAGGGCAGAGAAAGAAAGATAGAGAGACGAGGGTAAGGAAAAGTTTGGCATAAAATGTTTACAGTTTGGAAAGTCAGCGAAGCGCGTCCATTTAATTGTGGCCAACGAGTGGCAAAGATACTCGAGCACCAAATTTATGGCCAACCTGAAATCGCGCGTTATGCAATAAAAATAATTTCTCGTTGCTCAAAGAAGCGCGCCCCATGCGAAAAAAAACATAAGACAAATGTATAGAAAACTTACAGAATTCATTAAGTAAACAGAGAAGCAACAAAAAAAACGAAAAAACGGAGATAAAAAAGAGGCAGAGCGAGAGCGACGACTTAAACAGCCAAACAGTTTAATGATTCTATCTCACGACGTTTTTTTTTTTATGTTCTAGCCACTGGCCGTGCCACCCCCCACTTGCCTCCTTACCCTTGCCCCTTTCCCTGCCACAGATTCACCTTAAAAAAAAAACCAGCGCCAAGGCACTTCACTCTATGTGGCGTCATCAAAAACTTGAGCAATGTTGCGGCATGCACAAGGGACAAAAACTGCCAGAAAGTAAGAGAGAGAGAGACGGATAGAGCGAGGGAAGGGGAAAGGAAGAGCGAGATGGAGGCTGAGGCTGAGAAAAAAGCGCAGTATTTATTTTCTTTTTATGAGCACTTGTCAGCGATCCCATGTAGCGCCATCGTCAACACCCAACATCGAGGCAAAAACACGGCGTACAATGGCTGAGAATAGCTAAATAAGCGATCAGAAATAATAAGCTTAGATAAATGGCTAATATCAATAGAAAAAACAGATGAGGCAAATAAGCAGCAACGGGCAGCGGTTGTGTTGACAGAAATATGACAGAATTGGATTAGATTAACGGGATAGCAAATATGCTAAATTAACAAGCCATTATGATGCTAATTTTTATTGTTTATATACATCCTCGTTTTTTTTCAAAATTTTATCTCATGACAAACCTCAACTTTTATTGTTAGACAGCTGAACTTAGTAGAAATTCATTCGTTAGCATGAAATAATTTGCAACATGCTAAGGGGAATAATGATATTAGAATAACAAGTATTAACAATAAGGGCTAAACTGATCAGCAAACAGTTGAGATATTAATGTAGAAGAATTTGACTATATGAAAACTAAAACTAGATAAATATTATCTCCTTTATATAATGTACATTTAAGTTGATAGTATTACTTTCATATCCGTCATAAAAAATAGATAGATTGATATTTAAATTGATCAGAAATAGTTAGTTGGACTATAAAAACGAAATTAAAAATATTTACTTTCTAAATATCCTATGATAATATTACTATCGTATACTACTTTATTCATTTATATCTATTTTCTTCGGTTTATATTTTCTTATTAACATTTATGTTGGTTTAAATTACTCTCTTATCGGATATATATTTAGATATTATTAGCTAACAGCAAAATTGAAGATTGCATTTCGAGTCTAAGTTTCTGCTTAACACCTAATTTTTATATTTTTTGTATTTAAAGTCAAGCTTATACGATTAGAAAAAGTTAGATTGGATTATTTGGAGAAAGAGATTAAATGAAACGCGTTTAAAATTATACTTTTTCTGGATCTATATTTCAGCTGATTAACTTACATTTATAACCTTAAAATTTATCGCTAAAACCAAGCTTTTACAATCTGAAATAGTTCAATATTTCAAAAGATTTCAATATAAATTTCCGTTGCTTTCTTATTCTTAACATTCATTCATTCTTATTCATAACATTCATTTTTAAAAATTATTAAAATGATATATGCAGTTCGTTTATATAAAGAACAGATAAATCAAGTTATATTATATTATTTGCGATGACAGCAAGAAGTTAGCATCAGATTAGATGGCCGCGATATCATTAAGCTAAATGCAGGCAGACATTAGAATGCAAATGAAGTAGCTTGAAGTATAGATATCAACTCATCGTTTAACCCTTGCACTTGAGAACACCTGAGCTAGCTATTTATTCCACTGTAAGCCACATCAAGTTGCGGTGGCGGTGGCGGTGGCGCTGCAGCCATGACGTTTAGGCCACATTGCAGCAGCAGCAGCAGCAGCGGGTCACTTGCTCGCTTCGCTGCTCAGCGCCTAAACCTTTCCTCACTTCCCCCCCACCCCTTTTGGGCCACAAACAAAATATTGTATAAAAAGAAGAAGAAGAAGAAGTAAAACTACTCGCAGCGCGATAATTAAAATGTTTAATGGGCATCTTTAAAAATCATTTTACGCCGAATTTATGCGAGAGCACATAGAGGCAAACCGACACTTAAGAGCTCAACCAAAAACGAAAAAAAAAACACACACACACACACACTCAGAAAAATATATATAAAGAGAAGCAGCCGCCACAGGCAGCCAAAGAAACCCTAAGGTCTAAATAAATAAGAAACGAAAACCCGGCTAACTGAAACAATGGGGCGCTAATCTAATCAGCTAAACTATAAAATAAAAATACGAATAAAATTATACATGCAATTTCACTGAGCATGCGGTTCTTGGAAGCCGGAAGAGTTCTATTAAAGAACGTTTAACAATTCAAATGTAAAACCATTTAAAAAGCGTTGCTTGTAACAACAGCCCAACAAAAAAAAACTTGATGTCTTCTTAAGAAGAAGATGCGGATTAGTGGACCACATAGCGGGCCAAAAAACCCAACCAAAAAGACAGCAATACAAACTAATTTTCCAGCGCATTTAACACGTAAAGGAAAAACTTGTCGCGCTGCAATTTTGAGGATCACAGTCATCACAACAAAACCAAAACACACAACACTCAAAGTACTAAAGAGAGTGCAAAAAAAAAAACGTGAATGCAAATAATTATTGTATATGTTTAGGCAGGGCGGCGGCGCTCTCTTTCGGGAGGGGAGAATCAGCAAGAGGGGTTTACCCTCTGCAAAAAAAAAAGGGCCTAGAATCGAATTATCACCACATGAGGTCCTCCCGGGGCCGAACTTGCAACGCGCTCTCACGAAATCTACACGACTACATTTATTTGTATTTAATATTTTTATGTTGTTTGTGTTTTCTGTTCTACTGCTGCTGCTGCTGCCGCTGTGAACGGGGTGGCACGTCTGGGAAATCGGTTGCAGGCAGCGGCAAACACTAGTACTTGTAATCGGAAGAGCCGGCCACAGCGGGTGGCACTTGAAACTTCAGCGCCGCATCCAGAGCGCAATCCCTGAATGCGTTACAAATGCTCTCACGTTACACACACACACCCAAAACCCAAAAAACTCATGCAGCAACTGGTGCAGCAAAGGCCCTTTGCATGAGGCAACAGCAGCAGCAGTTGCGCCACACGTCGGTTTACACTTCAGCGTGTCCTGTTCCTCAACTCAACTCTCAGCTCTCAGCTCTCAGCTTGCCATATGCATTTCCGCCCTGAAAACTTCGACTCTATTCAGGTTTTCGACAGGAGCTCTGCCTCCTCATCGAGTTGTGTCCATGGAGTGGCCGCGAGAGTGGCCCAAGTGGCAGCAGCAAACGCCACGCCGCGCCGCCACTTGGCCACGATTTCGTTGTCTGTTATCAGCCACGTCTAAGTTGCAAAAAGCCACCACCAACAGCAATAGCTTCTCTTTTTTCTCTTTTAAAAGTGCCTACTTATCTATTGGCGTAATCAGAGGCTAAACAAAAATCTTGACTTTAATAAAATATCGTAGGGCTGGCTATCATAAGAGCTGCATCAGCAGCTGCTGCTGATGAAGAGCATGATGTTGCTGCTGCTGCTGCTGCAGTGGTTGCTGGTGATACTTTTGCTGCTGCTGGTGATGCTCACATGTGTCATAGCTTCGCACGCTTCAAGTGGGCAACGCCTCCGAAACAAGTGCAGGACAACAACGACAACGACAACAACAACCAGACAGCAGCAGCAGCAGCAACCAGAAGAGCAGTGAACGATGCGGTTAACCAAGGCAGTCAACCGGGTCGAGTTCTTGTTTTTGGGATCGCACTCGCAACGGGATCGAGTCGAGTTCCGAGTTCGCGTTATGTTGGGATTGATGTGCGCCGTGTGCTGTGTGAAATAGTTGTTGTTGTTGCTGTTGTTGTTGCTGTTGTTGTCTGGGGCAACACTCAGAAGCCAAAACAGCGACAACGACAACGACAACAACACATCAACAAGCTGACGCTTGGAGCTGACACTGCAATTGCTGGTCACACTTTGTATAAGTGTATATGTGTGTGTGTGTGTGCGAGTGTGTGTGTGTGTGAGAGTATCAGATTTCGAAGCGCTCGAAAACATAATCATATATTAGGCGTTGTCACTTTGACATTTCGCCTGCTCTTTTACATGGCAATAATCATAATTCATTTTTCTCTCGCACTCGCTCTCGCTGCTCGCTGCTGGGCTGAAGGCACAAAAAAGGGGGCGTGGCAGGTTGAGAGGGGGAGCTCAGAATGAAATAAAGTGCCACAGCGAAATGAAGGCATCGCCGGCTGCTGCTGCTGCTGCTGTGGCTGCTGCTGCTGTGGTTGCTGCTGCTTCTCGTCGTCGTCGTCTGAAACAGTTTTATGAGTTGGTAGCAGGCAAAGCGTCGCCGTTTGTTGCCGTCGAGTCGCATGATGTTGACGCTGCCTCTGCTGCATCCATGTTTAATATTATTTATGGGGCACAAGGTATCTCTCCTCTGCTGCCGCTGCTGCCACAGTGAAAGATCGAGTGAGAGTCTGGGACACTCCGTTTGTGACTCCAACTGTATCTGAAGAATATCTCGCAAGTGTTTTGCCCGGCGACAAGTTGTGTGCGACAAACCGAAATGTGAATGTGAGTGTGACAAAAATCTCGGCGTCACATCCCAAATCATTTTCAACGAAAATGCAAATGGGAGCCAAAGGAGGCAAGCACATCGTCGCGGGGCATGCCACAAAAGTGCGCTATATAAATATGATAAATTTATATGGAATTGTTTTGTGTGTTCAGCTCGTCTGCAGTTTTTATTTTAGCCCCAAACGACAGCGATGTGCGAATGAGGCTGTTGAGCGAAGTTGAAGTTGAAGTTGGAGTCGGAGTCGGAGTGAAATGCGCCAATTATTTTGATTAATGTCAAAGAAATCGCGTGTTGCGCGTATTTGATGTTGTTTCTCCTTTTTGCCACACTCTTGACTTGGCAATGGATGTGGCACTCTCGATGTGTCTGTCCAGGGTCATCATTATTTGGCACGAAATCGACAAAACACCCCAATGATTATGACTGATGTTGGTAATCTTTGATCTGTCATTTGCGAAAAGTGAAAACAGTAGCCACGAACCTCGAAGAACTGACGTTAAAGATGATGTTTGCTGAGACGATGACGTTGCCGTTGCCATTGAGGACGGAGGATGACGATGAGTGGGCGTTTTGTTAACCGATCTATTGTGCCACTCTCTTGCTTCTCTCTGAGCTGAGACTGCGTCTCTCAGCCAACTTCCTGAGCAAACATGTTATTAGGCTGCGACTGAGGCACCATAATTTCTTGGCCCTGGGCTCTGCCGAGATTATTGCCCCAAACAAATAGGCTTCGATTTTTGTTAATATCATGCCATATAATTGTGTGCATAAGTAGTTGTCGAGTTCAAAGGCAACAAAAGCCAAGAATGTTTCGGGGTTACACTTGCTCACATTCTGGCACAAAGCCAGCGGAAATTGATTCACTAACTGTGAAAGTAGTTCACAAATTTTGTATATCAAAGTATTTCTAATAGTTCCACAAACGTTTATAGGTCTTTATGATGATGGACAGACAGAAAGACAGACATAAATAACATACAATTCAAGTTCAAGTTATTAACTTTAATAGTTGCCTTTAAGTGTTCCTTTCAGGTAGTGATCATGTTTTAAAATGTTAATAATGATAATGTTTAAAGGCGTTAAAGCAGTTTACATAACTTACTTTAAAAATTGCACAAATATAGACTGGCAATCAGTGAACAGTTTTTCATAAAATGCAATATGCTTAAAATTGTCTTAAGAATATTTGTGATTTATCAGACTGATCTACAATAATAATTAAACTTGAACTTCTTCTGCATATGAGAACTACATTTATAAATCAATAATTTTTGAAATTAAAGTGCGAGGCAATAAAGAAATAGTATAAACGAATAATTCACGTTTGTGATGTACACAATTTATCTGTAAATGAAAGTGATTTGTAACGCAGTACTTAATTTAAATACTATTTTCATAAATTAAGCATAATTTGCTGACTGCTCGAGTACTTTACTCAGACTTAATGGATATATTACATCAATAATTAACCAGCTTCTAATTCTCAAAATTAATTCAAACTATTCTGCATTTGGTGTCGTTAATAATTGACGTATTACAGTTCATTTGTTTTTAATTTTGTATTATTTTCGATTTTAATTTCTGTCTATTTTTGTTGTTAATAAACGACGTAAACATATTCTCAATTATTGCATGATTCGTTAACTCAGAAATTGATTCTACATAACCTTGTTTTGTTAATTTTTATAAATAATTGACAGGAGGCAACGAAATTCTTTTTAATAATTATTAATAATAATTATTATTATTGCAAAAGTTTGATATTTACAGCAAACTTCTTTATCAATAAAGAATTGCAAAGTTGAATGTTTTTTGATTGACATTCTTTATTCTCTATTTATTCAATATTCTTTTTTTAAGATCGAAAAGTTCTTACATTAAGTTTTGCAATCTTCATTAAGATCTAGAATAAAACATTCTTAAAGATTTTAAAAAATAAGATTTTTCAATTTTAAATAAGATTTTTTCAATCTTAAATGCAAATTTAGCATAATAATCTTTATTGAAGATTATTCAAACCTACAATTTTTATTTCAAGAGTGTGTTTTTTCAGGTTCGAATAAATCTTTAATCAAGATTCTACTTCTTATGCCTTGTTTATAAAATACATGATTAATAATAATTTCCAAATTTATTAATAATTTCCCACTTAATACACAATATTATTATTTTCTTGACGTTACTAAAATAATAATTTATATTCTTCGATGAAATTTGTAGTCTTCTAAGCGATTCCAATTTTTTTTTTTTTTGTTTCTGCAAATCAACTAATCAAATCAACTTTTGCACTTGCAGTTTTTTTGGTACTCGCCGCTGTTCCCGCTGCCTGGCCTCCATAAGCTCCAACGAGCTGGTGATGCGGGCCCGCAACCTTGTCTTTCATGTCAACTGCTTCTGCTGCACCGTTTGCCACACTCCGCTGACCAAGGGTGATCAATATGGGATCATCGATGCGCACATCTATTGCAGGTAAGTTCAGAGTTCAGACTTTTAAATTGAAGATACGATTTTCAATTGATTTCAAATCCGAATAGAACACACTATAGCATAGCGAGGGAGGGAGACGCTGCATCGTCGAGCATGAGTGCCACATATCCGTATAGCACGCAATTTGGATCGCCGCACAACGATTCGTCGAGTCCGCACTCGGATCCCAGTCGCAGTATTGTTCCTACGGGCATCTTTGTGCCCACATCGCATGTCATAACCGGACTGCCGCAGCCGGCGCGTCAAAAGGGCAGACCGCGTAAGCGCAAGCCCAAGGATATCGAGGCATTCACAGCGAATATAGGTAGGTTGTAAATACCACAACAAGTATAGAAAGCTACAGTCGAGTGTGCTCGACGATGAGATACCCGCTACTCATTTTGAATAAAATATTGCGGTATTATTTTCAAAATATACCGAAAATACTACAAAAATATTAAAAATATACCAAACGGTATATTTGTTATATTGATACTGTGCCATATTCAAAATATACCATGGCAAAATATACTAGATTGTCAGCTAAAGCAACTAAGACCCCTAGTAAATATGCGTTTTTCCCATACAAAAGTATTTCTTTAATAACTTCCACAATTTTTATCTGATCGCATCCAAATTTTCAGTAATCATAAATACTCTAGTAATTGTTGTACGCACCAAAATTCGTTGCACTAGATTTAAAATTACGCTTGCTATTCGATTTTTTTGATTTTCGGGGGCGGCAGTGGGCGTGGCCACAATTTGAAACAAACTTGATCTGCGTACAAACATAACAAATGGTGTCGAATAAAAATTATAGCTCTATCTCTTATAGTCTCTGAGATCCAGTGTTTCATACGTACAGACGGACAGACAGACATGGCTAGATCGTCTCGGCTGTTAATGCTGATCAAGAATATATATACTTAATAGGGTCGGAGATGCCTCCTTCTACCTGTTACATATATTGCCTGTCGGCACAAAGTTATAATACCCTTCTACCCTATGGGTAGCGGGTATAAAAAGTGGCCATAAAAAGAAACCTGCTTAATGGCATGCAACCTGAAGCTGTGTTAGCTGTGTTGTAGTTGAACCTGGTTCAAACTGGCGCCAGTGCAGCGAACCAAAAGTTTTTACGAGTATTCCTTTACGAGCTTCAAAAAACCGCATGTTCGAGTCGTAAATCGAAACATTTGTGCTCAGGCTGTAAAAGTCGCGAACTGCATAACAACTGAATGTGATTTTTGTTTTTTGGACAGATCTCAACACGGAGTATGTGGACTTTGGGCGCGGCTCACACATGAGCGCCTCATCGCGGACCAAACGAATGCGCACCTCGTTCAAGCATCATCAGCTGCGCACCATGAAGTCCTATTTTGCAATCAATCACAATCCCGATGCCAAGGATCTGAAGCAATTGTCGCAGAAAACGGGTTTACCAAAGAGAGTCCTACAGGTGAGCCAAAGCGCCTCAACACTCATAACTAACACTCAACACTCTTCATGTTTTGTGGCAGGTTTGGTTTCAGAATGCGCGAGCCAAATGGCGTCGCATGATGATGAAGCAAGATGGCAGCGGCATGCTGGAGAAGGGCGATGGCACATTGGACCTGGATAGCATTTCGGTGCACAGTCCCTCATCGTTTATGCTGGGCGGTGCGAACAGCACGCCGCCCCACAATCTTGACTAACAGCTGCTCAGGGAGAGGGAGCAACAACAGCAACAGTCGCAGCAGCAGCAATCACAGCAGCAATCACAGCAGCAGCAACAGCATCGCAACATTGACTCCAGCAATGTGAACACTAACGCCTCCAACTCCAATTCCACCTCCAATTCGAATGCCACCAGCGTATCCGCCTCTGCCACAGCAACAGCCACAGCAACGGCAGCGGTTGCTGCTGCAGCTGCTGCCTACGCAATTGAGTTGCAACTGCTGCACGCATCGAGTGGCAACAACGGATGTTGCTCGCCGGCGCTGCTCTCGTTGGCGGACCTGTTGAATGGCACTGACGATTAGTCAGTTGAACTCGTACTTGGCCACAAAATACTCAAACACTAGAGAGAGAGAGAGAGAGAGAGACAGAGAGACACCATACATTACATCAATATGTACATCACATATTTACATACATACAAAAGCACACACACACACAAACGCCTAGAGAATGTTGTTTAGACGGGCTGCCTCAAGTTTGCTGTTTGCATTAAGTATTTTTGTAGTTGCTTCTAGCCATTCAGACAGTCAATCAATCAATCAATCAATCAATCAGTCAGTCGGTCAGACCTTGAGATTGATTTTGAGAGCTAACGATTAACGATTTAAAAACAAGAACTCCTCCAAGCAGCTTCTCCTCCATCCTCTTTATCGAGTAGCAGTGTCTGAGATCAGATCTTATGCACCCCTCAAAAATGTTGTTTCTATTTCTATCGTTCATTTGTAAATATGTACTAGAACCTTAGTAATTGCTTACAAGAAATTATTGTTAATACTTATACTATATATTATATAGTATATATACATATGCAGATATATATGTATACACACATGCATACATACATACATATATATATATTGTATATCTACCATACACATTAAATAAACAAATCTAATATATAAATTTCATATTTATTGCCCAAATTATATAGTTAGAGATGAATTTAGTTTAACGAAGCGATCTATATATATATATAAATATATATATTATTATTATCTGTCGTAGTATTACGCTAATTTACTTGCTTCGATCCACACATGATGAGACGCTGAAATATGAAATTATATTAAATGAATCGAGATCAAGTTATGATGAGCAATGGAAAAATGCAATTGAAGCAAAGTGAATAACAGAAATTTGTACTTACAAATAGATTAACCATAAGTCGTACCATAGAAGCCAAATAAAAGCGATTAAAAAAATACATAAATCTTTTTTCTTTAATTTACATTTAGTTTGGGAAGTTTTCTCCGTTGCATTTTCAAGAAATTCACATTTCCACTCATGTTTCACAACAATTAACATTTGAGTGAATGTTAATTCACTTTGAGCAACAACAACTGTTAACATCATGAACTTAACAGTTAATGATAACATTTTTACTCAAGAGCGTCTCACTCAATGACAGCACTGTTAATTGTATGAGCCACAAGCAAGCAGTGCACTGCTTGAAGGGTTGATTTCACTGCCCTGTTAGTCATGATTTATCTTTGGAATTCACGCAATGATTTTATTAATAAATTGATTCTATTTCCGCTTGATAAAAATAAAATAATTATAATGCTGTGACCTAATTCCACTTTTGCTTAATAGTCGGAATTTTTGATTACGCATTTCTATTAATAGCTTAAATAAAAAAATGCCCAGGTAGGTGAAAAATAATTTATTACAAAACATTAAAAATTAATAGAGAGTGAGATTGTTTTTTTTTAATCATTTTTTTGCTTTTACTTGCATTATAACTTACAAATTATTAAATCTCAATACATGTAGCTAATATGCCAAAAAATATATATTTGTATAATTTAGATTCTTTTACGTTGCGTTCACAAAATTTGAATATGTAATACAAAAGTTTCGTTTTTTTGTCTTGTTTAGTTTTTGTTTTGTTTTCTTGGTTTTTTGCATTAGTTGTACTTAAATTGCTATTACAATTACACAAAAATAAATGTCTTTTATAAATTATGTGTATGTGTTTGTGTGAGTGTGTGTAAAAAATTACAAATTAATGTTGTTCAAAGTGCACAGCAAAATGATTTAACGAGCAAAAAACACGTAGATAAGGCAAACTTTATAAACAATTTACAACGAACCGCTAACGATGATAACTATATAATTTGAGTTTGATTGGTTGTATTTGTATCTTTTGTCTAATCAATGGACACAAGAGCTTATAGTCTTGCTAACTTGTTGCGGCCGTTAAATGTTGTTTTTGGATCTCATGTTGTTGATGTTGTTGTTGTTATTTTTATTGTTGTGACAATAGGTGACACCTTGTGACACTTTTGGATTAAATTATTATGCGATATATTAAAAGCTCCACACCGTGTGAATATATATATATTTTTTAGTTGGGACTAGTTAAGGATTAATTCAACTAGAAATTTCTAAGTTTTCTTTTTTGTTTTTGTTTCTTTCGTTGAAGTGTGTATGAGTCAGTGAGTGAGTGTGTGTTATGTATGTATGTATGTATGTAGTGTGTCTGTGAGTTAATCTAAATATATAACTAGAGAGCATGTGTGTGCATTGCTTATTGCAGACAAACAAAATGCAGTCAGCAGCACGATTCAGCTGCTGTTCTTAACGGCAATGTTAACAGTATCACCGATTGTTGTTGCCTGCACTTCAGCAGCATTAGGATCTCCATTACTAACAACATTAACAGCTGCTCCATTACCAACAACATCAACAGCTCCATTACCAACACCAACATCAGCCTTTGCAGCATCCCCATCACCATTGTCCGCAGCGGCTGCGGCTGCGGCAGCGGCGGCCAAAGCCTCACGACGCTGACGTTTCATTTCCATCAATTGCTTGCGTTGCGCCTCACGCTTCATAGCAGCCACCGAATTGGATGCAGGTGGTTTCGAGCTATTACCAGTAGCGCCTCCTGCCGCCAAATTGCCGCCGCCAGAGCCGCTTGTTGTTTTCGATTTCAGATTGCCAGTCTTTGGAGTTTTTGTTGATTTAAGCGGCGTTGTGTCCGCCGCCTTTGGTGGCTCGATAACACGCTGTAAGCAAATGAATGCGTATTAAAACAGATGATTATTGCAGCGGTTTTGGGTCGATGATGACTCACGTGCCAATCGTTGCTCTTTAATTGCTCAATATCAGCGAATATGGAATCCACATGCGTCACCTGCAAGTACACCATATCCCAGAAGCCTTGCAAATCATCGATTGTGGTCGGAAACGCATCTTCCGGCGACCGATTCAAATTGTTGTGACACAGACCTGCAAAGAGGTGTCAACATTCAATTAGCACATTCAAATCTTTGGCAATTTGTATGAGATTTACCCTCGAATTGTTTCATTTTCTGTGAGACCAGCAGACGCGCCTTGCCCGAGGCGGAACGGAGTAGACCAAAAGTGTCCTCTGTGATATCAGGATTGTTCTGCAAAAGTTTCCGAGTTTTAGTTTTAACTAATAACGAGATTACTTGGCATACTCACAGTCAAGGCATCGATATACTTCTCAGCTACGGCGGCCAGCGCAAGCAGACGAACCTGTTCGTCTTTGAGTATTTTCAGAAAATAGTTACCATCCTTCTCCACTGCCACAGGCTGTGCAACAGGGACAGCAGGGACAGGGACAGCAGCGACAGCAACCGCGACAACTTCAACTTGTGGGGTGGATGGTTTCACAATCAGCTCAATCTTGGTGGTGCTGTTGTACTCCTCGGAGCTCAGTTGTGGCTGCTTGATTGGCTCATGATCCACCACATCCACATTTGTCGTTGTCGCTGGCAATTTGATGCCATTCGTTGCGGGCAGCGGCACCTCGGGCGCCGGCGATGTGCGCGGCACACTGCGTTTGGGCGAAACCGTTGGCAACTGGGCGCGAAACTCGTGACTCAAGTGTCTGAATACAGGCAAATCCACATCACCATTGTGGCCAGTTGTTGCCGCTGCCGCTGCCGCCGCCGCCGCTGACGTCTCCAATTGCAATTGCGAGCGTGCCGTCGCCGTTTGCGTGCAATTATTTTGCAACTTCTTGCGGAATTCACCGTAGTCTTTGCTGGGCGAGAGCTGCTTAAATTTACGCGACAGCTCCGTGCTCTGCGGTGGCACATCGAGTTCATGCTGCAGATATTGCATTTTCTTCTGCCTGGCCACTGGTGACAAACTGGAGCTATGCTTTTTGGGACTGTAGAAGCCCTGCGCTAATGCGCCCGGTCCATAGAGACGCTCGACACGCTGCTGAATAAAGCTGCTGGTCGTTGAGGTGCCATGCGATTTATCGCCAGCCGCACCATTGCTATATAAATGATCGCCATTCTCCAGCAAGCCATTGCTGTGATTGTTATTATTATTGTTGTTGTTATTGTTGTGGGCCTCGTTGATGAGTGTTGTGTATTTGTTGGCTGTGTTGCTGGCAGCCGTGATGGGTTGCTTCGTGTGTATGGGCATCGTGTGTAGCACCGGCGCTGCCAGCGAATTGCTGCGCTTGCAATACTGCAGACTGCTGGTCGAGGGGCGTATGGGCGAGACTTCGCGCGATTTATTAATATCCTGGCGTATCTTGGAATCGTAAGTGGTCAGATTGGAGTAGCCGTTGACGCAGCAGGCTAAATTCAGATAGCTCGGCTTCTTCTCAACGGCATCCACAACAAGACTGTTGTTGCTGCTGATGATGTTGTTGATGTTGTTGTGCTCCAATGATGGAACAGTCGACTCATCGACTGCAACAGCAACAGCGGCGTTGTTGTCGTCGTCGTCGTTGTTAGCTGGCGGTGACAGCACCATGCGCACTCCACCCGTCCTCGTCGTTCCGTCCAGATTGACGTAGGCGGCGCTGCTTGCGGTTATCGCGGTTCGCTGCGGCTGCGGCTGCAGCGGGGAACGCAACGTGCAACGCTCACGTATATTGGCCGTAAACTCACGCGTTATGTCCTTCACCGAGATGGGCGTTGGAAAGTTCAAACTGCCGCTGGTATCTGTGAATTTACAATGTGAAATGATTATTTAATTCCGCAAGCAAAAGTTTTTTGGCAATGCAAATTGGACAAACCCGAATATAACAATAACAACAACGCCAGCAGAAGCAGCAGCAAACAAAATTAAAAAGAAATCGAAACAGAAACAGAAACAAAAACAAAAGTGTGGTAACAGAAACAGAAAAAAAAAGAGAAAAATAAAAGAGTAGAGTTGACAACACTTTTACGTTAGTTTTTTTTTTTTGTGGTTAGGTGTGCGCCACATTAACATGTGTGTGCGTGTGTGTGCTTTGATGATTGCTATACCTGATATATCGGATGAATCGGCATCAACATCTAGTGAGCAGCTGCCAATGGAATCCAAGCTGCGATCCATGAGAGGAATTTTATCGGCTGCTGTTTTGATTGATCGAGAGTATTTGTTTTTGATGATTTTACGTACATTTACACATTCACAATTAATTTGATATCTACTCGTACAAAATGAATACAAATTGAACAAAAATTATTACAAACTAAAAACTAGACAACAAAACTTGACTTCCGTCTGAAGGCAGTGAATAAAGCTCAGCTAAAGCGATCAAAAAATGAACGCCCACTTTTGTTTATTTTTGTGCACTGGACAAAACAAGGGGAAATGCAATAATTCGTAATCATGAAGAAGGAAAAGAGAAACAACAACAGCTACAACAACATAAAAGAGATATACGATACATAATGAAATAAACAAAACAACTGAGCAAATGCCAAATGGGCGATTGCTTTATAATAATTATTTGCCATTTATGCAAAAGCGGAAACTCTGGAGGGGAGCAACAACAACAGAAACAGAGGCCAGACTGCAGATCAGTTGGTTCGTTAGCTCGTTTTGGACACTGCCAAGGCGACAAACTGAACAACTGTCTTTCTCTCTCTTTCTCGCTCTCTGTGTGTGTGTGTGTGTGAGGGTGGGAGGCAAAGCAGACAGAAGACTAAAAACAACAACACACTCAGTTAAGCACTGCAGAGGCTGAAAGCTCTTTTTAAGCTGCGCGCTATTGGAGATCAGTTGTTATTGTTGTTGCTACATTGTTTTGCTCTTCTTTGGCATTCTCTGCTTCTTATTTACGCCATATTTGTTGTTGTTGCTGTAGTTGGTGCTAAGTCGGCAAGCTTGAAAGCTGGGAGCAGCTCTAACGGCACCCAACTGACGTCTACATTTCCAGTTCCGCTTTGCTAACTTTTCGCCGTTATTGTTGTTGTTGTTTGTCTTGAACCAAATTTGTTCTTTCTACGTCTAATTCCCATAACATGAGACAACTTGGAACTAATTACACAAACAAATAATTGGCAGCAACAGCGCCCCAGGCAGCAAAACTCCGGCGCATAACAACAACAACAACAAAAACGCCAACTATTTATAATCCGGGCGCAGAGCAGTGACACTAAAAGGGGAGAGCGGAAGAAAAAGCGAACAAAAAAGTGGGCAACACGTTAAACGGAATGCCAGCCAAAGAAGAAGTCACAGAAAACATGACTATGTCGCTCGACAGCGCAGCAGCAGCGGCCGTAGCGGCGTTCGCTGGTATTTGGAGTCAACAGCCAAGAACAACAACAACAAGAACTACAAGCCAGAAGAGAGCGGCACGCAATATGTTCTATTTTAGTCGCTGAAATTTATTATAATGACTTTATAAAACGAATACACTGCTCGCAGTTAAATTATCTGGCACAAAATAAGGCCAAGTCCTTTCCAATTGGAAGTGCGCTGTCAGATCGAACGAAATATGCAGATTTATCATAAAAATTATTTAGTCATAGACAGGCACACACTCACATACAAACATAAAACACGCACACAGTCACAGATTTATAAATGCAAACGCCACACATACACGAAACGAAACCAAACGAGAGATGACAGCACTGCAGCAGCGCAGTTCACAATTGTATATATGGAAAACGGTACACGCACTCACAGACACGACCATGTAATTAATTAATAAACAAGGAACACCCACACACCTCTACCGCTCCTTCGCCAAACTGCTGTTGTTGATGTTGTATGATTATTGAAGCGTATATCAGCTTTGTGACATAATTTTATTATTGCAATTAAAACTCGCGAGAATGTCTTCACTACTGCAGCGTTTGCGCCGTATGCGTGACCGCAACTTCAATTTCAAAATATACCAATTTGCACTCAAATTATACCGTTTCCGCAATGCAATTGACAATATTATTACTAAGCTGGTAACATTGTTCCCAGTGGTGAGAGAACATGTCTGTATGTTGGCGCAATCTTTGAATCATCTAGTTATTACTTGTTTTCTCTTCAAAGTCTAAAGGTTATATTACAAAATATTAATTAAGGTACAAGTTATACAAATTAATGAAGACTGATAGCATAGACGTCCAAGTTTCGGTAAAAAAAATACCAAATCTGATTTTAAAGATTAAACTTCAAATAAGTAAAAGATTATTTAAATGTCAATAATTATTTCATTGGAATATATACAAATATTTATTTTTGTATAAGCAAAATACATTTGTTAAATTAATAATTTATTTCTGATAAATTTCTAATGTAGTAATTTATTTATTTGGTATATATTAACGGTCACGTTCCGGCCACACAGTTTATATTGCTATTTCACTTTTGGGCTCTCTCCCAATATTAAACTTGTTGACTCTCTCTCAGCAGGCCGACCCTCTCCGTAACAAGAAATTGTTTTCTTTTGCACTTGCTATACGTTCTTCCCGCATTCGCACGTTAAAAGCCGGATCGGAAAGACGTCTGGAATTTGTTGTTTGCGCCAATTAAAGTCACAGGAATTTAAGTAGTAATAGTACGTGTTACTTATCTTTGTTGCTACCATAAAAAGTGTGTGTTTAAAAATGGCAGAGCTTTCAAATGAATTAAAGCAGTTGTTCGAGTAAGTAAAATAGCCGCTAATATTTATCTATGCATGTGTGTGTGTGTGTGTTCTCGTCTGATGGGAGATTGATGTGGTGGGATGACGTTGCGTTGGGTGCATACGTTCACCAACACATTTGCAAGCATCCCATATAAGTATGCGTATGTGTGTATGCTCATATATGTGTATCCTGCTTATCGGTAACTTGTTTATGGTAAATAAATGTCAACTCACATTTATGCTTGATAATAAGGGCCGCAACGTCTGCGAGTGATAACGAGTTGTCAAGCCTCAAAATAAAAATGCACGCCCCATTCATGTATTGAATTAAAAATTGCAATTTCACAAATCAGCTGCACTTGATTTTCATTATTATTATTAATTGCAAAAAGCAGCCGCAATGAAAAGGCGTTTCTTTTTTTCTTCTTTCTTCTGCACATAACCTATTGTCGCCTTTCTTTGTCAATAAGAATGGAAAAAACAAGATGGAACAAGATCAAGAAGAACTGTTCTTGCGAATTTCAAATGCTCTTTCAAAAATTGTTTGCAATAAAGAGTGAGATTATGGGAATTTCCTTTAAAAATCCAACTAGACCATTGAATTAATTATCAAAATTAATAAATTTAGCTGATTTACAGAAAATTATAAAAATGTATATATATTAATTTATTATGGTGTCTGAAACAAAGGATTTGAAAGCTTTTTATTGTGATTTTATGATTTTGGATATTTTTATTACATTATTTTTGATTTTTTGACCAATTTCTATAGTTTTTGTATATATAGTAAGGAAACTATTTTTCATACAGAACTTTGTTATTCATAAAAAATTCTATTATAATCACTCCAAAAACAAAACATTTTTTAAAAAAATGTACCACTACAAAGGTATATTGAAATATGCTCGGTATTATTTAATTAAGTATTTTGTTGTGCGAACGATCCCATTTGGAAATTCCCATATATGCACGTTTTCCTTGCTGATAATAACTGCATATCAATTAGGTTTTCCGATAAGACTACAAACTAATATCGGTTAACCACACGTATCATAAATTTCCAGCATAGTTATTGTTCTGTATGTTTTTATCAGTGACATTACCACAAGATGATCTACATAGCACAACCATAAAACTAATCGACTTGACCACAATAGGTTCGTCAACGGAAAGAAGGCTGATTACATCGAGACCCTGAAGACTGCAGTCGCCATACAATCGGTGTCCGCATGGCCAGAGAAGCGAGGCGAGATCGATCGCATGGTCGACTGGACAGCTGACAAGTTGAAGGCTCTTGGCACCGAGATCGAGTTGGTTGATCTGGGTAAACAGACGCTTCCCAATGGACAGGAGCTTCCGCTGCCTAAGGCGCTGCTGGGCACACTGGGCAAGGATAAGACGAAGAAGACTGTGCTGGTCTACGGTCACTTGGATGTGCAGCCCGCACTCAAGGAGGATGGCTGGGATACCGAACCCTTTGAGCTCACCGAAATCGATGGTAAACTCTATGGCCGCGGCTCGACCGATGATAAAGGACCTGTGCTATGCTGGATTCATGCCATCGAAGCGTACAACAAGTTGAACATTCCGCTGCCATTGAACATCAAGTTTGTTTTTGAGGGCATGGAGGAGAGCGGCAGCGAGGGATTGGATGAGTTGTTGATGGCGCGCAAGGACGATTTCCTGTCCGATGTGGACTTTGTGTGCATCTCCGACAACTATTGGCTGGGCAAGAAGCGTCCCTGCCTCACCTATGGATTGCGTGGTCTTGCCTACTTCCAGGTGGAGATCGAGTGCGCCAAGAAGGATCTGCACAGCGGCGTCTTTGGCGGCACCGTGCACGAGGCAATGCCTGATCTCTGCTACATTTTGAGCACTCTGGTTGATAAGGACACCAACATTCTCATTCCTGGTGTCAATCGTGATGTAAGTGCAGATTTGTCGTACTTTGTATTGCATGTTGCTAAGGTCTCGTGATTTAATTTTATTCTTTTAGGTTGCTCCCCAATTAAAGAACGAGGAAGAAATCTACAAAAACATCGACTTTGAAGTGGACGAATACAAGTTAGTTGCTTAATCTAATCATAGAGTGGCATTATAAATTATTTACTCTTTACTAATCTTATGCTTGCGCTCGCTCTCTTTTAGGAAAGACGTTGGCACCGAACACCTGCCCCACAACAGCGAGAAGACCCGACTTCTGCAGGCCAGATGGCGTTATCCCAGTCTCTCGATTCACGGCATCGAAGGTGCTTTCTACGAGCCTGGAGCGAAGACTGTCATTCCCAAGAAGGTCATTGGCAAGTTCTCAATTCGCTTGGTGCCCAACCAGGATCCCAAGCACATCGAGGAATGCGTTGTCAAGTACATCAACGACAAGTGGGCTGAGCGTGGCTCCCCAAACCAGATTAAGGTCTTTAATCCTTTTAGAATTATTCCCAAGTATCGTTTTACTGACTGTATTTAACCGTAGGTTGTCATGTTGTCCGCTGGCAAACCCTGGACTGAGGATCCCAATCATCCACACTACGAGGCCGCCAAGCGTGCGGTGAAACACGTCTTCAATGTCGAGCCTGACATGACCCGCGAGGGTGGCTCGATTCCAGTGACTCTGACGCTGCAGGAGGCCACAGGCAAAAACGTCATTCTGGTGCCCGTCGGTGCCTGCGATGATGGCGCTCACTCGCAAAACGAGAAGATCGATATCTACAACTACATTGAAGGAGTAAGTTGCGCCTTTTCTTTTTCTAATGGTTAAACATGCTAATGACTGATTAATTTCTGTTTCAGACTAAACTATTGGGTGCCTATTTGCACGAAGTGGGCAAATTGTAGAGCGGATTTCACAGGATCAAATCCTAAGCTTACATCACGATGAAACATCACAAAAGCTAGACATTCTAATTGATACACATAACACACAATTAATCCTTGAAAACTTTTTTACTAAATACGTTTTGTATTCAACAAGTGAATAAATATTAACAAACTGCACTTGAATGATTATTGGCTATTTAATCTGTCCAGGAATCACCGTATTTATTCTTCTTGCCACTTCCAATTGGAGCATTTTGATCCTGAGAAGGCAAATCGACAATTGCCCGCTGCGGCTGCTGGGCTGGTGCTTCATATGGCCGTGAGTAGGGACTCTGCTGACGCTTCAAATACTCGTCGCGATTCTTTTTACGCAGATCCTCATAGGATTCACCTGGCTTGGCCGGCTCCAATGGCAATTCCGTGTCCACCAAAGTGCTGGCAGCTGTCATAAAACAAGACTGTGTAAATTTCATAAAAATAAAGTACATTTATGTTTGCTTACAGTCCAGAGTGGGTCTATAGATGTCATCCAGGCCGGACAATGATGGTCGCGAGTCCGTGTCCAAGTTCAAAGCTGTATTTCGAGACGGCTGGAATCCCTCATCAGTGTAGACATCAGCGGAGCTTGGCGTGAAGGGGGCCAGAGTGAATGCTCTGCCCAGATTCTCATCTGGTGTAATGGTGCTAATTACACCGCCGCCCTGTCTGCGTTGTCGTAGTATTTCACCCAATCGTGAATTGGGCAACCGCATTATTTTCTCAGCACATTTCTGCTGATAACTGAACTTGCCCACAAAGTAGCCCAGAATGACACCCAGGACCACTTTGGGCACAGCTCCGTATTTGCCATTGCCTTGAATGTAGCCATTCTTAACGCCAAAATAGGCCAACAGTCCCAATCCCGTGCCGAAGGGTAGTGATCGCTGGACAAATGATTCCTGGTTGCATTCACGTAACGCCTTCAGTTCATCGGGACTGAAGTTGTAGTCTGCCTGGAAGAGACATGATCAGTAGTTGTTATATTGCTGACTACTATTTATAATTACCAGTGGATGCTGATTGGGTGGAGGCTGTTGCCTATTTCCGTCGTTTAATGGTAAATCCATGATAAATGATTAAAATTTCTAAAAGTATCACGAAATTGCAGCAGCCGGCGATTTCGGCAGCGTGACCGTACTTGAAATTTCAAAATATACCACATTAATTCACAAAATATACTATAACGGCTCGCATTTTATTTAATACAAAAATACTACCAAGGCTTTGAAATGTAAATCAATGTCACAAAATTAAACATCTCATTTTTATTGTTTTGTATATGCTTTTCTTAAAATATTAGTAAAATTAGATGAAAAGAACTGATATATTATGATATATTATATATTATGTCTCAGCGGACCTTACATTGCAAATGAGCGCTAACAAATTACACTATACTTATAGGCGCCGTATTTGAGAACTTTGAATATTTGGTTAATATTTTGATAGCATACTTCTAGGATGACATTTTAAGTTACTTTCTTTGAACTTTTTGAATTCAGTTTTAAGTTGAAAATGTTTCAAGGCGTTGGTCGGTCAACTTGATTTAGTTGTATCGAATATTTGAAAATTGAAAGCAAACAATTGTAGTTGCATGATGAATTCCAATGAGGTCAGACGCCATTGGGATACCCTTTATGCGAACAATTGACCACAAACTGACGACGACTAAAACAATAAATGAAAGTCTGGTTGCCAAAATTGGTAACTGGTCAAAGTCAAATCAATGTCTAGATGTTACCGCTGCTGTCACGCAAAACGTCAGATGGCCATTCCCAGTCGACGTCGTCGTCATCGTCGTCGTCCCAGACAATTGACAAAACATGAGGCATCGCCTGCGCAATTCGCAATGCGCCTGCGCTTGCTTTTGTTTCGCCTTCACATGGATATTTTCTTGTGAAAAATCTCAGCTTCGTGTACGCGCAACTCGTTGTGGCAGCAAACTGTTTTTGTGTGTGCGCTTGACGCATGAATAAAATCAAAGCAAGGCACTGAGCACTGAGGAACGCAGCTCGCAATGCCAGCGCCAAATACAGCAGCCAACAGATTGGGACTTGGGTGATGCATCCATCGCAGCTTGTCAATGGATGCTATGTCTGTTCGTGTGTGTGTGTGTGTGTGTGTGTGTGTGTGTGTGTGAGAGCGTGCCACGCATGCCAAGTGCTGTGCAGCACGTCATAAAACTCCTTGGAGTGTCTGTCCCTGCTCATAGACACAGACGAAAGTGAGATTCAGTTGACGCTGTTTACTTTACTTGCTGCTCTTTAAGCTAAACGATGATAAACAATACTGCAATGAGTTTGACCTTGACCCAGAGCTAAACGTCATCTTCGAGCCAAGCCAAACGGTAAAATCAAGTTCAATACGCGACAACTTTGCAAAACCGGCTGCGTGCAGTAAACTTGGCTCATTCGATTCCTCTTCAGTTAGTTATTTCTTGGCCTGATTGCAATAGTTGAGCCGCACAATGCCCCTTGATTAGCGACCACCTGCAAAACTCATTTGCATACGACGACGACGACGTCTCAACTGGAGTTGCAGATGCAGATGCAGATGCAGACGCAGATACAATCTTCTCCTCGCAAGATGCAAGATACTCGGGGAGAGACTCAGCTGATTGCGTCGCTGTGCACAACAAGTCACTTAAATTGAAATGGCTAATAATTAAATAAATTGCAAATCGCTGTACACAGCGAATAGTTTCAAATTATTCATTCGATCTAACGATTGTGGTAGCTGAATACAGTGCAAGCGAATTCAATAGGTTCTAGGAATGAGAGACCCAAAAGTGAAACTACAGTTACACATGTAAATGATCTGTTGATTTTATTAATTTTACACCGTCCATTATCATTGCATTTTGGTAAGCAGAGTCGTCATCGTATTGTAACTGTATAGTTATCGCTGATAGCATAAACGGGGCCAAGCCGAGCCCCAAAAATGGGAATCACGTCGCGGGTAGATCATAATTCCATGCTGATATGTTGTATATGTATGTATATGTATATGATGACTGGCGACAAGCATTTCTAGAACAGCACGTAGTAACAATTAATGCTTCCACAACAAATCTTACTCGGTATCTTTGCTGTGCACTAAAGAAGGCATCGGGAAAATTACACCCAAAAATCAAAATGAAATGTCCAGCAAACTCGCTGAGCCGGAACGTGATCGTCTCTCTCTCTCTCTCTTTGTCCAAATTTGCGCTTTCCATATTTACATTTTGTTCAACTTGGAGTACTGCGCCCCCATAAAATGGGTTTGTGTCTTTGGCCGTTTGCCGATTGAAGCGATTTCGATGCAATTGGTTATGAAACATTGCCCGGGGGATTGACGGTTAATTGTATGTTTCCGGTTCAGTGCAACTCATTTGCCTAACTCGCTCTCACTCAACTCAACTCCCATTGTCTCTCGCAGATGAAAATGAAAACCGGGAGAGTCAATAAAATTCTTCTGCATTTAGGTTAACGGCCAAAGCCGCATTCAGAGATATTGTGCGCGATGAGATGCGGAAATCGAAAGCAAAACAAATGCAAACTAATCTTGAGCGAAAACTGTGTGCGTTAATGAGGTCTCAGTTTCAATTAAAAAAGCTAGAGAAATTGCTATCTAATTGTGTTAGAAATTAATTGAAACGTTCGCACAAGGCAGGCCTGATATCATAACGAAAAAAGTAAATAAATATTTACCGAAATTAACTTTAATCGCAATGTCAAACTTGTCAACAAAGGTATCATATGCACTAAATGAGAATTATTAGTCATGTGCCTGCCTGCTTAGATCGATTGAGTAAGCATTGTTAGTTAGTTGGGTTTTTTCCTAGGAACGTACGGAACTGAGAAGACGCTACAGATGGCCAAAAAAAATTTGCAATCGCTAACTGAAGTACTTTTTAATTGATACTTTGAAATTGATACTCCAACTAAATTGTTGTGGCATTGTGAACACTTCTTTGAACGACATCTGCTGCAGAGCAAATAAACAGGTGCGATTGCATAAGACTCGATGAGATTATACAATTACTATACTTTGGCTTTATATTGATTGCGAGTACCAAACGATAATTGATAGAATTTCTGTGTCGCAAGTGAGAAATTTATTTGTCTGTTAAAGTAAGCTAATGGCATTAATAAATATCACGGCTATCTAATCAAATAACAAATCAGTTTAGTTATTTCTTTTCATTTATTTATTTCTTAGAGAGTTTCTTTTGGAAAGCAAGGCACTTTTCTCGACCTTGGTGGAGCAGTATTGTATAATTTGAGAAAACTAAAAATAAATAAAGCAATTCATTACAATTATCTTATCTTGAACGTATGTATGTTCTCTCTTTTTTAACCAGTTAACCAGTTATTTACTTAATTAGTTGTGAATAGGCGAACTGCGAGACCAGTAAATAATTTTCAGCTTTCGCCTTTGTGTTTATTAATTGTATCCTATTTCTCAGTTATAAGTATATATACCATATACATTTATTGACTGAGTGCAAACAATTTGCACAGCGTGTTACGCAACTCCAGTAAGTATGATACTCGAATGTTTCTTTAATCAAACAATCATTTGATACACACATTGGCAATGACAAATAACGCTCCATTCGATAGCACTTCATCAGATGGTATCATTATATTTATTTGTTCTTAGTCAAAACATATTAATTGTGTACTATATATGTATGTATATAGCATATCACATTTTGAATAACGCCCACCACACCTATCGAATCCACTTTTGTATAAATACATATATTCACATTGAGAGATCGGCAACTTTCTGCGGTGATCTCTTCACGTCTCTGACGTCAGGTTTATTCAAGGTTAGACCGATTTGCAATTAAAATTTAGCTATTCTCAAACAAATTTCATTCAGCTCTGCTTCTGCTTCTTTCTTTTATCATACCTGTTTTTTTCTTTCTCTCCATCCACTTTTTTTTTGTTGTTATTTTTAATTTTTGCCAGCTATTGGACACTTCCGATTCAATTGACGTGCGAGTGAGTATAAAAAAAAAAAAGCAATACAGACACTCGTTTAGGGCAGGTGAGGAGTCTTTCACTCGATTTGCCTTTTAGCAAGTAGCGGCAATAAGATAAACAAAGCACAGAGAGAGAGATATAAATACATATATCAAGTTTAAAGTTTATGTGAAAAGTGCTCAAAATGGGGAATATCAGTTTAGAGATGGGTAGCAATGTAGAAAATAATAAAATAAATATTTAAGAACTCAGCTTCACTGTGAGGTAAAATCTTAACTTAATAAAATAGTTTGTTACTTAAAATATATGAGTGGAGTAGTTTTATTGTTACTTTAGTTTAATATTGCCAAGCATGCTTATTGTTAAACAAATTCAAACAAATACAAATATATTTATAATTCAATGATTATTTTCTAACACCACTTTATATAATCAAGAAGTAAAAAAAGTAAGAAACTTTTAGATTGTTGTAGAAAATATTAAATTCTAAAACTAATTACTTATATATAAGTTATAAAGAAAGTAAATATACCAGTGCAGGGTAACTGCTAGTCGACTACACTCACAACTGTTTGACTAACATCTTATTTGGATTTGTTGAGGCGTCTCTTTTGAATCATGCAAGGTTAAAGGCAAATACAATAATATAACATACTTGTGCCATGCCTTCTGGCATTTCGCGTTTATGATTAAAGAAAAGACGAATTTTTCGTTGATGAGATAAGCCTTTTTTAGCGCTAGACAACAAAAGGCAAAAAAAATTATGCAAACCTACGAAACGTACAAAATTAAAGTCTGTTTAATTAAAGAGACGAGTGAAATACAACTTAAAAAAAAAACAAATGTCAGCTAAAGATACTACGACTGCAACTACATAAGTATGTGTATTAGTTAAAACTGTGACTTTTTCGGTATAGATTGCGTGGTGATATCATCGAGCACGAATATGAGTATGAGTATGAGTATGAATGTGGGGGTACTCATATTGGGGAGTATGAGTATACGTACCTGGCAGAACAAATACACGTAACGCTCGTTCAAAATGTGTGTGTGTGTGCGAGATACGGCGATAAGATAAATTCAACTCAAATATTTAACATTGGTATTAACACAAGTTTTGCCACTCAGCTGCCGCTGCTGCTGCCTTTGCCTTTGCCTTTGCCTCTGCCTTTGGTGTTCATTTTGTGGCTAGCAACCGCGACTTACCCAAAAACAATTCGCTCAAAATTCCAATACGAAAATTGAAATCAAACAAACAAACAGTATTATGTACTCTCTCACTCCATTTTAGCAGCGCATCTTGTTCTCTCTCTCCGACTCTAGCTGCGCATGCCTAACATAGCTAAAACAATGCTGGCACGCACTTTAGCTAGACAGTGTGACCATTAACTTTGACCCAGAAACCCACTAAAACGTAAACAAAAGCCACCCACGCAGCACTTGACTTCTATTGTACCGCCAGCTAAAATAAAAGCTTAACTTTAGCTCGTTGCGAGCATAACAATAATTAGCCAAAAAAAACGAAAACACGCAATCGAAATTCGAAATGTGAATGCAACGAGTAATACACTAAGAACAGTATTATCAGAAAATGCGAGATATCGCACTGATAAGATACGATACGATACGATTGGGTTGGGTTGAGTTGGGTTGGGTTTGGTTGCAACAAAAAACTGCCAAAGATTTATTCAGAATTATGTACACACACACACGGCGTATGAGTACTCGGCTATTTTTATTTTTACGTAAGGTGTGAGGAAACGCATACACAGTTCTGGAAACAGCAAATACAAATTGATAATACACCGACAGTTCGCACTCCCTGATAAGCCATGCAAGCTTTCTTCACTCACCAAAATAAAATTTACTCGCATAATTACATCAACACACAGGTAAAGAGAGCGTTTGAGTTATTTACTCAATGCTGAAAATTCATAGACTTCGACGTTTTTGTTGCAATTGTAACTATTTGCGCGTGTGTCGACTGCTTTCCACGTGTTTAATGGGGCGATAATGACACTAGAAATGGCGCGGCTACCAATACTAGTGCGCACAGTTAGAGAGTGAGTGCGAATGCTTTTTGTATTTTTGCGCTCAGCCAAAGAGAGATCAAAAGTTTCGCTCATCGAAGCTCACTCCAACAGCAACATCTCCAGCTCCAGTCTGATCTCTCTGCACTGCTCTGCTGTGCTTTAGCTTTATTTCGGCTCTCTCTCCCTCTGTGCTTGTTTCTGAGTGTGTGTGTGTGTTTCCATGCGTATTTATATGTGTGTGAACCGGTGGTGAAGTTTCAGTTCGGTTTACTCAGTGTCGGTTTGCGCGAAGGTTTTAGCACTGACATTTTTATTCGGCGTTAAGCGTTCTCATCGAACGGTCGTGTGTGTCTGCGTGCTCTGTGATCCGCAAACGCTTGTGCGCTATACTCTCTCTCTGGCCAGTCATTCTGTCAGACAGTCGAGTTAGTTTCGACGCGATTCGCAGCTGCAAGACAATCAAGGCGGCAAAAGTGATTTTAGTAACATTCGCCGCTGGCTCCGATCGTGTGCCGTGTGCCGCCGTCGTGTGTGTTTTTTGTGGAGTGTGGAGCAGATTCCAAAGTCACCGCTCAGTGTTCTTTAGGTAATTAACACAAAAAATATTTGCAGAATAAGTGAACAAATGAAAGTACTCAATTGAGTATAGGGTATGATGAT
The DNA here is from genome assembly GCA_035046325.1 of Drosophila niveifrons. NCBI lineage: Eukaryota > Metazoa > Arthropoda > Insecta > Diptera > Drosophilidae > Drosophila > Drosophila niveifrons. The sequence continues at coordinate 29,173,629 of JAWNOC010000052.1, forward strand.
GTGCACATAAGAAAATCAAAGTAGCAGACTTTAAGAGCAATTTATGGTCTTTCGATGCGGCTGCAGTTTGTTTGTTCTTGTCAGCTTCCCTGTCATCTGCGCTGCGTCTGTATTGGTGTGACTGCGTGTATGAATTGATGTGTGCGTGTGTGTGTGTGTGTGTGTCTGTGATTGGTGCTCGCTTCGGTTCTGTGTTTGCTGTTGTTTTTGCTCAGGATTCGGTGACATTTGTCGGCTGCTGCCGCTTCTGCTTCTGCGGCTGCGGCTGCGGCGGCATTTCGTGTTCGCCAGTCTCGTTTTCGAAATTCTTTTTTGTTGTATCGTTTATGTGAAATTGTTATTTTTTGCGCCGAAACCAAAATTGATAGCGAACGACCGACCGACCGAGAGCAACGACGACGGCAGTCACAACGCAGGCAGCCAAGACGAAAGATCGCAAACAAAGCATTGCCAAGATCGTCAAGATCTTGTTGAAACGCGTTGAAGGACTTTCGGTGAAAAGCAATCAAATTAAATAGACCCAAAGATACAGCATAAAGAGCATAATTAAAATAGTGCCGGTGCAACCAAAAAACAAAAAAGTGTAAACAAGAAAGAGAATAAAATATATATAAGAATAAATATATATTTTTAATATAGCCTAGCAACTGAGAAAAGTGTTTTAATCTATTCAAATAGATAGATAAATATATATATATATACAATTCAAACAGAAAAGAAATCAACTTTATAAACAAAATTAAAAGTGTCAAGAGTTTTTGCTGTGCTGTGAGTAAAGAATTAATCATTCGCAATCTAGTGTTATCTAAGATCAAGGTCTGCTGCTAATGGATTATGAAGAAGCTGCGCCTAAAGCGTGATAAGGCAAACAACTAGCGTGCTTTGTGTGAGATTCGATTCAATTCGATTCAATATGATTCGATTCGAGCTCGAGTTTAAGTTGATTGAAATTAGCAACAACTAAAGTCGTGTGTAAATGAAAGACACAGTTCGCAACTTGGCTGTAATTCCATCGACAATCGATTCAGTTTGATAAAAACATGTGGGAATCGGATGACTTAAGCTGAGCTGAGCGAAATTGGAGCGTTTATGCAATTTCCAGCGTTGAGTTGAAGTTGCACTTGCGTTCAGCTTTTGAGTTTTGACTTTTGCCTGAATCGTCGTCGTCGTCGTCGTCGTCTTTTATTACCTATAATTTCATTTGTGTTTTTGCGGTTGGCGCTGCTGATCTGCGGCAAACTTGACCCTGTTTCTCAACCGAACAACCAACAACAACAACAGTAACAGTAAGAGCTACAGTTATATCGTTATATAATTGCCACGAAACCGACTGCAAAGACGAGTGAAGAGCTTTAATAAAAAATAAAATTGTTACTTTAACCCCCCGCGGGAAAAAGCCAGGCACTTAAAAAACTACAAAAAAAAAAACGAAATGTAAAAAATTACTTAAGCGCCATGACAACCAAAGTACAAGAAATAAACACACACACACACACAACCTTTTTTGCGATTACAGTGTTAAGATGTTGTGAAAACTCTGAAACTGACGCACGCATTTTACATTCATGTGAAATCTGTGAAACACTCGTGAGTACTCTGCACTCACACTCGCACTCGCACTCACAATCTATTCATGCAACCAAAGAAATAAATAAAAAGTACGCACACGCCTCGCGATACGGATTCAAATTGTATCTGTATCTTTATTTGCGACTATGTATCTTTGAGATACTTGCGCTTCCGACTTTTAATTTACACCTTGCACAAGCGGCAAATTTCTGTGTGTGTGTGTGTAATTGTAATTGTTTGTTTACGCGAGTTTAACTCGTGGCGATTGCAAAAATACACAACGTTCTAATACTATATTGAGTTATCAAAATGTCGATTTCCTTTTGGAATCGTTCTATGATCTGTTTGTGTGTCGTCGTCGCCGTTTGTAATGATTACATTTCATAATTGAAATTGAATAATAATATATGAGTGTGTGTGTGTGTGTATTACACATTCACATGACGTGTTCAGAAGGAGGGCGGCGATTGCGCAACATTTGGAACATATTCAAACATGCTGCGGATATGTGTGAAACTCAGACTCGAAGCTTTTCAGACAGGTGCTAATTTGTGGCGCATAATTCACAGAAATGTGCGAGTGCGCGGCCCAAGTTTCAACGAACAACATTTCTGATTTTTTTTATGGCCAATAACTTCAACAACCGCCAACAGCTTGACGCCTTTTGCTGCCTGCTGACTGCGAAAACTAAAAAAAAAACACGACAGATATAAAAAACTAAACTATATAACTCAAAACAGCCGCCCACAGACACAAAATATACCAAAAATAAAGTCACAGGCGAAGACAACGCCGAAGACGATAGCAAAATAACGATAGCGATAACGATAACGATAGCGATAGTAATGCTTGTGACTATGACGCTGTCTATGACGACAGCACTATCTTTGTTATTTGTACTATGATTTCCGTTTGGAAATAACCAATAATAAACCCAGATCCCAGAAAAAAAACAGCTGATTTAAGGCAACTCGATTTGCCTTTCAAGTTCCTAGGAAAAGCCACAAAAATGTTCAATCAAAAAGTTATTTCAACATAACACAAATATTCCTTATCGAAATTAAAGTCAATTTTGTAACTCATTTAAAATATGAATTTTTAATGTTTGCCAATTTCCGCAGAAATCAAAATCACAATCACAATTTACCATGGCGTATACTTAATGTGTGTGTGTGTGGGTTTTTAATTGCAGTGCTTATCGCACAAGTTTTCGGTCTCTGGCGACCAGAGTCTGGGCGGTTTCAGTTTACAGAACTTCCTTTCGCATTGGATTCTGCAATCGGAGCGGCAGTCAAATATAAATATGCTGGCGACATCGGCGCTGCACTTCGATTGCAAATGGAAACACAGCAAATGGGAATTGTGTAAACAGAAAGAGAGAGAGAGAGAGTCATGCAACCTTGCCCCCATTGCCCCATTAGATACATCGTGATAAGGTTGTAGTTTTTGGGGATGAGCAACACATAAATTTTGTGTGTATTTGTTTTTTGTAATGTTTCGATAAAGCACAACACGCACTTATCAGAGCGCAATCAAAACAAAACGCAAGCTGACAGTTGCCCAATAAAAACAATGCAACAACTCAAGTGGGGCTGAAGAAGTGTTTCTCTAGATTTTGTATTTCCAAGCGACACACTCTTAGTGCATTTTGTCATTTGAATTGTGCACATGACTGCAGAGAGTTGCCAAGCATAGCTATAATTAGCAAGTGTTGAGCGTTTCCCCAGCTCGATAGATAAGATAAGTTGCCAGCCAGCCAACTGCCGCCTTTGATAACGATATATAAAATATATAGTATTGAGTTGAGGCCTCGATAGGGAATTCTTCCTGCTCTTGTTTTTTTGTTGCAATTTATTTGCCCCTTGGGAGCGTGCTTGGCTTCTGTCAATTTATTTTCTTACATTAACTACATTACAATGGCATTTATCCCGAAGTGCAGTTGAATTTCTTTCGCACTTGCTGTTGAATTGTGTGTTGTGTGTTTTCTCTGTTCTTTCGGCTTGCCAACGCTTTATATTAGTTGATCAATGAATATAAATTTGCATATGGATATTTATAGCCCACGCCAAACAATTTCGTCAATTGGCAAAGGCAAATCAAAGGCAGACACACGAGCAAACATTCAGTTTTTTGTTGTTGTATTTTTTTTGTCATGTTTATTTGTATATATATTTTTTTAAATGGCATCAAATGTGGAGCATTGCGACCTCGTCTGGGATTACAACTGCGTTGGATGCAGTAGCTGCTGATAGTGGAAATGGATCGATTGCATGGCTTGTGGTATAGTCGCACTGTCAGTTTTACTGTTTTTAGTGTTGTGCCGGTGGCGTATGAGTAATCTGCACAGCAGTAGGCAGTAGGCAGCAGTCAGTCAACAGCAGTCAGCGGCTGTGTCGAGTCGAGTTACGTGACAATATGTTGGGCACGTTCGACGCATATTAATCAGCGGTCAGACAAGCAGATAAACAAATTCGCTTGACACTCTTTTAAGTGCTCGGCACTGTCCAGATACAAACAAAAACAAATAACAACTCGGATGATGACAACAACGGAAAAGGGCAGCTCATTAGGGCGGTGATTTGTATGGGAAATGCATTCTGCGGTTTATGAATGAAATGTTAGTTTTTTTTTTACTCGCTACCCATTAGGTAGGTAGTAGGGTATTATGATTTTGTGACCCTAGAAAGTATATTTTATTGATTTTTCATATCCGTTTGAAACACACAATAACAACTACAGTGTTTATGATTGCTAAAAATTTGATTGCAATCACATAAAAGTTGTAGTTATTATTATATAAATTGTATATAAATTGCTTGAATTTACAATTTGGTATATTTTATACTCTATGGTACATTTTTGATGTATTAGTATATCAATATACCAAATACACCGTTTTGTATAAATTAGAATTTTTCATATATATAGAATAAGGAGAATAATACTAATTTGCTTTGGCTGGAAATATTTTGCAGTCTATGGTATTATGAATGCAGTATTATAGCAATATACCAAATATATCCTGCGGTATATTTTAGTAATCTTTTATATATTAAGAATATAATATATATATTGATGCATTAAAGTTAATACTGATTTGCTTTGGATGGAAATCTGATATATTTTGCGAGATATATATGTAGGTGCAACATTCGGTATATTGCAGTATTTTTGTATATATTGTGATTACAGTATTATATCAATACACCAAACACAGTCGTCTGTATATTTTAGTATATTTTTCTCATTAATATACCAAATGCAGCCTCCAATTCATTATATTTATTAAGTATATTTTCAAAATAATACCGTACTCTTTTGCTTTCATCAAACAAGCTTAACGGGTATCTCACAGTTGAGTACACTCGACCCTCGCTTTCTTACTCGTTGTTCGTTGTTTTTCATTGTTTGTTGACCACGCAGCTGCATTCAAATTGTCATATTTCTTTTGTGTCTTGGTTTTAGGCGTTTTTTTAACCTTGAAAACTACCAACAAAAAAAATTTCGCTCATTTCCTTTCCGTTCAAAACTTTCACAGTTCATTGCCGAAATCTCTTGAGATTTGCAAATGAATTAAGCATGTAAAATAATGAAAGGCTGGCTGGCAGCCATCGTCAACGACAAGCGTTCGTTAAAAATGAATTTAGACGCTAGCAATTAAAACGCTAATTATACACAATTAAAATCAAAGTCAGTAGCAAAGCAGCTAAAGTAACAGCAACAGATTGCGACAAGCATAACAAAAAATAGTTAAATAAATATAAGAAATTATACGGAGTATATGTACATATGTTTTGCTTTTGTGCAAAGTCATTTTTTGTCATTTCGAATGCAAACGACTCTCGGAATTGCCTCTGTCTATGAACCTGTATCTCAGCCTTTATCTTTGCCCCCCCCTCTTGGCTTATGATACACACGAGTTGCACTTTCGATTCGAGCATTTTGAGATTTACAATTTTCTCGTGTTTTTTGTTTGTTTGCAGGTCTGGAACAGACAGTCGACCATTTATGTCTTATAAAAGGTAATCAGCTCGCACATTAGCATGCCACGATCACAAAACACAAAACACAAAACTGAGAAAAACAAATACAAAAACAACAACACAGGCCTCCAAATTGAGCTGTTTGGCATTCCCAAAAAAAAAAAAAAAAACAAAAAAAATCGCCAGGCCAAAAAGCCAATTTTGGGTTGGCAACTCGACTCTCTTCTTGGCTGTGTCTTTTAGCCGCATCGATCGTTAGCCGGCTTCCCAGACCAGACAATAACAGCGGCGTCATCGTCATCATCAGCAACAACACGATCATGATGAGCATTATGAAACCAGTTCAACGAAAAGGCAACAAAAACCAGCTAGTAAAATTGCTATTGCTTTTGTTAAGTTGCAGTCATGTCGGTGGGTGCCGGCCGGCAAAAGCAAAGCCAAAGCCAAAGCCAAAGCAACAAGTGGTCATAACTGTCAAACGCTTTGGCAACGTTGCAACTGCCTCTATCTCGATCTTGGCTACAGCAGTTGCCAATACAATATACGGCTTTAATGGCAAGCAATCGTGCGTGCTCTTAACGTGTCAACTTGGCCGGCAAAAGTGGTCGACTCGGCTTATTGCCATTGCCACTGCCAGCTGAGAGATCTGATCATGCGATCTGCTATTGCTGTTGCTCTCTCCTTGGCCTTATAGATATTTTGTATTTATACATAGTTTATTAAACTGCTACCAAAACTTAACCGCAGGGCTATTTGTCCACTTAGAATCGAGTGTCTGGAGTCTGCTGCGAACACGTGTCTTTAGCCCAAGCAGAACCAGTTTTGTGTTCTCCGTTGCTATGTTGCAAGCTCTTTGTAGTTCAAGATATTGCCACAGACTGAGAAGCAATGGCAAATTGCAGGTGCAATTGGCCACAATAATTTCACGCTGCAATTGGGCATATTTATGGCGTGTTGTAATATTTTATTGCTTGGTTGTTGAACTCTGATCGAAATGGTAGCAGCACAAACCTTAATGAATTTTCATTTTCATTAATTAATCATTGTCTCAGCATATTGTTTGCCACTATAAATTACAACTAATGTGTATTAACCTCGAGACCTGAGCCAAATTAACCATGTTTGATAGTTCGACCCGAGTTCGAGTCGAGTCGAGTTAATTGCACGCTTTGTTTTTTTTGTATTTTAATCGGAAGTAGTTGAAGTGTGTTAATTAATGTGATTCACATTTCGAGTTGCAAGGTCTTTGGCTTAGTCAGTGCTATAAATAGAGGCTGCTGATCACCGATCACCGATCACACACCCTGAACTTTTAGCAACAAGAAACGAATGAAAACCCACGCAAATTCAGTTTAGAGTTCAAGTTTTCGATTTTGGTTTCTTGTTTCTATGTTTCGAATTCAATTAAGTTGTTATGTTGTATAATGTCACCCTAGTTGGAAATTCCCGGAACAACAACATTCTGCTGATCTTCGTTCGTTGTTCGCCAATTAACGCAGCTGTGGATAATAATTTAGCTTAACTATTAGTATCTGTATCCCAAGTATTCGTATCTTGTTTTGTGCTTTACTAATTATAGCAACGTGGCTTGCGGCTTGTTGAAAATGTAAACAATTATAAGGCATTGATTAACTGCCGATATGCTGCTATGATGCTGACTAAATTAACGTCATTCTAATTACATTCACACACACACACACACAAAGTTCAATGCAAATGTCAGTTAAGCATATAGGAACAATCATAACGATAGTTTAAACGATCGTAACAGACACTTTAATACATACGCTGATCATTATACGGCAACAACAACAGAATTGATTGCAATTGCAATTGCAATTGCAATTGTACTTGCACTTTGCGCATAACCATGAAGCTCTCTATCTAATTGTCATTTAAATGCTGCTTTATACTTTTGTCCGTTGTCCGTTGTTCCCCAGTTAGATAAGCTCCTTAAGATTGCCCGTGAATGCGACTATTGTTAAGCGGTGAATTACGAGAGCAGCCATAGACCAGAGACCAAGGTGCTTGGCTGGCGCCCATTGGCGTTTGGGTTTCATTGAAAAGTGTCGGAACAAAAAGTGCAGCCTCACTTGCCTCATCACTCGTCGCCTTTCAGTATCTCTATCTGTATCTGCATATGTATCTGCCTGCTCAAATGTATCTATGCGAAAAGACAATGATTTATGTAGGCGTCGCTGTCACCGCAACAAACTTGTGCCGTGGGTGTCCAAACACACACACAGTTACACACACACACATGCATTCGCAACCGGACTAAATTAATATGAAATAATCAAAGTGCTCGAATTGAATTGTTGTTGTTGTTGTTGGCTGGCTGGCTGGCTGGCCACCTTTCTCTTTACGGTTCATATTTCGTTCCTCCTCTCCCCAAAAAAAAACATTTTCTTCAACTGAACTTCACATGAGGCATACATATATATTTTCAGAAATAACTGCAACAGCGACAGAATGTCGAACATTTTGCGCATACTTGAGATATTTTCGTACGATTTAATGCAAAACAGTGGCAGCCAAATGTATGTGCGCATAATAAACTTATTTTTGGCGAGTGCCTATTGTTATTATTGTTTTCGCCAATTGTGAAATGCGAGTTTGTTGGGATTTACCTTTCTAACTTTCTCCATCGAAGAGGTGTTAATCTCAGTTCAATAATTATTATTTCTGGGGTTTTTCTGTAGTAAATATGTACATAACAGTGAGTGTCGGAAATGTATGCCATTTTAAAAGTATAAAATCATTTAGTAATTACATCTGGGTATTTTTTTTTTTTTCATGAGTCATTTTGTGCGTTTGGCATTTTCAGCAATACAACAATATACAGATATTGTTATTGTCAGTGTGATTCAGTTTTATTGTGAATTGTGAATCGTGAATTGTCTATATACTTTTCTTGGGAAGCCTTGGCAATTGGCCAAGTGGCCAAGAGTTGAGTTGCGGCGGCATCGCTGATCGATGCGATTCATTTTTGGTTTGACGAGGTTCAAGTTCAATGCAAATGTGCGTCCAACTAATAATAATGGGTAATGGCGCATGGTCGATTAAATTTGTAAATCAAAACTCAAGTTGAATGTTTTTTGTTGGCCAACAGGTCGCATACGTAATGTGAGCTGCAATTCACTTTATCACTTTTGGTGTTTTGTTGGCTAACGGTTTGAACTGAGCTTGGTGCATTGACTTGGCTACACGTTTTACGTTTTGTGTTTTTTTGGGGCGTTGTTACTGGGGCCACAACACGTTTTGCATAATTCACATAATTTTCGCTTATGCTTTGCGTTTTATGCCTCACATTTTAGTTACGTATTTTTTAAGATTGGTTTTTTTTTATATTTCTCGACTACGAGTATGAGTACTTTTCGTGGAAATCAATAAAACACTTCGCTTGGCTCTTTTTGGTGTGTTTTTTTTTCCCTTTAGTTTCGCTTTTTATTAATAAAAAGTGTTTTCAGGTTACTTACTTAAGTAAGGCTCATTTGCTGTTGATTGGCGTTGCCACACTTTGTGGCCAGAGTTTGCCTAATTGGCAAATTGAAGCTGCCCTTGTTTTGCGAAAATTACCATATTGATAAAGTAGTACTAAACGACAAAAAACTTCGGACGTAGCCAATCGAAGGAGAGACGAACAGACGAAGCGCAGAGAATTGGGTCATTAGACCCACAGCAGCGACGATGACTGCAGTTGAGTTCTGAGTTCTGAGTTTTTAGTGCTTCGATCGAGAACAAAACCAAATTACAATACACATATGCTAATTGTCTTTAGCTCGCCGACTCTTTCTGTATGTGTGTGTGTGTGTGTTTGCGTGCTTTACCTGCCCACGGTTTATCGCAAAAAGAGAAAAAAAATACTCATAGAACTCGTTGTCTAGAAGTATGACGACATGAGTGTGTGTGAGAGTGTGTTAAAAATTCACAGTTCGCCTTGAATGAACTGTGCCGTGTTTTTGTGTTATTATTATTCCTATTGCTATTTCTATTTTTATTTCGAATTTTTTTTGCATTGTGAATGGCAACAAGCAAAGCGAGCGTAGCCAAATCGCCTTCACTGAGTCATGGCTTGTTTCGAGCTTAGACGTCATCTCTGGCAACGCAAGCTTCAAAGCTATTCGTTGTATGTGTGTGTGTGTGTGTGTGTGTGATTTTATGCAAAAGCTGCGCAGGTAAAGACAACGAAATCACCTGATGTTTTAATTGCTGCGCGTCATCATTTCGACTGCGTAGAGCGGTCAAAAAGAAGAAGTGGAAAGAAAGTGGAAGAGAGAAAGAGATAGAGAGGGAGAACAATGCGAAGAGGGAAATCGAAAGCAAGCTGCGGAAGAAGAAAGGTTGCGGCGCAGAATTGGCAACAGTTCAATAAACCACAGAACCTGCGACTCCGACTATGAACGACCCAAAAGTTAACGGTAACAACTGTAACGCGCTGACTTCGCACGCTTCACTCTCCATTCTCCACTCTTTATTCTCCACTAGAAATGCCCCCATTTATTCGTAGTTGATCACGTAAAAAAGTCGCACTCACTTATGATGATCTTTGTGGTTTTTATTTTGCATACTCAATTGGAAATACGAGAGCTAAATTGAGCTAAGCTTTGAGTACGCGTAGTTTTTTTGATCTTTTTATCATATCTATTTATACATATACTCGTAGTACTTTGCATATATACATATACCGTTACGATACATATTCGAAATCAGGCAAAGCCAAATGCCTTTTATTATATGGCGTCGCACAGCGTGCACAATTTAAATGTACCTATAAAAAAGAGATTTGCACGAATCTAAATCCACAAAAAACACAAGCGAAAAATGTTCGCCAAATCTCTCGCTCATATATGATATGATGCTTTTACGAGTATATTTCTCCACTTTGTTTTTACGAGTATGTTTGCTCAACAGTCAAATACGGCTTTAAACTATTTGCATACTCACTGTCTTGCTGCGGAGACATCAAATGATGATAATGATGATGATGACCGACAATTGACCGAGACAGAGAGACAAGAAATGTCTATAGAGCTAGATAATAGAAATTAAAAACAGTTCTAGACGCCAAGTATAGATTACACAATTCGTGACCAGAAATACTTGAATTGCACTTTTTTGAGAGAATATGCTGAGTAATTGACTTAAAATTAAAAATGAGAGGCAAACCAGTTTACGCCAACTTCAAAAAATATTATAATTACTTAAATGCAAAATGTCGGAATTGTGTTTATTTTTGGGATTTGTTATGAGAAAATAATGTATATTTAACTGCAGCGTTGCCTGCTCATAAATTTAAATATAATATCGAGACAATTAAAGCACCTTCGTAGGCAAGCAGGCAAAAATAAATAATATAGGAAAATAATAAGTTCATTTCTTCAGCTAGAGAGAAATGTGAATGATGTGTTAATGCTTTTCCGGCGACAATTGCCATTATTTATAGCCACAGGTATATGTATATGGTATTTGCAGGGTATTTGTGCGTCTGTCAGAAGCGAGAGCGTCACTCGTAATACATGCTGCTAATGTTGTTGATTCTTCATTTCAATTTTTTTTGGACGCACTGAGTCAAGGTTAGGGGAGAGCATTTGTCATCGTTTAACTTAAATGCCGCCGTTGTTGAGGTTCTTGTTGTTGTTGTTGTTGTTGTCGCAGATTTCTTTCAATTTGCAAAATGTTTGTTCTAAGTTGATGTCGCCATTAAGTGGCATTTGGCAGCCATACGCTGCACAGCCAGCATTTTCCCATCTTCGTTTCTTTTTTTTTTTTAATACAATATAAATATATACGTTTTTTCGGCAATGCCTAATTTGCACTTCCTGTCGCCGAGAACTGAGGAGGAGACAACGTTGGCAATTAAGTGAAATCACGATCAAATTATGATAACAAAATATATACTATATACTCAAAACACACGCTCGCACATTTAAAATGCAATTAAGCACATTAATTGCCAACTGCAACTGCAAGTGCAAATGTTAACTGGTCGGGCAGGTGGCCAAAAAGGCAAATTGACAGATTTTGATAAATGCCTACATGCCAACTGTTTGTTTACTCTTCACTCTGCGCTCGGAATAAGCCAGCCTGAGAAACGTTTTGCTGTTTGCATTTTTCCCGTTGCAAAAGACTGTGGAGAAAGTCTTTTTCAGCCGCGTCTTGGCAATTTGTCAACACCAGCCCATTTGAAGAAGACATTTGTTGCTGTTGTTGCTGCTGCTGCTGCTGCTGTTGCTTTCCTGGCTATGTTTAAGCGCAATTTGTTAAGACCACTTTTCAGATGTCACATTGAGGCGTCATCTCTGTCAGCCACAGTGGCAGCCAACTGTTTACGGTCGCCTTGACCTTGAGGCTGACCAGCAACCCAAAAACATAAAGCTAACCGATTGTCTCTCTCTCTCACTCTTTATCTCTGAGTCTACCTCTCTCTATCTCTCTCTCTCTCTCTCTCTCTCTCTGTGGCATCTTTCTGTTGAATCTGGCGAGCGTCTGTGGCACATTTGCATGCCGTGCGACGCCTCATTTCCAGTTGGCATTTTCTGCCTCGCTTCGCAGCCGCAGCCCCGCATCATTATCGCAACGGCTGCTGCGACTGCGCCTCAATTATGTTGTGCCACCAGCAGCTGCTGCACATGCCCCGGCATACATAAGTATATTTGAATTATTTCCATTTTTTTTTTTGTGCCGTCTGCCTGCACAAATTGGTGGCATACTGTGCGCAGAATTGCCAAAAAAAATTTGCCCTTGAGTGTGGCATGGAAAACTTTGTGGCAAGTTCACGGCGAATCAGCATGACGAGGCATAAGCAACAGCAGCAACAGCAAATGCGAGTGTCAACTCATAATTACTCATGGTTAATTACAGAGCACAACACATGTAACTCAGTGTGGAATTCTCTAGAGTGAAGTCTTTAAAGACTTTGTCAACAACTTTGCATACGCGAAGTGCACCTTGTTGCATCTATCAACGTACTTGACCAGTTGATTATCTACATATATGTACATATATTTGTTTCCACGCTGTTCCCATTGTTCGTTGAGAGCTTTTGCGGTCAGAGATCGAGAGAGAGAGAGAGAGAGAGAGAGAGAGATTGCGGTTTAGCTTTTGCTTATCAACTGTGCTGGCTGTGGAAGAGTGCGAATTGCACTTAAATTGCATCCACGAGACAGACGTCAATCATTTTGCGTTGCTCAAGCAATACGAATGCCGAGCACACACATACTCACACACACACACACACACATACTCGTACACATACAGCGACAGCAGTTGTAGTAGATTGAGATTAAAAGCGAGCCGCTTATTAGTCTGGCAAACGGCATAGCAGCTGCTCACCGACCTCAACCCCTTAACCTAACCAGCCGAATGCTAAATGGGTTTGATCTTTATCTATGTGATAATGTTTGTTGAGATTCGTGTGTGTTTGTGTGTGTGGGCAGTGAGTAGTTGAATGCTGAGAGCGACAGAGAGACAAATGCTGACAGGTGATTTACTTAATTAAGCGCAAAGCCGAAGAACAGTGAAAGTCTGACAACAAATGATTAGATCTATCAGCAACCTCAGTGCTAATAAACTAAACATAAATTGTGCATGTTTATGTTAACAACAATAACAAAACTTGTTAATTAGTAACTGAATTAAAAATCCGTCTGGCTGTCCGTCCGTCTCTTCAAATGCAAACTAATCACACAGTTTTGTAAATATCGTGATGAAATTTGGGCAGCATCTCCATATTTACTAAAGCTATAATCTTTGTGAAAATCTTTAATATCGGTTAACTATAACTCATAGTTTCCACATAAGTTTGCAGTTAAAAATTTAATTGTTTTTTGGAAGTAACTCTCCCCAGTTATTACTGTTTAATAGTTGTCAAATGATTACCTTGCAACACCTTTTTTTTTAACAACACCCTTGAGTCATCTTTCCATGAAGATTTCGGCATGAAAAGGTGCGTCAGGTGCTCGAGTTGCTGATGTCACAGTCCACGTAAAAAATTGTCGTGTTGAACTTAAAAACTTATCAATAAAATAGAAAATAGCAAAAGAATTATGAATTGCCCGAGAGCTGTAGATAATGTTGTCAGTAGAGTTGTGGTGATAAGCAAATCTAATCACGATAACCGGCGAAGTTATCGATAAATTTACCGCAGCGGAAACACTGTGAGAGTGTTACGAAGATATAGAGTGACATATGAATGACGTAATTGCGATTCACAATTCGCGATCAAAGCTCATGGAACAGACTCGATTGTAGTCATAGTTAGTTATTTCTTTGTTGGCACATTAGTAATTATTTGATTACTTTTTAACGTGAAATTATAGACTGTAGAGCAATAAAGAAAATTGCAGTTAAATACAAAAATTTCATACTTAATGAAGTGCAAATTAAGTTAAAGGGAATTAGGTTCACAGTAATTATAAATGATATAAGCTTTAAATAAAAAAAAATACTTAATAATAACTCATCAAATTAAACTAAATATTAATTTGAGTATATAAAAATATAAATTACAATTTGGGAGTCAACAAAAAAATGCGATGAAAACTTAAATGAAGGTTAAATTTGAATATAAAATCGAAATCGACAATAATTCTGGAATTTTCTTGAACTCTTTTCCAGATAAGCACAGAGCAATCAAGTAGATCCAACCCCAACATCCCACTGCACCAGCCATGATGTACTCCCATCTGCCAGCTCTGGTGGCCCTGTTGCTCTGCATTTGTGCAGCAACCGCCTCAACGCCTGCCACCTACTTCTGTCCCGAGGACTGCAGCTGCACACTGTCCCAGCACACGCACACAGCAACGCTGCATGCGAAGTGCAACAGCACTCGGGGATTGCAGTACTCGGAGGAGCCACTGCCAGCCAATATACCCATACATTCCATCGATCTGTCGTTCTTGGGACTGAAGCGTGTGGGACACATACTGGACATGCTGCCCAATCTGACCTCAGTGGATCTGTCGCACAACGAACTCCACGATCTCGGTCATCTGAGCAAACAGATCAAGAAACTCCACGTGAAGCACAATCGCCTCACCTCGGAGCAGCTGCTGAGGTTGCCACAGCACTTGACGGTGCTCAATCTGCAGCACAACGACATCACATATCTGCCCATGGAGTTGACGCATCTGCATCATTTGGAGCATCTGGAGCTGGGACACAATCCCATCAACTGCTCCTGCTCCACGTTGGAGGTGCGCAATTGGCTGCAGGAACGCAACATGTACATGGCCAAGCCGGTGGTCTGTCATCAGCCTCGCGAGGCTTACGGCAAGTCCTGGCTGCAGATCAAACAGTCGCAGATTTGCAGAAAGAACTACAGCTGGCCGGATGTGGAGGAGAGCGATGAGAACGAACTGATGATGGGCGACCAGCCGGCCGATAATGAGGAGGAAGTGGATGAACTTGGCAAGGATTTCTTGGTCATCGATGGCAAGAAGTCAACCAAATCTGTAGAGCCAGCACCGCCTGTGCTCAATGATTTCGAGGGCTCTGGCGACTTGACTCAACCCAATATGGAGCTGGTGGCCGCCAAGCAAGTGTCCTCAGAGTCGGCGACAGAGGAGGAGCCCAAGGTCGAAGCTGTGGTGGATAACCTGCAGCAGGATGAGGAGGACGATGGCTCGGGCAGCGGTGGTGGACCATTGCCCATTGTTCCCATCGTTTTCACGAACAACGCTGACAATGTCGATGACTTTGAGACCCCAGATTCGGTAGAGTCGGAGCAAAAACACGACGAAAACAACGACGACGACAACAGCAAAACCAACGACGAGACTTTCGACAACAAGCCCGTGGAGACGCCCACATCGGAGTCCCCAGTCGTGTTCCACAGTGCCTTCAATATCTTTGGTGATGGCAAGGGTGCACAACAGCAGCCAGAGCAGTCGGTGGAGGAAAAGTCCGAGGAGGCGAAACCCGTGGAGGAGGACGTCATTGTGCCTGTGGTACAAACGAAATTGGACACGGAGCAAACACCAGATGTGGTCACCGATGGTCCACTGGACTCGGACAAGCAATCGGGTGACATACTGGCCGCTAAGATTGGCAGGAAGGAGGACAACAATGCCATTTACTTCTTGCTCGGTGTTATAGCTCTGATTGTGGTGGGTCTCATTCTTTTTGTGGCCATTAGACGTTGCAAGTACAACAGCAATGCAGCTGCTCGTGATTTGGAGGCACAGCGCGTAACCGAATTGCTGGACATGGACAAGAAGAATCTGGGCAAACCCTTGGCACGCAACGGACATGAACAGGCACCGCTCATCGGGGAGAAATCCAAACTGGACGATGCACAGATTGTCAACGGCTCCGGCAAGAAACCGTACGACAGCAAGGATGGTGCCGGACAGCAGCCGCTTCTAAATGGCAATGGCACGGCCAATGGCGAGCCCAACAAGGATGTGCCCACCATCGAGGAGCCCAGCACCGGAGAGCCAGCACCCCATGAGTACTATCCCATCACACCCCGATACCCAACGCCACAGTCGCCGCGTGCCTCGAAGTACGCTCAGCATCCGCAGGGCGAGGGCGCCGAGCCGAACAACAACAACGAACCGGATGGCGCCTATTTGCCATCGTCGCCGAAATCGGGTCGCTATTCGCCGGTCTATTCGCCGGAGACGGGACGCGTTAAGATCAAGCTTACCGAAACGCCCAAGCCGAAGACACCGATGCTGGTGACACGCAGTAAATCCAATGCTGGCGACATTATCACAACGCCCCTTCCCGTGCCTGTGCCCACACATCAAGTGCCAGTTGGAGGTGGTGCCAATGGCGTGGCCACTCACTGAGTCACTGAGTGAGGCGTCAGTCCATAGCCAAGTGTAAGTGCCAAGCAGCAGCGACCAAGCAAGCAAATCAACAACATTAACTTTTTTAAACTACAAACGAGAGAGCAGCCAGTAGCCAGCAGCCAGCAGCCAGCGGGAAAAGCAGCCCCCAAACTTGATCGAGGGTGATCGATGAAGTAATGAGAGCAAAACTATTCGATTTAAGCTCCCACACACACACATACACACACACACACACACTCCCCTCTTAAATATACTATGTGTAACCAATTGTAGTCTAGCGAATAAGTAAATTAATTATTATCTAAGCATAAATCTAGTTTAATACCAAAGTTATAAATATCTTAAATGTAAAGTTTTCCACCAAACGCGCGAATTACAAAAAAACATAAAAAAAAAACGGGATCAACACTTTGTGTATCTATTCCTCTTCCATGTTCTGGATGCCATCCTAACCATCTGAACTATGATCTGTAACTGCATCTGACGTACATGTGATGTACACATCATTACTTACATACATATGTGAATTTTATATGAATCCGTAATGTATAATACTTAAGCGCTTTTCTCTTGTGAAATTATATTGTGTTACTCTTCGTGTGAATGACTCTTCAATTCAATATAAGCCTATCAATAAAAAAACAAAAAACGACAACAATAAAAACAGATAGTTTCGATAAAATTATGAGCTTTTTTTTTGCTTGGCAAGCAACCAACTGAAAAGTTTTCAGCACACACCAAAAACACCAACAGAAAAACTAACCACCATTCGGTTTGTGTCTTCGCTAGAGCACTTGCCGATAAACAAGGAGTGTCAGCGCTTGATGCGTGTCTCGGCTGAACGAACAATACAGTGGTGGCAAAAAAGTGAAACCTACCCTTACTAATTGGAACAAACAAACGCCGTGTGTGTGACTTGAATCATTTTTAAATAAGTCTTAAATGTTATGTATGGATTAGTGTAACAAATGAAAGAAAATTATAAAATAAAATATTGTCGTTTGTTTGGCTTAAAATAATGTTTCACGCATCGGTTTATGCACTTGAACCAGCCGCTCTCCCTCACTCGAAGACGAAGACCCATCGGCCGCTGCGGCAGCAGCACTGAAATTGCCACTAACCCGTCGACTGGCCGAGTTCTTGCGCTTCTTTCGTTTCCCTTGCTCCACATCATGCTCGGCGCCCGAAGTGGAGACACTCTCCGGCAGAGAGGCGAGATCTGGTTCGTTCACCTCCTGAAAGTCGCTGGCAATGGTTGACGAGGATGGCGCCTTCTTGAAGTAGTCTTCGATGGCCGGCGCAAGTGGCACAGCTCGTGGATGCTCTTGCATTGTGTACACCTGTGCGCTGACCTGCATATTCATGGGTGACTTTGGTTTGCGCTTCGCGAATGGACTGCCCGGTTTACTGCCCAAATCTTCGTACTCCGGATCGGTGAGGAACTCAACACTGTCGGCCATCATGTTGACGCGTTTAAATGGCGGTATCTCGGCGATCTTTGGCTTACGCTTCGTATACGGACTATTCTCGTAGCTCTGGAAGTTGCCAATCTGCTCGGCACTCTGCATATTTTGGGTCTTGAAATGCGCGGCGGGAAAACGTGAATCTTCAATGCTAAAGCGTCGACTACCCGACTGATTGTTGTACTCCATGCGGCCAGTGCGTCGATAGGGTCCATACTGTGCGGTCCTCTCCTTATCACGATTCGACAGCATCTCCACGCTGCGGAATCTTTGCCGGTTGTCCAGCTGCAGCTCCTCCTCCCCGGCGGATTGTTCGCCATCCTGCTGCGTTTGCGAGCGACGCAGATATTTGCGGGCTCTGTCTGTGATGCTCAAGTCCAGCATGGACTTGACGGGTCGCTCCATCTTGGGCATGAGCAATGCATCCTCATAGGAGGGCAGCAGACTCACTTCCTGGGCCGGCTGCAGCGTTGCGCTGGACTCTTCACGCAGCATGCGATCATTGAGATCTCGTCTATCGGGATGAATTATTTCTTATAATATGAAGCAGCAGTTAGGGTAACTTTATCAACTCACATGCGACGCAGTTCGTCGTGATTTTCCTCGAATTCCCGGCGATTGTTGTGCTCCTTTCGTTTGCGCATCAATTTCTGACAGCAACCGTAGCAAAGTGCCGCAATACCCAGGCCTAGAATGGTGAGCATAACGGTGGACCAGACCTTCTCGCCCTTGCTGCTGCGTGCGCTGACTGTCCACTCGGTGATGCAGGCATATTCCCATTGCTTGCCCTCATAACCAGGCGGTGAACCACAACGCAGATGGTAGCGATCCTTTAACTGAAAAAAGTACATTATTAATTACAGAGCAGCAATAAGTTACTACCGATACTCACTTTTGTTGGCTTCGCTGTGAGAAAGTCGTAGAACTCGACGAACAAGGGATCTTGACACTCGCAGATCCAGGGATTATCGCCCAGTCGGATTTGATCGAGAAACTTATTGGCACGGAAGAAGGAAGGCGGTATTGGGTTAGTCAAACGATTGCCATTCAAATGCAGATCGGCAAGCTCTGGGAAACCGCTAAAAGTGCTGTTGCGTATTGTTGATATTCTGGCGAGAAATAAATGAAAGTCAACACGAGGCGTATACTTAATTTGCATTGTAAACTCACCTGCAATTGGCCAGATTCAGATACCAAAGCGTTTCCGAGTGCATTTGATTGGGCAGCTCAGCAATGAAATTATTCGACAGATCCACTTTCTGTATAACCGACAAACTGGAAAATGCGGTGCTCTCAATCTCGGATATTTCACACCAACTCATATTGATGTGACGCACCGAGTTGCTGACAATCCTCGTCAGCTTCTTTATGATATTTCGACTCAGGTTGAGCTCTGTGAGCACATCGTTGCCGCGTATCAAATTGCGATTCAGATACGCAATCTCATTGAAGGCCAAATTGAGTTGCTTAAGGCGCTTCAGTGTACCGAAAGCTTCGTTTTCAATTGAACGCAGCAGATTCTCGGACAGATCCAACACCTCCAGTATGGTGTTATTGGCAAAGGTGTCGACTCCAATGGAGCGCAGCAGATTGCCCCGCAGTCGCAGCTCGGAGAGCACAGGCAGGCCACTCAAATCAATCTCATCCAGGTTGCAGTGGGAGAGATCAAGTATACGCAGCTCCTTGGCCACAATGGGCGCAATGTCGATGGCACCGAATTGCAGCGCCGTATTACGCGATAGATTTAATGCCTCCAAATTGGGCAGCGCCTCTAGGAAGGCGGCGCCAAGTCCCTGCAGACTGCAGTTGCTGAGATCAAGCATGCGAATGCTTTTCGAGGGCAAACGCGACAGTTGCATGCGTTGATTATTGGCCAGCGAAAGACGCTCCAAATTGGGCAACTGATTGATGGCAATGTCCCCATCCACCAGGCTGATGTGAGCCGCGGAAATATCCAACTCCGTTAGCGATAGACTGTTGAGCTGCTGACTGTAGTCCGGGCCACCAAAGCTGCCCAAGCGATTGCCCCGCAAACTGAGACGCTTCAGATTTGTGGCATACTTGAAGGCCTCATGGGCACTTATCGCTGTCCAGCTGTTGATCGTGTTGTTGGCCAGCAGTAAAGTGCGCAGTAAGGAGAAACCAATGAGTGAATCCTCCGCTAGAGTGTCTATGAAATTATCCGACAAATCGAGGTACAACAGTGAAGTCATATCCGCATATTGTCGCGGAAACTCGGTGAATTTGTTGCCCGACAAATCCAAGTGCTCGACGGGCGCAGTGCCAAAGCTGGGATAGATGCTAAGACCACGACGTGAGCAGTCCGCATACAAGCTATCGACGACCCAAGAGCACTTGCAGGATGCAGGACATTCCACGGCCGAGCTGTATTCAGCACCGAGCAGTGCGATTAGAAGCAGGAAGAATGTTCGCTTGCGAGACATGACTGTAAAGAGGAAATGTGAATCAGCTGTGAGATGCTTGGCGTTTAGCGATTTAATCGTACTCTATATATTGCGTTGTCCCCAATTGAAAAGTCGTTTTTATTGCGCATGCATTTTATTTGGGCCTTATCATTATCTTTTTGTTGCAATAAACAAGTAAAGGGGGACCGACGCTTGGACTCAGCCACAACTTTGAATATAGACAAAGTATATACGTATATGGTATAAACTTTTAATCACATTTAAAAACTGTCTCTATGTGCAATATATTTCCAGTTATTGGCAATTTAATGACGTCACTGCTAGAATTTATTCACCTGCTTCGAGTTTGTTTTGATTTTCGTAGAGCGCACAAAGCGCTTGCGCTAGCTCTTGGTCTATAGTTGAAGTGCTTATCTTATCAACGATGTTGTTGTTGGGGATTCTTGGGCTGGGGAAAATCGAAATTAGAGCACCAAACACTGAACAGCTACGCCGCACGTTTAAGCAGACATTACACAGACGAATTTTCTTTAACTTTATTTTCAATGACAAATTTCAGTTGCGAAAACGTGACTCCGGCATTTAATCCGCACTCTACATTTTATAACGCACAACTCCAATTGCACTGGCGCGATCAACACAACAGGCGCTGATGTCTCTTCAATGTCGGCTAATACTGACTGAATGAAAAATTACTCACCTGCCACTATGCGAACCGTTTCATGCTGATAAGATAAGCCGCTGATAAGCCACTGATATAGTTTACGGTCTTCAGTGTTGAACAACAACAGCAGCGTCCACTGACTGTGTTGTATAGCTACATCGTGTCTATTTGAATTCGTATAAATATATATTATACATAAATACCATATATATTAAAACCAAAGTAAGTTTACATTGACTAAGCATTGCAATTGTGAAATTTATAAGAAGCGTAGGAAGCTATACACTTAAGCTATACATTTTATAAGCAAAGTCTATTTGAATTTGGACACTATATAAATAAATAGATATATAGTTAAGCAGGTGTAAATTAAACTAACTAATTTATAGTTATCAGCAATTGCAGACTAAATAACACGAAGCGTAGACTTTTGATTTATTAAAGTTTTTTTGGTAAATCATTTTACTTGGAATCACTTTAAGGCACCTTGAAAATGAGATATTCTCTAATTATTCTTCATTTAATAAAAGTTATATTGTTATTTATAAAGCAAAATCATAAAAGCAAAACAAAATAAAGTAATATTGTAAAAAACAATATTAAACAAACAAAAATATTTATTTTAAATCGGATTTTTTAACAAATTGGTTTCGATAGCAATATCACAAAGGTATAATTTCAAGATCGTTAAATGTAACTGAAATAAAAAAATGTTGTTTTATTAAATGTATCCATTAAAATATAGTGCAATCGCAATAGTTGAAAATTCGACTTGTATTTTTCTTCTTCTTATTTTGTTGCATACTTTCAGGCATTTTACTTAATTACTGCTCTTTCATATTTGTTTGCTGGATATCATTTCATACTTGTAAGCGAATAATGATGTGTGTACATTTTTGGTTTGAAAAAAAAACTAAATATAAGTTAAATAAAGATTACTCGCTAATTAAATTGCTCCTTTCAAATGTAATTCAATCGCAATCGTTAAAAATTCATATCGTTTTCCGTTTTTAATTTTTGTTGCATACTTTTAGGCTCTTACTTTATTAGTGCGCTTCAGTATTGGTTTGCTGGAAATTCATGCCTATCTGTAAATAAACTAAACTAAATAACTAACTAATGCACATAAATTGTTGTTTTGGGAAAACTAAATTATATCTATAAAATGTATAAAGCACTAAATAATCGCTTTACTCCGGTTGCCCAAAAAAAAGGTAACTTCAAAGGTAAATTTAAAAAATAAAAAACACAAGGACAAAGAGACTACTTAAGAGTGAAGATCCCACCACCTTCAGTGGTTGCATGCAACTCTCAATTGATGCAGGTTGATGTTGAACAGACGCTAGACACCTACTAACCGGATTTATTGTAATGAAGCGTGCACAAAACAGAAACGACGGCATCGCTCAGACAGCGCGATAAAGATGCAGTGGAAATGAAACGAAAATCCGGGCACAGCCAATAGCAACAACCACAACAATAAGAACACAAAAAAAAAAAATAAAACATTAAAATAAAAAACAACAAACTGACGTGTTGACAGCAACATATTTCTATTGGAGTGATGCGGGGTAGGAAGCGAAAAAGAAATCTAAAAAAGTAAGGTGACAAATGAAATGATTTTGAAAGTTTAAGGGTGCAAATTTGTATGCTCTAAAAAAAATCTGTTCTGTTCAGTTTTTACAATGATCGAATAGTTAGTTTGTAGCATAAGAAATAATTTATTTATTTATTGGTTTCCCAACACTGTAAACTGAAAGTCACTTTTAATTTTATTTTTATTGAAATTATTTACTATTGAAATTAATTCTATATCTACTTTATCCACACCATGAATATATAATACTGTTGAATTTGTTTATTTAGTTTTTAACAATGTATCCTAGGTTTTAACCTTTTGTTGTAGCTTAGACTTAAAAAAAACATTTTCAATATTGTCAAATAAATATGGGCAAAGTTGTTGAGTTAGCTTAGCATCCCTTGAGGATATATGGAAGTGCAAATGCAGTGTATAAAGAGCAAATGATTTTAAAAGCGTAGCAACGATACAAATTCAATAAATAAGTTGTTGCTTTGCTTTTAAAGACGAGACAAACGAAATCGTCCAAGTAGAATGCAGAAGTCAGCGTCAGCATAACGCCAGCAACCTGATAAGCTTGACAGGATGTAGCCCGGACCAGACCATCACCCGGTCACAATGCTCCCTTCCCCCTCCGTTTTAAGTTGAAACTATTGAATACGCTGTGATTGTCAGTAGCGAATTCATGCGACAAATTCTGTTACCCGGGCAGCAAACACGCGCTCGCGGATAACTTCATAGATAATGAGCGGCAGGCAGAAGATGTGAGGAGGGGAGGGGGGGAAGCCGTAGCGTCGTCCTTGCCATTTTAATGAAGCGCAACGACTTTGTTGCCCCCCCCCCCCGCCGCTTTGTGTTTGGAAGGCGGGGAGGGTGAAGGGAAGGCGAGTGGCAAGTCGCCTTGTGATGGGATAATTAGCGGCTCGGGCCATGCAAAGTCAGCGATGTCCTTTGCGTTGGGCGTTGGGAATTCGCACAGTTGGAATCACAAGTTAATGCGATGGTCCTTGGCTCATTGTGTGCTTTTGTTAATGGATTGATTTTGAATTTTCTCTCATCTAATCTGGGTGACTTGATTTTAACATTTCTCGACTTCCTCGTTCCCAACTGATGCTGCGGCTTTTATGGGTAATTTCTGGCTGCTTTTTAATAAGAAAAGAAGTGCTTTTTATTTATTTTTGGGTTTCGCTTCGCATCGTTTTTTTTCTTTTCGTTTTTATTGCGCTACTTAGGAAGTGAAAAGCCGTGACAGCAAAACGCTGCAGATGGCGGCAACGGCGAATGCAGTCGAAAAGTTTTGTCCGTTGAATGACAGCTGCGGTGTCCAGAGATAAGCGACACCACTTCTGCCACTTCTGCCACTCGCTACTTGCCACAGGCTGTGACAGTGAAGAAGTCAGAGGCGATAAAGCAAAAATTTTTGGGAGTAACTTGAATGTGTCCAGGTGAGCTGCCATCAGCGGAAGTCAGCTGGCAATTCTCGCTGACTTGCTGTCCAGCTAGCAAGTTGCGATAGCTTAGCACAAAGTTGTTAAGCATTTGACACAAACTCACACACACAGACACACATTCACATTCATTCAGTCGAATGTCTTGCGCCGATGTCATAAAGATAACATTTGAGGCCACATTATGGTGGCAGACTAATCGAGGCCGACTGCCAATCGCCAACGCATCGCCAAACGACATCGTTTTGGAGAGGCTTTGATTATTTTTATGCGCCTTAGCGCCTTGAAGCATGCCTCCAAAATTAGGTTTTTATTGTTGTTGAGTGAGGGGCACAAAAACAATTTGCGTCTATCTGCAAGACGATACGTCACACACATAAACATAACGATGATAAAGATGCTTGCCTCACACACACACACATACACATTTGAATTTGCATACGCCGCAGTTGCTGTGGCAACTTCCGACGATTAAAGCAACAAATGTAACTCTCGGTGACAACAATTGTGACTGTGATTTCGATTGTGACTTCAACTGCGATGGCGACTGTAACTGCGACTGCGACTTTAAGTCGGTGACTTTAATTAGAAAATATCTGGCATACCTGGCAGAGTAGAAATCAAAGCGGCTTAGTAAATATCTTAAATAGCAATAAATTTCGATTTTTGCCCATTTAAATGCTTTATGAATTATAAGCTTAAAAGCAGACACCACCACTCACTCCACTCCACTCCATTTCTACACACCCCATTCAGTAGCAGCAGTAATGTGAAAGGGGGCGAGTGCGGCATGCAACGTGCACCTTGAGCAATTTTCAACGTTCAACGTTCCAGGCAAAAGTTTTCTCCCGCCCCGCCCCAAGATGACAGCAGGGCAAAGATTTAGACAAAGACGCCAGCCTCGTTCCTGTTACTCGCATTTCGCACTGATAGCAGCAAGCGTAGCTGCCCCGGCCCCGCTCCCCCGCTTCACCGCTTCCATCGCCTTGACTCCTCAGCGATTTAACTGAGCACCCCCGACTGGCATTTTCACATTTTTAAGATGCGGCTAGCAAAACGCAAAACGAGGCCAACAAAATACCTCCAAGCTCCAAGGCACTCGCACCCCATTCCCCCCCCCCCCTCTCCCTCTCCCCCCTTACCATCTGCAGCAATCCTTTCGCCTTTTGCCAGCAGCGGCACAACGCCATAAATCAATTCGTATTAGTTTTATGAAATGTGTACCTGCGGCGTGCATTGTCACACACACTTACACCACTGAGCTCAGCGTTTATGCCCAACACAATCGCAATCATCCGAAAATCGGGCATTACTTAAATGCGTTCACAACAAATAAAATGATATATGGATAATATGGTAGAATCTCATTTATGGCTACATCTGTGAACTCTTAGAATAATAATTAAAGTTGGTTTATGACTTTCAACTTACATATATACGAAATACTACGCCAATGTTAACCAATACATACTATATTGTCTATTAATTAAAATTTTATTAATTAAAGTTACAGTTCTTAATAACAAATATGAATTTTGAAAGTTCCTGTCTTTGAAAATGTTGCGCTAAAAGTATCTTGCTAATCAAATATGTTTTTAAACATTTGTCACCTAATTTATTATTATCTAAAAAGCAAAATACTAAAAATAGAAGTGCTTTCTTTATGTATAAGGTTTTTTTTTTAATCTTTTTATAACATTATCACTTAATGCTCTGTTAACATAAATAAAATTTAAATAAAAATCAATTTTTGATAATGTAATTTAATTTAAAATAAAACCTTCAGTTGGAATAACACTGATATATCTCTTTTAATTATCGCTTTATCTAATATTATATCGCTTCTCGACCTTATGGCTAAGATCAAAGTATAGTATCTGTTCTTATCAGCTTAACATCTGATAGATTCTCCATCGGAGGACAACAAATGTTAAAAAATCTAATATTATTATCACATAATAATCTGTAAACAAAAATTAATTTTTTTTTATATTATAATTGAAGCTTTAATTTTCTAATAATATAATATATTCGCTCAAAAAGATACAAATACAACTCAAGTTTTGATATTGGAAGAATTACATTATATTCATCTCTTTTAGTTTTTTTAATTGTTATGATTTGTTTAATTGGCTTATTGTATGCCATATATTATTGGTTTTTATCTACAACCATGCTATTTATTTATAAAATCTATAAAGTTGTAAATATTATTTTCATGATATGTTGCAAAGTGTAAACTTTATAGGTTTTGCTGGTTTAATGAGCAAATCTTTTCGGCATCGCCAAACATAGCCAATTAAAAAGAGTCAGGCAAAAGGACTTTGACTTAAACTTGGCATAATTCATGTCCTTGAGCTTGTCGCTTACTCCATACTGAATCATACCAATACACTCGAAAAAACATTCAACGGGAAACGCATGCATATTCATTGCATACTTCAAGGCTGAGCATTTTTTTGGCAGTCGTCGACGCGCTTTCTTTTCACGCTGCTTTCACAGTTTTTGCTTTGCGGGAATTTGCATAAATCTCTTTCGCCCAAGAAGAATTATAATATTTCTTGGTTACTACACCGGCAACCGGCAGCTGGGAGCTGGAGCTGGAGTCGAGCTAGTCAGATTTATACACCTTAGTTGGGACTATGAATATTTAATGGAACTTTTGAATTATCGCCTGACAATGGGATTATCATTTTTACATTTGCCGCACGGCAGGATACGCTGCTGGACTGCTGGACAACCAAGGACATGAAGGACATCCACACCTTGCTTGCTTGCTGGTGTGGACAAAAGGACGCTCAACTAAGAAGCCAAGGCTAAGCCAAAAACACCAAAGAGACGAAGAAGAAGAAGCAACCTCGCTCCCCTGGGGGTAATTCGCTGTTTGCCATAATTATCATCGTAAATTATGCGAGTAAGTAAAAGTTCTTGGATTTTATGAAAATGAATTGAGATTGAGCCAAAAATGAAATGTGAATTTACAATTGATTTAAATAGTCGCGACTTGCGCCAAGTAGATCTAAAAATGCTGTATAGAGAGAGAGAGAGAGAGGTAAGTGAGTGAGAGTAAGTAGTAAATCAAAGCATTTTCCAATCTTCCCAGTCTTTGCGCACCCCCCTTTAGCAGTTGGGTTTTTCGGGCAATAATCTGCAGCGCCGAGTGTCATAAATAATAATTAAACAACTCGCGTTGTTAAGTCTTTTTATTACGGCCAAAGCGAGCGCGCGCCCAAGACAAACGACAGTTGACAGCAGGAGGCGGGGAGGCGAGGCGAGGGGAGAGGGGAAGCGGGATGTGGAACGATGTGCCGTGTGTAGGATAAGATGCGGAGCTAGGCACAAGCTCCTGAACGGGAAGGCTTAGAGTTTGGTAGCATGTGCAGGCTTTGGACGCTGCCCCCTCAACAAAAAGACGCACAATTTTCCACGCAGATACTTTTCATGTATCCTGCTTGCTTGCAGCACATGAGCTGGCAGACATGGAAAACACACACAACATCCTAGACCTTGGCTGGAGCTGGCTGGCTGGCTGGCTGGCAGGTGCCAGTGTTGTGAGTATTTGCCTGTCCCACTTCAAGCAGGATGTTAAGACGTAATTAAGAAAATAAATAATAATCGCCCGATGCCGTAGCAGCCAACGCATGGACAAGAACTGGGAGGGGGGAAAGGGAAAGGGAGAGGTAAGGACAACTAGCAAAGGACGAGTATGTGAGCTTGGCCATGTCAGCTGGCGCCTTTGAACGCCTTAAGCCTACGTTGTCATACACTTATAAAATATCTTAACTAGAACAGCAGCAACGTCGTCGTCGTCGTCGTCGCAGTTTTGTATTTCGAAAATCTTATCAAGTCCAACAAGAATTATTATCATTTGATGGCATGAGGGATGAAGCGGACGGATGCTGGGATGCTAAAACTATGGGTATGAGTGACTGAGACGCTACGATAGGAAAAATAAAGCATTAGCCACTACTTTACTAATAGTAAATTTAATGGAGAAAAGCAGCCGAAAGTAACCCGATAGTATTCTTTGCCCTTTTGCTATGCAATCCACACAGTACTCATTAACTAATTTGGCCTTCAACTTTATAAAGAGTGGGAGAGAGTTGGGAAGGAAGACGCAGCGAATGTCACAAATCAAAGCGGAATTATTATTACTTATGACCATTTAATTGGACTTGAGTTTATTCATTTGAGTTTGCCATTCGCCAATTTGTTTTTGTTTGTGTTCCCTGCACAGTCAATTTGGCAAATGAGTGTGCTGCTTTGCAACGGCAACGAGACCACAGCAGCAGCAACAGCATCAGCAGCAGCAACAGCAACATCAACCACCGACAACTATTTGGCTCGCACGCTCATTAGTTTTATTGCTTGGCATATCAGTCAAAGCCGCAAAACTATTTATGCGGCAAAGCAGCGGACAACACCACCACAATATATATATTCACTTTGGTCCTGACAACCATTCACGGGTTGTCCTTTATGCGGCCAGGACACTGCACTTGCTTTTTGGCAGCGCTTTCTGCGAGCTTCTTTTGCTCACTTGCTTTTTGCTTTGTTTTGTGTGTGCTTTGCCAGGACATTAATTGCCCCGAAATCGCAGCTGCTTTTGCCCCCCATTTCGATGTCTAGCGAAATGTCCTTTTAATGAATTGGCAGCTATGCTTTATAATATTCGATTGTACTGTCCATAATGAATCCAAAGCTCTTTTGATCATCTTCGGCTGACTTAATTATCTCAACGTGTTGCACTTCATTTCTGATAACATTACTCAGATTTATTTGCCATTAAGCATCATTATGATATCAAGTGGGGAAAAAGTTTTTCGAGAGCACGATTTATGCATCGCACTTGTAAATTCCATGGCAGACAAAAAAAAAACACGAAATTATATAGAGCTCTGTTTTAAGTACAAAAAAGTTGCACAATAAGGAAAAGAAGCTGTGGCAGCAGCAGAGCCGTAAAAGCCGCAACTGCGGCATAGTTAGCTATGTAAATGTTGTTTCGCAGCTGTTTATGTATTTACTTTTAATGCCACTCGAAATAGCGGCAGCCCTTATGGAAGGAACGAAGGTGAACAAACACAACACAACACGGCACAGCAGCCAACCACAAGGCAAAGAAAATGCTAACAATTTTAATTAATGGATAAAGTTCTCTGAAATTCCACTTGTCTTACTTTCTGTCCAAATTCTACCAATGGCCGAGCAGCAGCTACTTCGGCTGCTGGTAGTCAAGACATTATGTGCATACCACTTCAAAATATTTCCGCACAAAAACTCAAAGGCATTTTTAACGCTCTTTCTGCGGGAATTTTCAAGTCCGCTTCTCACGCATTTCTGGCCAATTTCAATAACTGATTAACAGCCAAGTAGTAGTTGGTCGCTGCTCAAAAGTATGCAACAGTCTTTTGTTATTAAATTCATAAATAAGCGCCAAGCCAAGTTAATATGCCAAAGAAGCCTAAAGAGGAGCTCATAAATTCTGTGTGACGCCATTTGCCTTAGCTACATTTCGCTCCCGTTCTTTTCTATTCTCACATTTTTAATTTAAAAGTTTGCGATAACAAATGATGCACATCCCTGTGCCCACACACACACACACACACCCCAGATACAATGTACTTAAAATAAGAAATAATGTTGACTGCTGATTTAGTAACCGCCGCAGTGGCAGGACTTGTAACTCATATGAATACACTCACACTCCCTAACGCATTCATATTCGTATTCGCCGTCTATCTATACCACGGGAAAGAAAGAAAGAAAGAAATGCGCGGAGCAAACTTTGGAGCTAATAAATTGTTTCATATCTCAACGCTAATATACTCATATACAGCGCCTGGGCAGAGATAACTCATACGCCCGGTTGGCCGACAGAGGACAGCGTGGGAGCTGCTGTTTTCCTTTTTTTTTTTATTCTTTGCATATTTATTTCCCCTTTTTGCTTATCAGCGACTAACAAAAATGAGTCTGAACGAAAAAAAGCAAAGCAAAAAGTTGTGGCATATGAGAAATTGCCAAACACATTAGCCACAGCAACAGCAACAGCAACCGCAGCCACAACAAGGACAGCTCCTGCAGCGACAATCGCACAGGACATGTGTAAGGTATCGCTTTCTTTTTTGCTTCCACATTTATGTAAAATAAAGTACCATTTGAAATGTCTATTCTAAAATTAGTTTGCAATCAATTTTCTATTTTTGGGGCCACATTATCAAATGATTGATCGGTGCTTTCGGTGCTAAACGAATTTAAATTAATATTAATTTCTGCACTTAACCGAGAAGCGATTTCAAATATTCGTCAGAAATCGTTATGCATTCATTAGTTGCTAAGAAATCTAATCTTTTCTTTAAGTTAATAGACATTAAGCTGCCTCCAAGTTCGTGACGTGACATTTGTAAAGACATTTCACTACGTGCTCGTTGTCATCGAGGAAATCAAACACAAAATGCTTATCGAGCTGTCTATATCTAACATATATGCGACTATTTGACAATTGTAATTCCCGATGTCCCGATGCAGTCGCTTTCCCATTTTCCATTTCCCCCAAAATGAGTAGAAAGAGTTATTTGCTCAGAGTTGACATTTAAAATTGTATTTATTTAATCATTTAATAATTGCTGGGAATACATATTATAATATAATGTTTGTATGTGTGTGTGTGTGTGGGTAATTGATGTATGTGTGTGTGTGTGTGTATTCATGCTTTCAATAAATTACAAGTAAATTTAATTTCATTTTATTTTCGATTGATTTTACTTATGTGTCTAGTGGAACAATTTATTAAACATTGTTTAAGTGTAGCTATCAAAGTGAATCTATTCATTATACTCGGTAATTATTCAAACTGCTAATTTGAATTATCTCAAAAAATGATTATCAACTAAATGTTTCAGTGTTTTTGTTTTTGTTTTTTTTTTTCAGTAATACGAATAAAATGTGAATTTCCGAAGAATTGCCAATAGGTATTAGATACCAAGATATATTGTAGAAGGGAACCCATTTAAAGGTTCTCTTTTTGTGTATTATTAATAATTATTTATTATTATTATTATTATTTATAGAAATACTACGCTTATTTGCTAGGCTGGAAAACGATCTAAAATAAGGCAAAATGTTTCGAAACAAGAAATTACACAATTCAAAGAAATTAGCAGAGTTCTCTCCCATATAATATGCATAATAGTAAGTATTATAATAATAGTCATATATTTACACATCGGATTGGCTTTCTTTGGTTACACTTCTACGTCGCTTCGTCTTCGTCTTCGTCTTTAGCTTTGAATTCAAATTCAAATAGTAGTTCAACTTATGTTTGTAGAGTGTGGATATTTATACGTTTTTTTGTTTTGTTTTTTGATTAGTTGATATTCTACAAAATATGTTTGTATATTTCTGCGATCCGTTAAATTATAGTAATGTCATCTACAACTAGGTTTCGTCTAATTTTTGCTAAATATTCCCCAAACATTTTTGGGACTGGGCTTGTTTTTTTTGAAATGTTTTATGTTAAACTGGGATTTGATTTTGCTGTGTCATAATACTTGGAAAGAGTTGTCTTAGGGCGAAAGGATTATGTTTATTTAGCTGCCAAGTATTTACAAAATGCTGCTATAGCCGGTCTGGCCTAATCCCGCTCCTCGTATTTGGGCACAAAGGAACTGAGACCACCGAGCTGGCCACACTGGCTGTTATCGTATAACGACATCTTGAGACGCTTGCACTTGGCCCGACGATTCTTGAACCAGAACTGCACATTTTTGCTCTCGAGACGCGGAAACTTTTGACTGCAGAATAAAGAGAAAAGTAAAGCAAAGCGAAGGAAAATTCCATTAGTGGGGTGTTGACTTTTCACTCGCGAATTTGCTACTTACCGGTAGGGCATGGTGTTTAAATCCTCGGTGTACTTGAGAATCAGATTGTGCGAGGGATGCGTGTTCATGGCAAACCATTGCTCCAACTTGGGCACCTCCGTCACCGGATCGATGAAGGTGCGATTGCGCTTGCGTCGCTCCTCATTCGATATGCTCGACAGATTGAGTCCGGCACCGCCCATCAGCGCATTCGGTTGCATGCCAGCGGCGGCTGCCGCAGCGGCCGCATGATGGGCGTGCGGATGGGCGGCGGCTGCCTGGCCAAAGGCCGGGATGTAATGGCTCATGTACATGAAGGACTGCGAGAACATCGAGTTGGGGACCATGGGAAACGGCAGTTGATCCTTGTGCGGCACGACGCTGCCTCCCAAGTCCGGCGATGGCGAACGAAACTCATCGAGATGACTGGTATCGTTCTCATTGTCCTCATCGTCCTCATCCATGTCCAGATCATCGTCCTCCTCCTTGGGTGTGCTGTGCTTGGGCGTTGAGGTGGCTTCATCGCGTTCGTTGTGACTCTGGTTATTTTCCCCATTGTTGTTGTTGTTGTTGTGGTTGCTGCTGTTGCTGCTGCTGTTGTTATTGTTGTTGTTGTTGCTGTTGTGTACCCCATCATTGGCTTCAGCGGCTGCCTCAGCATTGCCGCTGGCATTGCCACTGCAATTATCATTGGAATTGTCGTTGTCATTGTCGTTGTCATGCATTTCCAACTCATCCTGAGTCTTTAGGCCAGTTGGCTTCTCATCGCGTTCAGTCACCCCATTGGCCAAGTCACTTGCAGCGCTCTTCACACGCTGTGGCTGCTGCTGCTGCTGCTGTTGCTCGCTGCGCTCCTCGTCCTCATCATCGTCCAACATAGGCGAACTGCGATGACGTTCGTGTGTGGTCAGCGACAACGGCAGCTGTGGCGTTGTTGGTCGACTGGGCTCCTCCTCCAGTTCATCGGAGTGCTGGGACATGGTGTCAATGTCCTCGGACTTGAGGCTCATCGGACTCTTGAGATAGTCATGCGACATCGACAGATTGCCCATGCTCAACGGCTGGCTTCCGGCGCTGCTGCTCGAGTTCTGACCCAACGGCGCATGCTGGCTGAGATAACCGTTCATGGCCGCATGCCCCAGCGCTGTCATGGCGCTGCCCAAGCTGCCGCCACGCATCTCGGCGCGCTTCTGTGCGGCACGTGCGTTCTTGAACCAGTAGACCACATTGTTGACATCGAGTGGCTTGCGACCGCGACGCGATTCCAGAGCATTCAACTGCACCACATAGGTCTGGATTTGTTGGCGCGACGGATGTGGATTCTCCTGGAACCATTTCTGCAGCTTGGGCAGCTCCATCTCCGGATCGAAGCTGGTGCGCATGCGTGTCTTCTGATTCGGATACTGTCCGCCATGCGAGGCCGCATGATGATGATGATGCATCGATGCGTGCATCGGATGCACCAGCATATTGCCATGATGCCCGGCCGCCTGGGCCGCCTGACTAACCGCAGCATTGGGATGATGTCCCACAGCGGCAGCAGCAGCGGCTGCCTCGTTGGCCAGCAACAGCGACTCCCGACTGCCCATCGCACTCAGCGGATTGGCTGCGGCGCCAGCAGCACCAGCGGCAGCGGCGTGAGCAGCCGCAGCAGCTGCGGCAGCCATGGCTGTGCCCACGGGAAAGTCCATTTCGCTGGGCACCACGGGCACCGCATTCGGGGCGGACATGAAGGGCAGCATCTTTGGCGTCATCGCTGACTGCGGGGAGAGTTGATTCGACCACCATTGATCGAACTTGCGACGCAGCTCATCGGAGATTTCGCCACCGGGCATTGCGTAGGTATTCTGATGGGAACTGCGACAGATCTGCGAGAGCGTCACCTGAAGGAGGAAAGGGAGGGAGTGGAAAAAAAAGAATGGACATCGTATGGGATTAACTTAGAGGCCTTGATAGATAGTAAAGTGCTGTCGCCAGTCATGTTAGCTAGGTCTAAGCCCCCGGGGGTTTGACACACACACACACACACGCATTACTAAGCGGCTGTCATAAAAAATCACAAGCTACAAAATGTGAGGGGGAAATTGCAGAGAGAGAGCGGCAGAAAGAGAGTCGGCGGGTAAGGCCCTGAAGTGGCCGGGATTTACTTAGCCATAAAATGAAGCTGACTCTGATTTGCCCTATTACGAGTACGATATCGATATACACCACGATAGAGGATGAGAGGGAGGGTGGGAAAAAGAACAACACTGAACACCACACGCTCTGCAAACTGATATTAACTTGACGCCTCGTCAGCGAACCTCTAACCACACAGCCAGCCGGCTACCTAACTAGCTTGAAGCGATAAATAGATAGTCCCAAAGTTCCGAGCCAAGCGAAATGCTGATAGGCGACGACACACCAGCTTATGCGATTAAAATTGAATTTAATGTTCAGAAATAGAATCGAAATTCATTCGGTGAATGCTACGCAATGGCAATCGTAAGTATTTTTTCTTCTTCTTTTTTTGGGAGGGGGTGTGTGGGGTTTGGCTGTATACCGAATTAAATGCTCATAGATACTGCTTGCTGCGTTGGCTGCTCCTCGAATAGATAGATAATGTCTCTCTGTTCTGTCGCTATCAGCTAAGGAGGCGCCCCAAATCACTTAAGCTGCTCGAAACACACGAACTGCGGTTCTGATGGGATGTCGACAGAAGAGTTAGGGGGAAGTGTGTGTGTGTGTGTGTGTGTGTTATAGACAACTAATTGTAAATAAAATGGGTTGACGCGCAAGACGGAGGAGGAGAAATCGGAGGTGGAGGTGGAGGTGGAGGCGGGCGCGGCAATTATTAAATTGATTTTCATATCGCACTCGCCCCCCTTTCGCAATTTCTTGGAACACAGACCACAGAGACCCAAAGCATATTTACCACAGCTCTATAAGCACACTATGACCACAATCAATGTGCTGGGTGTGTGTGTGTGTGTGTGCAGAGGGAATTATCATGTGATTAGAGAAAATACTT
Organism: Drosophila niveifrons; assembly: GCA_035046325.1. Lineage (NCBI taxonomy): Eukaryota > Metazoa > Arthropoda > Insecta > Diptera > Drosophilidae > Drosophila > Drosophila niveifrons. Next base: position 29,208,426 of record JAWNOC010000052.1, read on the forward strand.
TTGCTAATATTAATCAGGGCCCATAAAAAAAATCAGTCGCAATATCAATTGAAGGGTATTTTGGTCGTGATTTCCGACCCACGATAGCAGACAGTGAACAACGAGTTCAGACATTGACAGACTGTGATTTATGGTGGGCAGGGATTTAACTGGACTCCTCATATGCCCGATATGTATGTAATACTCGGAGTACAAAACGTACTATATGTGGGTCATGTGGCTGCCAACGTTGCAACGATATCAACGCGTTTGTAAGACTATGATCTGCCTTCAAATTGTTGCAACTATTTAATACGCAACTCTGTATATATACATACTTTATATATACTTGAGAGTGTGCTGATGTGTGCGGCGATAAGCGCAAAGCTGATTAAAAATGAAAACTATTGCAAAAAAGGATTAGTTAAGTGAACCAAAATAAATGAACTCGGCTTAACAACATTTCTTTGTAGTCATTATCAAAACATTTTCAATGAATTTCATATGCAGACAGACAGACCGAGAGACAGACACAAACATTGACTGGTGTTGCTTGGTGTAGTCTTGAGTCGGCAGCAAGGATAACGCGCGGGGGTAAAGGATACGCAAAACTTTTGTTGCCAACAGTTGCGTGTGTGTGTGTGTGTGTGTGTTTATGCCTCAATTCACGCAAATTAGCGGTTTGGGTTTTGAGTTTACTTTTACCCCTCGTTGGCACACAAGTTTTAGCAAACTCTTCAAGACAAGGATAATAGCCTCTCTGTGTGTGTGTGTAGTGCACTGTAGTGTGTGTGTTGTGTCGTAAACCGCTTATGAATCATTATAGAATTTTGTCGTCTTAGTGCAACATTTAGCGAGTCGAGCCCCGAAGTTCAAAGCGAATGTCTAATTAGCTCAACTCGGAATTTGGGTACTCACCTCATCCAGGGGACAGCCGGTGGAGCGTAGCAGTCCATGTGACTGCAGGACGAGCAGCTTGAGCAGCTTGTCCTTGATCTCCCCAAAGGGGGATGTCTTCGGTCGCAAGATGACAACGCGCAGCGTTATCACCGATGTCAGCTCACCGACAATATCGCTAACCGGCACAGCCGGATTATCGGAGATCTGTTCCAGCGGTATGGGTTTCCAGTGCTTGATGATGAGCGAGCCTTAGCATAGAAACATAGAAAGCAATTACAAAGTGTGGATATTAGTAAACACGTATTATTAACTCTGCCCTGAGACTCACCTCTGGCTGTGTTTGCCACCTCTTGGGAGTAGCCGAGACGCTGCAGCGCCGTTTGCACTATTTCGCTCCAGGGCGTGGCCGCTGCAATGATCACGTAGCTGTCTGTCTCGATGTTCGGTCGCCGTTTCCACGGCTGGCGTGTGTCTATGGTAAGCGAGGCATGCAACGAGTGCACAGACTCCACCACACAGTGCAGTGGAAGCGATTTCGCTGTAGAGTAAAACAAAAAGAGAGTGAAGAGGCGTTGTTAGTTTGATGCGAGAGCATTTAATAATTTTCCATTTTGTTGCCGCGGTCGCTAAGTGCTTTTGAAGATTCCCAAACCCGCCCCGAACAACGCGGGCACTCCACTTGGGAGGCAACCTATTCGTATTCAAATTAGTTGTTGCACTCACTAATACCCTGCACGATTACGAATAATGATTGGGTGGCATGGGCCCATAAAATATAAACTTGTCTAAATGAAAGCCGTCTTTCTGTTGCACTTGCAAAGTGTATTTTAATTAAAGATATGGTCAAGATACCATAAAATAATAGAGTTTAGACTTTTTAAGAGAGACTCTTAGTATTAATGCAATGCATAAAATAATAGAGTTGATATAGATGGACTTGTAATTTAAGTGAAATTTATCGACAGGTTTTTATTAATAAAAATATTATACACATAATATGGTTCACATTATTATTTTTTATGAACAATGCTTTATAAGATTTAATCATATCATAATCATAACTTTCCTCCTTGTAAATAAAACTCGAATAATGAAATATTTGCTTTTATTACTTTACAAATTCTCTAAAATAGACAAAATCTTTATAAAGATAAAGTATACTTTATGTTCCTTCCTTCGATACAAATTTAGTTCGTTAGTTTTTGTTAATTAGTTTCAAATGTAGATCAGTTCCCTACTTTATCATGTTGCTACTTTTTGTTCTGTTTATTTTTTTCCTAATAATTATAAACTTTTTCAAATATAGCCCACATTAATACTTTATTTTATTTTATATATATTTTCCTAGAAAGCCATTACTTATTACTTTATTTGTGTATAGCTTTACTTTTTGTTATATGAGCTATATCATATAAATATTAACTTTATCTTTACTATGCTTAGAATGCAATCAATCAATTTAGCTATGAATTATGTCAGTTTTTGTTTAAGCCAATTGGCTTAACATGCACACGAAATCAATGTAATAACAGGGTATCTAACTAATTTGCTGCCGTTGTCTAAAATGCAACTAAACTGCAACTAAACTGCCTAGCTGTCTCCCTTCTTTCTCTCTCCCCCTGCTTTGTTGGTTGCAACTGTGGTTGTTGTTGCTGCTGTTGCTGTTGCTGCTGCTGTTAATCGGTTTAGAGCTCAGTTTGGAACGCTTCAAATGGCGGCAAGTGCAAATCGGCAAATTAAAATAAGCAATTAAAACATATTTTATATATATTGAGCGCCCCTCACGCACATGAGAGAGTATTTAAATAAATTATTGCTTGCTGCGGTTAGCCACAAAATGGTTTTAGCCGCTTACCCCGCCACCAAAAGCGAAATGGCCCATTCGCATTTCCCATTTCCCAGTCTCAGTCCCCCGACTATCAAGATTATGAATATGCATAGCATGCTAAATTATTAGTACTATTAATGAATAATAATTGCATGACTAGTTGGCGAGTTTCCAAAGTGCAGACACCCATCGATATTAGAGCGCTCAGACATGTTTTGGAGTGTGCAAATATATCTAAAAACTTCAATTGTTGAGGATGTGAACATAATAATAATTCAACTAATGCTTATGGCTGCAAAGTATTCTTTTTTTTTTGTCGTAGGCTGTGTGTTCCGCAACCAATTATGGACAGCTTAAAAATAATTTACCAAAAATTTCGCCAATAGCAATAGAAAATGCAAAATGCGCCCAATCCAAAGCCGAATGCAATTTCAAGAGGGGAGGAGAAGTGAGTGGCCAGGACACACGAAAAGCAAATAGGCTTAACGCCCTGCAATGTGCTGTTTCGTTGCCCGCCATAATGGTATTATTAATTATTCCAATTATAAAAATTGTAAGCAGAGCAGAGATTGTCGATGGCCGATTGCCGCGATTCGATTCGATTCGATTCGATTCGCTTTCGCGATTGGCATTTTTGGTGCGTTTAAAAACAGCGAAGAGAGCGCGCCAAAAGTTCAGCGCAATTATGAGCGATTTTTGCGATAAATACACACACACACACACACACACACGCTTACATGTGTATTGATGTATTTGTTTGTGTGTTCGTGCAAATCTTTTAATTGCCATGAAATCCTCATTGGGCATTAAAACTGAATAAATCAATTGTATGAGCATATTCGCAAAAATATGTACAGCTCAAAAAAGCAAAAAACAACAAAAAAGAATATAATATAAAATTTACAATAATATTTAAATAAAAAGAATAAAGAATGCAATGCGGAAGAGCTACGCAATTTACATATGATGATATGGTATTACAATTAAAGTCAAGATATGCCGTAATCACAGTTAATTTCTCGTTAATTGATGATGCTTCTTTAAACTGGCCAACTATTCGTATACTTGATTTCTCATTTCATTGTTATTTCATATGCTGTTGTTTCGTTGCTGTTGTTCATTAAAGTAGTAGCGCTCGAATTTTGTTGTGTTTTTGCGTAATAATCGCAATTACCACTTTCATCGACGAATCCTTTCCGTCTGGCTCTGGCTTTGGCTTTAGCCTCGCCATTGGCATTATGTATACGCCGCGTATGTCGGCTGGCCTCAGTTATTGGCCCGTGGCAGGTGAATTGTTGTTGTTGTTGTTGTTGAAATGGTGGTCCGCAAAAAGCGGCCAAATAACAATGGAGCGCAAATGCTGCGTAGTGCAACCGAATAATAAACTCATTAAATCCATTATCCTGGCCCATGATTTGGGGGCTAACACAAAAGCGGATTTGCTGCCCATGCATATGTTGTGCATATATGCAGTACTCAATACGTGTGAGTGTGTGAGTGTATGTGTTGACCACTCGCACAGTGGCCACGTTGAGCTCGCTAATTGTTGCGTCATCCAGTCCACGGATTTGATGGCATTCAAAACTGTCTGTTTGGCAAACGAAGTGGAGAAGGAGATTCGACTGAAATGGGGTTGCTTTATAAATTGAACGTCTGTGCAGTGCCAGGGCAGCACTTAAGTGGCCCAGAACGAAGGCCGCGCTTATCCTTATTAGCATTATCAGTGGAAAAATAATCGAGACAGCCAAACAAATTGAATTAAAAACGTTTGAGGCATTAAATCTCAGACAGACAGAGAGACAAACCAAGAGAGAGAATCTCGCCCTCTGTCTCGTTGCGACTTTCGTAAGCTGACAAACGATTTGTAATGAACTCCACTTGCATAGGCTTAGACGCTGCTATCATCTTCGCTGTCTTCGCGTCTCATTCAATTTTCCCCATTTCGCTTTCCCAGACTGCGGCTTAAGATTTATTAACCTGCGCCCAGCAGCGTTGATGTCACTGTCGATAGCGTGAGCCGAAATGTATAATGAAGTTGCCAATCGACTGGAATACGCTTCGACTACTTTACTTTTTCTTTCTACTCTATAAAACTGGCATTTATATCGACTATTTGAAGCGTATTTTGCAGTCGGTTCAGTAAGTTCAAATTGCAAGTTGCTTGGCTTGGCTTATCGCCATCTGAATTGAAAGTTCAAATAAATGGATATTTTGTGATTCGCTTTTGCTTGTTAGTTGCCATCCAGCTAAGCTCTTACGCAATGTCAAGAGATGCGGCCAATTACCAGAGCGCAATCAACCCCCCGATGAAGAAGAAGAAGAAGAAGATTTTAATCCTTGCACAAGTTTTTGTGTTCATGCGAATTCAACATCATTTCGATTCAAGTTGATTTCAATTCGATGCTCTCAATATAAGTGTGTGCAGAGGAGCGTGAGAGACTGAGCTCGACTTTCTTCTAAGAAATTAACCAATTGGCTGACCACAATAGCCTCGGACAAGGACTGCAGCAATAATTATGAATCGCCTACGCACAACATCAAAACGACTTAATCCCCACCTAGGCAAACACACACACACACACAGAGAGGAGGGTGAGGGTATGGAAGGACAAGTGAAGTGACTGCTGGCAAGGATTATGTAAGTTTTACGGTTTAGTTTGCTCGAGAAAATATCTTGGCAACAAATATTTGTAGTTCTGCTTTTTATGCTTCTTCAAGTTGACCTTAGAAGAGGGGGAGTGGTGGGAGGGGGGGAGGGGGCACGGCTTTGCTCGGGTGGCCGAATAAATTGTGTATTGTGTTATTTATAAGGAAATGCTCATAATTTACTTATTAAAATGATTTGAGTGATTTGGGTATGAAAATTAAAATTTTACAGAGCAAAGTTTTAATAACCGTAAAGGCCATTTGATAATATGTGTAAAGGACAACAAACGGGCAGCTTTTGGAAGGGGGAGCAGGAGCGGGGACGGAAGGGACGTGGCTTAAGCCAAGTGAACTGTTTGAATTTGCTTATCAGTGGCTGACCATTGAAATGTCTTAGTGCCAAGAGCCGCACAAAAATCTTAAGGATTTTAAAGGACTTAAGTGTCAGGCATGTTTTTGCTTTGTCTACGCGCCTGTGTGTGTGTGTGCTCGTGTGTGTGTATGTGTGTGTGTGTGTGTGAAAGTAAGAGTGACCGGAAATTAAGCAATAGTCTTAAGGAAATTGCCACAAGTTTTTTGGATGCCACGAAGCAGGCAATTTGATGTCTTTTCCCAAACTCCTCAAGTGTCGAAGGATGTCCGCATGTATGTGTGTGAGTGTGTGTGTGTGTTTGCTTGTGTATGCATTTTTATTTACACTTCAACTTAAGTCCTACTTAATTGCAAACTCTTTTCCAGTAGAATTTTTAATGCATGCATTTTAATTTATAATGCCGAGCCAGCATCGGGGCTACTTAAGAACTTTCTACACACACACACGCACACACACACATGTATAGACAAGGATTCACACACACACACACACAGTTACATTGGCTGGCTCATGCATCGTTTGCTGGCAGCTTCTCACACCTTTAGTTAGTTGCATATCCTTGTCTAAGTCCTGCCACTTGCCCTGCCCCCGCGTGCCTTGCCACACGCTGCAAAAGAAAACATATTAAGAAGCGCTACAAAATGGAAAATCGACTCGCTTCTGCAACGACGTCTTGAGCGGCAGGCAACAAAATGTGAGCTTACAAAATTGCTGCAGCTTTGAAAATATTTTATATGAAATTAAAACACTCTTTAACTTAAACTAGTTTAAAAATCGAATTTGTAATGAAATGATAATAATATATATGGAATTCATATAAACTTTAAATTTAACTTGCTTGAAAATCTTATTTTCGAACATGAATTTCAATTCTCATTCTCATGAACTTAAAGAAAATATTATGAAAACATTAAGCATTAAACATTGTGAAGAATTCTACTAGTCTCAATTTAATGTTATTAAAGCTGACAAGCTTTAAGAATATCTCTTTAGATTAATGCCAAATGACATATGAAAATATTAAACAATTCATCTTTATTATATAGCTCGCTTAACATTTAAATATGTAATAAAATAAAAATAGTTTATATTACATAAAAATAATACCTAATGAAACACTTGCTCATTACATTTTAAAGAAATTATTAATCATGAATTTGCAGTATAATTTTCAAATAGTAGCTAAAAAAAAGCTATTACGCTAAGGTTGACATTATTGCCGACAAGCTTTAAGAATACTTTCCTAGATTAATGTCATATGCCTAACGAAAAACATTATGAAATTCACCTAATTATGTGAATTTCCCTATAACCTATTTATCTACAAATTTGTCATTCTACAAAATTGCGCTTATCAATTATTATTAGCTGGTTTTTTGTTTTTTATCAGTTGTCTGGATAAATTTGTTAATTCTACAATCGCATATATGCGATTTGCTTGATATTTATTTTTTGGTGAGTCAATGAGTCAGTCTCTGTGGCGTCTTTTGTGAATTTTCGTTTGGCGTATTTTCGAAAGGGCTTTCTTTGGAAAACATGTTGAAACTTTTAAGCGGATTATAATTAATGCCGCTAGGCATTTTCTTTCTCTTATCGTTTCGCTTTCGCGTTTAGCGCCCACTACATGCCACGCTCTCCCCTCTCCCTGTTTTCCCCTCAACATTCCTTCTCCTCTACCACACTTTGAGTCGCCTCCCAGTGGGGGCAAAAGGTAGATTTGTTTGCTGTTTGCTGTTCTTCTTCGTTGTTTGCCGTTTCAGTGTGTCAGTAACGAAAGCAACAACAACCGGAAATCAAGAAAAGTGGCCAAGTGACTAGAGAATGGATACTTCGATGCTCCGAAATAATCCTAATGAAATAAGCATGGCCCGTAGCGGTAATTTATTTAAACCCAGCCCCCAAGTTTTGCGGCCCCAGCTGTAGTAAAATTGGCCTCGGACTCGACTTCGTTTTTATGCCCAAACACACACACACACACACAGTTTTCACGCACCGAGCAAAAGGCATTTAAATTGTCTCAACTTTTCGTTTTGTTGTGTAATAAATTAATTTTTTGTCCTTACGACATGTAAAACTATGCACATGTGTGCGTCGCAATGTGTGTGTGTCCTGTCTTAGATTTAATCCTTTTTGTTGTTGCCCCAAACAACAAAGCAAAAGCAAAGCAAAGCAAGTCCAAGCCACACACACACTCCACTTCAACTACAGCCTCATCCCTGGGCTGATATGTTGATTTGGGAGGCCATCATCAGGTGAGAGAGAAAAACTAAACTAGCTGCAAGCCAGAGGAAAGGGCAGAGATAGAAAGTGAGTCCTCTCTGAATGGATTTTCTTAAGTGGTTCTAAGCTTTGTCTGTGAACCAAACCAGAAAACATGCTTATACATGCGGCCAAGTGGCTGCTGCTGCCTCGAGTTCAAGTGCAGGAGCAGAGGCAGAGCAGAGCTGCCTCGGGTGAAGACTCCGGGCTTCAGGCTCCGGCTCTAGTGGCATTAGCAGCTGCTTAAGGCACTGCAGCACTTCATTAGTTCCGACGAGGTTCGAAGACGACAGGCAACAAGGACATCCGTCCTGAGACAATGGCCAACTGCGCACGATAATTGAATGCAAGCCAAGCCAAGCCAGAAACCAACTCCCACTCCTCACCCATCCTACTCCTGCTCTCCACACTTGAGCCACGTCGAGAGTCGTCGACGAGAGAAAAAGCCATGTGCAACGAAACGTGGAGGGCAAAATCACAAGAAGTTGCCAAATCCTTACAAAAGGATTATGATGTGTATTTTTGGTCAAAGCAACGTTCCTGATGAGTGCCAAACGACTTTGTTGAGAGTTGAGATTTTTCTGCATGGAAATGGCAAATGGCAAATGGCAAAAGGGGGAAAAGGGCGAAGTGCAAAGCGATTTCAATTCCCAGTTACCAGCATCATGAAAGTGAAGTTCATTGATTAATTGATGATTGGGACACATCACCGCATCGCATCGCATCGCTGAAAACATTCTTAAAGTTGTCAATTGAAGAAATGAAATTTGCATTTACGCAGATCTTGAGGCAGCTCTCGTAAGAAAGCAATTGTCGGGGATGCTCAACTGTGGGATACCTGCAACATATTTTGAATAGAAATACTAAATATATACCACAGACTATATTTGGTATATTGGTAAGAATACCATAGAGTGCAAAATATACCAGATTTTCCGTCAAATCAACTTAGACCCATAGAAATTTGGCGTTTTTGCCAATACCAAAGTATTTCTTAAGCAGACATAACTATATCGTATCGCTGATCAAGAATATATATATACTTTATCAAATCGCAGATACCTCGTTCGACAGTTATAATACCCCTTTGCCCTACCTAGGTACCGGGTATAAATATTGTCCGATCAGAATGAGAGAATAGGAATGCAAATACACATAAAATGTAGAAAAGGATTAAAATTATGAAGCAAAGGATATGACAAACAGCCAATGCAAGCTGTATGCACTCATGTGTGATCACATCCTTTTACACACACACACACACTTGCACACTCGCACACTCAGACTGTTGCATTGACTTAGCCACAAGCTGAAGGCCGCAGCACAAAAGAAACGGCAAAGGCGCTCGCACAAAAGGATTTTCAATTTGTCAAAATTTTATCAAGTGGAGGACAAGCCATTGGCATTGGCTTGTGTTTAGTCCTTATACCAAGCAGCAAGCAGCTCTGAGAGGGATTTAAATGTCGATAATGTCTGCAAACACAAATAACACACACTCATACACTCAAACACACACACACAATCGAGTCGGCTTGCTTGAGTTAAATGTTTGCGCAAAATGTCAAAAATCAACTCGATGTGCAGTTGAACCAGAAATAAGCGCACCAAACACAAATGTCAATGACATCCCCTTCCCCTTTCCCTTCCTCTTTCCGTCTCCTGTCCTCTCGTGACCCAAGCTCAACCTCAACTGCGTTGAGTGCATGTCAACTCACATTATCACACTTGCATTCTTTTCAAACAGCGAGTGCTCTTTGCCAGCTGCTCAAATCGCTGCGATCTAGGGATATGCGATTTCATATTAAATGAAGTTTAAAGTAAACAAAAAAATTATAGAATTTTACCGAATTTTTTACATTTTTTGCTGTTTCAAAGTAAAAGAGAATCTTTTTGAAGAGGCTTTCTTTTGTTCCACATTTCTGATACTTAGAAAACAGAAATGTATAGTAAATTTATTAAATTAGTTTTCGATGCAACAAAATACTGCAATATTACAAAATAACAATACAAAATATCTGTAAGATTTGTTTATAAATTTTTTATCTATTTCAGCTTGTAGAAAAAATAATAAATTTCTCAAAAAGTGACTCTCAGAATTTGTAACCCCTTTTCTATTTTCATGACTACTTTTCAAACCAGCTTTATAAATATGCGATAAATCAAATAAAGTTTGAAATATCCAAAATTAAAAATTAAATTCTTGAAATATAGCTATTTAAATTCTTTTTCAAATAAAGTTTTGTTTTAGTTCTTTAACGATAAGATAATTGATTATAATTTGAAGAATTTTCTATTGTAGAAATAAGATTTTAACAAAATTAAAACAAATTTTTGAAAAGTAGCTATTGAAAATAGCTTTCACTTTCATTTCTGCTATTTGAACTATTTTAAGTTTATTTGCCTCTTTTTAAAACTGATTCTCTCTTTTAAAAACTGTGTTGAAATTCTTGAAAAGTATCTATTATTAATTTGTATATTTCCCGCTTTCTGCTAATCGATAAATATATTTTTATTTAGAAGTGCGCCATTTATGCATTTATTTCTGAAATACATTTGCAAGTACAGTGAGCGTCAGCAGTAAACAATCAGTAGTCGCAGTTGCAGTTGCAGTTGCAACAGTCATCGTCATCGTCACCGTCACCGTCTTCGTCATCGCTGGTGCCACACATGGCGGCAACCTTAATCACTTTAGTTATCAATATTACTTATTTACGTTGCTCCTACTTAACGCTTAAGACGCTTTGCCTTTTATACAGCGCACAGTCCCTCGCATCTATCTATCTCTCTCACTCTCTGTCTTCCATTCGGGGTGTGTGTGAGTGAATTATAGGCATATGTATGAGTGAGTGTTTGTGTGTGTGTGTGTGTGTGTATACATATGGTGCTTATAAGGTATATAGATATGCCTTGGACTGGGTGGCCCTGGCGTTGCTCTAGCATTACATTTGCGTTTAAATCTTCCTGCTTAAAGCCAAACAAAGTCAGTGAAGAGAAGGGGTTGGGGAGGGGTGTTCAAAAGGAGCACAACACGCGATCTGGCCCATTGATTCAATTAAGAGAGCAGCAACAGCAAAACAAAGCTACTATATGGTACTTTGTATATAGTACCTTAAGGTATAAGAAGGTGCGCTGCTCGCTGTTTAAAGAGGAAACAGAATACGCATACGCCTAGTTGGTTATGAGACAGCGGCGGCGGCAGCATTGATTAATATAATCCGCTTGAAGACGCCTCACGCTCGTGGCCTGGCTGCGAATTAAGTTACACCCAAGAGACAACAAGAAGAAGATGACGTTGCCTTGCCTCGCCTCCCGCTACCTGCCACCTGGCCACAGTTTTAAGTACAAGTTAATGGTGCTTATGCATATTACCCTCTCAGTCTGCCCCACCTGCCCCGTTTGGTTGCCATTCCAATTGCCATTCCATATCGAGGCCATTAATACCCACAACTGATTTTTCTTTTATACTTTTTTTTTTGTTGTGTTGCTGTTGTTGTTGTTGTTGTTGTGCTCTGCTCGTTGTTAAGTATTTCGCTGTATTTTAAATCGATCCAATGGCAAAGCGTCTTTGTGTCGCTCGCTGCGAATGCGCGGCGGCTTAATCCGCTGCCAATGAACTGCGAACTGTGAGTGGAGACGGCGGCTGCTGTTGCTGCTGAGGTCGCCAGATGAGCGGCTTTGGCTGCTTTTTGAATTTACGCTGAGGAGGAGGCGGGGGAGGAGAGCGTGAGTCAGTTGGTGCCTCGCAGTTTCTTGGTGTGCTCTCTCTGGGTTTATTAGTGCGCGCAGCTCCTGCGCCTTGTTGGCTGGCTGTTGTTGTTGTTGTATCGTCTACTCAAGCGACTGACTTGTTAGGAAGGATGTCGAGAGCTGTGGATTCCGTTGTTGCTGTTGGTGTCGCATTTGCCCATCCATCGTCATCGTCATCGGCATCGCCATCGGCATCATCATTGCCATTTCGCATTGGTATTTTGATATTTGGGCTTTGTCTGGTGGGGATGAAATTTGATCCTCTGCGCGGCTGCGACGTATTTGCATTAAGCGTAACCTTTTGCTGCTGCTGCTGCTGTTGCTGCTACTCGAGCAACAACCACAAAAGGCGTAAAGGGTGGCAGCGATGTCGCCAGTTGCCGATACGCTGTGCTGTGCTGCCAAGGAGCTTAATTTGAGGAGGGATTTACGCTGTGGCATTATAATTCTTTCTTTCTTTCTTTGCCTCCCGCTTTTTTATTTTTTTATTTCTGCCCCGGCATCTTATTGTTGGCCCTGCTTCAGCTTGAGCTTCTCCTTCTTCTCCAGCAGTTGTTGTTGTGTTGGATTTCGATTTTTTGTTGCGCTTCACAGGGATTAAGCAAATTTCTGAACAGATTTCCATTTGCATTTTGCATTTTGTGCAGCTTGCCATTGATTAGTTCTTGGCGGATTAGTTGCATCGGGTTACGCTTTTAACCCGCAAAAGGTGCCACATTCGCATCTCTTGACACAAAGCCAAACCACAGAGGCACACACACACACACACACACACTCAAAGTATAACCACAGACAGCTACACCACACGGCTGACAGCTTAAGTCCAAACAGTAACAAAAACTAAAGCTCGCAAAAGATACGCGCGGTTTGTCTGTCCGTCTGTCTGTCCGTCTGTCTGTCCGTCTGTCTGTCCGTCCGTCTGCTGTTTGTGTGTGGAATCCACCAACGCGGCAGCAACTTAAAATCTTAAACATTTATCCGCGCGTATTATGTGGCAACTCTGGCTAATTGCCAGGCCGCATTAAGCGTGGCCAACAAACACACACACAGACTCAGATACAGATACAGGGACACAGCCACAACTAAAGCCATAGCCATATAGTCCATATAGCCCCCGTAACATTTGTTTTTGTTGTTGCTTTGCGGTGGGTCGACTTTGGGGGGGAGTTGTGTGGGAGGCTGCAACAGTATGTGTGTGTGTGTGTGTGTGAATTGAGTGTTGGATATTTTATTTGTATTTCTTTTGCACCAATAAAAACAACTACAGCAATTGGTGGCGTTGTTACTCTTTGTCACTGCCATCATCAACATCAACACCATCTGCGGTATTCAATTTAAGGGGATTAACTGCTAATTTTTTGCGATTTCACTCAATGCCAGTTTGAGTTTGTTTTTTTTTTTCTTCTCCTCTCCAACTATACTATACTCTATGTGAGTGTGATTTCTCGCCTGCCAGCGACCAGTTGATATCAAACAACCGCCTGTGGAGTCAACAATGCGAGTTCCTCCCCAACCCAGCGGGAGAAGAACTTGAAACAGAAGCCACGAGTCGAGAATTAAATGGGCAAATGTCATGTGTGTGTGTGGCAGGGTTGATAGTGTGGAGACTTCTATTGGATGCGAGTTAAAGTGAGAGATAAATGTTAATCTCTTAAAGGCATTAAGGATGAAGCAAATGCCATAAAATACTTATGTGAGTTTAAGCGAAAATAATATCATTGCAGAGACTTACCCCTCTTTCTCGATTGTCTTCAACAATAAACCCCCAATATGCCCAACACCATTATATCATTAATCTTTCATACGAAATTAGATATATAACAATATTATAACTTAATAAACTAAACCCAAGTATCGTTTATGTTAATTAACTGTCATATTTGAAAAGAGTTCCATTTAGTATTATAATTGTCGCAATTTAAGCGACGCAACCAATTCTCAGTTTACAGTTAACAGTTATCTTTTCACAGTTCTCAGTTCACAGTTTACTGGCTGTCAGATGCTTTCACTTATCATTTCAGCCTTTATTTTATTTTCACAGCCTTATTCCTGTTGAGCTTAACGTGAGTTTCTTGCTGCTGTCGCTATTGTTGTTGTTGCTGTTGTTGTTGCTGTGGCTTAGGATGTGGATGTGGATGTGAATGTGCCGTTAGTAAGGCGCAAAGGATGAGCGCACTTTGCTATTGCTTTGAGTGCAAAAGCGCGACGGCATTGTTGTTGCTCTAGTTGTTGCTATTGTTGCCTCATGCATTGTTGTGATTGCTCCTCTCGTTGTTGTTGTTGTTGCTGTTGTTGTTGAGCCATCTCTCGTCTGCCAGCTTTAGACTTGCTTAGTCTGCGTATACGTGTGTGTGTCTGTGTCTGTGTGTGTGTGCAAGCCCCACTGGGACGCCAAACAGAAGCAGAAAACAAAATCTAGTGAACTTCATAGGGATTAGCCTGCACAAAATCAACAGATTTAAAAGCTTTCGCTCTGCTTTTTAAGTTCATTTGTGCACTGCATGTGTATGCGAGTGTCTGTCTCTGTGTGTGTGTGTGTGTGTGTGTGTGTGTGAGAGCGTACGTAGTCTATGCATTGTTGCTTTTGCTACTGTCCTTCTGCTCGCCTTTGTTGACAAATGCAACTTGACAGTGGTGTTGCAAATCTTGTCTGGCGACAGCAACGCAACCCATTCTCTCTCTCACTCTTTGTATGTGTGTGTGAGTGTGTACACATGCCGGTTACACATGGTCTTTACTTAGTCTTACGTCTTTAGCACACTTTGCACTTGGCATAGGTCACTTTAATGGCAGCTTGATAGAGTTAAAACTCGCGTTAGATTCAATCACTCAACACTCAACACTCAGCAGCAGCAACAGCAACAGCAACCAAAACCTCAGAGTTCGAGGTGTAAACGTGCTTAACTCTGATACTAAGTTCTACCCATGCGCGCACGTTTAATCCCCATGCCCTAAAAATAATCCAATTGCACACCACCACAAGCAACACGGCAACAGCAACAACATCACAACATCACAACAATAACAACGAACGTTTCGACCGGCGCGAGTTAAAGACGAATATTTTCAAACGGCACGAAATAAATTTCAATTGGGAGAAAGAGAGCAAAATGAGAGACCAACCTTCTTCCAGCATGTTTGGCACGATACTGAAACCGAATGCGGAGCGTACGGCTCGTTTTGGCGCCCCATGCGATGAAAACATACACACACACACACAGACGCAGAGACACACGCACACTCGTGCATGGGCAAACACAGATAGCAACATGTGGCTCAGCTCTTTGCAGTAGTTGCTCTCCCAACACACACACACACACACATACAACGTTGGGTGAGCGCGCTCTCTCACTTCCGTCGCTGCTGCTGCTGCTGCTCCCTCTCTCCAACCACAACTCTGCTGCTGCTGCTGCTGCTCTCTCTGAATGTATTTTCAGTCTCCCTTCGCATCGTTTCGTTTCGTTTCGTACGCTGTTGAGCCTGGGCCGCATTACGCTTATCAAAGTATATCTCAGGGATTATACGAAATGAATGGAATTAAGGATTAATTTCCAAGGGATGTCATTTCGTTTTGGGATAATTCTGCGTGCGTGTCTCTCTTTATGTGTGTCGGTGTGTGTATGTATGTGTGTACGCTTGGTATTGCTAACAGCTTACGCTATAATGGATTCAGGTTCGCGCTGCTGCCACAGTCACCGTTGCCGTTGCCGTCGCCGTGGGGTTTGGCTTGGGATATAAAAATACACCCGAGTTTATAATGCCAAAGCGGGTTATAAGACAGAGGCGGCGATAGCGCGACAACAAAATATATTATAAATCCATGCCATATACATAGGTGTGAATAATAAAAAGGAACAGGTAAAAAATGTGTATGTAAGTAGACAAAAGATTATATTCACCTCCAAGAATGATCTTATTAAAGTATTAAATATGCATTGATTATGCACTACTATATATTTCAAGGCATCCAATCCATGCATTAAAATCCCATCACTAAACAGTTGAGTTGGCCAAATGAGGCGCATTATTGCCCCATTGCCCCCGGGCAGACAGAGCGTCAATGATGTGCCAACTACGCCACTGCTCATTATAATACCAAGCGATCCATAAAACGAAGAGTTAAATCCGAAATAATAATCCCGCACGAAATTAAATCCCTCGCCCACGCGGCGTCGGCGGCGACGGCCACGAAGCGCACAAAACCCAAACCCAAAAACTGAAACGCCGCAGTTGCCGTTGCCTTCAGTCTCCACCTCGGCAGTTTTGCCTGGAAAAAAGTTAATCCCCCAGCAGCAGTCGACGACGTCGCCGTCGCAGTCGCAGTCGACGTCAACTCATCCGCCAACTCCGACTGCTTCAACTGCCAGTGGATGGCATTGCCATTGGGGGGCTGTCACAATGCGTCGCGCTGTGTGTGGCAAGTTGCTCTCCCTCCCTCCTACTCTTGCTCTCTCTCTCTCTCTCTTGCTCACCTCCTCCTACGTGGCTCAACGTGCTTTTGGGCCTCAGCGATGTTGGCAGCGCTGCCGGTTTAAGGATTAACACAGACACAAACATTGCCAGCGCACAAACACACACATACACACACACACACAGACAAACACTCGCACACACACACACACATGGCGAAGTATAGCACGCAATGGGCAGAGCACAAAATCGTTGGGATTAATGCGGGATCTACTTTATTGCGAAAATATGCTCGACCCGTCCCCTCCGCGTCCCTCCTCACGCTCTCCATCCTTTGGCAGTCCAGTCGAATAGAGTTCAGTTTGAGGCACAGCAAATAATTTGGACGGACAATGGACGAGTGAGAGGAGAGCAGAGAGCGGGAAGCGATGCGAGTGGACGCGTTGGCGTTCACATGGATTGTTGCGACTTAAACGAATTGGGATTACGTTGCGTATGATTCATATGAAGGCTAAAACAACAGCCAGTCGTTGGCTTTAAACACAAACAACAACAACAGCGACAACAACAACAACATCAGCTGTGGCATGTGGCATGTGGTAGCCATGTGCGTTTCCATTTATGCATGCTGCATTGGGGCATTCAAACGGATTACAGCAGAGCCAAAGCTGGCCTGCCCCCAAACTCAAACTGTGTGTTGTGCGTGTGCAAGTGTGTGTGTGTGTGTGTGTGTGTGTGTGTGTGTGTGAGTGTGTGTCTGTGTATAGCGCAAATTGAAAATGACCAAGGCAACTGCCCAATATGCTGGGGGCGCTGTGGATAATCCTCAAGGCGATCAATAAAGAGCGCCCAGCCATTGCGCATCAGTCAGACGGTTAGAGTGTGAGGGAGAGAGCAAGGGAGAGGAAGCGAGACAGGCAGTCAGTCTAGCAGACAGTTGTAGCATGGGCTGTTTGGCATGTGATGGGATTGGCATTGGGATTAGCAGCCCAGTCTCAGAGAGCCACACAGCAACAGCCAGAGTCAGAGCTCGACTCAGCTATAGCTGCCTCATAGCCCCTGGCTCCAGGGCTGCACCTGGCAAATACACACACACACACACATTACTTAGCTTGCGGCCTAATCCCAACTGCTGCCCTGAGCTCTGCCTCAGTCTCTGCCTCAGCCTCTGCTCGACTCTTTCCGTGCACTTCAAAAGCAAACAAGGACGAAAACAAAAGCTTAACTCGCTGCCAAAGCAGCAGCAGCAGCCACGAATTGGCAGCGTCTGCGAAACGTGAAACTTCTCTTCATTTGTGTCTGATGGGATTAGAGCTAAAGCCAGATAAAGGGATAAAGGATTTCAAATTCCAAATGCGTGCTGCTGTTGCTTTTGCTGCTGCTGTTGCTGCTGCTGCTTCAACTCCTTGCTGCCCTTCGCACTCAAATAAAGTTTCAGGCCACAGTTGTTTGCTGTCGCTGTCGCTGCTGCTGCTGCTGCCCGCAAAAAACCCCTGCAAACTGGCTGACAACTTTTGGCGCCAAATTCGCATGCAAAGCAGGACGAAACTCAGAGAGAGAGAGAGTGAGAGTAGAAGAGACAATCAGACAACCCTTCTGGGCCTTCTTCTATGCCTTGGGTTGAGGTCCAGGTCGGGGATAAGTCGCAAACTTGATGCTCTCTCTCTCTCTCTAATGTCCTTGGTTTTGTGGTGGTTCTTGTTATTGCTGCATTCGAGACGCAAATGATGATGATGTGCTTTGATAATGCTCTTGTTGTCGCTATCGGATTAAAAACGTCCTTGCATCAAGTTGCACTTCGAGGGGGGATTAAATCAAAAACACCTGCCACACAAAGTTAATCAGCACTCTTTATAAATAGCATAGTTACGAGTTCTTTATGAAAATGAAATCTATTTATTAAATGTATATATATATATTTTTCAAAAGTACTTATTTTATTGATTATCACTGCGGGTGAATGACTAATCCAGGTGGACACTATCATTGTGCCGAAATAAAACTTACAATTCAGCGCATGTGAATCACATTGCGACTTTAATACATTAATCGTATGTTAAACAACAAAATTTATGGCAAATCTTATCTAATAAATAAAAACCCATAACAGTCATTACTCAACGCCAATGCCAAGCGAGCAAGAGGGCGCGACGCAATGCCTCAAAAAAAAAAAAACGATATCGAGTTCCATAAAACCGATCAGTTTTTCATATATATTTTACTGGAAGTGCAGACCAATTATTACCGAGCCCACAATGTAAAATATCGAAATTGAAATGGAAATCGAAATGGCAAATGGCAAATGCGTCTTCATCTGCTTATTATTTTGAAAGTAAACACAACAGCAAATGCAGCTTGAGATATAATTGCAAATGCAAATGCAAATACAAATACAAATACAAGTGCAAGTGCTTGGCCAATAGGCTGTTGGCCCAATCTTAGCCTAAGCCTAAGCAGAAACACAGCAACAAGAGCATCAGCAACAGCAGCTCCTAATTACAAGTCTATGCCGAAACATGCTTAAGAAACCCAAAATGTAATTCCACTTGTGTATTAATACACAACACTCATACGCACACACACAAACACACACACTCGCACACACACACACCCTCGTAGTTGGCCAAAGTTATCGTAAGTGATTTATCATTATTATTGTTGCTGTTGTCGTAATACTCTATATGCAATATGACTGCAAAAGGTATTTGGGGTTACTTTTCCAAGTAGCTATATAATGGGAATTCTCTTAAGAACAGTATTTAGAGATTTACCACAATTATGATATAATAAGAAAGGATAGTCTAGTTAATCCATTATTTTATTTATGGATTTCCGATGCTTTGAAGAATTGCCTAGTAATTGAGCAATTCTGCACGTAATATAATTACTTTTAAAAAGCTATATTTTACTCAAATATGCAAATGAGAACTAAAATTATGAATAATATACTATACTACTATACTATAGATTTTTAATTATATTGATCCATCTTTTTCGTTCTCTTTCCTTTGAAGTGCAAATAAGAATTTCTAGTTTTATTTGTGTGCCTACTTTAATATTTTAATGTTACATGGATCCTTCAATAAAATTTGTCTACAAATATTATTTTATGCGATTGAATTTAATACTAAGCTACAAACTGTAATAAAATAAGTAAAATAGATGGAAACAGTGTGGTGGAAAAAGAAAACAGTGTGGTATTATTCTTAAAATATACCAAATTAAAATATTGAAAAATACTAATACTAATATATATTGAAGACTATATTTGGTATATCAATATACTACTACTTTCAAAATATACCGTATATTACAAAATATACCAGATTTTCAACTAAGCAGCATTTCTTTTCATATCAAATTATTTCCTTTTTCTTAAATACTTATATTCCTTCAACCCTTCAACAATTTAGCAGCATATATTATATTTCGAAAACTCAATCATTATTTAACTAATTTCAGGCGCTAATAGTTATTAGCTGGATATGTATTGTTTAACACTGTAATATTGTTGTTAAGCATTGGCTCTT
Source organism: Drosophila niveifrons (assembly GCA_035046325.1). Taxonomy (NCBI): domain Eukaryota; kingdom Metazoa; phylum Arthropoda; class Insecta; order Diptera; family Drosophilidae; genus Drosophila; species Drosophila niveifrons. The sequence continues at coordinate 29,228,098 of JAWNOC010000052.1, forward strand.
TGGTTGCTAACTGCTGCTGCCTCGAGCAATTGTGTGAAGCACGTGGCAGAGAGTGTGGCAGCAACCGAACGATAGAGAGAGCAAGCTAGAGATAGAGATAGATATGGCAGGAGTAAGTATTTATTTGATTATAAGTCAGTGAGTGTTGCAAGAGAAGCGAGGTCGCGGCAACTCACACAGACAGACGGACAGACAGACGGACAGACAGACGGACGGACAGACGGATGCTTATGGCCATGGCCCAGTGCTGGCAATGGCTTTGCTTTTGGCCACATGCGTCGCTGAAGACTTTAAGCCGTTCGTAATGCGCACTGTTGAGTTTATGCACAACACAAAAGGTGCCCAAAGGATGTGGAAGCGAATGTGAAATGTGGATGAGGTTGTTGCCAGATTCAGATTCAGCTGATGTTGTTGTTTTAGTTCAATGCGATGCGTTGCGTTACGATTGCGTTGCGATTCAATTCGATTTGCTTTTGCACAACATTTAAATCCTTAAAATTTGTAGTTTGAGCTTCTCACCCAGCCAGAGGATGGCAAGGGGAGGAGAGAGGGGAGAACGGAACCTGTCGATTTCGTTTCCCCCAGAGACAGAGACAGTTGGAGTTGGGGGATTGGAGAATGGCAAGCAGATAAGGATTAACTGTCAGCCTGCTGAAGAGTCCAAGGTACAAGTAACTGCGACAACTGCAATTTCCACCTACCCCTACCCCTTCCCCATCACCAACTCTCTGGCAATGTCTCTAGTATCTGAGGGGACACAGATGCTGGCTAAGAGAGTACATGATGTTGGCTTAACTCAATCAGAAGCACCTGCAACTGCAACTGCAACAGGACTTGAACTCTCTCTCTCTCCGCATCTCTCTATCTCTTCTGCTCTTTATTCATATTCTGCTGTTGTTGCTGCTGCTGCTGCTGTTCCCTAAATCCCTTTTTGCTTATAATTCGAAAATGTTGCCTCCTGTTGCTTTTGGCATATATTTGAATTTGTATCTGAATCTAAGCGCCACACACACATACACACATACACAGTAGTCTGCTTAGTCTGGACAGTTGGGCAAGTTTCATCTGGGCGACATATTGTGCGTCTACACATCATGGGGTTATTGGGCTTTTCAGGGAGTAGGGGGTGGCACAAATCCTTTGCACAACTTGGAATTTGTGCCAGGCTGCACATGGGCCAACAAATCGGGAATGAACTGGACTCGACTAAACCGCTCTGCTGCTGCTTCTGCTGTTGCTTCTCGATGCTGATTCTACTGCCGAATCGGTTGCTGGTTGCTGCTCTATCTCTCTCTCTCTCTCTCTCTCTCTTTCTCTCTTTTCCTATCTGTGTATAACATTTAAGCTGCAACCGCGTGCCAAGCTCCACCTTCGTCTATCTCTGCCCTGTGAGGAGTTGGCTAACGGCACTCGAGAATAAGTACGCCCGGCAGATGTATCTACATATGTATCTGTAACTGCTTCCATATGTTAGTTGTAGCCGCATCTATGCTCACATAACAGCAGCTAGTTGTTTTGCGAGTGATTGCGAAATTTGTGGCACAAACCGACCGCCAATCGCCTCCAGTTGCCCTTGCCACCAGCCCTTATCAATGCAATGCTTGATTAAGAGCAAACTATACGACACTCGAGCTGTTGCAACAGGACCAACAATTGCATCAAAATATCTTTTATTTGCCAATGAAAATTGTATTGACAGTCTCTAAGCAAAGGTGGGGATTTATAAATAAAATATGGCAAGTATTCAGTAACTCAAATCTGTAATAACTTGGTGATAACTTTTGTAAAAGAAAGATCAAAAAAATCGAATGAATATTTTAGTAAAATTATAACAATTGTCTGTCAATTCGAATACTTATTAAGCAGAGGCTATGAAGCGTACAAAAATGTTGTGAACTAAGTTTTAAGTCATAAATTAAATATAATTTTCTTAATAAATTATTTTACTATTGAGACATTTTTCTTAAATTTTATAGAGTAAAATAATCAAGCTAAGTATCTACTTATGTTTCTTTAATAAGTTAAGTTAAGCCATACATATTTTCTTAATTTCAAAGAGTACAATCATTTCTTATTCCTAAAACAAATGTAATAAGCTAAGCTGAATAAACCTCATCTTAATTAAAAACCAATTTCATTTAAATTTTTTGTTTCATTTGGTAACTCAAAAATAATTTATAAAAGCAAGCTGTGATATGATCAACTTCAAGGCAATTGTGTAGCACCAGCTTTAAATTAAAACGAACCCAAAGCCACCCAAAAAAAAGAGGATATAGAGAAAGAGATTCAGGGGAGAGAGACAGCGACAGAGACATAAGAGTCGATCTCCGTTTGAAATATGCATAATGCGAGGATGGTTGGACGCGCATTTTTGAATCCTGAGCAGCATGCTTATGTATACAGAAAATAGCCGGGCGGCTTATGGCAGCTGGATGGCTGGCTGTAGCAAGCTTCCATGCTTGCCACATGAGTGCACCAAATGTACGGTGACCCTGGCAAGTGGAGCTGCAACAGCAACAGCAGCAGCAGCAGCATCAGCAACTGCAACAGCGACAAAGCTTTGCCCAAACAACAATGGCCGAAGTGGAGGTCAATTGATGACTCGCCAAGCAGAGGGAGGAGGAGTAGAAGAAGGAGAGCGGAGTAGTTGGGCATGTGGGGAGAAAGAGCTCTGCTCTGGTGAACGCGTTGATCCACAAACGTGTCGTTAACTAAGGCGCAGTGATTTTCAATTGCAGAACGCGACACGACAATGTTGCTGTGTATATGTGTGTGTGTGTGTGTGTGTGTGTGGCACGTGTGTGTATGTGTATGCATAAGCTTATAGGTGCCACACTGGCATACGCATCTGCTGCAGCAACACAGCAGAGACCAGAAGAGGGTGGAGGCAGCCTGCAAATTGACAAGTGCGGCCGTTGGGGATTTATTAAGGCTAACGTATGAAAATTTTGCATACTAAACGCTGCATAAATCGAATCGAATCGAAATGCGAGAATAAAAATTTTCCCAAAAATGAAAGCTCTGTTTGGCAACACTGCATGTGTGTGTGTTGCAAGGGAGGGGTTGCAAAAGGGGGGGGATAAATATCGTGTTGCGTCGCTGAGCAGCTTAGGCGCAATAAACAGACGCAATAAACACACACGCACATACAACAAGCCAAACAAACAAATAAACAGATTTACATATAAACACACACACACACACATACAGTTGCAGCTGTATGAAATGACAATAATAACAACAACAACAACAACAACAACAAGGAGGACAAGGACAAAACCAATAACCTCTCCATTCTCGACTATGCGCTTGATGCCGTTTTGCTGTGCAAATCCTCAAAATACACTACAAAACACATTACACACACATGCACAGCAGAAAGAGATGGAAAAAGTGAGAGAGAGAGAGAGACAGAGATAGAAAGACATATGCTAGTGAGCCATTTACAAATTCAAACGAAATTCAAATCCAACGCACGTTTCTCACTCCTCGCAACTTGCAACTTCCATCTTTGCCCCGTCTCTTGGCTCCTACGCTTTAGCCAGCAGCTTAACAGCAAACAGGAAGAATCTCTGCAAAACGACAAAATACTACTTCGCACCCCATCAAATGCAAAATATGTAAATCAAGTAGTATTAACCAATTCGAAATCTACTGCAAGCGATTAAGAACAAATCGAATTTCGATTCAAATATTTATTAGTAAAACACAAGCAAGCAAAGAAAATTGCCAGCAGTTATTTTAAATAAAAATAAAACTATGGCAATTTGCAATAATAAAAAACTTTGCATGTAACATGATTAAATTACTAATAAAATTGTCGCACAATTTGCATAGCGCTAAATGCCGCAGCACCGCAGCCATAAATTGGCCAAAATGCTGAGCAACCTGTTGAGTCAGTCTGAAAAGCAAACACTCGAAAAAATCACACACACACACACACACAGACTGAAGGCGGCAGGCGATTGCGTTGCGTATACGCCGCGAGTGCCGACCGACAAAAGCAGCCAGGGAGCAAACACTCGTAAACTGTAACTGTCACGCCTCCTCTTGCCACTTTGACTTCCGTTTCCGTCTTTGCCTGGTGTGTGTGTATGTGTGTGTGAGCTGTGTGTGTGCAGCCATTTGGCCAAATAGCTCCACAAGTGTGTTGACGTTCATTTGGCGCCACAACAACAGCAGCCCCCCAGGTTGGCATTTAGCAGACCTTCTTCATTGTGGGTGAGTGTACGTGTCTCTCTGTCTGTGTTTGTGTTTGTGTGTGTGTGTTTGTGGCTGCCTCGCAGACAGAGAAAGATACTCAAAGAGCAAAAGAGTGAGAGAGCGAGAAGGTTCACAAAATAAACGTTATGAATGCTTCATATGCTTAATCCAGGGGATTTGGATGCATATACGATGAGTGTGTGTTGTGTTGTGTACTGTGTGCGTGTGTGGGTGTGTGTGTGTGTTGTTGGCTGAAGCTGAAGTTGAATCGTTTGGCTGTGCACTCGACAATCTATCTCACAGATATTCGCACAGACAGTTGACAGTCAGAGTTGTTGCGTGAGCATCTGCAACAGTATTTGTATCTTTGTATCTGCAACTATATTTGTATCTTTAGCTGAAGCTGTAGCTGTTGCTGTTGCTGTTGCTGTGGATTGTCAATGGAGACAGGTTCACTCTTTTGTCCCTGGCCAAACTAGTATTGATGAACTAAACAGGATTACCTTCTGCTCTCACCTCCTCCTCATTCTTCTACTCCTCTTGGCTACTCAAAGCTAGAAAAGGTCTGTTAAATGGGTGGCAAATCAGTTGCTCAGATGTTGATTCTCAATTGAGCCATGTTGCATGCAACATTGTATTACATATGTGCGTATAAATATCGGTTTATGCCCTGCTTAAAGTTGCACAAATCCTTAAAGCTGAACCAGCAGCCATAATCACCAGTTGCGAGTTGCAACACAAAAGGCATCGCCTTCTCAACTCATTCCATTGATATCAGCAGCATTGCCACTGGCATTTTTATAATGATGTGGTTCCCGGCAATTATTGAGCCCTTCATAGACAGAAAGAGAGATAGAGAGAGGGGGATAGATTCGATGCGAATGCCGCTGCATAGACCGGATTAAGGGTATTTGTGCAACGGCACGGAAATAGCAAAGCGCTATCCCTTGCCCCTTTGTTTGCCCTTTTCCTCACTCCTTCCCTAGCGACCGCTGGTCGGGATTTGGCGCTGTGGATTTGTCTGATTTATGCAACACTCGCTTCAATTTTGGTCTATATTTAGTTTTGCGCTAACAATCAAAAAGAATTTCAAATGCTAATTACGCAAATGAAATCAACTTTAAGCATGTTTTTCATACACTTTCCGTTGGTAGAATAATTTTATATTGTAATCCAATTTGTAACTAATGAAATTTATAAGAAACACATAAAAACTGTGTGTTTGTTTGTTTGTTTCTTTATATTTAAAATCTATATTCTACACTATTGTTTACATCTGCAACGTTTCGTAGTAGGTAAACAATATAAAGTAGGAAATTTCATCAGATTTCTATAGCAAATTAAAATTTAATAGAAGTAACTCTGTTGTCTCTCACTACATTAATAAAAAAAAGTATTAACTGAGTATCACAAACAGTGATTAATTTGAATTTACCTTATCACATAACGATATCATAACAAGTAAGAAAGTTACAGTCGAGTGTGATCGACTTTGAGATACCCGCTCATTCTCATTTTCAACAAAGTAAAGCGGTGAGGTATTCTTAAAACTTATTAAAGGCTATATTTATTATATTAATATACCACTGTATTTGAAATATACTATATATAAGTACCAAATTACCAGATTGCAAACCACAGCAATTAAAACCCGACCGCAGCAGTCGTTTTGCTGTCATTAAACTTTATTTCTCGAATAAGTCTTTTTATCTCATCACAAAAAAAACTTTCAAACTGTTTGTCAAAGCTTTTAACAAGTTAACCAAATTCGATTAAAATGTAATTACATTATCATATGCACACGTTTATTTAATCTGCGCGCAACAGAACAAGATTAATTTCTAGCTAAATGAATTTTCGTCCCCATGAATATTCAATTCAATAATCGAGAGAATTCATAATAAATTGCACAGATACTCACGATTCACTTTGCTGACATCGAAGTCGCGACGGGACTCGAGCGCCGGATGACTGAGCAACTTTTCCGCCTGCTGCTGGGCCTGTTGCACGCCCACAGCCATGCCAAGAGCAGCTGGTGGCAAGCAGGAGATGCTGCCACGTTCCTCACGCTCACGTTCGCGTTCCCGTTCGCTCTTCGGCGTCGCTGCCAACGAGGCACTCTGACTAGATGCCGCCGAGGAGGCCAAGGCGCTGCCGCTGCCGCCGCCATCGGAGCCATGCAGATGTTGCTGCTGCTGCTGTGGTTGCTGCTGCTGTGATTGCTGCTGCTGCTGTTGATGTTGCTGCTGCTGCTGCTGCTGCTGTTGCAGATGGGTCAAGGAATGGGGGCTGCCTTCAGCGGAACGTCGACCAGCAGCATTGACTTGCTCCACAGCCGATTGTTGTTGCTGCTGTTGTTGCTGCTGCTGCTGCTGCTGCTGTTGTTGCTGCTGCTGTTGCTGGTGATGCTGATGTTGCATCTGCAGCTGGGTTAGCTTCTCCTGCACACCCTGCAGCGAGGAGCGTCTGTGCGGCAGCTGGCTAAGGCCAAGGCCAAGGCCAGAGCTCGAGTCCTCGGGGATGACGCTGTGCGGCGGCGACAGCGAGTGCTCCTTCTTGACAGCCATGTCCATGAGGCTGGCTGCGGCCGAGGGAGATTTGGCATTAACATTGGCATTCGCATTCGCATTGGCAGCGGCCACAACCGCCGCCGCATTGGCCGCTCGAGTGAGTGCCAAAGCCTGGCTCTGTAAATAAAGTGAGAAGAGAAAAGAAGAGGTTTGGATAAGTTGCTTTGAAGCTAACAATGTCGATGACAAGTACTACACTACAAACTATTTAAGTGTCGCTTTGTTTGTTTGTCTAGCTAAGTTGTTGGCAACGATTTCACTTCATTCTTTTTGGGGGCGCTAAAAATAAGCACAGCAAAGAAAAGAAAAACAACCCAAATTTGCTGTATTGATTAAGTCGACAATGGACTGACTGCAAGGCCTCATCGATAGTGGCAGCTCAACTAAAAAAGAGATTCTCCTCTTCACTTGATTTCTATTGATTGTATGTGTGTACGTGGAGAAGAGCTCGTTTGGGGCGCCTCGCCGATTTGTTTGCTTTCTATAATTTAGCAAGTAATTTGGCGAATCACGAAATTGTCTTTAATGACGCGAAGCTCGCGATCCCGAATCGCAGCTTTGGCGATCGTCGGAGCGTAACTAAATTAATGTTTGCAGCCATCTCGCTCACGCGCTTCACGCTCGCCCCCTCGCTCGCTCTTTCAGTATTGAAGTCTTTGGTTTTTTTTTTTTTACTTAACTTTATTCGCACTATTAATAAGCCAACAGCATTGGAAATCGAGTGGCAATTGGCACATGGAAATCGACATCAACATCACCATCGGACAAAAATTGAAATCGAAGCAAAGTTTTTTTTTTTTAGATTGCAGAGTTCTTTCGACTAGTAGCCACCGTAATTATATAGCAGCTACCGTTTACCGTTTACCTTCTTCTGGCTCGGCACGCAAAGAATGCCAAAATTCCGTTTTTTGTTGTCTCTTGGGGGGAGAGAAATTATGGCATTTGAGATCTGCGGCGCTGATCGTGGGGATCAACTTAAATCAAGCCGAAGCATAACCCTTTTGCTGCCGACTATTGCTTTTTGGCCCCTGGCTATTTTTGTCAAATGCCATTGCCAAAAAATAACATACGAAAAGAATAACAAAGAAGCAGAATTACCCTTGAAAGCGACTAAAGCTGGGCATTAAATAGTAGCTCTTGCTTAAGGGTATAGAATGAAGAAGCAGGCAGGCAGGCAACACATCCTCTTCGGATCGATCTCGATGTCTGCTTTCTACAGTAGCCGCGTCGAGTTAGCGATCAGCGACAGGCAGCAATCGATCTTATGTTATAATCATGGTCAGGCCAGGTACAAAATTCATTTACGCTTTAATCAATTTCATTTCATTTCAGTGCCTGCCCGCGTCTCCAAGTTGCAACTAAGAAGTAGACAGAGGCTTGCAACTGCGACTGCGACTGCGAGATTTTGTGCCTAAGGCAACCGCCGACAATTTGAGCTTACATTGATCTTGGCCGGGATGTTGCCACAGCCTACCAAGATGCCATATTACGAGACTCTCCACGGCTGTCTCTGTGTCCGAGTCTGCCACGCCCCAATTGTTGTTGGCTTCTGTTGGCCACATGTCAAAAAATTGACGAAAATTCGATCAAAATTTTAATTGATCGCCCTGCAGTGATGCTTGGTTTGCTCTCTTCTGTCTCAAAATTGATCTCGCTGTGCGTAATTTTGCGTTCAAGCGACTCTCTGCACTCGTGTTGTGATTATGTTAATAGAGGTAGCCTCGATTTGCCACCATCATCCTGGGAGGGTAAACGGGGAGCACGTTGCGTTGGCGCTCGCTTCGATTGCAGCCGGAAACTGATTTGCCAGCGGCACATTGAACGCTGCTGTTGCTTTTGCTGTTGCAGAGAGTTCAACCTCTTTTGGCTTAATGGACAGAACTCGTTGGCCACAGCTGATCCTGTGCAAGGAATGCAAGGAGTCGCATTTAAAATGCTAATCTTTAGTCTCAAAAACTTTTGAGCATATCAGCGTGCTCCAGATCTTTTGCTGCTTCAGCTCCTCAGACGGGCCAAGGCACATTTTAATATTAACCTGTCAAAGGCCATAATTGACAACGATTAACTTTGTCTTTTGTTCGAGAGCCAGCACAAAAATTTACATTTTTATGGTTCAATAAAATAAATCAACGCGCACAACAAAAACGCAAAAAAAAAGGAACAAAAATTACTACAAAATTGATGATGAATAAACGAAGCACAGTGGCTGCGAAAAGTAATTGCAGCACATAATAATCTCGCATTTAATAATCCTCATTAAAGCGCAAAATCACGTTGTCCAAGTAACCGAGAGAGAGAGAGAGAGAGAGAAAGGAGGGAAAGAGTGGAGATGAGTTTCTTGACCAAAGTTGTTTGGAGTTGTTTGCCAGTTTGCGCTAAGAAATATCACCAGCAGCACCTCGACAGGAATCGGGGATTGAGGATCGGCGGGATCGGGTGGCCTGAACTTGTCTCGCTCGACTGTCCAAAATTAGAGGGGACCCTTTACATTTTTCGGCTGCCCAAACTACAAAATTCCAAACAACCAGCCGAACAAGCGCAGCCGCAGCTTCTGTTCAAAAAATGTAAGACTGACGATGACGATGGGGTCGGCAGGGTCGGGTGTAAGGGCGTGGCGAGGAGAGCAGAAGACAAGGAGTCGCATCAATCGATGATATGATGAGCTGACGTTTGGGTTGACGTTTGCTTGTCGTCAATACGTCGCCCTAATAACACGTCGCAACAGGTAGTCCCCGGCCATCAAAGCGGACAGACAGACAGACAAACGGACAGACAGACGGACAGACGGACGGACAGACAGACAGACAGACTGATTCTGATTGCGACACAGATACAGGCAGATTGCGCAGATACAAATTCACGGGGAGAAAGAAAGGCGAATTGGATCCCCTTTTGTGGCTTTTCGGGAGCTGCGGAATTTCAGCAATTGCATGAAAAATATGAAATTAGTTGGCATCGATTCCCGATGCCCGATTCCCGATGCGATTGTTGCCCCAATGTGTGGAAAAAGTCGTCAAACTGAAACTCAAACTCAACTTCAACTCAAAAATCTGTAGAAGTCTCTCTGGCAGTCTCCAGCCTCCAGTCTCAGTCGGGAACTGGGTTTGCTACTGGATTTTTAATGTGTTTTAATCATCAACAGTTGCCTGACTGCCTACTGTCTCAACCTCAGCCTACTCCTCCTCCTCCTCCTCTTCGATTTGCCGTGCGCAACAGACTAAATTGTTTTTTATTATCGACGGGGCGATTTCCATCATCTGATCCTTGCATCGTGGCACATTCCATTGGGCTATAAATCGTTTTGCCTTGGCACCATGGCGCTGTTCATCTTCTTCTTCTGCTGCTGCTGTCGCTTTGTTGCTGTTGCTGTAGCTCGCTTGGTTCCTTGTCCTTGGCAATACCATTTGATTTAGCTGCCATAGGCATTAATTGTTTTTTGTGTCATTTAATCAGTTTTCTGTTTCACGACAAGCTGCGTGATGTGAATGCGAATGCGAAATGCCAGAACTGAGAAATACTAAATACTAAATGCGAAATGCCAAATGCGAAATGCGAAATGGAAATGGAAATAAAAATGGTTATGGGATTGAGAATGGGAATTGCATATAGCAAAAATTAGTTTAGATTAGCTAAACTAACAATTTGTTGTTCGTCGTTTTCTAATTGCACAGTTGTCACTTCTCTGATTGTTGCCTGTCGTGTTGTTGTCTGTCAGTCAGTTGAGTAGGCGTCGATCGAATTGTGTTTTGTGATCTTAATCGCAAACAGTTCCCAGTGCCATTGACATTCCAGCTTGTCTGAGATTATGTCTGCTTTAGTCGCTGCTGTCTGCTGTTTTGAAGCTTCAAGTTTCGTGTTTTGGAGTTTCGTGTTTTTGTTGTTGGTGGCCAATGAGCGAGGCAACGATATTGCCATTACCATTGGCTGGCTGCTGACTGCCTTTTTGGCCTTTTGTGGCTGCAGCGTTTTTGTGATTGGGTGTTGGCCGTTTTTATGCTCTTTGGCTGCCTGTCTGTTATTAATTATCAACGTCCAAAGCACCGCGATCATCGTCATCGTCATCGTCGTTGTTGTTGTGACTGTTGCTGTTGCTGTCTTCACAAATTCCCAAGCGACGAGTCGACAATCCTACGCTAACAGTAGTAGCTGCTTGCAGCTACAGTTGGGGCAAGCACCAGAATGTGGTATGTGGCATTCAACATTCAGCATTCAGCGTTCAACATTTGGCATTCGTTGTGTGTGCTTTGTTTGTGCTTTGTGAAAATATCATTTTCGTCTGCTTGTTTTCACTCTTTAAGCATCAGTTTCGTGGCATTTGTTGCCTGTTGCTGTCAGCTTTGCTTTGCCTTTTGGTAATTTGTATGAGATATTTGGAATTTCTGAACATTTGCCATTTATGTGCATATGCTGTTGCTCCTGTTCCTTCGGCTCCGGCTCTTGGCATGCCCTTAACGAAATTGTGATTAAGTGTTTCAATATTGGAAGTGACGAAAGGCTGCCTCCTGAGCTGGCTAACTGGCTGACTGCCTGATTGCCAAAGGAGCTCTGTGCTTTTGGAGTCCAATTCTGTGTAGCATTCCCTCAACGATGGCGAACATCGGTGCAAAATAATTAAAAATCAGCAAGCGTTTTCTTGGCTCTCTTCCAACAGCTTCCACAGCTCTCTCTCTCTCCCTCTCTGTCTCTCTTTCCCGACGCCCGCACGTCTGCGAGTGCGAAAAAACGCCATTTAAAGATGCCACAAAGCCGCAGATAAGCAGGCCCCAAATGACAGAGACAGAGACAGAGACAGAGATGTGGTTAAAGACAGAGCAAGCGAGAGAGAGATTCCTTGTATGTGAGAGAGAACGAGTCAGAGATAAACCGGTTGACAATATGGTATGCGATCTGCTGTGACGATAGCCAGATAGCCAGACGCGTCTTCCAGAAGAATGTTTACCAAATTACGAGAGCTACCAACTACGCAAAAGCAGCAGCAGCAGCAGAAGCAGCAGCAACAGCGACATTTAATTATATTTCATTCGATTTTATTTTACTGCCGGGTTTTTGGTAATGCTGCACTCGACGCATTAATGATGACTTGGCCTGAATTGCAGGCATACACTCAATAATAACAATAATCATAAAGGCTGCGCACAAGGCAGCCAGTAAATCGCCAAGCAACACACACTCACACACTTGGCCCTTGCCCCAACTTCGCAACTTGCAACTTGCAACTGCTGCATGCTGCATGCTTGCTGATGTTGCCATGTCCATGTCCATGTTCATCGATGTCCATGCTGAAGCCTTGATTATGCGCGCGTTCGTCGCACGTCGCCAGCTCCAATTGCTACTGTGCCGCATCCTCTACTCCTCCCAATCCCTTCTCTCTCTCTCTCTCTCTCTCTCTCTCTTTCTGTTGCTCATCTCACATGCTCGTTGCAGACTCATTATTTCTACTCGCCAGCAGAGTTGGGCATTAATTTGAGATCATTGCTACTGTCTTCGATTCAGGCAAAGCAAACTGAGCAACATCAGCAGCAGCAACATCAGTAGCCACAGCAGCAGCAACATCAGCAGAAGGTGTCGAGTGCTTGAAATGTTTTAAATACAAAAATTAATAAAGCTCTCTCGTGCCATAGCGCAATGTCTGTTGGCATTTTTCAATTATTACCAGAGACCAGAGAACTGGTCTCTCTTCTCCACTCTTCACTCTGCACTCGGGCAAATTATTAACTTAACACTTTGTCACATCGCGTAACTGCAAAATGAACAAACGTAATTCAATGGTATTTACACTTGGAGTAATGTAAAGACAACTAAATGATTGCACATGCATAATTTCACTGAGAAATTGTTGTCTGAAGCAAGCAGAAAGTTGCGACTTTTCTTTGACAGAGAAGATTTTAGAATGTGATCGACAATATGTGCACAATATGTAAATCTATCTATAAAGTTAAGAGTGTCAGAAGTTTTTGCTTGATTTGAAATTAATAATATAGCTAATTATCAAATTTAGGTTTCATCTATTTGCACATTGATGTCAATTTTACAATTTCCAGTTGTTAAAATTTCAAAAATGATAAAATGCATTGCATCTTTTAAAGTTGTTGGATATACCAGTCTATATAGAAAACACTTGAAGTACATAAAATTCACTATTTTCAGTTTTTGAGCTTTTACAGTTAATTAAAATTTTCACCCAACAGTTACACTAACAATAGTGCAATTATCTGCAATTTGCAATTACAATAGATACATTTTTTTAACAGTAGTCTACTAATATTTGAAAAAAAAAATAATTATGGGATATTATTCTGAATGATCCGATATATGAAACTGATCAGGAATGAACTAAAAGCTTTGGAGCAAGCTGCGTTTAACGATTGTTAAATAATTTACTGTAATTATTTTAAAATAAGCATAATCTATCTTGTAATATTTTTGTTAAATGATTTAGCACTGCAAATATTTCAATATTGCTCTTAAATGCAATGCAGTTAAACGAAAATACTTCAAGAAAGTTCCATTTTGGGAACTACATATCATTTTCTGAAATTATTATATTCAAGACGAAATCGATCGTCTCTTATTATAGTTTTGGTTTTCAGAAAATTTGTCTTGAAATATTGCAGTTACATGCAATGCAATTAAGCTATTAAAGGCAAATAAGTTTCATTTTGCGCTTTAATTATATTTTGTGTATTACTCAATGTAGGTGAATTTATCGACAGCATACTGTAGTTCATAAGTAACTTGTCATTTTTCATAGCTTTGCATGTCACATACATTTGGAGTGGCCACTAAATGATTATACATATATCCCCTTCAATACCGACATAATTGAAAGCCCCTTCAGCAATTAGTCGCATTGCAAAAGCAACTAGTTAAGCATAAGTCGAAGCTGATCCATCGTCAGTCAGTCATCGCATGTTGTCTCAATATTTGTTCGAGTACCGTTGTCGCTGCAGTAAAAAGGAACAGCTGACAGTGGCTCAAAAGGAACTTGGCCAGTCAGCCAGCCGGCTGGCAGTTAACTTTTGTCAACCTAAACAGCCAGTCAGCCAGTCAGCTAGCCATATGCATATGTAGGTGCCCTTGCCAATGCCAATTACAATTTCAAGTTCAACATGGCGGGCGGCATAATTTGCGTTGCACCCTTCGGTCTCTCGGTTTTATTTTCTCTCCTTTATTCATTCCCAAACAGTCGCAGTGCCATTCTCATTCACATTCACATATTCACGTTCTCATTCCCATTTCCTCGGGCGAAAGCGAAAACTCGAAACTCGTTCAACTGTAACTGGCTGCATTTGCGCGCCGCTAACTTTTCACATGTGATTGTGATCCTGTCGAGTGCCTCCGTTAGCCAACATCTAGCCAGGGGATGTGTCCACTTCCACTTCCACATCCACTTCCAGTTCTACTTTTGCTTCTGCTTCGGCTTCTGCTTCTTTCGGCCCTCGTTTCATTTTGGCCGTGTTGCGCTTGAGGAATTCCTCGCACAAAATTATTAGTTACCCATATGCTGCTGCCAGCCTCTCTCTCTCCCTCTCTCTCTCTCTCTCTGCCTGCCCCTCTCCAATTATAAGTCAATTAAATAGGTTAGCATTTATACAAGTTAGAAAAATAAAAGAAAAAGGGACACATTTTGTCAGGCCCGAATGAACAGCACTAAATTTATGAAGTTGACTCTTCTCAGGATCAACAACAACAAGGAGCATCCCAACTGAAGTCACCCCTAAAACAGTTGACAGGACACTTTTCTTAAAACTCATTAATTTGATCTCTGGCAATAACGCAAAACGAATACACAAAAGGAAATGACATTCACAAAACCCTCGCCCCTCTCTCAACCACAACATACGAAACAGGTAAAAAATGATAATTTATACAAATTAATAACATAATTGCAACAATTAAGATAAGTGCTACAAATTATGAATATTTGAGATTTGTAGAACATTTAAAATGTTTTGCTAAACTTATAGCAAAAAGAATTAGCAAAAAAAAATTAATTTGTACAACTTAATAACATAATTGCCACAATTTAAATTACAGAATTTAATATATTATAAACTTATTTCGAAATATAATAAATTAAAGCAACAAAATTATTGAGTACAGAAAATTGACCAACTTTGCTAACAAATTCAAGCATTTTTACAAAATAAATTCTACAATTCAATATTCTCAAATTAAAAAGAAATTTTTTTGAGCATAACTTAAATAGAATTTGATTCCCAAATCAGTTTTATAATAATGTAATGTAATTTTGCATTACTTGGGCAAAATAAAAGATTTTTACAAAATATTTATAATTTTGAAACAAAATGAAATTATTCCACAAAAATTAAAAAAATTAAAAAGTTTCCATAAAATTCGTATATTACAAAAATTATAGAAATGTAGCATTAATTAGGAATAAATTAAAATAAAAAATGTTTGCAAAATATTTATTTAAGTAAAGATTAATTAAAATTACAAAAATTTCATTCAAAATGATACAAATTCATAATTAAAACGGACTAAAGTATAATAATAACAACATTTTCAATATATTTAAAAGTTATATGTTGCACCTGCCTTGTTCAATGTTGATTTGAAATGTAAATTGCGATTGAGGTTATGTAATCGGCTGATACACAGAAATGAGAGCAGTTACTCGTAGATTCGTATTTATTTATCAATCAATAACACAACACTCAATAACACAAAACTAACGCAACGCGCACTGATTGCTCAATATCGATTGATAGATATAGTGATCTGTGTGTTTCGAGTTCGTCTTCGAGATTTCATGCAAATTCTAAAAACTGCGCCAGAAGAAGATCGAGACGTACATTGACAATTGTCTCATTGATCAATCATTTAAGCAAATCGAGCAGCCACAGCCACATCAGCAGCAGCAACAGCAATCAAGCGATCTGTGAGACTAATCGACACCAAGAAGGGGGCGAATTTTATGGACTAACCATAACAGAGCAAGTGGCAGCAAACGATTTTAATTCAATCAAGCATTAAGATAGTCGCCAGAGGCGCCCCAAAAAAAGAACAAACAAAAAAGAAGTCAGCTAGAGATCGTGAGGCACGAGCTATAATATACAAAGCTGTGTGGCATTGGGCAATTAAGTGAGTGCGAGAAAATCGTGAAAAGCGATCAACAATCGCGAGCGAATATAGTAAATAAATAAATATACATATGAATGTGAATAAAAGTCGAATGAGCGCAAATATAAGTTGAGCATTTGCGTCACGAAAACTGCTCGACCTCGATTCCCTCTTTCTTTCTATGTGTGTGTCTCTCTCTCTCTCTCTCTTTCTCTCTCTCTTTTTTTTATAGCTAGAGGAGTCGCAAGAATGTTGGCATTCACACTTGGTTACTTGGTTCACTTGATTCGGCGACTGACATTTCTTTGGTCGACTAATCTGTTGGGGTCAATCGATGTTAAGTAGAATCACGAATACCAAATTAATTGATGCTGATATATGCAGCACATACCACACGCTGCCACGCTGCCACACTGAGGCGCCTCAGTCTGCAGCTCTCAGCTTCAGCTCGTCTCTCTTCTTTTTTATCGTGAGATACAGTTGATCCTCCTCCCCTGCCCCTGCCCCTGCTCCTTACAACATCAGCATCAGCAGGCAGATGTGTGTCAATCTGTGGTGTGGCATATTTCTAATATATACAATATATGAATACTCGACTCGAGTGGTGAGTGGTGAGTGTGAGTGTCAAACGGGTAAATAATACCCAGTTCATGTTTTGAATTAATTTTAATTGAGATTCATTTGTAAGCAATCAGTTAGATTGTTCAGTTGACGCGCTTAAGATGACGATTCTGATTCTGTTTAGCAACTGATAGCGAGTGGAAAGAGATGGCAAACAAGTTAAAGAGACAGAGAGAGGGAGGGATAGCAAGTGATACAATTTTGTCCTTTTTGCGTCATAGTTGGTTAAACTAGAAAATTGCTTGCGATATCCTTTTGTTCATGTGAACGGAACTTGCAACCACAGCAAATGCAATGGACAATTAAACACACAGGTCGCAAGTCGCTGCTAAACTAAATGACCAACTAAATGGCCCGACTTAGTCTATGCCGATGCTTGTAATTAATAAGACACGCCACACAATCATAATTGAAACATGTCTTTTAGCGCCAAAGTGCTCGTTGTGGCAGACACAGCGACGTCGAGCTGAGGAGAGAGCAATATCAAACAATCTGAAAAGTTAACAAGCCAAAACACAAACACCCAGCAAGGCACCTGAAGGTGCCCGCCCCAACTCTTGGCAATGTGCAACGTGCAACGTGCAACGTGCAAGTTGCCACAACATTGCCTCAAAGTGTGGCAAAGACAAGGGGCAGCAATTGTTTGCCTTGTTGGCTGCCCCGGCTGCATCTATTAGCTGAGCTGGCAAAATACCAGTTGCTTTGGGCCTGTTTGTTGTTGTTTGCTTGCAACGTGCGGCAAGTCGCAGCAATTAAGCGAAGAGAAGCGAAGAGAAGCGGCAGCAAAAGCAGCAGCAGCTACTCAAATCAAGTGAAAAACGTTTTGTAAATTTGTCAAATTGCATAAAATTAGAGCCGAGAGCGCAAGATAAGATATCATTTATAACAATTAAAAGAGCGAAATGTGGCAGCAACAGCCAATTGTGGACATTTGAACAGCTGTAAAGTCGAAAACCGGAAGCAGCCAAAAGACGAGCTCCCTACTTACTTGGCTGAGCACGCGACAGTGGATAACAGTGGTAACACAGGTAACTGGCAACAACAGCACCCGCAGTCCCGATAGCCGAGAGCCCTACATAGATAACAAACTGCAGCAGCAACTGTGCAACAAGAAGTGCAACTGTTGTAAGACAAGCGCTCAAGTGTAAAAAAGTAAAGACGTGGGCAGCAGGACGAGGATGTGTGTCAAGGACAAGCGCCAACAAAAAGCCTAAGGCACAGCTGCCACAGCTGCCCCAGTGGCAACACCCACTAACAGCCCACAATCGGACAAACAGACAGAGAGAGAAGAGAGAGAAAAGAAGCGAAAACCGCAAGCCAGGCAATTGACCGGAAGCTCTTATTAATTTGCTATTAGCGATAGACAGACAGGAAGTTAACTTAATTTGTGTGCGGCTTTCGCCAAAAACAAAAAAAAAAAAACAGAAAAAACAGTGCACAAAACAAAAGCGGAAAACAGCAACAGCAGCAGCAGTAGAGAGAAAAGCAAATGAAAACGAAACAAAGTCGCAGACAGAAACAGTTTCTAAACAACAGACAGGATGTGAAGGCAGACCAGACAGGACACATATGTGTCTGTGTGTGTGTGACATCAAAGGCGATTTCTCGATTTAGTCTCTTTTGCGTTTTTTCTGCTGTTTGCTGATGTTTGATAAGCCTAATAAAGCGCTTTTTGGCCAGGCTTTTACCGTTAGCATTAGAGGCCATTGATTAGATCAGCGGCAACAACGACAACGACAACGACAGCGTCTCACTTTGCGACTAGACATAGAGCAGATGTGGCAAGTAGAGCCAATTAAAATATTTGCCATTGTGATAGGTCACTTCCTGCATATGCGTAACTTGCCCCCTCTCTCTCTGGTGGCAAGCAGCAGCTTGTACTTGCAACAGCTAATGCAAAGTACTTTACTTTGTGCCTCACTCATTTGTAGGCCTTTTGTTTTCACTTTTTAAGGTACGCATGCAGATCTTAGGCGTGCGATAAAGAACCAGTGAAAGAGAGAGAGAGAGAGAGAGATGGACAAAGTCGTTAATGATAAGAGGCAGCAAATGACGAGCAGCCCTCGCTGACAACGGGGGCGATTAGACAAGCCAAGAACTGAGACAACTGAGCGTTGTCTGCACCTTTTTCAAGTTCCCGTTTCTTTAGTTTTTTGTTTTTTGCTTTTTATTGCCAACAGGCAGACGCAGACAGGAAGCACGACGTTGGCAGACAATGGCACACACAAACTCCTGACGAGGTGCGAGCTCTCGATTTCGAGATTATCATATCAGCAAAAAAGAGGGCGAGGGGAACATGAGTTTTTTTTTTTGGGGGGGGGAGTCGCATCTTGGGATGCGCACCCTTCGAACGGGAAAGAAGCAACAGCAGTCGAGTCCTTGCTGGCCTACTTCTCAGACAAAAAGTCCTGCAACTGCTGCTGCTGTTGAAAGTGAAACTCGCGTGGCAGGAAGCGACGCAGCAACGACGTGTGCCGCTTCTTGTAGCACGTGCAGCAGGCAATACTTTTTTCCAACAAATTGCCATAAAAGATGCTGCTAGTTTTTTATGTTCACTTTTTTTTTTTTGTTTTGGTTGTGGGGTAATTAGTCAAACGTTTTGCGCTCTTCCTTAAGCAATTTCCCAATTGTCAACTGTCAATTTCTGTTTAAAATAAATAAAGACATTTTGTGCGCAAAACAAATTCCAACAAAAGCGAAATTCATTGAAAAACATTTTGAAAAGAGCTAAAAAGTATCTAACATATATTGACAGTGTTTGGGGGGCTCGTTAAATGCTGTGCTAGGGACTCATAAACTTACATAGTTGAAGGAGTTGGGAAGTGAAGTTCTATGTGTGTGTGAGTGTGTTTAAAATGCGCTTAATAGTTTCAACATGTGCCGCAGACACACAATTAGGCAATAAAATTAATTCACACCAAGAAAAGCATTAAAGTGCAAGTCTCGGCGACAGTCGAAGCAGCAGCCAAGCAGCCAAGGTGCCACTTGCCATTCAGTTTTGTCGCTGCAACATTTTCGCACGCATAACTCCAACTCAAACTTGCAACATGCGGCCTGTTGTCTGTTGTCTGTGTTGTCTGTGTTGCCGCCCCATTTCATGGCGCGTGCCTTCCCCAAGTGAATGACAGTCTGTGGCCCTATCGGCTCCATAATCGGTTTCCAAGCACTTGCCTTCGTATTAGTTGCAAGCGGCAGCAGCAGCAGCAGCAATTGCGATTTAATTACCTTTTTATGCTGCCACATATGCCACATTGCGCATGCCACAATGCCTAATGCCATGCACTTGAATCTCGACGAAAATACTTGCAATTAACCCAATCAATTGCCAAGCAAGAACTTGTCTCGTGTCTCGACCTGGTCGACAAACTGTCAGCAGATCGCATAAAGTCGTTTCTCGCAACTGCAACTGCAACTGCAGATGCAGATGTAGATGTAGATACACGCTGCAGATACAGCTGCAGTTGCAATTGCAGTTGGTGTAAGAGATACTTTTGAATGTAGCAGATACAATTGCAGTTGCAAGCAGCAGATATATTTGTAAGAGTAGCAGATACAATTTACAGCAGCAGCAGCATCAACTACAAGTAGCAGAGATACATTTACCGCAGCTAAAGATACATTTGAAGTGCGAGATACATTTGTAGCTACAGATCGCGACTAGTTGCCCTTTATTTTTATGTTTGGCTGCCGCTTTACGAGTTCAGGAAGTTGGACGCCAAAAGCAAAAGGCGACAGCAGCATTTAGTTAAACAAATGAGCTAAGCTGACAACACACATTTATCTAGGATTTGAGCGTGTCCTTGTCGCTGCTGGCTGCTGGCTGCTCTCACACACCTGTTTCTCTGACCCAGTGAGCGGCAACTCTTGCCTTCTCACTCGCTCTCACTCTGTCTTTTTGCCGCTTTTATTTCGGTTTTTTTAGCTGCTGCCATTTGGCCAACGCAACGTTTTTCAGCCTTGACTGTTGGCTGAATTTCCTCATGGCGTTTTTCCTCAACGTTTCCCGCTCTTTTTTAGTTTTTTTTCGTTCTTCGATGTGTATACAATGGGTTAATGTTAACCCACACACACACATACGCATACGCACATTACCAACTTCCCTGGCTGTGTGTCCGTTTAGCTCGATTACGCTTCCGGTTGATATGCTCTCCGCTCCCCTCCCCTTCCCATCTTCCTATGCTTGCCCCTTCCCTTTTGCTGTTTCTCCCCACGAAGC
Source organism: Drosophila niveifrons (assembly GCA_035046325.1). Classification (NCBI taxonomy): domain Eukaryota; kingdom Metazoa; phylum Arthropoda; class Insecta; order Diptera; family Drosophilidae; genus Drosophila; species Drosophila niveifrons. Next base: position 29,248,795 of record JAWNOC010000052.1, read on the forward strand.
CAAATGCTGCTTGCTTCCTCCTTTTTTTTTTGTTGTTGTTGTTTTGTCTTGTTGTTGTCTCCCTGGCAGCGATCCTGTGCACACGAATGACACAATTCTGTTTTGTCATCTGTCCCTGCCCCTTGCCGATTGCCGCTTGCCCCTTGTCGGGGCAAGACAAAACGCTTGAAGCAATTGCGAGTTGCCGCCGTTTCCTCTCTCGCATTGTAGCGCCCATTGTCATTAGCCTGCCCCAGACTCTAAGTGTGTGTGTGTGTGTGTGTAATGATCGTGGCAATTAGTTGTGCAAGTATGTGTGTGTGTGTGTGTGTGTGTGAGTGTGAGGTGAAGTCGTATCCATTGTGATTGCAGTGAGCTGCAAACATAAATTACGGGATAATCCGACATAAGCGCATTTCCATGATCTACTCCGGTTGCAAGTGAGTGTGAGAGCGAATAAGTGAATAACTGGCTGGCTGACTGAATGAATGAATGAGTGAGTGAGTGAGTGAGTGAATGAGTAGTGAGTGTGTCAAGCACTCGTTACAGCACTGACAACTTCCTGCCACACCAACAACAGCAACAGCAACAACAACTCGAATCCAAATCGCAATCGGAATCGCACTTTGGAGTGGGGAATCGACCAACTAATTAGTGTGTTTGCTTGTGTAATTTGCAAAACTAAATGGCACAACACTCACACACACACACACACACTCACACACTTAGATTAGCTGACATTCACATGCCCACTTGCCCACCTTCCTTCTTTGTGCCACGCCCCCTTGCAACGCTTGTGGATTAGGTTTAGCCAACACGCAACACACCGGCCGACGACACCGATAAGCCGCCGCCCCAGAGAGGCCAACATGCAACTGCAACACTGTCGCAGCAACAACCACAGCAGCAACAACAACAACCTCTGCCAAAGGTTGCAATTTGTAAAGGAATTGATTTGTTTTTTGAGGGTTCGTGTCAAGCACGCAACACGCTGATGACGATGACGACGATGACGATGACGACAACCATCGCTGCATTTTGCGCATTGAAGCGTTGCTGTTCGACGCCGGATCGCTTTGGCCCATCGCAGAGCCCAACAAACAACAACAACAACCACTTGAGTTAGCTCACAGCTCACTGTTGACCCTGAATACCAACACCGAGAAGAGAATGTCAACGAAACAGCGCTAAAAATGCAATAGAAATTCGCACTTTAACCCAGAATTACAAAGCAAGATTGTTGCAAGCTTACTTTAAGTTAATCAATAAGTTATCATTGAGATACAAATATTGACAAAGAACCTTTCCGAATATTCATAGCTTCAAAAGAAGAAGTTTGTAGTTACTAAATAAAAAATTTCAAAGCAACTTTTTTGAAAGCCTACTTTCAGTTAATTCATTTAGTTCCGAAATAAGAGTTTCTTATTTATTCAAAAAATGCAATACAAATTCACCGAATTACAAAGCAAGTTTATTCAAAGTTAATCAATAAGTTATTATACGGATCATATATTGAAATTTTTTAATAAAGATTTTAATAAAATGTTTTACTTATGGGGCATGAAAGATCTTTTAATCCACATGAAGAAATCTTATGAAATCGAGTTTAACAAATGTTCGACCGGTTAGAAGCTTAGTTTTTATTTATCCTTATAAACATTTTTTACAGATTTACCTAAGCCAAGCAAATTTACTCACTATAGAATCTAATTAGAGTTGAGCTATATAAAAATAAAGTTTCTGTTTCTTAGGAAATTTAAATTGATTGTTGCTATTTTTGTTTACGTCTTATCTACAATTTAATCCACACCGAAATACTATAGTATTTCAAATGTATTTACTATAAGGGCTATATAAGTTGCTGTTTCTTAGGAAATTTAGACAGCTTCTTAATCGCAAATTTTTACGCTTCACCCACAATGTGACTCAAATCGAGTTAATAACATACTTACAAATAAAAAAGTATGAGTCATGCAAAAAATTTTAAATTCTTTTCGATATTAGGATAGCCTTTTACTGCAAAAAATGCAATTCTTATGCACACTTTTTACCTTTTCAAAAAAGACTAGAAAACTAGTCTCTACTCTTAATTGATTGCATATCATTTATATTTATTCATAGATTGATTTCATTTGCATAGATCCCTAATATGCATACATTTTCTAGAGAATGAAGCAAAATACAGTTTATAAATATGTGTAGCTTACAGTTGAGCTATATTGAGTCATAATCTAAATGCTTTGCACTTAATTTCGACATGTGACCGCACACCTTTTGGCCTATTATCCGACGACCCTCATCTCCTGCCCCCGCCCAACACAAACGATCCCCGATGTCGACGAAGCCAGTTGTGTTGTGGGGGAAAAGTGATTCGGTGGTAATTGTGTTTAATCAATCAAGCGCTGCCTTGTTTGTTTATTTGTCGGCTACACAGCATATTAAGGCACTTCATTAAGATAAAAAGTAATTTATCGAAATTGGATTTGATAAATTTACCCGAAAGCAAAAACCTAGGCCACCAATCCCCCTCCTTTCGATTCTGACCCGTAGTCCCGCTTTTGTAGCGTTCCGTTCCGGTTATCTTCGTCAGCGGCTGGTCAACATGCGCGTAATTCTCAGCGACGAGCGACGATTAGATTAACCCGAAATGTTAAACACACACACACACAAATGGTATGTGTATATCATAATGTGAACATTAAAGATATCGATGGTCGATCAGACGACGACGAGTAGTAGTCGATCAGTCCCTTGGCCAGCCACACAAATACGGGCCAGTTGAAAGGTCTTCGATAAAACGCAAGTAATGAAACATGTGTCGCCTTTAGATACAGTTCCACTACCCCCCACCACCTCCCCTGACCGCTTTGTTGATGAGGTGAGCAGAGGGGAGACATGGAATTGATTAGATTTGGATAAAAGGCGGCCCATTATATAGATTAAAGTTGAGTTATTAACGATTTGCTGTGCATGTTTTATCGTCTTACGGCTACAGTCGACACATTTTCATAGTTTGCTTTTTTTTTTTTGTTGTTGTCATTTATGATTGTGATTAACGCGAAGCAAAAGCCGCGGCTTTATGACTAGTCAAAAAAAAAAAGAACACAAAACACAAAACTAGGAAAAAAGCATGTGTAACTGCGATTAGTCGACAGACAGACAGACAGAGAGCGAGATAGAGGGAGAGAAAGAGAGAGCGCAGCTAAGTGGATTAGTTGTTGGAGCAACAGTAGCCACAAAATCAAAGATCGAAGATCGCAGATCGCACATCGTCGATTGCCAATCGATGCCGATGGCCATTGTCAGTTGCGCTGTGGAGCGCAATGGCCAATAAATCGTTGGTAATTTGAATCAATTTAGTTATTGACAAGCTGCTGGGTAGCAACAACATTTCCCCACCCCCCTTCACCCACCTTGCCAAATGGCTTATTTTCCATTCTGCTTTGCGCTGCAAATTCAAAATAATCCGCTGTAAAATGTCTACACAGAGAGTCACCTCGCTCCATCTCCAACTCGGAATGGGAATGGGGCTGGGGAGCACAGAGCTCCTCTTGGTGCGAGATCATGGGTAATCACTTCGCCTCGCCAGCGACTTCCTCAGCCTCAGCGTCAGCGTCTCAGTCGCCGTCGCCGTCGCAGTCGGCGTTAATGTGTGACTTTTGCTATGTTTTTCAACGACATTAATTTTGTGTCGGATCTTAAGCCGGATTTAGTTAAGCAGCTCAGCGATCGCCGCTCACTGCGCATTAGGCGTTTCCACTCTCTCACACACACTCACACACAGCATCTCTTTCTCCCTTTCTCTCTCTCTATCTCCCTCTCATTCACACGTTTGTGTGTCGCACATTTTGTTGGGAGCGCTTAGAAAATATAATCTCTTTTGTAGAAGCTCGCATGATCACCGCTTCATCAGCTTCAGCATTAGCTCCAACTTGAGCCACAGCAACACCAACAGCAGCAGCAGCTTCACCTGTTTTTGGCCTTGGCGTTGGCGTTGACTCCTGTGACAGCCAACTGGACTATGGATAGACAGGTTTAAGCACATGCGACAACTTAAAATACCCTGCAGAGTAGCCTAGAGTTGCCAAAAAGACCCTGAATCTTTATAGAAAAGAATTTTTATTCTTTTGAAAATGTAATTTAATACATCATTTATACATCAATTTTAGCTAGTATTCAAATAGTCATGAATTTTGTTTAGAAATTATTAAGAAAATATATTGAATATACAAATATCATCATTACAAAATTTGATTTTACATTATCAATATTAATAAGAAACAAAAATGCGAAATTTTAATAGAAACCAATATACAAAAATAAATATAAAACTTATTATTATTTCACTTTTTTTAAGACAATTTAATAAAGAATGAAAAATCAAAAACAATTAAAGAGTTACAAATTTAAAAGTCAAATTTGGTTAGTGATATTTTGAAATTATATGAAATTGATAATTTTTTTTATGCAATTATGAAACACAGTTTAAGTGTCTTAACTTTATAAATTTGTGACAAAAAAAGAAGTAAAGTGTAAGATCGATTTAACATTCTACAAAATTTACACAATTCAAGAGATTTATTTTCAAATTATTAGAGACAATCTTAATAAGTCAAATCTGAAAATTCTATTCACACAAATTTAATAAATCAATAAAATAAATTCAATTCTTTCCAACTGAGCGCAATGATAATAAAATTTCAACTATTCAGCGCTGGAATTAATTGAGGACAATTAATAAATTAATAGCTGCAATTAAAATGAAAATGTTTATAGTCTTGAGCTAATGGGTAACTTGTAGTCGCGCTGTAAGACTCGATGTTCAGTTGATTTCGGTTCCCTCGTTATAATGTGTCGCACATTAGTTAGCAGTTAATACTTTAAATAAGACGAGGTTACCGACATTTTGTCCATCATTGGCTGCTATTAACAAAAATATGTTGAGACTGCTGAGAGACTTGGGCACAAAACTCCGTCTTCGTCTTCGACTTCGACTTCGTCGGCATATTAGTTTAAGCCGATTGTCGCTGTGACTTGTAGAAATCGTTTGTTGGCTGGCGGCTTATGATTTTCAACGGGACGTATTAGTAATATGCGCCGCCGCCGACCTGCCGACTTGGCGACTTAGTCGAGCCCCTTTCGAAATTAACGAAATGAAATGTTATAAATCTTTTCATGCAAACAAAAGCACACAACATATCTATATATATTATATATATATAGTGTGGCTTATGTAAGTTTTTTTTTTTTGTGTTTGTCATCTCCCCCTTAAAACTTGAAATATGATCGAAAAATATCCCAGAAATGATTTGCGATATGAAAACATTGGAAAAATAGACAGCGAGGGATACACACATTGAAGAAGATCTTGTAGTAGATATTTTCACTTGTCTTCGGCAAGTTTATGCAGCCCAAATAATACTATATTCCATTCACAGCCCACTTGTCATAATTTTCCAACAAAATTAAGTCAAATTTATGCGATTGTCTCTCGGATTTGGATGCGATGCGTGTGTGTATATAAATAAATGCAGAGGGGAGATAGAAAAGAAGGAACAAAAAAAAAACACATAGAAGAGGCCAAATCCACTAATTAAGCGAGATAGGTGACAATGCGTCGGTGGATAAATTTGAGGGGGGAATTTGATTTTCGTTGGGAGGGAAAATGCGCAGATTGTAAATGTTATTCATGTTTCGTTTTCATGTTTCGTTTTTCTTTTTTCGGTATGCTGATTAAGCTGCTTAATAAATGTGTTTAAAAATACATAATGTCAGAGCTGACAGCATTTTTTTTTTCTGAATTCTAAGATTGACTACGAGTCGAAAGAAATATAAAAGAGTACTCAGGCATTAGCTGATGATCACTTGTGGAAATTGCTTTCATTGATAATGTGTGTGTGCGAGTGGAGTTCTGAGTTCTGAGGAAGCAATCTCTAGATCAAGAAGAGAGGCAACCATATTAATTTCCCCCGAACACGTCATTTGGCCCCATTTTATCGCTGCTCGATTGCTCGATTGCTCGGATGTGCGATGTGCCAGCCTTAAGCTACAAAGCCTGAACCGCACTTATCGCAATGTCTTACAAATCGTTTTATCATTGTGTCATTAGCTGCGAAACAAAATTGTTTTACGATAGCTGCAGCACAAACCCAAAACACAAAACAGACGCGACAACTCTCTCGACTCTTGGCTATGTGCACTGAGTACAAACGAAAAAAAAGGTAGACAACAATAACAACAGCGATACACACACATTTGTTGATTATCAGAGGGCGGCATATTTGAAAAGATCTGCGAGTGAAGTGAAATAGTAGAAAACATGCCACAGAAATTGATTTAAAGCCATTTTGATTCGAGCCGGCAATGCCAAACTTACAGACAACTTGACAAGTTGTAATTAACTTAACGCGTTTCTCACTCGCTGCGATATCAAATTGATTTTCGTCAACCCGATCGATTGTATACTATACTATATATAGTTTATACACACTGTGCAGATGACTAAGACTAATAATAATCGACTTCACACTCGATATGCATAATTCGTGTAAAGAGATTATGACAAAACGATCGATCGATCGATCGATCTACATATATGCAAGCCCAGCCCATTCTCATTCTTAGTAACATTATTGTGAACTTTAAATCCAATCTCCAAGTCCAGTTTCAGATCCAGTTTAAGCAAGAGAGGAAGAGAGAGAGAGATGCCAAGCAACTTATGGTAATAATGATTATAAATTATTATAATCCAATCGGCTTTGAATAATTAATAAATTTTTAAATCGCATACGCAAACTCCGCAGCACATAATCGGACCGTAAAAAGGCGCTGAACCCACCGCAAGTTGTCCCCCCCCCCCCTCTCCACCTCACTCCCCTCGATCTTCGATAAAAGTGGTAGCCGAGAAAGCGTAGAATGAAATGCTAAAAATGTGTTACAATCAAAAGAAAAGCAAAAGCGGCTAAAAGATCTGTGTCTCTCGACTGTCTGTCGCTTGTCGAGCTGTGTGTGTGTGTGTATTAGTGTGTGTGTGTGTGTGTGTGTGAGTGTGAAAGGAACACGCCTAAGCCCTGATAAATGCTTCGTTGTGGAAGTCGCTGTCGCAGTCAGCAGTAAGAGTTTAAAAAGGTGTTAGACCTGACACACACACACACACACACCTCATATGATTCACACTCACACTTGCAGAAAAGAAAGCCAAGGCAACAATAAAGTGAGCAGCCAGAGCTAGTCGGGGGCGGAGGCGCAAACAAAGAGGCGTGCCAACAGCAACAACAACAACCGCAGAGAGAAACAGCGGGATGACAAACAGTTTGGACATTTATGAGCGGCATTTAATGGACATTTGACTACCGGAATTTACCAAAAACGAGCTGGCAAGGTGAAAAAGGGGAGCTTGCCTGCATTCATTCATGAAATGATTCGATGCGCAGTCGATTATTGATTAGCTCAAATACGGAAATGACGCGTTTGCTTGCTCGCTCGCTAAGCAGGAAATCAAATGGGACAGGAGCAAAGCAGCTATGAGATTAGCCCTAGAAAGAGATCATTAAATTGCCGCTGTCATCGCATTGAATCAATACAGCTAATCTGACTGAAAATGAATGAAATGAAATGAAATGAAACGAAATGAATTCAATTCAATTCAAAAGTCCTATCTATGAAAAGGTGATATAACTACAAAGCGAAACGCATGTCATTATCATTGTGTGTCTCTTTGGGGTTTTTTTTTTCTTCTGTATTTTTTTGTCTGATTATTCGATATTGGCGTCGAAGCTGAGAAATTATCACAACAATAAAACTAAATGCTTTATAATTAGTTGCAAAATCAAAAGAAGCTACAACAACAACAACTACGATCGACCGACCGACGTTATACCGACAGATAGAGTAGCCTCCAAGTGTAATAGTGTTTTCATAAAAAAAAAAAAACAAAAAAAAAAGACAACAACAAGAATATAGAAAATGATTTGTTATAGTTTTTGATTCGTGAATCGAGATTCTTTTGATTTGGTATTATTTTATTCGTTTGGGTTCTTTGAGACTTGTGTCCATTTAGTTATTTATAAGCAGCGATTGGAACACGCTCACAAATTAAAAAAAACGAACGAAACAGAACCCAATACACATATAAAGACCTACATACCTAAAGCTTTATTATCTGTGTGCCATATGGGGGGACTCGAACTTAGTCTTATCTTAATCCCATTCACCGATTCACTAAGCGTATGCGTCGAACACATAAAACTGTCAAAAAAATATAAACGCCAAGAAAACTAAAAAAGAATTCTTGCCGCAGCTAACATTTTTTTTTTTTTGTCGTAGACTGTAGACTTGGCATGATTTAAGCAAGAAGACAATGTCGATAAGTCGAGGAATGTTATATATGTGTATGTGTATGTATGTGTGTGTGTCTTGATATCGACAGCGGTAACATTCAGTTAATGCGTTGATTTATTTAATATATAAAATAACCAAACAGTATTAAGTTTTTTTTGCTTTCTGTTTGGTTTTTTCCATTTTCGGAAATCATAAAATAGAGACAGAAATCAAATGAGGGCCACACTTGTAAATCCATCCCATAGATTTGCCCCACTGACTAATGCGACCATATGCCAGCAGAGGGCAAGGAGGGAGGGGGGTGGTAAGGGTTGACAGACAGACAAACCTCAACCAGATAAATAATAATTACACTCACACGACATAATCAATTATGCCTGCTAATAAACGCCCGGACACATGTAGTCTGTCACTGCGAGAGTGTGTGTGTGTCTATGTGTGAGTGTGTGTGTGTGTGTGCGGGATCCACAGTATGCGTTGCACTAATCACGCCAGCATGTTCATAATCAATTTTATCGCACTTATTTGGATTAATTGCGATATCAATGACAGGGTGACGGAGCGCTGCCAACATCAACTTCAACGTCAAGCGCAGAGTTCCCGAGTTCCCAACTCTATATATTCCCGATAAAAAGCAAAACGATGACGCTATGCTACAAAATACTCTATCTATCTTATATAGAGTACATTTAAAGTTACAGTTACAGTTACAGTTACAGTTACAACGCTGTTATCGCATTTATCGGGCCATATCTAAGTGGCGACGTCAGCTGGAATATCATCACCTTATGCCCAAATTAGCAATAAGCAAAGTCGCAACTCGAGAGGGATTATCTTATCGCAGCTAAAAGCTTTTCGGTGTGGCGACGACACTTGGATATCGGCCGCTCCGCCGCCAGCTGGCCGAGATTAGGACTCGCGAGGGGTGCGCCAAGGTAGGGCTTCGACTTGGCCAAGACGAATCCACCCCACCCACCACACCAAAGCAATTAGCCAACGATCCCAAATAGGCAAATACACATAAGCCAGCAAACACACACACACACGCACATACAATCTATTTGCACCCACCTTATGTGTACACATAGCACCCCCCAATTCCCGATGCCCCTCCTCCACCTCGCAGAGAAATACAATCAGCACCAGCCCCACTTCGCTTATCTGCTGCTCCAATCTCAACTCTAAACACGCTGCCACGCAGCCGATAAGGATTATCTCTTAATCTGCATAAATACTCGTAGCAAAAAATACAAAAACAAAAAAAAAAAAACAAAAATACGTTAAAGAAAATTCATCTGTGTGTAAACAAGGCTTTTTATCACAACGAACCCGACCAGGTTGCAGTCATTCTATACGCCTATTTGTGATTTCCTAACACAAGAGGTAGCTACGATTCCTGAATACCCTGTAAATACTTTTGAACTTTTTTTGACAAACCGCTTATAAAAACTTTAACTACTGATGCATAATAAATGTGAATGTATTTTATTTAAAGCACACTTTTATCAATATCTTTTGTATTTCTTTAAAAACCCAAATAAAAAGACTACTTTTCATCCAAAAAAAAAAAAAACTAAAAAGATAACATTATGTGCTTATAATGGAATACATAATGTGATCCTCTACAATTTTTGTTTTTGTATTATAATATTTCGTCATTTGATCTACAATTAATCTTTGTCTTTGGATTATAATATTTCATTTTTTCACAAATTCCGTAAAAAAGTTTTTTTTTTTTTTAATGCAATGATAGCCAGTAAATAAATAAATATCTGAAGTTTTCATTCATAAAATCGTTTAATTCATTTTAATAAAACTTCAATATATTCAAAAACAATTTAAAACTGATATGAAATTCAATAAATTTACAAAATCGATCTTGATGATCTTTTTATTATAATTTTAATGAAATTAGAGACTTGGGAAATTTGTTGAATTTCATATATATATTTCAGCTGATCTTTACCCAGTCTTTTTTGCAATTATCATTTCCTAGCCATAATAATCGGCGCTAATTCTGATATGTTCTAAATCGATTTAAAAGCGATTGTAGCGTATATCGAGTTCGTTAAGAATGCGTTCTTGTCGCTCTTGTTTGCTTAGACTGATTCAGATGTGTACAGGGAGAAGAAGCAAGCTAGTTACTGGTTGCTGGTTGCTTTTAGTGCTCAACGGTGACTAACTCGGCATAACATGCTTCACGTTTGATCTGAGCCAAAACTAACTGCGAACGAAGTGTTTAGCGTCTACAGTCTAGACTGAATGCGACGGCATTTCAGATGCGACTTAATAGAGTTGTTAAAGGGAAAACTCACCTGCTGTCCGGCATTGGCAGCTACCCAGGCCTCGGCAAAGGTTTCCATGGCGCTTTGAAAGTCCATCATGGAAATTGACAATGATCGTTGGATCGTTTTCGTTTTCGGTTTTCGAATTTTGCGATTTGTTCTTGCGAGTTCTCAGTGTTCACTCGGATCGATTGTTGCAGACCCTTGAGGTTTTATTTATATACGTTTTGCGTCAAGTTTGGCGCGTTTGGCATTAATTAATTAGTCTTGGTTGGTAGCAATAATTAAAATGTTGCTATAAATTTATTATTGCTGTAATGTTATAATTTGCGATAAGACTTAAGCACGCTTTGATTTTCCGCTTTGATTACCGGTTTGTTTCTCACACAGTGTTTTACTTTTTATTTTTATTGCCACGACGGAGACGCAAATTAGACACAATCACAATCAAACACAAGCACTTGCTGTTGGAGTTGGAGACGGAGTCGAAGTCGCTGTTTGCCGGAACGGATTCGATGCAGTTGTTCTCTTGCAGTTGGGCTGCTGCACTTCTCGACGCGACATCATTAGCACTGGCGGCACGGGCACGCCATAAAAAACGCGTTTGAAATCTCTGTATGTATATCAGTAGCTAACGTTCAGCCTCGCTGAAGAAAAACAGGACGAAGAGCGTGTCAAAAGTCAAGCCAACCGACGGCGATAAGAAGCCCAAAGTGATCCTCTCGTTGAAACGCGACACAAGCAACCACTCGAGCTTCCAACAACTGAACAACTGAACGACGACTGAACTCGCCGCGAACTTCAAGAGATATCGAGAATATCGTAGGGAATATGCAAGTCGATATATAGTTTTGTATGTGTTGTGGTCTATTGCCAGAGAGATTCTCTGATTGACTGATTGCCACTTTGGGTTTTGAGTGCGCAAGAATTGATTCGTTGTTATTCGTTATGCGTTCTACGTTATTCGTTGTTTGTATTGGTGTTTGCATTTAGTATTAGTCTCGTTGTTGTTGTTGTTGTTGTTGTTGTTATTGTTAGTATTGTTGTTGTGCTTGTGATAAGCGCAGCCTGTTGTGATTTTTTGTTTACTTTGTTTGCTTGATTTTGATTTCTTTTCTCTTTTATTGTTTGACTGCCTCTTTTTGGCTCTAGTTGGTCATATATGTTTTTACTTTTGCGTGTGTGTGTGTTAAGTATCTCGTACTTGACTGTCCATTATTCGGATTGTCAATAACTAATAACAACAGCACTGCAAACAATTTCGTCGCCTGCTCTTTCACTATTTGCTGCTGATGCGGCTTCGATTACTACGCTACAGTATGATTCTAATGTTGACTGCTGAACGGACGCGCGTCAAGACATCCTTCCACAGCACAAGTTGTCGCACAACTGACAAATTCTTTCGCATTCGCACTGACACACACCACACCAGACACACACACACACATACAAACAGCACACATACAAAGCACCGGCCCGCCCCGGCCGGCACTCGGCTCGCGACGTCAGCCGTTCGTTTTCGTCTCTGTTCATTTGCTGCTTGCCTTTTGAGTATGTGTGCGTCACCACACGAATAACGTACGACTAACGATTCGCTCTCGCGCTCTCACTATGAACGTCGTACGCTCTCTCGGTTCACGTTGTGTGTGTGGAAATAGTAGCAAGACTGCAGATGGTATGAAATAAATTAAACTGAATTGAATGAATTGACTTTGAAATTAATACCTTTGCTACCTTATATTTTAGGTGTAATCAATTTTTAGTGTACAGTAAAAAATAAACTTATTTTGACATAACTTTGTATGTAATAATATTTTTAATATAATTTTAAAATAATAGTTTTATATAAATTTAATATGCTCCCCAGCATAAAACAACTTTTCAGTCATCTTAGAGGATCGCTTGTTAGTGTTCTGCAGTACTGCAAATAGTAGTAGAAATAGTAGTAGCTTCGTTTCAAGAGAGCCGATTAATGTGCTTGTGCTTGTGTCTATGTGTGTGACCAAAACAAAACACGCACACATTTAGAACGTCGAGCGTGAGAGCGAGAGGGCAACACGGAGAGCAACAAACATTGCTGCTGCTGGGCAAAGAGAGAGCCGCCTCACACACAAACAGACGCACACGTAGAAACTGGGGTAAACCTGTTCCGGCGCAGAATTGCACTTGTCTCACAACTTTGACTCCCCCACCCACCTGCCAGACATCTAGCCACCCTTCCCATACATACACACGCACACATATCCAGTGCACGATGGCTCGTTGTTCGGCTGCGCGTTTCTTTTACTTTTTGTGCGCTGTAGCGAAATTCAATGGATTTGCTGCAAATTCGGGTGGAATTATGCCACACACACTCGTACACTCGCACACATACAAACACAGACGTGCTGAGTTATTGCAGAGAGTGGGCGTGGGCGTGGGCCATTCGGCTAAGCGGTTTCAGCGAGTGCGAGTGCGATGCGAGAATACTTTCGCGCCTGTGCCTGGGATGAAAGAGTAAATCGGCAGCGCTTATTATTATTATGTCGTTATGGGGAGCCGAGCAGCAGCGGGCAGAGTACAGAAGCAGAAGCACAGTAGCAACACCCACTCCACACTTAGCACCTCGACGAATGGAAATGGATGGCGATTATGTGTATGTGTATCACTGTGTGTCTGTGTGTGGGTGTCTGTGTATTTGGTTCGTGCAAATGGCACGAAGTGACCACTTGTCGGTGTCGGAGACGGAGACAGAGACCTGACGGCAGATAAGAGCGCAGATAATGCGCGCGCATTACATGTGATTAGGTGTTCGGGGAGCTGGGTTTAGCCAACCGCCGCGAAGGATGCCGACGCCGAGTAACGAGTACATGCTACGGTAAATAGGAACTCGCACTCGCACTCGCTGTTTCTCAGGATACATACGATATATGTTTGTACATATAGAGTAGTACCCTCAACTGGGTGGAGTTTCAGCGTGTTATAATTACACATAGCTGCATTAACACTATCAAGGCATTAAATCAGCTATACCCATATACAATATACACAAATGTATAGCACTACTAACTAAATATGGAAATGGAAGCGGTCGTAGCTTTTTGCAATTGGCACAGATAATCATCTGGCTCAACAAAAAAAATGCCTTATATTTATTTTTATCATCTTCTTTATCCGCCTTCTAACACCATATTTTTAGTGTACGCTCTCCCTCTCCCACTTTGCTCTTTTTTTCGATGCCACTCTCGCTCACTCACACACTCATGACTCACGTTTACTTCGGCAATACTCACACACACACTGAAGCACTCACTATTCGGGAAGCTCTCGCTCTCTCCCTTTCGCTCTCGTCAGTGATGTGCCAGAGCGAGATAACCCATAAAAAAATTCGAGCAAAGCAAGATGAGCAAAGTGTAAACGTAAACGAAAAACACAACAACAACAGCAACAACACCGACGACGGCACAACGACATCAGCAAAAATACACACAAAATAAACATATAAAAAGCGCCGGCAAACCAGTTCGGATAGACTCCGCCCTCGGCGTACGCTGATTGGCTAAGCTTTGCCTTTGCCCAAGACTTCATCTTTTTTTTCGTATTTGTATTTGTGCTTGTTGTTGTTGCTGTTGTTATTGCCCCGAGTGAGTGCTTGCGCTGCTTTCCTAAGTTGTTGTTCCTTAGTTGGCTGCGGTTTTATCGCCTCCGACGTCGACGACGACGTCAACGTCTTTCCACTTAGTTAACAGCCTCACAGGGCCCCCAACCAACCCACTAAAGCCACCCAACGATGCCACGAGGCCAAGGCAGATGCCACGCTGTGCCGCAATTGCTTTTGGGCAGGGTTTTACCAAATTTTCATGCTCGAACCTGCCCTGTTCCTAGAATATGTAATGGAATGTATGTATGTATGTATCTCTAGTCTAATGTAATTTTAGATACTTTTCGGTAAACCATATACATCTTATTACATTTTTATCTCTAAATACTTTTAAGTACTGGAAATAGAGATATATGGCATTGTTTATATGTGTAGTTAATGCTTATAGATGTTAAATATACACACAAATAAAGACAAAAATATGGTAAGTAATGTTTATAATCTATAATTAAATCGCATAGTAAAATATATTTTATTTCTCTATGATCATTGTAAGTAAGCAATATATATATAAACAAAAAAAAAAACAAATTTATAAAGTTTTTACGAATTGGTGTATGTATTATTGTATAGATAATTGAATTAATCGCCTTTTACAATTTAAGTTGTAAGAATTAAATAAATTAATTTAAAAATATTATTTAAATATTGAATTAATCTTTAGTTCTTTTAATACAATTTTCATTGAAATAGTTAAATGCATTTACATATATAATCTTATTTAATCTTGCTAAACTTTAAACTATGTATGTACACACTTATTTAAATGATAGCTACATAATAATAAGTATATGCTAGAATAATATATATTTTCTGTAAAGTCAAACCTCCAAAAATTATTATTTTAAAATGTTGTAGCTATTGGGAATTTTGTTTTTATAATTAGACAAAATTGTTAGAAAAAAATAAGTTGAAAAAATATGAATTCAATTCAAAATGTTAGGATCTGATTAATTAATATGTATAGTCAATGTATGCGCTTGCCTATAAACCTACATACACAATTCACCTGATCAGCGACATTATTTATTCAGAAATGAAAAAGGAAAACATGCAAAAAGGACTTCACATGCTGTGCGACCCAAGGAAAAATCAATAATTTTATTAAAGTTCTTTCGGCGGCTGCTGTTTGCTTTTTATTATACGGTTCTTTTCTGGTGCGCGAGACAAACAGGAGCCAAAGTGTGTGGCGTGATGGGGAGGAGGGATGCAGGAGGCGGAGAGGTCGGCGATGGGGCAAGGACAACAACCGCGACACAGTGTGTGAGCCAGCGGCGAGTGCAAAAGACATTTGAGTACTGGTAACGTGTGGAAATGTTCAACTTTAAGCAGACGGACAGGACTGTCAACCGGACTGGCGAAAGGACTCGAGGCTGGGACTAGAATGCGTCGCGTCGCGTCGCGATCCTCCAGGCTGATGATGTCCAGCCAACTTGGGTGGGCCTAACTATAAAGTGCGTGGTTGGCTGACGTGGCCTCTCCACTTATTATTGTTATTACTCAATGTGCCACCATCAGCCGCATAAACGGTCGTTGCCGTCAACTTGCTCGTCATCATTCTCATCATCATCATCATCATCATCATCGTCGTCGTAGTGGTAGCCATAATGCCATCAAGGCTGCCAGCAGGAAAGCAGGACATCAGACAAGCCCTCTTTCAGAGAGAGTGTGCTCATCGTTGTCATCGTCATCGTCATCGTCATCATCATTGTCGTTGTTAGCATAATGACAAAAGGACATTCATTAAGTTTTTGATTTCTGATTTTATTGTTGATTAAACGCACTGCCAACATAATGGGTAATGGGTAATGCTGAGAAGGATACACCAATGCCAACGCCATCCAACACCATCCTTTGTCCTCTCTATCGCACTGAGCACTTCCGGCGAGAGCGTCAACTTGACGTTTCCGCTTTTCGGGTGATGTGTCCTCAGTCAGAGCAGCAACTGCAACCTCCCCACCCCAGTTGTCCTGGCTTATCACCCAGCAGGAGAGGCAAGGGGAGGTAACTAATGATACTGAAATTGCTCAGCATGCAAATAAAACTTATTACTTATTACTATGTAATATGTATCTGCTCAGATACTCGTACATATGTTGGCCAACAGCCAACCAACTTGAGTTGCCAGCACTTCGATTAAGACCACAGCCAAACTATATAAGTGTGCGTGTGCGTGTGTGTGTGTGTGTGGACTGACAGCATTATCCTTGTCAGGGATCTGCTGCAGAGTGTGTGCATATGTACACATAGCTGAAACTGAAGAGCTGCCATTCGCTTGGCTCAAGTATTGACATTGCCAATGTTGCCCCCGGAAATTCGAAGGCGAGGCGAGGCAAGGGAGTTACCTCTGGCTGGGGGTGTGGCAAAGGGGGGGGAAGTTGAGCACATAGCCTGGCGGTGCCATTGGAGCTCTCGCTTCTGAGCTCTCGCTTCTGCTGCCGATGACGACGCCTCCAATGCGCCTGCGCTGATTTTGGGTTTTACTTGATTTTTATATTCCTAGCTTTTTTTGTGTATGTACCAGGCAGCTATATCTATGCGTATGTGTGTGTGTGTGTGTGTGCTTTATATACAGAAAACTAGAGGGAGAGTACGACGACCACATTTTCCAAATATTTTATACAACTTTAATCGTTTGTTAAGCTCATGATAATGCAAACCACTTAATAATAAAAGAAAACGTGAATTTTTAAATGTATTTTTACTTTGCAGATTATGTAAAGGTCCTCTGCAAGTTTTTATTTTTCAATTTATTGGAAAAGATAACATTACAGTTTACAAAGTAACGAACATTTTTAATTTAAAGGTTTTTTTTTTTAAATATAGTGATTTTTATGTTATTAGATTATTTTAGAAATTATTGCAATCTTTATGATACGAAAATAATATCATTTCAGAAATTTTTCTAGTTTCAACAATATTATTTTGATTTATTTTAGAAATAAACATTATATAATAAGTTCAATAATTTATTATTCGGAGCAATACACCCTTCATTAATAAATTTAAGAATCCAACTTTTTAGACAAAAAAAAACATATCCTGGAACACAACTCTTCTGAAATACATATTATTAGATAGTCAAAGAGAAATTTTAAATACTTAATTCTATTTATCAGTAATTATATAAAAAACTCAAACATATTTATCGCAATCATATTCTGTCATTTAGTTTCAGTTTGAGAATTCAACTTTTAAAAAGTTAAAAACAAATTCTTGGAAAACACATCTTTTCAAAAATATGTATTTAAAGATTTGCAATGTAAAATTTGATGTACTGATAATATTAAAATAAAAAAACAACAAAAAATTTTGAAACTTTCATTTATTGGTAATATTATAGTATTACCTGAATTAAATTACAGAAAACTGCATACAAATTTCAGCTGTCAAATAGTTCTTAAGTTTAAATATGTATTTATGAAATGCAAGCGAAGTAAAGATGAATTATTTTTGTTTTTGAATTTCAATTTCCCGAGCTTCAGTCAGTCAGCTGTCGAAGACCTTGAGCCGGGAGACGCACTTCAATTAGTTGTTGAACGAGGTGGGGCTAAAGAAGAGAGGGAGTTGAAAAGAAATAATGACACATTAGCTGACAATGTTTGGCTGTGACTGTGCTGTGCTGTGCTGTACTGTGCTGGTGGTTTGTTGTGCCCCACCCCTGATTAAATGGAATAACCACATTTACCACTTGAAATAATTGAAAGCGACTAAAGAACATGGGCCAAGTACACACAGAGAGAGCCGCATATATGATGATACCGATACCGATAGCTCAAAACAGACAGATATGTACATATATAGTCAGTCGAATACATTGGTAAGCAATGTACATATGTTTGTAGCACACGGCGATCGGCAAAAAGTTCCACTTGAAAGCCTTAATTGATTTAACTGATACTGATACTGATGCCCCAACAAAGCAACAGAAAAACAGAAAAAAGCAAAAGCAAAAGCGAACCGAACCGAACTGAATGCAAGAAACACTCAACAAATCAATAGATAAATTCCAAGCTCGACTGGCGTGTATCTCTCAGTATCTATGTCTCGGATGTGGCACTGATTGCCGCCGCACTGATGCCACAACAGTCACAGTCACAGCCACCCCCCAACTCCCACTTCGATTCACAGCTAACCTGACAATTTTCAAAAAAAAAAAGTAAGTAAAAATCAAAATCAAGCACAATTCCCATCCCCCGACCACCACGCGTCACGGCATCTTCAAACGCGCATTGGCAACCGTGAAAAAAACACGGCGTGCAACAAGATACCAGATACCAGGTACGAGATACGCGATACGCCGTATCGATTTGTAACAATTTTCAGTGATAACAGATAAAAAACAAGAAGAAGGAGAAAAAAAAAAACAGCAAAGTGCTTGACTTTCAGGCTTCACAGCTCACTCGCCAGTTTTGACAATGAAAATATGAAAATCGATGTCGATGTCGCTGTCGCTGACGATGTCAGGTGAACCCAAGCTGAAGATGCGCCCAGCTACTTTCTCTCTCTTTCTCATTCTCATACCCCTTCTCCCTTTCTTTTGGTCATGCCGCCGTTGAATGTTGACAGCGGTGTTTGCTTATCGCGATCACAGCGAATACAATTGACGTTGGCAACAAGGATGCGGATTGAGATGTGAAAGGTTTTGCTGTGTTTGCTGTTTTTGTTTGACAAATCCCTAATTAAAACAGATACCACATACATATCTTTGGCTCTTCATCAGTTACATTTTTTTCAGCTAAAAACTTTGAATTTTCACTCCCGCCGATGATCTGCTCGTAACTCCCCCACTTGAGCTGCCAATGGTCATAGCTCTGTCACCACTTGACTTTGTTTGCATTACCATTGAGTTCGGGGTCGTCGTTGATGTCGATGTCGATGTCGCTGTCGCTGTTGATGTCTATGTTGTCTCTGTCTCTGTCTCTGTCCCCGAGGGACAAGAGCAACGTTTGCTGTTTGTCAATGTTTTTTGTGCTTTTCGAAATCTATTTGCTCATTTCCATGGTGCTTCGATTTTAAATTGCATTAATTTCATTTATTTTAATCAACAAATGTGTTGCTAAAAAAAAAAACAAGTGAAATTTAAAGGAAACTTTATTTCTACAATCATTACACTTTGGTAAAAAAATATTTATATTTTACAAATTTCTATGGAGTTTTTACACAAAATAATGTTTGCAGTTTCAGTCACAGGTAGAATACCTCTAAGGAAATTAAAGATAAACAATATGAAGAACAAAATATTATCAATTTTTATCCAAAGGAAGTTCACTGCTTATTTACACAAATCAATAATAATAAATAATCATCATTTTAAAGATTCTTGAAATGCGTCCTGGCCAATTTATACATACAAAATAGTATACTTAATATGAGTCAAGATTGAATTAAATTAGATATATATTAATCAACTTTCTCCTTACTTAATTTTATTTAAATATGTACATGTATATATGTATTACTACTAAAGGCCAACATTTACGAATATTTTCAAATCAGTATAATAACTTAAACCTTTCAAAATTTGATGTTGTTCCATTATGTTGTTAAAAGGCGGATTATTATGTTACTTATTTAATAAGGATAGATACAAAATAATGCTTGAATCATTATAAAATATCTTTTATAGCTGCACAGAACCAAATATTGGGATTCAAAGCCATTTAAATGAAGGTTAAATACATAAAAAAAATTAAGAATATACTACAGAATTATGCATTGCTGCTAATAAGTTTTTAAATATATATAATTTAAAAGCAAATTAAATAATATGTTATGCTTGTATACACGGAATTTTTTGAAAATCATTCTCAACACTTTCTCGTTAAATTATATTCTACATTTCATTACCTTAAAATTTCAAAACCTTAGCTAATAATTAGCAGCCAATAACTTATTCACCTATATAGCACATTAAATTAACCCATTTACATACATGTAATGCAAACTGCACAAATTAAACGTATGAGCAGCGCACAAATATATATATATATATATATAGTATATCTAATTAAGATAGAACTCTGAACTCTGAAAGAGGATGGCCAACACAATTTTCGCATTTTCATTTATGGCTAAAAGCATCGCATTTAGTGCTGCACTACACTACAAAAGACGGAACAAGTTTGCAGCCAACAACAACGGGAGCAATGAGAGCTAATGAGGATATGCGGGATAGGAGCAGGAGCTGGAGCTGGAGCTCTATACTCAGTGACCAACGGACGTGGTGACCACCCACTCATCAGTAGTTTGAAGCGACCGCATAATTAAATTAATTGCATGAAATGTGGAAACGGATGACAGGTGCGGAAGGTGGAACAACAAAAACAACGACGTCGACGACGACGTCGCGTATCAAAATGTGGAAAACAGCCGCAATGCAAATATTGGTCAGCGTGGTGAAAATCAAACGGGATGTGACCAGACGCAGTCCTGGACTAGGGCTGTGGACTTAGCAAACAGAGCAGACAGCCGCAAAAAGTCAAACAAAAATTCAGAAATCGAAAAATATGCATTCCGTATACATATATGTATATATAGAGGGGGGAAACGTTTGAAATCAAAAGAAATTGCGATAAGAATCTAAGAATAAACAATTTCATTGAATCACTTTGAAAATGAGAACTGAAGAGCGCTTATGCTTATCTTTATCTACGAGTATTATCTATTATCTCTATCTCTCGGAGTCACCTCAATCACGCTAATGACAGCGTCGTTCTCTCCCTCTCTCTCTCACTCTCATTCTCGCTCTGTCTCACTCTCTCGATGTGACGATAAGTTAACAGGCAGCGTTCAAACTTAAGGCGACTGCGATTTGATTAATATTGACTTAGGTTCGATTCTATTTGCTCAGCTATTGTGTTCAGCTGTTGTTGCGTGAGTTTCTTTTTGATTAATTTGAGGCGATAAAGCTTAATTGGATTTCGCTTAGATAATGGCAAGTCACGGCTATATTCATTCTTCCCCTCTCTCTCTCTGAAGTACTTCAAGTCTCAACTGAACTGAACTCAACACAGTTCAGTGCAAACAACACGACACCTTCCTTTTCGATTGTCGAACGGATTGTTTATTACTCAAAATCGCAGCTAATCAATAAAGACAAGCAAATAGTTAGAAAGGGTAGAAAACAGACAAAGACTGTCACACATTATTTAAGTAGCTGAAAACAATATGCAACCAATTGCACTTACTACTCATTTCCACTCATGACTAAAACGAGTGATAAGTGCCCACAGTTTGTTTATTCCGGTTGCTTTGCGAAGCAAATGTGTTCAAACTCTAAATGACGAATACCTAAATGGAAAGTGGAAAACTAAATTATGAAATATTATAAAGATTTTACAAATATACTAAAACTGCATAATATATTAAAAATATTTATGATTCGATTTGCTTTTTTTTTTTAATAGAACTCAGAGACAAATACTTAAACAGCTTCCAACCATATATAATTGTATATCCACTTACTAAATTAAATATGTAAGAAGTAAATATACAAAATATTCACTTACTGTAGTCACTTTTTAAGTTCCTATTTTAAATTTTAAAGGCGAATGTAGAGAACATGTAAAATTTAGTTTTTGAAAAGAAAGAAAGAAATTTCCTGAAATAAATAATTAAATTAAATTTGTAAAAAGTATTCTGAAGAAAATAGCATACTCACAATGTAAGCTTTTTTTTCTGGAAAACTTTACGAAAAGCTTAATAAAGTGAAATCAAATAAAAATAAATAATTTAAAATTAATAAATAAAGTAGATACTGATAAGGATTATATAATAACTATAACTAATATTATAACTTATATTAGGAGATTGAATAAAAAGTATTCTATTATTAATAAGTAAATTTAAAAAGTAAAAAAACTGCAGTTAAGTGTGCTCCGCTGTGAGATAGGGCGGATTTATTATTGAAATATACCAAATTAACATACCGAAATTATACAAATTATACCGAAGGCTATATTACTACATTAAAATATACCATAAAGTACTAAACATACCAGATTGTTAGTCAAAGCAGCTCAGTCGCTATTGAAGTATGATTTTATATTTTTTATCATATCATGTATAATTCCTAAATAACTTATACCTTTAATAACTTAAATTTTCTAATTTCCTATCTAAATTTTCAGAAATCATAACATAGATATTGTAGTTATTTATGTATCTAACGCGATTCTAAAATTCGAAACAAATACTCTTTTTTATTCAAATACAAAAAAAAACTAGATTTCCAATCGAATAATATTTCCATATTTACTGTTATTTCATTCTGAAAAATTCAGTTAAAATAATATCGTTAATTTTACATACAACACCAATTTATCACTTGAAATATACAACTTATATTCCAGTAAGAACTCAATGTCTTATTAATTAATCCCCAAATTCTAAAATAAATCAGTTGCTCTGCGAAAACTTCTCACAAAGCGCTCACTAATCATGTGAATTCCCTCACGCAATTAAACGTAGTGTCATATCTGAGAGCGAGCAGGAACTGGACTGCAATCTTATATCATTTACTTCATCTAAGATGTCCACCTAACTGAAATAAATGTGTGCTTATGCCGGAATTCAAACGACTACTTATGCTCATATTTGTGATGGAGGGTGAGCGGAGTGAAGGAAGAGGCGAAGTCGCATATCTGAAGCACACGCCTTAGACGTAATGTTAGTATCTACTTGTGGGTGGGGTTTGTCCTCAATCCTCCTAAAAGGCAATAAAGTTTATCATGCAATTAAGAACGAATTACGCTGCTAATAGAATAATTAATGCAATTTCCCACAACATTAGGCAGAGCGATGGCCTCGCCGCAAGGACCAAGACCAAGACCAGGACCTGAAGCTGAAGCTGAGGCTGAGGCTGAGGCACAAAGCATCGTACAGGGCGTCGAGCCCAGTGCGAAATCAAGATGTGAGCTCCTCACTTGGACTCGGGGCGAGGAATGAGAGCGGTGGTGGGTGGGTGATGACAACGTCCACAGTGACAACTCAACTGTCGACGTGGAACGACGCTATGTTTTCGTACAGCACAAACCCCAATAATAAGCCATTTCAAATGGGTTTATGCGAGTGTGTGATGGTGTATGTGTGTGTGTGGCAGGAAGACGGGTTGCTTACGACTATGACACTCCCCTATCCGCACTCTCTCTTTGCTATTTTTATTTCTGCATCAAACCGCAAACATCGCGTCTGTCTATGTCTCTGAGCGACAAAGAGCGACAACCCAACCCAGCTCCTGACTCCCAGCTCCTTCTCTCTCTCTCTCTCTGGCTGGCAAAGTGTTTGCGGCTGTGCCGCACTAATGAAAATGTCAAGTAAATTCCTGCTTTCGGACGGAAACTGCTGCTGCGATATCGACTTAACTATCTGCTTGCTACTTTTGCTTCCAACCGCCTTTTAAGTGCTGACTGCAAATGCATTTCGTGCCGGCTTCAAGTAAGTTTCCGTTTCATGTCGTCGCCCATAGTTTGGGTTTTTTGCCGACAGTTGTTGATGTTTTACTCGCACCCATCCATCCGCCTCCGTTGCTGTCAGCCACTCTTACACACACACACACACACACTCATTTGTAGACAGGCAGTCAGCTAACATTATGAGAAGACGAACACTTTTTCATTCATACGTGCACATTACGTATACGCAGCATAGTGCAGCTGCCAAGCAATTATTTGGTATCTAATTTACTTGTTTTTTTTTTGTTGCTTTCTCGTGCATCTTTTTCTTAACTTCCCTAACGGTTTTTGATTTTTTCGCACACTTTTTTTTGTGCTGCAGCTTTGCTTCAATTTATCTATGTGGAAATTGCTTGTCAAGCGGAAAGTAGTTGTCAAGATTGCTAAGTCCTTATTTCTTTCCACTTCTGCTGCTGCTCCAGCTACTGCTGCTGTTGCCAGCTAATAGCTTCTGCTTTCAGGTGTGTGTCTGCACTACAGATGTGAGAGTAAATGTTTCTATTCCTTAGCCGCCGACTTGGGTAAAACCCAAAATGTTTCCGTTGCCACCATTCGCAAGTTTTGTTGGGTTTCATTTTTGTTGTTGTTGCTTTTCCTTTTGCTTTTGCTGTTGGTGTTGCGGTGGTGATGGCACATGTTCTCCAGGTAATGTGCAAATTTAGTTTTACATTTTATATTTGTTGGCAAAATCTGTTGGTCCTTGTGTCGAATGATAAACACAGTGGGAAAGAGTAAGTAACTAAATCAACATAATAAGTATTTGCAGAGTTATTTATTAACTGAGATTGTGGAAGAGTGAAAAAAAAGCAAATCTTTGTTGTGCCCAATAGTTTAAGCGTCACACAATTTGAATTGCAAAATTGAAGTCCGCAATTTTTCGGTGTTATTTTCATTTCAATTTGACGGCAATTGGGTTCCACTGTAAGCAGCTTTCAGACGTCTCTCATTTTTAATGCAAATACTCAATGACTGCCACTTTACAGAGAAAACTACAACTACAACTACAAGCGGGAGGAAAATATATACACAGCGTTACCTCAAGACTTATTTTGCGGTTTTAATTTGTGTGCTTACCCAACTTCGTTCACATATTGATATATCTCCTGTGTATGCGTATGGAGAGCGAGTGTAAGTGAATTCGAAGAAAGCAAAATATATACACGCTGCTCGCTAATTAATGCCGCAGCCTAAAAGTATGCAACACAAAAGAAGTCACTCACTGAGGGGCAAACTAAAAGCCGTAATCATATAACCAAAAAACCCTTTCTTCTAAATGATGGGACTTCTTAGCGCTGCTGTCAACGTCAACTCTTTTGATTTGCGACTTATATTTGCACCAACAACTTTAAGAAGAATCAGAAGGAGGCGCTCCTTTACGCTATTCCTATATAATTACGCATAAATCCTTTTTACACGCCAAGCATATTTTCTGCTACTTTATGCTTTTGTGCCACAGAGCATTTTATGAAAATTTGATTAATCTTATCAAGATACTGGCGCTGCCATCATACGCACCCAAACACACACACACATACACATCTATATAGCGAAAGGGTTGCGCGAGCAACATCATCATCATCAGCTCAGCGTCGCCGCCTTGTCAGCAGTCGACGTCAAAGTTATACTAAACAATAAGAAAGCATTGCTGTTTATACAACGAACTGACGATACACTTTGTAATAAATAAAGCGAGGTACTTTTACTTAACCCCTTTAGCATTTCCCATAGACCCTTTTTCTGTGCTAGAGTATGGAAAACGAATTATCAACAATTTTTGCCTTCTCTTTGGCTTTTGGCTCTAAGGCTCTCTCTGAGTCTGACTCTTGAGCATTCTCGCTTAGATGGCAAGCTGGCAGCTGACGTTGCCTTTGTTCTAATTGAGTTACAAACAGTTTGAAGTGCTCTCGCTTCTCCATTGTGGAATTTTATTAAAAGCCAAATGTCTTGAGTAAGCTCAATGCTGGACTTGAACTCTTTTCGCTCTGGGCGTGGCCGTAACTAAAGCAGCCCTTTTTCAAACCAAACCGAACCAAGCCGAACAGCAGCACTCAAGTCCTTAAAAAATGAGCTTACGTCAATTACGAAACTATCGATTTGCTGAAACTAACATATTCATTGGGTGATTCAAAAGTCTTACCCCCAAGACAAGAGTCGACTGGTCAAATTTAAGCCTGATAAGGAAATACTACACGCGAAGAAGATGATGAAGAAGAAGAAGAAAACCCTCTCTCCAAAAAGGAACCGAGAAGTCGCTGTGCTTGACCAATTGATAAAATTGCGTATTAGTGTATGTATTTTTTATTCGTTCAGCTGCAACTTACCCGAGTATTTTGTACTTATTTATGCTGCTCTGGCTGCTGCTGCTTCTTGTGCTCCTCCCTTGTCTGAGCAAAAGCGGCATCCTTTCAACGTAAGCCGCTTGTATCAATAAAAATTCGATTATATATACACTACACAAGCTCATGTGTGCTGCTGGTAAGTTGCCTTCTTTTTTATAAATATTATAGAGATGATTTATCATTGTGGTGACTTTATCTCTGTCTCTGTGCTTCACATGCAAGTGTAGCTACTCGGTTATATTACGCATACGCCTAGTTAAGCTTAGGGCCCCTTTTGACAACATCAGCTTAAGTCTGTGTGTGTGTGGGAGTGTGTGCGACAAGCAGGCTTTTCATATTTTCATAAATATTTTAAGCATGTGCTTTGACCGATTGAAAAAAAAAAAAAAACGAATGGCAAAAATCTGAGAAATTCAGCGTTGCGTTGTCCCTCTGCAATCGCTTTTGCTCAAGTAGCTTATCAAACTTACGTCTACACAGCAACAACAACAGGAACAGCAATGAGTGGCTCTTCTGTGTCCAGTCGCTGGACACCAGCAGCTGCAGCATCCTTATCCCCATCTAAGCATATCAAGTATCAACTGCCAACTGCCAAACAAGTCAGCAAATTGGCAACCTTTTGTGCTCTCCCCGCCTCTCTTTCAAGATGACTTTGTATATGCCGTTGTCCAGCTTAGACTTGGAACACTCGACACACAAACATTTGAAGCATTTACTACATTCGTTTATATATTCCATAAACGTAATCGACTTGATATGTCCATCCCCCGCTATCTCTTGCACATCCCCCGTCAGTCTGTTGAAAACTTTTCTCTTTCGGTTTTTATGAGCACAATGACACAGCTTCCATGTTCCATGTTCCTCGTCCACTGCGGATGCTGTGATGCCAAAAATTAAGCACAACGCCTTGGTGATTCCTTCTCTCTCATAAAGCCAAAAGTCCTAATTGGTTATGTAATTGTTGGTATTAAGTGATTTCTTGTTTATTTCACGCCTGCTTGGCTCCCAATTGAAATTAGTTTAGTGCATAGATCGCGGTGAATTCATTTGAAAGCTAATTATTACAATTGTTGCTGCGACAGACGGAATTGAAAGTGAATGGATTGCCAAGAGAGTTTTTCATTGGCTTGAAAACGTTCTGAAAATATTTGCAAATAAATAAGGATTATTATCTTATAGTAAACTTTTGTATTGAAGGTCAAAATGGTTTAATTTTAATTAGTGAAAGATACAAATATATTTATTAAATTTCTCTCTGCTTAAATGAAATAAATGGAGTGCCACAACAATTTTTCATTTGCTTAAAGATGTTGTGCAAAATAGTTACAATAAATAACGAATATTATTTTGTAGAAAACTTTTAAATTAAAGTGCGAAGTAATTTTATTTTAATTAGTGAAAGGTACAAATATATATTTTTTACTTAAATGAAATGAATAGATTGGCATTAAAGAACATTTTTTATAGTCGACTTTTGAATTAAAGTGCGAAGTAGTTTCATTTTAATTAGTGAAAGATACAAGTATTTATTTTTAAAGCTCTTTTTACTTAAATAAAATGAATAGATTGGCATTAAAGAACATTTTTTATGGTAGACTTTTGAATTAATGTGCGAAGTAGTTTAATTTTAATTAGTGAAAGGTATAAACATATTCTCTTTACATAAATACAACCATTTTAACTAAATTTATGTTGTTGGCATCCATTTTGATTCACTTTTCCTTGAATTATTCCTTTTCTTCAAATGTGTAGCATACTTTTCAGGGCTTTCGAAAGGAGAAAAGAAGCTGTATTCGTACATTTAATCTCTGAAAGATATCGATACCATATATTTCTAAGCCAAATACGCTTAAATAATGTCGTTAAAAAAATGTTTATCAATTGCGTCGAAGAGCAAACAAAATGCTAATTAAAAATGTAAGCTCTTCCACAACATTTTTTTTCTCTCTGTGCAAATTGGTAAACACCGTGGAAATAAATATAAAAGTTTATACATCAAAGAAAACTTGCAGAGAAATTAAAAGGCAGATTAAAATGAGCAAGAACCGAAGAAAAAATCAAGGTATTTGTCAAAGAAAAAGTTCATAATTAAACAAACACAAAACGGAATATTCAATAACTGTCCACGTTTGTAATTCCAAAGAAAAAGAAATGCGGCGGACAGAGCATTATAAATAGGAAGCAGAACAACGATAATCGCGTCGTTTACATTACAATTTTTTTTTTTTTGTATAATGAAGCAAATCGTTGCACAAAGCATTTTTTTCGAGAAGAGAAAAAAAAACGAAAATAAATAAAGAAAATTTAGGGAAGCCGCAGTTGGGCAAAAGCCGCCCATTAAAAGTTCGAATTAATAGACAGCGGCACATTCTAATCCAATAAGCCCCGCTTGGGAGCGAGCGTGGGCATCTTGCCCGGAAATCTCAGTCCCGTGGCATAACTTAATATCCTGCTACCCCTTTTAGTGCAGCTCGTTGAAACCCCAAAGCAGTCGTGGTAGCAAAAAGAAGCGCATCGCTGGGCACGGACATCGAGAGCGCGCATAAAATCTTTGGCCAAAAACCAAGACGAAAAAACAATAATTATCCTTGTGTTGTTGACTCGCAGCGTAAAAATAATAAAATGTCCACGACAATAAGGACAAAACGTGGAGAAGCTGGAGAGCCGGAAAGCCGTGGCGCACTTAATTAGAAAACGTTTAATGCCTTCAGCGATTTCGGCACAACAAACATGGAGGAGCTCTCTCAACCGGAAGGATAGCACCAAACCAAACCGAAGCCATTGAATTCATTTGCCACTTTTTGCCGTGACGGAACAACCATCGACGTTAAGTCCCTGCCACAGTTGGCGTCTCAACTACGCGACGGGCTTCGTTCTACAACAAAATCAGAAGGAACTTTGTATATATGCTTTTATACATTCGCATTTTGGCTGGTCTTGGCTCTAAGTCAAGCTCTCCTAGAAATTGCACAGCAACTTACAACTTGTAATTTTCCAACTAATTTAATTTGAGAGCTCAATAGTTGATTTATTCAACTTAGCAATAATAATTTATTTGTAAGCGCTGTTAATATCAGTGTTCGGCTAGGCAAAAAGTCGAAAGACTTTTGTTAATTTGAAAGCCACTTTATGTTATGTTTTCCTATAAATAGTTGAAAGTACTTAAAGAGCTCGCATCTATAGCACACAGCTTTTTGTACAGTACTGTTGTATCAACGACCTTTTGTCTGCAGCTGCTGATCTCTCCTTATCGTTCTTCGACTCTTTGGTTTGTCAGCTTGCTCAGTTAGTATCAAAGTATCTTTTAGATACACAAATAGAGAATATCTCTAGTCGAGTGAGCTTAAATTATATCTGTACAATATATTCTGTAAATGTAAGAATTGATGTCTCACTATCGACTTGAATGCACAGAGTACTTCTAAGTGAAGAACTTGTCAGGGGTTTGTGTAATGCGCAATGACACTCCCCAGATGATATCGAAATCACAACAGAACAAGCGTGTCAAACCGCAAAAAATGCGCCGCATGAATATATTAAATTACAAAAGGCAAGTCAGGAGGGGGAATTGAACATAGAAGACATGCCGGAAACGTCGCAATCCCGGGCAGATCTGCAAAAGTCCTTGGGCGCAACGATGGGTGGACGAGGACGAGGACGAGGATGTGGATGTGGATGTGGATGCGCGTTAAGAGGCAACAATGCGACGAAGCGCAAGAAAAATTAAAAGGGTCACTTTACAGGGACTTAAATGCTTTTTAAACAGCAAAAAAAAACAGCAGCAGCAACAACAACAACAACAATAAGAACATCCGAGGCAAAAAATGAGATGAAAAGTAAAGAAAATAAATTCATATTTGAGGCCATTTACTCTGTGGTTGGGGAGTGGCGAGAGCAAAAGTTGGGGGAGGGTTAGACAACGGCTGCTATTGTGTTTGCCCATGATAAAAAGCTCACCGATTCGACTGTCTTTTGGCCCTGCTTCTGAGGCTTCTCAGGCTTCTTCGACTGCTGCAGCTGCTGGTGTGGGCAACATGGACACCACTAGCTCTCGACGCTGTTTACAAACATAATCGCTGAAAAATTAAGTTTTTGAAATTGCTTTTTAAATTAGCTGCTTATGCAGATATGAAATATGGACACAGACTTTGCCACATAACTCAAAACTGTCATGAATAATTTCATTTCAGCTAGAGTTTGTGCTCAACTCAATGGCATAACTAATTCATTAAAGAAACGATAAGGAAGATGTAAGGAAAACTAATTCGTTAAGGAAAAGATAGAGATAATAATGTAATACGCACACTACAGATTGTCAAAGCTTACTAGATACTAGAGTCACATTTAGACTCTAAAAACTCTAGAAATAATATACAAAATAATACACATTAATACTGAGAGACTTTACTCAACATACTTGCTAAAAATAATAAGCATTTCCAACATTATAAATTTATAAATAAATATGTATTCTTTGCAGAACCAAACAAGCAGAATAACATAAAAATGCACCAGCAAAACTTATAATAAACTTGCACAACAATAGTTTCCAGAACAATAGCTTAAATCAACATATGGAAAATACCTTTTTAGAATTCCGAAAATCAATTGATAAGCAAACACTCATAATAACAACTTTAAATTCAGCTATAAATTTGATAATTAAATATGTACACAAGCAAATAAGAAATATAATACTGAAATTTCATCCGAAAAGAAAACAAGATATTTACAATGGGAAACAATCCAAAAAACGTGCGATATACGAGGGATGAGTTGAGTTGAGTTGATGTTTGTTGCAGGAAAGGTCAACCCTCTGGATAGATTAAGCTGTGAGCTTAGAATGCTTAAGTGGGCATGGACAAGAATACTTACAGCGGCTGGCAGCGACCAAACAATCAGAATAAAAATGCCTAAGCCCTATCCCAAAGAGTGAAAGGAGTTTTCGAAATACGTGTAATGGAGACTGGCAATCAAAATGATCCAGAGTCATGGTTCATGCGCTATGGAGACGCCCAGAGCACGTCTCTAATTGAGCGGAATGCGAATGCCGAGTGCTCGCGTAAAAAATAAGAATTAAAATCGAAAAACGAACAGAGAAGAGAAGGGAAAAAAATCTAGAGAAAATAAAGGGAAAAACGAGAGAATAAATACAACCACAATGGACAAAAGGTTCAAGCGGTTTGTTTTGCTCTGCTCCTAAGCTTATTTTTCCGAGCGGCTTTCGGCAAGTGCCGCCATAAGAAGCGTAAAAATGCTGCGAAAAAGAAATCAGAAATGAAAAGCATTGGAATTAAAAATGGTCATGAATGGAATGAGAAATTGGGGGAGTGGGAATGGAGGATGGCTAAACAAAACAAATGGAAAGCCAGCGACCCGCAGCGGCCACATTACGAGTAGAATTTCCAATGCCATGGCATAATCCTTTTTGGAACTTCTTCTCGTCCTCGCTGGCTCATTATGCACGCCCAATGCCACATTTTAATGGCCCAAATCCCGAGCTAACGTCGCCGGGTATTGTGTCGAATAAAACTACACGGCTTTTTTGATTAATTATGTGCCGAATATGAATAGTCCCGCAGTGGAGTGGAGTCGAGTCGAAAGTCGAGAGAGTCGAGAGTAATCGCTGCATTGTCTGTTTTGACATTTGCTATAGCTCACTCCAATTCCTGGCCATCTTTCTCCGTCTCTGCCACCTTGGAGGTTTGGGTGATTAGGTCGGACGCACCTTGTCTGCCCCCCCCTTGTGCTTCATGCTAAATTTATCAAATGCGTAATGAGCGCACGTGAGTTGCATGCCACATGCCACATGGCCACACAGCTTATACTCATTTCGTTTCTTTTTCTTCTCACTATTTTTGGAGCAGACTCGAAACTCGAGTCGAGTCGGCTGTTAATTACAACTTAAATTGACAGCAAAATTGGCCGGCAAAATTGTGGGTTTTTCATGCGGTCGGCATATTAAGCGTCGCTCTAATTCGACTATGTCCCAAATGCTGCCACAGCGCACATAGACAAATGAAGACTTAAGACCTACTTAAGGTAGGCAAAGCAGCCAAGCAAAAAAAAAAAAAAAAACCCATTAAAGCTCTACAAAAAACATTCACGCACTGAAAATCAACGCAATCAAATTAGCTAAGGAAAAACCAAAAAGAAAAAACAAGAGCAGGGGGCAGGAATTATTACAGGGAGTTGGGGCAGGATAGCATTTAACCCTAATTTGACACAGGAAGTCACAAATAAATACATGTATGGTTATCAAGGGTATATACACAAAAAAAAAAAAAGAGAGTACTCAGAAGCGTATGTTAAATGCCATTATGTGAACAATATCAATAAACGAACGGGGTGACAGGAGGCGTCAGTTGGCGATGGAGGAGGGTGCAAAACGGAAATCACAACAAAGTGCTGACATGTGCCGCGGCTGGTGGGCGGTCTCACACATGTGCCTGCCACACACATGTGTGGGTGTGTGTGGCATGTTGGGTGTCAAGTTCCTTTTCACGCGCAAATTGAGTGCTTAAGCGGTTTAGTTGGCACGTCTCTTTGAGCACAGAGCACGCCAGGACGAAGGGGTTAAGCGGGAGTAAGCATGAGCAAGCATGTACAAGCGAGAAAGAGAGAGAGAGAGAGAGAGAGAGAGAGAACGCAAGCAGTGTGCAAATTGAGGCGGCAGTAAGCTGGAAGCATTCGTCTTGGCATTACTTAAGACTGGCTCCACAATTACCCCCCCCCCCCACATTGCTCAAGTCTCTCAAAAACAATCTCCACACTCCTTCCTTCCTCTTCCCCTTCCTCTTCCAAACTCCATCAGCGAGCGATAAGCACTGGGTTTTCCTTATGCCACGCCCCTAGTATTTATCGTGTGCGGTTTGCAAAAATTTATTTTTTAAGACTTCACTTGATTTGCAAAATATTATTTATTGTCAACGCTTGCAAAAGTTGCAGCACCCCGCCGCTCTTACCCTCCCCCCTCCCCCGGTCATGTGTGTGGCAGCGATAAGACCGTCGAAGGGGGAAGCTGGCGTCATTTGCATACGGCAACAAAAGGAAATAAAATCGCAAACCAAATGGCAATATGAATTTTGAGCAGCGCTTTGGTGGGTCGCGTGCCACCAGCATAATTTGCACTCGTTTTTTTTCGTAGCATACTTTCGAGCTGCGCGCAAAATGAGCCCCAGACAGAGAAGCTAGGAGAGAGATAAAGTCACAGCGGAGCAACATCGAAATGCGGTCTCATTTGTTGTTATTTATGCTGAGCCTTGCTGCTCACTGGCCTGGCATTGAAATCCCCCCCGTAACAAGTACACCACACATACAGACATTTACTTCTTTGCATACTGCAATTACCTCAGTCTCTCACACAGCTGTGCACAATGGGGAAAAAGGAAACGCGACAGTCGACAGTCCTTGTGGCTGCCTTCAGCAAATAAAAAAAAGATGTACAAAATACACACAACATACGCGCGTACGCGTAATAATAATAAACATGCTGGTTATACTACTATGTACACACACACACACACACACACAAA
The DNA here is from genome assembly GCA_035046325.1 of Drosophila niveifrons. NCBI lineage: Eukaryota > Metazoa > Arthropoda > Insecta > Diptera > Drosophilidae > Drosophila > Drosophila niveifrons. The sequence goes on from JAWNOC010000052.1 coordinate 29,282,368, forward strand.
TATAGTCGTACACACATTTTATTGCCGCTCAATTGATACAAGAAATTATGCTTTTGATTTTTATTGCCGTGGCAAACATATGATGTTCTTTGGCACACACACATGGCCAATTACAGGGCGGCTTTTGCATGTTGCGGGATTATTTGAAAGCGTTTCTTTCTGTCTTGATTTGTAATAGATGTTTTTTTTTTCATTATTCCATTTTGCAAACGTCTTGTGAACTAATCCAGGGTATATTACAATCGTGCACTCGCTGATTAATTTCAATTCAATTTAAGCTGCGCGACACAGCTGACAGCTATGTTGGTCTTATCGTTAACGATCTCAAGCTGAATCTGAGCTTAGTTCTCGATCTGAGTTTAAGCTATCAAGCATTTGTCAGCGTAGTCCGACACCAGATATCAGTTGTGTTGAGTTCGGGTTGATTGACAAACCGCAAAACGCTGTGTGCAACGCGGTCTATTGATTTTGAGTGATAATATTTGCGAATCCACCACAAATTGGATATCAAGAGAACAGCGGCAAGGTTGCATTAACATAACTAGTTCCATTATTTCCGTAACGATAAATGATACTCGGTGCTTTCCAATTCGATTGATACGCGTCTAAGTATTACACGAATCTTGGATACTCTCTTAGAAGTTGCTCGTTGAATTCCAAATGCTTAGAGTTTCACCTTGATTCGCGTGGAGAACAAAGCTGTATTTGTTGTGTTGTGTGCTTATTATTACACTTTTGAATTTGTGTGTACGTTGATCCAAGTGCAAGCACCGCCAGGCAAATCTAATAAAGAATTACTATATAGTGCTCGTAGAGCTGTGTGGAGAGCAAAAGAGACGAGAACAAAACGGCAGCTGAAAAAAGATGGTTTGGAATTGATGTCAGTGACACAGTCACATATCGTCGTAGCAGAAAAATACACACACACACAGAAAACACACAGCTCTCGAAGATCCACGACAAGCTTTACTTCACGATCCACAATCAACGACGATCTACGCTGAATTGGAATTTAGCGTGTTGAGCATTTCCAATGCCTTCCAATTCCCCAGCTCAAAACTCATTCATCTTAGAGCATCATCATAAACGCAGCGCTTAGTTCACTTAGTTTAGTCTGAGCACGGTTACGGTTACGGTTACGGTTACGGTTACGGGCTACGGTTACGGGCTACGGTTACGGTGATACGATTACGGGACTTCTCATATCATCCGAGTGATGACAAATCAGCAAATGTCTTTTATCGGAACCATAACAAACAATTTACCAAAGCATAAACCAATTAACATTAATAGTATTTAATCCGAATGATTCAAATATGACCAAAAAAGTGATCAATTTATACTATAATAAAATGCAATATTAAAATATAACGATAACCAAAGTAAATATTAGACGAAGTGCTTATAGAACTGTGAAAAGTCTTATCTTAATATGTGTGTATTATAATTCTCTCAGCACAACATAATAATCAAGATAAAGTTCATGTGATAAGCAGCGCATAAATTTAAATATGCTAAGTGAATTGTGGCGACGGTGACACTCACACACACACACACACTATGACTTATTATATATGTGTACTCAAGTAGCTAGTTGTATGTGTATTTACATTAAATAATAGACCACGTTGAGCACACCTACACACACAAGCCTCGAAAATCAAAATAATAACGAATGAAAGAATAAAGAAAGAGAGCAAGAAAAGCTGCGCTCTCTAAAGTCTGATCTTCATATACGCTTATATAGCTGAATTACAACATACAAATAGAGCGCATATTCAATAAATTATTAAGCTTTAAATGTAGTTTCTTAGTTCAAGATAATAAGATTTTAAAAAGATTTCTCAAATATTTGTAATCTAAATTTTGGACTATTTTATAATATTTGCAATTAAATTTGCTTAGCATTTTCTAACACATTAATTATTAAAATCGCAGAATATAAGGAAAAAGATACAAAATATTGTAGTTACATTTTAGTTATCATCAAAGTTTTTAAAGCTATAAAATATAATAAAGAATAGAAAAATATAGGGATTTCCGTATCAAATAAAAATATACTTATCACATTATGGTGAACAGGTGTGCTACAATTTACAGGACTTAGCATAACAAATAAAATGAGACCCTGTAGATACAAAGATTTAGGAAATTAGATTAAATTGCGAGATAAGCATTAGAAACATAAAACCATTCATGCTTATTCATATGTGAGTAATAACACGTCTAATCGTAATGTCGACTTCAAAGACTATAAATAGAATATAATGAAAACAATGATAGTGCAAGAATATGTATTATAACTTCCCCCACGAAGAGATATAGTTGTGTAGTTGTGTCTAAATTTGCGATAAGCGGAGAGATCTATATAAGTCTGTTGATAGTGTGTGCGTGTGTATAATCCATGATCATAGACATTTTATGTAAATGTCTGCCATTTTAATACCCAGCCTCTAGGAGGTTAAAAAGGTATTCTAAAATGGTGGCAATCGACAATTAAAGTTATAAACTAAGGATTTGGCAGCTTTAATCTTTTTGGATTTAGATACTTCGGAACTAATCTAATCTTGATACTAATAATCCTATGAGTTAAAAGGATATTTTTGTTTCTTCCACCAAAAAATCAATGTGAATTGATCTATAAATTGTGGCATATCAACAGGAAGAGACTTAGTTTATCCAACATTCTAGGTTTTAGGAACACTTTATGCTAGAAGTAAATAAAAGTGGCAACAATAATCCTATAAGTCAATCCCCCACTAAAATTCAATTAGAATTGATATGATTGAACCTATAAATTAAAAATATATTAATCCAGGTATCTTATGGTTGGTTCATCACTGTCAGTTGCAGCAGATGCAGATAAGTGTGAGAGTGTGCGTGTGTCTGCGCCTGTTATCATTGAGTGCCGTTATCTTGGTGAATTTTATAATTTTATTGTGTGCAAACAAAGTGTAAATCTTGCGGTAATTAACGGAAGCAATGCATGATAAAGATTGCAATTTGTTGAAGGGAAAATATTTAACGCTCTCTTCTGTCTCAAAAATTTGAAGATTAACCAAAGACGCTTCGCCATTTGCGAGATCTTGTCAGACAGATAGACAGATACGGACACCAACATCAACAATAACACACACACAGAGACCACATCTCACCACAGGCAATCCACAAGCGAAGTCAACAAGTGTGCTCAACATTGCTATTTTCTTTTTGTTTTGTGGATAAGCGTGGGCAGAGGCTAGACTAAGGCGATCAGCTGTCAGGCAGCTCGATAAGCGGTTGCTGCTACTGCTTCCTTCTGCTCAGAAATAATAGATAGCAAAGTGTGTGTGTGTGTAGATTTCATATTCAGTTAAGATTCAGTTAAGATCGCTCGTAATTTGGGCACATCATGCCACTCGATCCGCACATGGTGACGCGTGCGGTTGTTCTACAGCATCAGCAGAAGCAACAGCAACATCAAGATCAGCCTGATCGCGTCTAAGGCAACCGCACTCCCGCCTCAACTAATTGCTCGTGAAATATTTGAGAAAATTAAAAGCAAGCAAGCAACAGCAACAACAACAAAACAGTCAAGCAAAAGAGACGAATACAAAAAGCAAAGCAAAGCTCAATTGCTTAAGCTTTGGCGCTGAGATCTGTGTGTTGTCTGTTTAGCCGGAAGAACCCAATGTGAACACAGCGACAGACACAGAAGTTCGACAGACAAACAAAGTATCCCCACCCCCCTCAAAAAACTCCCCTCAACGAAACCGTGAAGCAACAATGGTGCAGAGCGAGGAGCATGCAAATGCCAGGCGAAGTGCCGAGCTAGAAGCACAAGCCCTGGCACAGACACAAACACAAACACAGACGCAGGACGTCGAGGCGGTGTTGCCACAAGCGCCTACGACGCCGCAGCTTGAGGATGATGACGACGATCAACAACACGTGGAGGCCGATGCCAAATTGCTAGACAATGGCAACGCACATGGCGGCGGCGGCGGCGGCAACAATGCAACGTCCGGCCCAGCGGACAAGAGCGAACAGGCCAGGGTCAAGGCCAAGCTAAAGCGGGAGAAATCCGAACAGGATCGCCTCATGACGGATGAGATTAACAAATTGCTGGACGAGATGCCACTGGAACAGAATGTTACCTGCGGTTTTTGGCTGTTTCGTGGTGCCTTCTTTCAACGGTAAGCGACAGGAATATATAAGCTCTTCTTCAATGTTCTCTAAATCCTTTTGCTCTTGTTTTGTAGTTTTGCCAATCAGACAGCTTATGTGCTGCTGTATGGCATTGTGGGCTGCATCTTCTCCATGACATACGCCTACTTCAATGGCACCATTACCACGATTGAGAAGCGCTTCAAGATACCCTCGAAGAACACCGGCATCATTTCCGTGGGCAATGACATCAGTCAAACTTTGGTCTCCGCCGTGCTTGCCTATTACGCGGGCAAAGGACATCGACCTCGCTGGATAGGATTTGGTAAGCAGCCTCAGCTTTTAACTCCAATCAAACTTAATTGCCAATTTTAACTTAAAGGACTGCTCACTATTGTTGTGTTCTGTTTGATGACCACATCGCCGCATTTTTTCTATGGCCCCGGCGAGGATGCCTTGGCATTGACCGAGGAGTTTGGCGGCATTCCCGATGAGAACGCCACACTCGAGGCCATCGAGGAGCAGCGCTCCAAGACGCTCTGTCGCCTGCAGGGTGACGGCGCTGTCTGTGAGGTGGGCGAAGGCAATTTTGCACCTCAAGTGCTGCTCTTTGTGGCACAGTTCATTTCGGGCATTGGCGGTTCCCTTTACTACACGCTGGGCGTTTCCTATATGGACGACAACACCAAAAAATCAAAAACTCCGGCGCTATTGAGTGAGTAATATACAAACTAAAAAAAACAACACTTGGCAACTATGACGCACATTGAACAATCTAGCACGAAGCTAATTGCTTTACTGTTGCCCATAAAGATTAGTGCCCCCGAGAAAGAAAGAAACGCGTAGTTAATTGTTGCCCAGCTTCCGAAATGTGTTCAAAGTAATCTCAAATTTTTAGGTCTCTCGTACTTCTTGCGCATGCTGGGTCCTGCCATCGGTTATGCCTTGGCATCGTTCTGTCTGCGCTTGTACATCGCACCCCAATTGCATCCGGTGATCAACAATAAGGATCCACGCTGGCTCGGAGCCTGGTGGCTGGGCTGGATTGTCATGGGCGGGCTGCTCGCCTTCTCGGGCGTCTTCTTGTCCATGTTTCCCAAGGAGCTGCCACGTGCGGTCGCCCGTCGCCTGGTCGAGGAGAAACGTCGTCGCGAACGTCTTTCGGTGAAGCAAAAGGAAGCCGCCAACCAATGTGAGAAACTAACGGCTGAGCTAGAGCCACAGACGACGGCAGAGCCCAAGGCATCACTGGGCGACATGCTGGTCACCTTTAAGCGACTGACCACGAACAAAACCTACATGTGCAATACGCTGTCGAACATCTTCTATCTGATTGGTTACACGCCCTTCTGGATCTTTACGCCCAAGTACATTGAGGTGCAGTATCGCCAGTCGGCAGCCACCTCCAGCATGGTCACTGGCACCGTTGCCTTGGCCTTCTCTGCGATTGGAGTGCTACTCTCCGGATTTATTATCTCCCGGTATAAGCCCAGAGCACGTTACATGGCCGCCTGGAATGTGATTAGCGCCTTTTTGGTTGTGGCTGGTGTTGTGACCTATGCTTTCATTGGCTGCCCGGATAATGAGACCTCGGTCGTTGTGAATATTCACAATCGGGATATCAATGATACGGCCACCTGCAACTCGGCTTGTTCCTGCGATTATGTGCGATATTCTCCAGTCTGTGGTGAGAACAGCATGACCTACATTTCCGCCTGTCATGCTGGTTGTAAGATGGTCCATGTGAACGGTGATGGCAAGAAGGTGAGTCCCAAAACCGAGAACATTTATTAACCCTTCAAGCACTATGACCACATTAAGTCGGTTTATTTCGGCTCGTTTTGTTGTTCAACTTTTGTTTTTTATACGGGAAATTCTGGATTTATTGCAATAGCAGCTTATTGGTATAATTTGCTCTGAAGTACTTTAAAAGTTTATTGTTGAATTATAACAAAATTCAAGACCTCAGATCGCATATTGAGATTTTATTCATATGCGGGAAGAGTGTTCCTTGTCCTAGGAAAGCTAATTCTCCTATGGGGATCTAGCTCCTAATGTCTCTTAAGTCTAGGTGTTTAATTTTCCACCCGATATAAAAACTGCATATAACCCACTATAACTCTCTCACTCTTTCATCAGATCTTTTACGACTGCTCCTGCATACCTGGAGCTAGTGAGAATGTCTCTTCATCGCTGTCCTTCAAGCGCTTAACAGCTTTCGATATTGCCGGCGACAACAGCAGCAACTGGGATACGGATTTTAGCACGTCTTCCACGGCATCAAGCACTTCCTACTTGGACGTAAGTTTGTTTGAACTCTTTTTTACTACTTTCTCAAATCTTCGCACTCATTTAGATGCTTGCCGCTGGTCAAGCTACTCCGGGTGCGTGTCCTGTGAACTGTTGGACTCAGTTTGTTGCCTTTCTATCGGTCATGTGTTTCCTCAAATTCATTGGTGCCTCGGGCAGAGCATCCAACTTCTTGGTCTCAGTGCGTTGTGTGCCAGAGAAGGATAAAACCGCCGCCATGGGCTTTGGCATGATGTTGTGCTCCATGTTTGCTTTTATACCTGGTCCAATATTCTTCGGCTGGATCTTTGATCGCATGTGCCTCGTGTGGGGCAAGACGTGCACCAACAAGGGCAACTGTTGGCTCTACGATCCGCAATCCATGAGGTAACTTACAAATCTAGTATTTTAGGAATCCCAACTCTTATCAATTTTTTTATTTGGCTTTTAGATATACACTGAACTTTACGGCAGCTGTGTTTATTACCTTGGGAGCAATTTTCGATTTCGGCGTTTGGTATTATGTGAAGGATCTTAAGATCTTCGACGAGGAGATCAAGGAAGTGGAAATGCAAATCGTGCAGCACGAGGAAGAGACGACTGCCGAGAAGAATACCGAAATATAAGCTAAGCTAACGCCTATCCTTAAGTAATTGTGAGTTCAATTCAGTGGAGTAAAGCTAGGGCCAAGAGTTGAGTTGATTTGTGGTGCCAATGCAATGCATTCATATTCGTTATTCGTTATTCGTTATTCGTATTCGTATTCGTAGTTGTGATAAATCCAATTGTCAAGGCTCTCATTGCTCCACGTTCTTTACAATTACGATCATAGTTTTATAATGTACAATCTAAGTATGTGTTTGTATTTGCCATACGCATGTCTATATTTGAACAATCTAAAATAAAGTACACAAATGTCAGTCGACAGTCCACACTATATATTATACAATATATATATCAGTCGTCTTTTGTCTAAATATCACCCAGTTTCTATAGGTCTAATCTTATTTTATACCGCTTATCTTAATAATATCATTGTCACCCATAAAATGCAAGTCTCTGTTATTTATCTTTATCATGATAAGATGCATTTTAGTCAATCTTCAAACTTTAATCCACAATCCGGATCCGTTCAGTTTGTTAAAGTGGTTCGACGGCCGATGTACTCGAGAATTTCAAAGGATAATCACAAGTGTTTAAATATTTCTCTTTAGCTTGGTCTATATTTAGCCATCTAGTGTTTGCTTTTCTACAGTCTTCTTTAAGGTAGATTATGCATTTCTTTGGTTTAATCTCTTTGATTGTTATCTAAGATCAATTTCATTTACCTTGACGAAAGTTTGCTCAGTCATTGGCCGATCTAAATGAGAAATAAAGTGCTCATCATTGTTGATAAAATATTTGATAAATTTTCTCTATACCCTTCATGTAAATTTCGAAGAAGCTTTAGTACTTGTGGTATCGTATCAAGAATAAGACGAATCCCATAAATAAGGCAAAGGAGTTTCGTTCAAGTCGCCAAAAAGAAAGTGGGTACAAAAGTATAAGGACTCTCATAAGAAATATAAAAAATAAATTGTATTATTAACATTCAATTTTTAATCAATGTTGTAAACAGAAATTGAAAAACTATCAGATCGTAAATTGAATAAGTTTTTAACCGTATTATTTTATTTATTTCACACATTAATATTGTTTAAGTTCTACACGTTCGTATTATTGAAAATATGAGAGACTAGACTATTTTTTTTTTTAATTAAATATTTATAAAGAAAAGTTTTTAAAGATTCTCATTCATGCGAAAAACACAACAAATCGAAATTGTATATTATCTTGTATTATCTAAACTCATTTTAATTTGAAGGAAAACTCCAGGAAGACACAAGATAACAAGTTAAATAATTACTATATGATCTGAACGACCTTCTCGTCACAGTTTTTATTAAAAATAACAAACTTATAAAGATCAGTTTGTTTACCTTTATCATCGTTGCTGGAGATAAAGAGGCTCGTTCTCAACGATGATCTGGCGAATATAAATCATGCAACGTGTAATGAATTTACAGATTTTTAACTTTGCAGTCCCAATTACACTGTGACTTAAACTTCTTAACTATATTTCAAAATTATTTTCTTTTTTGTTAGTTAAGATTTTCAGAAGGCAACGGCAAAGAAAAGAATTTTTTTTTTAGGATGTTAACCATGATTTTTAAATATTATATTACCATATGAAGATTTCCTGATTTTACACGTTTCCATAGTTTAGCATTATTTTGTAAAAAGTATTGACTAAAAACATTAATCACTAGCTTGCTTTTTAATTTCATAATCTTAAGTTTTGTGCAGCTTAGTGTTTTAGTAAAATACTTTGTATAATCTTTTACTATCATTCTAAGGAAAAAAAAAGGGGTTGTCATGAAGTTGCCATAAAATTGACAGTTGCCAAAAGAAATACGAAAGAAATAGATAATACGAAGGAGTTCTCGTGCATCATCGTTCAACTCGTGTGATGAAATTCATTCACCGTCATTCGCACATGTTGCCGATAATCTAATCATCATCAAGCTAAAAAAAATTTGACAACTAGCCGCGTGGCATTAGATTAGCCAGATATTAAAGATAAGCGCAAGATGTAAAGCTTTCATATTGCAATTAAAGTTATATTTTCCACTTAATACTTATGCTCAACACTTTGCAAATTCACGACGAGATACATTTTATTTAAATCAGCGCCGCCCAACAGTTCCAACAGTCAGTGTGATCAAAGTCATGCATCGAGCATCAACAAGGTGAAGATGGAAAAACAAGAACATAAACCTGAGTTTGCACCATTTATACGCGAAGATCACTTCGATAAGAATGGCAAGGAGAAACCACACAAGGATGTCGCCTGCGGCTTTGGTATATTCAAAGGACCTTTTCTACAAAGGTAAGGAACTGAGGATTTAGTGTTGGAAATAGGATTCAAATAAAATCTCCCTCAGGTTTGCGACGGAAAAAATGTATGTGCTGATCTATGGCTTGGGAGGATGTTTGTTGTCGATGAGTCTGGCATATTTTAGTGGCACAATAACGACTATGGAGAAGCGCTATAAGATACCCACTAAAATGTCTGGAGTGATTTTGGTGGGCAACGATATAAGCATGATGATCACATCGGTAATCGCAGGATATTATACACATAGAGCACATCGACCGCGCTGGATTGCTTTCGGTAAATCAAAGGGAATTTTATAGGATTTTACTTGTGATATACCTATTTATAATTTCTCTTAAGGATTCTTTACGATTGTGGTGTTTTGCGTGATGACAAGTTCGCTACACTTTATATATGGTCCTGGCGAAGATTCCTTGAAGTTGACACGAGAATATGGTGGATTCCAGAACTTGACTTCCAACGGCACAAATACACAAACTGCCCAAAAGCTGTGCATGAAAGAGGAGCCGGGTTGCATCGTTGAGGATGGCATCTGGGTGCCACAAGTGATGTTGTTTGCCGGCCAATTCATCTCCGGCATTGGCGTGGGACTCTTCTGGAGTGTGGGTGTGGCCTACATGGACGATAACACCTCCAAGGCCAAGTCGCCAGCCCTTCTGAGTAAGCAAAATATTTAAACACACTCAAAGACACTCTTTTAACATAGAATTATTGTAGGTGCCACTGCATTCCTGCGCATGCTGGGTCCTGCCATTGGTTACTCCTTGGCCTCCGTTTGCCTGCGCATGTACATCGATCCCAGTCTGGAGCCACTGATTAAGCCAGGAGATCCCAGATGGATAGGCGCTTGGTGGCTTGGTTGGCTCGTCTTGGCAGCGGTCACATTTATCATTGCGTTTCTAATGTTTCTGTTTCCCAAGGAGCTGCCCAGCTCCAAAGCCAGACGTCTGAAGATGGAGCTGGCTGGCGAGCATGATCCCAATGCGCACAAGGATCTCTCGGTGGGCGACATGCTGAAGTCCGTCAATCGTTTGTGCCGCAACAAGGTGTTCATGTACAACACCTTCGCCTCCAGCTTCTACTTATTCGGCTACCTGGCCTATTGGATCTTTACACCCAAATACATCGAGACACAGTATCGCCAATCGGCGGCAACTGCCACATTGGCCACCGGATCCGTGGCACTCACCTTCTCTGCCATCGGGGTGCTGTTGTCTGGCTATGTGGTGTCCAAGTACAAGCCAAGTGCACGCTCCATGGCTGCTTGGAATGCTTTGGTGGACTTCTTGACGGTGGCTGCTGTGGTGGGCTATATATTCATTGGCTGTGAGGGCAGTGATCAACTGAGTTCCATGGCAACTACGGGAGACAGCTGCAGTGCCTCTTGCCACTGTGAATATGTGCACTATGCGCCAATCTGTAGTCCCAACAATGTCACCTACATCTCTGCCTGTCACGCTGGCTGCACGGGCAGAGGTACGGATACACAAGGACGTCCTTTTTTCACAGGTTGTAGTTGCATTGCTGCCTCCAATGCAACCGAATATGATCTCCCCCATGTAAGCGACTCATCAACAATTAATCCCTATGGTAAACTTATACTCAATTTAGTTGCAGACGGCAGTGGATGGCGCCTGTCCAGTGGATTGCACCAAACAGTTTTACATTTTCCTGGCCGCCATGTGCTTCCTCAAGCTCATCGGTGCCTCCAGCAAGTCGACCAATGTGCTGATTACCCTCCGTTGTATTCTGCCAGCTGACAAGAGCTTGGCCATGGGACTCACTGGCATGGCGGCGTGTCTGACAGCTCTAATTCCGAGTCCAATTTTCTTCGGTTGGCTCTTGGACAAGTACTGTTTGGTGTGGGGCAAGACGTGCAGCAATAAGGGCAATTGTTGGCTCTACGATACGCAATCATTAAGGTAAATTTCTTAATATTCTACCTTAATTTGCATCATTTAATTTTATGCATATTTCAGATACACCTTTAATTTAGTGTCTGCGTTTTTCATATTTTTCGGCGGTGTTTTAAATATCGCTGTTTGGCTTAATGCCAAGGATCTTAAGGTGTTTGATGAGGTCACCAAGGAGAAGGAGAAACCAGATGGCAACTATGATGATTATAGCAAACTTTCAATAACCGATGTGATTAAGGCGCCAGTGGAGCAGCCCCTGGAAGAGCTTTAATCATTATCATCATCAGATAATGTTCATTTTTGGCATTCTAGAATTTATTAGAACTTTTAAGAGACGGTACTGTGTACTTTATTCATTATTTACGGTGTTGATACTGAATATAATTCATTGTTGAATTTTATTGTGTTTGTTTTTTTTTATAAATAATACACGGGATTAGAAGACCAACGTGGAGTATAAAATGGGTATCACATTAATATAAAAACGGCAGGCAGAGTAAATATTTAAAAATATAACAAGTAAGAAAGCTACAGTCGAGTGTGCTCGACTGTGATATACCCGCTATCATTCTTTAAATATCTTATATATCGTAGAAATATAGTATATAGAAATATAGTATAATATACCACTACATTCAAAAATACCGAAAAGTAAAAATTATATTAAATAATCACCCAAAGCAACCCAGCATCCGTTTCTTTCTAAATAAAATTGTTACTCAAATAACAAAATCATAAAAATTATAGTAATTATTTTGAGCACCAGAAATAGCTTGACAAAAATATAAAACAAATTAGATCTGTGTGCAACAAAAACAAGTGCTGTCAAAACAAAAATTGTTACTTTATCTTTTAAAGTCTCTGTTTATACGGACGGAAAAACAGACAGACGGATAAGACTATACCGCATCGGCTGATCAAGAATATATGTAATCTATGTGGTTCTCCGTCTCCCTGTTACATTTCATTTAGGAACAAAGTTACAAAGTTAATAAAATGCGGGACTGACAATGAAATATAAAATAATATAACATGAGTAACGAATATAATCACAATGGGAAAGCATTTTAATTTCAGAAGCCGATCGTATTAAAATACTCTCCTTCATAAAATTAGATTTTCACCACTGTTTATCAGACACAATTAGTTAAGTAAATAGTCTAGCTAGGTACTAATAAAGCACTAAAAGTTTTATGAGCGTTAAAGCAGTAATTATCACATTATGATTTGCTTGGTGTTTTATTTGCATTGCCGAGATATATGCGATTTAAACACGCTTCTGGAATTAGTTTGGCGCCAGCCTATTTAAATATGCAAATTAATGATGAACAGAAAAAACGAGACTAGTCAGATAGCCAAGCGATGCAGGGGATCTTAATGATGGATTGTGTAAAGATAAACTAAAGAAGAATCATTCCATAAATCGATGGAGTTTTATGTGTACTTAGCAAATATTTACTTGTTTACTTATGTTGTGCTAAGGCAGCTCACAACTCTTTAATATTATAATTGATGTATGTAGGTGGTGCGATTATACGCACGTATGTATTATCATTTGATGCTATATCTGGACTGTAAGCATCTCATTAGCTTATCACGCGAGGAATTAACTTCCAGAGGCAGACTATACCAGACATCATAAATGCATCCGCGTAATCTTTTGTTTTATATGAAAGGTCTTTTATTGACGTAAAGTGTCGCGATAAGTTTAAACTTGAAACCAACTTAGTTCAGTCGATTAGCGCTTTTGAATGAAACAAGTCGAGAATGAGCGTTGAAGTAAAGGAACAAAGTGAAGCAGTTCCATTTCTTCGAGATGGAGATGGAGCTAAGAAACCAGTTGATGGAAAAACCGAGAAAATTGAAGTGGATGTCGAAGTGGACATAGACAAGGATACTTCTGGTGGATTTTGGATATTTAAGGGACCCACTCTGCAAAGGTAATTTCAAAATGCAATTTTTGTTTTTTAAATACAACTTACATTATCTTTACTATTTATTACTAGACTTTCTACTGGAACCATTTTTGTGGCCGTCTTTGGCATCACTAGCTGCTTTATGGCCATGTCCTTTGCATATTTCAATAGTACAATGACAACGCTCGAAAAACGCTACAAAATACCAACGAAAGTTTTGGGAGTATTATCAACTGGAAATGATATAAGTGCAATGTTTTCATCGATCATCATAGGCTATTATCTGCGAAATGTGCATCGACCACGTTGGATGGGCTTGGGTAAATTATTTTTAAAACGCAATTACATCATTTATAGATTAACAAATTCTATTTTTCCTTAGGTTTTTTAATAATCACAGTCTTTTGTATAATGAATGCCTCGTTGCACTTCCTTTATGGAGCCGGCGAAGACGCTTTAAAATTAACTCACGAGTTTGGCACTTTTCCAAATATCACTGAAAATTCAACAGCCTCAATAAGCAGCTCACAATTGTGCACGTCGGAGAAAACAAATTGTCGCATGGACATCGAATCGTGGTCACCCATTATCATTTTATTCATTGCCCAGCTAATATTGGGAATTGGTGCGGGAGTTGTCATAATTACAGGCGTGGCCTACATGGATGACAACACGGCCAAGTCGAAAGCGCCAGCAATGCTGAGTAAGTGTGAATCTTAAAACGAATAATTTATATACGCTTACTTACTTATCGCTTGCCTTAGCCTTATCGACATTTCTTAGAATGCTCGGCCCGTCTGCTGGATATTTACTATCTTCGCAATGCTTGAAGCTGTACATTGATCCGCGCTTAAGTCCACTTATCAAGAATACAGATCCCAGATGGATGGGTGCCTGGTGGCTTGGTTATATACTATTGGCTATCATCACACTGCTGAGCGCTTTCGTCATTGCTCTATTTCCCAAGGAGTTGCCCAGTGCCAAGGCAAGACGTTTAAAACAGGCAAAAACTGATGAACCAGATACCAACGATAAGCATAAGGCGCATTCAGTCAGCGACATGTGGAAATCGGTTAAAGGCTTGGCCGCCAACAAAGTCTATGTGTATAACATGGCTGCTTCGATCGTTTACTTCTTTGGCTACAATGTCTACTGGACCTTCTCGCAAAAGTACATCGAGATCCAATACCGTCAGTCGGCATCTGTGGCATCCATGGCATCGGGTCCTGTGCCACTAACATTTTCCGCCGTGGGTGTTGTGCTCTCTGGCTACGTCATCTACAAGTTCAAGCCAGGAGCTCGTGCTATTGTCTCATGGAATGTTATAGTTGATTTCCTGACCGTTGCTGGCATATTGTGCTATTCGCTGATTGGCTGCAAAGACAGCGATCAATTGGGATCCATGGCGACGACCAGCAACAGCTGCAGTGCCTCTTGTCATTGTGATTATGCAGTTTATTCACCGATCTGTAGTCCGAATAATATCACCTATACAACTGCCTGTCATGCCGGCTGCACTGGCATGACCAAGGATCCCTTTGATCATGATCGTAAAATCTACACTGGATGCTCGTGCATTTCGGCTCCAAACATGACAGACACAGATGTCTCCCACGTAAGTAATGCTTGACAATTGTATGCCAACTAAAAAGATATAACCAATTTTTGCAGTGGCAGTCTGCAGTCGGTGGGCATTGTCCTGTTGATTGCACTCAACAGTTTTACATTTTCCTGGTCGTCATGTGCTTCCTCAAGTTTGTGGGAGCGTCCAGTAAATCATCGAACTTTCTCATATCGTTGCGCTGCATACCACCGGAGCAGAAAAGCTTTGGATTGGGACTTGGCAGCATGGTCACTTCGTTGCTGGCATTCATACCCAGTCCGATATTCTATGGTTGGCTAATCGATAAATACTGCTTGGTTTGGGGCAAGACGTGCAGCAATAAGGGCAATTGTTGGCTTTACGACACATACTCACTGAGGTAAATATGAAGCAATTAAAATTGATTTAATATTAACAAATTCTTCTATATATTTAATACCTTAGATATGTGCTCAATTACACGGCAGCGACATTTGTTCTTCTAGGAGGTTTTTGCAACATATTTGTTTGGTATTACGCCAAGCATTTGCAAATATTCGATGAGAAGGAAGACACAAAGGTGTCGCTGAAGCGCAAAGAGGAGAATATACTACAAGGTTTGGGCAGCACTTTGCAACTAGAAATAAAAGAAGAAAAACTTTAATATGTTGATCATTAAGATTTTTCAAAAATTGAAACTTACAATAAAGTTCACATACGACGAATCCCTATGGATCCAATATGTCAAACCAATTATCTGGCACGGGCTCTTGTGTGGCATCTTGTATTAGCTCTTGTATTGGCTCTTGTATTTCATTTGGCAATAGTTCCTGTATCGGTTCTGGCAACAACTGCTGAGCTGGCTCTGTCAATAGCTCTTGCATCTGCTCTTGCATATCGTCTTCTTCGATATCGTCCTCACTATCGTCTTGCATGTGTTCCTCCATTTGCTCGTGTAAATGCTCTTGAGTGTGGACATGCATTTGGTCTTGCATTTGGCCTTGCCTTTGGTGATGCATTTGGATTTGGGTTGAGTTTTGCTCCTGCATTTGGTTTTGCATTAGGTTTTGCATTTGGCCTACCATTTGCCCTTGCATTTGCTCCTCCATCATCTCTTCGATTTGGCCCACAATTTCTCCTTGCAATTGATCTTCCATTTGCCCTTGCATTTCTTCTTGTATGTGCTCCTGGATTTGGTCTAGCATTTCATTTTGCAACTCCTCTGCCGTCGGTTCTGGCATTGGTCCATGCATTAGCCCTTGCATTTGTGCTTGCATTGTCGTCTGCATTGATTCTTGCATTGGCGCTTGATGCGGTCCATGGATTAATTCTTGTATTTGGTCGTGCAATGACGCTTGCATTGTTTCTTGTATTGGGCCATGCATTGGCCCATGCACTGCCCCGTGCATTGGTCCCTGCATTGGCCCCTGCATTGGCCCTTGCATTGGTCCCTGCATTGGTCCCTGCATTGGTCCTTGCATTGGTCCCTGCATTGGTCCCTGCATTGGTCCCTGCATTGGCCCCTGTATTGGTCCTTGCATTGGTCCTTGCATTGGTCCTTGCATTGGCCCTTGCATTGGCCCTTGCATTGGTCCTTGCATTGGTCCTTGCATTGGTCCATGCATTGGTCCTTGCATTGGTCCCTGCATAGGCCCTTGCATTGGCCCGAGCATAGGTCCTTGCATTGGTCCTTGCATTGGTCCTTGCATTGGTCCTTGCATTGGACCGTGCATTGGTCCGTGCATTTGACCTTGCATTATACCTTGGATTTGGTCTTGCATTTGTTCTTGCATAGGGCCATGAATCAGCTCCTCCAATTGATCTTCCATTTGCATTGAGCCTTGCATTATTTCCTGCATTGGTCCTTGTATTGGTTCGTGCACTTGGTCATGCATTGGCTCTATAATTAACTGCTGCATTGGCTCTTGCATTGGCCCTTGCATTGGCCCTTGCATTGGCCCTTGCATTGGCTCCTGCATGGGACCTTGCATTGGACCTTGTGGCGGCATTTGAATTACCAAATTAATTTGCCCTTGCCTTTGGTCTTGCATTAGATCCTGAATAGTTGCTTGTATTGTCTCTTGAATGGACGCTTGCAATGATTGTTGAGTTGCACCTTGCATTTGATCTTGCATCGGATCTTGCCTAGGCAATTGTATAATTACTTGAATTGGCCCAGGCATTGGTGCTTGCACTGGTTCTTGCATCAACTCCTGCACTTCTTCTAACATTAACTGTGGAAACTCATCATGATCCTGGTCCAGATCTGTCTCAAGATCTGGGTCCATATCTGGATCCAGCTCCAGGTCAAAGTCCAACTCCGGTTCTGGCCCATAAACTAACTCTTGCACTGCCTTGTTCTGCGATTCAACAACATATTTTTCCTCTACTTCGGTTCCAACGGACATACACCATAACGTATCAAATATAACTAGCTGCAAGACTCCGCCACCAATGGCGCTATCCTCATAAGGAATCGGCGGAATATTATTCTTAGCCTCACTAGCATACAAATTTAGCCGCTCACTATTTAAGAGTGCCAGTGAAATTGGTTTATCTTTGTGCGATTTGATTTTCCACATGGCCTCCAATACTTTCTGTATAGATGCCAAATGATCTTCAAACACCATTGCGGAATCTGTATTTTGTGTGTAGTTTTGTCCAATCTTTTCAAGTTGAGCTTTATAAGTGCTCTTTTGGAAATGCGTAGTCTCTAGTTGCATTAGGCAACGTGACGATTTCGCACAGAACATATCCTCAAAGATCTTGTGCAGTTGGCCACTATCGATAAGAATCGGCGGTAGCTTGGCTCTGTTGACCATGTTAACCTCTTCCAAAGCATTAAGGATGACACTATTATCGTCTGTGATGACAGCAACGAAATTCTCCAATCCATTAACTTCGATTTCGAGCAATATATTTGACATAGCTCTGCCAACGTCTCCACGTGTTACAACCTATAATGAAGGTCCTTACTATTTCAGTGTTATGCAAACAATATTGTGTCATTCTACTTACAGGTGCATTCATTTGCTCCTTGGTCATGTTCAATGAGCGAGTCTTGGCAAAACTTTTTGCATAGCAGAGACGATGATTATGTTCCGTTGTGCACGATATAAATATGGCAAAAATCTGTCAAACACTATTATTTTTGCGTGAATAAGCAAACGACTGAAGTGGTAAACTTACCTTGTGAATAAATGGCATCTTACGCAGGAAAAACTCGCACATATTAAAGGTATACGTCTTCGTCCTATCAATTTGATGGAGCACTCCAGGATGATAGTAATCCATTCCATCGCGTAGATATGATTTGTTAATACGTCGCAGTCTCCACTGCAATTTCTTTTGGAACTCCTCGTACTCCGGTTCATGCATCTCTTCAACCTCGGAGAAATCATCTGGCTGCACACAAGCTCCATACTTGCATATTGGTGGTCTTCCAGGACGCACACGGCCCTCTGCCTGAGCCTCGGCCTCCTTGTTGCGAGCCGTCTGCAAGCGGTCTCGTAGCTCATCCATTGTGCCCTCTGTACTCAATGCATAGCTGTGTAGTTCTCGGAGTAAGTCCCGTAAGTTAAAATCTGAGAGTGGAAACTCCATTGCACAAATCCCGTAATTTTGGCGGCCAATTGCCGCTCAACAGCTGTTTAACTGAACATAGCAGTGCAGTGTGGCGAAAGCCCAAATGCGCAGTGTTGAGAAATGCATTTTACGTTATATCGATATTTTATCGACATTCAAAAATTTAAACAAGCCGTTAATCAACAATTTTCTAGTCAGTTTTAGTTTTTGTTATTTTTAAATATTACTTGTCATTAATTCGTTCATTTTGATTTGATGTTACACAATACTAACAGACTCCTGAAGCATTAAAAGTTTATTCTTTTCTATTGACACTATAACTAATAAAATGAATTTTATTTAGTTTATATTTGTGTATGTCTCAGACATGTCTCCTGAAAATTAATTCTCAAAATTGTAATACTTAAATGCAATAGTTCTGATCCATTTTCATCAATTTCGCAATATGGCAGAGGCAGGAAATAGTTGCCGTACATGGAAAAGCATCTTGAGCAAAAGCTCGCCAAAAATGTGTAACCGCAATTGCTTCGAGTCATCCAACGGTCCATGTCCTGATCTCAAGATTAAGTTAGTGGATGTAAACTATGCTGAAAACCCTGAAGATCTTACAAAAGTTCCAGAAGCTTCTGGTCCTTCTGAACCCTATGAAGGTCCCGTTCGCCATATAGTAGACACAAAAAGTCTATGCGCCAAGTGTTACAACAGAGAGGAACTAAATACTTGTACACTAAGCGACGCCCAGAATGCCACTCATCGAAATAACTTTTGCTCAACGGAATGCAGACCGTTGAGCACAAATCTACATTTAAAGGAGGTAATTATGTAACATTTATTCAAATTTAAAACATATTTTTTAAAACTCTGTTGAATTAGCTCACAAAACGTCCTCGGCCTAAGCCAACTTATAAGCATAGTGTCTTTCTGGATCATGAAACGTTAGTCGGTCGAGTTTTTCCAGTAAAATTTCGCATACGTCGAGATAAGAACCATTGTTTAGACTGTGGCAAGGAGTTATATCTTCGAGATCCCATTACCGACAACACCAACGTAGTCGTGCTCCGAAATTGCTGCGATATCAAAGTATATACCAGCAAGTATATTGACAATTGGCATCGTGTTCCAATACTGTCATTAACCGGTAAAGAAGTTATGAAGAAACGAACACTAAATGAAGTATGTCAATTGGAGCCGAAAAAGAAACCAATTGCGGTAGTTGAAGAGAAACTGCCAGTGATAAGCATATCACAAGAGCCAAAGGAAAAGAAAGGGAAAGGAAAAGGAAAAGGGAAAGGAAAAAAGAAATAATGCATTTAAATAAATATGTAAATTTTGTGTAGATCCCGCTTCTTATTATTGTAATCATAGGGTTAATTGCGTTAACCCCCACAGCAATCTGAACTCTATAGGTTTTCAATTTGTTTAATGTTGCATTTAATTAATTTAAATTCAGTCGCATAAGCATACTTAGCGTAATCCTAAAAACTAAAATGTATAATTCAGCTTAATATGAAAACAGCGCTGCACATCCACAATACGCAGAAGAATTGTTCATTCGGGTTATTTTCGTACTTCATATTTAGAGTGTGTGTGATTACAAAGATACTTGGAGAAATTGTTACGGTTGTTGTTGCTGTTTGTTTTTTTCAGCTAAGCATTCAGCTACAATAAGTTAATACGACGTAATAAGACTTAGAACTAAACCATAATTTATTCCTGCAATTCTCTCACAATGGCTAAAACCGTCAAGGCTCATATGTTCTTTATTCATTGTTATCATTAATGAATTGAATTGAATTGAAGAGTTGATAGACAATGACGCTAAATGTTTTGGAGGAGTTGAGTTGATGTCATTTGAGTTTTTAGAAAACTGATGAGAGCTGTTTTCCCAGGTTCCCTATAACATTATTCGCTATTGATCTGCGCAAGGCGTTATATTGCAGTTAAATCGATTTTTAAGTGAATTTTCAAATTTCACAGCTAGTATAAGATAATAACTAATCGTACTTTAAAGTTATAGAAACTAGATTATAGCTACATATGCACTTGAATATTTGTTTTTTGTTTTAATTTAAAAATTAGCTACAAATTGTTAGACTACTTGAATATGGATTATTGTTAATAATATTATTATAATTATTGTTTATTATAATTATTATATAAGCGTCTCTTATACTGTCAGTGGCTAGTAACGAAATAAAATGAATCTTGTGCTAATCATTTCATCATTTTATCATTTGTAGATTTTCCAGGAAGCCTATACCTTTCCAATAACAGGAAAGAAGTCTTTGAGTAGAGTGGTGCGACGCTTTTCCGCAATATCCATTTGATTCTCGAGATCAGCCAGATCCGTTGTCTCGGCTCGTTCAATTTTCCACGATAGATTCTCAATTTCAGCCTCTAATTGCGCCTGTGAATTATCAAATATCAATGAGTAACTTATAATGTGGATTAATTTATGTTAACTAACCTGCTGGTATTCAAACAGATTCTTTCGCGAACCACCCTCCATATAATAGGCATAGGGATAGGTGTATTGCAGTGTGTATCGACATTTGGCTAGCAGCGCCGCTGCATTAAAGAGATACTGCCAATCGATCCAGGTGCCGCTGCCGTTCATCACCTTGGCATTGATACGCTGTCGCATCCGATCGATCGTCTGCTGCTCCAGTTTGAGCGATTTGGAATGATTCTCCCAGCGCTCATAGTAATGCAGATACTTTTTAAGTGCTTCGCGCGCCTGCACGTGCACCGATTCATTGGCAATGTTGGGATTGTCCTTGTAGCGCGAGCACTCGTAATACTCGGAGCCATGCGTCTTCCAATCGCCGAGGCACATCCAGCAGAAGTCGTGCTTACAATTGAAGCACTGCATGTGATTGCAGCCGCCGTTCTTCTCGATGCAAATGTGACATTTGGGGCAGTCTTTGGTGTGTGCGCTTATGTAATTTGCCGTCTCGCTGTCGTCGGCGCACTTCGTCAACCACTTCTTAATGATCTGGCAGTCAGTGGGCGCATGATAGTCCATGCCGCATTTGAAACAAAAGCCCGTGTGACAGACCTTGCAAATGGCACGCTTAGCGGAGATCTCCGATGATTGCACAATTATTTGGCAATTGGGTCCCGGGCAGAAACGCAGCTCGGGATGTGATTTCACATAGTCCTTGAACGCAAACTGCTGATACTTGTCCCTCATCACCGGACGTGTGACCAGCGTTAGCACCAAGTCCTCGGGCACTCGCACATTGCATTGCTGCGCCATGCAGCCAATCTGTATGGAGATGCCTTGAAAGATTTGCGTCTCAAAGTAAATGGTCCAGCAGTCCTTGCAGAACGAGTGTCCGCATGCCAAACTGTAGAACTTATCGCTCGGCTGCGAACTGGCGCAAACCGGGCACATTTTCCTATACTGTGACGACAACAGCGATGAACTCGTACTCGTGCTGTTGCTGTTGCTGTTGCTATTGCTATTGCTGGAGGATGCAGATGATGACGACGCAGTTCTATAGCCACAACTGCCTATTCTCAACAGCTGGGCACTGGCAGCCGCTGCAGCTGCACTGGTCGAGGCTGAGTCGGCAACGATTGTGGGTGGCTTGATGCGCGCTGTTACCAGCAACGCGTTCGCATCCTGGCGATATTTCTCCACCACCGCATTGTTGTTCCACTGGTGCTCCAGGAGCAGCACTTTAGCCAACGACGGCGTTATTTGCAGTATTGTGTTAAGTTTCTCCACCAGCTCGTTGAGCAACTTCTCAATGTCCTCGACGGTGAGGCAGTCATACTCAAAGTACTCGGGATCAGCACGCTTCGGATCGAGTCTTTCGACATCGCAGTCTTCGCCTAAAAGTATGCAACGGAATTTTAATATTTTTGTTTCATTTAGTACTAGAAAATTAAAAAAAAAAAAAGTACTTTTGTGAACTAGTTCTTATCAATTAAGAAATTTGATCTAAGTGTAATATTAGGTTTTGGATTCTTATTGGAAAATTATTATCTTGTTTTGCTTTGCAATAAATTTGAAAAACAATGCGGCCCAAAATGGTCTTCTATATACGTTAACTAACTTCACTTGATAGGAATAACTTTTACAGCTCAAAGCTTAATTTATAACAGATCGTCAAGTCATTAAAGTGATAAACTTAATTCCCTGTATATAAGGATGCTGCAATTATATTCTCTACTATAGGATTATCAAATGCTTATTGTGACTTTAAAATTGCTCTATTGTCCTGCTGCTGAGAATTCTGCGCCAGCTGCAATCAATAATTGATTGAATTGGCTATTTCCACTACCTGCTTGCAGGTGTGGAGAGAGAATCAAAAGAAATGCCCCCAACAAAACAATGAGGAATGAAAAATAAAACTCTATTCGTTTGGATTGATTGCCATTTTTACGAGTGTTCACCAAAATTGAAATTGAAGGCCAAACATTACGTCGACGGCTTACAAATCAGATTTTCGTTATGCCGTCACTACTCGCAGCTCGCAACAAAACGTGAGCAAGCGTAAATAAGAAGACCAACGGTGTGAGAGAGAGAAATGGTTAGAGAGAGAGAGGAAGTGGGATAGGGAGAGAGACAGGTCAGCAGACGCTGAAAACGGTTGAGGAAAGAAAATGCACGTAAAAAAGGCAGAATGCACTTGAGCACGCATCTCTCTAGATTGTGTAGGTGAGAGAGAAGGTGTGGTGCGGGGGCAGGTAAAATAAAAACGCATGTGCTACGCGAGCGCAAAGCAGAGGTGGCAATAACACAAACACATATACACAAACAAACAAATAATGCCTCGCTTTTGGCCTGACTGAACGTACGAACGACCATTTCAAGTTCAATTTCATAATTTAAGCTTCATGGTCAGAAAGCAAAACGTAACGAACCGAACAAATACTAGGTACAAATTGTATTGTGGTTACGGCAAGTTGCTTGCTTGAGGAGGGAGGGTGAGAAGACCCCTAGTTATGTAGGCAAATGAAACTCAAAAGGCGAATGTCAAGACCCAACTCGCCAACTTGCATGTGACTTTATGCAGAAGGTTAAATGCAAAGGCCATGTGTACGTGTGTGTGTGTTTGTATTTATTACACAAAGGTGAATAACCAAATCGCATGCGAGCTTCACACACACATACACACGCTTACATTTGCATTGCAAAAGGCTCTGCCAATAAGAAAACAAACTGTGTGTAATCGATTCGCAAGTGTAATCGATAAACTGCAGAATGCGTCCTTGGGACATTGTGGCCCCCCTATAGCATACCTGTATTGTAGTAATCATAATCGTCATCAAATTCCCCATCGTTGTCCGATTCCATTTCCATTTCAATGTCCGAGTCCATTGCAACTCTGTCAGCAGGAGTGGAGTAGGAGTGGGGGAACAACAACAGCGCAGCCTTGCCGTCGTTGTATATGTGTGCGTTAGTATGCGTGTGCAAGTTGCTCGGTTCGCTGCTGGTTTGTTGGCTGTTCCCGTTGCCTTGCCTCACTGAAGGGCGGCGAGTAAAGCAAAAACGTAAAAATACTTTTTTACAAGGCTATTGCAAGAGCGAGGGGGTTGGCGGGGTTCCTTTTGTTATTGCTGCTATATTTGTAACAGTTGCTGTTGTTGTTGGTGGTGGTGTTGTTGCTGCTGGTGATTGTGATTGTGGTGGTGGAAGATTTAGTTATTTGTTGTTGTTTGCCGTGGGGTTCGTTGCAATTCTTGTTACGTCGCACTCCCCATTTACAACATTTACACACTGAAACTCTTCCAGCTTTGTTGGCTTCGCGCGGGGTGGATAAAGCAGGGCGCTGTCAATAGATCCCGGAACACACACCACAGGCCGTTTTATTTTCGTTTTCAGTAAAAGACATACATACGCTGCTACTGCATTCAATTCTGTGCGTGTGTGTGTCTGTATGTATTAATAGACATATGCACCGAGGACACAACAACACTGCAACAACGAGTGCGCACAGGTTTTAATCACTTTGCTGCGTTTACTTAATGCAATCAGA
Source organism: Drosophila niveifrons (assembly GCA_035046325.1). Lineage (NCBI taxonomy): Eukaryota > Metazoa > Arthropoda > Insecta > Diptera > Drosophilidae > Drosophila > Drosophila niveifrons. The sequence goes on from JAWNOC010000052.1 coordinate 29,306,730, forward strand.
GAATGCAATGACTCTTTGACTCTGGCCACATACAATTTCCTTTGTCTTTTACGATTTTTTTTCTTTTTGCAGCAACCGACGACGACCGCTGTGCACTCGCTCTCGTTCTCGCGCACTGACTTCGGTACTCTCCCCTTTCACTTGACCCCCCGCTCACTTTGATTGCTTGCATGCACTCACCCACACACTAGCACTTACATGCACACACACACAACCGCAATGACGGGTATGAGACATCGACGCACAGTGAATCTTAATTGCAAATTGCGCAGTTTGATTTATTCGCTATTGCACTTTTACATTTATTAGTATTACTAATAAGACATGAGAAAATTAAACGCTCTGCGACACAGAGCTACGAAAAAACCAGTGTGGCCAAACCCAAGACGATGGACAATCTGTGGTCTAAAGTAAAGAGAAATATATTGCTTCCATAACTAAGAACTTGGGCACACTGAACAGTAACTATATGCGAGTGTGACCACTAAAACTTTTTTAAACAAAATCTGACTTTTTTAAAAGAGACATTTGAATGATAACTATAAATGTATTTGCATTTTACCAAGCTTGGTGATATCTAATAATTTATAAAATAATTGCGTTCAAACAAATAATTTTACAAAAAGATTATTTTAGTATATTCTGACGTAAAATTGTACATTTTGTAATTCAAATTGCGGTCCTTTGTCGAAAAGACCCGCAAATTTGCGTTTTAGTTTATGCTTATTGTGAAATAAGTAGTTTATTTGAAGTTAATTTTTGGCGTATACAATATGTCGACTATAGAAAAGCTGTCTATTCAAGGCATACGTAGTTTTGGATCCAACGCTGAAGACGCTCAGGTAACGATCCCTCTAAATTATCAATAATTTCTGAAATGCGCAGCAGTTAATCATTGCATTCCAAACAAACAGAGCATCACATTCACATCACCAATAACATTGATTCTTGGCCAAAATGGTTGTGGCAAGACAACGATTATCGAATGCCTGAAATATGCACTCACTGGCGAATGTCCGCCAGGTAGCGATAGCGGCAAGAATTTTGTGCACGATCCGAAGATATCGGGTCGGAACGAATCTCTGGCCCAAATTAAAATGGATGTAAGGGATAAGAATAATGCGCGCCTTTCGGTTTGTCGCAGCATGAAAGTTTCGCTGTCTCGTGACAATAAAAGGCAATTCAAGACCATGGACTCCACTATCACCCATCATGGCAATGGCAATAGCAGTGACAAGAAATTGGAGTCAATGAGCTATCGCAATGCAGACGCGGATCAGGCGGTTGGAGATTTCATGGGCGTCTCTAATGCGATTATAAATAGTGTTCTCTTTTGCCATCAAGAAGACTCCAGCTGGCCCCTGGATGAGGGAAAAAAACTAAAGGATAAATTCGACGCCATATTTGGCATTGTCAATTACAATAAAGCTCTCGATCACATTATCAGCATGCACAAGACGGCGAGCGACGATCTTAAGATAATGGGTAAGGGAAATAAATAATTAGAATTTACTTGGTAAACATTTGCTTTGTTTAGCTTCCAACATGAAACTATTGGCTCATTTGAAGAAGGAGATGGATGACAAGACGCTAAACTTGCAAAAATACGAAAAACAATGTGAGGATATTAAACAGCAATGCGAGAAGTGCGATGAGGAAGTGAAGCCCATTGATTTGCGACTGGAGGAGATTCGAAATATTGAATACGAGATCAGCAAATACAATGCGCGAAAGGTTGAAATGGATACCACGTAAAGTACCATTACTTTCTCTTAAATTCTAAACTTAATTTATATTTTTATTGCAGTCACAGAAACTGTGTGGAGCAAATTGGAAAACTTTCAAAGAACATCAAAAAGCATTTTGAAGGATCACTGGTCGAACTTGACTTGGAAATACAAAGCTTTAACCGACGCATGTCAGAAGTGAAATTTCAACGCACTGAAGTCGAGGAGCAGCTCACTAAAATCAAAGGTTCCCATGTGGATTTGCAAAAAACCTTGGCCAGCTATGACAAAGAGCTTTACGTGGCAAAACAAAAGCGCAAGAACGAGCAGGAATGCAAACTGCAGCTAACAAAGAATATCAATGATTTTTGCACAAAATTACAAGTCAACATTGATGAAAAGACTCGAGAAAATCCTGATAACTTGGAGGAAACGATTGATGTCATGTTACGCAGCAAGCAATCGGAGATTACTGAGCTGAGCACACGCAACGAACAGGCGGATCAATCGAGGCAGGCAAAAATTGATGAGCTCCGCACTGAAATAACCAGATCGGAGCAAAACCTTAAATCGCAGGAAAAGCAAAAGAAAGCTAGCGAACAGGAGAGCGAGGAATTAGAAGTCAAAATTAAGCAAATTGAGGTTTCTGTGCATCAGTTGAAAGCACTAGATAAGCAAATAAGTGACACAGATGAGAAATATGAGAACGCCAATCGAAGTTTTAATCATGACGAATGCCGCCAGACTATAGCCAGCAAAAAGGCAATTGTTGCTGATAAGCAGACACGCTTCAAAAGTTTGGATAAGCAGCTAACATTCCTCAATTCCATAGCTAAGCTAATGGCTGAGATTACACTCAAAGAGAAAGAGCTAGAGAAGAAAAATCAGGAGGTAAATCGTGTAAAGAGTAAGCATAGCGATAATTTGGCTTTATTCTTCAAAGAGCCAATCACAAACAACTATCGCCGCTCACTGCAAAATGTCTACGATAAACTACGTCGTGAAATCACAGATTTGAACGACAAAGCCAATGCGCAAAAGCTTAAAGAGCAATCGTATGAGATAAAACGAAAGAATCTAATTGGTGACATTGAGCGAATGGAGAAGGAAATACAACAGTTGGACGAACGCATTTATCAAAAGTGTCTTTCCACATCATACGATGAGCTGATGCTGCGCAGCAAGACAACAATTGCCAAACTGCAACTTGAACATGGTGCTCTCAAGTCTTCGGAAGCTATGTACAAGAAGTGAGTTCTATTGTATAAATATGTAATGATCTTATCTGTAAAATACATTTTTATTTGTTAGGTATATTCAAAAAATAGAGGAACAGACAAATTGTCCATTATGTCATCGTAATATGTCAGGCGATGAGGTGTGTAAGCTTATTCACTATTCACCATGAATCTTTAAATTATATATTTTATTTTAGGCCTGCGACTTGACCTCAGAGTTAACGGACGAAATACAAAAGCTGCCCGATAACATTACTCGATCCGAAAAGTTGCTGAAGGCGGAGCAGTCAAAATACGAAGACTTGTTGCAAATCAAGCCAGCTATCGATAAGGTTAAAGAGCTCAAGGAAACTCTGCCGCTGAAGAAAAAGGAATTGGAGAACATTAAGCAGTTGCTAGGCGACTCAGTCGCCGAATATGAGACCCAAATGAGTCTTCTTGCCGAACCCACATGTAACATGGAGCTGGCTAATTCCATGATGGGAGACATGACGCTGCTTGACGAAGCACTCAAGGAATCGCTGCGTTTCACCAAAGATCTAGATCAGCTTAAAGTATGTTTTCTTGCAGTACAGAAAAGTAGTTATTTTTATATTTATTTATAATTTAGCTAAAACTGCCAGAGAATTATGATGCCAGCGTATCAGTTGACGCATTGCAAGCTCAAAAGAATGAAGTGTCCAAGGAGCTAGAAACCGAATCCAAAGAACTGGAGATGTTTCAACATGCATTTGAGCAGCAAACCGAGGCGTTGAATCGCCTACGACAATTTAGAAACGGGTTAGATATAAATATAGGATTATTTAAACAATTGTCGTAATACAAACTCATATTACAGCTTGAAAGAAAAGCGAATTAAGTTGCAGGAGGGACAGCAGAGTTTGCCGCAATTTAAGGAACGACTCGAGGAACTAACAAGAATGCTGATTACAATAGCAACTGAAATGACGGAACTCGAGTTAAATTTGCAGCCGTTAAAGAAGAATTTGAACGCCGCAATTGAGGAAAAGGCTCGACTTAAGAAAAGTGAACAGTCGAAATTGTCGGAATTGAACAGCAAATACAACAACTACAAGATGATTGTGCAGGATATTCAAAGGTTTGCAAATTATAAATATATTAAATTTAAACAATAACAAATTTTTCAAAATTACTTTTAGATTGAATAAGCAAGCACAAGAGTTTGCCAACATGAAACTAACTGAGAAAATGGAGAAACTTGATTCAACCATAATTATTACCAAAGATGAGATCAGTCAATTGGTAGGTTTTGTTAGCATTAATGTAGATATTTATTTAACGCTATTTGTTGCTTTGTTTAGGATGGTGAAATCACGGCTTGTAGCAAAAAACTCGAAACAATTAAAACCGAGTGCCTTAGTCAACTGAGTCTGGAACGTGACCTGAAGGACAATCGTGAGTTAAAACAACTGCAAAAAAAGGAAACGGAATTGGCTGAAAACTGTGCTGTTTTGGCCAAACAATTGGGCAACATGGACTTTCCCAACATCAAGAAAGAAAAGACCGAATTGATTAAAAAGAAGGATATATCTTCAGAGCGTCGTGGTGAATTGTTTGGCCAGTTGGGCGAGATAAAGAATCATCTTACCAAGCTTCAAGTCGAAGTCAATAAGCCCGAGTACAAGGAGTCTCTTAAGAACTATCGACGTGCTCAGTACGAGATTGCTGTCAAGCGTTGTGGCATTGATGATCTGCGCGAGCATCGAGCAGCTTTGGAATGGGCATTGATTCAGTTTCACGCTGAGAAAATGAACAACATTAATAGCTTGATTCGCCAGTATTGGCGCATGATATACAAAGGTAACGACATTGATTACATTCAAATCAAGGCCGAAGAGCCTGAATCGAAAACTGGAGCTGCAAATCGACGCAGAACCTACAACTATAAGGTGGTGCAGTCGAAAAACAATTCGGAAATTGAGATGCGAGGACGCTGCAGTGCGGGTCAACGTGTCCTGGCCTCACTCATCATTCGCATGGCTCTGGCGGAGACTTTTAGTAGCAACTGTGGCGTTTTAGCTCTGGATGAACCAACCACAAACTTGGACAGGGACAATATTATGTCGCTATGCGAGGCTCTCAATAGCATTGTGGAGGAACGACAAATCCAATCGAATTTCATGTTGATTATAATCACTCACGACGAAGAGTTTATTTCATCCTTGGGTAAGATTAATAGATATCATCGAGTACAACGCAACGCTCAATGCAAATCTGTCATACAAATGGTGCGCGTTGACGGAAAATAATAACTTAGTATCTTTATATTCCATGGAACATCACATTCCGAAATTCATTTCGCTATAATATTGATTTCTCTAGTTGCCATTTATTTTAAACATCACCAGTTGAATTACTAACTGAAGTTAACTTTGTGAGTAGCTTGCTTTTTTAATATTTCCATTTCTCAGAATTATGAAGCAGAAATTTATCTTTAAAGTATTACCAGTTGATTTTAAATGTTGAACATTGCCATCCCTTGCGGAAGTTAACCCATTTTTATAATATTGAATATTACTAGACTTAAGTTTCATTATATGTATTCCTTTTGAGGCGTTAGTTCCTTTCATTGTCGCATTTTAAATATTGTCAGTTAAAATCTTTTATATGATTATTATGGTTTTGAATAAAATTGTTTTTCTAACTAATATCTTCTTAAAGCTCTTTTCTGTCATGCTTGAATATTAATAAATTTAAAAGTTTACTTCTGAGGATTTGCCTGCTTAAATGGCGGCACTACTCAATAGTTGTCGCTTGTGGCATCGTATCCTAAAGCAAAAACAACCGCAGACATGTGCGAAAAGTTGCTTTGAGCCGATAGATCAACCGTGTGCCGACAACAAGATTCGAAGTGTTGGACATGTCCGCAATTTCTTGGAGCCCGAATCTCCTGTGCGTCGTCCAATAGATATAAAGAAAGAGTGCTCGCAAGATAATAGCAAGCCAGAGAAAACTTGCACTCTTAGTTCTCTGGCCAGTAATCATCAATCACACAATTTGTGCTCTTTGAAATGCAGACCACTTAATACAAGTCTGCATTTAAAAGAGGTAAATACTTCCCACTGCCTTACGTTGATCATTATTAATAAACGACCTGATAGCTCAGACAAAGACCTCCGCCAAAGCGCGATTATAAGCATTGGTGTCTGTTGAGTGATGGAACAGAAGTTGGTCGAATATTTCCGATGAAATTTCGCATACGCAGACTGAACACCGATTGTTCGGATTGTAATAAGGAGCTGCTACTGCGCGAGACTGTAACGGGAAATAACGACGTAGTTTTACTCTCCAATTGCTGTGATGTTGAGATATATCCAGAGAAGAAAATGGTTAACTGGCACGTCGTGCCGGTTAAAACGATAACTGACAAAGAGAATATGGCCAAAGAAGTAATTTGTGTAACTTATCCGCCACCTGTCAAGAAAGTAGAACTCATGCCGGTAAAAGAAGTGATAATAAATGAAGAGAAGAAAATGAAGAAAGGCAAGAAAGGAAAGAAGGGCAAGAAAGGAATGAAAGGCAAGAAAGGAACGAAGGGCAAGAGAGGAGGAAAGAAAATAAAGTGATAGAGAATAATCTACCAGTGAAGAAAAATGCTTTAAAGGTTGTTTCAAAAAGCAAATTGATAATGTTCTTTATGTGGATTTCTTCAAAAAGTATTTCAAAATTTTCCCTAGAACCCTCTGGATTACAGATGAGTTCATTTGGCGAATTTTTTAATACTTTTTGAAGTGGTTTATAGAAAAGAATATTAGCTACATTATAAATATTTTAGTATGTTCCAAATTTCCCACAATATATACACAGTAGATGTCAATATACCCGTAAAATTTCTTTATGCTCAATAAACTCCCCGTACAAGTCGAAGGAGTCTTCTCTTTATTCTTACTTTGCATCGCAGACCTTTGGTCCGCTGCCAATGCAGGCAGCATAGGCCATCAAATGGGGAATGGTGCTCTGCTGCATCACCCCGGTAAAGAGATGACTCTGAGGACCCGAGGCAAAGATACCAACATCATCACCCGAGTGAGTTCCTTGAGTTTGCGTAATATAGCTGGGAAACACAAAATCATCTCCGCCTATTTGATCACTCAGATCAATGCGCTTCCCCTCGCTATCCCGATAGTTATTGGGTCCCACTGCATAATTGAGCACCGAATATTTCACGCCATTGACATCGGTGTCATGATGATTGAGTCCAAGGATAGGCGTGCCACGACCAGGATATCCCGCAATGGTCAAGGTATGGCCATGATCCGAAGTGACCACAATTAAAGTATCCTCAATGTCAGTCATCTCCCGAGCCAGCTGAATTGCCTTCTCAAATTCCAAAGCCTCATCCAGAGCGTAGCCAGCTTTATTGTAATGGTTGCCATAATCGATGAGTCCACCTTTAATTGATAACCGTTAGATTAGCTTGCAAACATTACTCCGACAAAACTCACCCTCAATAAAAGCAAAGTAGCCATTCTTATTTTGACTCAGCTTCTTGATCGTCGCTTCTGTCAACTCGGACAACGTAGGCTGATAAGTTTCATCCGCCTCCAAGTGGAATTTCATGAGCTGGGACTGGAAGAGTCCCACAATGCTGGATACCGCCGAAAGATTTGCCATGAGCAACTGCTTCCTATTGCTGACCAGAACGCCACCAGGATGCTGAGCTTGCCACTTAGACAAGAGGTTAACGCCATCCGAGCGTTCACCTGGATTGCCATGAAGATCTTGAATTGTCGAAGGCAAGAACTTGCCGAAACCACCACCGAACATAACTTCGAAGTTCTTGCCGGGCACCTGAGTAATCAGCTGAGTGGCCATGTCAATACATTGCGTGGGATCGACGCCATAAGAGGCTACGTCCGTGTCGCATTCCCACAAGCGATTAGCAGTCTTGGCATAAGCACCCGATGGACTAGCATGAGTTAGAGTTGTTGTGGTCACGATACCAGTTGATTTGCCCGCATTTTGTGCCCATTCCGCAATGGAGGTCAGACGATTGGCAGGATCCTGGCTTGCGGTACAATTGTTGTAGTCGACGGCAGCACTGACGCCGATCTCGACGATGTTGGTCTTGACGCCACACAGATAAGCGGTCGCAGTGCAGGCAGAATCGGGCACTTGGGCATTGGAACAGTAGGTCTGGAATAAAAGCTCTTAGTTAATACCCCAAAATTTAATCGGAGCATACAATTACCCTGCTTAGGCCGGAGTGGGAAAAGCGCTCAAAACTGAGCGAGGACTCCTCGCCAGTGTTTCCTTGACGCTGTCCCTTCAGGATTCGCGCTGCTGCCACCGTGGAGAGGGACATGCCATCGCCCAGGAAGAATATGATGTTCTTGGCCTTCTTCGCATTGGGCTGCGGCAACTCGAGTCTTTTGGCTAATTCTTCGTATGCCAAATTGTACCAGAACTGTGGATCCTTTTCCTCTGGAGGCGTATACTTGTTGGTGGCCATGCCCTCCAAGAGGCGATTGTTCACCAGTTTCTGGCCAGTTAGTTGATCGGGATCATGAATCTCTTCTACCCTGGCCCAGGTTACTCCGACCATGAGAATTAGGAGAATCAACTGATTCTTATACATTTCAATGTTGTTTGGAATTCGGGGTATGATCAACTGATAACTTTTCTAGGGAGAGTATGTCTTTTATACACAATTTCTACAGAATGTTTCTGCACATTCATTACGATTAGCCAAACCACTTTTTATTATTTTATTGTCTTGGTCTTAAACATCTCGTGTCGCGCATTTTGGCCATCTTCTAAATCACTTTTATTAAGTGAAAGTTTTTATCTCGATATAGTGGAGTCTAAGTATATTAGAATAGGTTGAAATTTAATTATAACCATAGAAATAATTAAATGTTTTTTTTTTTTTTTGTTAATTTCCGCTCTTTAGTTTTATTATGTATCCTAATCTATTATTTTAGATTCTTGATGAAACTAAAATAATAATAAAAATAAATATAATTAATACAATTTTGTCAAAAAAATTTAATCCATAAATAATTATAAATCTGTTGACGTAAAAGAGTCGAATTAGCCTGTACTTTTTATTTTATTTATAAATAATCAATAAAATGTTAAATGTAATATTTTTTCAATAGGTCTTCGAAAAAAATTAATCTATATTCAATATTTTTATCCAAATTAAATATTTTATTTATAAATATATTGTTTTCTCTTTCTATAATTAACATTTTATATTTCATAATTCAAAAATTTAACATTTTTATTTATTTTCTTGCACTGGGCTTAATAGAAAATTGGAATAAACTCTTGTGACTATTTTTGTATTCCTCTTTTATTACGATTGAGGTATAAAGCTTGTCTCTTATAATATGTTACCTCATTTCCTTCATATCACCATTACCCTCTAATATGAATCTTCAAAGCGTTTACAAACTTATCTTTTCAAAAATGACAAAATCACATGAACAAATAAATCATAAACTAGAAAAGTATTTTGAGCACGTTTAGAGGCCAATGAAGACGGTACTTTTTATACTCAGGACACACGAGTATAGAACGTGCGGAAACTGGAGCTTATCGCACCTATTTTTGCATGGTCCAACTAGAAAGTATAATAAACCATTTTACTGCTACTCAAGATAATTATTACTAAATAAATGATAAGAATCTAAGTATAATTTAGTTTTTGTTCACAGCACAAGAGGAATTTAAGAAATTAAAAAAAAAAACAAGTTCCTAAAATTTGTTTCAGAATAAATAGATCATCATAGTTCAAATTTAGTTATTTTCTATATACATGGTCGAATCAGTCAGCTATAATATAAAGTTCTCTGAAGAATGAATAGTTACAATTTTAGCTTTAGATAAAAATTTAATTTCATTACTCCTATTTAAGGTTCGACACATAAATACATATAATTTATAGAGTCCAGACCTAAACACATGTAAATGTTTGATATGTAAGGCAATATGCCTTTTTATTTTCGTCACGCTTAGTAGAATAAATCCCCTCCAAAAAAAGCCTTCACTCTTGCCAAAAAAAAAATGTGAGTAGCATTCTGTGTACTTTATTATGTAGGTGCAATAACCCAACCCCAGTAATCTGTGTTTATATATCTTTATGATCTCGTGAGTCTCATTAATGACTATCATAAATTTATGGTTATATAACCATAATCCGTAACCAGACTATACACGAGCCTCTTCTATGTCACGCTCGCGTATTTGCCTCTTCTACTTATCCAAAATTATCCTATCATTATCATATTATATTTAGCATAGCTCTGGAAGCCACATCAAATATTTGAGTAACATTTTCATAAATAACACTTAAACTTTTATGCTCTTTTATACACGTCGCTTGACGTGACGGATCTCAGTTTTTTATTTAGTATATACTAGACTCCTTCCTCTCCTCGTTGACCTTCTTCACCGATCTACTTAGCATCGCACACCTGAGGTCCACTGCCAATGCAGGCAGCATAGGCCATCAAATGGGGAATGGTGCTCTGCTGCATCACCCCGGTGAAAAGATGACTCTGAGGTCCTGAGGCAAAGATGCCAACATCATCGCCTGAGTGGACACCTTGATCCTTAGTGATATAGCCGGGGAAAACGAAGTCATCTCCGCCAATCTGATCGCTCAAGTCAATGCGATTTCCCTCGCTATCCAGATAGTTCTTGGGTCCAACAGCATAGTTGAGCACGGCGTACTTGACGCCATTAACATCGGTGTCATGATGATTGAGTCCAAGGATGGGTGTGCCACGACCAGGATAACCAGCTATGGACAAGGCGTGTGCGTGATCCGAAGTGACCACAATCAAAGTGTCCTCGATGTCAGTAATGTCACGAGCCAATTTAATGGCCTTCTCGAACTCTAGCGTCTCATCAAGAGCATAGCCAGCTTTGGTGTAATGGTTGCCATAATCAATAAGACCACCTGAGAAGTAAGAGCAAAGTTAGAATTGCAATAAAATTGTTGCTAGTTTAATAAGGAACTTACCTTCAATGAACACAAAGTAGCCGTTCTCATTTTGGCTCAGCTTTGTGATGGCCGCCTCTGTCAGCTCGGATAAGGTAGGCTGATAAGTTTCATCCGCCTCCAAGTGGAATTTCATGAGCTCCGTCTGAAACAGTCCCACAATGCTGGACACCGCCGAAAGATTGGCCATGAGCAACTCCTTCCTATTGCTGACCAGAACGCCACCAGGATGTTGAGCTTGCCACTTAGACAAGAGATTAACGCCATCCGAACGTTCGCCAGGATTTCCATGAAGATCCTGAATTGTGTTCGGCAAGAACTTTCCGAAACCACCACCGAACATAACTTCGAAGTTCTTGCCGGGCACCTGAGTAATCAGCTGAGTGGCCATATCAATACATTGCGTGGGATCGACGCCATAGTATTCGACATCCGTGTCACATTCCCACATGCGATTCGCAGTCTTGGCATAAGCACCCGATGGACTGGCATGAGTTAGAGTTGTTGTGGTCACGATACCAGTTGATTTGCCAGCATTTTGTGCCCACTCCGCAATGGAGGTCAGACGATTGGCGGGATCTTGACTGGCGGTACAATTGTTGAAGTTGACAGCAGCGCTGACGCCAATCTCAATGATGTTAGTCTTGACACCACACAGATAGGCGGTGGCTGTGCAGGCAGAGTCGGGCACTTGGGCATTGGAACAGTAGGTCTATGAGCAGAAAAATTCAATCAATCAGTATCATTTGTTGTTTATTAAACTACTCTTTAACTCACCCTGCTAAGACCTGTGTAAGGGAACTTCTCAAAGCTGAGCGAGGACTCCTCGCCAGTGTTTCCTTGACGCTGACCCTTCAGGATTCGTGCTGCTGCCACGGTGGAGAGGGACATGCCATCACCCAGGAAGAGTATGATGTTCTTGGCCTTCTTCGCATTGGGCTGCGGCAACTCGAGTCTCTGGGCAATCTCCTCATAGGCCAAATCGTACCAAAATTGCGGATCCATCTCCTCCGGTGGCGTATACTTATCCGTAGCCACATCAGTCGAGAATCTAGCTTTCGCGAATTTCTGGCCAGTTAGATCTTCGACATCGTGAGCTCTGTCTACGGCAGCTGGAAGGGCACTTGCTGCCAGGAGCACAAGCAGGATCACCTGCTTTTGGTACAGCATCTTTTTGTTGATGTGTTTGAAATTGTTGATGTTTAAAACTGATACAACTTCTGCTGCGTCGACAAGGTCTTATATACATTTTTGGAGTTTGCTCGGCACTACAGACAATTGGATTAGTCTCACATTTTTGATAAATTCAGTTTTTATGGTTTTATTGCGATTATAGTATATATTTTATTTCTGGTGCTATTTTGGTTATCTTCTCTTAGCAGAGCTCATGGCACATCAGTAAGAGAGCTCATGATCCCCTCTTAATGAGTAATTTTAGCATGTAGGTTAAATTTACAGTTTTAATTACCAGCTACAGTTTATTAACAATTACAGCCTATCATTTTTGTAACAATAGAATCAAGAAAACTTTAGTCGAGAGGGCTCGACTGTGGGTTATCAGTCGTTCATCCAAGTATCATAAAAATTTACTTAGATTAGTAATAAATATTGCCTTTAAAATGTATCAACAAGAAAAAAATATGACATGGCCAGTTGAATTTTTAACTAAAGCAACTAATCAAGTATAGATGCACCTGGTTTTAAGTCTAAATAACTAAATCTATAAGACTTAAGGGGTCGGTAAAGGAAGTGCGGAAATCATAAAAACATGTAATTGTCTCTGATATATAAACATATCGTTACGAAAGATGATGCTGATCATTGAATTGAAAAGGCATCTTTTGTATTTCAGATACATTTCGTGTTGCCGCACAGTTATAATATAATTCTACACTATGAGTAGCGAAAAAAAAAACATTTTTGATTGGTCACCGTACGTTAAACTCACGGGGTATGTCTTATCTATATAACAAAAATGCTGAAATCACATGAACAAATATGTAATGAATGCTGATGCAATAAAAGTCGGCACTTTTTCTCTGAGGACTCACGATTTCTGAACGTGAGGAAATGTACAGAGCTCACACCCCGTTGGCTAGAACGTGAAAAGATATCTCAAAAGCATGCATTTGATTAGAATAGGCGAGAGTAGTCATTTTATTATACTAAAAATAGGTTTAGTACAAACGTTTCGTTAAACATTATTCATAGTTGCAAAAATAGCTTGCTTTTTAGGTAAACTTATTGTTGCTTGCATTAGTAAAATATTTTTTGCAGCTTACTAATTGTGATATGCCTAAATTTAAAATTCGAATCATCGTGTTGAAAGAACTACCTTATGAGTGCGTGAAAAATTATCCTTGAAAAAGTAACGGTTTTAACAAACGATAATCTATCAACGATCGATAACTAATGCTGGTTGCTGATGCTTTCAGATATTGATATTTGTTTGTGTAGAAATTAAACGGTATGTAATTTGTTTATTACTTCTTAATAAAATATAATTAATTTACTCAATAATAAAAGAATAACTTTAGAACCTGTTTAAACGAGCAGTGCCATTTCAAAATTGCTTGCATAGTGTCCCATCACTAAAAGTATTTAAAGCAAGACCATGGTATATTTCGCGATGTATTTTGGTATATTTTTAAATTGCAGTTGCGGTCACCCTGCGCAGCAATCATTCGGCTGCCAGATCGTCCAACAACAACAGCGTGTCGCGTAATTATTTTCTTCTATCTCTCTTGCTAATAATAAAAACAATTGCCAAACAACGCATAAATTGTAAATAATTTGTTTCCTTTTGTTTTAACAAAGTGCCGACACCAACATTGACGAACACACACAAGTAACAGACACACACACTCCACAACATTATCATCAACTATAGCAAATACCAACAACAACAAAATCTCGCAGTGCAGCCACCAAGGACACGAATTGTATGAAAGTAGTGCAGCTAGGAGCATGAGACGGCATTAAACAAAAACTATAGTACAAAATTAAAAAATCAATAACTATTTATCAATAATTTGCAATTGTTATACCCATCAAATTAGACCAATTGCCACATTACAAATACAAAAAATACACTTCAAGTGTAATAAAAACGAAAGTATTACAAAAAAAAGTGCAAGTGAACGAAAGATAGAAAGAGGTGAAGCTTATTTAGCTTTTTAGAATGGCTGCCAACAATTTGCGACAAATTCCATTGACCTGCAGTGGACATACCAGACCTGTGGTGCATTTGGATTTCAGTGATATCTGCGACAGCGGCTATTTTCTCATATCGGCTTGCAAAGGTAAGCGAAATCGCTCGCATGCGATAAACTGAGCGCAAGCGAGCGCACGTCCTTGTGTTATTTATATTTATTTATGTATGTAAGCAATTTTTTTTAATATGTTAGATTCGAGTTATAGTATGCTGTACGTCTATCTAGCCTGGCTGTGAGCTGCAACCTTGACCCAAATGCAAACACAAATTATTAAAATAAAAAACCAGTTTTAGCGAACCCTTTATAAAGCACTCTCTCACTCGCTCGCATGCAATAAATGCTTACGTTCTTTACCTTGATAGTCTGTCTGTGAGCTTTAAATAAATGCATTTGTATGTGTACTCAGATGATTGTGCTTTCAAAAACAACAAAAACTTGCATATATGCGGAAAGCAAATTTCCATTGCAAGTTCAAGTTAACATTTTATCGCCATTTAATGCAATGCTTCCCCTTGCTTTTCAAAAAAAACAAACTTTTTGTTCAGCTTGTTCGCAAGCTTCGAGCTTGTTCGTTCTGGCTGCTGTGCAGGAAGCACCTTGAAACTTCTAAATAAATAAATGTGTATAGTACAGTATGCAATGCATTGCAGCTGCAACATGTCAAAAATTGTAAAAATGATAACCGTTTAACTAAAAGCTTTTATTGAATGCGTCCCTGCAAATATACATTCACAACCTGCCCCAAGCTTGCGCTCTTCTAGCTCTTTCTCCGTCCCGCTCTCCGTCTGTCTGTCTGTCTGACTATCTCTGTCTAACTATAGTCGATCACATTGCAATGGAAATGACGTGAACTTGATGCATTTGGCTGCCCATTTGCGTGCTCGTCGAATCGCTCGGCGTCTCGTCAGGTCGTTGGCATTGAATGTAGTCATTGAGTCAAGGTGGCTTCCGCCGCTCACACATCTCATTCGCATTCACAAATGCAAAACACACTCAACTGCATGCATATACTCATACATATGTATTTAGTAGTGTGTTTTTGTAGTCACTATCCTTATGTTAGAATAACTAAAGACAGAGGGAAATTAGGTAAAAAGCTAGGAAATTTATACTCTGAAATCCTTATTGTATTATAAAATAATATATAAAAGCATTGTTTATAAATTAATTTAATTTAAGATGTTTCATGTGTTTACTTTCATACTACAAGTGAAACAATTCAAGAGTAATAATAATTAGCAACACTTAATTCACGAGAGCTTTTCATGATCACTATATGAATGTTAGGATTAATACAACGAGTATCTCAGAGTCTAGCATTCTTTAAAATTGCAATCATACTAAAGTTTCTCTCATTCTTTTGCAGATGGCAGCCCAATGTTGCGTCACGGCGATACCGGCGATTGGGTGGGCACCTTTGAGGGACACAAGGGCGCCGTGTGGGGCGTTGCACTCAATCGCAGTGCCACACTGGCTGCCTCGGGCGCTGCCGACTTTACGGGCAAGGTGTGGAATGCAGTTAGTGGCGCCGAGATTCACAGCTTTCAGCACAAGCATATTGTAAAGAGCGTGGCATTCGACAACAGTTCGGAGAACATTGTCACCGGCAGCAATGAGAAATTGGTGCGCGTCTTCAACCTGGAGCAGCCCGATGCCGAGCCAGAATTGTATGGCGGACACACGGGTGCCATAAAGCGTGCGCTCTTCTGTCGCGACGACAAGTGCATTATCTCGGCAGCCGATGATAAGACGGTGCGTTTGTGGGATCGCATGACCGGCATTGAGGTGCAACGGCTGCAGTTCCAGAGCAATCCGAACAGTTTGGAGATCTCACGCGACAATCATGTGCTGACCATAACGCATGGCTCGACGATTAGTTTCTGGGAGATCGATACGCTGAAGAAGCTCAAGGAGGTGAAAGTGCCAACGAATGTGGCGTCGGCTAGTTTGCATCCTGACAAACATGTTTTTGTTTGTGGCGGCGAGGACTTTAAAATGTATAAATTCGACTACATTACAGGCAACGAAATTGGTAAGCAATTGAAAGTTCACTTGAGATGCACACGGAATTGAATTTGCTTTGATTTGTTTTATAGAATCCTTCAAGGGTCACTTTGGACCCGTGCATTCGGTCAAATTCAGTCCGGATGGCGAGCTATACGCCAGTGGCTCCGAGGATGGCACGCTGCGTTTGTGGCAAACGACAGTGGGTAAAACGTATGGGCTGTGGAAGTGCACGGAACCCAGTGAGCTGAACAATTCGCTGAGCTCTCCACGTGAGGTGCCGGCAAACTGATGTTGGAGAAGCACAAGTCGCTGCTATACGACAACATCAACGACAGCGCAGCCACCGCAACAACAACCACAACAGCAGCAGCAGCAACAAATGCATAGAAAGTGAATCAACAAAAACATACTTAACATACATACAAATCGAATCAAATAATTTGTAATTATATTTCTCAAACTCAAGAAAAGAACACGGCTACAATAACGCAAATGATATTTTCGATTCCAGCGCTTAATTCATTGGCATTAATGTACATATTTGATGTATGTGAAATTCAATAGAAATAAATAACTTAAGTTTTTCAATGCGATTTGCGATTTGAATGGAATCCGCTCAGCATATTCGTTAGTAATCTAAACATGGGTTCCTTGAGCCCAGTTGTGCAAATAGATTGTGGTGAAGTTCAGCAATTGCTCGCCCTGATGGATGTCCGGACGCTGTTGCAGATGATCAAACCAACGCGACAGATTCAGATAGTTTTCCTTATCCAGTGGCGAAAGGGATTTCTATAAGAAATATGGTATAGTAGATATATTGTATAAAGTGCAATTACCACACTTACCACAAGATCATAAATGGCATAGTAGACAGCGAGATCGGCCAGTGTGATAAAGTGGCCCACCAAATACGATTTGTTGACAAACAGTTTGTTAAAGTCGCCCAGCAATTGCTTGGCCACATGTTTATCTTTGGAGCCGGGTGACACGTAGAGCACAGCGAATTCAATCCATTGATACACCTGAGCCTGCACTTCCCTGGACGCTGTGCTGTTCTGGGCTGTCTCCGATCTGGATTCGCGGGCCAAGCTTTCTAGTATGGTGGCAAAGCCAGCGACAGTTTTGTTTTGGGCGCTTGTGCGAGTTACGACCTTGACAATATAAATTCCATTAATGTCACATTTTTTATATGTACCTTGTATTATGAATGCTTACTTGCTCTTCATTTAGCTGAACTTTGCCGGGTTTAACGCCCAGACAGTTGGCAATTTTCTGTACTGTTGCAACGTCACACATTTTTAATCAATGGAAATTGTTACTTATTTTGTTTGAGCCAGCTAATAATAATAATACAAGAAAAGCGTGCGAAATTCTACTGTGCGCAACGCAGTGCAGATAATTGGCAAGGTTGCACTCGATATAAACGGTGAAGTGTCGATAACAACAACATGTTATCGATATTATCAGTGTATTTAATTTAAAAGTTTTGTCTCGTTGGCGGCAACAGCCAGCGCTTGATAGGTTATTTCGTATTGCAGAAAGAATATGAAAACATTTGTGGTGGCCATCAAGAACTGTAAATGAAGAAATACGTAAATTACATTTATAGAGAAATGAAAATCTTCTTTACCGCCGTAATAAACTTGTAATCCAACACAATTAGACCACATGCAACATACGCTCTCACATTAGCTTGCAACTGCAGCATGAAGTGATTGATGGCTTCCAACAAATCTTCGCTACAAACTTGAAACTTACTTAACAATGTCAAGCAGTTAGTTTGCTGAAAAAAGTATTTATTTATTTAAATGATATGATTGAAATTTTATGCTTACCTCTTGTTGGATTTCGTGGTTGAAGAAAAGTATCAAAAACACCTTGGCTGAGTGCATGAATAGCCAGAGAAGGATGTAAGTCCACCACGCCCAGTCCGACACATCGGGGTTCTCAATATTCTTGTAAGCCAGAAACAGATTGGTGTTGACATTGAAGAAGGAGCTCACATAGACACACAAAATGGAAACGCCAAAGGTTTGATTCACTGCCTTTGTAAATTGCAGCAGATTAATGTGCTGCCAGCGCAGATGATTAAGATTATCACGTTGAATGGGAAATTCTTGTCGAAGCTCCGCTTTCAAAGACACAGTTATGCAGTGCATACGACGGCAGACACCTTGCAACATAATGAAGTAGGGTATAAATGAAATTCCGCTCAGGATGTTGGGCAACACAAATGTGCTCAAGTCGATTATAGTCCTATTAATCTCATACTGACAGAAGCAATAAGAGATTGGCAAATAGCAACTGGTGAGGATCAGCACCACAAGCAAATGTTTGCGTATACAAGGAGCGATGCTTCGACGTTCCACAATATATCCACTGGCCAAATCAAATTGCGCAATTCGATCAAACACAGCGCCAATCCTTTGCTTCCAGCTAACACTGAGTATCATGATGCAGGGCACATGGATGAGATACGTCATCGATTCGATGCCATAGAACTTTTGCTCCAGCTCACTGAGTTTTACATTACCATGGAGCAGTTCCCAGTAGGCGGCAAAACACAGCCAGGCATACAACACGATCAGCCAAGATTGCTGCACTGCATCATAGCATCTGTTTCGGAAGCGAGGAAAGACTGTAATTGGAGCACTCCCTGCCAGCACACATATGAACAGCAGCAGCTTCAGCTCCTCTCGCAATTGATCAGAGTTTGATTTGTGCAGCTGCAGTGTAAGATTCCAATTCCTGTGTAGTAATTAAAATTGTGATTGATGAATTAATATGAATTAAATAAGTTGCATCGAATGGAATCGAGTATTAGGTAATATACATATATTTTAGGGAACATTTCATTGGAATATAAAAAGACTGTTCGACTGTGAATGTTTCCCCAAAAGATTAAAAAAAAAAAACAAATGATTCCCTTTTCCATTGTTAGATGTTTTTGAAAATTGCTCATATGCAAAAAGTTTGGTGTGTTTATCTTTTATAGTGCTTGATATCTAGTTGTTCGTACGGACAGAGATAACTGATTCGATTCGTCTATTAATGTGGATTCTGAATTTATACATACTTTATATATCAAAGATATTAACATTGCATGTTACTCACATTTCGGCTTAGACAAACCAAGCAAAACTTAATTTCTCTCTTCTATACATAAAAATGCTTTAAACAAAGTTCAAATTTAAGTTATATAACATATAATTTGGCTCACCTCTTTGGCCAGTGCAGCGCTGCAATCTTGCGCCTTTTGCGTGAAGCTTGCTTTAATTTGGGCAGCCACATGGCGTATGAGTGATAAATGCTGCTTACAATTTTCAATTAGCTGTGGGCGCCATAATAACTTAAGGACTGCAACAATTAATCAAAATTAACGTCGTTTAAGTATCTGCCCAGTTAAACAATTAGTATTATTTACCATCTCCACATGGGCAGTTGGAGCAAGAAACCACTCGGAAATCGCTGGTTGCGTCTTCTTTCCATCGTGAGTCGCCTTCTGGGCGTAACTCCAGCGAGTAGCAAGTACCGTCATGTGCACTTGGTCTGGTCTCTCATGCTGCTCAGCTGGATTTGGTTTGTGTGCACAAGTCTGCTGATATCCAAGTCACAGATGCAAGTGCTGGCCATCGAGAAGTTGATGTACCTCATCGAGTATCCCTCGAATATGATTATCACAGCCATCTTTTCACTCTACGTCTATCGCAGTGCGAGTTTCTTTGAGAGTCTGGCAATGCAGCAATTTAAACTGCAGGCTTTGCTCTTCTCAGATGCTTGGGCATCACAGGAATTCTACAATCAACTGGGAGATTATGTGCTCAAACTTTTGCTCATGGTCTTTGCCTTTCACGGCATCTGTGTGACAATTGACATTCTCTGGCTAAACTTCAATTGGCTCCTCACACTCTACAGCAACTGTGCTCACAATCTCGTTGGTCTGATGATCAGCCTCAGTCTGTTGCAATATGTGCTCGCCCTGCGTGGCATTTGCCACCTGCTGCAGCAGCTCAACTTACGGCTGGAGCAACTGCAGCCCACACGGAACAGCATTTGCATATTGTCACCATCCACAGCGGAGTTTGAACACAAACTGGAGCAACTGCGTGGCATTGTGGTTGCCTTGAACGATATGCATTCACAGCTGCTGAAGAAATTTGGAGTCGTCTTTTTGGTGAGCTTTTTCAATTCGCTTCTGAGCTTCTGCTACGAGCTGTTCAACGCATTCCGCATGGTGGAGCAGGCTCAGTGGGAGGAATGGGTGCTGTTTGTCTATCGCCTGCTCTGGCTCCTGATGCATGGCACTCGCATCTGGTGTGTCCTCATTTGCAATGCGCGCATTGCGGAGCAGGTGAGTGGAAGCTAAAACCATTGGACAGAGAGTAGGCAAGAGCTACTCCTAAGCCATTTTTATGACACTTAAAGAACGGAAAAAGCTTGACCGTGATATCCCCGTTACTCATTTTCAATAAAAGCTAAACAGTGCGGAATTATTCTTAAAATATACAAATATACCGATGGCTATATTTGGTATAGGGATATAGGTAGGTAGGTAGTTAGGACCGGCTGCTCCTGCTAGGGGCGAAACATTGACCAATTGAGGTCCGTAGCTGTTCCGGTAAATATGGATATACTATTACATTTAAAATATACCATAGAGTACAAAATATACCAATTGTCAACCTAAGCAGCTAAGCCTTTTTTTGCCATATACAATTATTTCTTAAATAACATCTAAAATTTTTGTCAGATCTGCTGTTATTATGGTATGTACCAAAAATCAAAACTTTATCTTCAAAATTACGTATCCGCACAGTCTGACAGACGGACATGACTACATCGTTTCGGCTGTTGACGCTGATTAGGAATATATGCATATAATTTATGGGGAAGAAAATGCCTTCTTCTGCCTTCTACATACTTTCCGTGTAGTTATAATACATTCATATAGTTATAATACCTCTTTACCCTACATATAGCGTATATAAAATGGAACCTGTCTCACTTCAATATCTTTTCTCCGATACTAAAGTAGCTTCCATGTAAATATTTCGTATAATCCTCATATATTTCATATAATTCCCGCTTAGAAGTGCCAGCTGTGCCTGCTGCTCAACAAGTTTCACCTGCAGGACACGCGACAGGAGCGCGCTGTTAATCACTTTCTGCTGCAGCTGCAGACACACGACACTTGCCCCTCAACCGTCTGTGGCGTGGTCGACTTGGACACCCTCGCAGTGGGCGGGGTAAGTAACCCCCAACTATGCCCAATTGATATCATTAAAGTGATGAACGCTTTTGTACACCCCACAGTTTATCAGCGCTTTGTCGGCCATTGTTATATTCCTAATACAAATCGATCTGGGCAATAAATCACTAATGGGTTATTCCTTTTAAAAAGAAAGCGCTAACAAATCCGTAGTTTCATTTACATTTCCAACATGGTGCGATTCGGTTTGGTTTTCAGCAGCTGGTTAAAACGCTGCTGCGCCTGGATAAGGCACAAGTTGCAGCTGGTGTTGGGGGTGTCCTTTAGACTGGCTCATGATGTCTTTAGAAGATTAACAGACATTACAGCCCAAGCTGGAGCCGAGACAAGTGTGCTGGCCATACGTCTCACCGTGGATCGTCGGCTGCACTTTTCCGAGCGGTAAGCAGAACGCTGTGCTATTTAAATCCTTGCTGAAGGAGTTGTTTTCTCTAAAGAATCCTCTGGCTGTGTGTGCTCATTGCCAGCATCTTTGCCGTCTACATGCTGAGCGAAGTGCAAATCGCTCGATACTTTAATTCACCCACTGTCATCTCGGTGGATCGCGATTATCGTGGCTGGAATGGTTCCTTGCCAGCGGTCACGCTTTGCTACTACGATCACATTGATTCGTTCAAGGCGAATGAGCTGATTCAGGACTTGTGGAATGTGTCCATCATCGATGAGGATTACTTCTATATCATGGACTTTTTATATGCCGTCGTCAATGCCACTGCCAGCAATTATGCCGAGCTCACCAGATTTGCCAGCGATGAACGCTTCGATCAGATTGATCTATACGACATTATACTGGGCATTAATCGTCCCTTTGAGCAGGTGATTAGCACCTTTGACAGCAACTTCAACGTTCATGTTCAGATGGTAATGACGGAACGCGGCTCCTGCTACGCTATCAACTCCCCCATGTCTGCGGTGCTGGGCAAAGAGTGAGTAGCAGAAGAAGAGAGAGAAATAAGCTAATAATTTTTGTTAATTGCAGCCCTGTCCAGTATGATGAACTGCCTCCGCCGCTCACCTGTCAGTATGGCAAACAGCAGTGCTACATTCGAATGGATCTCTACGAGAGCACAGGCGTGGTAAGAAAATACATATAAAGAGAGGCCTTGATAGAAACATTAAAGGAAACTATATAATAAATGCAGGGTTTATAAGGAATTAGTTTGATATTTCTTTATTAAAGCAAAGAGTTAAGTCTGTACATCGATAGATATTCTACCAGGTTTGAAGCTATCTAATTTAATTTAATACTCATAATATATCATGTACTTTATATATGAGTATTAATTTAATCTTTTATGTTTCGGCCTCAGTTATGCACAGCTAAATTGTGATCACCCATTCATAAAATTTATGATTCATAGTTGATTTTATAAACTTTATATATATTTTATATTTTATAACTTTTAGGATTTGTGATTGATTTTACATTTCACAATTTGCCAATGTTTGACTTCAACTCAAAAACTACGTGAAAAGGAAATTGTGTTGAAAACTTAGTTTTATCCTTAACAGTTTTAGACTGTTTTAGACAAATATTTCTAAAATTTTGTATAGAATTTTAAATTTAATTTATAATTGACACTGTTGTTGCAGCTAGATGTGCATTCGCCATATGAAGTATCCGCCTCGGAGGCCAACATTGTGTCACTGCACAAATCAGATGAGATAACAGCTTCGTTCAAGGTGCTAGAGACTGTGTAAGTAACAAACTAACAGACTATAAAGAATAATTTAAAGTAAGAATTTTTTCTAATAGAGCTTCTAAGAATCTGCGAGAACTAAGCGTGGAACAGCGGAAGTGCGTTTTTAATGATGAAGAAACCTCAAATCTAAAGGTATATAAATACGTATGGAATTACAATGAATACTCTATAAGCACTATTCCCAAACAGATCTATAGTAAATCTCTCTGCCTGGCAAGATGTCGAGCCATCATGGCTTTGGAAATGTGCAACTGCGTGCCCTTCTTCTATCCTTTTGTGGAAGGACCCAGCTGCAATCCGGCTGGCTTTGAGTGCCTACTCGACTTCAAGTGGCCCATTTGGGCGCTACACATTTGTAAATGTCCATCCACTTGCACGGAGATCGAGTACACCATGCAGACGGTTAAAAAGAGTTCTTGGGGCATCAAGAACAACGAAGAAGCGGCGAGTTCTGAATCGGCTACATCAAGCTTTCGCTGGGATCTAATACCTCCCAAAGTGCGCTTCAGACGTGATGTTGTCTTTAGCTTTGAGGATCTCATTGGTAAAACCTAGATTCTAGCTTATTTTAAACTCACAATTGAATTCTGTATTTTCAATAGTCTCCTTTGGCGGCGTTATGGCTTTGTTTGTGGGCATCAGTGTCATGGGGGTGGTGCAAATATCTTACGTCATAATTTACAACTGCTTACTGGACGCTTACAAACTTATTCGCTTTATTCATCTTAATTTTCATGAACGTTGTCGACGAGCTCTTCCAGCGTTTAGACGAAGGCCTAGTCCAAGTCATGTTTCTCGAGCTGAGACCGCTGAGTTGCCGCTGTTTGAATATGTGAATTAAAACAATATTGCGGAAAAAATAATAGACAATATTTTTTAATAACTAAATGGAGATATACTACCATGTAATTATGTTTGGCTTTTAATAAATGATTACACTATGTATTGCTGGCGCACACAAACCGATACATTTTAAGCAAATTCAAAAAAGTGATTGAACATTATCGATAACATTCGATTTATTATATTGATATTCAATTGACGCACTCATATGTTTTTTGTAACAAACTCTCATCTCTAGCTAAGAGTACACGTGCAGTGCAAAGAAAGGTATTTATTTATTTGGATAACAACGTCAATTACGAACTGATTACTATTAAATTGCGATCAATAGTTTGACAAAATGAGTGACGACGAGTCTAGCGATGGTATGGAGGATCTGAAGGCATTGATGGCCATTTACAAACAACATGAGGAGTCGGAAGAGGAAAAGCCGCCGTCGGGCAAAGACGAAGTGGAGACTGGCTATGTTGAAGTGCCTATGGAAAAGGTGATATTCGGTGACAAGCAAGCGTTTCTCACCAATCTTGCCAAGTCGGTGGGCAAAAAACGTCAGATAGATAAAGAAGAAATAGATGCGGACGAAGATGATGATGACAAATTGGCAAAGAAACCAAAAGCAGCCTGGCACGATTCCGATGACGAAGAGCTGGAAGTGGGCGAAGTGAAACGCCAGACACGATATACAGGACCCTTAAATCATTTGCGCAAGGATAAGTCATACAAGGAGTATTTAACGGCTCGCTTTCAACGCACTGTTAATCAACCTAAATGGGCAACGTTAAACGCAAAGAAGGAGAACTCCGAGAGCGAAGATTCCGAGGATGAGGCACTACTGAAAACCGTTGGGTTCATCGATCACAAGGCTAAGACACGCGAACTGCAAGCCAAGAGCATATTCTTCAAGAGGGTCAAGGATTTGAATCGTGCCACATACAGTGAAGGCGTCGTCAACAGTGTCCAGTTCCATCCGACGAGCACCGCTGCCCTGGTGGCGGGTGAAAGTTGTCTTGCCACCATATATAGTGTGAATGGACAGAAGAACGAGAAACTGCACAACATACGCTTCCCAAAGTTTGCCATCACTTGTGCCCGCATCACGCCTTGCGGTACCAAAGCCTTCTTTGGAGCCATGCAGCGTCACTATTACTCCTACGATCTGCTTGAGGCCAAGGCAACCAAACTGAAGATGCCTTCGAATATCAAGACTTCGCATAAGTTTGAGGTGTCGCCGTGTGGCAAATATATTGTGACCATGGGCGTATTTGGTAATATTCATGTCTTCACCGCCAATTCCAATGAATTGCTGCACACGTTCAAGCAGGAGGGACAATTGCGTGGCATGAGCTGGACGGCGGACTCGAAGCGTATCATCTGCTGCGGCTCCAGCTGTAATGTGAATGTGCTTTCCATGCGAGAGTTGTGCATCGAGCACACTTTCATCGATGATGGTTGCATCAATGGCCGAGCAATTGCATTGTCACCAAATCAACAAATGCTCGCGACTGGCAGCAATGAAGGCGTTGTCAATATTTACGACTACGAGAACATCTATAAATCGGCGGCACCGCAGCCAGAGAAGCGCTTCATGAATCTGCAAACGGCAATTGCTGATCTGAAATTCAATCCTACATCGGAGCTGCTGGCAATGGGATCGCGGTTGGTACCAAATGCCTTGAAACTGGCGCATTTTCCCAGCGCCACGATCTATTCCAACTTCCCGGGGCAACAGGAGGATGTTGGTTATGTCAACACCATGGCATTTTCACCGGGCAGTGGCTACTTCGCCATCGGATGCAAGGGCAAGAAGGCGCCGTTGTTTAGACTTAAGCATTTCAAGAACTATTAACTATTGTAGTAAACAAATTAAAATCTATTTTATATATATCAAATTCTTTGAATTCCTGATTTTAATATCAGCGGTAAACTCTTAACTATATTATTTTATAAAGTGGTCCTAAAATCCATACTATGGACTTCAATTAGTGGTTATCCAAGACACGGATTTTAATATAAACGTGTTTTTATTCAACGAAAATACATTATTACTTAATACGGAGCACGAAAGATGTCACGTTTCTGGGATTCGTGAATCTTGCCAATATCGTCGAGCTTCGTGCAAATGTGTGTCGACTGGGATTCGATCCATTGCAGCGAATTCATGTGCGCATTGAGAATCTTGCCAATCTGTATAATGGGATCTGTGTTGTCTTGTCCCTTATTGGCCTCGTTCAGATTGTCTATAATCTCCTTTAGATCTTCGGACATTTGTTTCAACTGTGTATCCAAGTTCTCCACCATCAAATAGGTTTGACTGCGTTCCTGATCCACGCGTGGCAAGTTTGCGAATTCCTTCTCCAATGGTGCCAGACTTTCTTCGAGTTCTTTGTGCTGGGTGGCAATGAATTCCAGCTCTTGGTCCAACACCTGTTGATCGTTCTTCACCTTTTGTACGGCGTCGTTCAACTCGATGATCTTTTGATTATTGCCAATTAAGAGTTTATCCCAAGCATTGATCTGAGTCGCTTGTTCGGTAAAAACTTTCTCTTGCTCCTCAAACTCCAGTGTCCACTTGTTGATGTGTTCCTCCAGCTGATTGTAAGACAATTGCGGAGCATTCGCAACTGCGGCGGAATCTGTGGTTTTGGTGGCTGTCGAGAGGTTAGCAAAAGCGCCACCTCCTCCCAGGGTTGTTGGTGCAGCACTAACGAGAGGCGCTACAGCTGCGGCGACGGGCGCTATAGATGTGGTGCTCTTGGGAGCTGTGGTCAAGCCAAGGGTCAAGCCTCCGCCGAGTGGAGCACTTGTTGCGGCCACAGCAGCTGTTGTGGTTGTGGCTGCGACTGCAGCTGGCTGCGCCATAAAGCCCCCAAAGGTTGGTGCAGCTGCTGCAACGGGGGCAGATGCTGCTGGAGCAGCAGCAGCACCGAGGCTAGCTCCAAGTCCTGTGAGTGGGTTAGATGTAACTGGTGCCGCTGTTGTGGCGGCCAATCCAAAGCCACCGAATGGTGGTGGCGCCGCTTTAGTTGCGTCCGCATCTCCACCTCCCAAATTTACTGGATTAGTTGTTGCCGGCGCGGCAAACGAAAACGTTGGTTTGGCGGCAGCTGCGCCGGCGGGATTTGCAGCAGCTGGTGCTGTGTTCAAGCCGAATGAGAAGCCAGTTGTACTAGCTGCGGTTGTTGTAGGCAGTTGGAACGCCATTTTAATGTTTGAAATTGTTGAAAGCACAAAAGAATGAATTTAACAAAAAGCGCACGCCGAACGAACAAATAAATTCGCACACAATGTGACCGCCAATTGAATTATCGATTATACTGATTCAATTAGGAAAAATATACTAATATTTTATAATATACGCATATTTTCAAGAGTTATCGACGATTTACGGCGGCAACCAGTGTTGCCAAATATTTCAGGACGTTTTGTTTGTGGCAACAACAATTGGTGAAACTAATTTACATAGCCCGCGGAAATAAATAAAATAATTAGAATGCCAATTTTAAGTAGTGTGCATAAAAAGTTATTTAAATTTAAATGAATATTCATTTTTTAAATATTGCTGCTTGCAACAGAATGATAAGAGCAAGTCTTAGTGAAGCATTTGAAAATGATTTGATTTGTAAGTGAACACGAAATGTTTTTTTTTTTTTTTTTTATCTATAAAGAAGCTGATAAAGTGTCATCTGGGTCAAGCAGACAATGAATTTTTTTTAATTACAAGTACAAGTGATAGTATGTGAGCCAATGACAAAGTCAATTACTCGCAGACGTTGAAGGCTTAGTGTTTAAAGTTTGCTACAGTATTATATGAGTAATACATAGTAAGTTTCAATATAGTAAAAAATAATTAGAAATGGACACCCTCATTTCCTTATACAATATTGCAAATTTACTATTTTTCCCCCGGCAGTTTAAGTACTCGTTATGCAATCTTGTAGTATAGTGTAAAAGCCAGTTGATTTAAAGGCAAAGCAAAAATGCAAAGAACACATAGAACAGAACCTGCGCCCGCGCTCTGTACAAGTTGATAACCTGAAACGACGCGTTTGTGAACTTGCTTTTGGTTTTCTAGTGCCGCCGCAGATAAGAACGAGGAGCCTTCCGAACAAAGGCAAAAATAGTCGAACTGATTCCCTGCTGCGCTTAAAAGCGCTGTGAACTCAATGCTGTGCACTTCAATCGCAATTAACAATTGACAATCGACTCAACACAAAACAACACAGCGCATAGTGTTTACGCAAGGTGTTTGGTAAACATAGTTATCGGTAGCTCAAGATTGCCACCAACCAGCATAAGCATAAACACTCTACGCTCTACTCTTCACACTCCACACTGCTATAAAATCGTGACTGCCGCATAGAAAAGGACGCATTGCGTTTGGAAAGCTCAGCAAAGCACAATGTACAAAACGTCGCCGGCAGTAATTTTGCTGCTGCTGCTGCTGCAGTTGCTCCACTCTGGACATGCTCTGGAGAACGGATTGGCACGAACGTAATTAAACTTTCTTAATAATTTGTGTTATAAATTGTTAATTTGATTTCTTGTTTGCAGTCCGCCAATGGGCTGGATGTCCTGGCAGCGGTAAGTTTAATTATAGTTATACCATTTTCATTGCATATCTAATGTTTAATCTGCGACAGGTTTCGCTGCATCACAGACTGCAACAGGTTTCCTGATGAGTGCATAAGGTATGTTGTGTTTGATGATTGTTATCAACATAGTTTTTAGAGGGTATTAGAAAGACGTAAGCATTACAGAGGCGTCTCACAATTATTAAATTTTATACTATAAAACATGTATGCAACTGTTGAAAAGTGCCACATATGACGGTCTTTACAGAATATAGTAGTTAAAGCTATTCAATTTGCTGTTATTCCACGCATATTCAATTTGAATGAATATAACTAAAAAACGTAAGTCAATAAAGGAATAACCTGGAGTGAATAGTTATAATAATGATTCAATTAAAAATTATCGTTTGTTTTTTTTACAATCCTTTTTTATGATCGAAACTAGATTAATTCGAATTTATTTGTAGTGAACGACTTTTCCGTCGACATGCGGATTTGCTTGCCTCCGAGGGTTATGCTGATGTTGGCTACGAATACGTGATCATTGATGACTGTTGGCTGGAAAGGGCTCGTGACAATAAGACAAACAAGTTGGTGGCTGATCGCACGCGATTTCCCAGCGGCTTGAATGCTCTAGCTGATCATGTAAGTGGGAATAAGACTTGTAATGAAAATCTATTCAATACAATTCACTCTGCAGGTTCACAACAGAGGTCTTAAATTTGGATTGTATCAGGACTTTGGCACCCAAACCTGTGCCGGGTATCCCGGTGTGATCAATCACATGCAGCTCGATGCTCAAACTTTTGCCGACTGGGATGTTGACTATGTGAAGCTGGATGGTTGCTTTGCCAACGTTACCGACATGGCCCAAGGATATCCAGAGTTTGGACGCCTACTCAATGCCACTGGCAGACCTATGGTTTATTCCTGCAGCTGGTAACATTCTCTACTTAAGATATTTACCATAAATTATAATAACTTTACGGGCTTTGTAGGCCTGCTTATCTGGAAGACGAATACCCGGACTATGAGTCTTTAATCAAGCATTGCAATCTGTGGCGCAATTGGGATGATATTGACGATTCCCTGGAATCGGTTGTGCAGATTATGGATTACTTTGCGAAGAATCAAGATAGTATCCAGCCTCAAGCAGGGCCAGGGCATTGGAATGATCCCGATATGCTGATATTGGGCAACTATGGACTGAGCTACGATCAAAGTAAAATGCAGATGGCTGTTTGGGCTGTGCTTGCGGCACCGCTAATCATGTCCAACGACTTGGCTAAGGTGGAACCGAGGATCAAGGCCATACTGCAAAATCGGTATTAGTTTTGATCTACTATTGTAATTACTTTTTCATATTCGTTTTATTCTATTCATCTTTATACAGAGATATCATTGCTGTGAATCAGGATCCGTTGGGCATCCAGGGACGTCGTCTGCTTATTAAAAACGGTCTTGAGGTCAGTTTGTCTTTTGAATTTGTTTCCAAGTGCAATAGCATAATGAAATCTTCTTGCTTTCTAGGTTTGGCGCCGACCCATAACGCCCAAAAATGATGACCAGGAATACTCCTTTGCTGTGGCCTTTGTCAGTCGTCGTTCAGACGGCGCACCTTACGCCTTAACCTTCTCACTGAAAGAGGTAATTGAACTGTATGTATTACTTTTTAAATAAGCTATTATTTTTTTATTTCCATTTTGCAGTTGTTGCTGACAAACAGCAAAGGCTATAGTGTTCAGGTGAGACTTTAATTCTCCAGACATTTTTATCAGTCATAAATGATTCAACTTTTGTTTCTTTTTTTTAGGATCTGTTTGAACCAAAGAGCAACTTGGGCGTCTATGAGGCAGACAGTCAGTTTTCAACGCGTGTGGTACCCAACGGTATTTACATTCTTTTTTTTACCTGAAATACATTTTATTTTATATTTCTTTTTGTTTTAGGTGTAACTTTCTACAAGTTTACAGCGCTGTGAAAAAAAACAAACGCAGCTGCTAATGAAGTAATAAAAATATGCAAATTTGTGAGCTGTCATTCAGCTGGTATCGAATAAACTTTTGTAATTAAATGAAGGAGAAAAAAATTAAGAAAAAACAAACAACGAAAACCATTGTTCATATTGAATTTGTTGTTTATTTAGCACTTTACAAACAATTGATAATATGCTCTTTGCACATTACACGAGTACTCATACTATGCTTGATTTGTTTTTTTTTTTTTGTATAAATACAGTTTATATTATTGTACACATTTTATAGGCATAGATTCAAGTTCCGACATTAATTAAAAAGTGGCTCGCCTTTTGCTTGCAGCCATAATATGTATAAAGGTATGATTAAGACTTTAAACTTCGATGAAAATATGTGTGAAATTTGTTGCCAGGCCATTAAATAAATAATTGTATGTATTGCAGTGTTAAGACGACCATAAGACCAATTAGGATGCTAATGAAGAAGGAAAACGAAAGGGAGTAACAGCGAAAGGATAACTCTCCCAAAGCCGGCTTATACTGATAGCTTTCGATAGTTCTACATCAAAGCAGATGTAGTCAAGTCGTATTTAAATAGTTAGCAGCTACAGTTAAAAGTTAGTGTTAGTTAGTCATAGGTTATTGTCAAGAGTTAAGTAATCTGTGTGTGTGTGTGTGTAGTTGTGATTTCATTTCGCCAAGCCAGATGAAACCTTTGGCTAGTGCACTCCATTGCTGATGGTCGGCGTGCGTTCGTAGGTGCGTCGATGCAGTGCATCCACATCCTTCAGATAGTAGGTGCCCGGAAACAGGGCACTGATGCTGCCAGTGGGCGTGTAGGGCGCCGCATGATTGTTCTTCTCCCGCACCTCCATCAGCGACGAGAACTGCTCGGGCACCACTTTCTCGCGTGAGTTGAGCATGGGCTGAACGTAGGCCAGTTTATCCACAAACTGCTCAAAGGCCGCCGCATCCTTTGTCACTTTAATGGAATACATTGAGGCAGCCAGTCCCGAGCCATAGGAAAAGACACCAATGCGCTTATCAACCAGCTGAGCAGCCGGCACACCAATCAGCAGCGACACCAGACCCGAGTAGACCGACGGCGTGTACATGTTGCCCACCTGATTGGCCAGCAGGAGCGATTTCTTCGTCTTGGCCTCGAACACCTCGGCGGACTGCGTTAGGAAAGCCTTCTCCACATCCCGATCGAAGTAGGTGCCCTCTAGCGTGGAGCTGGCGAAGCGCTCCAGGCCGGCAAACTTCTCGGCGCGCTTATCCTCGCTGGTCAGCAGGAAATCGTTGAAACTGAGGCGACCCACCGACTT
This sequence comes from Drosophila niveifrons, assembly GCA_035046325.1. Classification (NCBI taxonomy): domain Eukaryota; kingdom Metazoa; phylum Arthropoda; class Insecta; order Diptera; family Drosophilidae; genus Drosophila; species Drosophila niveifrons. The sequence continues at coordinate 29,338,578 of JAWNOC010000052.1, forward strand.
CTGGACCAGTTTGCAGAAGGGCGTGTGAAACAATATGGCATCGAAATTGTCCAGACCCGCTGCCGACTGTTCAGGATGCTGTTTCTCGAACTTCTTGCGATACAGGCGATAGCAGATGTCCAGCGCCGAAAGATAGCATTGGATGGACAGCTTGCCATCCACCACCGGATACTCAGAGCCCAAATCGGGCTTGTAAAAGTCATAGGCATGCTCCATGTGCGTTGCCCTCAAGCCACGCTCCAGCACCAAGGGTGCTTGGGGTCCCACCAGCATGGCAATGGCTCCGGCTCCACCCGTCGGACGCGCTGCGCCCTTGGCGTACACGGCGATGTCGGCACACACTGCCAGAGCATAGCGACCATCCCAGCTGGATGATTCAATCCAGTTGGCCGCATTGAAGAGCGCCGCAGTGCCGCCGTAGCAGGCATTTGTGGTGTCCAGTCCTTCGATGTCAGTGTTACCGCTCTCGGCAAATAGTTGCATTAGCACCGATTTAACGGATTTCGATTTATCGACTATCGTTTCGGTGCCCACCTCTAATCGACCAATTTCCGTGTGCTTGATTTGATGACGCTCGAGCAGGCGGCTGACAACCGTTAAACAGAGCGAGTTGACATCCTCGCGATCCGAGCAAAAGCCCATTTTCGCCTGTCCCAAGCCGATTGTGTATTTGCCGGTGGAGGCGCCATCGAACTGTTCCAGTTCGGTTTGGTCCACATATTGGGATGGGAAGATCACCTCAATGGCGCGTATTCCAACATTTTCGGGCCAACTGCTGCTGCTTGCCATGATTTGATTTCTATTATTTCTATTTTTCTAATTGGTCTTCGGTTTGATTTCTCGATTTTGTACTGGCGCGATATGCGAGTTGAGAGAGTGCGATTTCCTGAGTTCTGTAAGTAATCAAAGGGTTTTTGTTTGTTGTTGTTGGTTGCAGTTAAATAAATTTCAACACTAATCAAACACACCACACACACACACGCATACACAGAAATTCCAATGGCAATGGTGGCGTCACAACTTTCACCTCTTGATATTCTGCGCAATCAGAAAAAATGTCTCTTAAGTTATGCATATTGCTTGTTGTAATCGCTCGCTTAAGATTGCGCTTGGGTTGGGTTGGTTTCTTGGGTAAACATAAATTCAACACAATATCGTCGCAGCTAATGAATGAAGAAATCTAACCACCTGTTGCACGCTCGAGCTGCTTTGACCGTGTGCCGAAAGAGCGCGTCTTGAAAATTGTGTTGTCGACGCTAGCTGCGACGTCGACGTAGAAGTTAACGTCGGCAGCGACCGTGGTGCCCATCACAGTGATTTCGATTTCGCTGCGAGCTTTTTAGGCACGCCATAGCTTTGAATGCCAACGAAGACATACACAGACAGAGCGATGGCCATTATAACAACAAGCAAGCAGAAGCGACAACAACAACTGCGATCAGAAGCACTAAAAATCAGGTGGAGAAACTTTCTCCACGCAGTCGAACTTTGCTAAAGAGAACAACCGAAGAAGAAGCAGCAGCAGCAGCAAATAAATGTTCAAAGTCGCTTCATACCAAACCCAAATTCAATACAAGACATTCGACAGTTTTCTTTTAGCACTGATTTAATCTAAAACACATGTCTTGCCAATTCTCAACACTTTAGACAATGATAAATTATTCTATCAAGTTATCAGTGACTTTCTACAGCTTTTTAATGCTGTTCTAAATTTCCAAATAATGTTGGTCAAGAACAATTGTTGACTACAAATTGCAGACAACTGTTTGAGATATGTAGTTTTCTTTTTTTTTCACTTTTTGTGACTGGGTCAGCTTCATTGATCGTTCAGATTGAAGAGCATTGAATAGGACAGTTGACAGATTTATGCTCCTTAGGACAGTTGGTAGGCCAATTGTGCAATAGGACAGTAGGACACTTTTGAATGAATGTAAGTCGGTTACGGTGTCGTCTAACGGGGATTATTGTATAACTGATAACAAGCGCGGCAACGCAAGAGAGTGAGAGCGAGACAGAAAGGGAGAGCGAGAGAGGCGTAGCATGCCCAATAAGTGTGATGTTTACCTTTACAATTAGCACCTGCCACCAAAAAAATACGTAAAATACCGCACAAAATGTAAAAGACTGTTGTTGTGTTCAAGTTTTCACTTTTAACGTTGATGATTTTTTGATTTGTTGCTGTTGGGTTTTGTTGTGACTTATGTATGTTGGTTGTGTGTGTGTGCGTTGGTTCTCCGCGGAACGCGTAGCTCACTCGAGCGAATCTCTTGGCAGACTGAACAGCGGCGCTACGCCAACAACGGCATATGACCATAAAGACACCAAGTGCGTCGACGTCGACGCTAGCTTCAGCGCCAACAGCGGCAGCGACGCAGTTACAAGTTGTGGACAGAGAGGAAGAAGCAACAGCACAGTATGCAAAGTGCGCTTTTGGGGCGTGTTGTAAGCCAATGTCAAATGCGTATCGAGTAGAGTATTTACCAAAAATATGTCTACTATACATATTTATGAGCTACGACGCTGTTGTTAAGCTGAGCTGGAGATAAGATCGGAAGCAGTAACATAATAGGTCTTGTGTTTTGGGTGATCGCGCCGTTCGATTGCGCTGATAAGACTCTCCCCTTTATCATGATGTCGGGCTGCCGCCGGTAAGTGAACAAAGGCAATATATCCGCATTTGTTTTTTATGTTATGGATGCGCGTTCAAAGGTTCTTGAGTTGAATTGTTTTCTCAAATAAGTGAGTTTCAATGTTATGGAAATGGGGAATTGAGGAAAAGCAGGCTAAACAATTGGACTTTTACTCGTTTATTTTTAGCCCATCAAGATGTTGAGTAAACAATTCAAACTTATTGCGATCTATTGTATTTGAAACTGTTGCGCCCTCTGTGTGTACACAATCCATTCGCTATATTATTCAAATTTGTTCACAGCAAGCCAACTTGAGTCATCGAACGAATTTCGCAAAAACTCACAAAGCAATCGACAGCCACCAAAGGTTGGAGGCCTCTGCATTGAAACCCAATGCTTATAGCGCACGTGTCGCAAAGAACCTTTTCTTCTCTTTCCTTTCTTTTTTGTTGTTATATGAACATAATTGTATTATGAAACAGACACTGGCTGACGTATTATTTTTTATTTTTTGAAAATGAGCTCATGATATTGCACCCAAAATGAATGAAACTTTGGCTCTTTGCCCCCGATGAAATGATTTTCATTTGCATAGTTTACAATATTGTTTCGTAAGATTTACTTTCGTCAGTGTTTATTGAAAATGTTTAACAACAAACAAATTGCAGCGGCGACATATCGAATGAAAGCTAACGCCAGTTTTCGAGAAATTTATAACGATTTCACTGAGAAACAACACATATGGCGATGTGAAGAGCACTCCATACACACATTACGTTGCACTTACATATTTTGGTATTTTATTGCCACCTTAATTGTGCGAAATAATAGGATTAACTAAACTAAATTTAATAACAAAATTAGGCACGTAGTGGGGAGGCGCCTACATATAGACTAGAGGTGGAAGAATGTCGATATATTTGAGAAAATCAATTCGATATTTTTTAAAGTTTTTTATTTTTTAATCAAAATAATGAATTTGGTTTTGATATTCTTTTTTAAAGGAGTTTTCTTAAAGCTGTTTTAATTAACAGAATTAAGTCATTAGCTATATTTCTACTGATGGAAAATATCGAAATACATAAACGGTTACACTTATAGATTGCATATTTTAAAAACACATGTAAAAAGCCGCGTTGGTTTGAAAAGCGTGTAAATTCTGTGTTTTAAATGAAAATGTCAACTAGTTTAACAGATGTTACAGGACCATTTCAGTGATTTTCTCAAGCTGTTTAGATTAAAAATAAAATTGTACGAAAGAGAGCAAATAGGAAAATTCAGTAACTTGTAGAAAACAGCTGTTCGCATCGACATGTTATGATTATCGCAAGTATCGCGATTCACAGTGTGACCTTATGTTGTATATTGTTTGTTTTGCGAACAAAATACCAAAAAATACCAGTAAATTCTTAGGTATATTTTGAAATTCAACTTGTGGTCACGAGGTTGTGAATTGTCATTTGTGTGTTGAGTTTCCACTTGTGCTCCGTTTCGTACGTGTATTGTGGGTGGTGCGGTTGTCGTGTTGCTTGACTTTTTTTTAATTTTCAACGCACAAACTGTAAAGCAGTATAATTAACATCTTCGAGTTAACGTAAAGCAGTGTCGTTTAAATGTAAGTGATTTTATTACTCAAGATAACTTATTATATACCCAACGACAACGTTGCAAGTACGCGCTTGAGACAGAAGAAAAAAAAAACAATTTGCTCAGCAGGTCTGGTGACCTGTTATCAAACCGAATTCAGCCGCGTATTGGTCAAATAACGACTGTGCTAATGCATTATTGCAAGATTTTTGTACAGAAAAAAGCTAAATGAATAATTGAATATGTGTATATGTGCAAATCAAATGACCCTGAAAAACTGTTGCCTCGCTTTGATTTTGTACAGCAACTTTGGCTGCAATGTCAAGGAAACGTTTCGACGGACATGTGAATTCAATTTTAATAAAGTGGCAGATAATAGTGTGCGACGTATAATTGAAAATATGTTTGCAAATAACTAGTTGAGTTTGTTTTTAAGCTGTAAAACCCGTGAGCTGAAAAAATATCGATCGAAAAGCTGTCATGTGACTGTCACGAACAGCTGACTGGCCATTCAATTCACCACAGCTGTGAGCGCGAGAGTGTGTGTACGTGTGTCGAAGGTGTGGTGAATATCAAGTTGTCTCTCTCTGCGATTTCGCTCTCGCTCAATTGAGTGGCACTCTTTCCTTCTCTAACTCTCTGCGTAAACAAATTGTCAAGCTGTTAAATTTGAAAATCATTTTGCCACTTAATATTAATTATACGTACAACTTGAGAAATGTTTTAACACTATTCCGTCAACAACTTCTACCGCAAGTCTAACTCACAACACAGATAACACATGTGTGTTTCTATATGTGTATATTATATATGACCGCCTCTACAAGGACTTCATCAAATAGTGATATTGCGTGCCGCAAAAAAGGCCTTGACTGTCGTTGACCAGATATAAACTTGAAACGAAAAGTCAAATATGTATATTTACAAAATATACACGCACATATTTTCGTACATTTCTAGCGGCAATAAAACAAAAAAATGTCAGCAGCTGGCCAAAAAAAAAAAAAACAAAAACAAAAAACACAGCTGCTGGGTTTACACACAATTTTAAAGGCTAAGCTACAAGCGACAAGTTACAAATGTCTCCTCTTCCTGGGGCCAGCACATTATTATTAATTAATTTGGGCGCCCACCCGACGCCCGGCACAGGATACACACACACATATACACCCAAGTTTGTGTGTGCATGTAAATAACATCATCATAGTTATTCTTGCTATTTTTGTTTTCGTTCTCACATCAACGAACGTTGCAATTTCCTGTGTGTAACCAGCCCCCTCCTTCCCCTAACTACTGCTTCGTAGAGTGCTTCTTCTTGCTCTTTTGCCACCTCCACCCAAACCCCATTAGGCGACAGCCGTTGGCCAGTCTGACTGGCGACAGTTTCTTCTTCGTTTTATGTCAACATCATTTACGTCTTGTTTGTTGTTGTTCGTTATCCTGTTTTGAGTTTGCAGTTTAGCTGGCGTTGCCAATTTGGCAAAAACAAAATGTAATTGAATGATGGCTAAATTTAATAAAAGTTTCACTCGTTACAACAAAGAATTTAAAAGTATTTTCGAAAAAAAATGCTCCCTAACATATTTGTAGATGATGTTATCAACTTCCGGGGAAAGTTTTGATAAGCAAACTTTATAGACAAAGTGGTGGCAACTCTGTTGACGTGCCATTCGCTTTCATTTCGGAAGAACTTCCTTTCTCTTTCTCTCCAACGCGCTAGCACTTTCTGTATAATTTGATATGCAGAATGCGTCACAGGTCCCAGGACGCAACACTCATACAAACAAATAAATATACATATACATATATATTTGTGGAAGCATAACTGCCACCCCCCCCGCCCGTTTTGGGTGTCGCTAGTACCTACTGATTTTGTACAAAAGCAATTTAGATTTCGCCGCTAAAAATAGACTGGGGGCCCTTTTGTTGTTGTTGCTTTTGCAGCGCGGTTGCCAGGCTAGCATTATAATTGTTGTTGTTGTCGTTGTTGTTGTTGTTGCTGCTGTTTTGTGGCTATTTGTTTCCTGGTTGAGGACAATGCACTGCCTTGAACGTTATCTATTTTGTTGTTGGGGTTAATAGGAAGGGTCAGGGTAGTTTTTTTTTTTGTTTGGGGGCGGTTCGAATTATTGGGGATGGTCAGCGCCCGATTCGCTTGTCATTTAGTTTCGTTGTTGGCTGTGTGAGTGTGCTTTTTGAAGGCCATCATGGAGTTATGTAATGATAGTGACTACTAAAACGTAAGTGACTGACCAAAGTTAGATTTGTATCTCCTGATGATTACTCATACGCCACCCGACGTCCTTACAAACGGGCAACAGCCGCAGCCGCAGCCACAGCAACAAAACCCACGACAACAAGTAAAATGAATTTAAGGTAAAGTGTGCTCGACTTTAAAATACCCAAAGCAAAAACGCAAAGGCAGCTGATACTACAAACGATTTGAATTTCATAGTACAAAAATGTTGCTTAAGTTTAATTTAAAATGCTTAAGTTGGTCGTTAACCAAAAGAGAAAAAATTTAGGGTACTATTGCAGAAAGAATTGAGATAAGTGTTATTATAATGAGCTTTTCTATTCAACATTCCAATTTTTAATAGAGCGTCGTTCTCTAGTTGGTATTGTATTTTGATATTAGTTAACCTACAACTTAAAAAAAAGTTCCTTAAATGATTTGTAGCAGCTCTTTTCTTATAATTTCGGAGATATAAGTGAGTTTTGAAGAGGTAAACATATAAAAAGATAGAAAAGCGACCATTGCTTAATCACTTGATTGTTGATCCAAAATGTATTGACAGTAAAAACTTATATAAGACATACTTGAGTAAGATTTTTCATGCAGGTTTGGGGAGCTTTAAAACAAGAAACTCTTTCGAAGATTTTGACCCGTTCTCTTTTCGAAGAATATGTAGATTTTCGAACCTTTCTCAGTGCTATTCACATTTTTGACCATAAGTTAGGCTACCCGCTAAGCTCAGCATAGCTGGGTATAACCACAACAACAGCAGGAGGAACAATGGCGAACGACACTTACCAAATTGAACTCAGGCTGTGGCGGCTTGCGTGACGCTGCTTCGTCATCGATTCCTTCGTGGCTGCGCCTTTTCGGCACCAACAACTTTTGCTCGCCATATGGCAAGCGAGCAACGGGCGCCGACTTTCCTCAAGCGTTCATTTCGCGTCGAGCTCTCGTCGAGTGTGCACGGCTTCTCTTCTCTCCGATTCAATTCGATTTCAATTGCGGTTTCGTTGCGAAACATGTGCGAATCGCTGGCGTAGTGTTTGCTGAGCGTGTGGCATAAAAAGATGCGCAGCAAGCTGCAAATGCTGCAAGTTGTCTTCACTCTGGAAACGCTAGGATTTAAAACGGATTCAAAATGCGTAAGCATATTGAAGGCGTATACGTATCGTAATATTGCGTATACGCCTGGTGGCCCAAATTCTTAGATACATATATAGTATGGCAAACACAACGTATGGAGTCAGAAGTCTGCCTGGCGCCAACTGTCTGCGCTTTGTTGTCTGCCCAGGCGCCCAGCACAAAGGAAAAAAGGAAAATGAGACACACACACACACACACACATACTAGTACACACAACTCACACACACACGTGTCGATGGAACTCAGGGCCAAAATGAAATGCATTGTGACGGTCGATCGCATCAAAAAGTTGGAAAAGTTAAAAAAGTTGGGAATTGACCAACGCTTTGGAGGTCAATGAAATTAAATTTTCATGCGAATTTGCAAAGTGTTTGTCGCTGTTTCAATATCTACATAATGCATTAGACCACACAAATCGATAGGGGTTCAAATTACATAATGGAAATTATTTCGGTTTTCATGGCCACAAATGTTGTAACAAATTTCATTCTCGCATTTCGGGCAGCTATCAAAACAATGTCGGAATACTGGATTATCTCGGCGCCTGGCGACAAGACGTGCCAGCAAACCTTTGACACGATGAACAACCTCACCAGCAAGCAACATAATCTATGCAGCAACTACAAGTTCCATATACCCGATCTCAAGGTGCGTAGAGTTTTGTCTCGTATTTCCCTTTTGATAGTGATTTTAATCGTGTTGAAATCATTCTCAGGTTGGCACCTTGGATCAGCTTGTCGGTCTGTCCGATGATCTGGGCAAACTGGATACGTATGTGGAGCAGATCACCCGCAAGGTGGCCATGTACTTGGGTGAGGTGCTCGAGGATCAGCGCGACAAGCTGCAGGAGAATCTGCAGGCCAACAACAGTAAGTCACTTTGCAATTTCCCTATTAGCTCAGTTTAGTACTACAGTTTAGTTATATAGTTTAGTATAAATTAGTTTAGCTTTTGAGCAGCGCTCGCAGCGATTATATCCATTTAGATCCTTTCTTTAGTTACTTTATAAGATGTTTCTTTAGCTGATGGTAGCGAATATCAACTTATCTACTTATACATTTATACTTACAAACAAAATACGGAATGAATCACATCTACTCTCTATCTCTCCTCTATATATACTCTATATATTGTTTTCCACACGATTTACCGTTATTGTACTAACAACAACAACAACAACCAAACAAACAAAAAACCAACAACAACTACAATTACAAACATCAGCTCTGCGAATGAAATCCCAATGAAAATATATTAAGAATATACATACATTATTCAACACATTTACCTACAAAGACAACAAATCCTCGTACCCTTTCTTTTATCCCCCTGGTGATTCTTAAGTATCCGACAAATTCGAAAACATAAGTAAACCTCTTTTGTACCTCTCAATATGTGGAATGATCGGTGTCTCTCTCTCTGCCTCTCTAAAGTTTTTGACTAACACAACCTACAAAACAAAAAAAAAGAAAAAAGTACATAATTTTACATGTATACTCGTATTCAACAGCAAAAATATTTATCTATACGTTTTTCAGTATCGAAATAGATTTAAAAACTAATCGATTTTCAGCTGAAAACTTGAGGTTTTTACGTTTGGTTTTAAATCCTTGATGTACTCTTTACCCCTTTAGTTGATTTTAATTATGTTTTAAGTTATCTGTTTCTATTTTCTTTTTGGTTTTCTTTTTGATTTCTCTTTTTTGGGTTTTTGAATTTATGTTTATTTTTTTTACTTTTATGTTGAAACTCATGCGCACCAATCATCAATCACGACCAAAAAAAAAATAAAAAAAGCAAAAGAAATAAAAAAAAACTTGTCAAAAAAATTAAAGTTGATAAATGTAAATGTTTTATACTAGTACTTACTATATAACAACAACAACAACAACAATGGAATTAAAGATTTTTAGACCATACCACAAAAAACAAAAAAAGAAGAAAACTGAGAAAAGTCAAAGAGAATTTGCGTTGTTAATTTTGTGTTGCATTTGTTGTACATTTCTAATATCTATTCTATCTATCTACATGCAAACACACACACACACTCAAATCCACTCACACCCACACCCACACACACATAGCAAAAGCTATATAGTTAACTGACAATCATACAAACAAGCACACACACACTCACATTGATAATGAAGGCAGTCCAATAAAAAAAAATAGAACAATACCCGAAACTCAAACACAAAACCCAATATACAAATGATACTCTACTTACTTTGTGCCTCACACACACACACAAACAAAAACACACACTCAACGCTATAAACAAAGGACTCTTTTTGGGGTGACACCCAAACCAAAAACAAAAAAATAAATGAAACACTTTGTATATTTTACATAAATTACTTAAAAATTGTTGTACATTTTTTATGATTTTCTTTTTATTTTTCGTTTCCGTTCTACAAAATTCGAACTTGAAATTTCGTTGTGAAAACCCATTAGTTTTTAAATCATCACTCAAAAAAAAAAATAAGAAGAAGAAGAGTATATACTAATAATATGTGATAAAAGGCGGTTTGCAATTGACTTCACAAAATGATCTATAAATTAAACATCGCAACATTTTGCATATATATTCTAATGTATATTATTTAAATCCGTTTATTTGATTTTATTCGCAAAGAAGAAGAAGAAGAAGTGAAGCGCGTGTGTTTTTTAATTTTCTTTTGTTATTTTTCAAAATTTTTAGTTGGCTTCTTTTTACAACTACTTTAAGAGTGTGCTTTAAATTTTCCAACCTTTTATTCTTCCATATACAAATTACTTTTATTCTATATGTTCGTGTGTGTGTGTGTGTGTCTTGTTTATATGTGTGTGTGTATTGTGTGCTTTTTTATATCGATAGACTGATTCATGGCATCCATCGTTTTCTGTGCTCTCTGCTCGTAACCTCACATCCCACATAACAATAATGATAATAATTAACGATACTAATAATAATGATAATGTACATTTTCTTTACTAATCTTTAATCGCATTTGTTCAGCACTTGATCTTTTCATCTCACTTGTGTGTCTGTGTCTGTGTGTTTGTATGTTTTGGGTGTGTGTGCGTGTGCTGTGTTGTGTTTTGTTTGTGTACGTTTTTTGCCATTCACATGTTTATCTCGCTTCTTTAGCATCCATTGCCGTAGTTGATTGACAACGATAGACAGCGAATCGAGTTATCGATAAATGTTTAAAAAACAATGTAACGCTTTTACACTGTACAAAATTATTTAATTTGTATGATACAATTACACAAAAAATATAAAACCGAATAGAATACAAAATTGTTGGCCCATTCATCAAAAAAAAAAAAAAACAAACACAAAAAAGCAAATGAAAAGAAGTGAAACTTCTTGCAACATTCTTTCCACTGTTGTTCATGAACTTATATACATTTATGATTTATTATATACTTATATATTGGTTTTACATACATAAAGAGAACAACAACACCTAGAACGACAACGACAACAAAAAAAAAACCAAGCACACATGAGTTTGAATATATACTTATAAAGTATGATTTCTTTTTTGGAATATCAGTTAATATCTTCATTTATTTCTTATTTCCTTTTTTATATATCAATATCTTTTATTTGTTTCCTTTGACTTTGGTTCACACAATATGGAATCGAGTATTGAGAACAAAAAATTAAACAAAATACAACCCCGAAATGTATGCTATAGTTTTAAGTTTATCAATGATCAATCAATTGTTTTGTTTTCATTATTAAAACTGCGTCGATTATGCTATTACAACCAAAAAAAACAAATCTCTCAAATCAAAAATCTAAACAACTTGTGTTATTATCCTGTACCTGAACAACAACAACAACAACATCAACAACAAAACCAAATCCACAAAAAACAAAAACGAAATGAAATTTTATAATGACGAATGATCCTGAACCTGAACCGTAACCGTAACGAATGGTAAAATATGGTGTACATGAACATAGGTCCTGGTCCACCCGATGAAGTCATGCCGTGTCGACACCACAACCGCCTGAAGCATTTGAGCCTGCGACATCAGCGTAAACACCAGCACACGCACCACCAAAACAATCCCCTACACTACCATCCACATCATCACCACCAGCTGCCCATGGATATCAAGGGTAAATCGAACATAAATCTCTCAATTAGTCGTGACACCACAAAACCAACAAATGCCACTACTACTACCAATACTACTACTCCTACTACTACGCATGCAACCGCAACAGCCGCCGCCAACAACATTGCCTCATCAGCCACAGCCACGACCACCTACGCCTCTGCCTCTGCCTCTGCCTCCGCCTCAGCGTACGCCTCCGCATCCACATCAGCTAGAGCAAGTGCATCGGCATGTCCCGGCTGTCCGGTTGGCATCGGTATCGGTGGCATCGGCGGCATCGGTGGCATCGGCATTGGCAGCGGCGGCAGCCTAAACAATTTATCCTCAACGCACGATGAATCGGAGCGTGAATTTGACTTTGTGATACCGCCTGGTTGTGCCTGCGATGAATGCTATGCGCTAAGCAGCAGCAGCGTCTTTGCCCCGCCCAGCGCCAGTGCCACAGCGAGCACGCTGATGGCCGATGAATGTTACTCCCAGACAGCTTCCTCCATGCTGAATGCCACGCGCTGTGCCATCTCCACAGTGACCGCGATTGCCACCGGCAGCAGCATGTTGTGCAGCACAAGTGCTGCTGCTGCTACTGTTGCTGCTGCTACAACTGTTGTTGATTGCGCTTCTGCAGCTGCAGCTGCTGCTGCAAGTGCAAGTGCCAGTGCAAACGCAGCGCCTGCCAAGACAAGCTCTGCCTCCACATTGTGCTCGTCGGCTTACTTTTCAACATCGGCGCCAACAGCGAGCAGCTCGGTGCACAGCATGTCGCGTTCTAACAGCAAAAAGTTGAATAACAACACTTGCAGCATAAACAACAATAACAACAACAACAACAACAGCAGCAACAGCAACAAGCTGAGCTTTCGCAGCACCAGCAGTCACATAAGTCAATTGCATATGCCCCAATCGCCGTCACCGATGCCGCTGTCACCGCATAAGCAACAGCAACAACAACATAAGCAACAACAATCGCCAAAGCAGCAACTGCAACAACTACAGCTACAGGGGGGAACAGGAGTAGGATTGGGCATTGGAGGAACAGGAGCTGGAGGAGGGGAATGCGGCGCATTCTCGCCGCCATTGCTATCGCCAACAGAAAAGTCATGTGACACGGACTTGGACTTGGACGAGGATCTCGATGATCCAAAGAGTCCGCATAGCGCATCGTCGCTATCGGAAACATTCGACTGGTGGTTCAATAAACCGAAGCGTAACTCTAAGAAGTGCAGGTATCTTGTTATCATCGCATTAATCAAAAAACAAAACAAAACTTATGTAGCGTACCGTTGCCAAAAATCGCAGTGCACCATTCGAATGTCAACATTAAATGCGAAATTTGCCAATCGCCCATCGTCAAATGCCAAAAAATATACTAAAAATCGCCCTATTCACAATCTGTTCCTCCTCAAAAAAAAAAAATACCTCTCGCAGTCATTCTTCATTTGACTCGGGCGTGCTATCACCAATACACGCAAACACAGCAATACACACACACTCACAGACACCAAACAGAAAAAACACCTGTAAGAGATACAATTATGCACCCGCTTTGCCTGCTCTCTATCTTTCCTTCCCTCTCTCTCTCTCTCTCTCTCTGCCTCTCAGCTCTTGTCATCCATAAATGTTTGATTTCATTAAATGAGATGAACAATAAAATGCAATAATAATGTATTTCTTTTTTTAAATCATTCACTTCATCAATCACTCATGATTCCACTCATTAAACCACACAAAAATGCACTTGAAAAAATAAATAAAACACGCACACTTTGACAATCACACACTCACGCACACACACAGTGCACAGACACCCAGCAAACTGATCCAACAACAACAACCACAACCACCAACAACACCAATGACATTTTGGCATCAGACATCGCCCACACCGCGCTCTAGTTATCGCTCTTTCTTCAATTCTCTTGCCGATCAAATTTATAGCAAACGTTCTACACCGAGTCAATTAAATATAAACAATGGATTTAATTTAACACCAACTCATAGATCGTCTCCAGTGAGTAGTTGTTGTGGCAGTAGTAGCCAGGGGCGTTCCAGTCCAGACACGGATCACGCTGAGCCGCCCGAATTTCCGCTGAGTCCAGGTTAGCATGCCTGGCCCTGGCCCCCCGGGTCATAAATACAAAATACAATACTCTCTCTCTCTCTCACTCTCTCTGTTTCTAAATAACTTACTCTATTATGGCCCTTGGACGTTGCTCTGTCTTTTCTTATTGTACTTTTGCTTTTTCGTTCGTTTGTTATCCTTTTCTTTTTACAATTTCCGTTACAATTTTCGTTTTATTCAAACCCACCACTTGATGTACTACTCCTCTTTCTCTCTCTCTGTCTATATATATTTAACTATCTTTATATATATATACAATATTCCACACAAAAAAATAAAAAATATTGTAAATCCCAAAAAGCAAAACTCAACTGAAAGTTCAATATTGTTTTGCTTCCTTTTTTATTTTTGATTGAAACGTGTTGGATTGGTTAACTGTTATACGGTTTAAGTGTTATACATATCTGTGTACACCTACAACTACAGTTTATTATACCAATTCCTCGCAAAGTATTCCAAGTCTTTTGATTTTACATTTTCTCTTCTTACATTTCTCTTCTGCTCCGTGTGTTTTCCACTTCTCTTACTCTATTATTATTATTGTAATATATTTTTTTTATCAATTTTCTATTCTATTTTGCAGTTTTAGTTCACGCGAGCACACAAAAGTACCTTGTGGCTCACTATATACTTGATTTCTATTCTCCAATTATAAATACACCAAATTATTTGTAACAGTGTAAAAGCGAATATGTTGTTTTTTCAGTGTACTGCTCACCAAAATGTTGTTCTGCTGCGCAAATATCTCATAGCCCACGATTAACGCCGATTTCCATTAAGCTAAATAAGACACCAACACATACACACACACACACCTCTCTACACGCAAACACACACACACAGAAACGTTTTATTTATTTTTTGAAAAAACAATGCCAGTTGATTTATTTTTATTTTAGTTTTGTATATTTAGTTCCGATTTGCCATTAAGTGTCTAAACATAAGCCTAAATATTATACTGTACACTAGACACACAAAAATCAGCTAACATTTTGTGCCGTTTAAAATGTAACTCGTATTACGAAAGGTACTCGTTAATCCTTCAAATTATTCAAATTAAGTTATATAGTTGTTCTAACACACAAATTTTATTTGTTAGCACCGACTGTAAATGGAAAAATTCTTAGTGCATCCCATTTGCTTATGTTCTTAAAGTGCTTATTGTAATTTCATTATTCTCTGCATGTTGAGAGGTTGATTCTATATAAATATGTATCTTATTATTATATCATATTTTATAATATGTAAAAAGGAATCTTATCTAGTTGAAACTACAATAAGCACTGCAAAATGCTTTTAGATAATAATTGTTTTAGCTGTTTGTTAATGTGAATTTGATTTGTTTAAATTATTGTTTGCTTATGTATGTAAGTGTGTGTGTGTGTGTGTGTGTGATCGTTGTATGAACGCGTCTGTTTGTATTTGTGTTTGTGTTTTTTTATCTTATCTAAAACTTACGTGCAATATTTATTAATCTACTTTGTTCGTTTATTATTTAAATTTGACAAATATATACTAAGTTTGTTCTTTACTAAACTGAAAAAAAAAACCAAAAAACCCATAATATTTTAGATCAATTACAGCAATTTTGATGATTTATTATTTATTTTTTGTACTTAAACATTAATTTTGATCAATTGAACTAGTCAATGCCAGTGAAATTAAGTCGAAGCTGGAAAAGAATTAAACCACTTATTTAAACTATAACTAATCGTATGCTCTTTTCTCGATCGAAATATAGCCGATCTGCCGCTGTATTTAACGCGTTTCCAATGGGACATGGCCAAATATCCAATCAAGCAATCGCTGCGCAATATCGCCGATATCATTTCCAAACAAATCGGTCAAATTGATGGCGATTTGAAGACGAAATCGCAGGCCTACAACAACCTCAAGGGCAATTTGCAGAACTTGGAGAAGAAGAAAACGTAAGCAGCACCTAGTTAACGATAGTTTAGTTAGATTGTAGTTGTATTAATTAAATGACCTAACACACGCATCACCTCATCCTCTATTATCATCGTCATCATCATAGTGGCAGTTTGTTGACACGCAACCTGGCGGATTTGGTTAAGAAGGAGCACTTCATTCTGGATTCGGAGTACTTGACCACACTCCTGGTGATTGTGCCAAAGTAAGTCACTCTTTTTCCCTATTGCTTATGTCATTATATAATGTGTCATACTTTTGCAGAGCCATGGCCAACGATTGGCTGGCCAACTATGAGAAAATTACGGACATGATTGTGCCACGTTCATCGCAGCTGATTAAGGAGGACCCCGACTATTGTCTCTTCAATGTGACGCTGTTCAAGAAGGTCACCGAGGAGTTCAAGCTGCATGCCCGTGAGCGCAAGTTCATAGTGCGCGACTTTGTCTACAATGAGGAGGAACTTGCAGCGGGCAAGAACGAGATGACCAAACTGATGACCGACAAGAAGAAGCAGTTTGTAAGTGATATTAGTGCTAAACCCCATTGTGATTACTAATTACTAATTATATGCATGTGTTATTTATTGTGTGTAGGGCCCATTGGTGCGCTGGCTGAAGGTGAACTTCAGTGAGGCATTCTGTGCCTTGATACACGTGAAAGCGTTGCGTGTGTTTGTCGAGTCCGTGCTCAGGTGCGTTGTTGTTGTTGTTGTTGGCTAGCCAAGGTTGTGAACCCAATGCATTAATCATTTCTATATCGATTTTAATCACACAGGTACGGCCTGCCAGTCAACTTCCAGGCCATTCTGATTGAGCCCAACAAGAAGAGCGTGAAGCGTTTGCGCGATGTTCTCAACCAGCTCTATGGACACTTGGATGGTGCATCCGCCGGCGGACATGTCAGCAGTGCTGATGTAAGATTACTCTTTCTTTTATATCATCACAGATTAATTAACGCTTTTTCTGCTTTCCCCTTAGAATGTCGATATTCCCGGCTTGGGCTTTGGCCAGTCCGAATACTATCCCTATGTGTTCTACAAGGTGAACATCGATATGGTTGAGCAAACAAAGCTGTAAGGGGTCAATCTCATGCCCTCTGCTTAGCACACACCCACACACAAAATTAATATAAAGCAAATACAAAATGCAAAAATATGAAAAACACCTAAAATTATCCATTTAAATTCAGCTGCCACTCGTTGAGCAGTCTGGAAATCTGTTAAAAAGCTATAAAAAGAAAACCCCACAAGTCTATCCTGCTCATATATACCTTTAAAAATGCATAGTTAGAATCAAAAAAAGAAAACAAAACCAACAAACCGTTGCCACGCAAATAACACGCAAAAAATAATAGTTTACGATAAATAATTTTAGTCATTGTTATATAATTATTGTTGTTATTTATGTTACGCGTTCACAGAATTCCGTTTCAAGTTCAACTTCCAAAAAGCAAAAAACAAAAAAAATAAGAAAACAAACAAAAGCGATAAGTAAACTAAACTAAAGATAAATCTTAAACTTGCAGCGCGTTACGAAGCAAAACAAAAAAAAAAAACTATAAAGGAAATTAATTCAGATCGCGTCCACCCAAAAACTTTTATACAAACATATATATTTGCACACATATATATACATATATACCGATTATCTTATGTTTCTTGTATAAAAGCTTTTACTTTACTATTATTGTTCTGCTTCAGTTTTCAACAGTATTTTGTGTTTACAATTTTTATTTCTATTATTTTTGTTCTGTTTGTTTAGAAACAATAATTGTGCTTTGTTCTTTTACAAATAAATACATATTTAGTTGATGGATGAATGTGGAATGAGATATAAAACAAGAAATGATTTAACACGTAGCAAAATTTATATAGATTGTCACTAAATGAGCCGAAACTTTGATTTGTTTTAGCAGCACTACAATATTATTATTAATAATTAATACAATAAATATTTGATTTACACATGTTTTGAAAATGTTTTTACATGATCTTGTCTGTCTTGTTTGTTTTGTGCCCGTGCTTCACTTCCCGAGTGATTCTGTGACTAATCCAATTAACCAAATAACGTTAATATAACTACAACTATAAATGGTGTCGCAAATAAACTATTTGATTAACGCTTTACAACAAACACAAACAACTAACTAACTAAAACGATGCAATGAAATTTCCTATTGCTATGGGAAATTCATAAAATGAAAGTATTCTAATTATAAATGTTGCGTAGATATCAAAAGAGTTTATTAACAAATACAAAACGCGCATGTTACAAAATTAAAAAAAAAAAAAACTTTTGAGAAACTTTACGCAGAGTTTCCAACAGCCGAAAAGAACCCACAACGAGATTGAGATCAAGAATCGAGAAACGTGAAAGAAGTTTTGGGCGCTGGAATCCAGAAATCCTCGTTATAAAGCAAAGAATATAAATTTATACTTTGTACTTAAACTATACATACTTGTGTTTGAAAGGAAAACTTAATGCACTTGAAATGAGAACAGAACAATAATATTTGTATGTAAAGTTTTAAAGTATTTTCACTGTTTGCTACTGCTCTAAATGTGTAAAAAATTAAGAAATTATAACAAAAAAAAAAGAGAAACAAATCTTGCAGTATCCTATAAATATATATTTTAAATTTATGCATTATGCAATTATGTAAATGTCAAATGCGTTATATAAGGTGCAGTTAAGTCATCCTTGTAAATAATTATAAAGAAAGAAAGACATTCCAACATTGTTTGTTTTCAATTGTTGTCAACAGATCTTGATCGTTTAAACCTTGTTTAGCGGAAATATAGATAAGTGGAATGGATCATTGACTCTATTAGAACTCTTTCATTACCTCGTCCACATTTCTATTAATTATTCTTTCAACGCCTTGATAGAAACATAAAAAGTAAGGAGTACTTCATCTGGAAAGCTCTGTAGAAGTGGATGACAATGTTTAAGCTTATCTCCATGGATTCCAATTGTTTTATAGGAGTGAAACCTTTTATTATACAGCAGCAGCAATAGTGTCAACTAGAAATGCAGACTAATGCCTAAAGACGTCATCGCAATCAAACTAATCAGACGGCTCGTAGTTTTATTTATCTACAATTGGTAATTATCATATCTGACTGTCTGCTGAAATGGCATCTCCATAAATCCAATCCACAATTCATTCGGCGAGGTCAACATGATAAGCATAGATATGAGATTGTAAAAGTATATACGAAAAGTGGTCGACATCGACTGTACTTTACTGTGGCTTTAGTTTAACTTTACAAAACTATAGTAAGACTACAACTACAGTTATGGGCATAGACTAATCGCTGATTATGATCTAGAAATGCTTCATGTCTGTTTCTATGCTGGCTGCACTGGAGTTCTGCATGAGTTTAATCTTCATGGCCGCCGTGGCACCTACCGCCTGTTGCAATATGTTGGGCGGCTTTGGCTGATTCTTGTCCGCCTCGTATTGGGCGCGATGCAAACGCTGGCGATGCTTGTACATATTGGCGCTGCAGAAGAACGTCATTGGACAGTTTGGACAGGTGTACAGCACTTCTCCCGTGTGCGTCGATGTGTGTTCCTATCAGAAATCAATTTGTTACTTCGGTTTAATTGGAAGATTTAAAATCTACTCACCTTTAACTCCTGAGGTCGCTTAAAAGCCTTGTCACACATGGTACACTTGAACTTACGCTCGCATTCATGACTGTTTAACAAAAGGAGTATAAAGTTAATAACTGTCAAGATTGGATAACTTTTGAGCATTACTTGTGATAGATATGACGACGCAGGGCACGAGCATTGGGTGAGATTTTGCTGCAGACATGGCAACGATGCTCGCCAGCACTTTCCACGTGTATGCTCTTCATGTGCTGCTTCAGTCCCGTCATGCCTTTGAGCCAGGCTCCGCAGACTTGACACTGCTTCAGCTCCGGCTCCGGTCGCGGAGTATTCGAGTGCATCAGCTCCTGATGCTTCTTTAAAATGATTTTGGTGCGCATCTGTTTGCCGCACTTGTCGCAAATAATGATGCTCTCCGGATCGTGCATGGAGCTCATGTGATTCTTCAGCTTACGCTCAGTCAGGAATCTGCAAATTCATCAAATTTAAATGCTTGTTTTAAAATCATTCTTCCATTTCATGTTTAGCTTACTTTTTGCCGCACTCGGCGCATGTGAATTTGAATTCCGATTTGGGTACATGCTTGTTCAATTTATGATAGTCGATTGCGGTTTTACTGAGGAACACCTTGGAGCACAGATCGCATTGGAAGGACACCTTGGCCACGTGCACCTGTTGGTGCGATTCCAGGTGCCGTGAGTTCTGGAATGCCTTTTCGCAGGTGATGCACTTAAAATGCTCGGGATTCCAGTGAACCAGCACATGTTCGGCGAGCACTTTACGTTGCGTAAACTTGCGACCACAGCAGATCATATAGCCCGGATCCACTTGATGTGTGAGTCGATGATGGCGTTGCATTTCCGTAAAATTGTGCACCACCAGATTGCATATGGAACAGGGCAGCACACTGAAGAACTTGGCAATGATGCCATCGTACTCCTCCTGCTGTTTCTTCCGCTGATCCAACAGTTCCCGTGACATGCGCACCTTTGGCTCGCTGGGCTTCGCTCGCTTCTTGTATTTCTTGGGACGCACAGGCGTCCGCTTCGGTATCACGGCAAACGTTAACGCCGCTGGTCTGTCCATTTCAAAGTCTGAGTCATCATCATCACTCTCGGACGTTTCGTCGCTGCTTGCATTACTGTTGGCAGCAAGCTCATCATCGAAATTGCAGGTGAAATCTTGATCATCGTCACTAAAATCGGCTTGTTGTTCCATTTTCAAGTCTGGTTCCAATTCCGCGGGTTTGTCCACTTTAATCTCTGCCTCGGGAATTTCCTTCGGCAATTCAGTTTTGCGTGGTCGTCCACGACGTTTCTTGGGCACAATAGGCGGCTCAATTTCATCAGCTGCTGCTGCAATCGCTTCACCGTTATTAATCTCACCCAACTCAGAGCTGGAATTTAAAGGTTCGGCTTCCGCTTTAACGCGCTTCCTCAAACGTCGCGCTGGCGATGGATCCAGATCGATAGTTTGCAGACTTGTGTTGGTCTCGAGCACCTCGATTTTTGGTAACTGCTCCAGCTCATGTTCTTCGATCTTAACCTCCGGATAGAAGAAGTTACGGCCATTCAGTTCCGTTTGATCGGCACCCTGCTTAGCGTTCTCATTGACATTGCTCTGCGTCAATGGATCATCTTCCATCATCAATACTTTCGTCTCCCGCAACGAGTTTTGCGTGGCACTCACGAAATCGTAGAGCGTGTGGAAAGCAGAGATTGTCTTCCAGCAGATGGAGCACATTTTACGCATTTCCTCACTGTTTGCCGCTAGTTGGATGGGTAAATGTTTGTTGATTATCTGCAGTACATTAAGCTCTGCACTCTTCGCAGAGTAAACATCCATATATTGCTGCTGAGTCGGGGAACGCTCCTCCAGACAGAGTATGCAGCTCTCAGGGACTGGCAGATCTATAGAAAAATTAAATTGTGTGTGACCTTTGGGAATATCTATTTGAACTGTGCATCTTACCCATGTTTCATTAACAAATCTTTATATACATATGTATGTATAATTCCATTTGATGGTTGTTATCTCAGTACACAAATAATTATTGTTTTTGTTTACGCGTGTAACGTTTATTTTACTCAACAGGTTGTAAGTATAGTGATATTTTCATTAAAATTCACAACGTGTTTACATTTTCTTTTAAATTAATTTTTAATTTTATGTTTTCTTGTTGAGACAGCCTGTGGTGGGTAAACGATAGGCGGCTACAAAATACCAGCGTCCGATAGACGACGGACAGCGGAGCAGTGCTGGAAAATGACGAAAATGACCAAAGCGATAAGTTCATTCACAATAATTCAACAATCGCTATTGGCAGCAGCATCGATAAGACTGAAAGTACATTGAAATCAACAAAATATATTTATTTTATGCACAAAAAATGAAAACAAATTAATTACGATTTACCAAGTGATAATTCAGTTAAATATATATGAAGGTGCACTTGTTCCTGCTCATTTGCAAATTTAAATAATGGTAGCTCCAAAATACTGATGCTGCAGACCTGTTGGATCTACAAAGCTGGAAAATTCTCACACAACAAAAATAATATTTAAAGTTCAACAACACTTTGTTAAGATATCTATGCTGCAGAATGTCTAGCGAAGAATCTACGGTATGATTAATGAATGTTAAAACGCTTAATATACAAATACTAATCTGATTTTCATACAAAGGCTGCAAAAAGACCATCAAAGTCTTTTAAGGATAGAAAAACATTTTGGTACACGGTCGATGAGATCAGTGAAGAAGGAACATGCCCCAGCTGTGGCCGATCAATGGATAAGTTCAAAAACGTAACTGCGCATGTTAAACGCTGTTTTAGCATTAAGAAAATCGGACCCATCTATCGACTTCATGGCTACGTTGAATGCAAATGCGGACTTTTGATAGCCGACAATACCAAGGCCAAGAAATTGCATCTTTGTACGGTAAGTGTTGTAATTTAATATGACAATCAGCCATATAATAATCTAAGCCTTATAATAAACTATATCGACTATTCGTTTTAGGGCGAAGTGCCAGCTTTTGAGCCAGAATTGAACTATGAACTACCAAAACCGTCTCCAGCATTATCGCAGTCATTAGATCAAGGATCGACTGTTAATCGCCTGACGGCGTCCAGCTCTTGCTTGGAACAAAAACGACAGCTACCGAAACCTTGGATACGCAATTTTGTGTCGCCATTCAAATTAGACGTGGAGAACATGCCGGAGAACACAAAACCCGAACCGCGAGTTCGCAACTTCGATATGCCATCCAATAGATTAGAGCCACAGAATGTGAGCGTTTACTCAATAAGCTCGAATAATGGCGCCATATTTGTGACGGGACAATCGCCAAAATCAGGCAAAAAGGGTGTGATCCTAATACAGAGACCAAAACTGCGGTTGCCACGACTCAAAGGCAGCAAGTACAGTTAGAATGCTGATTTGATGATATCAATATTCTTTTTATACTTTTGATTAATTTACTACAACGAGAAAAAAATATGCTGGTTGTTTTTTATACATACTGTAAATAAATAATAAAAAAATCATTTATTATATAAAAATTGGTTTACAACTTATATTGCTTAGCTTGTTATGAAATACAATTATATATTTTGCACGATTACAAAAACATCAAATGCGACAATATGTATTGTATGTATATATATATATATTATGTATATATTATTTGTGTAAATCTTATGCAGTTGTATAGTACGTACAATATGTAAGTCAATAGTATATATCGAATAGTAGTACATAGTATATCAAAAATGTCTAGAAAACTACCAAAAAGTGGTGTGGCTAAGAACTCGGCTGCATATATTGTTCCTTTCTTTTGATTTTGATCATAGTTTTTGTGTGTGTGTGTGTGTGTTGCGTGTAGTCTTCTAGTATGCTTGGTCTGATCTTGATCTGGTCGGTTATGGTCTGGTCTAGAGGCTGGGCGGTCCTATATAGTTACTATAATGCAAAGTTTCGAGATGAGATTCCTAATCTCTACAAATCTACTTAGCAGTTAAAGATTGGCATTTAGTAAAGAGCTAATTTTGATTTATCTACGAGTCGAGTAGCTGTTGATAAAAAGGATTAGGATTTGGCATAAAGATTTAAAGTGTTGTATGGATAGTATGTAGATAGGAGAGAAAGGGAAGAGAATGCAAAAAGCGTGTGTTTCATTTGTGCTAACACAACAATGATTTTATGTATCGAATTTATAATTGCACAGCTACATTTATATGCTTCGATAAGTGGAACATATAACATAGAAGCCTGTTGCTGCATAACACTGGCTGTGGTATGTGGGCGTATCCGTCGTCGTGGGCGTGGCATGGCATTCAATCCCAACATCTAAATGCGCTCGGTGACATAGACCTTGGCGGAGGCAGGAGCGTTGGTCCTTCGCACAGCAAAGGTGACGATGATGCCAATGACAACCAATGTGATGCCTATCGCACTCGTTATATAATGCTCAACGAGACGGTTCTCCGCACTGTGTAAAAGAATGGGGAGTGATTAAAGTGATTCAATAACCTTAATTAGTCTCTCAAGATGTACCTCAAGTTTGGATCTTCGGCGGTCTCGCGTTCCTTCTCAATGATACCCGTGACGGATGTGGCAATGGCCAGCCAGAAATTGGCCAAACCGAAGCTGGCATGGATGGGCACCATGGCCGAGCGGCAGCTATAGGTCTTGTTCTCACAGCAGAGCATCACCAGAAAGCTAATGAAAATATCACATTGTAAATATGTAATTAGCAATGTTAATGATGATGCGGGGCACCCACCTGAAGAAACCAATTACAAATTGAAGCACAAACATGCCCATTGTCATGAAACCCAGCCACGAGTGCAGACTGTAGAAATTCACCTTTTGCAATGCATTGTGCGAGTCAAAGACGGAGAGGAAGCCGAGGGCAATGCAGGGTATCGCAATGGCATGGAAGAACATGTGAATCAGCTTCACATAGATGTGCTTCATGCAACGGCACAGCCGATAAATCAAGATAGCTGCAATGGGAATATTATAGAATTGCATTACAGTATAGATTTAGCGCTGCTTACAAAATCCAGAGAGCGTTACGAAGCCCGCAATCATGAGTATGGGATGCAGATTGAACTGCTGCAGCGGTTTGTCTGTCCAGGCGAAGCCACTGCGATAGAACATCACCCAGAAGAGTGTGAGGATGAGCACGCCCACCAGCAGTATGGTCGATAGTATCACGATCAGCATATATTCGCACCAGGAGCAGGCGTTCCATGCATTATCCGGATCCTCCTCATAGCGTCTGCAAAGAGAGTTGCAAGTAATTCGAAAATCAAATTGGAGTTATCTCTTTTACACACTTTGCTTTTGCTTTTGCTTTGGCTTTGGGTCTTCGCAGCAGCATACGATTAAGTTTGTCAATAAAATTACCATCAATAGCATCCATCGTAAGTTAAACTAAATATAACTTTTAAAGATGTAAGAATTAAGAGTAATTACGACAGCAGTCTTTTATTACATAATTACAACCAACAATTTATCATAGCGAATCTCAGTCTCAGTTCAAGTCTCAGAGACTCTTGTCTGGGAGTCTTTGTATAATTAGGAAATTTTCACTTGGTCTCGTCGCTAATTGTGAGTTGAATATGTTGAATGCGCTGCTAATCGACTAAATTGATTTACAAAAGCAAATATCAACATTTGCAGAGAGGTTAAGAAAGTTTTGCAATTATCTAATTTGGTTGGGCACAATGTAATTACGCGAGGAAGCTGTTTGCGATAGCTGCGCTTGCCACAGTCTGTTGCACATGGCAAAAATTCTTACTTTTTTGTTCGATCGAACAGATGCGAAATATTGTCTTTGAGTTTCTTGGCGTTTGTTTGAATATTCCCCATGCGGAGTTACTAAAAAATTGTTGTTTACAAATTTAAAGTGTGTGATTGACAAAAAATACAGTAAATACACGATTTACCAAATTAAGTCTTCCATTATTGTTTAGTATGAAAGCTAAAGTCGAGTGCGTCTGTGAAATACTTGACAACCATGTTGAATAAAAGCAAAACAGTACAGTATTATTCTTGAAATATACCAAATAATATACCACAAAAACATTAACACATTACCGAAGGACAGATTTGGTATATCGATGAAGTACTACATTAGAAATATACCATATAGTATTAAACAGCAGTTTTGACGATATTGCAGTAGGCGTTTTTTTCCAAACAGAGTTTCCCTTAATATTTGTCATGTGTCAATGGACAAACATATCTGTAGCCTTTGTATACATTTGATATTAAGTACAGTCAACACAAGACTAAAAGAATTTCTTAGTAAGTGAGATATATTCGAGGATTTTCTATGAATATTCGCAATGTTGCTGATTAATATGGGCAATGACAACAAGTACAGTGAAAACATGTGTGAGTTTCTTAAAGCTTCTACAAAGATTTTCTACCTTAAGCATTTCAATATTTTTTATTATCTTAAGTACAGTAAAAACACGACTAATTGAATTTCTTAGTATACGTAATATTTTGCAGGAGTTTCTTCAAATATTCCACATTCGGCAGCTCAATATAGGCAATGAAGCCAATCATAATTGAATTAGTTTGTATACGTAATATTTGCTAGGAGTTTCCTTGAGACAAATGCCTTATAAATTATCATAAGAATAACAATAGTTTTCGCATTAATTTCAACATGATGTCGGGGAGTACAGTGAAGCTACCACAAATTGACTTTATTGAGTATTATATGTACTGCATATACATGTTGAAATGGCAATGTGGGTCGCTTGCTGTCAAATATGCAATTCTATACTCGATTCAATTAACTATTCGCTGTCGTTTATTGCGTGAGCTGCTGATCAAATGACAAAAAAAAAACAAACTCGTGGAGTGGCGAGGGGGACAAACGATGATCTCAGTTGCCGAAACACATCCATCAACGAACTTCTGGAAGTTCTCACACTCTGTTGCTGTTGCAAGTGGCAGCAGATGCGACACTCGAATGCTGCCACACAATGCAAAGAGCAGCTGTCAAATGTAAACAGTCTCCAGATTATCGTGTGAGTTGTGGGGGAGAGGGGGAAAATTGTGGCAAGTCTCTGGGGCAGTGGTAATTAGGCACATATCTGGCAGCCAACGAGGCGCTTAATCATGCCAAAGAGCTGCTTGCGGTTGCACTTGAAGTGACAGGCGAACAGACAAAATTGAAACGAAAGTAAACACACAATTATTATTTAAATTAATAGTGCGCAGAGCAAAGAAATCGGTCGGCGCAGCAGATAATGGAAAGCAAAAGCAAAACTAATAAATTACTTATTTAATTAGGCACGCACTTTCTCAGCAGCAACTAAATTGATATTTGGATTGGGTGTCGTATCACTTGCATCATTTTCTGATACGAGACTCGTCGTAATAAGCTATTTAATTAACATGCGCAGTCTGCGTTTGACCGAACGACAATATGCCCCACAATCGTTGCTGTTGTTGTTCGTTGTTGTTGTTCGTTGTTGCTACGCCTGACAATTTCATTAGCCTCTGAGTCTCCGAGTTGCAGTTGCAGTTGCACTCTCAGTCGAGATGTCAATGAACGGCCGTTGCAACAATATGTTGTGTCTGCCTATCGGTGTGAGTATGTGTGTGTGTTTGTGTGTTGGTGTGGCAGCCACTTGGCGACTGTGGCTGCTGCAAGCGCAGGCATTTAGCTTTCAACACATTGCACCGCAGGCAGCCGCTTCACGAGTAACACACATTTCACTTGCCGCTTGGGCCCAAGTGCAACGCACAACGACCACAAATTGTTGTGAAAAAGTAAACAGCAACAGTGGCTGCCTGCAGCTGTATCTGCATCTGTATCTGTCTGTGCCGCATCTGTGCCTGTGCATTTGTATCTCTTTCACTTTTTAACTGGCTGCGCTATGGGAAAATTTCGCTAAAAGCTTTAGCTTTTGCTTTTGCTGCAAACTCGTTTTCCAAGCTGAACCTGAACCTGAACCTGCCAACCAATCTCATAGTCATAGTCATAGCTGTAGTTGAAGTTGAAGTTGTCGCTGTGGTTATTGCCATTGCCATATTAACGCCATTTGTTTGGCTAATGGGTCAGGCCTCAGGTTGGAGGCTGTTGACACTGCGCCTACAACTTTGACTCGACAGACTGTCTGGAGAAACCAGCGAGGATGCTAAGCTGGCAGTTCTTTAACCCAGCGAAAGCGCGACTAAACACAACTAATTAATTAGTTAGCTGCATTTTCAGATACTTTAACATTTTATCTAGGCGCTGTGCTGAAGCTTAAAACATGAAAGAAAGCAATAGTCGAGTGTGCTAGCCATTTTGATTAAAAGCAAGGTATTGTCCTTAAAATATACTGAATAATATAGCGTAAAAATACTAAAATATACCGAAGGATACATTTAGTATATCGATAAGATATAACAGATTATCAGCTAATGCAACTAAACCCAGATTTCATTTTGGGTCATAAATATATCAGAATGTCAGCTAAGGCAGCGAAGACCTGAAAGCATTCGGGGGGCGAAAGTGGGCGTGGCAAAAATTTAAAACAAACTTGATCTGCGTGCAAACATTATAAGTGCTGTCGAAAAAAATTATGCTTCTATCTCTTATAGTCTCTGAGTTCTAGGTGTTCATACGGCCAGACGGACAGACAGCCGGACAATGCTGAACTAGAATATATACTTTATGGGGTCGGAGATGCCTTCTTCTGCTTGTTACATTGCAGCACAAAGTTATTATACCCTTCTATCTAATGGGTAACGGGTATAAAAAGAGAAAACTATTAATGTCCATCAAACACAAATCTGAGTTAAGATTGGGAACATGTGATGTACTGTAGATAGAAGAAGTCTGCCTTATAAAACGGGCTAATTATGGCCACGCGCGTAAAACTGGAGCGTGGCTTGTTTAGCTAAATCAAGAAAAAGCACATTGAACAGCGGCATAGATGCTTAGTTACTAGAAGATGTACAAAGTAGGTGATTAAGTGCAGCACTCGGGAATAGGCAGGCAACTTGTTGGCAATTAAAGAAAGCGTAGGACGCCACAAATTACAGATTACATATAACATATATAAGTGTAGCATTTCTATAGTACAACATGTGTGCTCGACATGCACAATTAAAACTTTGTGTGTAACGAAATTGAAACAACATTTCCTGGCATGCACGACTGCAAAAAATAAAAACTATCTACACGCCACACTCATTCTGTGTGTGTGTGTGTATCCTGCGGGTTAATTATGATGAAGAGCGAATACTCTGACTCGCATTCGCTTGTTAATAATAATGGTATAAGTTTACAGTGGGCGACAATTGTTTACAGCGACAACGACGGCGTGGAGTTTCAATTGTGGCAGTTAGTGGCTGTCGCTTTTGTTTCGAGCATGCCTGCATGTGTGTCTGTGTGTGTGTGTGTGTTTGTAACTGTAATTGTATCTTGAAGATACAATCAAATTCGCAGTAATAAAACGCGAAGCGAAGCGCAATAAATGCGACACTGTGCACCAACAGTTGCCCCACAATTTATTATTCATTGAATTATTATATTTATTTATCCATTTTCATAAACATAGCCTTATTTTCTTTTTTTTTGTTTGCACTTTATCTCGAATTGGAATTAAAAGCGAAGGCAGCTTGTCGGACATTTTACTTTATTTGTAGCCATAACTCATATGTATATATATATATATATATGTTATGAGTGTTTCTGTTGTTCCTCCCAACTCCCTTAAACCGTAATTTATCAATTTAAATGTATTTATTTATTTCAGCCAGAGGGTAGTTTATACAGTTGTCCAGCATCAGCATCACGCTGCGGGCGTGTCAAATAATAAAATGTTCTGTTCTCTCTTTCTCTTAGAGATCTAATCTTGAAATAAACTCAGGGTCATCTCAACGAAAATTTATCTGTATAGAACTTGTCAAATGTGTACTAATTAGTGAAATGCCTTGAGATTTGTGATAAAAACACACACAGCGCAGATAAGTTTTATACTAATTTGGAGTAATATCTTAAGTAAACACAGTAGATGTTAGATGTTATATCACTGGCAACCCTCGAGATTTTTTTGATGAACTTACGCTGTTGTCGTTCCTCCACGCGGCATTTTGCCCAAATGACGATCACGCATTTAGGCGAATTTATGTATGTAGATTGGTGGAGTGTTGTTGTTATAGTTTTATTTGAATTTTGTCAATTCTTTTTATGCTTGGACTTGCACACGGCGTATACGCGATTTTCGAATACAATACGTCACTGGGCTATTTTTTGAATCGATCGTTTGTTTCGCTCTACGAGTGTGTAAAAGCGCTTTCGGATTTTCCCACAATTGCAATTGATTTTCTAGTAAATACTAGTGTAGAGAGGCAACGATAACATTTAATGTACGAAATAAACACACAAAAAATAGACAAACATTTGTTGCGTGACTGCGACTGAGAATGAGACTGACATTTGGCTACGTAATTATTTAGTTATTTAGAATCCTACACTCTGTAGATTAACGTGCATATATTTCAATCAGAGAACCGACTTGCTAATCAGTGCGTTAATTTGTCAAGAAACAAAAATAGAGAAGATGCTGCCGAAAAAAAAAGTTTGAGTTCAGTTTCAGTTCCCAAATCGATCACGGGTTGCAAATGTAAGATTATTATCTATTCATGAATGCCGTGTAGAGTGTAGATAGGGTTCACGCTCGTACAGTATTTAATTAATGTGATTTATACGTATGCAAATGGCATTCTTCTTCAGCTTCGACGAACAATCAAAAAAGAAAAACAAACTTTCGATTTCTTAATTGAGAGACAATGGCGCGGAACATGTAACGAGCATCCATTGATATGTTCAGGTGTATCTATCTATCTATCTGTCTATCAAAATACCGTAGCTGGTAGTAAAAGTTACGCATACACACAACATAAACACACACATTTAAAACCACACACAGACACAACTAAACATTGTCTAAACACTTTCTATATAATGGCGCAAGGTTGTTGTTTATATTGCTCCTTTTGTTCTTAGCAACAACACTTAATACAACATACATTTGTTTTTTACACGATACGCGTTGCTCGAAAACCGCCCGGAAAACCGCACAACCTTCGTCTGATACCGATCAGCATTGAATGAACCACTCGAACCAACTGAAAATGTTATGGTCGCCGCTGAATCTCCCCAGAGCAGAGAGGCGACACAAATGGCGGCGTTTTTAAGTACTCGCAAATGGAATTTTAAAGTGCTGCAGAAGTTGAAAAGCTTGCAAAAGGTACAAACAATTAATTAAACCATATGTTTTTTTAAGAATTATGCATAAATAATTAAGTAATGCGCATAATTTAAATCAAATTTAACGCCAGTTTTACAAATCAGCGCTGTTAATGTTAATGCTATGTTGTTGCTCGAAAAGGCGCTGTTAAACTCAAAAGAGCACTGTTAATGTAGCAAAGACACGTTAAGTTTGATCGAGCGGAGACACAAACCAACATTGAGCTTTGCGATCTGTAAACACTTGAGAAGTAAAAAATGTAGCTGTTGATAAAGGGCTGCGATACTTTCAATTAAAATTTCTATTTTTCGTGGAATACATAAATAAAGTAAACTAAATTCATAATTAAAATTTAAGCTAAACTAGATAGAAAAGAAGCTGGCAGAAGTTTGCCTTAAAGATCTCTCAATTTTTGACTCATTCTGGCAAACTTTTCACTCAAACGTGATTTTTGTTCACCTGTTACCATTTCAAGTTGTGTAAGAAGTGTCATCTCATGCGATCCTAATACATAATAAGAAGTACATTCAAATGGCGCATGTGATCTTATTGTGAAATTATTTCGAGGCAGCGAGCAAACATTGTAAAAGATAGCGAAACATTGTAAATTTGTTTAAACCAAGAGAAGACAGCTTAATAACATGAAATATAATTACATATAAGCTATGAAGGTAAGTTGAGGTTCACACGGGTTCAATGGATACTTCGGTGCTTCTTTATTAATAGCAGTTATGTGTTATGTCTATAAATAAATGAATACAATCAGGTAGGAAAAAAGTTCATGTGCACATGAACATCAATCAAAAGGAACTGCGACTAATCAAATACATAAATAATCAACAATGTTGGTAAATGCTAAACGCAAAAGTGGGACAAACCAGCCAACTATGGACTCTACTAGGTCGGTAATTACAGAAAGGAGACGACAAAGCGACGATGGAGCAACAACAACAAGCTGACAAAACACACCCTGCTAATGCGTGGTCATCATTACACATGAACGGATGAGGAGGTGGAGAAGGTGGAGGTGAAGGGGCACACCGGAAGGAAGGATTTTCAGGTGAGAATCACGAGACGGCAACGGCAACTCCTTTGGCTTTCAGTTGCTGTTTTTTTTTGGCTGAGCGCGCCCAGAAATTACTTGAAATCGAAATGAATGAAATGAGCAAAAGGTTCAATGTGAGGCCACAAAATATGTCAGTAATTACAAGAGAGAGAGAGAAAGGGGAAAACGAAGGCAGCTGTGCGCCAAAATACAAACCGAGTGAATGAAAGGACACAAGGATATGTGTTTGGCGCCAACTGTGCGTCCACACGCGATCAACTGTTGAATGTATGGGTGAGTTTGTTGTGGAAATGTGCCCACATTTTTTATATGTGTGTGTGTGTGTGTGTGTGATTTGCGAGCTGCTCGCATTAAAATAGAATTTACGACCTCGCTTGGGTACTGCGGGATTAGGAAATTGGCGCGTTAAAAAGCGAAAGGAGTACGACCTGGGCGTGGTTGCAAATCCGGCTGTTTTTGCTGTTTGCGCCTCGGCATTAATTACGCGGCGTATACGCAACGTAACGTAACGCGGTCACATTGAAAATGTAAATGTTACACTTTAGCCCATTAGCAGCGATTAATGTGCCCAGTTTTAACGACAACTCCTGCCGGACGAGGTCAAGGCACAGTTTCAACTATGCTCAGTTTTGCTTCCCTCCCAATTGCCTCCTAGTTCATAGTTGTATGTAGATGGAATCGCTTTGGCATTCCAATTGCCGGCTAGACGCAGCCAATTGGCTGCTCTCATGTGTGTGGTTTCAAATTCTCCATGCTCGACACAATTCATTGAAATATTTTCACGCAAATGCGCTGTTGAGTTGGCGAATTGGTAAATTGTCTTCATTAAATTATTTATATCCAAATAGAAACAATAACGAAAAAGAGCAAGCACAGCTTGTGCCTTCTTAATTCATCTGCCTCACAGGCACTCCAAGATGAATGTGTGCCTGACAAATGTGCACACAGAGAGAAGAGAAGGAAATGAACACATGTGTGGGCCGCATAATTATCATATTGACGACACACTGTGTCTTGAAAGATCTATTTGTTTATATAAAGAGGTTTGAGCTGCTGGCAAAGCTTAACAATTTACGCATTAAAGAGTAATAAAATATTATTTAATATTTGTATACTTTAAATTCGTTAATTATATTGTAATACGCTGCTTTGACTAAGAAGTCTATGACGCACTCTGCGTATACTTGATTTGAATGATGAGATAAATAAGTGTAGCAATCTGTCCATCTTGTCTCTAGGCCAACTAATCTTATCTCAATGTTGTAAAGTTATCTTAAAATTATAAGCATATCTTATTAGATTTGAACTTTAAAATTTTTAACGAAGTTTTGTTTAAACTCAAACTGTCTTCGAAAACTCTTCTAGCAATATCTTTGTTAATGCTTTAGCTAATTAGTCTTTAAAGCTTGTGCTTGTAAGCATTTAAATAATTGTATTCTTTAATAGCTTTATTTTCGATTCAATGTTGCAACTTACTTCTCATCCGGCGGAGGCGGCATATCGCCATTGGGCGTTCCGGGGGGCGTCTTCTCACTTTCCATCACGGCCATGGGAGGCAGGGGACTCACCGAATTGCTATCCATGTGAAAGCAATCAATTTTGATAGTTGTGCTTGTGGTGCAGCCTGCCAAAAAGGATGCAACGTTAGTCTGGGTTTCCATTCTGTGAGTTGCCCGAGTGCAACAACAACAACAATAACAACAACAGCAAGAGCAACGATGACAAGCGCAAACAGAGCAACAAGCCGCATTATAAATGCAGCATTCACATTTGTAAAGTTGCTGCTGCTGCTGCTGTTACTTCGATGCCATTTCCACAGCCATTTCCATGAGCAGAGCATTTTCCCCGCCCGCGCTCTTTTTCATTTGTAGCCTCATAAAAATGTTTTCCATAATATTTTGAGCAGCAGGAGGAGCAGCTACTGAAGCAGCGAACTGTTGCTGACAGACGCGGATGTGGTAGAGATTGCAAAGGCGGAGGAGGAGGTGGAGGAGGAGTAGGAGGAGGCGTAAGTGGAGGCGGAGTCGGAGGCGATGGGATTCCCATCTGGAGTTGGGCGTAAAACCTCAGCCTCCGACTGTGCAGCTCTGATCTCTCCGGTGATGAATAGCGGCGCCGTTAAATGCCACTTTTCATTACGTGGCTGCCCATCTACATAAATAAGTACGACATGTACACATGTACATACATATACATACCATACATATTTACATACATCAAAATGTGGTGTCTGTCTGCCACATTGTTATGAGCAGCTCGAAATGCGCTCCGCAGATTTCTGATCCAATTCATGCGCTTTTATTTTCGGGCAAGCACAACAATATTTGTTTTTATGCTTAAAATGGAAATTGAGTTTTATTTTCGGAAATTGTGGGGCGACATACGTATTATACATATGTACATATGTATGTGTGAGCGAGTGTTCGCAGTCGTAATATCTGAAAAGCTGAAGGTAGAAATGCAGCATCAACACTTTTGCCAGGGTGCATTGCACTTGAGAGCCGCGTTCGCTGTGACCAAAACAAAGGGTATGACGACTATTTGAGAGAGTTTGTAACACACTAACAAGCGAGCAACTATTGGGTGGGTTAACTTTAAAATACCCGTTAAGTTTTAAAAGAGTATCTACAGAGAAGTAAAGTATCTTTCAAAATCAAGATTTTCGGCTTGTTTTAGGCACGTATTTTGAAGTCTGCTTTCAATGTTAAATTATTAACTTAATTCAGTTTTAGGATTAAATTTCAAAATATACCTAAACTACTAAATTGAAAGAATTCCGGTATTAATGAAATCCAAGTATTTTCTATCCATATATTGACTTCGTTTCGAGTTTAACTTCGCTTATTTATTCCGGATATTGTTTCTGTTTACTGAGTGAAGCTGACGCTGGCTCACAACATTTATTTACAAAATTATGTTTTTAATGAAATTTAATAAAAGTAAACTGATAATTGAGTACCCAGCTAAGCCTTCGATGTTATTTAATGAATTTAACGAAATACTTTCAATTCAATGATTAATTTTCAATTATGTTATCGACGAATTTAGTGAGAGGCTGGGCCATGAATTACTTTTAAGTTAAAAGTAAACTGCGTAGATTATATAAGAGTAATTTAATGTCTCTCTTTATCTCTATCGCGCGCTCTCTCTCTCTCTCTCGTTATCTCTATCTCAATATCTTTTTCAAACACTGAAATGAGAAGCTTATAAGTTGTGTTTGGACAGAAGTACATTACGTATGGTGATCATAAAGAATAAACTCTTCTGGCTTTGGCTCATTTTTTGTAACTTTTCTTTTGTTTACTAGGAAAGAGTATACACTCGTCTTCGAAGTGGACACTTTTGTTTTTTTGTGCCTTTGTTTGTTATTGTGGCCAGTGCCAAGCGGTCGACGTGTAAAATTGACTATCATACGTCCGAGTGCGTTTTGCAGAATCAAAGAGAGCGCCAATTTCCGACATCGATGTCGTTTTGTGCTATAGATTGAATGAATGACTCCGCCTCTGTCTCCTCCATCTCCTCCATCCGCTGCTCCCCTCCACAACTGCACACACACACCAACACACACACACAGAGACAAGTGGGGAAAACCAATAATTATATGTACTCGAGTATGTTCTATTTATTGGCAGTTCATTGGCCTCAGCTAGGAGACATTTGATGGACATTTCAATGCATAGCAAAATGTCTGACGGACTGATATCGAAGCCAACTTCCTTTTCCTTTTTCGATTTTCCCTTTACGCCTGCGATTCGTTTGCATAATCGACATGTGGACACTTCTCACGCTTGACTTGGCCAATTGGCCATAGACAACTATAACTATAGTCATAACTATGGCTGGACACTCGGATTGAGTTTGTTTACATGTGTACTTTCCTAACGAATTAATTATTGGTCAATCAAATTGTCTCTGGTGTGTTATTAGACTCCATTTTGCTCGCGGCCAATTACAGGGTATATGCTAAATAAAATTAGTGAACCCATTTGCACTCAACAAAGATCGAGAGATATTTAACGGCTAATATTTCGAAATGTCAGACAATTGATAAAGTGCGTGAGAGAATGTGGATCTGTTATTAAGTATTATTATTAGGTGTTATCAGAGCAGACCCAATTTATGAATGTTTTTGTGTGTTTTGTATGTTATGTGGAGGAAACTGCACATTATGCAACGCGGCGTCGCATCGTAACGCTGTTTCCGCATCCGTATCTGGAATACAACGAACATGAACATGCAACCGAAAATATATTTCGAAATTAGGCAGCCACATATTGTTGTTGTTTGCCGGATACGCACTTAAAGCGAGTCTCTACGCTTGGCTTTGCATCTTTCAGTTGCACTTAATTTAATTATGTTGCATATTAAACATATATGAAAAGTTTATAAGTCGGCACTTTGCAACAGCCTGAGGTTGTCTGTAGTCTCTTTTTTGCATATTGAAGTATATTCTGATTGCACACAAAAGTTCATAAGCCGATTTACGGTTGTTGTAGCCGGGCTCTGGACTTAAACCTCAACACTCCAGGGTACTTTGGCACAGCTTTTGAAGTTTAAAACACATACACACATACACAGGTAAACACACACACACACACACACACACACTGACAATGGGTGTTAGCCGGAAACGTATAAAGGTCCAGGCAATTGCAGTCCTTGATGCTGCAGTTCCTGATGCTGCTCGCGTTGTTGTTGCTGTTGCTGTTGTCACTCTCCTGCCAAACAATACAAATAAGCATTCGCAAAACTATAACCTACCCCAAGTTTTTACACAATGCGCAATGCAAACTTTGCCAATTTACTGGGCTAACTGATGCCAAAAGGGATTCAAGCTAATTAATTCATTAAATGCCCACAAAATTGTCTGCTGTTTTCAGTGCGATTAACTCTGCGAGTTATTATTTAATTTATCATTTAATTCTAAAGCAGCTTTCGCACGATGCCACGGGCAAAAAATGAAAGAGAATCGCAGCTCCAACCGTCCCGCTCGTCACGAATGCTGCGAACGAACTGATTTTGCTGCCGGTCCGGCAAACGAACGAAGCGAGCTGCGAACCGGGAATCAGCATTCGGCTTTCGTTAGTCGTGCTTCTGGAATCGGGAACCAACGCGCTTCGTGTGCTGCTGCAGCGTCGCTTCGGCACGACGTCGCGATGCTTTTACAGTGGAGTAAGAGCTTTAAATATTTCATTAAAGCATAAAATGGGGAATAAAATAAAATAAGTTGCTGTTGCCGTTTAAATTTGCAATAAATTGTATTTGCATTTATTCATAAATATATATTGTACGTCAAATATGGTATATAGTACACAAAGAAATTGACAATTCTGTAATACATGTAAGTAAATTCACAAGTCACAAATATAAACAGTAATATGTATAGTTCGGGATCCATTTGGTGATTTCAATACTAAAACCCTGCGCACCCATTTAACAATGGGCATAACATTCATGTTTTTAAATACATTTTTATTGTCATTGCTTTTGATATCTCTGCACCATTAAAGTGGATATCTATCTAAGCCCTACACACATGAATTGTAGTAGTACAAATGCCGCTATTCAGCTTGATCGAAGAAGCGTAAATAATAAATATGTACACATCAACTAATTTTCTTATGAACGTGTATAATAGTATATATGATATAGTGGTATGGTATGTTGGGCTTACAATGAATAGAATTACAAGTTCCACAACTTGATGGCTAACTAAAAATGTTAACTAGATTATGAAGCAATAATTTAGTCGAGATTCTACAGGTATGTATGTATATCATCTGTCAATACAGCTCTATGTCTCTATCTTTCAATCTCTCTCGCGCTCTCTCTTCTTTCACTTGCTTGCTATCTGCTTAGAGACCTGGCTTGGTTTTGTCCACGCTGGCAACACTCGCTGTGCTGTCCGACTCCGAGGACACTGGACTGGGGCTCCTGAAGC
The DNA here is from genome assembly GCA_035046325.1 of Drosophila niveifrons. Lineage (NCBI taxonomy): Eukaryota > Metazoa > Arthropoda > Insecta > Diptera > Drosophilidae > Drosophila > Drosophila niveifrons. The sequence goes on from JAWNOC010000052.1 coordinate 29,376,243, forward strand.
CAGCCTCTGAAGGTATGGGACTGGTGTTGCCACTGGTTGCAGGCTCGGTTGAAATCTCCTGGAATAGACATAGATGGAAAATTCTTGATTTAGTTTTATGCACATCTAGGATTTTGCTTAGTTGAACTGACCTCATCGGCTGCCGTTTTGGTGGTCACCGCTTGGGGGAAACATTCTTCTGGCGCATCCTGGACCTTCTCAGCCCAGCTCTTAAGGTACTCAACAACATCCGAGTGATTAAAGTTCTCGGCCTCATCGACGGGCAGATTACCCCAACGATCCTTGGGATTGTGTGGCACATGGCACTGCTCCAATAGGAACTTCACACACTCCAAGTGACCCTCGGAGGCAGCCAAGTGCAAAGCAGTGCGTCCATCATAGTCTGCAAGTGTGATGTCCATGCCCGAGAGGCGATGGCGACGCAATGCGGTGACATCTCCACTCGCTGCCGAGAAGAGCAGATTGACAATGGAGAGACCCTTGGTCTCGTAGCGATGCTTGCGCGGATCCTTCTTGTTGGACAGATGCTTCAGGTTATCGTAGCGATGGAAATTAAACATGTTGACCAGTTCCTCGCAGAACTGCAGACCGCGCACAGTGTTGCCCAGATCATCCAGCGGTGGCGACCAGGCAAAGATGCCCATTACATTGGGAATGACCAGCATCATGCCACCGCTCACACCAGACTTGGCTGGCAAGCCCACCTTGAAGGCAAACTGACCCGAGTAGTCGTAAGTGCCGCACGAATGCATAATCGAGAGCACATCCCGGATGACCTCAGGGCGAAAGACCTTCTCCTCGGTGGTGGGACAAATGCCGCCATTGGCCAGACTGGCAGCTATCACAGACATGGCTTCGCAATTGGTTTCCATGGAGCAGCACTGGAAATAGTAGTCCATCACTTCCTTCAGGTTGGTGCGCTTGGGGAAGCACTTGTTCTCCCGCATATAAAAGCCCAACGCATAGTTGCGATCTGCAGCCTCACGTTCCGAAAGGAACACGGCATTATTGAAGCCAATGTATTCGCCACCAGACAAGCGCTTGAACCATGACATGGTATAATCAAAGATCTCAGCAGAGGTCATGTCCGGCTTAACCAGTGCGTTCATCAAAGAGCAAGTAAGTATGGCACCCGCATTGATCATCGGGTTGTGGGGTTTCTCTGCACAAAAGAGGGGAGAAATTAGGATCAAAACAAAAGATACATCGGGTGGTTTACTTACTATTCTGATCGAGCACCAGCTCGTTGAAGTTGCGACCACTCGGCTCCTGGCCGACAAAGGAATGCACCACCTTGGGTCCGAGCTTCTCTAGGGCAATAGCATAGGTCAGGGGTTTGCTGCAACTCTGCAGTGTGAAGGGCTCGTCGACATCGCCAATGGAGAAGCGTTGCCCATCCACAGTGCAAATGCTGACGCCCCAAAAGTTGGGACTGTAGCGTGCCAGCTGGGGAATGTAATCGGCCAATTTGCCGAGCGTATTGGACTTGCAGTTGCAATAGATCTCCTCAATGTCTTTGGTGAAACTGGCAAAGTCTGGGATCACAAACTGCTGACGGAATGCTTTGGCAATGAGCACAATATTTGGCGAAACGACACTAAAGATGAAGAATAGAAATTAGAATCAAGTTAAAAGAAAATTCGATTTTGACTTACGCTTTAAAGGTCTCGCGATTTAGATGCTGAGTCTCTGCCGAGGATCCCGTCTCGTAGTTGTTCAGCTTGTGCACCTTCTTCAGGTTGTCCATTAATTCGCGCACCCGGGGATCGGTGCGACGAATTCCTGTGGTCTTCAGTCCGGCCAGAAATTTGCCCATCGATATGAGTCCAGTCTCCTCGCTGGCGAACATATCAAACAACACATCCTCGGCATTGCGTTGCTCCTGCTCGCGATGACTGCAAGAAACAACGCCCAGAATATATTAACAAAAATATTTGGCACATATTCAACCGCTAATTGACTACAAGAGGGGGGATTTCTTTTGCGGTTAAAAAGCGATTTTTTTAGCATGCGCATGTCGATTAAAAAAAGCAATTCGAAATACCAAAAAAAAAAAAATATTGAACTTCACAAAAAAAAAGATAATATTCCAAACACTACACAGAGTACAAGAGACTACGTGCTCAACTGGTGGAATTGCGATGTAAACGAGTTAGATGGAGGTGGTAATTGGAGATCAGACGTCTAGTCGTATAATCTACTCGCTTTACGATGCACAAGGTCTCTGTTGCATGAAACTTATTTCAGATGTCGGGATGCGAATTCGAGACTAAATATAGACAGACACGTTTTTCTAGACTTGAGTTGAGTGATGAGTGGAATCTGTGTTGCTGTGGAGGGTGACTGTGTGTCAAATTGATCAAATCTCAGAGCGTCTTTCACATTCATTAACTATTCAATTAAAAAGTATTTTTTGCCACATTTCAATTCATTTCAATTGGTGAGGGAGGAGTTTAACGAGTGTTTTGTTTCTGCTGAATGTTGTATTTAAGCAGGGTACAATGTACAGTTGTTGCTAGGCTCTACATTTGATATCAATAATAAATTAGAATCAGAATAAAGCATAAAACACCGTAACAAATCAATTTACTCACGGCCTCATCGAATAGTTGCGTCGCTGTTCCCTAAGGGAATAAAATATTATAGATATTTATGTATAGATAGATAATTATTGTTGATTAAACGACAAATTACGCATTTCCATTTCCATATGTCGTGTGTAATAAACATAAAATTGGAAAACAAAATTCAACGCAATTTCAGTATCATAATAATCAAGTGAATCTCTGTGAGTGTGTGTGTGTGTGTGTGTACTTGGGAAGGAGGTGTGTCTAACTGTCTGTCTGACCGAGTGCTATTTATAGAATGCCAACATCATGAATATATTAATGACATAGATCAGAGTACCTGATAATCGCGGAAATAGTGCGAACAATTGTGCCACGACGATTTTGCAGGGAGATTCCCTCAATGATCTCCTCGATCATGGCAGCTGTCTCTGTTGTCTCTTGCTCTTTGTCGCGCCTATACGTCTCCTCACGCTGCTTGGCCTCCTCATCTTCGCTCTGGCGTTTCAATGCCTCGATTTCTTCGGATAACACCATGGCGTATGCGTGATATTCTAACTTGACTGAACTGACTGATTGATTTTTTGGGGTCTGACTCTATTGCTCAACTGTTGCAAGCTTAATGAAAAACAACGCTCAACCGACCGGCATTTTATACATTATCCAAATGTGTGATATTTTATGGTTGTTGTTATTGCCAGACACAGCCAGATTGACAGGGAGAGAGAGAGAGAGGAAGAGAGGGAGAAAAGGGAGTCGCTTCGCGTCTATAGACAGAATGGGGACTGGGATTGGCAGGCAGTGCGAAAAGGCGCTAATTTCTAAATCATGTTATTGCCAATAAAATAAATTAATTAACTCCCCTTTCGAGCGTGCAAACAACTCGGAGAAGAGCGTATTTGTATTTGTCAGTATTATAATGTGGATCAAACATATTCCATTATAATATGATGGCATCTAGTATTACCATTGTCTGCCTTGGTCATAGGTGCGAATTTATAGGTCGACTAATAGCTCTGCTCACTGAGACTGAGACTGAGGCTGAGGCACTTTTATTGCTCGTAATGCTCGCTCGCATTTTGTTTTCCCCCATCTCAGCGATAAGAGTTCACGTCACGCGGCCCAGCCTAAGAAGCTTCACAGACAATGACTATATAGTATACACACACACATATACATATATATGGGGTATATTGTACTATGCACTGCGTGTGCTATCAGCTTGTGGGCTCGTCTAATGAGTCACTTCAAAATTTCCTTTCGCATTACCTGATATACTTGGTTATCACTTTGATGAACGTCGCCTTTTGACTCTTGGTACAAATGCCCGCCACCATTTCGGCAATGATGCCCGCATCGATTAGATCGCAATCATCCTGCACTCGATCGGATTTGTTACCAGCAGCCACAGGTTGCTGTTGACGCTCCTCTGCCTCCTCTTCCTCGACTTTGGCTGCATTCTGCTTGACCAGTTCGATTAATTCCTCGCCCGTCATCGACTTCAGATCATCGAGTATCTTTTGTCGTATGCTATCCTTAAACTCGGCAGCTTCCTCAGGCGTGTAGCCATCGAGTGGCAGTGGCGCCTTCTCCGTGGCATACTGCAACAATCTTAGGCTGCGTTCAGTCATCGCACTTTTTTTTTTACTTTAGTCCAATATTTTGTCAAATTTTCGCACACACACACTAGGTTTTGGGTCCGTCGTTGTCGATGCCGATGCCGAAATGAGCGGCACATCGATGGGGCAACAGTTTTATAGTTTGGCAGAGCATGTTCATACTACAGTACCATGAGCATTTGTGCCAATCGAATCGAGTCGAGTTTCGATTTTTATCTTCATTTAATAAACGTATGTTAATTTATTTTTTTTATGCGATTGCCGCGATTGCCTTCAATTAGCGCGTATTCGCATGTCGACGATCCCCACATAAAGAATACATATTTGAGTAGGAATGGGACGAGTCGAACAGCACCACAATAAAGAACAGGGTATCCACTCAAGTCTGACGTCCTTGCTTAGGACAGACAGACGACAAATCAAGACAAAACAAAAACACATTCAATGTTTTTCCCACAATTCTGGCATGCATCCCAAAAATGAAAACATATTGCAAATATGCAAGGTAAATATTTTTGAATCTGAATATGAATTTTGAATAACAACAAGAGCAAAAGTGCATTAAGAGCGTGTACTTTTTTTTTGCTTTGTTAATTCGCTAATTGCGCAAGTCAACTTGAGGATTTAGAGTACATCATAACAAATCGGTTGTTAGGTTAGCGGCATTCTATAAATAGCATTGTCAACTTGCAAAAAGTTCTATAAATGGATCAATTTGTTTGAGTTACAGTTGGTGACCAGCACCACTTGAACTATTAATGATGTGTTGTTATCCCGTAATTATTGATACTATTCATTTGAGCCACGTGTCGCGTTCGTGTTGTCTTGGAAGTCTTGGAAGAGGTGCAAGTGCCAAATGGCAACTCAAATATTTTGCAAAGTATTTGAATTGAATCAGAGTGCGCTGGCTGCATTCGTGTTAGTGTGCAAATGTTATTCAATTGTGCAATTTGTAGTTATAAGATACATTCGGGCATAAGATACTTACAGTTTGGCATGTTCCTCGCGTTGTTTCGGTCCAGAGCTGGGATCATAAAAGGATAATTTCCGATTGGCAAACACCAAGTCCAATAGTGGGGGAGTTCGCAATTTCTTCTGGAATGTGAAATGGTTGAAAAGTGTGAGAATTTTGAAATAGTTATTAAAGCACGTTTCGATAATAAATTGCAATAAATGAGTAATTAACTGCGCTGCACCACGTACTATCATTTTGAAACGTACTGCGCTTCGATGTGGCCACCGACAGCATTGAATCAAAAGTGAATTATGGCTATGTCAATAGTTACCATCTTATATAGCTTTAATTCGCATATTGTTTAATGGAAACGCCTAAAATGCTGCAGCTTTAACTTTACCTTGCAAAGATTTAACACAAAGACTCCTATGAATTTTCTACTCATAACTAATGCCGATGATAATCCCTATTAGAAGGGAAACCAAAGACAAAAATTTAAAGAAAAACAAAATAATTTTTACCTAAATAAAAGGCTTTGAAAATAAACTCTTCGCTTGCTAGATGTTGTCAGTTCAAACTGGATAAATAATATCGATTGCAGTTAATAGAAATTTCTTATCTCTTAACCAAATGAAAATGATTACTTCAGAGACAATGGAGTCAATCTCGTGACCATATCGAATTACTTATTAATCTAATTTAGTTCATGAACCAATCATTGGGTTAAATAGATTGCGAAGGGGTAATTGAACACCTGGGTATTGGATTACCAGCAAGTGCCGCATGACATCAGCCATGGAAGGCGGGGCAGATGCTCCTCCCCTCAGATGGGGCTGAATGGGGAACAACGGGTGGGCTGCTTGCTAATTGATTGGCTCAACAATTGGCACAGAGATTGCGAATCAAACGGAAATCGGAATGCTTAGACGGTTAGTCTAAAAATCCCAACACGTGTTATTTGCATTCGATATCCAGACGGAGGCGCTCTTTGGTAAACAGAGTCATGTGAATGCGAGAGATAGCAACTGTTTGCAACTACACTTGAAAAATAAAAGAAAAAAATATTCAATTTTAATTGTATTTTCTTCTTTTTGTTGCTTAAGATGTCGCGGATTGACAGCTTTCACAAATTAAGCGAAATGAAAAGAGAAAAAGTATTTGCAAGATTTGACGCACGAAATGCAAATACACAATTGATTTTTAAATATAACCGAAAACAACAAAATAATCCCACACATTTACATTTTTTATTTTATATTTTGTTTTGCTCATAAGCTGCATCTGTTAATTTCATGCTTGGCGCTCTCTCAACAATTCAACAACAACTCAACAACGGCGCCCATGTGATCTTCATCTCTCTCTCTCTCATGCGACTGCGTGCGTGTGTGCGTGTGTGTTTGTATGTGTGAGGGGCTTGTTTTGGCACCCGAAAAATTCAACACACACACACATCACATAGATACTCGAACTCTCGTCTCTGTCTAGCGTGTGTACGTTTGTGCGTACCTAAGAATATTATTTTCTTCCATAGCAACGAAACGGAATGTTGCCAAAACGTTTTAACACCAGGTGCTAAAGCTAGCGATGGAATACGATATTGGGGGATTTTTAAACAATTTGTTAAAGACATTTCAGCTGGAAAAAACTAGTTGCGAAATTTAAATTAAATTAAAGATTATTTAAAAGCTTATGCTAAGCCAAAATATATAACAATAACATATTATAAAAACTAATTTCAATTAAATTGCAGATTTTATTTAACCAGATTTATTTATATTCAATTAAATAAAAAGTTCTTTATATTTCACAATCTCAAAAACAATTGCACAGGTGCACTGATAAATAAATTGATTGCAAAATATATTAGAGCTAATAAAGTATATTAATAAATATAGCAAATCAAGCTTATGTTTGTATTATTGCCTCACTATGCCAACAAAGCACATTCTTTTTTTTTAAATTGAAACCTCTTTTTCTGACTTAATTCAATATTTTAGAATATATATAAAATCTATATCATTAATCTTCTTTCGATAGTGCCATCTCTATTAATAATTCGCTAATTTATTTAATCGAGAGCAACGCCAAAATCGTCTGTATGTCAGTGCCATTTGAATGTACTTAACATATGAATGTATTCATTTCGGCTGCCTACATTCACGTTCGCTCGGATTTCTTTTCTGTGACATTTTTCCCGTGACTTTGGCATGTTTAGAACCAATGTGTTAATATATGTATGATTCAGCGATATGTACTCGGGCATTCGTATTTGTACGTTTTAGGGGCAGGCGAGTAGCGAACAAATAGCTCGCTATTCGATTCCATTCACAAATCAAATTCAATGTCTCGGTCAATATTCTTATCTGCAGAAATCTAGCCGTTATTTATGGAGGATATGTAATTGGTGCCGTAGACATAAACACATAAAGGAAATGATTTTGTTTTGCGCGGATTAATGGAATCGTTCGACCGACTATATTAGTACTTTAGCACCTTTGGTCTAGACTACTAATTCATAAAATTAATTAGACGTCATGATTTATACTATTTGCCAATCCAATTTCCAGTAGTCATACTTTGACTAAACAGATGCCCAGCCAGATAAGATAACGAAGCGGTTAACGTATGATATAAATTTATTTTTGGGCACGTAACTTTTTTCGGTGGATTTAATTACACAGTTATCTAATGGAGCGAAAACGAAAAAACCACAAGCTAACTGTCACGCTGCAGAATAAGTATCTTCATCAGATAAGGAGGGCCAGTATAATATTTGCGTGTCTGGCGAAATACACATACATAAGATACTTTTCTAATGTAAACTGTTCTAGACATTTACACTGGCTGGGAAGCAAGTAAACATAAACATTCATATCTCCCTTAACTGTTGAAATACTTTTCGCAAAACTACGAATTGTGAGCTATATTTAGAAATCTAGGAATTGTTGTTGGTGGTGTGAAGCGATATGCGTGCGATTGAACCGAAAACACATGTGGAAATGGGAATCCAACAACAAAATAGGGAAACGTTTGCGAATTATACCAAAAATGTGTGGCGCAAGCTAAATTCTCATGTAAAAATCGATAATAATATGATGCGAAATTTTCGGTGTGTGGTCAAACAAATCCCAAAGAAGCCGCCCCAAAAGTGAAGTCAGCTGTGCTTGACTAGGGGGTTGTTAGGGAAGTTTATCAACTCACCTCAGATGCTATTTTCTTTTGAACCTGTTTGCCCGTATGCCCGAATCTGGCGCGTTTCAAGAGGTCCTCCTGGCTATAGACATCGAGATTGATTTGATCGGTTTTGGGATCCGCGTCGGCGATTTCCAGAGAGGTTGCCGTTGCCTTGTTGCGTCGCACCAGCACTAGGCCATTGACTAGCGTGAGGCGTGGAGTTTTGACCTGACTCTTCAGCAATCGCAGATTAAGATTCGCAAGCGTTGGAACACCTTTAAACATTATCACAGACACGCTTCACTAATGACTTTTGGGGCCCGACGATGATGTTGTGTATTTAACTCTCAACTCTGCTTTCTTCTCAAACTTCTTCAAACTGTTCACCTTTGGTGTAGCTCTCGTTATGTTTTATTTTTTTCTTCTTTATATATTATTTATTTGTGCGTGGTCGCTTTTCTGCACATGCGTTCTCTTTGACTACTCACAAGGTACTGACCGACCGACCGACTGTTTGTGCTAAAGTCATAATCAGCTCAGCACGCCGGTTGCGGCAAACAGCGACGACGAAGACGACGACGTCGACGCTGACGACAACATTGCCATTGCCAACAGCAACAGCAACAACAGTTTGAGACTTCTTTCAATTTTGCGTGGCAATGTTTAAGTTGTGAGTAAGCAACCTGCCCGGCAACGGCAACGGCAGCGGAAGCACATGGGAGAGGGAGAGAAAAGCTGAGAGTGAGCGAGAGAAATCAGCAGCATTATTGAGATTAGTGTTGACATGCTACCTCGTGGGAGGGCTTTTCCAGCTTGCTCTCAGCTGACTCGCCTTAACTGCTCTCTCTCTCTCTCTCTGTCACTCTTTGTAGGGGCTCGTCCAATGTGACGACGTCACATATCGCACACTTATGTAAACTTTCAACTTTATTTCAATCATTTCTCGCATTTTTCTCAATGCCTTATACTAAACAAATAATTCATTCACATGCCGCTCGAACTCTCACGTGCCGGCTCGCTCTGCGGTATCACGCCAAACAGCGCCGACATCAGCTGCAGATAATCCTCCTCGACGAGCTGCACTTGCGACAACTCGCTGTAGCTACTCGACGTTGTGGGGGCAAAGTACTGCACCTCAATGGCCAGCGCTGCTTCATCCTGTGGATTGTGTTGATGCTGACCAAAATGCGGCCGCTTTCTGCTCTCCAAGTGGCCTTTAGGAGTATCGCCCAGCTCCATGGCAGCCTGCGGTGTGGAGGCTTCGATGTTGTGACCAGCAGCTGAGCTGTAAGGCGCCGCAATGGGACTCAGCACTTGTGAAAGCTCGAAATTATTTTCACTCGACTGTGGTGCATGCTGTTGTTGCTGCAGATGAAGACGTCGCACTACATTTACCCGCAACTCGTTGGCGGTGCTACTGCTACGTCTCACTACTTCGGTTGCGTTGCGTTGACTTGGCGCCGGAATCGCTGCATCCGATTGCTTGAGCTTCAGCAGTCCATGCTTGCGTCGCACCCACTGACAGCGTGAGTCCCGATAGTCAACAATCACCCGACGTCGCACAAACTCATGGAAGCACAGCAGCTCGCTGCTGATGTCACGTCGCACAATCTGCTTCCAGCGTGGCTCCAGCTCCGGCGAGCGAATCACATAAATGCTCTGCGATGCCACCAGCATGAGCAGATGCTCCAGCGCAACCAGACACAGTTGACCATCCAGATTGGCAAGTAATTCGTTCGAGGGACAAGCGGCAGATGCAATCGAATTGACGGACAGAGATTTTGTGAAGCTTCGTTGGCCCCGACTCGTCTCGCCTGTCAAGCTGTTGTTCCTGGACACATTGGTTGTCACATCGCCATCCTCCACAATTGGCAGCACATTGAGTGGCACTTCGTTGAATCCATGGTTTTGCTGTAGAAAATGTGCGAACAAGTGCATCATTTAAAAGATGAATTTAATTGTTATTACAGTTGCTTAAATTAAATCGGAATTCGTATAACGAGTTTTTTTTTGCGTAAGTAAACAACAATATTATTAAGTTGTTTTCTGGGATTTCTTTGACAACTTGTTTAGTCATCAATTAGCACATTTTTGTTTTCTATTTATCAGTGATTATCACTTAATTATCAGTAAGTCTTCTACATAACTTCAACTCTTACCATGTTCAGTGCCTTCACATAGATGCTGACCATATTCAATACCATGCCAAAAGTAAGCGTTACGCTGCTCTCACTCAACTTGGGAGCGCCAAACTTAACATCGAGCAGCGGTCGCCACTTGTGTGGTTCATAGATGCTGGAGCACAAGAGATACAACAGATCGGGACTGAATTTAAGCAACGCCTTCACGCAGTAGATGATGATATCCGTAAGACTGTGAGTACATTAAGTTAATACAAATTTGGGACTACAATGTTTAACTACGTACTCATTGCAGGCATTGATGATGTCATCATCGATGGCTATGGACTCCGTGTTGCGTAATATTTCGAGCTGGGACCTTCTGCCAGCCAGCAGACATTTTAAATTGCGTTGCTGATGAAACATGGAAGTTGCATGACACATCAGACCCTGAACAGCACTCTGCAAAAAACATGATTATTAATTTAAGAAACAGAAAGTAATTTAACAACGTATTCGATTTACCATAATATTGAAGAGCGAGGCGGAATGTTCCTGCGCCCATTCCTTATGGTGTTCCGTGAGGCTGGCTACCAATGAAATGGATGCCTTGATGAGCTGCATGGCCGCCGGCTCCAGTGATTGCTTGCCCAGCAGCAGCGAATCGACGAGATACACCTCATGGATGCCAACGAACTGCAGCGCATCCTGCAGAAAGCATTTCTTGTGCTTGTCAAAGATGATGTCAACCAGCTCAATGCCACGCGCATAGATGGGCCACCACTCCTCCATGGTCCACATATCGTTGGTGGCCTTATTGAACTCGTATCTGGACTGCAGCAGCTCACGTGGTGGCAGCATCTTAAGCCACAGATGCTCGCCAACGTCACAGTGCAGAAACTCCACTGAGCAATTGCTCTTGGCAAACACAATCAGCACATCCAGCAGCTGAACAGTGAGCACCCGCTTGCGATGCAGTGGCAATGTGTAGGAGACACAGCGCAGCAGACGTTGGAACAGACGCACAGAAACAAAAGGCAAATCCCAATTGCCAGGTCCATCGTTATTGAATATGGTGGCAACTGCTTTTAGTAGATTGAGGCACAAGATCAGCGAATTCGTGGATGCTTTGCCGTTGGTTTCCTCGGGCGTCGGCTGAGTTTGTGCCAGTTGATCCAGATTGACGGACTTCTCCATATTCTGCAGCTCTGTGCAAATGATGCTGACCACCGAGTTGAGGAAACGCAGCGCAATCGATGAGTCTCTAACCAACAAGTTAGTGTAGAGATGCGCGCACTTGGTGATGATAGCGAGACACGCTTCCTTGGCACGCACATGCAAATCTTCATAGCAGGAGCAGATGCGACTCATTAGCTGCAGCAGCTGTTCCATGAGTTCATGCTCCTCATCGCTGTTGCTAGTGTAGGCATGCTTAAAACGCAGTATCAGAAAAATGTAAAGTTCGGCTAACATAATGAATGGACGCATGTCTTCCAAGTAGTGTGCACGATCCACCAGCACAGTGAGACACTTCTGAGCCAGCTGCTTAAACTGTGCGTCGGGTATGGTAATTAAATTAGGTTGCTTCTTCAGCAGTATAACAATCAAGTCCTTAAACGACTGCAGGCAACAAATCCAGTCAGGCAGCTCTTCGTTTGCAGAGAGCACAGCTGGCACTTTGGGCATATCAAAGATATAGTTGAGCCACTGCTGGAAGCAGTCGCGATCGAAGAATTTCTTCAGCACATCGCGCAGCTCATCGTTCTGCTTGTTGCCCATGCTGTAGGCCTCAATCGATACAATGTTCATCAACTGTGTGTAGACGCGCACTTGAGGCTGAGCTGTTGGCTTAGTGAAGAGCGGACTGCAGAGCTTTGTCCAGAAGCGGGGCTTCTTTAGCATCTCATCCACCAGCATTTGCAGATTGTGTTTCCACAGCGAGTGAAATATGTTCATTATCTTGCTGGGCAACGTCTGCTGAATGGTCAAGGGTTCGGCCTCAAGCGCATCGAGAAACTCCTTCATGTAGGTGACGATGCTGTCACCAATGCTGGGTGTACATTCCTTGCCAAAGAAAGAGCGCTTGTCGTTGCCGTAGTTCACCTTGAAGAAGGCCTCCGTTACACCTGGCTGTTTGGCAATGCAAGCGTCCACCAGCTCTAGTATGGCTATCTTAACCGAATCACTTTCCAGCTCGTCGGGCAGCTTCTGCATGAACGTTAAACGTATTTGGTCTGCCTCCATGTCCAGACAGGCCAGCAAAGACATGTTAAACTCCAGCGCAATCCTCTTCAGCAGTCGACATGATGCAATGGGCAGCCAGCGATCAAAGATATTGCTCATATAACTGCACACAGTCGGTATAATGCGCAACGTATCGCGTTGCTTGGGCTGCGTGTAAATTAGCGCCTCCAGAGGTGACAATGCATCAGAGCTGTAGACATGACTCTTCAAGCAGAGCACCTGCATGAGTATGCGCATGGAGAGACGGACCAGCATCATCAGACCATGCGGTTGCTGTTGCATCCAGTTCGTCTCCAGCTCCATGGTGTACTGCAAAAAGGCGTTGCCCACGCCCACAAATCTGCAAAGACAATAACAGTTAATAGAACTCTTGTAAGAGCAGATTTATCAGTTGACAAACCGTAGCAAAATTAAACCATTGTCCAGATTGAGCAGCGAATAAACACAGACATTGAGCAGCAGCTTACTCTCCTTGCAATTCTTTTCCGGATTGCTGGCAAGAATGTCAAAGAGATCGCAAATAAAGCTGAGCACCTCGAAATAGATTTTATTCTTCTCTGTCTGCGACTTGAAGTGCCAAGTATGCAGATGGGGAAAGACATCGCGCAGCAGGAAAATAAGACCCGGCAATTCGACTTGCAAATAGCGCTTGCGTTTCAACTTTGTATAGGTGCGCAAAAAACTGAGGTAGGCCATGAGGAACTCGAAGCGTTCCTGCTTCTTTTCCACATTGTCAATAACTGAACCCAGGAAACGTGACTCGAAGTAAGAGGCGCTTGCATACAGCTTGTAATCCTGCAGTGATCCGTTGCTAATCGTTGGCAATATATCAAGATTGGTCACACGCCTGAAGATCTCTTCATCGACTAGCGGCAGCAGAGCGGTGCAGACATTGAGGCAACTAGACAGCAGACCATCAGGTGGACATTGTACACTCTTGAATTTACCCAACAGATCAATGCACATTTCGGTGGGATGAACCATCTCAGTGCTGATGCCGTCTATAGACTTGGTGCGCTGCACTGCCAATACCAAATACTTTAAGCCAGCCTCAACGCGAAGTATGCGCTCATTTGAGTCAAAGTCTCCATGCAATTGGGCTTTCTCGCGCAACAGGCAATTGATCTCATGATGTAGTGCATTAAAGAAATTCACATTGCATCGAAAATGCATATAAAAGCCACTAGGATGCTGCACTGCTGTGCATGAGGTGCCAGCGGGCAAAGTGTAATCAATGCGGGGAAAAGGCTGCACAACGTTCATCAACTCGTATTCTTCGGAGCCCAGTTCGTTGAGTTTGTGTTGACGCTCATCATAGAGTAACGCTAGCATGGGTAAGGATTCCAATTGAGTTTTAATCTATAAAAGAAAATCAATTAGTCAAGAGGTATTGCAATTAAAAGCTTTATCCCTTTGCTTACATAGCTTCCCTGACCAGCCTTGGTTAGAGCTTGTGCCAACTTGGCCAAATTAACAAATTCCAGTGGAAAATTCTCAAGCAACGTATTGTAAAGTGATCGTACTCCGCCATCTAAAAATATATGATATTTTAATGATGATATTCACAATTGACTTTCGTTTGCTCACCTTCACTATTGCAAAAGTCCTTGGCCAACTTTGGCCAAGACAACAGCTCACAGAGCAACTCATAAATGCCCTCGTATCTGGCGCAGCTACCGTCGCCATCGAATAGTTCGCACAAATATTCCAGTTGATTATAAATGGTCTTACGCACAATTCGAGACAGCAAACTGTCATCGGCAAACATCGAGTGAGTCACAATCGCATGCAGCTGGACAAAGCACTTGAGTTCCACGGCACGTTTACCCAATTGACGGCAACGCAACAAGCTGGAGGCATCCTCAGAGTCATTGGTGCCACGCAGACGCAGTAGCATCCAAACTAAGAGGAGCGGACCATGCTCGGGTCGATGATGCATATTTGCTATTTCGACATGCAGTTCCTGAATGATTTGCTCAATCAGCTGGGCATTTTGTTTGGGATGTTCAAAGCTTAGGCACTTCAACAGCAACACAAGCTCAGAGTACGTTAGATTTTTGATTAGGTCCTGATGGTAAACGTTGCTCTCATCGAGATAGTTCTGAATGCGGCCAAAGGAGTGCTGCTTGATGGTGGCAAACAGTCTCTTGATATGCACAAATTCGAAGGGTATGTGTTCTGCGAGCAGCAGCAGAATATGGAGCACTTCGTTAATCTCACGAACATTACGTTCCGACCAACTGGTCAATCTTTCTGGGGAGTAGAAGCATTCGCCTGCAAGAAGTTTGCGGGGAGGTAGCTCATTGATGAGACTATCCAGCTGATTGAGATACGAGTCGAGCAGGCGAGGCAATGTAATCTTATCCACCACTTCCTTGTATTCGTTGTGATATGGATGATTGGCTACTTTGTAGAAGACAAGCAAGTTCTTCACAATCTTCAGAACAATCATGCGCTCCAGTGAATAGTAGTGACGAATATCCTCTAGCAGTTTGGTCATGTTTGTTTCCGTGGAGATGAGCTGGGTTAGCAAACTAGCCGAACCGCGATACTCCTTGGTCAAGTAGTAACACAAAATCTCCCAGCATTGTGCTGACTCGAGATTTAGTAGCTCTTGCAAACGCTCTGTGAAGGGCAATAGTTTCTCCTGCTTCTTTTCCTTTAACAGCGCTTCAAGCTGTAGATTTGAGGCGCTTTTAGGCTTGAACTGTAACACGCCGGCCTGTAGTTCGGAGCTAACATTCAACAGTTCCTCCCTTACTGTGTCCTGCGGCGTCTCATAGTGAATACCAGACACCATTTGCCACAGCCGTTTCCAGTCATATCTGTAATGCGGAGACTTTTAATGAACTGCCGTTGATCACTTCGTTTTTATACTACCCACATGACACATTTTTCGATCGCAGGCATTTTTGTTTATTTAATTAATACAAAATTTTGGAGTGAAACAAACTACAACTAACAACAAATACTTTACACGCGCAATTTTAATGCATTGCGGGCTGCCAACTCGGAGAAATTTACCGGCAACGCGCAAATCATCTGGCAATGCCATTAATCAGCTGGTCGCGCCATTCGATGACGCTGCCGGATAGTCTGTGGTGTTGCCAGATAGACGGTTAAATTTTGAAATGCGCATAAAATTCAAAATCCTATTATACATTTTAAAATGCGTTATACAAATACTAGTGAAGTGAGTATAATGGTAGTGACACAAATTTATTATTGTTTTACATTTGCATTTCTTTGAAAAGATTCCCCAACGATGTCGAGCCAGATAGATATAAAAGGTACAATAACGATTTCACAAAAAAATAATTATAATTGACATTGTTATCAATTAAACGCTTTGCATTTAAAATTAAAATATGTATGCTTTTATCTTATCATGATGAAGTTAGCATAAAATGCATCTTGTAATTACAAGGGTAGCTGCCAGACCTTAAATCATCTTAATCACCTTAATTGCAATAGTGCGCAGATGCTAACCACCCCACCAAACCAGCAAAGTTGCAGCCCAACACAGCAGCAATCACAGCATCTCGTTCTAGATACTTCACTATGGGTTAGCCGCCGTGCAGTGTCACAGCTTCCCACAGATCTGAGAGACAGAGAGCAAGCAGCAAGTACCTGTGCCTTGTAAAATACTATTGTGAGAGATTTTTTTTGTTTGAGAGCGTTGGCGCACACAAATCTCTCTCAGTAGGCTGAAAGCTGCAGGCAGCGCGAGTAAAATATCCTCGTTAGTAACAGAAAACTATTGACAGCATTCAGGTCTAAGTTAGATGCAGAGCAATAATTAATTAAAGCTCAAGCAAAGCAAAACAATTTTGCAATAATGTCACAGACTATTGTGAATGGTGCAAATAATGCAAATAATAATAATAATAATAATGGCTGCATCGAGGAAAATGAACGTAAGTTTAACAATAAAAACTTTAAAATCATAGTGTTCGTACTACTAATATATGGTGAAAATGTGTGTGTATAAGTATAATGCTGTAATGCTGAAGGATGAGGATTGCTGCGGCTGAAGATGTAGCTATGATTGTGCGTCAGCAGCAGAGGCAGAGACAGAAGCAGAGGCAGCAGCGCTAGCATCCTTGCAGCTGCGGGCGGTGACTAGGCTGCGTTGGCTGGTGGTGGGTGGTAAGCCAATAACTTCACGAGAGAGCGAGCTCAGCACACCGTGAGAGCGAATGAAAGAGCGTAACTTGCGGAGAGCGCGAGAGCAAGAACAGCCTAAGAGCAGTGTAGTGTTATTGTGCATTCAAATGTCAAGGGCCAAGAGAGCTTTTAGCTCAAAACGCAAAACATAAAGTGTTTGGAATGCAACAAGTGTAACACTCACAAATTTTGCAACTGTTTACAGCCTATCAAATCAGCGACGATGACCTAGATGACCTCGACGATGACTGCTTGCTGGAGGAGACAGAGCTTCAGGGCGGCGTCAATAGCATTGGACGCGGCCCATACGAGCGTGCTTGGACAACGGAAGCGACACGCGCCCTCATCCACATACGCGGTCCCATGGAGGGCAGCTTCACCGAGGGCAGACAGAAGCGGACAGCACTGTGGCTGCACTGCACCCGACAGCTGCAACGTCTGGGCTTTCGCTATAGCGCCGCCAAGGTGCAGAAGAAGTGGCACAACATACTTATCACGTACAACAAGAATCTAAACAAGAAATACGTTTCCGGCTATGTGCACTGGGAGTTCTTTGAGGAGATGTTCAAGTACTTGCAGGGCAAGAAGGCGGACTTTGACATGCAGCTGCCGACAGCGACTGCGCAGTCACAGTCACAGCAACAGCAACAACAGCCACAACAGCAGCAGCAGCCACAGCAACAACAGCCGCAACAGCAACAGTTGCAGCAACAGCAACAACCACAGCAGCAACAGTTGCAACCACAGCCGAAGCCAGCAACGCCCCAGTTGCAACTACAAGTGCAACCAGCACCTCAAGCCACGCTGCAAGCGGTGGCCGAGGATCAACCGTATATAACACCCGTGGATCAGGTGCTGCTGCAGCCGCAGGTGCAGCTGGACACCAAGTCGAACGATGAATTCGACGAGGACAGCAACAGCTTGTCGGAGGTGCGTCAGCCCAAGCTGGAGTATGATGCGGATCAGACTGGCAGCACCACCCAAGAGCAGCACGACAGCAACAGCAACCAGATGGCCATGGCACCACATAGCAAACTCTTTGAGCAGCCATCGCAATCGGATGACAGCTGGTGGAAGGATTATTTCGATCGTAAGCTGGATGTGGAGCGCGAAAAGATGGAGTTGCAGCGTTGCCTGCAACGTGAACAGGTGCAAATCCAGAAGATGTCGCTGGTGCAACAGGAGCGCATCGAGCGCATGAAGATCGATGCCATCAACAGTCTGACCGCCACCCTGCAGAAGCTCGTCGAGGCCAAGTGCCGGCGTGCTTAATGCTCTTGCTTCAGCTCCAACTCCAGATTCAGCTTCATCTGGAGACTGATTAAGCAACTTTGCAGTATTCCATAAGTTCCATCCATATCCCATATAGTATTCGATGTGTAATCTGTGTTTTTGTGTAAATACAATTTAGGCCACTTCATGATAAATTATCAAATTCGTTTGTTTTTCTTCAACAAATTGCGTGTGTTGGATATCGCTCATACGCACGGTTGTCATATTTGACAGATTTGTAGTAAGAATTTTGAACCAAAAGCGGAACATTGAGTGTATTGTTTTATTTAGTTTTTTTTTGTCTTTTTATATAAATAACAAATTATAATTGATATTGATTTTCTTACTACAATCTGTGCAAAACTTTTGTTTTCTTTATTGTTAGAAATTGTTTATTATTTTTATTTGAAGAACTTTATAACTTGTGATATTTTTACACACTGATCCTTTTTATCTTGGAACACTTTAAATATTGCTACAAAATATTTTATTCATATGACAACCGTGATAAAAAGTACTATAAGATAATAGATAAAAGCAATTAGCATTGTAAATATTATCGCTCCCAGTCCACCTCGAGCACTGTGGCAACGGAGCTGTTCCTTGGATCAGGCTTCTGCAAGCCATAGCTGAGTCGCCAGAGATCCGTGGAGTAGACCAAACACTCGCCAGCAGACAGCCGCAAGCTGAGATTGGGACAAACGTTTCCATCACAAGGCTGTTTGGGACGAAGACGCAGCTCAAAGTGTCCGCTGAGCTGTTGCACAAAAATCAAGCCACGCACATAGATTTCCAGCAGTGGACGACGCGTGTTATGCGCCATCAGCAGCCAGCTGGAGTAGAAGGGTTCCAGATGACGTGGATAGTAGTAGGGTCGAGGTGAATAGACTCGCGATGCCTTCACACTCTTCGTTTCACAGTTGCGGAACTGCAGATGCCAAGCCATTGAGGAAGATGATGCTTGATATCCACTGATCTTCTCAAGCGCCGCATCAATATTGAAGAGATGCCTCAATAACAGATTCGTGGATACATCGCAGGGTTTGCTGTTTAGCAATTGAGGCGTCTTTTCGTTTATACGATGCAGTAAACTATCCAGATCTTGCTGCACCTGACAATCTGTGACGATGACGGGCAAACCACGCTCCAGATATTCCGTTTCCAGCATAGAGTAACTCACATTGGAAGCAATGGGAATTGTATCTGCAGAGGAAATGGTGGAAAATCAAACAAGATTATCCAATTGAGACTACTCACCAAGCGATTCGCAGAGCACACAGTTCTCCCAGAGTGTCTCGTGCCTGCCCAGCGGCTTGGGTTCGTCGATTTTACTGTCCGCTGGCTCCGCGCGTTCAATCAAACATCTGTTGTAGTATAATGGAGTCCAGTCCCAATAGGGCAGCAGCTGAATGAGCAGCAATCGACCCACAGCACTGGCTGACCAAGCACAGGTGTCGCAATAGTTCCACAATAAATAGATCACCAAGATGGGCAGAAAGAACCACAGAATCCAGCGTCGGATAGTCAAGCGACGAAAGTACCAAACTATTGGCTGGCATATATAACGCATTTCTTCATCGCTGAAGTTTTGCTTTTTGCAGTCAGCGATGAATTCATCCAGCTCTCGGTCGAGCTTCTCCATTTTCACGTCCATGTCGGAAGCCTGCCAGGAAGCAATTGAAACGAAGGACTAAACTGGTCGACTGCCTTGGCTGCTTGGCACATGCGCTCGATAAGCAATTTCCCACTGAAAATCTAATTTTCTATTTCATTGCGCGGCCAGACGTGCGACATTCCGATAAGAACCACAAAAGGGCAAACGAAAGGAAAACCCAACACTGAATACTAAAATCTTAAATTGAAAATAAGTTACAGAAATGACTGTTCGACTAGAAATTACTTCAGCTAATACCCTGGATTTTTTATGGTTAAGTTAAATAACGTAATCAAGAATTTAGATTTTATAATTATTTATTTCTACATTAGGAAATTGTAATAGCAAAACATTTGCTATTAAATCTAAACTCATTTAACATTTCTTGTAGATAATGCGCTAGGATATATAATATAACAAAAATTCATGTTACTCATTATTTACTTATGCAATCAATTAATATTGGTACAGAAGCTTTTTTGGTTACGATATTTCGCTTTTCACATTGCGAAAGGCTTGCAGTTGATAACGAACTCTCGAGCATCATTACACTCCTGGGTATTACTCCAAAGTGCAGCTGGGCAGTTCTTTAACATGTTTCTAAACACGCAGACCGCCAGGAAAGCTTGTGTCCAGGGGCACAATGAAGCAAAATCGCCCTTCATAACCTTGAACTCAGCAATATTGATGCCACAAGTTGTGAATGCATCGATGGCTAAATTCTGCATTTCGGAATTATCCTTAAATTGTACCTGAACATAGTCCTTCAGCTTGTTAATATACATCGTCTGGTTCTCGTAGACTCCAATCCTATTAAAGACACAACCGATGAAGCACTGCAAAGAAATTAAATAAATGAACAGCTCAAAACCACTAAAGACCCTTTTTTACTGGGGGTGGTTGACGAAACTGGGTGTCATCTACGATCCGATCACCATTCGGTGCTACGTTGTATTCCACGCATTGCTGCTTAATGTCTGCGGAGATTAATTCCGGGAGTGGACAACAGGTTCGGGGATTCATAAGCTTGGGCATCTTGCTGCAGTCCACATCCGCGCTAACTGCGGACTATATTTGGTTTAATTCTATCAATTGTTTAACCTTTGAATTATTTATCCTTTAGTTACCAAAAATAGTCCAAGCAAGAGTAATAAATGCTGGCATTTCAATAACATTTTAAGTGCTGTGTTTAAAAATCTGACTAAAGTTGAGCTAAACTGAGCTCCCATTATATAGACATCCTGAAGCTAATGTAGTGCTTGTAATTATGATCAGATACTCGTACTTATACTAATATCTAATTATTATTATGTATTGCAATAATTAATTCTATTGACAATATTTTTGTTACCAGATTATTTTTTATGATTCACATGCAAGCATTTTATAGAAAAGTTAAAAAAAAAATTAATTAAAATTCGTTTACTACAAAGTTAAAATGTTTAGGAAGTAAAAATGTAAACATTTCTTACAATGTTATACCCCAATATTTTTTTTGCAGATACTTTCAAAATCTTGTTTAAATTATATCATCTGATCAATCCATAAATAATAAACAAATTTGTTATTTAAAATAGTCCAAGGTAACACATTTATTTATTTATTGAAGCAGTTAATAATTTTGTAAAATTGAAATTGAGGTATTTTGTTTAGGAAATATTTGGAAGGTTGTTTGTCGAAAACTCTTTTACTGGGAGTTGCTTGGGGAACGACGATGTGGTGGCTTGCAGTTTTCAAAGTGCTCCCGAGCATCGTTGCACTCCTGGGTGTCGGTCCAAATAGCAGCCGGACAGTCCTTGAACATCTGCTTGTAAACGCAGCCCATAAGGAAGGCAGGCTTCATGGGGCAGAAAGGAAGACCGGTTGGGGGAGGAGGTGGTGATGGACGATTTCCCAACTTGCCCTTGAACTCCTCAATTTTGGTGGCACAAGTGGTGAACGCATCGGAGGCCAAAGTCTGCAGATCGGAATCATCCTTGAAGACCACTTGAAGGTAGTCCTTCAGCTTGTCCGAATCAACTTTGTCGTCCACGTAAATTCCGGTCTCGTTAAAGACGCAAGACATGAAGCACTACAATAGGGAAACAATCAGCTGAAAGGGAAGTTCCATAGGATTGTGCTAATACGCTTACTGGAGGTGGATGGTTGTGGTGGTGTGGATGATGACGTCTGCCCTCTCCGTTCTGTTCACCAGACATGGCTGTCGGCGGTGGCATTGTTACATTGTACTCCTGGCATTTCTCCTTCAGGTCATCGGAGATAAATTCGGGGAGCGGACAACAGGTGTGGGGATTCACAAAATTGGGCCTCTTGCTGCAGTCCACATCCGCGCTAGCCACGCCCTAGTTCGTGATGCATTCTATAGTATAGTAATTAACTTGTCAACTATTTATCATTTATTTACCAAACAGAAACCGAGCACGAGCAATAGTTGTTGAGATTTCGATAGCATTTTGTGTTCTGCGTTTCAAACTCTGACTGAGGTTCGCTTTCAGTTGGGTGCCTATTTTATACTATGAGCTGAAGCTCAACGTTCTGTCGGGGGTGTAATTATGAATATATACTTAATCATTTGTATTAACTCGACGCCTCGTGGTGTTCATCGGCACAAACAAATGAAGGTTTTTTTTGTTGGTGAGCCAACTTTGAAACAATCTATTGTATAATATGTTATTATTGCCGTAGATTGCAAAAATTAATTCAATTGACATTCAGATTTTTGTTTTCAGATAATCGAAAATTTCTGGCTATAGTGCAAAAAATGTGATTTTTTTTTCTTGGAATACACGAAAATGATATCGAGACTTGTAATTTCATTTTAATCTATTTGCATTATTAAATATAATTAAGTTCATTCCCATGAACATGGCAATTTTGATACAAAAAATAAAGCAATTCATAGTGTGAATCACAGTTCATCTTTTTTGTTTTTTACTACAAATCATTATTGTTGTTGACAATGTGATTAAATTGTTTTCTATTTCATAATATCAACGTATACTATAACTGAAAGTTGTAATAAACTTTGCTTAGAAACGTGTTTCTAAATATTAATACTTTCTTTTTTGTTTTGTTTTAAGTTTCATCGTGCTAAAGATTGCTTTGAGTTCCTGTTTTAATTGGATTTTACTCATCGGTCATAGATTGGTAGTAATTAGTTAACCAAGTCATAATAGAGGCGAAGAGGGGCAAAGAGTGCATGACTAATGGATGAACATATTAAATTCGATCATTTTTCAAATTACTGCCCCCAAAATAATAAAGAGAGTTGTGTGTGTATAAATTCATTAAATTTGCGACTCGTGCATGCTCTAGTTTAATTTGATTATACTAAAAATAACAAATGAATATCAACTAAATAACAAATAACACAGGAAAAGCCAATGTTTAGCATTTGTAGATGCTTTTTTTTTTAACTTATTTGCCGATCACTTCAGCCACAGCCGATTTCACATTGGGATATTTGAATTGGAATCCCGAGGAGAGAGTTCTCTTCGGTTCAATCTTGGCTCCTTCCAACACCAAGGCAGCGCGCTCCTCACCAAAGATGGCTTTCACCACAAATTCAGGCACATTGAAGAGGCAGGGGCGATTGATGGCTGATGCAAAGGCCTACAAAATAATTTATATAGTTTAAAACCATAAGCAAGTAAGAAATCTAAAGGGAAATTATTACTTTAACATGAAGTGAAATTCATTGTACATTATAGATCCGGTGGTAAGGAGTTTTGACACACTTTAACAGTGTTAACAGTGTAACGTACCTGGGAGAATCCTTTGTTGCTAACAATCTCAGGTGCCACGCCATTGAATACGCCCGTTTTGCAATTCTCAATTAAGTACTGGATAAGAGCACACAGATCGTGGATGTGTATCCAAGGCATTATCTGTTCGCCAGTGCCCATGGGGCCGCCTAATCCTAGCTTAAACGGCAGCCAAATTCCCTTGATCAGACCTCCATCTCGCCCCACAACGGCACCAGTGCGTACTATGGCCTGAGAAAGAGGAAATAGAGTTAAGCAAAACTGTATGAAAGTATTGATGTACTCACTGATTTACTGGATTGCTCAGAGCTGTCACCAGTGCGAGCTGCTTCCTCCCATGCCAGACACAAGCGGGACATGTAGTCGTAATCCTCGCCCTTGTCGTCCTCTGTGTACACCTTAGTATCCGATGGTCGATACAAACTAACGCCGCAGAGGTTAACAAAGGATGTGACCTGAGACGATGCATTGGCGGCATTGCACAAAGTTTTTGCCGAATTGACGCGAGAGTTCCAAACGTTCTGCTTGAAGCCAGGTGTCCAACGGCGGCTCGGGTCTAGCACATTCTGACCAGTGGCATTGACTACCGAGTTGACCGTGCTTGGCAGGCCATTCTTTTCGATTTCGTGCCAGGTGATGCGTTTCACGCCGGGCATGCGAGAAACGACGGTTACTTCATAGCCTCTTTGAGTCAAATGTTTGGCCAGATGACTGCCAATGAAACCTGTGCCGCCGCCTGTCGAGGAAAACCACTAATAGCTTCAATTACATGCTAGGCTATGCACTTATTTTAAACTTACCTATTAAAGTGTGCTTAGACATTTAGCAGCAGCTACTATTTTGTTATGTTATCCAAACTCTTGTTGTTTTATAAGCTCTGCGTCTTCCTCTTGTTTACTAAAGTTCTCGTGCTGCCAACTTGTACCAAAGCAACAAGTTTCTAGTGGTACGGCAACGCTAACCAAATACAGCAGAGCTTTTCAACACTGCTGCAGAAATTCAAAAGCTGCGCGGTAAACTTCGTATTAAATAAATTAGTAGCTGGTAGGGCGAACAGTCGCTTGGACAAGTTGTGTCGTAAAATTTTAGTGACACACAGCCGAAGCAATGGACTTAAAAGGTTGATCGACCATTGCGGCTGCCAGTGTCAATGCGAAGTGGCTTTTAAATTTTGCGATAAGCCGGTGGAAATAAAGAGCCGTGCACTAAACTCTTATCTGACTGAGCGTGGAGCGCTTAAAGTGCGACAAGCCACAAGGGGCATGCCACACAGACGGCTGGCAGTAAAAGTGCCAGCTATGCAGAAAATGCTAGTCCTGCTCGCTTTCTTTGCTATAGCACACACGCATGGTTAATGGCGAAGTGGCAGAGGAAAGCAGCAGGCAGCAGGCAGACGGCAGCACTGCAAGGAGTGGTGGCAGAAGCCAAGTTCAAGTGCAACAGACATCATCCTTGCTGTTGTTGGTTTGTGCGATGTTTTGTTTTCGGACCAAGTCATTGGAAACTCATTTGCATACACATTGCCAGTATTAACCAACGCCAAGGCAAGGAGACCAAAGAGGTCGTTTGTTGTAAGGGGTTGACAGTTGTCTCGACGCGACCCAACTACTATATGTATATTTATACTTGCCAGCGGGTGTATAGCTGTGCTGGGCGTGCTCTGGGTCTGGCGTTAGCCATGTGCCGCCGCCTTTTGTGCAGTCAAATTTTATGCCTTTGAAGCGTTAGAAGAATTTGCATTAATCGCAGCAATTATTGCGCTTCATTGAGTGAAAATGAAATAAAACGCCAGCTAGCCAGCCATAATTATAGCGTCTGCGCCATTTTATCTATGCCTTGCCATCAGCTGGCGACCACGTTCACGTCCAAAAGAATAAACTGAATAATTCTGTAAATGAGCGTGCAATGTACATAAAACGAAACAATGAGAGAGAAAAGGACAGGCAACGGAAGCTGCATATTCAACGCAAGCTTAAAGCTTTAAAACTTAACCAACACTTTAAGGAGCCGACAATAAATCGATAACTATGTTGCTTTCAGCTACCACACTAACAAAATCGATTTATGCTGCAATTATCGTTTTTAAATAGTTTTAAATATGCAAATTTTGGTGTGAGCTTCTCTCTTCTGGCAAGGGTTTTGCATAAAAGTGAAAAACTTTCTAGACAAAAGAAAATATGATTTGCCGAATGCAAATACTGTCAAAGCATGAAGTATGAAACTAACACTGATAGCAGCAGCCACATCAAAATTTCTATAGAACTGAGAGCTGGCATCAACTCTAGTGAGTTTGCGAATGAAACTCAAAACTTTTCTTGCTTTTGTGTGTGCACTTCAGTAGCCAGTTTTGGGATGCGTGTTGCTGACTGCTGTTGGTCTGTTGTTGGGCTGCTGTTTGAGTTGCACTTCCGGTTGGCGATGCTGTGATGCCAATACAAGTGGAAGTACAATTTACAGACTGTCTCGCAACTTATGCAGCAGTGTAAATACCCGTTTTGATGTGTGTGTGTGTGTGTGTTTGGCCGATGACAAACTTCTTTGTTTGCCCCTTTTAAATGACAGACTGCGAGCAACAGCAGCTCGCCTCTCGTCAGTCGCCACATCGTAAAGTTGCAAAGTCAATGGCACAACGTGGCCAACACCAAAAACATGCGGATGGATATATATGCACATATTCATACTTGCAAATAACTCCTCGTGCTCCAAGAGCGACTGCAGCTGCATCTAAATCTAATAAATGCAATGGATTCCTCCATTGTTGACTTGATTTGTGCAACTTGCTAGTTGCAAGTTGCTGTTGACATGTGGGCGGCAGTTGCAGCTTCCAAAATCTGCGAATGGAGCACTAGGGATATGAATGCTGTGTGTGTGGCTTCACAGTGCCAACTATCAGTATGCGTATTAAATGTCTTTTAATGCAACTATAATACAATATAGTACATTTCTATTTGTCGAGTGGTAAATAAGTAAATAAATAGTCATGTTCTGGTCAGACAGGACAAATAACTTTATGTGCATAAGATGCATTTTTCGAGCTTTGAAATAAGTTGAATATGTTTTCGTGTCTTTACCTAACAAAGTTCCAATTTACCTTGAAGCTGACTCTTTAAGCTGCACTTGTTGTATTAGTTTCAATGCATTTTTAAAAACGAAATTTCTTATAGTTTGAACTGTATCATTGCAGTTAGCTGGCACTGTGCACTCACACACGACTTTGACAGTTTTATGTGCCGCTGTTGCGTTTCTTGCGGTTGTGTCTGTGGGGGATCAACATTCACAACTCCCAGCTCTCAGTTCCCAGCTCTCAGTTCCCAGCTCTGAGCTCACAGCTCCTACTACTATGTCTTCGGCTCCCCTTGCTGTTGACATCAGCTACGTTGTGGCAATGCGGCTGCTGTCCAGTTGCACTTTTTCGACAGTTGTCTGCAGTGCGAATGTTGATGATGGTGAGCTCTCGTCCCTTGACACATACGCATATAAAGCTTAATTCTGTCACAATTACGATATTGGGTTGAGGCGACTAACAAGTTATGCATGTGTGTGTTTTTTTTGCGGCTTCAGACCTTTGCTGACTCGTGAATTCCACAGCAAACGTGGAGAACGAAAAAAGAGAGTTGGCTTTTGGCTTTAAGAACTGCAAGTAAGTGCAAATAAAAGCCATTGATGCATGTAAAATGTGGCCAAATAGCTGGAAAACTAATTTGCAGATAACAAAGTGTTGTTTGACGTTGACTCCTCTGCTTTCCTCCTAGTTTGCTGTAGCAAGGGTTAGATGACTTTTCACCCACAATCTGCGATAATTGAATTTACGGTACATCACATGCCACTTTCCACCACCACCACCACTTTAATGTGCCACAAACAGACAGGTCACCTTGGTGGCACAAGACATGATGAGCTGCTGCTGACTACCAAAAGTGCCACATTCGATGACGTCGTCTTTGATTGTAGTTGTTTTTTTGCGACTTATTTTGCTTTTGCTGTGCTGGGCGCTTTTAAAGCAAAGTTCAAAAGCATCATAAACAATCTGTGTGGGGCTGAAAACATATCGCGCAGACAATTTGTCTGCCATAAGACCGAGAAACTGGGTCAGACTGAACGGCGACGTCAGACAACAACCGAGCAGCCAAGATGCCGTCGTCGTCGTCGTCGCCATCGGAGTTGTTGTTGTTGTTGTCGTCGTCGTGGTGGTCGCAAAGTCATTCCCCAAGTCAGCCACATTCGCAATCGCATTCACAATTCGCATGCTATCGATGAGCTCTTCAAGAGTGCTGAGCGCTGATTGCTGAGGTAAACAACTGGAGACTGTAACACAGTCTGGAGTCGACGCCAAGGAAGTCGCCATGTGGGTCAAATGTCGAGCACTCTCGCGTTCTCCAGCCAAAAAACAATTTGTCACATTAATTTTAACAACTTTTTCGCGTATTTTTTGTTTTGCGAAATGCGCATTAACGTGCTATAGGGCAAAACTATGCTGCGGTGTCTACATCCGCATCTGCATCCGCATCCTGTGTGCACTAATGATCTGGCGGCCACTTTTGCACACAAACAACTAAATGCATAACAAGCAGCATTTGCTTGTGCTAAAATTAGAAACCAAGGAAATTATGGAACTCGAACTTGTTTATGCGCTCTGGCTCTGGCCTGGCTGTTGTGCTCCTCATCATCATCAGCAAACGACTTCATTTGTGGCACTTCAAAGTGATGACGACTCGTCAGCTCGCTTGCTTAATGGGATTGGCAACAAAAGGGCGATGAGATGGCATTGCATGGTGTGGCATGGCTTTTGGCCAAACGGCTGAGCGGATGCAGTCGACAACAGATTTAAAGGATCTCCCAGTCTGACAGTTTGCAATTGCGATCAGTTACGCTGCTGCTGATCAAAGACTTCTTAAGAAGTTCAGGCTTTTCAATTGGGGAAGCTAGTCTAATTTGCTCTCGAATTTGCTGTGTTTACTTCGAAATTATATTGATATAAAATTAAATATTTCATTTACTTCCTATTTGGGTCGTAATAAATAACATGTTTTTTTTTTAAATTGCTTTATAAACAAACAACTTTTGAATTTAAACTTTTTAAAGAAACATTTTATTTTATTTGAATGGTAATTGCATGACATGATTATTTTGTATTTACAATTTTAAATTTTTATCACATAAATCATTTTCCATTTTTATGTACTTGTAAAAACTAACCTCTCATTTACATAAAACGCATTTAATGACATGATTAATTTATATTCGCCATTTAACAGTGTTACCACACATTTATTATTACAGCAAGCTCATATAACCGATTAATTGCCAAAAGTTATCGATATACAAATGTGATACCCTGCAAGCCATAATATTTTGAAGAGCTTTCTAAACATAATTAATGTAAATATTAAGCTTTGATTAATTGTAAAACGTTTTGATGCAAGCAGTTAATGCAAAGTGAAATGCTTTGATTGAAGAAGCAAAAAAAAAAGAAGAATTTTCAATCAATGTTTTCACTCAGGCGGCACAATGGTTAATGAATGCACGTTTAACAATTAACTTAAGCGCAAAGCAATTTCCTCATTACTATTCATGACTCATGGCATTCACAACACCGCAGAGCTTTTCAAATGCACCCAATCGTGCACTGGCCTGGCCAACTCACCTACTTTCCAAGTGCTAAGCGGCAAACTTGTTATCCATCAATATCGTTAACCATATGAACATGGAACGCTGCAAGTTGCAACCGCCTCAGCAACAGCAGCAGAAGCAGCATCACATCAAAAAAACTGGGAAAGAAATGAGCTGCATCGACTGCTGAATGTTCTTTATATTATTATTTAAGAATTTACTTATTTTAAATTTTCATCAAAAATTTTACTTCATATTCATTTTCAATATAGAAAAGTGCCTTAAACAAAGGAATATCCCATTGAATTTTTATCAAATTATTCAATCATGCATATCTCGAATGAATTTTATTCCAAATTATGTGGCTTTTGTTGTTATTGCTTTGCTTTTCAATAAAGAAACGTTGACCACAATTATAAGAATAACACATTGTTCTTATATCAAATTTGTATTATCAAATCTCTAATCTATTGAATTTTTAATTATTTGAGTTTTAGTATTGATATTGTTAAGTAAATAATGATGACAACCTTTAATTTACACAAATTGCTGATTCCTTAACGATAGATAATCAGAATGTCACTTGGCTGACATCCATGCATTTATAATGAGCAACTTAACTAAGTTCTCAAGCTGCCACGTTGCAAATTGTTAATAGTCCTTACGATGAGCTGGTCAAGGAATAAACTGTTGGCGTGGCTAACATACTTTTTGGCTTTCACTGGATCCAGCAAGTTTTACTTTGACGTGGACATCGGGCAATTAAGAAAGTCGAGATTTCTGTGCTATTATTCGGTTTTTGTAAACTTCCTAGGACTGTGTCTACTGTGTTTATCAACTTATGAACATGATCATGATCATGCTATTCGCAGCAACTTTATACGTGTTTTCAGTTTTATCAATAGTTATCAGTTTGTCGGATTATTTGTCGTCTACCTCAACTTGGTTCAGTTCCATCAATTTGAAATTGTGAAATTATATCGCAAGCTGAAGAACATTCAGAGACAATGCGCAATAAGCTGCAAATATCAAAAATTGGAGAAACTATATCTTTGGAGAGATGTGGCCCTCGTTATATCGAATGCGATTATATTGATTTCTTGCGGTGCTACTTCGCAATTGATATTTTTCAGAGTGTATAGACTCTATTGCTCAGTGATTGGAACTTTTGCCTACATCTTTGGCTTATATATGCTGTGGAGCATCAGGCGATGCTTTAGCTATGTGCTCAGTTGGCTGGAGGATTTGGAACATCGTTGCTTCGACTACAAAGAACTACGACGTTTACAACGAATTCATCAGCAATTAACGAAGGCGACCCAGACATTTTCATCGATTTATAGTCACATTTTATTCTACTATTTGATGCGTGCTTCGTATTTTTGTATGACATCTTTATATTTTACCATACGCATCTATTTTGCAAATCCCAAAATGAATCTACATACAAAATATCACTTTCTAATGCCATCGTTGTGCATTCACAGCTTGTTGTTGCTATTTACACTGGGCAGTGCGACTGGAAGAATGGAGAAATTCTCAAAGAAAACTAAGGATATTTTGCGTCGTTCATGTGCTCAGCATGAATTGCTGGAACAAAGTGTAAGTTGCTTTAATAAAGTATAAGATATCTTAAAGTTAAAACTATGACTTACAGAACTCCATGCTGGGTTTGCATTTCAGCTGGCAGAGAACAGATGTTCGTCTCTATGGACAAGTGACCATCAATCGTCGGCTATGCTTCAGCTTTCTCTCACAAATTCTTGGCTATGTGATTTGTATAATTCAAGAAGATTTCAATATTATATGGAAATAATCTTAATCAATGTGTTGTGTAGACTTGAAGTTAGAATATGCCGCATGTGATTTGTATAATTCAAGAAGATTTCAATATTATATGCAACTAATCCTAAAGACAATCTTAAACAATGTGTTGTGTAGTAGACTTGAAGTTAGAGTATGGCGCATAGTGAATGGGTGAAGTGAGCTTAAGCCTTTCGCGTGGAGCACCTGCTGTAGACTACTCATGAAACTAAAAGTACAACAGGCCAACGGCGATATCGATTTGGATATGGATACAGCCATTTCATTGATTGCTCCTGGCGCTTGCAATTCAATTGTGAGCAAACTAGACGAACTACTTTTACCTACTACTTGCTAACTATTGAACAAAAGGAGTTGAACGAAGAGTAAAAGTGGCTTGAAATTAAGCGTGTGCATAATCGAGAGAGATGCCTTATGGATACGAATTCTATTAAGAAGTTGAAGCAACTACGAGATGCAGAAGTATCTTTTAGATGTTGCCTGTGTCATCAATCATTCGCTCTGGCGGAAACGTGGCAATTGCAGCTGGAGAACAGACATGTCATGTAGCAGACATAGCGTAGTTAAGCATGTAGAAAGAGAACTTTGAGTAGTTGGCATCGTTATCAAATCGTGCTAATTGCCCTGCAGCTGCAGAGAAGCTTTCAGACATGTCCCGACGCATTTAGCCAACTTTAGGCAGCTGGCTGCTAGACTTGGCTGACAACTCGTCTTGTAATCCTTGTAAAATTTACTTTAATTATTTAACAATGTTTATTACATGTAAAATGACAAAACGCGACTCGTGTGGCAGGTGGAAAAGGACCTGAAAAAGGAGCTGAAAATCGAGTGAATATTTCACACCTGCTGCGCTGCGCCTGCGCTACAATTATTGGCAACGAAATGTAATAAATACAATAAACTGGAATGCCGGGTTAAATTAATTAGGCTTTTAATATTTATGCTTTTGCTGGGCCACACTAGAAACACATGCAAAGGGTATGCTCAAGTTATGAATATGAAAAGGAAGACTAACTTTGGGGGTTGCTTAAAGTTGCCTTACTGTTTGGTATCTCAATTAAGTTGAAGATGTTCAGACAAAAGGGAAGATTTGACTCGCTTAAAGTACTTTTTCATTAATTTTGAAACTTGTGGTATCTTAAAGGTGCAGGTATAAGGTAGCTGGGTGCTCAGCTTTAACGCTGCTGTTATGATTTGCATTTGGCGACGACAAGCAGCTAAAGCGACCAAGGACAAGGCCCAGGACTCCGTTGCTAGTTTCGTGCGCCACGGCAATTAATAAAACGAAAAGGTGACCGTAAATTTTCCGAGTTGACATTAGCTGGTGGTGCAAAATGGCCAAGCCAAGCCACGTCGTAGACTGCAAAGGGTGCAGGATAATTATAGGACTAAGCATGTATTATGAATTGTCAACGGCGAGCACACAAACAAAAAAAAAAAATGGGAAAAGAAGAAAAATATATAAATGTCGCCAGACATGAGACAAGTTGGCGACCGGTTTTATGCGCTGAAGGATTCGCTTTAACGTGAATCAACTTTCATTTTTAAAAAACATACAGCAATTACAACTACAAGATTAACAGCAACAGGCGGCTGATGTCTGATGGCCTCGAGTCCTGTTCTGACATGGTCCTTTCATAATGTGAAGTGGATATAGTGCTGAGTGCTGTGTGAAGGGCCATTTTACGATGAGTATTGTGCACATTAAAAGGAATATTTTGATGAGCTTTGAATGTGAATGAGTTGCGGCGAATGAATATGCAACTACACACACATAAAGTAACCCAAATCCCCGGGCGATTGCCGCAATCACAACGAAGAAGAATTTCCCATCATCAGCAAAATTTGCCAATGCTCGTGCAGTTTTCATGGGATTTGCGCATAAACAAAAACATTTTGGCACACTTAATGCTCAACAATGCAAATCTGCGCAAATATTGAATATACCCAAGAAGAAGAAGGGGAGTACCAAAAGATCACAATCCAAATACGAGTGCTCTTTTGACTGGCATATTGATGTCAGCGGTTGAGGATTATGCATTATGACGCTGTCATTTTGTTTTTGTTTTTGGTTTTTTTTTTTTTGTGCGGTTTGCGTTTTGCATTTCTCAGGGACTTATCGGAGTTCTGTGTTGCCTACACATCTTTCGATGGACTGACTGTCAGATTGCCAGCTGAGCTCAGAGAGAGAAAGAAACAGATATTTACTTTCACCATAACAACAGCAGCAGCAACAGCAGCAACTTCATTGCTATCGGTGAACAACAATCGGGAATGGGGCAATTGGGTTTTGTGCAACTGCCAGCATAAAAATTAGTGAGCCATAAAGAGAGTTAATACGAGTACTCGAATGCAATCAGATACAAGGCAATCATAACAAATTGTTAAAGGGTATCAATTGCCATCGACAGTCGCTCAGCGGGATGGATTTCTTTTATTCACTTATATTCACTTGTGCAAAAGTGAAATGTGGCTAATCAAGAAGAAATACAAGTCAAAGTTATATGAATTATGCGCCAGATATGCAACGAGCCGCACATCCGCAACCCCTGCTTACCATTTCCCTTCCCATTTCCATTACGTTTTCCATAGGCAGACATGGCACACTTCCAAACGGTGACTGCGGCTGCGACATAATTAAAACGCAACATAAATAAACTCAAGCGATGATGAATTGGCCAGCTGGGCAGCGAGGAGACGACGTCGGAAATGTGCGTTAATCCAATTAAATGCGCAATTTGCATGTGCAACAACAGCAGCAACAACGTCAACAATGAGAGGCAACCTCGAAACGTTATTAATTAAAATTGGAAGCGCTGAGTGCAATTAACATTAATTTAATACAACAAATAGAGGCAGGCATTGGACTTGGAAATGCTTTTGGTAATTGCCAATTGGGAGCAGCCATTATGCAGCTGCTGCTGCTGCAAGTGCAACGTGCCACATGCCACACGCATTCGCTTAGCGCACAGCACTCGAGGCTCGAGCCTCGACAATTTGGGGCAATGTCCTGCCCTGTCAGCGAGTTTGTTTTGGCTGCTTCGCTGCATGTTTGTTTTGTTGTGTTGTGTTGTTTGGTCTGTTGTTTAGGTTGTTCAACCCGCTGGCCGTATTTCTTGTGCCACAGCAGCAGCAGCTGCTGCCTACGTACATACTATTATACTCCTCTGTATGTGGCACACAACAAGTCTTCTCCTTTTTCCTTCTTCGCTTTCCTTCCAAGTCCGGGTCACACGCCAGCAGCCATTTAAAAAGGCATTCAAAGCCGTTCCTCTCCAGCGAGAACGGAACAAATCAAAGCCAACGGCAACGGCAACAGCAATAGCAACAGCAGCTCCAGCGGCGCCACGTGCCGCACGATGATAACATGGAAATCCTTGCAAAATAAAGTGCAGTGTAATGTGCCCATTCTACATACTCAAGTTACACTGGGAGAAGTCAAGTTGGTGCTTTAAATATGCTTTGGTTGACAATCTGGTATATTTTTTTACTCTATGGTATATTTTAAACAAATGGGTATAAAAAGGATAGTCTGCGGCATGATTTAGTATATTTTAAGTATATTAATTTTATTTATTTTTAGAATAATACTTCACTGTTTTGCTTTTATAGAAAAAAGAGCACACTTGATAAAAGTTTTCTTATGCGTTGTTTTTATTTTACTTCATAATATTGTTTTAAGATGGTATTCCAAACACAAAAGAATTACTAAAGAAACAACCTATGCTATTAATGATTGTAAAGCAATTTAATTTAAAATGTAAGGTTTTAAATCTTGCATCATTCGTAGCAAAGATAAATGTCAAAATAAAGTATACGACACATACAAAAATTATTTTGTGACAAATGTTCTACAAATATATTCCTTCATCATGAATTTGAATTGCAATATGATGCTCATAAATTTCTGCCAGTGTACGCACATACTCGTAAAGTACACAGTAGAGTGTCTCAGTTCCCCGGGGGAGCGATTTCGGACAGCAGCAAGGCCCATAACATAACATGAGCCATCATTTAGACACTGTAAAAGTAGTAAGAGGCGAGCAGTGTGGTTAAACTTGCGATGAGGGGCAGTGAATAAGAGAAAGGGGGGCGGGCAGAGTAACATTTTGAAATTTTAACTTGTACAATTTGCATGAGCCGCAAGTAAAAGTAAAAACGATACTTTTGCCTCTAAACACCGAAGTTTGGTCATAAAGCAGCAGCAACAACAAACAAGTAAACCGGGCGACAGACAAAACACATGCCACAAGCGGTGGCAACAACAAGAAGTAGAAGAAGAAGAAGCAGAAGAGCGGCAACAACAATACGAATAAAGGAATAATAAGCACGCGTCCTTTGTGTCCTGGCCACGACACATATTCGGGCAAAATGTTGCCATTCTCTCGTTGTCCCTGTCGTTGTGCTGTGTTGTGTTGTGTTTTGGTCGTTGTCTGACTGTCGTCTAAGCTGACAACAGCGCAAACAGACACGGACACGTGCAACACCCCCTCCCCACACCCGCTGAAAGGGGGCAGCATCGAACATTTAGGGAGAGAGGGTGGAGAAGTGTTTGCATGTGTTAATGATGGATTGTTTACAAGAATTTGAGTCCTTTGGAAACGGTTTCTAATAGCTGCTGAATGCCCCTTGTCCTCTGCTCCCTTAACTCGCTCCAAAGCCAGGTTGCAGGGCTTCTTTTGGTGGCGACACCCTTTTGCAGCTGGAAATTTGCAGAAACAAGGAGACGAGTATTCGATTATTTTTGCCCCTTTCAGTTTCACCTTCAGTTCGAACTTTGAATATGGCCATTTCCGCCATTTAACCAGAATTGTGGCCTCGCTGCTTGCGGTCCTTTTTTTTCTCCTTTTGTTGGGCACGTGATTTCATTGCGACAATTAATTTTGTGCAGCTCATTAAACATATATTTTCCAAAATGGCAAAAGGGGCTGCTCCGGTCTGCTCCGGCTTTAAAGGATTCGTCTGCTACGCAATACACTCAAAAATCTCCATTTTGCCTTTATGTGGCAACAAATTGAAGTTAATGGTTTGAGATGGGCCCAGTTTGCCCTTTATTAAAGTTAATGACGCCGCCAGATAGCTAATATGCGCACGATTTGGTGAGTTTGGGTTAACGCTTTAGGCCAGTTGCGTTGCCATTTTACTACGCAGCCATTGCCAGACAATGCCATGAAATGATGCTTACAATGAACTCAAAATATGTCGGAGCATAAGCAGGTGAGTCGATGGCAACTATAAATTAAACTATGCTTTGAAAGCCCCGACACAACAAGATGGCAACCCAAGATACCAAGTGGAGAAAGTGCCCAAGGGCAGCTCGAAGTTCAATAAATTATGGCACTCGAATAGTTTGAAAAAGGTGTGAGTAAGTTTGCTACTTGCTTAGGATAATCATTTGTGTTTTGATGGCAGCGATAACAGAGTTGCGACGGTTTACAACACTGCTACTAAAATGGAATTACACTGTAAATGATCGTATACTCAATACATAGTAGACATATTAGAATTTATAGTCTCAATTTCTACAATTTCAGATGAGCAGCTTCATATAGGAATGTAAGGCCATCAGGTAAGCAAAGACAACACTAGTTATGCGAGATAATAATATTATTAATTCTTAAACATGTCAATGAAATATAGATCATTCCGTATATTCATAAAATAAAAACACACCTAGTTCTATCAAATTTGGTGACAAGTCGAAGTAAAGCTGAAATAATATTCTAAAATATCTTAGTTACCTTTGCAAACATGATATTTGTAGTCTAGGACTATATATTCCCAGTATACGTCTATATGTTCCCAGAGCTTAGAGTCAGTTCAAATGAAAATATTTTAACTAAAAAGAAAAAAAAAAAAAATAAGTCAGAGTCAGTTCAAATCAAAATATTTTAACTAAAAAGCAAAAAAATAACCAGTAATATGAGTGTGTTTTTATCCAAAATCCTCACTTATTCAAATATGTCGGTTGGGATGATTTCAGGACAAGATTACGAGAAAAAACAATATGGACTGAAACCCTTAGAAAGCTATACAGAATATAAACGAGATACGCAATGTGAATTGTCGTTTCTATGGCCGATATTCACAATCATCATGCTAATGTTGTTTGTCGCAAGTTGTTTCTTTGGAATAAATGCCCCGATGATTTGGAAGAAACCAAAGCATATACCACGTAGGTGTCCAAATTGCCAAGTCCAAAGGCGTCGCAATAGAAGATATAGTGATGAACCTTATGGTATGGGTCCAAAAAATAAATTCGTTCAAGAAGTGAATCAAAATGCCGATCTAGAAGACGTTCAAGAAGTCGATCAAAATGGCAATCGAGATATAGACGCCTTACAAAACATGATTGCGCAATCTGAGGCCATCATTAAAGCTGAACAATTACTGATTGATACTGAAAACCTCATTAATTCGATGAGATGCTTAAATATAGCCGATGATTCAGTTTCTGTTAATTTAGAAACAAACATTTTAATGGATGACACATTAATGAATGCTAGTGACTATTATGAGTTGGTTACGCAACAGATCGAAAGTCTTACTAAATCATTAACCTTCGTAAATAAATCCTTAATTCAGAATTCAGAACCAGATCAAGAAATCATAATGGAAATATCTAAGCAATCAGACTATGGACAGTCGGAGTTAAGCCTAACAAAAGATTTGTCATCTGGTAAGTTGTTAACCCCCGATAAATTAGATGGGAATAAAACAATACTAACTCTTGCAGGAGATTCACATGAAAACAATGCTAGCAAGATTCTTAAATCGTCAGAATCTGATGATACATTTGACATCGATTCGGCGATTAATGATAACTTAGAAAAGACTTTAGAAAAGAGTGACGATTTCATAGATATTGCTGACTGCCCTCCCAATACCCCAGAGGATCGGAAAGCTGAAAATATTCCCGATGAAATAGATGATGTCGCATTTTATGATCCCGATGGCAATCGGGTTTTCGTCAAATTTAATTTCTTTCGTGATTTTTAAAAGAATTGATCGGCTTAATGAACTTTTTAAATATTGTACATCGAAACGTGGTTCAGCTTAAAACAAAAAATTTTAGAGCTTAAATTGTTATATTCTTCTAATATCGTTTGGATATGTCCTTTTAGACATTTTTGAAGCTCATATGCATTATATTATGACATTAATCCATATTTACGTAAACTTGTTGATTAAAATATATGTGAATCGAATCAATTTCCACTCTATTTTTTTTTGTATACAGTGTTAAAAGGCATTTAAAAAATATATATCAAAACGTTTTCAGGCAACATTCGGTATAATTTTTATTTTGCAATTTTCGTATACAAACTTAACGCAACAAAAGTTTTAATTATATTTTTTTTGTTAAATTTGAAATTAATAAAAGAAATCAAAATACAGCACACACACAGCAATAATTATTGGTGTCTACATTTTTTGCATACATAGTTGCTATCACCATCCCTTTTTCTCTCTCTTATGCCTGTCTCTCGGTTAGTGGTAGTACTTTACAGTTATCGAACGCTTTATTGCGATAGAGCAACACTAATCGACTGCCAAATTAATCGACAAATATCGAAGTGTAATATTCTAATTACAACAAGGGCGATTTAAGTAGTACAATGAATTATGCAGCCAATGATTCATCGTCTAATTATGGAAGCGATGGTTTGCTGCCGATAATTTATCGAGTTAACGCTCTACAGTTATCGAGCGCTTTGCTGCGATAGAGCAACACTGATCAACTGTCAAATACATCGAACTCAAGCTTGGCAGTCATCAGAGTGTAATATACACATTGCAACTTGCAATTTGAGTCGAAAAATGGATAAGGCAGACAATGATGTGGAAGCAGCTTCTAGTTCATCAAACGATGACAGCGAAGAAGATGCCGATGCGGACATTGAAGAAAGTCCCCGTGGACGCAAAAGTGTTAGCTCCATCATTGAGATGGCCATAAAAACCGAACAGGAAGCGGCCAAGGCCAACAACAACAGCATCAACAAGGCGAAAGCCCAAAAAGAGGATGAGGAAAAGGCGCAGGGTAAGTGAATTCGCAGTCTGTGCCGAATCTTAAATCTCAGCTGAATTCTTATGCTTGCCTACTGCTCCTCCATCTACAGAGCTAAGTCGTCTGCCGCCGCCTGCTTTGGCCATCTACTTGGAAGAGCTGGAAGCGGAGCTTTATGAGCTCAGCCAGCGTGAGGCGAGGGAGTTGTCACGGAGCAAACAGTTGCGCATCTTTGGCAGCAATCGACGACGTCCCAGCAAGTAGTAGTAGTAGTAGTGGACATGTAAATCAGCTTAGCGTGTGTTTCAATGATATCAAATAAATGGCCATCAATGAAAGTGAATGCGAATGTGAATGTGTAACTCGCAGCGAACGAAGTCGAACGTTTCTAAGTAGCAAATCCGCTTAGAGGGCTTAATTTCCTGGCTCGGACATGAAGCATGGACAGCGTGTCTATTTGGCCAAACGGACATTACACATCCGCCAGCAAGTCGCGTCGGCTTTGGGTCTTATTTAATGGCTATGGTCTCTTGGCTCTAGTATCTCATGTATGTTGGCATTTGACCACTGTGGAAAGAGGAAAGGAAAGGAGCCATTGCCCCCGCGTGTTGGATGTTTTTTTTTTTGGGCTTAGTGCTGTGTTTGCTTTTGTCTTCCTGTTTTCGGTCATCCCATCGATCCCTATAGCATTCCCATTAGTAACTCAATTCAACGCAAATAGCAGCAACTTTATTACATGGATTTGTGCTAATTTTCCATTTCCTGATTTCACATTCCTCTCTCTCTCTCTCGCCTGGGGAATTGCAACTAGAAGTTGGCGACTCCGATTGCGACGTGTTGTTAAGTTGATTAAATTTCACGCGATTTGATTCGATTTCCAACGAAGTGAGACCACAGCTCTAAATGCATCAACTCTCCATTATGCTAAATAAATACGTCTTTCTCGCTTTTCCGTATCATTTATCAATCCCCCCCTCCCTAAAAGAAAAGAACTCCACTTCGCGCTGAGTTGTGTTTGGCTTTTGGGGTTGTCCTGTTTACATCCTTGCTAACCCTTTGTGGCGGTTTTGTTTAGGTGAATGCAATCCGGGAGTGGTTGTCAACTGCTCCAAAAAAAGCTGAGAATGCTGATGGAATGGTTTCGGTGGGTGGTTAGCGGGTGCAAATGGTTGTCATCTTCAAAAGGATTCCTCATCGCCATCCCATCAGCATCATCATCATCATCATCAGTTTTGCTTATTTGGGGTTTGTCAAAACATGGCATTACCCCAACTCCCAACTATAACACCGACTTCAACATCGTCAACTGTCTGACTGTTTTGAATGCAACATGTGTCCAGGATTTGCTTTGTTAATTTCCACGGCGCAATGCCAACCCCCGAAAGAAGAGATGCTCTAAGGGTAAATTGTTGGTAACTTGGCCATGTTTTTAAGGGTAACTTTACCTAATAGAATATGCTCATTATGCGAGCCAAATTCTAATTCCCATTCCCATTCCCGCCTCGCCTCGAGACTCCTGAGTGTGTTTCAATGTTCGAGTGCATAACTCAAACTAAATGATTATAAATGAATTCATAATCTAAACATTGTTCTCCAACAACGACAAATATTCAAATCAGAGCCGTGCAAAGGATTTAATTTACTTAAGTGCTCCCGTTGCCTCCCCATCCGTTCGTCCCTCCCCCTCCCCCCTCGAAAGGAATTTGTGTCTTCAGCTGCGGTCACCCCAATAATATTTTGGAGTTGTGTGTTTGCGAAGTGTGTGAGGGGGAGCTGCAAGTGCGCAGTTGGCGTCTCCCAGCGATTGCATTGTTCTCTTACCCAAAACACGAGCTGCAATCCACAGCTACAAGACTTTCTCCCAGCAGCTTGCAACATTTACATTCCCAATTGCAACACAACTGGTGAGAAAAACTTGAGGAAAAGTCTGCTAGATGACTAGCG
Source organism: Drosophila niveifrons (assembly GCA_035046325.1). Classification (NCBI taxonomy): domain Eukaryota; kingdom Metazoa; phylum Arthropoda; class Insecta; order Diptera; family Drosophilidae; genus Drosophila; species Drosophila niveifrons. The sequence goes on from JAWNOC010000052.1 coordinate 29,417,165, forward strand.
TATACCTGCACCTGATACGAAAGACTCGTTTACCCATGAATTAGAAAGCTATAGTATCCGACTATAGACAAATACTATATATACTGTAATAAATATATGGTATATTTAGTATATATTCAATATAGAAACTATACTATATGGTATACCACATTGATATCAAACTATATGGTATGTTTAGTATACATACCATATAGATATTATACTATACGGTATATTTAGTATATGTACCATATAGATACTATACTTTATATATACTATACAGTACTTTATTTAGTATTTGTCTATCTTTTGTTATGAACTGTTTGATTTCGCAGACCATTAAATCTAGAAATAAGATAGATACAATTTATTTCGTATTTTAAAATAGTTAATAAAAATAATAGTAAATAATGAAATGCACTTATTCTAAAATTGATAATCAAAACATAATAAATATAACTGTAAATATAACTTTGTCTTGAAATTTTTTTAAAAACCTTTTTAATTTTAGAAAGAAACTAGACCAAACAGTTATATTTTGCTTAAGTTATTCAAGAACTAATTGTATAGGAAAACAAATTCCGTCGTGCTCTAAAAATAAGCAGCATATAATTACTATGGAGTGTGTTGATTATTCCGAATTGCTCAATTAAAAGATGGTAGAACTAAACTAGAAATTCTTTCAGTTAAACATACATATTAAAGTCAAGGCGTAGATGAGAAAAGTAAGATATAACCGCGACTTCAGCTAGAGGTGAGGGTATAAATCAACTAATTGCCATTTGATGGTTCATTTCGTGCTGTGTTTCCCAGTTCGCAGTTCGCAGCTTTCAGGCATAACTCTGACGACCCAACAACATCCTCAAAGCATGTAGACCTCAATTGTGTGAAAGTATGTGATAGAGTGTGCTTGTATCTGAGAGATAGAGTGTGTGATTGTGTGTGTGTAATTAATGTGTTTGTACTTTATTTAACATAGCAGTCGGTGCATGGGAGTTTAGTTTTGGCAGCTGCTTCAGGTGAGCTCTTCTCATATGTATATGCAGCTCATCGGCATTTAATTACAAGACAGCCAAAGGGAGAAGGACAGCGAAAGAGATGGAGAGAATACGGAAGAGAGAGAGAGAGTGATTACAAGTAGATGCCTAATTATAGTTAATTCAAAGTGCCGCACATTGTATGTTAATTTATTTATGTGCAATTTATGCAAATTTTCAAGCAGTTGTTACTGCGTTTTCGAATCTCGACGTGCAACCAACTAATTGCCACACACACACACGCTGTGTGCGGCACATTCATAAATTTTATGAAAATGCTTCGGTTTATGCTTGATGTTGTCTATTTTATGTGCACTGTGAGCACATTAGCAGCATAAATTGTATCGCAAGTTCATTGCCTGCGTTGCTGTTGCTGCTGCTGATGCGTTCTTCAAGAGCTGCGGACAACGTGGACTCGAAATGGATTCAAAATGTTGTTCCCATTGTCTGTGGCAGACACAAAGAAAGCCAAAGCCAAGTCAAGCCAAGTGTCTGGGTCTTCGACTCCGACAGCAACACAGCGACACAGCAACAGCGACAGCGACTGGAGTTCGGGTTCGCTAAACTCCAAAAACTAAACCAAGTTGTTGGCAAACAAACAGCAACAACAACCAGAGTGCAGACAAAGCACCCACGCTGCAGGATAAAAGGGCACAAGCTTGTGCATCCTTTCATCTGTTTATCATAAGCTTTCTCTCTCTCTTTCTCACTCTGCTGAGCTATGCTGTCAAAGGTAAGCAAGTCCTGTGGAGCATATTTGTTGCTGTTGTCAGCCATTTGACATTTTATTATGGACCTTAAGTCTATTCAGTTATTCCAACCGAAGTTTGCCCCGAACTTAAACGGCACACTTGGGCGCAATTAGTGCAACTCCTCGACGTCGTGGATGCCTTGGCATTTTGGACATTGCTCATACGCCGCATAGGCCACGTTTAGAGTGGGCGAAGATTCGCCTTTGCAGGTTAAAAAACTCATTAGGCTCGCTCCTCCCGGCAGCGGCTGTGGCAGGAAATTAAACGAAATCCTATTAGACGCTCTATTTGCTGCACAGTCTCTGTCGCCGTCGCTGTTGTAATTTATGTGCACGCATTTCGTTGTGCCACAGCGTGGCAAGTTTGGCGTCGACTCGTCAGCACATTTGTTCGGCCCCAAAAAAGAACTGAATTCTAATTATGATAGATAGTCGTGTGGCAAGCCATGTGGCATGTGGCATGCTGCATGCTGCAGGTGCATTCCGTCACTTGGCCGAGTGTCAACTCGAGAATCAGCTTAATAAAGCAGTCGAAAATAGCCACAGCATAAGCATTGCAAGTTGCAACTCCATCGGGGGCGTCGGTTTATCTTTTAACACATTCGCTGATCAAAAGGAGACGTGCAAACGCTTTGATTTGGCCACATTTCGTTGTCTGCTAAGCTAGTGCACTTCCGTGTTTTTTGGGGCATGTTGCCACGCTTCCTGTCGCACTGCTGGAGACAAGATTTTTGTTTTGTTTTCACACAAACAAATACGAGTTGCAATTGCAGACTGAGAGAGAGAGACGAAAGTGGATGTGGAGTGTGTTGGCCAATGAAATTTCAGCAGCGCCAACAATTTGGTAAATGTTAACTTTGCTAATTTGCATAAACCGCAACAACCGCCGTGGCTGAAAGTTAAGCGCCCCCAACAACCATGAGACAACCACCCCCAGACAACAACAACATCAACAGCAACAACAAAAAAAGCGTTGGAAAATTGCTGGCAAATGCAACTTTCAAATGTGATGAGGCATAGGCAGGCAGCGTGTTGTAAAACTTAAGGGGTTGACTACGAAAATACCCGGTATTAGATTTGAGATGGAATACACTTTTAAATTGTCTTTTAAAGTAAAACAATAACCATAATATTACAGTACTTACATGAAACAACGATAATAATATTAATATTCATACTAAGAGTTTATTGTGATACAAGACAATTAATATTATTGAGTAGGATTCGTTAAATAATAATAATAATATAGCTAAAATACTAAAATAAGAAAGTTAAATAATTATAAAAGGTATAATTCTTATAGAATTTTCGTAAATAAGATTATTTCCTAAAATTGTTTTTTACAAATCCAACTTTTTCCTCTTAGAAAATATTTTCCTTTATGTTTAATAAATAAATAATGAAGACTTTCCTAAAAAAAATATTATTAAAGTGCATTTGCTTTAACAATTATTTTTCCTATATGCTAATTTAATAAACAAAGCATACTTTTCTAAAAAAAATTTTTTAAGGGCGTTGTAGTATAACATTTTGAATAATATATTTTGTCAAATATTTTTTGAAATGTATTTTTATTATTTTGGTAAATAAAATAAAGTTTAGAAAGCTCTGAAGTGAAATTAAAACAAAAGAACAAAAAACTTTATTGTACAGAATTATAAATTAGAGACTGTAGAAAGTAATTTATATCCTTAGCTGCTGCGTTAAGTATAGTTAGTATACAATTTTGTTTGTAGGTATTTAAATTTATTATTAAAATTGGGTAATCTAAATTTAGGAGACACTTCGCTTAACCCGGAACAAAGTATGTTACTTAAGGCACTTAAGCATATTATTTAGTTTATTATGTTTTTAATAAAATATCTTTATTATTTTATTGCGGTTCTACATTGAGCACTCCCCATTTATTTGCCTCTAGGCGAGGTAGTAAAAAACCACGACCAACTGACTGAGTGCCTTGCTGGCTGCCACTGTCTCACTGTCTCACAGTCTCACAGCTAGCCTCGGCTGCCAGTCAAGCTGGCAGTTACTCTGCCCATCCGTCCGTCTGTCACTCGCCCAGTCTGCCAGTCTCCCAGTCTGCCAGCAGTCTGTTCGCCCGTAGTATATCCTTACACTTCTGCTACGCGACTCACTTTCGGTTTCGTGGCGTGGCGTCGCGTCGCGTCTCGTGGCGTGGCGTCTCTTCGTGGCTGTTGCCCGGCTGTTTGGCTGGCCGAAAGTTCTTTGGGCCTGGGCCTCGCCTGTCCGTAATCCGCAGCAAGCGCTGTCAGACACGTGCGCCACGTAGCAATTTGTGTGTCCTTGTGTGCGCCAGTGCAGACACGAGGGGATACCAGGGAAGAGAGAGAGGAGAGCGGGGTAGAACAGAACGGAGTGGAGAGCAGCCACAAATTGTAATGCAATGTTGGCACTCCCTCGCTTCGCTTCCTTGTGGCGCTGCTGTTGCCGTTGCTGTTGTTGCGTTTCCTGCGCCGGAAGTCTATGCGATAATGATGGATTGTTTACAACAATGCAAAAGGTCCTTTGCAGGCAGCGCAACAACTTGGCCCAGGCTGCTGCTGTCGCTACTGCTACTACCGCCAGCTCCTGTGCAGTTGAGCGTATCCTTTTCTCGACTTTCTTTTTTGGCTTTTTGTATTTTTATGAATTTTGAATAAGTTTTTGGCTAAATGATTTGATTATGGTCGAATGAAAGGGAAGTCGACTGCATAGTGAATACCGAGACATGTTTATTCAATGGCTGGGGCTAATGGATTGCTTATGGCATTGAAAATGTGAGTACTTTGATTTCGCTTACACTTAGTGTATTGATCTGATTTAATCACAATTAACTTCTGGCAAACACACGCAAACTTATACAGCCAGTAAACGTGACTGCCGTCGTCTTATACACGCGTCAATGACTCTTATACCAGCCACCACCAGCAAAATGCATGCAGCAGCAAAAAGCCGGCAACAACAGCACCAGCTCAGCTGTTCGAGCGCGGCGAATTCGCTGCGCTGCTGTTAACTTCGTGTAGAAGAGTAAGAGCACGCGTATAAGAGCAGCTGGGTTGATTTAGCATTTAACATTAACAGCGCGCAAGCATAATCGTTAACAGTTGCGATTATACGCAGCATTTAGTTTCTCTGGAGAGTTCGCCGCGAGCAGTTCACTTAGTAGTGCACGCTGCACGCTGTTGTCGTCGTCTGTTTTGACGCTCTGCTTCGTATCGCGAGTTCACGAACGAGTGTCTGAGTGCGTGTGTGTGAAAAAGTGCGTGCGCGTGTGTGTGTGCGTCTCTATGCACCACAAAATTTGCAGTTGCTGCTGCTGCATTACAATTATGCGATAATTTAGCTGCTGTACGCTCAAAAAACTGCAGCCAACTCAATCGTTGACGTTGTCGTCGTAGTCGCAGTCGCCGCTCGCGTTGTGTTGACAGCTGCCGCACGCCGCTGAAGAATCGTCTACGTCTTCTTCTGCTTCTTTGTCGTTTTGCCTTTGCCGTCGTCTTTGGCTTTGGCTTTGCCGCGTTGCCTTTTGGGTTTCTTGGCTGCCGAACGTTGCACAAAACAAAAAACAAAAAAAAAAAGCCAACGACAAATAAATAACATAAACAAAGACAAAGACAAACACAGCAAACACACCTGCTGCCTGTCTGTTGTGTGCTCCCATTCTTGCATGGTTTTCTTTTTGTTGTTGTTGCTTTTCGCCTGCTTCTTACGTTCGCCGGTTTCGCGAGCTGTCGCAAAAGTGTGAAACTTCATCAGCAAAAAAAAAAAAAACTCTACAACGATCTCACAGTGAAGTGGACTGGAGTGGAGACAACACTACAACAGACTAAACGTAAGTGCAGAGGTCAAACTCTACAATTTGGGGATTATCGACGATTGCTGTGCTTAGTCCAAGTTCAATGACTGTCTATGCTACATAATGGGTTATAACCACCTGATAAGAGACAACCAGGCGACAAAAGCGCCCATTTACATATAATTATCTGGTCGCTTTGACTTCTAATATGTTAATTTGACAACATTATCAGGCAACAGCAGCAGCAGCAGCAGCAGCTGCCACATCATAAACCGTGTCCCGCTCTCACCCCCGAGTCTATTCTATCTGCCCTTCCCGCTCTCACTTTATCTCTCCATATGTAGACAAGTTCAAATTTGGCTGCAGGGCGTCCGCTTGGACAGCCTTATAAAGCGAGTGTCGCAGTTCCCAAATGAACTTGTCAATTGCTCAATGATTGTTGTCGTGTCTTTGCTGATGATGTTGTTATTGCTTGCCCGGCTACCCTGTAAAACTAATCAAGTAAAGGGGTATCTTAATTACTAAAATACAATTTTAGTTTAATTGCTATTAACTTTACAAGCAGTATTGATTTTCATCTTATCGTTATCGGTAAGACTAATCGATTGCTTTTCATCGAATTTACAGCGCAATCGTTTAGTCGATCAGCCTTTGCACATTTGCTCGCTTGTTATTATTGGACGCCCTGCGGCGCCAGTGTTGAGTGAATGCGAGTTGAATGAGTGCTTGGCGACGAATTCCACTTTGACTTGGACTACGTCGTCGTCGTCATCGTTATCAGGGCGCCTTATCAGCCACATCGACAACGACAACGGCGTCGACGTAGTCGCTTCCGATATCAAGCGCTGATAGTGTCCAGGCAATGGCAACAGTTGCCCCAATATGTCGCAACCGGGCAAACGCTTTTGTTGCACATAAAAATGAGTAAATTCACTGGGCATTCACTGAATAAATACTTGTCATTTATTTACCTAAGAAAAGAAAGAGAGAACACGTTAAAGATAGCGGAAATTGAAACTGATATTAAATGATCTGAAGTACTGTGGCACTTGAAAAAACTTTTTAAATAATCAATTCAATTGAATTGCTTTAAATAGTGACATTTATTATGCATTCGATTGGTTAGTTACATATTTATTACTTTCCCATTTATAGTTTCGCTCCCCAGCCATCGACTTATTTTTTTTTAATATTGCCCCTCCATTATATTTTATGGTCGTTGCGCTATTGTTAATTGTTTTGGGTTGCGAAAATGCTTCAATTTGTTTGCTTTTCACTCGCCGCTTGCACAATTTCTCTTCGGGATCGCTGTCGCTGTCGTATGGTTAATAATATTGCGCATACGCCACATGGCGCCGAGCTGATAACTCGATTTTCGAATACGTTTCTTGTGTGTGTATTTTTATTTTGTCATTGATTCAATTAATAACACACACAGACACACACGCAATGCATTGGCCATTGCTTTCATTCTGCGTCCACTTCCACTTCCATTTCCCCTTCTCCCTTTTTCGATTTCCCATTTAGCATTTCGCAATTCCAGCGTCATGAGTAATGGAAATTGTAATGCTCACAGTCCGAACGCATTCTGATAAGATTAAGCGACCATTAGATTCAGTGGAAATTATTAATGAATTCTGCGCAATCGTGAGGAATGCTCCTACGTCTTTTTGTGGATGACTTACCACGGCTCTAACACACACACACACACACATATCAAATTGCGTCTGAGTTCGTCAAATTTCCGGGGAAGTAAGCAAATTCTTAGCTGTCAAGAACTGCTTCTGCTTTTTGTTTTGCTTTCTCTCTTATTCGTTTTGGTGCCTTTCGCACTTACACTTTCCATCATTAAAAGGCATGGCAAAAATGTCACGGCTGTCGCTGGTGTCGCTGTCGTATACGTAATTATGCAATCTTCGCCTCGATTTCTACAAGTGAAATAAAAAACTCAACAGCAAACGCCAACGCAACGTGCTACAACGACGAACAACGAACAACGTACAATAATAGGCTACGTCATAAAACACCGTCGACTGTAATTTCCAGCATTTTGGCGTTTAATTATGGTTGCCACAACAATCATAATGGTCTGCCCCAGCCACACACCTAGCGTCGGATATGGAGTTGGAGGTGTAGAGGGGTAGAGGGAATAGCGGGGCTAATTTTCACGCACGTGCTGCGACCCGGCTGGAAAATATGAACATTAGCAGTGAAAATGCCAAATGCGTTTAGAATACGAATGTAAACAAATGGGAAAGCAGAAAAAAAGATGCGAATTACTTGACTGGCAAATATCCAGTAATTTAATAAGTGAATGTTAAAAAAATATATGCTCCTATTCATTTATATATTCAATAAACATTTAAACAAATAGTTTTAGACTGCAGAAAACAATAATTTTAAAACATCTTTTGCAAACTTTAAATTCTATTTGAACGAAAAGAAGGAAATTATAAAGTTTGTAAATCATTATTATGTCAATTATATTTGATGGAAAGAAGTATTTTGAATAAATTAAAATCGTTCCGAAAATTCTATTTTATTTACACAACATCTTAATTCTTGATATACAACTTAAGGAAATAATTTAGATTCCAGAAAATATTTGTGACAAATCTTGTTTGAAAACCCATTTTTTAAAAGCTTTAAATTTAGAACCTAGATTTTTAACTCGTAAAATTAAATATACAATATGAATATTCAACTTTTAATTATTTTCATAAAAGCAGAAAACTAAGATATACCCAACCAATTAGCCTAGGCTAGGGTATTAGAAACAACAAAGCGCCGAGGCAAATGACAAAACGAAGAGTGACCCCTCGAGCGGCACCGGAAGAAAGGTGCGCCTCTGCCTCTGTCGGCGTCGCAGTCGACGTCAGCGTTGACTGCGTGCGTGCGAGACAAAGTGAACATTAAAATGTTGCTACATATGAAATTTGTATGAAATTTGCATAATAAATAAAGACATTTGCTGCAGATACAAAACGTAATTAAAACGGGCCCAAAATCAAATTAAACGCCGGACATTGTGGGAACTTTTTGAGCCAATTAACGAAAGAACTCGGAGTCTGTCTCTCTCTCGAAAAGTTTTGCCTCAACACAATCGGGCTAATCTATGGTTAGATCGAGGCAACGACAACGTTGACTCACAAACTGACGAACTATTTTCAACTCTCAAATGTGAATGAGAATGAGTAGGAGAATTGAGGGAGCAGGAGAAATTGTAATCAGGGCAAAGAAGAAAAAAAAAACAGAACAGAACAGAACTTTTCGTGTGGCTGGCAAATAAATAAAGTCACAGCTCCAGCTCCAGCTTTAGCTTTAGCTTCATGTGTGCAGCTACTATTCGTATTCATACCCGTGAGTACTCACATTCATACTCGTATCTGTGTTTGTATTTGCATAGGCCCCAAACATAGAGCACGAGGCTCCTCCTATGATTATCCCAGTCTTATGAATATCTAACTGCTTCCCGGGCTGACAGAGTGTGTGTTTCTGTTTCTGTTTCAGTTCAGCCAGTTTCGGTTTCAGTTGACAATATAAACACATCAGCCATAACCATATCTCATAGGGCTGCTCGTAAATTTTGTAGACCTCCCCAACCCCATAAAAGTGCCTTCAGAGAGGTCTCCTCGCTGTCTCTTTCCCTCTCTCTCTCTCCCTCTCTCTCTGTTGTCTCTTTGGCAACTTTTTGATATGCCTTTTGTCTGTCTGACTGTCTGTCTGTCGATGTTTTTTGGGCAACGCAAAACCCATTTGGAGGCACGCACTAATTTTGATATTCAAAGCCATGGAGTCAAGTGTGCGAGTTTTTGGTTAGTTGTAGTTGGCCAACAAAGTTTCTACTGCCGTTGACTGTTGACTGTTTGTCAACGGGCACGTTTCGCATTTTATGGTAATTTCTTTACATTTTATTCATTTAAATTTAAGCATAGCGCCACAGTCGCAAGGTTACTTTGACACCTCTTTTATGCCCAACTCAAAGATACTCAGAGAGAGAGAGATTCGAGTTGTGTCCGCAATTTGCCGCCTATTTTACGCTTTGGGTTCACAATTGAAATCAACACCGCTTTGTTTGCACTCCCAACTATACACATGTATCAACTATATTCATATATGTATCTATCTATATATACTTAATCTAGCTGTAGGTGTTGTTGTGCGTAATTTAAGCAAATAAATAAACAACAACAAACAAGTTGCCGAACTGGTTTCACAAAACACCAAAATACCATAAATACAGAAAATACAAACATCATTATCATCATCATACACAGCATCGTGATGCTGATGATGATGATGACGTTGTAGTTTTTGATGATGATAATTCAGCAAGTTTATTTTCGTTGTGCATAAAAATCATTTTTGCCAAGAACATTTGTCGCCTTCAGTTGCGAGTTTGAATTTGTATCCAAAGTGGCCCAAAAGCCGTCCAACTGGTTGTCTAACTGATTTAGCCATTGATATGTGTGTTAAGACTTCTTTTTTTTCTTGCCTGACAGACAGACTGTCTATCTAACTATATATCTGAGTGTGTGTGTGTGTGTGTGTGTGTTCTGTGCCGTTTCGGCAAAACGGATCAGTCTTGCCTCTTTATGGACAGCCACTTCCGCCTGCGATTTGTTGAGGGGATCAATATGGCCCATACACAAGACTTGGCCATAATTGAAGGCTGACAACGTGTATACGCATATCTGTCCATTTGCTGTTGTCTTGTCACTTCAGCCATTTAATTAGCACACTCGCAATTATCCGCACAACTTTTGCGGCAATCACATTAAAGCACACGAGCTGCTGATATATCTTAAAGATACTTTTGTGCCACTTGTATTTCTGTATTATTAATACATTGATTTCAAAAGTAAGTTGAGTATTTCTTTTTTATGACACATTCATTTCAAAAGTAAATGCAATATATACATCAATTATATTTGTATTTCATATTTTTAAACAATTGAAAACTTATTCAAGATTAAAATTTAGAGTAAATGAAGCTTCATTGCATATATTCTTTGCATATATTCTTTAATTCAAGCATTATTATATGGCATGGCTGTCACTCGATGTATCTTAAAGATGCTTTTGCTTGTGCTGCATCTATTTCTATACAATTGACAGAGGAAGTTTTAGAGCAAATGCATTCTTATATTGTATGTATTTGCAATTTAATTTTTCTATGAATGATTAATTTTTAGAGCAAATGGAATGTTTTCTTAAGCATGTCAACTTTATGATGGAATATTTAATTTATTTAAGCATATTAATTTTTGGAGTAAATGGAATAGATTCTTAAATACTTATAGTGGATTTGTATGTCAATTAAATAAAATAGTTTATTTTTATTTAAACTATATTACAAAAGAGTATTTACTATTGTATAAAAGAGTAGACATATTTATGCTTTTATAGAAGATTAATTTAAAGAGTAAATGAAATGTTTTCTATAATATTTATACCATACTTTTAGCTGCCATAAATGGTGTACCTCTTCTTTTATGCAAGCGTAATAATTAGTAATTCAATTAACACTCCCTCAAATATCACGTTGTCCATTAGGCAGTAATCTTATTAAAAGCGGCTCACAAAAAGTATCTCTCAGATGCTAATGCTGTATCTATTTTCCTCTCATTAGCAGACAGTCTTAAAGTTGCAAAAAGTAAAATAAGTCATTGGCAATTTCAAGTAAATAAAGTAGAGGAGCCAAGTCAATAATTTGATGTGCTATCGAGCGCTTTATATCTATGCTATTTAAATAGAACTGAAGCTTAGAGCCAAAGCAAATTTACAGTCGTCAGTTGTATAGTCTAAGCCAGTTTATGGTCTCGTATTTACGCTAATTACTTAAACAAACTGCGGGCCAAAATAGAGCTCAGCAACAAGAGCAAAAGCAGTAGAAGCAGTGGCATCATCATCGCAGTTTTATGTCTGGCAAATAAAGTCAAATACGAATGCGGAGATTTTCAATGCTAATCCAATGGCCGAGAGCAACGTTGTTTTGGGCTCCCGGGTTCGCTTTGGCTCTCGTTATCCGGCAATCTTCATGCGCAGCATTTCGTGGATAGATTGTGGCAAACACAACACACGGTGTCTCCACTGTCTCAATCTCCGTCTCGGTGTCTTGGTCTCCATCTCAGTCTTTGCCTTGGCATAGTTTCCCTGAGTGGCGCATTTTATCGGCAAAAGTAAAAAACCATTTACTCTAGATAAGGCCAGACTGATTTATAACAATGGGAATGCTCTCTATGTGTGTGCTTTTTTTTGTATTTCGTTGCGAAGTGTGTGTGTGTGTGTGGCATGGCACAACAAACTGGGTGTGCCACAGTTACAGTTACAGTTACAGTCAGAGTCGCAGTTACAGTTCACAAATTTGTCTGGGCAAACAACATTCAACGCTAGGATTAAGGGCAAACAATTAAAGTCCCAGCGGGGGGGCGAATGTGCTTCTATCATTTTTCGGATGCCAGAAGCTGGAAGCATGCCACCTGCCAAGTGGCAACCTGTCGTGCCTCTGGAGTGGATTACACTGGCTCCCGGTTCGATTGAAACTTGACATCATCAAGTTTTGGAAATTGAGTTTTAGTTACGAGTTTAACACGCCATTTTATTGCCCTCCACCTCCTGCCACATTCAACATCCTGCCTGCCAAACTTTGCTTGTTATTTTGCGAGCCGAATGGAAATTTGATTGCAGTTGTGCCAGCAAAAGTTTTCCCTTCTGCCCCATATGCAAATATTGCAACTTGCAAGTTGAACACTCGATTAAGAGAGAGATCCCCCCGAAAAAAATTGAAAAGCAAACACAAAATTTATTAAGATGTGAGTGTGCGTGTGTGTGTGAGGAACACACCTGTGCCCCTAAAGGCAAAGTGTGCCTTGCCTTCTTCTAATTGGACACATCATAAACATGTACATCAAAATCTTACGAGAATCTCGCTCGACGACGAACGAAAAATTAACCCAAATGGCACTTCAAATAAAGCGCTGACAACTTTTGCGGCATTTTGATGGCCCGACAAACGGGGCAGCAAAGTAAAGCGAGCAAAATGATCACAGGGATCACACACACACACCCGTCACACACCCGTACACACACACACACAATAAAAACTGCGACAAATGATGCAATCGGACTGAGAGGAGATCTTTTGGGTGGTCGAGCAGATCGCGCATATTTTCCAGATTTATGATTTGTTTATTTTGCGTTCTCGTTTTCAATATTCGCCGCATGCTGCTGTGATACCCGGCAGCAGTGATAAGTGGTGGGTATATTAATGATTATGATTAGTTGAGTATTTGAATAGAATTTTGGCATCTTCTTTATCGCCTTGAATATTTGGTAAGCCGGGTATGCTCAAGTTCAGCTAGCTGACCGCAGCTTTCTAAGTTTGTTTACTTGGCGACACATTCGCCAGCAGCTGAATGAGTGTGTGTGTGTGTGTGTGTGAGTATGTGAATACACTCACTGAGCATTTGAAATGCGCTGTCAGCAGCATCGCAACTGCATTGGCAGCTGGAACGAGGACGCGAGTTGCTTTTAATAACTGCAGCGAGTGCAGTGAATGCATATGAATATGTATGAGTGTGAGTGTGTGAGTGCAGTTCGTCTTGTTATATTGGCAAATTCATAAATGAGTGCGTGAGTGCGTTTATGTTTAATTATAAACTCATGCCGAGACTCAGACGCAGCAAAACAAGATGTCAGAGACAAGCGGGCGCTCCATTAGCCCGACGAGATGCCCCCAGATATGTTGTATATAGAGTACTACTATACTTGCCACATACACATATGCATATAGCCCCAAAGGCGCCCTCATCTCTCGATGGCAATGTTGCCCCCTCGAGTCTGAGTTGTCTGAGTTCAAACTGCCGAAACCAAAGCAAGCAACGAGCAGCTGCTTCATTTATGACCAAATTCAGTCTCTCTCTCTCACTCTTTACCCTATTCATCAGATCTGTGCAGTATATATATATGCGTATTTATCTGACTGCAGCTTCGACGTGCCTAAATTGCATTTGCATACGAGGTATTTGCGCTAATTTCACGTTATGAAATTTTGTATTTCGCACATTTGCGCGTCGCATTTTCTTGGCTCGTTTTTCATCCAAGCATTTTTCCCCCCCTTCATTTTCTCTCTTTCCCTTTTTCTCTTACTTTGACTTGTCTGCGCTGTGTATTAATTGTAATTAAATCAGTTGCAGACTAGTCGACGATTTACATCCGATTTGTTTGTTGCATTAACCCCGGCATGAACTTGAGCAGCAGCTTAAGCAAAAGCAAAGTGAATAAGTTGCTGTTGAGTCTGCTCAACTGTGATATACGTGGTAATAAAGTATATATGGAAATGTGACGCACAACAAGTCAAATTATCAAAATCATTAAGTTGTCTAGCAGGTTTAGAATTCTTTTTAATAATTATTTAAATAAGAAACTGCAAATATTAATATTCATAAATTACAGAGCCTGACCACTTAAGTGATATTCGTATTTTATTAATCATTTGTTAGCCTTATAAGTGTGTGTTTTCAAAATTAGTATTTATGTTAATTTTTTAATGAGTGCTAAATTTGAAAATTGCGTAGGCTAAATGATGTTGCTGATGTTTGCAAATTTGTGAACTATCTGCAAATGGACAAGCTGACGTATTTACACTTAAATTTAAATTTATACCATTAAGTGAATAAATGAATTATAGTATACACTTTAAACTACGATAAAATGATAGTATACTAAATTAAGATAGATTGAGAACTATAGTATAAATTTATACCACAATTAATACTACGTCAGTATTTTAATAATAATTTATACTCTAATTTAAAAATTATACCATATTTTTATCTAAACATTTTGTATTGACAATACATTGCCAATCATTTCTACTATAACTTATACTATAGTTTTATACAATAATTCATAATAGATATTATAACTTTATACTGACATAGTATAACAAAGTATACTATATTTCGTTGATTCAATTAAGTTTGCTACAAAGTGAAGCTGACGTATTTACCCTTGAAGCTGTTCACATGATAATATAAATTTAATACTAATGCAGTATTAAATTCATACTATAATTTTATACCATCCAAGTATAAAATTCGTACCATAATTAATACTATAATAATATAATATACAATTCATACTATATTTTCTACTATAATTTATTCATTAATTTAAGATTTTATACTGAATTATTTTAATGAATTAAAGTATATATAATTTATTCTCTATATCAGTATAAAATGTAAACTATACTTTAATATTTATACTATAATTTTGCAGGTAGCATTGAATTTATACAAAGTTATCATGCTCCTCTAACTTTTGTTTAACGGGTATTCAGAATTACCCGTCTTCAGCTTTGACTTAAGCTAACAAAATAAACTGATATTGTAATTAAATTAAAGTATTTTTCTCTAGAATGAGAATAAGCTAAGCTAGATAGATGGCTGGAGTTGAGAAATGTGGGTGCGCTAATGGATAATGGGTAATCTGAGTAGTAGAAGATGGGGGCGAAATTCTCGCTGCTATTGTGCAGCATTTGTATCCGTGTCTGTCTGTGTAATTGTAACTGTCTCTGTCAGTCTGTCATAAATGCGAGTATCATCAGCAAATCCAGTTGATGCAAATTCCATGCCATTTTAAGTGAATTGTGCTCTAATCTTACGACTCAGACTCAGTCTCAAACTCGGACACAAGCACGTTGCACAATTGACGCCAGCAACAGCAGCAGAGCGCTATTGTTATTCAGTTATTTGTTATTCAATTGTGGCACTTGTGTAAGCTGCCCAAAAACGAACAGCTAGAAAGCATTTCTAGTATCTTGCGCTTGGCCAAACTTATTGTCTACACTTCAGCTGAGAGTTCTACTTGATGATGATGATGGTATATGCCACTATTTTTGGGGGCTGTGTTGCCACTTGAATTTCACTTTGTCATACTCACAGACGCTACTACAACTACTATATGTATTTCCCCTTCTTCTTCACTCCCCCTCTCACATTTCGATGCGATGTTTTGCGGTGGTAATTGCACGCGCGCTGAAGCATATCGTATGTTGCAGGTTTCCGTTGGAAAACCGGGAGAAACGACCTAAAATAGCGGCACAACCAAATGCGGAACATGCAGCATGGGGTAAGGCAACAGGATGGAAAGGAGGAGGGGACAGGGGAAAGGGGAGAGCTGGACTACACTAAAGAGTAGCTCGTCAATATTGCCAGCGACAGCTTTTTGTTGTATGCACGAATTGTACGTGTTGCAATCTACAATTCTAGATACACTTACACTCACCAAGCCAGCCAAACAACAGATACAAATCGTAGTACACACACTAACACACACACACCGTCGATCGTTGTGTGTGCGTGAGTTTTGTGCGTTTGCTGCTTCTTTCACGGCAAACTGATTCTCTCATGTAAAAACATGTTCTTTGTCATGCTTGCTTGGCATGCCACATTTTGTATCTCTGTATCTCTCAATGGGTATCTGCAGCTAGTTGTATTGTTGTTGCTGGGTATATCTGAGCCAAGTGCATGGGGCTGCCCTTTGGCCCATTTCAGCTAACGAAATGCGTCATTAGGGCGCACCGTGCATAATTACTACATCGATGCGCTGCATTTCTGTATCTTTATCTGTATCTGTAAATGTATCTGTATCTGTGCCTGGTTCTGTTAATGTATCAAGAGTTGCTGCGCCCATTTCTTTTTTTTTTTTGGCTACTTTGGACTCTAATTACACGCGCTTTGATTGATGTTGTTCTCTGGCTCTTTGCGAGTTGCCCAATTCCGTTGCGGCATGCGGCAATGTGGCATGCGGCATGTGGCTAAGGGGGCATCCTCTTGCGCTCTTGCTTTCGCAATCGATTCGATTCTTGTGTCCACTCCACCAACAGCTGCATTCACAAAAATTTGCGCTTGCCTCACATTACTTTACTTCATTCTACTTTACTTACATCAAATTTAAAGCTCATAAATCTTGCTGCAGTTCACACACACACACACACACATATATATATTCTCACACATTCATGAACAACCACTTGCCACAAGCATGCAGCGGATTGCCGACACTTTTTAATTTGTCACTCGACACGTCAATTATATAAATCGCTTATGTGCTGCATGACACGTAAGAACCAAAGAAAAATAATAGCTGCTTAATGGCAATGCGACAGCCAAATACTCTAACTATGAGGAATATAAATGATGAAGAAATTATAGTTGATGATGTAGCGTTTACAACAAAAGAGAGTGAAGCAATGAAAATGCATTTGTTCATCAACTATAAATGTATAGTGGAGGGAAGATAATAAAACACTTCGATTCAAATTCGGTTTAATAATAAATAAATAATTTCTAAGTGGTTAAGTTTATATGAAAGCTATATATCTGGAAAACATAATAATGAGAACCAATACATATTGGCCTGTTGATTTTTAATATTTATATTTGAGATAGGTTCCTAACTTTATCGTACTTATCTGGTTGCAAATGCCGAAAGTTTTTAAATAACAATGTTGCATACAAATTAAATAAAAAAGAAGAGGAAAAAATAAAATACTGATGCTAGATTATTGTAATTTGAAAGCATTTTAATAAAATGTGGAACAACTTAACAATTTAAGTTTAGGTTTTTCTTAATTTATTTTAAAGAATCCAATTACATTTCTATTTAAATCGTGATTCTAAAACCCAATTTAACTGAATTAATGATTGATGTTGCTAATATTAAGACTAATATAACATAAATTGAAGAAGTGCTATTTTAATATTATATTTATTTATACTAACAATAAATTGGGTTTTGGGTTTTTCATAATTTACAATTACAAAAAAATCAAATTTTCCTAAGTTCAAAATATTTTTAACAAACATATTTTCCTAATAAATGCTGGAAAATTATGAAATATGATGCTTCATACATATATGTAGCATATTGATTAATAAAACATGCATTTTTTAACGCAATTGTAAAGAAAAAAAAAATATTGCATGATTGAAATCTGAATTCAGTTGAATCAAATTCTATTATTAATACAATCAAGATAAGTTGGGAACAAATAATACTTAAAAAATTTTATTCCATAATATTCTTTAAGTATTTATCTCTGCTTTTCTTTCTGCGCACAAAGATCATCTTCATTCGAATACGCTCTTTCGCTGAGTTAGAGTAATTGAATGTTATTTATTATACGCACAGCATATTTGAAGTAAACTCTGCGTCTTGAATGCATTCATTCGTTGTCTCGTTTTTTATTCGGATAAAATGCACAGCAAATAAATTTGTAAATAATGTGTGAATTTCTCTTTGGCTCGTTTCAGTGTCGGCGACCAACTGGAAAGAAGAGAAGACAAATTGTCAAAGTGAATGTAAAGAAAAGCGCAACACTGAGGATGGGAATGTGGAGCTTAAGGCAGATTATTGATTTCGTCAACTGAATAAACAGCTAAACATCTATAAAAGAAAATAATCTCGTGATTGCACAATTTACAAACAACAAACAAACAAACAAACAACAAACTCTCAAGCTCAACTTGCAACTGCCTCCGTGACGTTTTGTTTTGTTGCTTTGGTTAATTGATTTCAGTTGCTGTTGCTGTTGCTGTTGCTTTTCCCTTGGCTTTGTCTTTGGCTGTTGTCTTGGGCCAATGCCAATGCAATGAGGCGTTTCAGCGACCATAACAATAACAGCAGCAGTAACAACAATTTACCAATACCCAGAAACAAAAACAACAACAGAGAAAACAACAATAACAATTCGGTGACAATTGCGTGCGCGTTTCGGGCGCGTTTTTTTGCTACGCGCGTTTTTTAATTAATTTGAAGCGTTTCGTTTGCGAGTGTGCGTGTGTAAATGCGAGTGTGTGTGTGTGTGTGTCCAGCCGGAAATCAGCAATTTAATTTACAATAAGACGATTTAAAGGGCCGCCCCAAAAACAAAAAACACGAAGCGAAAACGAAAACAAAAAGTGTGGAAAAACAACACATAAAAAAAGAAACAGATCCCGATCCAGAAATTAAGCACGACAACGAAAAAAAAAGGAATCCGCTGAGGAGAAGCTGCCAAAATGTTCGCGGGCATCAGAAAACGTTTGGCACGCAAGTGAGTAAAGTGCAAATTATATATTTTTCTTTTCTCTTTTTCTTATATTTCTTCTCAATGATGATACCACTGCCTATAGGAAAATTGTCTCCTTTCGTTGCACATGGCGTATACTTAATTTCGGTTGACTGAGCGATAGAGAGAGAGAGAGAGAGAGTGTATTTTAGGTGCGTTAGCTTCCTGGTTTTTTTATCAAACTGTTGTCCCTTCGTTTTCATGGCCCAATTCCGCTGTTAATGACCCTCGCGATAAAGGTCAGTGGGGAGCCAAACATGCCGGGGCGCTTTTCAATTTGCAAAACGCCCCAAATCGCGGACAATGTCCCAAAAAAAAAAAAAGCAGAACGAACGAACACAGAATGTTGCTTCTATTTCTATTTGTCTAATTAATTTTGTAGCACAGCTTGAGCTCTCAAGTTGTGGCAGACTGCAAAGAATCAGCTCATTTGTATCTAAGGGGACACCTTCAGCTACGTTTTCGACTCGTTTCGTCTTGTCTCTCTCTCCTCTCTCTCTCTCTCTCTCCATTTAATTGCCAGTCAGCATCATCAGAGCTTCGCATCATTTGACATTGGAGCTCATGAATTTGCTGATTTGTTAAAATGTTGCACGTTTCGACAGCCCCATCAGCATAATCATCATTCATCTGCTTCATAATGATTTTTGCTTAGTTTTTTATGAATATTACTTTTTTACTTTACTCAGTTTTCAGTTTTTTGCTCAAATTGGTAAATGAGCCAATTAGTTTAAAATCTTTATTATTAGCCGCGATTTGCTGACCACAAAACCGGTTTCATTTATCCATAAACAAAATTGAATTATACCACAAATTGACTCTTAACTGCCCAGCAGACGCGTGTTTTAGCCTGAAGCCCTAAAAAATTGAAGAGAGGCAACATTAACTCAACTTTTGAAGTTGCAATCAAAACATAATCTGCCAAAATACCCGGTAATTACACTTACTGCTATTCGTGGGAAACTCGTGGAAAGTTCGACTAGAGAAATAGGCCTCTAATTGTGGATCATTATGGAGGAGGAGAGAGCAAAGTTGCTTCTATCTCTGTTCTCACTCAGTTTACTTGCTCCAATATTGTCGTCGAGTCTCCTACATAATTCACACCCACTCAGCCAGATGAATGGCCAAAAGGTGGGGAGAATGGAGAGTAGAGAGTGTGTTAGTTGTTTACAAGTCATGATGTGCTAATTATTACAGAAAAGTGCAGGCAAATGCCTTTTAGCACTTAACGTCCACTGTGGACATCCCCGAGGGGGCGCTCAAAGTGAACACAACAAGCAACACACTCTGGGGCCCAGGTGCTAAAAACAGAAAGAAAAAAAAACACCTGTGCAAATAGAAAAGCGAGCAGCCGACAAACGACAAACGGCAAACGAAAAACCCAAAAACCGAACCCAAATTGAAAATTCAAAAGGCCCAACTTGCTTGCTAGTATGTTAGTAGTAGGTGGCATTCTCATCATCATCATCAACATGTTGAACGCTTGTGATGCACATGCTGCGGCATGCTGTGGCTTAACATCTTAAAGGCCCACACACAACATTTTTCGTTGGAATTAAACGCTTTGGAAAACGCCTGCGATGCTCGCGATGCGGTTGCTATTGCTATTGCTGTGGCTGCCTCCCTTCCATCTCTCTTTTGGAGTTTTTAGCTTTTGGGGCACGGCAAATGTGGCAATCAAGCGCGACTAAAGTTAAAAATAATTACACGAAAGACATACAACACACTTTATTAAACATTAAACATTTTATGTGGGCACAAACATTAAAACTCCCCGTCGAAACCCGAACTCAAACCCAAAACTAAACCCCAAGCACAAGCCACAGTCCAGCGGAGGAGACCCCAAGAACCATAAACTGCCAGCAACTTCCCGAAATAACAGAGCCAAAAAATATGATGGATTCTCACGCATATAAAGACTAGTGCTTAGTCAGATCATTTAAGATGACGCGGGAAAGCAAACAACGCAAACGACTGGAAAAACTTTCGCTCAACTCCGATGGCAATTGATGCTGATGTGAGAGAGTGTACATTGAGAAAAATCTTTTCAACCAATGTTCGTTGTAGAAACGTTGGCTTCTTGTTAAAATCAAAGCAGAGATTTAAGAACAAAATAATAGCAGTTATTAAAATGAAACAATATAATTATATAAAAAAGAGGAACAAGCGATTTAACTAAAAATATCATTTCTATTTCATACAAAATAACATCACTTTAAAGCGATTTGAGGGGAAGTTAAAAAGAAAGTAAAGATCAATATCTTCTTTTACAAAATGTAACTAAAATTAATATTTGTACATTTTATATGTAATTCCTAATTTTGAACTCAAAATTAACACCATAAAACATTTTCTTTAAAATTTGTTTGTTTTAAAATAAAAGTAGAAAATTGCTTTAAACAAGAATAAGTTAACAAAAAATATTTGATAAATATTTACAAACCATTTAAATAATTTTAATTTTAAAATCTTATTTGTATATCAAAATTTTAAATAAGTACTTGGCATTTTTCACTTGCAAATGTCAAAAAGGAAAAAATATGCAAATGCAATTGACAAATAAAACTCAAATAGAATTTACTTATTATCTTTAGATAGATAGATTGTAAATAAACAAAGAATATAAAAAAAAAAATAATAATTTCATAAGAAGTTGTTATTGTCATTACTTTCAATACAATTCAAACATACTGTCTTATGACGCTTTTCTCTCAGTGCATCTGTAAGATATAATTACACGCATCCAAGTATCTCAAGAAGTTGCATTTACTGCATGTCTAATTATGATTGATACGGGAAGCAGCAGCTAATGTTGTAAACGACTCCAAAATATATATTCTCCGCCTGACCCAATAGTTATTAATGTGGGAGCGGCTGAGATAAGTTTTGGATTTAGATATAGTTTTAGTTTTAGAAACTGCTTCCTGTTGCAATGAGCTTGCCACACTCGGATACAGCAGCAACTACAACAAAGAGATTGTCAGTGTTGTTGCTTTTTTTTTGCTTTTTAGTCGAGCCCCAGCGGCGTTTTCCATTTTGTGCTCATTTCGCCTTGGTCTCATTGTTCTTGGCTCGGTTGTGGACTTATCAAATGTATCTTTCTTTCAGTTTTTTTTTTCAGTTTTTGCTTTTTGTAACAACTGACAACTTCTGACGCTGCGCATGTGCCACTTACATACTTCTCACTTGTATTTGTTGTGTATGTGTTGGGTTAAAAGGAAATGTGATGCAACAAAGCGTGAGGCGGTGGGAACTGCGAGTCTCAGTCTCAGTCCCATTCTCAGTCTCAGTAGCAGTAGCAGTCACAGTGGCAGTCAACAGTTACACGACACTCTGTGTTTGTGTGTACTACTTAGGCGTGTGTAATAGGCATGTATCTGACTCATGTTGCTTGTATCTGCAGTATGTTGATAGCCTCGCGCTAATTTCCAGCTTAGATTACAATATACTTATGCCCTAGGCAACTCTTAACTGAACTGGGTCTGCGCATTTTATGTATTTTGTTTTTTTTTGGCCGGATATGCGACGCGCTTTTGAGTTCTTGATCAACTTGCGATTCGACATATCAAATTTGTTCGCTTGTTTTGCCTAATTGCTGTGACATTTTGTCGACTGTCAATGAAGCAGAAGACATACGATAAGCTTGGCCCATTATTGTGTCATATTCGCAGTTGAGTCTCTTTTAGGTTTTGACAAGAACATCGTTTGTTTGCCTCGATGCCCTTATTTTATTTTATTTTGGAGGCGTGTGCCTTGCCACTTGATCGATAGATATGCATGCAGATAGAGTACACTCTCTATATATCATCACACAATGCCTTTGCTTTTGCTTTTGTTAGGAGTAGGAGACGAGTCTCTTCAGAGTCTGGCTGTCATGCGCCATTAGAGCTAACAACGCATTTTCAACTTCACTTAGTCAACGCACCCACATTCAAACCACCCACCATACTATATAAACTCTGCACTCCCCTCTTTGCAACTCAGCCCTTACTTCATGTGGCATTCATTGCATCTCCCAACTCCATCTCCGTCTCAGTCTCAGTCTCAGTCTGTGCACTATCGCACATCTAGCCAAATGTGTATTTGTATTTGTATATTTAGTTGTGAATGTATCTGTAGCTGTAGCTGCTGTCAGAGCAACTGAAGTGTCAATTCCATCATAAGCCAAAGTGGCGCACATATCGCATAACGACACAAAAAGGGGGACAGAGACGAGGGCGAAGGCAAAGGCGACAGGGGCGACACAGAGACAGGCCAAATCAAAAGAAAATTATTGAACAATTTCTCAAAAAGAAAACGAAGCGATAACACAACAGGCGCAGACAACAATGCAACGAATAGCAAATGCACTTACTGCAATTGCACAATGAAGTTAAACAACTTGAACACATTTTAATTTGCTGCAAATTAATGAACAGCTGTTTTACTTGCTGCAGTGTTGGTTAATGTCGTTGCTAATTAGAGTAGTTATCGATAACTGCGGTCGGTTATGACATTTCAAATGTAAAATGGTAATTACTGTTATCGATAACTTGAACGGTAATCGAAATGCCCCAAAAGCAGTGTATGCCAATTGAGGACAATGAAAGCGTCAAATAGTCGGCTGTCTTTGCAGCATTTTGACAGCAAACACACTGCACACGGAGACGGAGTCGAAGCAATACTTCAGCATCAACGTCAGCGTCACCATCACCATCAGATTCAGCTTTGGCTTCAGCATTTCGAGAGATGCAGATACAACAACGGACACCGATACACATTCAATTTGGGTGCGACAATTGCAGCAACAGACGCGTCTCGCAGTCACCATAATGATGAATACCTTTTTAATGAGCAGCTGACATATGAATATGCATGTATGTATGTATGGGGTGGGGAACGAGGAATGGGGAAGGGGAATGTCAGCCAAGCGATTTATTATTATTCGCTTCACAAAGCCAGAGAGTTGAGCAGCTGAGCAGGCGGGTCTCTTGCAGACATCCATCTAGCCGCAAGCTTCAATCATAAATTTCCAACCTTTAATGCGTGGAATGACCCTAACCTACCCAAATAGTTGCTCACTTTTGTTATGTTTATTGCAGCTGAACATGCAAAGTGCGTTTTTTCTCCTTCCTTCAAACTAATATATGTACATATGTTCGTATATAAAGCATACATATATCATATATATATTTAGTTATATAGTATGTCTAGAATAGAATTTCCCCATTTGCTGTTATTTTTTTTACCAGCAGTTTGTACTTGTTTTCTAATTAAAAGTTTGCCCTTAACGTTTGCTTTAAACGCAAACTTGTTTTGTGAATAGGTTTTAGGTTTAGTTTTAGGCGCTGGGAGTGTGACCAGAGGCAACAAAAACACGCCCAATTTCCCCAGCAAGAGCCACCTACCTCCCTCTCTCTCTCTCTCTCTGTCCCCCATTTACCCTCCTCAACTTTTTGGGGCGTCGACGCGTTTTACAGCCGCTGAGCGCCAGCTCCAACTATTGTTGTTGCGTTTGTTTGCTGATAAATAAAAGGTACACACTGATAGACACACATATACGTAAGTATATGTTTATGACTGGGTGTTGCAGGTGGGGAGAAGAGACAACAATGGGGAGAGTGCGTTATCTATCGCGGTAACGGACGGAAATGGCATATTGAGCTTGTGTTTATAGGTCATTAGGGTGCTGGCCAAGTTTGCCAGCCACAAACATTTCAGGTTAAATTGCGACCCTGGTCGCGCTCCCCAAATAATTAGCATGCCATTGTCCTTGAGGCCCAACCAAACACGATAACTGATAGCTAATACTCAGCAGTGTTGCCAACTGTCGCTATCTGTTTGAAATGTGCATTGAATGCGGCGGACTTGATGCATGCAAATAACTTTCTAAACTGATGGCTGCACCTTGACGGCTTCCTATATGTGTGTGGAGACGCGCACAAGCTCAAGATGCAAATGTGTACACACTCTCCACTCTACACTCTCCACGGTCTACACTTTTGCTTAGGCTTGGCTTCGTTTGCAGGCGTAGACGTCAATCAGTTGACTTTTGAAGTGTTTGACCAGGTAAACACAAAGTGTCCACTTGACTTCCGTTTTGTGATTGCTTCGTGAGCTTGCCACGATTCCCGGAATCGCAACAGCGAACAACAACGAACAGAAAACACCAAACACCAATCGTGACATGTGCTGACGTCGACATTATTGTTGTGCCGGCAAAAATAGTAGTTGGTTGCTTGTTTTATTTTTTTCTATTTCTGCGGTTTAATTCGCTGCATTTGCATAGGCATTCCCCACATTTTGTGGTGGTATTTACCATACATGTGTCGGTCTGTCGGTCGGTTTCCCTTGTTGTTCATTGTTGATATTTGCATAAATATTTACAAATGTGCGCGGCAATCGTTCCATTTCGCTTTGGCGCCCCATTTGAGTGTCAATTGACTGGGTCGGGCTGCCAGACTCTGTTTTTTTTGCCACCCAATAAACTTCAAATGTCATTCACAATGGCTTATGGCATATCGACAGCGACATCGATAACGATTACATGTTCGCTTGCAATTCACTGGTTGGGGCTGCCACCCAATCAACATAGCGATATCGATAACAGTAATCAAAGCGCAACGCAGCCAACTTCATGCATTTTTTTTTTTCTTTCTTGCTTGTGGTTGCTTTACATTTTCTTTTTTGTTATTACAATTACAATTGTGGATCTCATTACGTTGATGCGATCAGACGCCGACGTCGACGTCGCACTCAATTATGTCGTGGCTGCAAAAGAGAGTATATAGATGGTTTCCTGTTTGCAGAGTCAATCGCCACAAACCGCAGCACAATTATATGATGGTTATCGGATCAGTTTTACCCGTATTCGAGTATGGGGCGAGAGCAGAGCAGAGGATAGAGAGCGAACGTGCCCATAATAAATCTTGCACAGATATTTTCAATGTGCTTGCTTTCGTATCATGTCGTCAAATTATGCAAATTTCAAGTGTGGGCTTAAAATCAGTTATACTCACAAGCGGAAGATGCCCAAAAAAAAACAAAAAGACAACAGAGAGGGAGATTTGGGTCATCGATATACATACATGTATACTCTTAATATGAGTAGAGTCTTCGACAAGATTGTCAACAGTCAGCACATTGTCAGCGTGCAAAGGAGTGTTGAAATGAGATGCATGCACCATGCAGCACAAACATCTCAAAAACAACAACAGCAACTCAAATTACACATTACATTAATCACACCCACAGTCAGCGGAAAGAGGAATGATGCGTCTTCTAAGCAGCTGCTAAATATGTGTAGAGAAAGAGTGAATGTTGGATCCTTTTTGTTTTTTTTTGTATTTTTGGGAGGGGAGGTTGGTTGACACGCTGTGTTTTGCCACTTGGTGCGCTTGTTTGACTTTGCTTCACACTTTTGCACGCTTTGCACTTGGAAAGAAAAGAACAGAGTGAAGACCCCATTTGCATTGTAAACAGACTTGGTGGACACGCCTATTTGGGTTATGCTGCTGCTGCTGCATGGATGAGTACCCGTCACATGAGTATGCTATAGTACATGTGCATCTAAGTGTATTCGGATTTTGTTTCATTTCGCTGCAAAAATGGGTTACAACTGAGCGAACGGCCCTTTAGAATGTGCAACGAAGCATGCAGCACGGCGATTTACGAGAACGGCTGCGAATAAACGAATATGAATACGAGCACGAATGCGAATACAAATACAAATACGAATACGAGTGAATAACGGAAGCTTAGCCCGCTTCAGTTCGCTCATGAATAAATTAACAATTGCCTCCGATTTGCAAGCACTTTATACTAAATACAATAAGTCTCCCTCTCGCTATATCTCTCTCTCTCCCTCTTTCATTCCACAACTCTCCCTCTTTGTGTGCAGCTCTTAATCAATTACCATAAAAGGCCAATACACTGCCACCATTAATCGATCTTTAGTCGCATAAATTATGCAATTTACAAATCAAAATTCCTCTCGCAGACACAGTAGCTCCACTCGCCGCGTGACTATCTCCCCCTCCCTTTCTTTCCCCTTCTCCATTTCGTAGTCTCCTCTGGCTGCCTTTTCTTGGAAAACTTTTGTGGCCTGAGGATGCTGGCTTTAAATCTCGCATGTGCCATGTTCAAGTTGGACTCCAACTTCGACTTCAACTGCATTTGCGTGTGGTCAGTGGCCATTTGGGCGGCGCCCACGCCCCAAATAAAGCTTGGGCACCCACAAGCAGCAGCCACTAGAGACTGTGGAGACAGCAGCTAGACGACAGAACCACAGAGCGGAGATCTGAGCAAACACAGAGCAGTCTGACAGTTGGACAGTTGGGCGTTGCAGCTTCGATTTTCAATACGCTTGACACGACGACATGCAACGAAGGCGGAGCGGGGGGAATGAAGCGAGGGCGACAACTGAGATGGAGATGGAAGCAGAGGTGGAGACGAAGGCAGCTTTCGAATTGCAGTCAAAAATTATTGCAGAACTGTAAATTATTTGCACTGTCGACCTCATTGTCAGCGGTTTAAAACTTAACTACACACGGAGACACTAACTCTACACATACGCACACGAACTCTACACACACACACACACAAAAACTCTACACAGCAATTGATTCGTATTTGGGCGTATTTTTTTTTTCTTTTTTTTTTGGGTTTTTCGTATCAGTCGAATTAATTCAACGCGTTTTATGCAAAATTCGCATTTTATATTGGCACAGTAGGTGTAAACGCTCTATAATAGCTAGTAATTATACACGTGTGTGTGTGTGTGTGTTCGATGGTACTTAACTTAAAGTCAGCTTTTAATTAAAATTCAACTGCAATCAAGTTGTGAATGTTGCAAATCATAATTGGCCAAGAAGTTTTCGGTCAACAATTGTTCAACATTTTTTGTTGTGGTTAAAGTAACGAACCGTTGAATGACACATTTAAAAGCCTCTTAGTATTTTTATTTATCTTCGCATCTTTTTTGGCAAAAGAAGAGGCTGTAATTATACTAAAGTGAACGCAAGATTCGAAGGCTCAGCTTATCTGCTTCCACAGTGGGCAACCCTCAATTATTGGGCAAAGAAGCGCCAAAAAGTTGAGCACAACATAATTACTTTCCATAAATCGCTCTTAAGGGTCTCAGAAATTTTGGGATGAAGCTTAATGGGGTCGGCTCCATGTTGGGGACTTCTGTGTGTGGCTTATTTGTAGCTAGCATTAAAAATAAAAATGGACAGAAAAGAAATTGCCATTAAATGCAAGCCAAAGTGTTTGGCTGCCTGCGACTTCTTATTTTTGCTTCGTTTCGTGCAATATTTATTTTTATATGCCAACTGCAATGCCCATTGATAAGCGCTGGACGAGTGTCCAGCAGCAGCAGAGGGGGGAGGAGGAGGCGAATTGGGGGGCGGACAACGACAGCGGAAATTTATGGTCGTCACATAAAACGCATAATCAGTAAACGAATGCGGCACAGAGTGCCGGATTAACCGAATGACCAAACGGACGGACAACCGGACAGACAGATAGACGGATGAACGACTCCGTTTGCTCCTCCTCCTCCTCCTTGTTCTCTCTCCTTCCGCTGTGGAAATGTTTGTGCTCGCTTGACGAATGTGCAACATCCACGTTGTCCGCCTTATCAGGGACACACATGCTTGTCAGTGTGTGTGTGTGTGAGTGTGTGAGTGCTTGTGCCCCATGTGGCACCTTCGACAACACAGCATTTATGCTTGTGACATGCTAATGTTTATGTGCGAGCATGTTGTATTTATTTAACGTCAACAATTGACAGTCCACAAATAAAAGAGAACGGAATAAGCATTTTAAATTGTACTATAAATAAAGTTTGCAAAAAATGCGAATATATAGAACATTTAATATAAGTAAAAGTATGAGTACAAATCGAATAAATTTTTTAAATGTACACTTAATATAAATATCAATTAAAAAAGGTATATACTTCATACTTTTCTTTAATACATTTAATTGAATTACATATTTTCCCTTTATTTGAATTAATATTAATCAATAAAATATATTTAGAATACAAAATATATACTGACTATATAAATATCGTACCAAAAATCTCAGTATATAAGGTTGTCAAAAATAATATATAATATGCTCCTTAAAATTTAAATTAATTATTGAAGAGGTATAAAGAAGGCAGGCTTGATTAATACACACATATTTGTACACGACTATTTGATCAATAAACTCTGTTATTTGTCAAGAATTTCATTATATTGACGTTCATACTCTTAAAGGAATCTACTTAACCCCTTAAACAATAAATTCTGGCATTTACTATGTATTTTATACTACTGAGTTAGTAGTGTACACTATGGTATAATATTGAGTTAGCAGTATATTGGATGGTGTAATATTTAGCTAGTAGTTTATACTATGACAAAATATTGAGCAAGTCGTGCATACTATAGTATAATGTTGAGCTAGTAGTATATACAATGGTATACTATGAACGGAATCTGCCATTATTTGTGCCATTATTGTGTGTGTAATATTTAGCTAGTAGTTTATACTATGACAAAATATTGAGCAAGTCGTGCATACTATAGTATAATGTTGAGCTAGTAGTATATACAATGGTATACTACGAACGGAATCTGCCATTATTTGTGTTTCTTGCAAACAATTTATTGTCGATTTCCACATACCAACACAACTATTTCATCCTAATCTGAACTGCTGAATCAATTCATGCTCACGTACAAGAAATAAATAGTTGTGCATTGTCAAAAACAATTTATGCCAACAAATTGTATGCAGTGCTTGAAATGTAAACTTTAAACTACAATTGCAGCTAATTCCCATATCCACATGCGATAAAAATCAAAATACAATGTCCAAGTAAGGGTATATGCTAGTTGGGCATCCTGCTGTCAGTTTGTTAAGCGTATGCTTATGCTGTGCACACAGTCAATGCATATTTGCATTCTTTATGGTTTATGTGCCAACGGAAGCCAGCAGTTGCCTGGAAGGCATGCAAATGTTGTGGCTTGTTGCCTGACTGACTGACTGATTGACGAAATGACTGACTGACGAACTGACTGCCTGAGTTCTGTTGTTGTTTGAGCTGGGCGTGGTGGACACCATTTCAAAAGGGACGCCTTGGGGAATGAGTCACTCGCGTTGCTAAATTAGATTCCCAAAGTGCAATGTCTGCACTTTGCACCTATTTGCTGCATGCACTATTTCACTGTCAATTGATTGCCGAGAGTGTGATGAAGAGAGGAGAACGGAGAGAGCGGAGAGAAGAGTGAGCGGAATGTCGCTCATCGTTGACTGTTAATTAAGGCGCTGTAATGCCATTAGTTGGCCTTTTGACTTGCCATCGATAGCAGCAGGCAGCGATGCCTCACTAATTAAGTTTGCATCTAATCGAATGGAAGCATGACTCACGTGCAACACGCAACAGAGAGAGACAGAGAGAGGGGAAGAGGCAGGGAGGCGTGGCGCAACCAGTTGCCATTTGGCGAGCTTGATAACAGTTAAATTGATTTTGATTGCTTTATTTGATGACCATAAATCAAAGGCGCATAGAAATTCTGACCAGCAGAGCAGATCAGATCAGAGTAGAGCTCAGCACGTGGGCGCCACAGCATTTGAAAAGCAAAGTGAAAAACTTGCCACAGATGGCCGCCGATACAAAACACACACACACACAAACACTTTGAAATCCGAGTAGCAGCAGAGTCAACTGCCCACTTGGCAGCGGTGTCAACGTCAACTCCAACTTGCAACTCCCCAACTCCCAACTCCAAAGGAGGGGGCAGAGAGAGAGAGGGGAGAAAGAGGCGCGAGACGCGAAACGACAACATCAAACACGAAACGAAACATTTTGTGCGATTAGCTTGTAAGATTGTTTGGCTGCTTTGTACGTCCATTTATTTGACTCTAGTTAGAGGAGAGCTCGACGTTGACCAAAACTGGATTGCAACTTACTCGAAGTGGACTTGGAGTCGAATGGCATTTTGGCCACAGTTGTAGCTTGGAGCTGGTGTCTTGGCTTTTGCCCACTCGAATGCCTCCAAGTGCCAATTTTATCAAATTATTTGCACTTAACTCGCAAATTCAATTTGAAATAACGAGCAAATTGTTGTTGTTGTTGTTGTTAGCAATCGGGTTATGGTCGTTATGTGTGCACGCTAACCGCTCACATTCAATATGACATGCAAACTAGTAGAGAGTCAGTCCAACGATTCCCATCCCATGTCCCAAGCCTTTCCATGCCATTCAATGTGCCTCTGCTCTCCGTTGCAATTTCGCAGGTGCAATAATCGATATGGTTCCCAGCCGTGTATTGGGTCACATCGATACTCCACGCTGTAGACCACGCAGCAAATCGGCAATTGTCTCAGCAGAACCTATATATCTTACTGGGTCACTTTACCAACAGTGGTTGCTAATCAATAATAACTACTTTTGATTTATGAAAAGTAAGTCTGCTTTTCTTTTAATTGTGTAGCTTAAAGTTTCATTTTAAATGATGTGAAAGAATTTAATGTGGATTCACGACCAATTCTTTTTTTAAACGAATTAATATGAAACTAAAGAAAAGTAATGTTAGGATTAAAATTTAGTAGATTTTAAAAGTGAAAGATGCTTGTGAATACACACACAATTTCTCCATTTTATTTTGTAATTAGTAAAACTGTTAAATAAGGTACTTTAATATATATTATAAGGCATCATTAAAGCACATTCAGAACTAGATCTCATGTAAAACAACATATTAAAAGCATATTTTCATGAAGTGAAGTTTCAGTCAATTATACAGTATCAATATTATAATTTTAATATGAACTTTATGAATGAAATCATTTGTAATATTGATTTTCAAGTGAAACTTAAGTTTTCATTTAAATTAATCTCAAATAAATTTACAATTACCAAAGTTTTCACGTTTATTTGATAAAAAATATTAACTCGTATGATTTTGAGAGCCGCGACCCGTCAGTTTAAAAAATTCTGGGTTTTTTTACTCCACTCGAAACTTGTGGCTACAAAATATTTGGAAAATCTGACTATCTGTTGTAAATATGAATGCAAATCCTCGTGTTGATTCATAAGAAAAAGTAACTGAACCGACCATTGAATTCTACTACAGTTGATGCATATTTTACTATCAATTTTAAAGAATACTTTATTTATTTTCTGTCATATCTCATAAAATATCAAAAGCCTTGAGAAGAAAGAACGTTTTCGGAGATTTATGATTAATTTGTAGCTATATTAAAATTCTCTTCAAACATGCGTTCTCCATTAATTTACACGACATAATTTCTCAATTTGTCTCCCCCATCGTCGTCCATTATTTTCAAAATTATTTATGCAGAATATGTTGCACATTTCTTTATGACAATATATATTCCTTTGATAATTGTCATTGAATTTTGTGCAGCTTATTGCGGCCATGTCGAATCAGTGTGCAGCGGATTTTGATTGCATTATTGTGTGTAAGCGAGTGTGTGTGTGAAGCACTTGGAGATTTGAGTGAGTAAGTGTGTCTGTGTGTGTTGCAACATTCGAGTTCCAGATTATCGGCCAGCTGCCTGCTTGGGCCAACAACAACAACACCACAAAACACAACACAATAATTTTGACACTTCTTGGGGGTGCCAGGCCGATTATGGGCTCGATTGGGAAACATTTGAGCTATGCAGCAATGTGCGATACCAAGCGATACGATCTCCATTTCCACTCTTCAGAGTCTTAGCCAGGCCAACAGCAGCAGCAGCAGCAGGCCGGACGCCCACTCTAGTTCATATGTGAAGTGGAGCTGGTCGAGCAAGTTTTCGCCACAGACTTGGCGGCTGCACTTTAAGTGTGTGGAAATAATTTAGTCGAGTCGAGTTTGAAGGCTGTCAGTTTGTATTAATCGAGCGATCTATTTGCGATATATCTTTGCAGGCAGAATGAAAAGGATTGCGATGAGGATGACAAGGACGATGTGCATGACATAATGCCGCCGCCCAACTACATACAAATCTCACAGGGCAAGATCCAGTTGGTGCATCAGCCGCGTTCCCTGGACCACGAGATGACCGGCAGTCGCAGTCCCGCCACACTGACCTTGGAGCGTGGCGATAAGGTGAGTCCGAATCCATCCATGTAGTAGTAGTTGAGAAGATCTACCTTCCACCTGCCCCTAACACCTGCCTTGGTAATGGTTGCTTTTGGGTAACTTGGTTGATGTAGTTGCTTCCCAACAATATCCCATTCAACATTCTGTACAATATATCGAAACTCAAAACGGAAACTCAAATTCCTGCTCATCATTATTGTCATTGTGATAACCCCGCAGCTGCTGACTAACTTCATCTTTTTCGCATCCTTTGTGGCCCACTTTTCCCAGCGTCTTCTCCTTTGATTGCAGCGGAGTGTGCTTTGAAGTGGAAATGCAAAATGGAAAAGCGCATCGCATCGCATCGCGCTGTGCATACAAATTTCAGGCGAGTTTTCGTGTGGCGTGCGAGAAAACTTGGCATGCAAACAAAGCCTGTGAAACAAACACCTTTGAACCCGACTTGACTAGGTGGAGAGAGAGGGGGTAGAGGAGAGCCACTTGAACTCGTTAACGTGCCATTTAAGACACATCACGCCAGCGGCACAGAGATTGATGAACTCTCTCCGCCCTCTCCGAAACTCTGCCAGCAACTGCAATGAGCAATGTGAACTTAACATGCAGCTGCCTCTTTTGTCTCTCCTTTGAAAGCGTGTTTCGCATCCTCAGATCTTAGGCTGTGCACGTATGCCTCATGTGTGTTATGCTACTCAATAATTACCCGAAAATGTCATTGTTGCATTTGTAAATCGCTTTGACACACATTGTTTGTCTAAGCAGGCACTGCGATTGAGTAAAGTAGACAGTAACAACTAAAGAAATTCTTTTATTTAGAATAATTTGCCAAGACTGCACTTAAGTTATTACTTTAAACAATTCCAAAGATAATAGAATGACTAGAAGTAATAGTTATGGGCAAAGATTTAAAATACCTTTTGCATCTCTGCAATCACTGATTGTATCCGCTACCCATAGGATAGAAGGAATTATAACTTTGTGTCTCCGACCCTATAAAGTATATATA
This sequence comes from Drosophila niveifrons, assembly GCA_035046325.1. Taxonomy (NCBI): domain Eukaryota; kingdom Metazoa; phylum Arthropoda; class Insecta; order Diptera; family Drosophilidae; genus Drosophila; species Drosophila niveifrons. The sequence goes on from JAWNOC010000052.1 coordinate 29,450,940, forward strand.
ATATTATTGATCAGCGTCTCAGTAGCTTTGATTGACAATCTAGTATATTTTGCACTATATGGTATATTTGTTATGTAGTGGTATATCAATATACCTATTACATTTGGTATATTTGTAGCATTTTAGTGGTATATTTGTTTGGTATATTTTAAAATTAATACCTTAATGGCTGACAATCTAGTATATTTTGTACTCTATGGTATATTTTGAATGTAGTACCATTTCAATATACCAATTGTAACATTTGGTATATTTGTTTGGTATATTTTAAAATTTATACCTTAATGGCTGACAATCTAGTATATTTTCTACTCTATGGTATATTTTGAATGTAGCACCATTTCAATATACCAAATGTAACATTTACCTTAATGGCTGACAATCTAGTATATTTTCTACTCTATGGTATATTTTGAATGTAGTACCATTTCAATATACCAAATGTAACATTTGGTATATTACAAGTATTTCTGGGGTATATTTTTAAATTAATAGCGCAGTCTTTCAAGAAGAAGCCATCACTTATAATAAACTTCCCCTACTTAATAATCTTAGAACCGATGCACTTTGAGTGATAAGCAATGATGTTTAACATGCAATCGCTAGGCATTAGAATGTTCACAATCTTCAAGTTAAAAACAAGCCTCTTTGTCTATAGATTAATGTGCAATAATATGCAATTACAAATGTCGCTAATACCCAATCAATCTACTTTAATAACCGGCAACTTCAAAGTCTACGGCTGAACTATATAATTAAAATGAATGTTGCCAACTTTGTGCACCAAAAAGCTGTCCGTCTATTATGTTAAATAATAGCCTTATACATAGTGTGTGTCGCTAACACTTTGTGAACAATGTGTTGTCTGTACGTGAACTGTAATTAAATTGAAACCATCTCCATCCACTCAAGAAGCGAGAATGAATTTGCATTCCAACGTTGACATTTGCCATTCACTTAAGCTTTGTGTTTTATTTTCTGTGAATAAAGTTACATGGATGTATAGTATATGTTAAACCCTTTTTATGTTGAATTGAGGCACAACAACAGCTGTGAAGAATTAGATCTCGTTTAGTCGCTGTTCCCATGACTTAAGAGTTTTAGTAGTTAAGTGTTTGCATTTACTATGTTACATACAACAACAAAGCCAACTTTAAGGCCGCTTTGTTGTTGTTGCCGTTCACCGATCACGTTCGGACTTCCGTGACGCTTTAATAGCGCTAAGTATGGCGCATGCCCGAACTGTGGATGGAGCACTTGATTTATGGTTAGCCACAACACACAGCACACAACAAACACAACACAACACAACGTTCACTCTGTCCATGGCCATGGCCCATAAGCAGCTGCAAATGAACTAAACTCTCAAGCTGAGCTAAGCTGAGCTTGGCGAAACGTCTTCTATGTAAATGCTGTAATGCTTCCCAGAATTCTCTTTCTCCTGTGAGATTCAAGACTGGATCTAAGATTGAGACTGAGACTGGGGACAGCTGCAGCGATGCCTAATTGAAGCTGCTCTAAGCCAAGTGCGCAGCTGTTGGCCACGACTTTGACGCGCTGCGTGTATCGATTACTAAAGCATAATAATCGCATCAGAATGTTCCCAGAGAGAATGGTAAGGAGTGAGAGGGGGAAGCAGGGGGAAGTGCACCACACACATGCTGCAACAAAGAGACACCCACTCGTGGCAGTTGCAATCGCTGCTGTTGCCGTCTCGTCAGCCTGCAAATTCGCTAAATGGCATCTTGATTATTGTTGAAACATGCCGTCGCTCAGTCTCCACGTCTGACAGACGTCGCATACAATAGACCTGCTGCTGTTGTTGCTGCTGTTGTGGTTGCATCCCCTGCATCATCATCGTCATCATCATCGCCAGAACTGGCATCCAGAACCCAGTCACGTTCGTGTCCACATCCACATTGCGTGGATGCCGCCACAGTTGCAGTTGCCTCTGAGTTGCAGTTGCAGTTGCTGTTGTGCGACGTGTGATTGAAAAAGTTCATTGAACGTTGTGCAATTTATGTGCAACGTTTGTTCCTCGCTCCCTGTTTGCTGTTGTTGTTGTCGTTGTTATTGTTGTGTGTTTTTATTTATTTCTCAGCCTGTTGAGTATCGGCTCGGTTTCAGTTTCAGCTCTGGGTTCACATGCGCTCAGCTGTTGCAGTTGCAGTTGCACATGCGCACACAGTTGCCACACACAGAAGTCAACGACTGCGTGCATATCTGTGAATGGCTTTAAAGCTGCCAACATATGTGACTGTGTGTGTCTCTATGTGGAACTTAGCACTTTGTATACCCAGCAGCTGGTGATTGAGATGGGTATTTTAGCTAGAGACTGAACTCGACTGTTTAATAAATAGCACCCAAGAAGAACTGATATTTAGCGTTAAAATATTCTCATATGGAGCACACTCTTCATACGCCATTTTTAGTCTTCCTTTTAATAAAAGAAAATATGGGTCTATAGAATAATAGTAATTTGCAACCGGAACAGTTTAAAGTTAAGCTTAAGAGACCCGTTTACTTACTCTGAAAAAATAATTTAAAAAAAAAAATATGCTTTAGAGTCTCTTCAAGTCACTTAGTCACTTAGACTGACAACCTATGATTTGCTAGTATATTTTATTTTACAGCTGACAGAAGCAGTATTTTGAAGTCGAATATACTCAGTTAAATAGCTGAGAAATTCGTTATTTCATATTGTGGTATCTTCAAGTTAAATATGCTCTATTCAGTTCTAAGCACAGGGTAACTAGTTAAATATTGTTTGAGTTTCTTTTGACAACATAAAAAGTATTTTTAAGTCGAATATACTCAGTTAGATAAACACAAAATTCTCTCTTTATTATTCTTCTTGTACTAGAACCTATTTAAACCGAGCATACTCTATTAAAACCTGAACACAGTGGAATCTAAAATAAATATGTTGCTTGTTATTTATTATTGGAATATTTCACTATCAAAGTAAGCAGTATATTTGTAGTATTTCCAAGTCGAATATACTCAACTAAATACTCAAACATTTATTGCTCCTTTGTTTAATTTGCACTTGTGCGATGCCTATCGCAAGTAGCTCTGCCATTTATAAATAAATGTCTAGTTCGGGTGTTTTATAGTCGAGATTACGCAGCCAGTTTGGGGCAGCAAATAGGTTAGGCCAGCATTAGTATTTATCGCCAGTCGCATTTGTAACAAAACGATCTCATTGTTTATGTGGCTCTGATGTATGGCGAGTGCATGTTTTCTGATGCATGTGATGTATGTATGTAATCTCTGTGAATCCATAAAAAACAACAACGACAACAACAACAGCGACAAAAAAGCAAACTGCACTTTACCCACTCGGCGTCTGCGTAATTTCCTGCCACAAATCATGGGCATTCACAGACATACTTACTATATAGTATGAGTAGTCGGTTATACTTGTATATATTCGCAGCCAGGTTCAGGCTCGTGTTTATTGTGGGCGCACTCCTTCATGGTGAATGGAGTCGACGTCTCGTTGCACGTACTACAAAATAATCGCATTTTATTGTGCCACAATTTAATAGAACACCAAATGTGGCAACGCAAAAGCAAATTTGTCTATTGCAAAATATATTTACAATTTCAATATTGTTATTGCGTTTGGTGTTTTTTCTTCAAGTAATAATAATGCTGATTTTTACAACTTCCCCAACTAATTTTTAGTGTTTTAGAAAAATGTTTTACGAGCCTCGTTCGTCGTCGCTGTCTCACAATTCTCAGTTCTCAGCTCGCTGTTGTTGCTTTTGGCATTTGTTTTTACGATTCCACTTAAATATGTAGTTTTTTGTTTAGTTTTTGGCCTTTTTTTAGTGTGTGTGTGTGTGTGTTGTGGCCGCAACTTTGTCATCTAGCCTGGGCAACGCCTCAGACTCTGGGGCTAATAAGCCGTCGAAGCCGTCTCCATGCTCTGGCGACAACTGCCCGTAAAATAGTTGCTGCAACTCCAATTATGAAACTGTCATTCCCACTTCCTGCTTACCGCTAACAACGCCCACGCCGAACACACAATGCACACACCATATGGGGGATCCATTGTGGAGTCAATCCATACAATCGTAGCACACTATATGGTAGATACTCGCATCGCATCAGGTATGCAAACAGTGAGAGAAATTACATCTTATATCTAGAAAAGAAATGCACTTTTATTTCACTTTTGTGTTCCTTAAATTGCAAGATAAGAATTGGAATAGAATTCTTAAATTGGGGTTAAATTTATCAGCGCTCAATTACATCTATTTTAAACCAAGAAGAAAACTATGTTGTTTAATTTTGCTTTTGTGTATTTATTATTATTTTACATCGAAGTGAGATATATAAAGTTTTATTTTACTTAAAGAACTTGAATAGAATACTTTAATTATAAAGTAGCTTTTGTAATTTATTCAAATCCATTTATAATCTAAATGAACAATATGAACTGCAAATAAAGAATTCAAATGTACTTCTTGAATTTAGAATGAGTTTGTATTATTTATCTAAATTTATTTGTATATAAGATAAAATGACTTAAATTAATTTTGTTTCCTTTCTTTAAATTTAAATTGCAAATTTAATAGAATTTTCGAATTAGGGAGAAGTTAGTATTAATTTATAATTATGTCGAAGAGAAAGATGTAATTTATTTTGAATTAAGAATTTAAATGAAATTCTTAAAGTATTCAGTTATTCAAACTAAATCTCTTGAAAATACAAAAATAAAATCGAATTTTGTATTTTAGTTACACAAACTTCAATTGTATAAAGAATAAAGAGTTAAATATATTCTTAATTCTCTTACAAATTAATACAAATTTGAAAAAAATATAAAAATAAAATAAAATCGTTATGCTTTATCATTTGTTTTCTCGCTGTGCACAACTCCACAAAAGATCGCTCTTTACTTGGGGGCTTTGGCATGGCACAATACGGCAAGTGATTTGGCTGTGGCGTGTTCGTGCCACAGTTTGTTGCATGCTGCCACACTTGGTGAATTATTGGACGTGCACACCTGCAATCTAGTTGAAGTTGCAGTCGCCATCGCCATCGTCAGCCCAGACCTTTACCCAAATCGCGTGCGGATTAAGTAAATTTTATTTGTAATGCCGCCGTCGCCGCCGCTGCCGTCGCCGCTGTTGCTGTCGCTTACTTGCCCCATTGTGTGGCACAAACAAGCAGTCTACGACTACGATTTAGCTTAAAGCGATTCGAGTGAAACCGAATGACAAGCTCGTAAATTCATTTAAAATACAAATCTCTTGAAATTTTTGCTTCTATTGACCTGCCACAATGTGGGGCAAATAATAATAATGCTGACTGCAGATTGAAGTCTGGATACAAGACATACGCGAGACTTTTTTTTAAAATGATTCCTTTACATTTGTAATGCCAAATCGCTGTTTTGCAATCTGGTTTCTTTTATACTTTTTTGTATTTTTTGTTGTTGGGTTCCATCTGATAAAACGAACGAAATTCCCCGTAAATTGTTGAATTGTTTATACAAAAAAAGAATTATATATTTGTACTTATACTCACGTATGTAAACTACTCTCGCCTTTGGTTGTTGTTAACATTTGCTTATCTTGCACAAACACTCACACACAACACACACAACTCAGACTCATAATAAATATCACGCATACGCCGCTTGGGTTCATTCGATACACTCACTCACACACACACACACACACTCGAAACATGCCGCACTGCTAGATTATATAGTACTCATATAGCTAATTGGGAAACTGTCCGATATAGAGCATTGGCATTCTCGTTCTTCAGTTTGCGTTTCTTTCTTTCTTTTTGCTGTTTTGCAGGATGTGTTGGAAAAGCGCATGATTGAAGTTGAAGGCGCGCTGCTGCGTTTGCAGGAGCAGTTCCACAAAGTGAGTATTCCAGCAGGCTACAACTCCATCCGGATATTACAACGAGCTACAAGCATCTCTCCCTATCTCGCTTAACCAATGTCCAAAATACCCGAAACGATTTTAATTTCCTGTGTGTGGTCACGGCTGGTGACGACTCTGCTGTATTATGTTCGACTTGGTTCACATGGCAATGGAAATGGTCAGTTTCCCCCACCTCCTTTTGTGAATGTGTGCGAGCACAGGCTTTAGGCTTTAGGCTTTAGAGGCGTTGCCTGAGACTCGGTCTACGGTCATCGGGTCATTTATCGTACTGTTGGCATTTTGCTTACAGTCGTTTGCGCTCTGTGGTTTATGTGGTCAACTACACAGAACCTCTGACCAGTCGGGGGGAGATCAGCTCTTTGCATACAGAAGGTCAGTAATTAAAAGTTACAAGCTTTAATTACACGAATCCAAAATTAAATTATCAAAATACACAACGACGACACTTGGTTTTCAAGGGTTTCACTTTCTATGACGTCCTGTTTTTTGGGTTGGGGTTTTCGGCTTGTCAACGACTTGCTTAACACCTTGAGAGACGACGACGACGACGACGACGCATCATCTCGGCAAAAATCTCAATCTAAACTGCCCATCTTGGAAGGCATCAAGAAGAAAGTTTGCAGTTAACCCAAGTTTTATGGCCGGAGACACGGCGCAATGCTCGCATACGCATTTCCGGCTTTAGGTAATTGAATTTGATAACAGACCGAAAATACTGAGCTAGTGCTAGAGCGTTGGCCCAATTTTACCCCCAAATAAATGGCCAACGAGTTAAACGCACAGAGTTTATGGTGTGAAAAGGCGCAGCGTGCTTCGGGCCCCAAAGAAAATGGGCTTTACTTCTTTCTAGCCAATGATTTCCGCAACGAAATTGCTGACGCCCGGCCACAGGAAGCGACGGAGACAAAAACATGGCCCAGAAATAAGAGTAGAGCCTCCCAGAAATACATTTTCGGCGAGTGCTTTTTTCGATGTTGTTGTTGTGGCAAGCCTGATTTTCTATTCTATTTCTTGGCCTGGCAAAAGCGCAAATTTACGAGCCTGGCAATGGCAATAGCCCACCCGCCAGTTGGCTTCCTTCCTCTCCAGCAGCTTCCAACTTCCAACTCCAGCCTCGTTATCACTACACCACGCCTTCGCCTTCGTGTTCTCTCTCGACTTTTGGGCTCCTCATGCATGGGAATCCGATTACTTTGGCCGTATGCGCATTTTTCCTGCCACTTTTGCTACTTTATTTTTTTCTGTATTGTGCTGTGCTGCCTTGCTTCTTTTACTTCGACATTTGGTGGTCGTCGCATGAGATACATGAGCTACCGTTTCCTCGACGTCTGCTGCTCGACAATATTTCTGCACTTTATCTGTCTGTAAATAACGATTAACTATGTTGCTGCTGCTGCTGCCAGCCCCAACTCTCGTTGCCACTGTCCTTTGGTTTCACTTAGACAAACTTGGCATTGGCATCGGCGTCGGTGTCTGCCACCTCCCACTACTGCTGCCTCTGTGTGTGTGGCACGCCCGCTGGGTGTGTGCTTTATTGTTATTGGCATATCAGTGGCTCGTCGAGTTTATGCACAGCATGGATCAGAGAGGAGGGAAACAGCAAGACAGAGAAAGCGAGACCAACACCAGGCAATGACAAGTCAGCCCAAAAGTGTGAATGTTGCAAAATGTTGTGGCAAGGGCAATAAGCGAAAAACGGAGAGAGCGAAGGGAAAAACCAAGACAGCTTGCCGGCCATGTGGCATGCAATAAATGGCACGATTCAATGAATATCCATCTTATGATTCGCCATGCTCTTATCATCATCCTCATCCACATTCGCATTCACATCATCATCATCATCATCATCTGTTTCTAATTTGGGCAACTTGCTGAGCAGTAGAGAACACATCAACTAGACCCAAGAGATGGAGGAGAAGTGGGGGCAAAGCAAGTGCTCGGAAACGTAATTGATTCGCATCTGATTTCGGGTCGTACAACAGTCGTAACCAAGTTGCAAGTTCCGACTCCGTCTCTGCTTCGTACTCCATTGTCTAATGCATTTTATCAATTGTCTGGCTGAACAGTCTCCAGGCGGAGACCGCAATGTCAATGTTTTTCCAATACAAAAGATGATTTATTGATTTGCAGCAGCATCGTATTCGAGACAGCAGAGGCGGAAAATGGAATGCTGCATTATGCTGCTGTGGTTTCTACTGCTCCCCTTCTATGAATATGCCACAATTTGTGGAAGTGGTTTGTGGGGAAGCGAAAAAGCAAGGAAAGTTTTTCTGTAAGAATAAAATTTGAATAGATGCTTAGGTATGCAACAGTATTCAATTTGGAAAAAATGCGAGTTTAGATTTGATTTGATAACTTTGAAGTTCTTACAAATTTTTTCTTAAAATTGTAATATTTTTAAAGTTTATAATAATATTTGTATCCTTCCAAGTATTCGAACTTTTTCTCTTATTAATACGAATATGTCCTCGATATCAAGATGCATTTCCTTACAATAAGAATTTCGTTTTTTCGATGGACTTTTTAAATACAAATTCAGTAAAATACTTAATGCGAAATCTTGATTTAAAAACTTGATTTATCAATATCAGAAATTATGAACGTAACAACTGAATTAAGGCGATGTTTAATTCATGTTTTTTTATTTTTGAAATACTTACATTTTATATACAATATAAAGAAATGTTAGAGTAGGTATTATTCCATAAGTTGCTTTAGGTTTTTCATATTTCAGCATCAATTTTGCAATATTATTTAATAAAAATTCAACCGTAAGCAAAAAATAACTTCTTTTGTATATTCAATAACGCTGAGATACAAGGATTTGTTAGCGAAATCGCAGCGGCCTCAAGTGATTTGTAAATTGTGATCTCCGGCTTTGTTTCGCTCAGAGACAGACACAGAGACAGCGTTTCGCTTAGCATAGACACAACTTGAAGTTTGCAACTCCATTCTTGTTCTTGGAGGTCTGAATGCCACTTGATGTGGCAAGCAAGCTCTTAACCCTACTCAAATTGCTGACAGCTGTTGTTGTATTTGGCTATTTTGTTACAACAGCTGAGACGAGACTTGAGTCCTCCTTCTGGGTGTCGAGGGCCAGCTCAAAACTGTAGCTGAAGATGAAGCTAGAACTGAAGCCGAAGCTGAAGCTGAAGGTGGTTCATGTGACATTTAATCCCTTTTGCAGGGAGATTCACAATGGGCATGAGAATTGTGGGCACTCGTTTGCTATCTCGCTCTCACCCTTGTTGATATGGAAATCAAATATTTAGCCATGAAATTAGAAATGCTTGGACAACACACAAAGCTCAGAAGAGAGAGAGAGAGAGAGAGAGTCGAAACAGTCGGACGAGTGTCAAAAAACAACTGGGATTTGTTTTTGTCGCTGTGTTTGTGTTTGTATTTGTTTGTTTGTATTTTTGCTTTTTGTTTTTGTGTGTGCTTTTCATCAGTGATAAATCAACAAGCCGAGCAGCCGGAAAATGCAAACTGCGCAAATTCCCTTGTCCCTCTCACTCCTCCTTCTCCTAAGTGGACGGGTTGCCCATTTGCTAATGAAGTCCAAAAAGGCTAAAAAAAAAGAGCGGAATAAGTTAAAGGCGTTCGAAGTGCGTTCATAAATGTGGCGAGCCAATTTATTAGGCAGACAGCTCAGCTCAGCTTCGCTCTGCCTGACGTTGCATTTGAGTGAGGACTCAAACTCATGCGACAGCACGCGTCCGTGTCGTGTTAGCGATGATCGCGTGACACGAGCCACACGCAAGCAGCTTCGCCTTAGTGTCAAAGCGCAACAATAGCCAAGTTTCGACACCAGCACGTGCTCAATTTTTAATTTAAATGGCGAGTCGTCGTCGTCGTCGCGAGTTCCGCCCCTTATTCCGCCCCCTTCCATGCAAATCCCAACTCCATTGAAAATCTGCGCCCTAATAAGCTCAGCTGCATGCTGACTGAAAAGAAATGAAAGACAAGGCAAGGCAGGGCAACAAAAAAAAAAAAAAGAAATTGAAAAGAATATCAAACTGTCACTGTCAAGGCGACGTGCCCCATTGGGCGCTGGGCAACTGCACTTGGCACTTGGCGTTGTCTCTGTGCCTCGCTGTGGCGCTTTCCCTGACGACAACGACGTCTTAGTCGAGTGGCACTTGGTCGCTTTAGCTTTGACTGTGTCGCCTTGTAGCTGGCGGCCAGCGTGGAAGTCGCAACATGAGCACTTTTTATTATCAACATCTTACCCCAACGACCTCTCTTCCTCCACGTCATTATCATTATTGCCTGTAGCTGAAGATGTATGTACATACATATCTAGTATATGTATAGCACACACAGTGCGTCCAACGTCAAACGTTGAATTGCTAATAATTTTTGTCACAAACGTTTGATGGTTCACTCACTCGGAAATGAAGGCGCCGTCAGCGACCACATCCAGTATCTTCCACTCACTGTCTCTGTGTGCTCAAGGGCAGACGCCCCATGGAGTGCGCCACTTGATTGAATACTTGCAAGAGCAAGCCGGGGCATCGTCGTTGTGTCCCTTGCCCAATTAAACATTTTTTCACTCCCTCGCGGAGAGCGGCGAACGAAGTCTTACAAAATGCACTTAAAAGGCAATTAGTTAAAGGCTAAATGTATCGTATAATTCAATTTCAACTAAACTGTTCCATTAGCTATATCAACTAAGTTGACAGAGCGACACTGCTGCAACTCAAAAAGCGAATTAAATTAAGCTGCAAGAAATTAATGAGCGTAATTCTTTTTTTATAAAGATTCCTACTAGAACTATGTTAAAGAAGGCTAAGTTCCTAGGAACTAAGAATAGACAGAGAAAATATAACAATTTGGATGTTTTTAATAAACAGATTTCTTTGAATAATGTCGAAAATTTACGAGAACTTTGCAAAGTGTTGAGGGTTAGGGGTCGTCAGAGAAAAGAATGTAAGATTTTATATATTACAAATATTTTAAATTGTTTCTGAAAGATTCCTTAAAATGAAATGTGAGAAATGTGTTTGTCGTATAAGAACTGTTTCAAGCTGTTTAGGGTAGGTCGCATTTAAAGTTTGATTGTTGCACATTCATTTAAAATCCATGTAGCATTTGGAGAAAAAGCAACCCCATGTCCGCATTATAAATGTGTACTTACTCGTACCTCTTCCATCTGACCCTCAAGACCCTTTCGGTTTTTTAACTGCTGTGCCGATGATTCATACGCCCACTCAAACCATCCGAATTATGAATGCGAAAACTACCACCACTATATATGCATTTAAAGTCTCTTATATATAAATATATATAGTCTGTCGACTATATACTCTTCTATACTGACATAGGACTTGTGTGTTTGCACAGTCCTAAATATAAAGAAAAAACCCCTTAGCAAAAAAGTGCAATGCAATTAATTTTGCGCTTATGTGATGGAAATTTCGCGAAATTCAAGTGGGGGGATGGACAACCGTGCCACGGTTTGAAGTGACGTTTAATGTGTGCAGAGAACTTTTGAAGCAGTCAGAGGAGGACAGTCAGCAATAGATCACCCCTAGGAGCAGCGAGTGCCAGGACAACGACGTCAACCCTGTGGCACATCTGCAAAATGTTAGCTTTTTTGTTTACCAAACAGCACACAAAAGCATTCGGTCAGGGGCTGTGTCTCTTCCTGTCTCTCATTCCCTTCGTTCTGTCCATCTCTTGGTTGCTTCTACAATTCCGTTTTGATGTTTCGCCCGTCGCGGTTCATTAAATTAAAAACAGCCAATTCGTTGCCAAAGTAATACATCAAAAAGCGTATCGCTTGTGGAATGGAATGGAATGGTAATGTGGAACAGGGCTCAGCTGATGCTGATGATCCGGTTGCTAGCCTGTCAACGGGTGCAGAGAGTGGGAGACGAAACCGTCGTGAATTTGCCGGGCAGCTGCTTGACATTTACTCGCTCTCTCTCTCTTTCGTTCGCTGCCTGCGGCGAATTCGTAAGCTGTTGCTCTCCGTTTACAGCGAGGGTTGTTTTCTCGTTCGCCCGTTTTCAGTGTTCCGCCGGCTGTGCTGCCCCAAACAGTTTCTATCGGTCGCGTTGTCGCCGTCTGTGCTACGCGTGTGTGTGTGTGTGTGTTATTTTTTCCCATTTTTCTTCAACATTATTTTTTTGTGCTATGGAAATTATAACTTTACCTCTAATTTAAGTTACGCTTTTGGGGGTATTTTCGTGCCGCCGTACGCCAAAACATTATGACGCTTGGGGACAGACCTCGAGGCTAGCCAGGCAGCTCCGGGCTGCAGCACGCCGGGTTGTTTGTTTGTCTCCTCATCGCCCCGCCTCAGTCTTCGGGGTTCGTCGTGGTCGCCTTTGTGTCGCGTTGTTTGTATCGGCTTGGCTCAAACACACACACACATACATACATTAAGTAATGTAGAGAGAGAGACACGCATACTTGTGCAACAAATGTACATAGAAATCTTTTTGCTACCGGTTGCTGTTGTGGCCTTTTGACCGCTTGTTATTTTTACGGTTCGGTTTTGTGGTCTTCAAGCCAAAAGAGAACTTTGCACAAATTACACACACCAGCACACCGAAAACCAGCAAGATAAACAACAATAAAAAACAGTCATTGATATTGAAATGGTAAGATTTCGATATAAATTGGATAAGTTTTCATGCCCCCAAACGCGATTTACGACAATATCCATTCCCGACGGCAAAGTACTCGTACTTTGTGCTTGCGACAGTTAAAAGGCTGCCCAAGGCTATTCACATCTTGTTGTTACCCTATCTGCAGGCTATTGTTATCGCATTGAAGGTGTATCTCGTTCCATAGGAGAGAGAGCATGAATAGTTCCTTTCGCAGAAAACTTTGACCCCAAGCTGCCATAGAATGTTTCTTAAAAAGGCGTTTAATCTACGAGCTACGGCTCCCCAAAGTCAGTTATTCTTTATCTTCGTGCGGACTTAGAGCTATAAATATAATTACGGAATGGAAAATAACATCGGGTGGCTTTGACCTCAAGCTGTCTAGCTCACCTTAAAATTGGTTATTCTCGTAAAAATAATTGCTTGATGTTTTCCTCTAGAAATAACTCGCTTATATAGTATACTATTTTATAACTTACTTTGCAAGCGAGTCCAAAATGGCAGTTAACAGGGCAACTGCTCAAAGGTTCTCCCCATTTATTGCCAACTATGAATATTTTGCATTTGCCACCCGCTGTTCAATCCGCATGTTAATTAATAATAAGCATGTTCATATTTTCAATATACTCTACTTCTTCCTCTACTTCTGCCAGGTCAGATCGTCAATCAGCCAAGAAGGCGTTGAGCACTCGTTTCCCCGTTTAATAAACTTCCCCCGAAAAATGTGCAGGTTTCGACTGGGACGGGGTTGGCTTCTTATCCGGGGGATTACAGTTGGTTTGCGGGTGCAAATTGTGCTGCGATCTGCCCGACACCCTTCGATGTCGTTTTTTACAAGCTCCCCTGCGATGGTGCAACATGTTGCCGGGATTTGTTTTGTTAATTTCTTGCTCTGCACCCTTAAATCATATTTGGCAAGTGGCCTGGCAACCCTGGCGCACACGCTGGACAACCAACAACTGCCAACGACAGGGGCGTCGTATGTCATGTGCTAATTGAAACTTATGGAAATTTGTGGGGTCCAGTTTTGGGTTTCTTTAAGCCAGTCCAACATTCTTTGCCGCTCTTGGCCTGTATTAATTAAGGCCAAAAAAGCACTCGTTCGATTTTATAACATAATCAATGAGGCCCAAGCGTGGAGACCAGCTCCAGTCTAGGCTCGTTTTATGGCCAAAAATTCACAATGAATATTTATGCGGCTCACTGTGTGTGGCATGTGAATGAGAATGCGGCCCAAGACGGCCGCATTCAGTAGCCAAACAGTCAACAGCTGTCGACAGCCGCACCAGTTGCCCAAAATAGCATTTGTCAAGGGGAAAGAGAAAAGAGACTGAGGACTGGAAGGGAGCTCGTAGTACTGTTGAGTTGGCTTTAATTTTATTAACACGTTCATCATTCTATGGCACAGTTGGTGGGGCACAAGTGGCGCCTCCCCAGCCTCCCAGCCAACAAGATGTGTGGACGGCAATCAGTCTGCCAGCAGCGAGACTGACTCCGTTAGTCATTTGCCGCCTGATTTCTGATGACGATGACGATGACAACGGCTGTTGCCATACTTTTTGGCGGCGGCGGCATTCAACATTTTAATATTGTAGCATGTAGCATGTAGCTGCCGTCGGGCGAATTAATAAAAATTATTGCATATATTTGTTATGCTGAATGAGTGCTATGGGTAAGTGGTGGTAAAGCAGACGGCACTTTTCATGCCATCCCCAAACTCCCCAAAAAAAAAAGAAACAACAACAACGAAAACAACTTGCGCCTCCACTTGAGTTCTTCTCAGTCCACAGTCTGTTGCAGGCATTTTGATAGCGCGTGCCACAAGCTTTTATTATCGTTTTATCTGCCTACAACACATTCAAGGGGGGGAAGCTGAGCTGATGAGATTTGAGAGTGCTGTCTATGAACTAGAGAAGCAGCTATGTTTACAAAATTCATTAGAGACCAACTTGAGACTTGGGTTTATGCAATGTCTGCAGTTGAAAGCGTTTTACAAATATTTCAATATTGGCATTCAAAGTATCTCTTAATAAGAGGAACAGTAGAGGGTAGCAATAAGGTTTCATTTTTATTTAATTCTATGAATTATATTATACAGACAACTCTCAATTGCCTGCTCATCAGTTTAGCTGTTTATCTGCTTATTACTTGATTTAGTCGTGATTGCCAAGCATTATGTAAGACAAAAAGTTTGCACTTCAATCAGCTGCCCAGTTTCATTTACACTGTTGTCATTCATTATATTTGCACTAAACTAAACGATTTATTACAAGCGTAGCTGTATCTGCTCGCTAGCTAGCTGTATCTGTATTTGTATCTTGAAGTGTGTCTCAGTTTCGTTGTCTGAGTTGTCGTCACGTCACACATACATAGATGAAATCGCCGTGATGTAACTTTTTATCGATTACATTTCACGCCAAAAACAGCAGTCAGGAGGAGTGGGGAAAAAAGGGGAGTTGATGCTGCTATTCCGTGTCGGTTGTTGACTCTGGTGATTTATTGTGTTGCATGCAACAGACAGCGTCGTCTCTGTCAGCTCAGCCACCAGAGTTCCGCATTCTCTCGCTCAACTTTAATTCCACATTCGAGCTTCGTCGTCTGTGTATCTAGACTGTGTCTCATTGGTCTGCACACCTCGACCTCGCCGCTCTAATCAATTTCAGTTAAGTCTCCACCCGCCACCCGCTCTCACTTTAGTCACTTTTCCATCAGCTGTCCGTTGATGGTTGCTAGTTGCTGGTTGTTGGTTGCCGGTTGTAAGTGCAACTGATTGCCGCACTCTGATAGCGAGAGTCGCTGGCAATTAAATTGTCGTTCTTAATTCATTGTAAACTACAAAAAAAATGTATTAATTTATTGTGTTTAATTTCTTTCGCATTTCATTTAATCTGTTTTTATTATGTTCCATTTTTTCCCCTCACTCTATCTTGCTTTGGACGCTTTTTCAATGCACTTTTTTCAGAGCCAATGCGGGTCACCGACTTTCGAGAAGGAGCTGCGCGAACAAATTGAGAAGTAAGTGACAACAAATCAAATGTATTTTTTAAAAACTACACAAGAGTGTGTGCGAGTGTGAGTGTGTGTGTAATGTGAGCATGTAATACACCATTTATTTTCATTTATTGACAACACAAAATGTGGCTAATTTGTTACACAATTCTCACTTACAAATAGTTACAGATTATCAGGGTAATATATTAAAGGAAATCATTCTTGTTATTATTGTTTTAAGTAATCCTATCTCAAAGACTTAGATTAGCTAAATCTACAGCTAGATTAGCATTAAAGTTCGACTAAAGAAATAAATTTAACTGCAGCTGGCATAAATATAATGAAAGTAAAAAAGACAATGCATAAAGATACGCAGTATCTGCAAGATACACAATCTCCATGCATAAGTATATTTTACTTTATGCTTATTTATGATTACCAAAACACAAGTATTTATAGCCACACACACACAAATACACACAACAAAAGCAGAATTATGCAAATGATATGGTGGCAAGCTTTAAATATTTACGAGCTCTGGAATCGCCTTATGTTTTATGCATTCCATTAGAAAAACTCAACTGCAATGTACAGAAAATTGTGCTTGGCATTAAATTTGGCACAGCATGAAAATGAATTGTTTTCTTGTTCTTCTTCTTCTTCTTCTATATTTTGTTGTTGGTGTAAACACACTATGCCACATAATTATGCAATTGTAAAAGAGTTTTTCGCGCTGCTTTTGGGCACAAAATACGTAGGTAAATATTTCATAGCAACTCGTGACTGAGAACGCCTTTTTAACTTCCTCAGTCAACGCATCCCAACGAAAGAGAACGAAAGAGAGAGAAAGAGAGAACACTGAAGAAACGGCAAGTTAACGGCACTGAATGCAATTTTCCAAATTACTGAGCAGCGCCAGAAGAATTGCCTACAAGCAGAGCGAATGGCCTGGAAAGCAACAACAGCAGCAACTGAAATCAAAGCCAACAGCAGGAAGCATTTATTTCGCAGTCAGGGCCAGGCATTATCCATTAGAAACATGCTCCGCGGAAAAAGCCATCAATCAGAGCCGCACCAAACTGAACTGAACTGAAACTGACCGCAGCCCAGCAAAAATGCGAGTTCACCTCTCTCTCTCTCTCTCCCTCTCTCTCAAAAATGTAATTACGGTGCAATTCAAATTCGCGCATAGTTTTTTTTATTGGCCCGAAAAACTTTGTTAGCCACACGCACTTTTCACTACACACACTCACACACACACGCACAACAAAATAATTGCATCGTTTTTGCAACTTGTTTTCATTTCAACATTTATTTTATTATTATTTTTTCTGTGTGTGTTTCTTCTCTCCATGTGCTGCTCGTCCTCGTCCGCTTTCAGCATGAATCGCATTATGAAATCCAAAGAACGCAAACAACTGCAGACATGTCGGGATCACAAGGCACTCCAGGTATGTATCTATCTATCTCTCTCTCTCTCTCTTTTTCTCTCACTCTCTCTGCATGCAGCGGATGTTGCTGCTCCTTTTTTAATGTCGGCGGCGGTGGTGGTGGATGCGGTGGCGCTGTGATGCTGTTCAATTTGCTATTCCTCTTGCTAATGTGCTGTGCTTGGGGGGGTCACGCTGACAGCAAGACAGCGAGGGCAGCATCACAAGTTGCCATGAAGTCAAGCATATAAAATTTATATTATGAACTCAAGTATATAGGAAAACAGATTATTGAACGTAACTAAACTTAATTGCACCTGTCTTTATTTTAATATAAGTTATATGAATAACTGAGAACCCGCAATGAAATTATGGAGCTTTTAAGCGAAAGCTATTTTTGTGGCTCTCCTTATTAATTTCTTTAAATAATTGTTCCAAGAGTATACTTCATATAATTTATTTTAAATTTACATTTCATTTATAATCTATCTTATCGATTATGAACATTTTTCTTGTAGGAATATTAGGGTAGAATTTTCGTTAAGCACTTCTAAACACTTCTGCTATAGAATACCTACTACCTAAGTTACTAAACTTCAATCAGTTCTTTATAACACATAAGGCAAAGAATAAAGAAATTTGCAAAGATGAATTTATAACTGCTACTACTTCTACTTAGCTTTTCCTATTTTAGAAGTTTTTCTTCGTCCTATTCAATGACTCCTTCTTTATATAGCGAAGCCATGAAACCATTTTGTTTAAATCTCTCAAGAACTGATAGAGTAATTTGAAAAGTATTTGTGTTGTTATTATTTCTGCTACTACTACTTAGCTTTTCCTATTTTGTAGTCATCTTTATTGACTCCTTCTTCCAAGTAAAAACGGGATCTTTATATAGTGAAATGTTTGAAATATTTTAAAGAAATCGTCTAAGAACTGATAGAGTAATTTGCAAAGGATTCGTCGAGTTATTATTACTGATATTTCTACTTCGCTTTTCGTATTTTAGTAGTCATCTTTAATGACTGCTTCTACCCAGTCAAATAGTTATTTTCACATTCTATAAGCCAGCAACTGTATAAACCGCCCTCGGAGTGCACAGCATGTGAAAAAACAATTTGCACTGTTGCGCCGCGTTGCGGCAAAGAGTTTTCAGTTGGAGTTTTCCGCGCGCTTAGTCTGCGACTTGGAAATGAAAAGTTGGAAGTTGGAGTCGCAGTTGCTGTCGATGACGACAGTAGCAGCCAAAGATGGAGATGGAGATGGCGATGGAAATGGAGCTGGAGATGGAGTTGAAAGCGAAGACGAAGACGTTGAGAAGTCTCAGCGAAGTCATAAATAAACGCATAAATTCATTTTTAAGAACAATGTTTCCCCTCGCTCGCATATTCGGCGCATACAAATTGTCGCTTATCTGGGCCGTTGTGTTGTTGTTGTTGTTGTTGTTGTTGTTCTCGAGACGCGACTTTAAATTGTTCTTTCGCTTCTTTCTTGTTGTAGTTTCATTTTTGTTGTGTTAATGTTGCTCTTTTTTTTGTGTTATTTTGTTTTGTTTTGTTTTGGGTAAGTCCTGAAATTGATTGAGCGTTCGCATTAGACGCGCTTCGCTGAGCAGCGAGAGTGAATTCGGGGAATGGGGGGAAAGGGGGAAAAGGGGGCATCTTTTCATTACCCACCGCAGAAGGAATACGGGTTTTAAGCCACCAAAGATTTCCCAATTGAATGGCCAAAGCTAACTGAATTTTCGTAAAGCGGGTCTAATGAAACCAATCCCAAGGTTTAACATGTCTCGATAGTTGCATTGACCTTCGGGCCAAGTTAACAAGTTGGCTGTCAGCTGTGTGTTTGCTCGATCAATTCATGGGTTTTTTTTAACTACTAGATGGATTGCTGAGGGTTGTGACTGTGACTGCATGTAACAACTGTTCACTTAGCACTTTGCTTCAATTGCAAGTGCCACAAATTGTGTTGTGTGTGTGTGATAAATGACTTTGGGTGGGGGCGCGACCCTCGTCAATGCAGCTGTCCACCTCAAGGTTTTCCCCCCCAAAATGAAGTGTCTAATAACCCCTTCCCTTCTTTTACAGACTCGCTTTGCGCGCCAAGAGAGTTTGCTGCACTCGATGCAGCAGGAGAATCGAGCGTTGTTGACACGCATCCGACAATACGAACACTGTCTGGACGACGTGATGCGCAAGGTGGTGGACGCCATTGTGGCCGAGGATAATCTGCGCGAGGAAGTCAGCATGCTGAAGAGTCGAGTGCGTGATCTGGAGGCGCAGAATGCGGCGCTATCGGCGAGTCCGGTCAAGGGGAGGGACGAGGGCTACTGCACGATGAGCAGCGGACAGCCGCAGCCATCGAATGGGCATCTGGAGGATTTGCCCGAGGAGCCGGAACAGTGGCTGCTGCCAGCGGAGCCGTGCTCGACTGAAATGGAAGACTGGAGCATGTCGCAGGAGGAGCTGGCTGTGATAACCTTCGACGATGAGCGCGATCATCAGCAGCAGCAGCAACAGTTGCAACTGCAGCTGCAGCGAAGGAAGCGAGAGCACGACTGGCTCTGGCCCTCGAGTGACTTTATCAATTCGACAACCGTTGAGACTGACTCGCTGACCGATGGCATCGCGCAGCTGCTGCAGCAGAAGGTCAGTAAATGTCTCCTTAATATCTATATATCTACTAATTCCCAATGCTTTGCACAGATTGTCTACTCGGAGGATGAGGAGGTGGCCTGCACGGACTTTACCAACGACTTTTACAAGCTGGTCAACATACGCTCCAACTCGTCGCGCAGTCTGTTCTCCTACCTCGAGGGCGAAACCGATGACGAGGACGATGAGGACGAGGACGATGAGCAGGACTCGAGCATGTCGGAGAGTCAGGTCAAGGCGCGTGACAGTCCCACGCCCAGCGAGGCGGGTCGGGCGCAACTGACGAGTTGCTCCTCCAGCGAAACGGATGAGCATTCAGTCACACATCCGCCACCATCAACCATGCAACAGCCGGAACAGGAAGAGGAGGAGGAGCATGACTATGCAGTGATTGAGGAGTGCCGACGACGTGTGAGCGACATTGAGATCGAGGATGTGCCGCTAATCAATGCTGAGGTCACCGCGCCGCTGCTCAACGAACAGCAGTGCATAGCACAGATCATCAAGACGGAGCTACGTCGTCCGCCCCACGTGCTGGTCAAGTCCAAGTCGGTGCTGGAGGATCAGGAGCCCAGCTGCATACTGCGTCACAATCAGCGGCGCGAACTCGAGTCCAGCGTGGTGCGCAGCGATAGCATCAGTTGTGCCCTGATGGCCAAAATGGCCAAGGAGCCGCCGCCAGCTCCCGCCGTGGTCACCAAGCTCAAGGAGCGTCTGTTGCAGCGGCATGCACCGCCAGCGAATTCGTGGCGCCGCAGCAACGGTTGGAAGCGTGTGACGTCGCCCGTGCAAGCGGCAGCGCTTGTTTCACCAAAGAAGGTAAGAAGGGAGTTGACAAATTTGTTTGTTTACAGTTCACTCCAAATTCCCTATTTGCAGGAAACAAAGACAACGGCAACGGAGCTGCCAAAGAGCTGCCACAAAGCGCCGCCAACAAGAATTCCAACATGCATTCACACATCCTCCTCATCAGCGACATCGACATCATCGACGTCATCGTCGCCATCGTCGCCGTCGCCGCAGACACCGCAAAAACTGACAACGCAGCAGCCACAACGTAAATCCAAAATTCCACCGCCGGTTCCTGTGCGTCGTTCCTACGCCAGTTAAAGAGACGCCCCCAATGCGATGAATCCCTCTTCCCCCTACCACAAAAAGATAAAACAAAAACAATCTCAAAAAGAATAAAACGACAAAAGATACGAGAAACCCTATAAGTATAAGTTAAGCGTAAGCGGAGTGGAGTTACTATGCCCATAGTTTGGGGGAATACACTCCACAACATATATTTAATGATTTAAAAAGACTAAATTGTGATATATTCAAACTAAAACTGAGGAGACAGACAGAGGCAGAGGCAGAGTGAAGAAGGCAAAAGTAATTGCGTATCTTCGAAATACGAATCATATTTATATATATTGAATATTGTACGTTTTTTTGAGAATGTTTTCCCCGATTTAGCGTTTTGTAATTGCCAATTGTTCCCAAGTATTCAACAAATGAAAACAAAGCAGCAAAAACGCACTCGACTCGCTCTATATGATTTTTGTAGAACGACGTACGAAGTGCTCCCAAAGACATGTGTTCGAAAATTGCATTTCCAACTGAATAGATTTCTCTAAAAAATATATATGCATATATGTAATGATAATTAATTTTTGGAATAGCCAAAGCTTTGCTCAGTATCTGAGCAGAGTGCAACTAAAACCTTTTCAAACTATTAGCAGATGTAAAAGTAATATTATAAAATTGTAGTCTTCCGCACAACAGCATAAAAAGTAAAGAGCATGATGTATGTAGGTTATCTCTGATTATCAGCAACGATATGTTAGATAACACCAAACAAAGTTTTGTAGAGTGCATTACTCAACTCCTAAAGGTCACACACCAAACACACAGTCAAAGCCTAGTTGGATACGAAAGTGTAGCGAAAATGGGTGAAAATATTTAGACATCTTTACAATAACAATAACGAATCAAATCAAATACTAATAAAGGTACACACATACATGCATATAGAAGGTTTCGAAGCGAACATAAAAAAACAAAAAATGACAACAATAATACATTGTAAATAAAGTCAATGGACGAGCGTATCGCGTATATAATAAGGATGAGAACCTCTTCTTCAAACTCTAGTTAGTCCCTCTTAAAGTAGCCACGATGTGAGACTAAGAATCCTTCGTGTTTGCATCACATCCTAATTACAAGTTAAACATAAACATAAAAACATATATATTACAGTATATATACAGATATATACACCCATAGCAAACGCACTACGCTCGACAAAAATGAGAAATTATAAATTTAAGCTCGTATAAACATTATAAATGTATTTTCTTAGCGTAGCAAGTACAAATAAACAAAACAAAATAAAAAAAAGAGTTACGAAAAATAAATTATTAAACCAAAACAAAGAGGTCTCTTAAATTATTACTCTAACCAACAAAAATAATACATGAAAGGGATATAAAATCAATTTACATACAGTTAAAACTTAATCGTTGCCATAAAAATAATAATCACTAAACAGTTTAAAATACGAAAAACAATTAACTTACAACTAATTGGCAATGCACTTAGCCAAAATCAACTCGAGATTATTTCGTAGCTCAATTGAGCTTAAACGCAACTGAGGATCGCTGAGCCAGCAGCTCTTATATAGTTCACTATATGCACTCTCCAGATATGTGACTGAAATCGTTGACAGATTATCGAAATAATTCGCCAATCTGGGTTGCTTGTTGCGCTGTTTAACTGTTCGCTTGCTCACACGACCATGTGAGCTATCAAAGTTAAGATTGCGACGCGCTTTTTTGTACAAATCCGATGATAAAATTACATCCAACTGTGGATTATATCTACACATGCGATCGACGGCGTTGTTACTCTTTATACCTTGGCCACGCTCCTCACAATCGCAGTTGATTAAGGGCACAATTTCGGTGTGATCAGAGCCTAGCTTTAGTTCCTCGAGTAGTGCGGAGTTATCAGGTCGTAGGTCGTATTTCACAACTTGATAGGCAATGGTATCGTTGCAGTTGAGTTGATAGAAGGGCAGGCGACGTGCCTGCAGTTGCCACATGGTGATGCCCAAGGAATAAATATCAGAGGCACATGTTAAAGGCGCCGATCGCAAAGCTTCTGGAGACATGTAGCGCAGCGTGCCCTTCGTATTCATTTGACTGCTGCTGCACAGCTCATCCAGCTTGATGGAGGATCCAAAATCGCATAGCTTGCATATATAGCTGCGATAATACACTGATTGTTTTCCCATCGGATTTGCCTTGGCACCCAATGCAATCAATATATTTGGGGGCTTTACATCCAGATGCAATACACCCTGACCATGGCAGTAACTTAAAGCTGCCAGCACATCAAGCGTAATACTAGAAAAACAGGGATTATTAGATATGGCATTAAGTGAAATTATGCCACTTACATCACTCTGTGTACCAAGGGCAAAGCAAGTGTGTCCGTCACTCGTTGTAGACACAATCCATTGGGTCGCTCCATGATGAGCAGGCCAAAGTCTGCATTCGATTCGACTTTCATCAGACGAACGATATTCTTGTGTTTCCAGTTGAGAATATGGGACTCACTGTGCAACGTGGATATGGCGCTGTTCTTGATTACTTTCAGTGCCACAGAGTGATCTAGAGCAAACAAATTCATTTAAATGTAATTTAATGAATATTCATTATAGTTCACCTCGATAAATTGCCTTGAATACGGTGCCGTAAGCGCCGCGACCCAAAACGTGGCACCTGTGGGACATGGACTCCGTTGGACCGTCTCGGAGCAGCTCATTTCGCTTGGGTGTGGTCAACACTATGGCATTCTCCTTGTTAATAACTCTGATATACGACCTAGAATATGCTAATTTAGTTTTTTCCTTCTAAAAGTAATATTTTCAAACTTTCTGCTTACATTTTTGCACTTTTGCCATTTAACGGTGCTTGCCTTTGTTTACATTTGAACGGGAGTCTGGCAACACATTCACAAAAGCTGCCACCCTGTTAAAATAAAAAACCAAAGCACTTCTCTAAAACGGACAATTTAATGTACCTTTCTCTTTTCATGATTTAGTTATACAGAGTATTCTCTTAATCCCACATAAGTTGTTCAATCTTATAATTGTATCGAAGAAATTTCTAATGTACTTCTTGACTTGATTTCATATATTTACACTTAATCTCAATTCACACTCTTTTTACTTAAAGTAAGTTGTCACATATTTCAATTTTTTTAAAAGTTGCAATAATTTGTTCAATGACAGACGACGGGGCAGCTTATGGCCTCACTAATGCTGCTGCAGCATGTTGGAAGGAAGTAGGAAAATGCTAAATATAATATTTATATGGTGATTACAGTTTATCGAGGCATCATTTTAGGCTTAATACTATCAAAATAAATTAGCTATTTTTCCATGCGGTCACTGAGAGCGCTGCTCATGTAATTTTAAGGTTTCTAACCGCAGATTCTGCAAATAAAGAAAAGAAACACCATAAGTATTCGATCACTGGATGGAGCATTATTTAAACTTACAGCAAAGGCTTCTTGTATTTTGTCTGTGATGAGTTTTCGCGCCACAGGTTCGGGCACTTGGTTGTTTTTCAGATCCTGAACGAAATCGTTCAGATCCAACGGTTGACCCACATTGATGGTGACATTCTTGCGAAATTTAAACATATACGGCTCCACATTGGGCAGCACAGAGTCCATGCCCTCGTGCCACATGGGAAGCACAATTGGCATTCTGGGCGATTCGTAAATAATCCGACCGACGCCCCACTTCAGACGCATCTCCTCCTTCTCCATGTTAACCTTGCCCTCGGGAAACACATGCACCCAATCACCCAACGCGCACTTCTCAATGCACAGATTGATGGCATCTTGATATACGCCAATTCCACGCACAACAGGTATGCATTTTCCTATTGTAAAATGAATTTACATTAATTTGAAGTGGAGTCAATGATAAGAGACTCTTACCATACATAAAGAAGGTCGCATGCCGCTTTTTGGTGAAACAAATATCATGAGCTGCCATTGACCATCGTATACGCATAGTATTGCAGACCAAGCTTATTGGCAAAATGCCCCATATTCCGGGATCATCGAAGCAGGAGTAATGATTGGAGACGGTTACCAGCGGCACGCCCTTGGGACGCTTCCCTATCGCCGAGATAAGTCGCTCCTTATTGTACACTTTCGTATGATTCAACACGACTGCAAGAAAGATGGGGAAACCCGTTAATACATTATTCAAATAACAAGTACCCAAAAATATAAAGCATACTTTAAGGCGCCTCACAAATTTACAAAACCAAGTACATTTTCAATATTCAATTAATATTTGCAAGCAATGGGGCTAAGTTCCCTAATATACAAAGTTTCTTAAGAAGAAGTTTAAACTGTGATGCTATACTTTATATTTTATTTTGCTACGGATTCTTTACTTATTACAACAACAAAAAAAACGACAAAGCTAATTTTCAATTTCACACTTGCTTAAATTGTCATGTTAAGGCCAAAGTACTGTGTTCTTTTAACATTTTAATTTGAAAAAATAAAGTGAAATACTTTGTGTTGATTTGTATTATAATCTTCCCAATCTTCTAAAGATCTTCAACAAGATTTCCCTACATTACAATGCATTAAAAACATGTGACCCAGCGATTCACAATGTTAATCTAATTTAATGAAAAGTATATGTGGATTTGCATATATTATATGCAACTTTATGGCGTACTTATTAGATTCTATATATATAAGATAGGCATAGTGCAAATACACGAGCAACAAGCAGGAAGAGATGTCGTTTATCGGCCAGATTTGCTTATAGCCAAGAATCATGACCATGGACAATTTAGATGGGCGAGAAATGCCGAAGTGCGAAAAGCACAAAACGCAACCAAAAATAAAAGCCCACAAAAAAGTATTACGCCAAAAATAAACGAAAACAGATGTACTGTTCAGTTTCTCGATTTCAATCGTAACAAAATGCAAACATAAATAATATTTTATGTTATGAGAAAGGGAAATATAACTTACCGAGGATAACCTTGCTGAAGAGGCCTACGAGAGTGACCACAAGTTGGCTGACGAGATACCACAGCTTGGAGGGATTTCGCAGTCGGGAAAATATCCAACTGATGTCGTAAGGAATATCCACACTTGATGCCATGCTTGATCCCTGCGTCTGCGAGTCCTGCTTTTTCACAGGATTATCCGTTGGCGGCCGAAGACTATGCGAAGATAGATGCTGCGAAAGATTATCCTGCTGCTGTTCCTGGCGCTGCTCTCCCTTCTGCTGCTGCGGCTCCTGATGCTGCAGTCCGGATGGGGACTTACCATCTGGCAAGGGGCGAGCCTCTGGGGCCTGGACGTAATGCTGCGAGTCAATGGAAGTGGAGTTTAACATCACAAACAAAACACAAGCTAAATTCAAGTCAGTCATGACCAACTTACGAAGGTTCAACGACTACTTTGTTTTGCTAATTATTCTAATTGCCCTCTGACTCTTAACAATTTTATTTCACGTACAAAATTTGATTTGATACATAAGTTAAACTGAGCTCAAATTACAAATTACTCGCAACACACATTATCCAAAAGGACTTTTGAACCTCAGCATGATATATGCGGAAAGGCTTATTCGAAGAGATAAGCAGAGAAATGTTTCCTCAGCATGAAACTGCATGTTATTCACTTTTTTTTGTTTTTTGTTTTTATGTGGAAAGCAAACAAAAGCACAAAGAACGCGTAGAATGTAAATGTAAAAATACGCAGTACAAAAAGCGCGACAATTTTTGCGTTTCTTATGATTTTTGTTAGGCTCACAAAGTTCAATCAAAAAGATTCATTCAAATATTTAATTGACTCGCCTTCAATTAATTCAAAATAAAAATATATACGTTTGTGATTGCAAGTTTTTCAATTAGATTTCGTAGTTCTCTTTTGATTGCCGTTCTTTGTTGTTGACACCGTCGGCTATTACAATATTAGCGGAAGAGATTGCGGACACGACCGCGCGTTGGGAACTTGAAAGTGTAACTGATTTTAGACTTGGGCATTTTGTCAAGTGCAAATGCAGTGTTAGTAGTGTTAGTCTAGGTGCGTAGAAGGGCGCGCACATGCTGATCACAAAGAGAATACAACCCAAAAGAGAGCTTGAGCAACAGTCAAGTGCTCGCAAATGCTATCAGTCAGTAAACATTTTATCAGTTCAAATAAAGTGTTGCAGTGAAAGCACGTTTTCACAGATATTTTTGCTTTGTTTAACCTTGCATACTATTTGCATTGAGATAGAGATGGCGATAAGCAACAAAAACAGCCACAGAGATGAATGCCTCAGCTAATAGGCAATGTGAATTTTGAATAGCCCGCCAAAATAGAAAACTGACACAATTGCAGCCCTGGTCGCAGTGTGGTGAATTACAGATTGGTGAGAAAACACTTAAATGGGGGCCTTAACGCGTGGCTTCTTTTGCCCCCATATATATTATATATGCATTAGATATATGAATTTTATTAACCCCATGAACTATATAGAATAAAAAATCAATGGCAATGACAGTGGCCTTGACCACATAGCTTTAAATATACTATCTTACCCGTGACCCCAAGGCGTAAATACGCTGTCCATAAATAGTCCGCTGCAGGTGCCCCAAATCCCAATGCCACAAGCACCGCGTGGCTAGATGATTCAGGTGATCCGGACGTATCCGCCTGGCGCTTGTAGTAAATATTGCCATCAACATGATGAACACTTAATTTGCTTGATATGTTTATATATATAATATAATGGTAGTTAGCAATTCTTGACTATTGCACCCGCACTTTACATAAGCGTAATTTATCTTTAACGCGCTACACTTGTACAATTTGGACTTGCGCTTCAGCCGTCGCCAACGGCGATTGTCTTGTAAGGTTGAGCGTGCGGCTGGCTAATGTTCGCGCATTCCGGCCCATCAAATATGAATTTGTGCCTTTGACGCACTTCGGCCGAAGCGCGCATGTCTAAATTTTTATGATTGTTGCAAATCGAGCAATAAAAGTACGCTAGGCCAAATGGAAATCTGAAATAATTTATAATTTTTCAATGTAAACAAGCCGAAACAGCTGATCAGTTTAGCCATTCACAACGCCACAGTTACATAAGCCACTGATGTCAGCTGATAACAGTAGATATATCGATACCAATATATATCGACAACGCTTCTGGTCAAGTTATTGCTGTTATTATTTTTAACGTGGTTGAACACAAATTCATTTTTTTTCGCCGTCGATTCTGAATAAACAATGTCTCGTAGTGCACGTCCCCTGACATCAGCCCGCGTGCTGCACAAAATCAAGGAGCTAACGGCGCCGGCAAGCGACACAACATACGTAACAAACCGCAATCCCCGCAATTTGGAGAGGTTACGCATTGCATACAAACCCAGCGGCTATCATCTGGAAAAGCCTGGTCGTTCCTATTGGCATACTCTCGAGATCAATACCAGCGGTCGCTATGTGAGTGCGGATGTGAAACACTTCGAGAACGGTACCATCTTGAGTGCTAGCACCTCAGAGTGGGCGATTAAACAGCAATTGTTCAAGACCAACGACACTGCGGCATTTGTGAATTTGGGACACGTTCTAGCCCAAAGATGCCTTCACGCCGGCATCACAGAGATGACTTGCAACGTCGAGGCTGTAGCCGGCAGCAAATTGGAGAAGCTACTGGAAGCTGTGCAGGCCAGTGGCATCAGTTTCCAGGAACCCGCCAGACTGCCAAACACCCAGCCCTGGGATGCTTATCGACATGAGAAGCCCTGGGAGGTATCCGAGCAATCAGCAACTTCTGTTACGCAAAATAAACAAAAATAAAAACCATGCCTTGTTGGGATTTCGTTACGTTTACAATAAACGTTGCATTTTTATGTTAATTACAATGAAACATCATAACTGTTTTATTTATAACTAGCGTCGTTTAGCAGATCTACTCATATTTGCTCTTGATGTCCTTCCATTGTTTCTGCAAACAAAATGCGAGATATTAATAATAAGCCTTCTAAAGTCTTACATAAGCAGCAAATTGTACTTACGCCTTTGTTGATGGAATCGAAGATCGCGTTGGAGCTGATATCGATGGCGCGCTCAAAGAAGAAGGCCGAAGCGATGATGGCCACTGCGTAGGTGGATGTGCGCTTGAACAGAGTATTGTAGATGACCTTCATTTTGCAAAAATTGTTTGCACAATTTTATTTTCTTCCAAAAGGCGAGCACGAAACAGCTGAAACAAACAACTTTACTTGTCAGAATGTGACCAGAATAAATATTTCTAAAATATACGCTTTAACGCCGGTAAGTTTGTACTACACCGTTTGCGGTCTCACTATTATGTGGACGTATCGATATATTTTAAGTATCGATTTTTTTGTCGTTATATTATTAAAAATTTAAATTCTTTTGAAAATAAAAGCAAATTTTTCTATAAAAAAATTATGTAAATGTAATCTGATCAGCTTCTTTATCTGTTTAATAGGGTAAAGGAAAAACTGTGGGAAAAATTATAAGCCTACATAGTCGAACACTTAAAAAGCGTGGCAACCTTGTTAGTAAATAAACGGGGTGGCAAGGACTGTAAAATATTTTCATCTCGAGTCGTGGTTTCGGCTATTTTTGAGATAAACTTGAAAGTGTGTCGACAACAGAGCTGCCTACTCTGCTGCATCAATACGTGCCTGACTTAAAGTTCTTTCCATTCGTCTTTTACAATTCATACACAATGGTTGATTTAACTGATGCCGGTTCACCATTCCAACAGTCAATTCCCAATCTTGCATTTTATGTGCCGGCTGTTGTTGTTTTCGGATTAGCAGGTGAGTCTGAGTCTGCGATAGATGCATTCTATTAGATGCATTTTCTTCATATTGCGTCACGCATGAATTAAACCCCAATATACACATTCCCAAGTCCCTACTAAAATACAATCAACATCACAGAGCCAACAGAATGGCAATTGGGTCGCAAAAAAAACAAAACGAAACTTTCACCGCACAATCAAAACGAGAATTGGTTCGCTTCCAACTCCAGAGTCAGTGTCCCCCTCTTAATGTATCTGCCTATGTCTCTGTCTCTGTCTCAGCCATTGACTCTCATATGCTACTGTTTTGACAGCCATCATTATCTGCCTTCTTTTCTAAGAGTGCATTATCGCAATGTTTTGATTTGAAGAGCATTAAACTAAAAGCTCGCTAGTGCTCAAACGTAGTGAATACGTGTACGTTGAGAAGACATCCTACTCTACTTATCTGGTCAATTTCGTTTTTATTTTCTGCCCACGTATTCAAGTTTTCTTGTCGAAAAATATTGGCGCTCCAATATTGTTAAATGATAAGTATGTAGTGATAAGCGAAGGCAGCAAACACAAGTTCGAACTGTGGGGCAACTGCACATGTTTGTTGACTATATATGTATTTTTGTTTTTGTGCTCCTGGTCGTAGTACACGTGTTGACAGCTGAATGTTGAGAGTTAATGCCCACAAAACAATTTACATATTTTACAATGTATTAGCCAAAGTTTTAGCTGCATGTTTCATTAACAAACTTCATTCATTACTGTACAGTCTAGTGTATTGCTTGGATTGATAAGCAATATTGAGGAATCTTATCGCGTATCGTATGTAGTTGTTGTTGTTTCTATTTATTTTTATTTACTGACTTCTTTGCGGACTACCTTTAAAAATATGCTGACGCTGGACAACAAAATACAAAGCGCAGCGAAACTAAAGGCACATATCTCTCACAAATAAGTGAAGAGAACACAAAATATAAGCGGACTGAGATTACAAATAAGTGGCAAATTGTATTTTAGATTTGAAATTAGCGTTCAGTCAGTTTGCCAAGGCAGCGGTCTATAGAACACGTTAGTAGCTCCCAATCAATAATTCAATAAGAAGCGCGAATATTCTTTTGGTTCTTCTAAAGTCAGTTGTTAAATGATGTTTTATTTAAAAGAGCATACAAGAAAATGTTTTATTTAATTTAAAAAATTAAAAAAAAAATGTACTCATATCGCAGCCGGTAGGATTCGAACCTACGCTCCCAGAGGGAATCTGATTTCGAGTCAGACGCCTTAACCACTCGGCCACGACTGCTGTTGATGGCAGTCGTCTAAAATGCTATTTGAGTGTGCGAGTTTGCCTCTGGGGGTGAAATGTTCGTTTGCTATCAGCTGCTGCCACGTAGTTTCGTAGCAGTGTATTTTATTTGAACTGCACGATGAATACAATTTCTTGTTGTATGTTACATTCAAATTGTAATTGTCAGTTATATTGCCATTTGCATGCTGTAAATTGATAATCTCTTAACAACATTTAGAAGACTTTTTTGTGAATTATTTAATATGTTTTCGTGGCGCTTGCGACTCAACTATAAGAATTTATACCTTCCACCCCCACAAATGCAGACAAAATAAACCGTTAAACAAATCCACTCGTAAACGCTTAAGCCAAGAGCAGCGTCGTGATTAGAAGAGAGAGTGAGAGAGAGGGAATTAAATAAATCATGGCAGAAGATCCAATAAATCAGCAAGCATTCGCCGAGGATGTGGCTACCGCAGCTGCAGCTGGCGGAGATCAGGGTTTCGTAGCGCCACCTGGCGCCGGACCCGGCAGTCCAGACTTTAAAATGCCCAGCGCCGATGAGATATGGAAAATGGTCGAGTCCATGGAGGGCATTTCGGATGATGAGCGTGCCGAGCTGCGCGAAAGTATATTCAATCCAAAGCCGCCATCGCCGGAGGATTTCATGAGGCAGTATGGACATCCCGGCCACAGTTCTAGAGAGTATATTGTGTTCTTTGTGATGATAGCGCTCATATTGCTCGTCTTTGGTAAGCAGCGACAACCACAAAGAAACCTTCCATTCCAATCAAAATTATTAAGACCACCCTCGCCAAATGTGACACCTACAATTATGTTGAAATTGTGTGTATGTGTCCATCAACTACACGTTGGTTTTACTCTACTCGTAAAGTGTGCGCTGTTAAAACACTCACATGCAAACATTTACTGAGAATGTTGCTGGTTTATATTGGAGAGGTGTTCGATTTTCGATAAGATAGGAGAAATCCACCACAAAATTTCATGTTAAACGCGGCAAATCGTCACGATAAAAGCTTTACCCACTCATTTCTTGTGGAGTGCTATGCCGATCAACCTATTGGCTTTACAAATTCACACCAAATTATCCAAATACCCGTTGCAACAATGAGTTCTAGTGTCGGTGTTGGCGATGAGTCCATCGTTCAACAGCTAAAGAACTCGGTGGCAGCGATTGTGGCCAAAACTGGGCCCAACAGCAAGTTTGCCGAGGATCTGATGCAAAAGATTAACAGACTTCAGACCAAAATGGAATCGCTGACTGAGAGTGATCGACACGCGTTCATCAGCGAGATGAAAGGCTCCTTTCAGGAGGCCATTGCTCGCATTGAGCGTCGATTGGTGACACATACGAATTTTGCTCAAACCTATTCCACCTCCATATTGGTAGCTGTGATATTCCTTATCGTCTCAGTATTCGGTTAATTACATATGCCCCTAATAGTACTGCTAAAACAATATTCATTAACATTCCACAATTTTTAAAATTTCAGCTCTCTTTGGCTACAAACTGTACAAATCGCTGACGGAGAAGGAGCTGAAGAAGCAGGAGAAACTCAAGAGCAAACAACAGAAGAAGGCTAAGAAGTCGAATTGATTAGTTGACTCGATGATGATGAAGATGGTGAATTGAAGCCAGCACATGGCTATAGTGTTTAATACTTCTGGATACTGGCAATAAAGGCAAAAGCAACCGAGCGTAGATTCATTAAATTTATATTAAATTGAGAGAATTGCAAATCTAAATAAATTCCTGTAAATGATAAAACTGTATATCTCCCCCGTGTAGAAAATATGCATAATACTTAATATACACAAGTTATATAGATTGAAATTTGAGTGCGTGTTTAATTCAATGGTGACTTTATTTGTTTATTGACATTATAAAATGCCATTAAAGCAAACATCATGAACATGTCGTGTCGTGACCGTGTTTTAACGGCTTTAACAGAACTTGTTGCTAGTCCATCCTGATTTTGGCCTTTAGATTCATTTATGGCCTGTCAGCACCCAATCAACTCACAGCCCCGTTGCCATGGAAAATAAATAAATCGTTTTGTCGAAGCGACTTCCGTCAGTTGAAGGCAGTCGTAGTTGTTTTTCGGAACTGTTCCGCTCATGGGATTCGTATGCTTTTTAACACAATATAATTATTATGTCCTATTCAAATCGTAAGTGTTGCATTCGCATTTCCATAAAGTGAGCTAATTTTATTATGGTCAGGTTATGGTTTTGATTTCCATTTACCGGATGGCGGATGGTGCAATCCCAAGGACGACATGTACTTTCGTCGCAGTGTCGAATGGGTTCCCATCCGGAGTGCTGGCGTAGGTCGATCGTCTGCAATTACCAACGGAGTAATTTATCCACGTGTCTGTGGCATGTTGCCACGCTATGGAGGACATGTACCAGGTGAAATCTTTAATGTGGGTCACTCTTTTGGCAGCTCAACTGTGGATGCCAAACGCTGGCTGGCTTTGCACCGCGATTAAATCTAAATCACAGAAATACCATTTCCAAATTGTTATTGTACCTCTCAAGTTTAGCACCTAATAAACGTTGTTATTGCATCTAATCGTATGTACTATTTTCTATTTTCTTAACAGTTAGATAAGTTCAAATTGACGCGCCATTTTATATCTTCATTACAATGAAAGTGTAACCATGTGGCAATTATTCAATCATATACTATGTGTTTGGTATATTTTAGAAAGTTTGATTGAGGTCACACTGCGACGTTAAGAAACAAAAAGTCACCGTTGCACAGCTTTCTTCATTGGACAATAGTAAACAAACAGATAATCATGAATTACACAAGAAATTTGCGATACTGTAGACGCCAATTTATTAATGTTTATAACAACAGCTTTAGTACAAGTGCAATAAAATCACAAAGTGTGCAACAAGTGGCGCAACCCAAGCGAATTTGTATTGTGGGCGCTGGTCCAGCTGGATTCTATGCTGCGCAATATTTACTTAAACAGCTGAGCGATTGTTCTGTGGACATTGTCGAGAAGTTGCCGGTGCCTTTTGGATTGGTGCGGTAAGCTTGAGTTTAATTAGTTGCTGGGCGGTGTGGTATTATTATTGCCATCGTCCAGGCCGAAGAGCGGCCCAACAACAGAGCGAAAAATGCCATTAAAATAATCTATAAAATGAAATGATTAAATAGAGAATAAAGGGAAGTGTTTTTCTACTTACCACCCACTTGTGCGGGACTCCAGAGGGGAGCAGAAGCTGCTAAGGTCCACAAGCAGACGATCATTACTAGAACTGCCGTCCACATCTTGAGCCCAGCGAGAAGTGCGATTGGGCACTTAACTCTCAGTGTTTATATTGAATTCCTATGCGACTTATCAACTAATGACTCCGGTCATTATGCAAATTATTGACATTCCAGCTTTGGTGTTGCACCTGATCATCCAGAAGTTAAAAACGTCATCAATACTTTTACGAAAACAGCAGAGAATCCACGATTACGGTTTTTCGGAAACGTCACCCTGGGTACAGATGTAACCCTGCAGGAACTTCGAGAACGCTACCATGCAGTGCTGCTTACCTATGGAGCGGATCAGGATCGCGAGCTGGAATTGCATAACGAGCAACAGGCCCATGTCATATCGGCCAGAAAGTTTGTTGCTTGGTACAATGGATTGCCGGGTGCCGAGCATCTGCAGCCGGACTTAAGTGGCCGCGATGTGACGATTGTTGGCCAAGGAAACGTTGCCGTTGATGTGGCTCGCATGCTGCTTAGTCCAATTGATAACCTCAAGGTGTCCCAGAATAGCAATTCAGTTTAAAACCTTCACTAATCCGTATATTTAAATAGGTGACAGACACAACAGAATACGCGCTGGAGGCGTTGGCCAATAGCAAGGTTAAGCGAGTGCATCTGGTGGGACGCCGGGGTCCTTTGCAAGCTGCCTTTACCATTAAAGAGCTACGCGAGATGCTCAAGCTACCGCAAGTGGAGACTCGTTGGCGTTCTGAGGATTTCACGGGTAAAATCACAAGTCACAAGACATTTTAAGCCATTTATTGACTCTTGACCACTTTTAAGGTGTGGATGCACAGCTGGACAAGCTACAGCGCCCACGTAAGCGACTCACTGAGCTGATGCTTAAGAGTCTAGGGGAGCAGAGTAGTCGCCAGTTTGGAGATGTCAGCAAGCAGTTTCTGCCCATCTTTCTGCGAGCTCCCAAGGCGATTGCCGAGCGTGAAATGGAGTTTGCGATAACCGAGCTGCAAGAGAACTCGGCGGTAGCGACCAGTGCAACAGAAAGACTGCCCGCAGATCTGATACTACGCAGCATTGGCTACAAATCGAGTTGTGCGGATGCGGGCATTAATTTCGATGCACGACGAGGTCAAGTGTGCAACGAGCAAGGTCGCGTCTTGCAGGACAAAGAGACGAAGCAAACAGCGCCTGGTCTCTATGTGGCTGGTTGGCTTGGCACTGGACCAACAGGGGTCATCTTGACCACCATGAACGGCGCCTTTGCCGTGGCAAATACCATTTGCGATGACATTGCAGCAAATGCCTTCGACACAACATCCCTCAAGCCAGGGTTTGATCCGAACAACAAACCTATTGTGACTTGGAAAGGATGGCAGCGCATTGACAAGCATGAAACTGAAGCGGGAAAGACGAAGGGCAAGCCACGAGAGAAGATAGTCAGTATTCCTGAGATGCTGCGAATTGCAGGTGTATGATATCAGAGATCGGGTTACTCATGATGTTTATAGAGAATGTTGACGTAGAAATGTTATTGTATATGTGACTTTTCATATTGTATTTTAATTGTGCTAAGTTAAAAGCTAGTTTTCCAAATTCCTAGTGTTTTTATTCAAATGCAAAATGGATCAAACTATAACGCCTGAACCTCATTTGGTACCAGGGTAAGACACTACATAGAGAACGTTTTGTGCATCTGTAGAAAGCACCTCTCATTGTTAGCTATACTGGCCACTGTGCGCAGAATCGCGATCGGGTTGGCAAATCTTATGGCATCCAGACGCACAAGTTGCTCATCGATCCGTGCATTAACCATGCGCCAGAACTGATTGTAACGCCCATCGACGCTAAGCCCGATCTCAAGGATTATCCCACTCAAAGTGAATTGAAGACGCTGCATGATCGCGAGGAATTCGTTGACTCCGTTTACAGGCATCCCATCATACCCGGTTATGCGGGTTTTGTGCCCAACATGTTTACACAGACCGGCAAACGGTATGTGGCAGCCGCCACCGCAGGCGTAGCTCAGCATGAGGACCTCATGCAACGCTATCGCTGTGATAGGCGCACGCTGCGTCATCGAGATCTGCTCGAGAGTGGCAACGGCCTCTTTGAGCACAAACTGAATGAGCGATTGGTGAGTACTTTTAGGGGGTTCAAGGAGTTTCAGTTACATGTACACCTCTAAACAGCTACCAGGAACCACTTATCGTGCCCCATTAATACCGGTAACTGGACGTTGCAAGGGCTTAAAGCAGGATAAGTGCCCGCCAACGACAGAGAAGCTAAAGTACAGCAAGTTCACAACGCCACACTTCCTGGACGATGACGACAAGGACAAATTCATTATCAACGGCTATGCTGCACATATTCCGATGGCTGTGACGCGGTTCGGGGAGCCAAGCAAGGCGCTGACCCATCATGCACTCTGCAGCTTCTCGAACTACATGTATAAGAAGAAACGCGACAAGTGGTGCTGTGGACAGGACTTGACCACACCCGCCATCCACTGTCCGCCGGTTGGTCACTTTGTGATCTATCATAACGATCATGGCATGCATCCCTCTTATGCCGGTCATGTTCCGGGCCATTTATACAAATTTGGTCGCACATACGATAAGACAACGTATGATGCGAAACGGTGGTTGGAAATCCATAAGGATCTTGTTATTTTGCCTGAGATTGCCAATTTAGATTATGAATATTAGGTTTTGTGTGCTCTTTAATAAATAAAATGTACCCAATAAATACCGCCCGATGATTTTGTTTTTTAAATAATACGCCACAAAACGATAAAGTGTATCGATACATTCATTGAAGCAACAGTGTGTAAACGCTTATTTTTTGCAGCTTATTTGCCACTGTTTATTGTTTACATAAAGTTAATTTAAGTTAATATTTAAACTATCTACGAAAATTAATTTAAAATAATTTTCAATTCAAATTGCCATGACTTTGTTTACCGATAATTTAGAGATGCTAACCTAATTTAGAGATGCTGTTAATCGCAGTATTTAGAAATGTTAATTAAAGTGCCGAACTCACCACCATAGTGGTGTGTTGACACACAAACAACACATCCTCTCTCTAGCTAGCAATAGCTTCTACGTCGTTGCACTAGTGGTTAAGTAAAATAAGTTTTCATCGAATTGAGGTGTTTAAATTATTCGGATCGATGTCAATGCCGTGATCAATTATTGTTCAGTGCCTCAAGTGCTTGGCAAAAATGTAAACGCTGCAGTTTGGACAACAAAACGCGTAAAAAATTCCATGAACGCCAAAAGAAAAAAATCTCTTCCGAATCGAACAATTCAAACACACACATAGTGCCGCACTGTTTTTACCGTCGACCTAATATACGTACCGCAGTGAGTGTGAGCGAGTTAAGCAGTACTGTACGGAGATAACATACATTTGTGTACCTACCTCTCTTCAAGTGGTGAGTTGAATGCCGATTATTGCACCCTGCACGCAATTGTGGCGCGCGGCATATAAGTGCAGCAATTGTGGGGCTAACAAGAAGTGAAAATCAACATGTATCTACGATTTGTGCCTGAACTCTCTGAAAATTCTTATCAGCAAAAGATAAAGATTCTGTGCAAGAGCCCAGTTCAAATCCTAAACAGTGTTCGATTAGAGAAATAGAGGTTCTAAGAGGTTACCGTTCGGTCGGTGCGATCCTACCGCAACTTGTTTATTAAAGGCGAACAAACGAATAAAAATAAAAACAAAAAAATACATGCACACATACATACACATATGTAATTTGTTATAGAAGGTGAGATTTACGACTGCATGTTGAGTTGCTCTGTTGATAGGAGAGAATGCGAAGTGAGTGAAATTCAAGAATGAGAACGTATAGAGAACTTGGAAAAACCGCCAAAATGGGTTGAGTTTGTTTTGCATCGATTTTCCGGCCGCCTAATAATTATTAATCCTCCCATTTTTGCATTTTCAAAAATTGCAGCACGAAAGAAATGAGTGAAACGCAAAGCATCGAGAAATTGACCACCCCCCACGATGCAGTGAAGAGTGAAGTGCAGCAAAAACAAGAAGTGGACGCAGCTGCTCCATCAGTGGCCACCAGTGTTAAAGAATCATCATCCAAAGATATCGTCGAGTCAGCAGAAGAAGCAAAACCAATGGACACGGACAATGTGCAGGCACACAGCGATCACAGCTTAAGTGTCAAACAGTTGAACGCCACAGTGGGCAATGCCATAGTGGACATCAATACGCTGACTCCGTCGACACCTTCACAGACGCCACCACAGCTGCTGGCGGCTGAAGCAACCGCAACAACAGCAACTGCTGCAGCAGCAGCGACAGCAACAACATCAGCCATACCAGAGAATATTCTATCGCCACCCAAATCAGAGACCCAAACAGATGAAACGAATACGGCCACGTCGACATCATGCTCCCCAGCATCTGAAGGTCAGCGATCGCCAGTCGGCGAAACGGAAGCACAGATGCCCCAAGCAAAGGAGCCAACAATTCCAAAGCAAGAGCTGTTGGATCAGGCAACGGTAACGACGGTTAATGGCACCATTCCAAAATCGGGAGGCAAACCGCTTGTCACGGCACTCAACAAGAAACTGAATAAGTCAGCATCAACATCGCCTCGTGCATCACGAACGCGCAAACCGAAGGCTTTGCCCATGTACGAGAGTGAGATCAGTGACAACAAAGTTGGCATCAAATTGTGCATCAAAAAGTCAGATGCCGTTGCCACCGCCACAGAATTGTCCATGGGTGCGACAGCCACAATAACTTCTCCAACGGTGGCTCACAAACCGGCGGCTCCATCGAAACCAGCACGGAAACGCGTTCGCAAACCAAAGCTACAAGATAGCGATGATGGCGAGTCTGAGCCACGCAAGAAAAAAGGTGGAGGAGGCGGCAGCAGCAACAATGGGGAGCGACAGAAGAAGATATCAACAAGCAGCAGCACGGACAAGGAGCCAGTCGAGCAGAGTGCGTGGGGACAAAAGTTACCTGAAGAAGTGCTCTTTCGTGTAAGACAACGAAATCATACAAAGCACATTATAAGTTTATTTTACAAATTTCATTTTAATTTACAGATATTTCAACTTGTTGTCGATAAGGAAGGCTGTTTGCCGACACTATTTCGTCTGGGTCGAGTGTGTTCGCTGTGGCGACAGGT
Organism: Drosophila niveifrons; assembly: GCA_035046325.1. NCBI lineage: Eukaryota > Metazoa > Arthropoda > Insecta > Diptera > Drosophilidae > Drosophila > Drosophila niveifrons. Next base: position 29,490,108 of record JAWNOC010000052.1, read on the forward strand.
TTCGCTGAGGCCAACGCTGTGGCGTACCATGGATTTGACCACCTGGATTAAAGAAAAGTATCGCACGGAACTTAAGCTTAAATGGTTTGTGGATAATCGCTGCAGTGCTTGTACTGAATTGAATGTTTGTAAGTAGCTTGCAATCTCTAACTGCAGTATTTATTGTAAACCAATTGTCATTTTGTAATTCGCAGCCAATTGGAAGGTAACAGACATTAATTGCTTCCTTCTAAAACTGTCCAATGGTTGTCCGAATCTTACGGGCATCACATTAGCTGGTTGGAAAAGTTTAACAACGGATCAGTTGTCATTTTTGGTCGATAACATGAAAAAGCTGCAGAGAATAGACTTGAGCTCTATCAATGTATGTAAAGCATATACAGTTCATCAAAATCGATTGTATTTAATCGTTTTCATATTACAGGTGGAAATGAATGCCAGCAAGAGTGCTGTGGGAATCAATTCACTTTGCAGTGCATTACAAGTAATGGGCAGCAGATTGACCCACCTCTATTTAGCACACAATCGTCTTGCGGGCATACCCAATATTGTCAGCATACTTGCGGTACAGTAATAATGGATTCAAGTGATAAAGAAAGCATATTAAATAAATGCCTATTTCCATTTCCAAATTACAGGCGCATTGTCCAAACTTGACGCTCCTGGATCTCTCAAATGTCACCACACAGGCAACTTCACACGGCGTGCTAAATATCGAGAAACTACAGCATGGATGCCAGAAATTAAAGGTGCTCCGTGTCACCAATTCACACATAACACCAAGCACAGCTAACATGCAGGAGATTGTAAGAAGCATTAAAAGACACCAAATATTTTAGAGATTACTAATTTCGTCATTCCCAGATGGACTCACCCGGGTTTCCCGATCTCGAAGAGCTGTCCGTTGCTGCACTGACTGATGAATCACGCATCATAAGCGATGATCATTTACAGCGCATATTGAAGAGCAGCTCAAAGTTGAAGCTGCTTGATGTACGCAATTGTACTCGCCTCACACACGAAAGTCTAATTCGTTTACCGGCATGGGATATCAAACATTTATTCCTCTCGGGCTGCTCGGTTACCCGTGATGTGGGGTACGTTGTCATACAAATGATAAGTAGTAGTTTTAATTAATAACATTCGTATTCGTTTGCTCAGCTCTGGACTAGAATTAATTGCATCGAAGTGGGCACATAGTCTTATTGAGCTGGATCTGGCTTGGGCAAATGTCCAGCAACCCATAGACAATGCACTTCGAGCACTTGCGGAGAAGGGCAGTGAGTCTCCGTTGGCGTAAGTAAATGAACGTCGGCATGTCAGACAAATCTTTGACTAATTCTCTTTCCCGTTACTGGCAGTCATTTGAATCTGTGTGGATCATCCGTTTCTGAGGAGGCAGTAAAGGAAATACTCACGAATTGTGTCCACATGAGTTCAATCAATCTAGCGTCGTGTCGTGGATTACCACGAGGAGTGAAGCGACTAATGCAAGGACCACAGGAGCTGCATGAATTGCGTGAGGTGCTTGGAGTGCAGTTGCGAGTGCAGTAGACGCATTCACGGATGGAAGGGAGTAGAGTGAAGTGGAGCAGCTATAAAAATTAACAGATGTCGTGGCAATAGTTCGCCAACAGTTCGGCGTAATTGGATTGCCACTCAACTAATTTAATTTGTTGCACACTTGATCACCTGTGAAAATGGTTTAAAGTTGTTGTTCGAATTGTGACAGCAATGCAATAGTCGAAAATCGCTTCGCATCTTCCAATCATGCTTTCAATTTTTGTTTCTAGGCAGCACCCTTGAGTTATTTTATTATTTTTTGTGTAAATGCAATATAATTTAGTTGTTTCGAATTTCTGACGCGAAAACCATTTCACGTTACCAATAATATCAAATATCGGAAATATTAACAGTGATGTGTTTAGATGATTAAAAAGATGTTTTTTTTCATATATATATATATATCGATTGATTAGAACATATTTAAGCCACTGATGACCACTGTATGATTGTAAAGTATGTATGCATATTTAAGATTAAGTTAACGAGAGTAATTTGTATGTTTTTGCAATACAAAACAATTATTAACAAATAAAAAGTAGTCGTCAATTCAATGTCACTAAGACAGTTTGTAGGATGTTTTAACCAAGCAAGAAATTGTAAATAAGTATTGGCGCTTAAGAATCATTCTTTATTCAAATTGAAAACATAGTATACACACTATATATATGCATATATAAATATGGCAATGTTTTTGATTTCACCATACACACACACATATATTAATTAAACACACATAAATAAAAAAGAAAACAAAACAATTCAATTGTTAAGCATTACTAGCAGTTAAGAGAAGGCAATTAAAGGTACATTTAATTTTAAATAAAACAAATTTTAATATTCTGAACTAGTCTTCAAACTTTTCTCTATAAACACATACACATACATACATGTATAGTGCATGGGTACACATACCAAAGTCTAGAAAATGATTTCTTTTCACTAAATAATTTCATTTTATTCAAATTGTACGTACATAATTTGCTACACTTTATTTTATCAGTTTATTATGAGCAAGTTATGTATGTGGGACTGTCAGTAACTCTACAAAACGAATGTGCGTTCCATCCTAATTCTTCAGTTGGTCAACCTCTTGAATGTAATCCGTGCCAATCTTCACAATAGCGGCGCCTGTTCCCAATCCAGCCACTGTGGCCAGAAGTGCGTTGTCTTTGGGCAGCGCTGACTTGATCAGGGCCCAGGCAAGCACAGATCCCATGCTGAAGAGAGTAGCTCCAAGTATTGCGTATACGCCACGTTTGCCATTCTTAACGTGCTTTAAGTGTGGACGACCGTAAATGTAAAAAGCACTGCCAACAATTGCCGAAATGAGGAATACATTTGTCAGATCTTTCTTGGGCAGCAACTTTGGAACGATTTGGGGATTCATGACGTTGACGCTGAGTGCTCCATAGCTGATGACACCGTGCAGCGGTATATAATAGTTGAAAACATTCTCCTTGGTGAAGGGTTTCAAACCCACTTTCTCACAAATGGTGCAGGCTTTATTCTGTGTGCTGGCCATTGTTTGTAATTTTTGGATGCAGTAAATGCAAAAAAGTGCTGCTCTCTCAAGTTATGTAAATGTCAGTGTTGTCAAATGGTTCAATTATAAAATAATAATGCCGGTTCTCTTGTTTAAATGTGTTTACCAACAATTAAAACACAAAAGCTTTAAAATCTGAATGTGTATGTAATATATAGTTATTTTTTTCATTATTTTTGATTAAATATGCAATGTGTGTCTGAATAATATTGGTACATTCGCAACAATGAACCGGCATCGAAAAATAAAAACATAGTGGCAATGCTCTGTTTTAAACATTCCAATAGGCGCTGCTCTCGCTCAGCTTATAATTTCAAAGCTTTTAATGAATTCAAATGTTGTATTTATTATTATAAATGTATTATTTCAAGATACTTAGCGTTGTCATATAAGTAATTTCAAAAATAAAAACAATATAAAGTTCAGTCAAGCTACGATACATTTTAGTATTTTTGGCAACGCTTAATTAATATATTTTGCAATTCAACTTGCGGTCACTCTGAACCAAATCTTATAAAGTGCTAAATTTTTTTGCAACTAGGATAAGAAATTAATTAATGCGCGTATTTAATGTGCAGAAGGAGACAACGTCAACGTGAAGTCACCAAAAATTTCCCGCTACTACAACTGCTTCAGAGGCTTGGCCCGTCTACGAGATGTTGACGCACAAAACTTGCCAGGCACGGAAAAAAATGCAGGTGAGTAAAAGCCGATGATATTGATACGATACCCCAATAAGAAACACCGGGTATGGATTGCAAAAAAAAGATGTTGCCTGCTTTTGCTAATTGGCATTCAAAATGGACGAAGTTGCGCTCGTATTGTGTGGTGTTTAATAAGGCAATTTATAATTTGTACTATTCGCGATTACAGGTCTCCTTTGTGATACGAGACGCAGAGGAGAAACAGCATAGGAATGGTGTCAATGCTCTGCAGCTGGATGCCAACAATGGCAAGTTGTATTCAGCAGGTCGTGATGCCATCATTCGAGTATGGAACACACGGACAGAGTCCAATGAGAAATATATTCAGTCCATGGAGCATCACAACGATTGGGTCAATGACATTGTGCTCTGCTGCAACGGTCGAAATTGTAAGAACAACCAATAGGTTTTTGGAAAAAATATATTAATATTTTTCTTGCAGTGATCAGCGCCAGCTGCGATACTACCGTCAAGGTGTGGAATGCCCACAAGGGATTCTGCATGTCCACACTACGTACTCACCGAGATTATGTACAGGCGCTGGCCTACGCCAAGGATCGCGAACAGGTGGCCAGTGCCGGTCTAGACAAAGCAATATTTCTGTGGGACGTGAATACGCTCACTGCGTTGACTGCCAGCAACAACACCGTGACGACCTCTAGTCTAACAGGCTCGAAGGACTCCATCTATAGCCTGGCCATGAATCCCTCCGGCACTGTTATTGTGAGTGGCTCGACGGAGAACATATTGCGTATATGGGATCCTCGCACCTGCATGCGCAGCATGAAACTGCGCGGTCACACGGAGAACGTACGCTGCCTGGTTGTTTCACCCGACGGCAATCAAGTGGTCTCCGGTAGCTCGGATGGCACGATTAAGGTGTGGAATCTGGGCCAACAGCGTTGCATACAGACTATCCATGTACACAAGGAGGGCGTGTGGTCGCTGCTGATGAGTGAGAACTTTCAGTATATAATATCGGGCAGTAGGGATCAAAACATTATCGTGACGGAAATGCGCAATCCCAGCAACAAGATGCTTGTGTGCGAGGAGAAAGCTCCAGTGCTCAGTTTGGGCTATAACATTGACAAGACCGGTGTATGGGCAACCACATGGAATTCGGATATTCGCTGCTGGAAGCTGCCCATGTATGACAGATGTACGCTCAGCTCGGGCGGCATGGATGCCCAATGGACGCAAGGTGGCACGGAATTGGCTTGCATTAAGGGTGGAGCTGCCATTAAAGAGTGCACCGTACTGAACGATAAACGATATATTATCACAAAGGACTCACAGGATCAGGTGGTGGTATATGATGTGCTGCGCGTAATCAAGAAGGAAGATCTGGGCCCAGTCGACTATGAGGAGGAGATTAAGAAGCGCAACAAACAAGTCTACATTCCAAATTGGTTTACAGTCGATCTAAAAACAGGCGTATGTGTGGTTTTCTTATCGTATTTTATAGATTGCATATAAGTATTGTTTTCTTTGTATAGATGCCAACGATAGTTTTGGGTCAAGAGGAAGTTGACTGTTTCTCGGCCTGGGTATCCATAGAGGCCGGCCTTCCAGAGTGTGATGAACCTACAACTGAGATGAAGGTATGCCGATCGGAAAAATTGGATCTTCTGCTTAGTGAATTTACTATTGTTATATTCCAGATTAACTATGGCAAATTGCTGCTTGAGGCATTACTCGAGTATTGGACGCCACCGCACAGTATACCACCGAATGAAATGGAGCCTGATGTGCGTGGCAACGGCTACTTTCAAGTGCCAAAGCACACTCCAGTTATATTTAGGTGGGTGAATTGAAAATATTCAATTAGCAGCTTGTTCGCTGATTTTTCAATTGTATTTTTAGCGAGGTTGGCGGTCGAACTGTGTGTCGACTGTTGGTACGCGATGCTGCCGGCGACAGTGAAAGTACTTTGCTTCACGAGACTGCACCGCAATGGGTGACGGACGTTGTGATCGAGAGGAATATACCCAAATTCCTTAAAATACCATTCTTCCTGCAGCCACATCCACAGATGACCAAGCCAGAGCGTACTAAAAAGGTAAAAAATACTAATCAAAGTTGTTCGTTGAAATGCGAACTAAATTTTGTTATTTATAGGATCGTCTGGTGGCCAATGAGTTTATACAGTGCCGTAAGGTTTGTGAGCATGTCCTTGAAAAAGTGCTTAACGCAGAAACAACTCCCAGCGGCGGCAATGCAAACAATTCATTACAAAATAGTCAAAGCGATGCCAACTCGGAGGGATCTCAGCTGCCAGCGGAAGAGCGCATTGAGTTGTGGTGCAACGATGTGGTCAGTTAAATGCATTTATATGCTTTTGTTTGAAATCATATTATACCCGTTCCTTTTTCTATTTGTTTAGGTTGTTGATCCCAATATGGATCTTCGTACAGTTCGCCATTTTATATGGAAGCAATCGACTGATTTAACATTTCAATATAAAACAAAGCAAAACTTTAATTTTGATGGTAAATAATATGAAATGGTAGCATATCATCCACACATACACGAAACAATATTACACGATCAACATAATACTCCATACACAAACCAACAAACACACATTCACAGAGATTTATGAATATTGCTAATTTCTAGCCTAATTGTTAGTTGTATTTATCCACCCAATAGGTTCAATCGGTGATAGTTTGGAGCGCGTTACACGCAAATATTAAACGCGCTATCACCAGCTACCAGAGTATTGTGCTTTACCTATGGCGTTGCTTTCCCCCCAAGACGCATGTGATCTTTCGTTATTATATGAGCTATACACATTGATCAACCATTTGTGTTTATTGTATGTATGTTTCGCAAGATATGTATTTGTATTTGTTTATCCTGTGAACTAACTATCAAGTTCTTTCATTTTATTTGCTCAAACACTTATGTTTAGAATACAAGTAATAGAATGGTTTGTTTTATACATATATTTTTTTGGTAGGATATAGCGAGTTCATATTTGAGAATTAAATAATGAGGTTTGCAACAGTACATAACAAATTGAATATTGAATTTAACTCTGTATTCACACTTATATACATACCATTTATATAAATACATACATTTAAAACTTAAACATCAGCAGCAGTAACAAGAACAGTAACAACAACAACAACATCGTCTTTGAAAAGTTTTGACAAAAAGCATCAAATGGACGACGACGGACGCGCGTTGCATACAAAGGTATATAATAAGCGCATCGACGTCATCCGAGTTGTTTAATTAGATTCATATACATATAAACATAATTCTAAGTATTCTGTTATATGATAAATTACACAAAACAATGCAATTGTAGTAAAAAAAAGGAAATATAAACGCATATATGCAGCCAATTTGTACATAAGTAAAAACAAAATGAATATAAAAATCGAATCAAAATCTTATTAAATTATTTGGAAATCAAGCTTGGCTTTTCTTTCCGCAATATAGTGTACAATACAATACAATATAGCACATATCTTATCACTCTTCAATCGTAATAGTCGCTGCTTTCTGTCTTAAGAACTACGGATTAATATAATATACATTTAGGATTCAAGCCGATTCGATCAGCATCAGTAACGGAAATGTTCAACTGGCCTTTGTCTAGATGTTCTTCTTCACCTTCGAATTCGGGCTGCTTGCGCCTGGCTGCAGTAAACCTCGATGGTAGCAAGAATTGTGAGCAACTGTTGCTTCAACGTCGCCGGTATCATGTAATTGTTGATGTAGTCTCGCGGTGCGTTGCACGTACGCTTCAGCCATTTAACGATCAGCCACAGGCAGTTTTCCTTAAGGGTTCGCAAAGGGAAATGTATTAACACCTGACTGCGTACATCGCATAGCTCCTCGGGACGCTGTGGATCCCTTGGCATGCGTATGCGCACAGGGCAAAAGATACGCTGGGAGCGAACATGCATCCGCTCGCCTGTATAATAGTCACGGAAGAACCAGGTATGCGTATTGAATGTATTTACGCGTACCTCTTCAAACGGCTTTAAAGTGTATTGAATATTTTCGGTTTCGCGCTCACGCACCCAATACAAATCTACAGTGCGATTTGTTGTGTTGACAAACAGCACGTACACCAAGACTTCTTCCAGTGGCGGTCCTTGCTGAGCCAATTCCCGCAGGTTGCGGTTTTGGTGGGGTGCAATCTGTAGATACATTTCCAGCTGGTAATGTAATATGGTAACAACTAGTAATGCTAATTATATATTTTGGTTGTTGCACCGAAGTGTCTAAAAACTTTCAAAGCGTACAAGTGTGTATACGGATCTTCTTCTTTTTCCACCGTTCACATTCGGCGGATGCGTCTTTGCCATTCACAATGCGAAACAATGCGCTAAGTTAGCAGCGCTGTTATTATGAGTATTCTATCAGCTGACTGCTGTTTATGTTTATAAAATTCAAGCAAATACTTAAAACACGACAATGGCATTTTGTATAGCTGTAATTGGCAAAGATGTATGTATTCAGTAAATCATTGTGTTTGCAACGTGTATTAAATGTTATATCTGTGTTCTAGAATGCCCCGTTGTACCTGGCCACATCGGACTTGGAGCGGGAATTGGATTTACAGTACCATGTTCATGCAGCTCTTGACGTGGTCGAGGAGAAGTGCTTAATTGGCAAGGGTGCTCCAGATTCTAAGGAGCTGTACTTGGGATTACTCTATTCCACCGAGATTCACAAAATGTAAGAGCATTGCATAAGTATAATTCAATTCTATAATTAAATATGTGAATACACTCAGTTATGGATTCGTCACAAACTCCCGAGTCAAGTTCATAGTCGTCATCGATTCTAGCAATGTTGCTTTGAGAGAGAACGAAGTTCGTGCGGTATGTATTCAAGTATATGTATAGACTCTTAACTTGCAACAGTATTTGTGTCGCCTTTCAGATATTCCGCAATTTGCATATGCTTTATACGGATGCTGTTTGTAATCCGTTTTATATTCCAGGCGAGCAATTGGTCTCCAAGTATGTGCTATACTTTTCATTCTCATCATACTAAGTATTTCTAATATATATTTCTGTTTTGCAGAAAATTTGATCGAGCTGTGCAAAAATTGATGAACGGCAGTGCTTAGTTTAAGTACATATAAATAGTAATTACTCAAAATAAATACAAATACAGTACTATTAACATAACTCTCAGTTGCTTAACTTGTATTTTTTACTTATGTTTCAAATATTTTGTTTTACATTTTACTTTTATAAAAATTTGGTGAAGTGGGATGCACTTAACGTGATTTTGGGTTATTTAGTTTAGGTGCCAAAAAAGAAACAAAATTTGGAGCTTGTCCCTCATCGCAAAGACTAAATTTGGAAATACTTTGAATGAATGAATTGAATTTATCAAAATTGTATCCCTTGATATATGAAATTGTTTTAACCTTTGACATGATGTTACGAAATTTCATGTTAAAGTAGTAAATATAAATCTAAGTAAATTGTTTATTATTTATTTATTCCGGAACAAAATATATAATAATAACTATTAGGCTTTTCTTGTGAAAAAAGCCTGAAGAGCCCAAATGTTAGGAAAAAAGTTGATACTAAAGTTAAATTGTTGAACAAGTTTGATTACGTTCTGATTGAATTATAATTTAAACAGGGAACTGCTTGATCAAATTGAAATAAATTAAATATGTTGTGGAACAATAATAATAATAATATTCTTGAAAATCTTGAAATCTACGCATTTTGACAAAATCAAAATACTTTAAGAAAAGAGCATAATTATGACGTCCGTGGATATTTTCTAGTTGACAAATAGTGTAAGTCTTGCACATCAATTTCCGCTTGATTCAAATGCGGTAAACCTGTTATATTTGAATTTGAAACGAGTATCTTCGGAGGTAAGATGAAGTGATATGCGATATGCGTTTTTTTTAGCAGCTGACCAAAGAAAAAAGTATTCATTCATTTGTATCTAAAATATTAATATATTAACATAATACATGCTAATCAAACTCTTCCAAGTCTGAGCCTGGGTATAAAAGCTTTGCTGTTGCACATTGGAGCCATCAGTGAGTCTTACTAAGTCTTCAAGCAATCAACATGAAATTCTTTGTGAGTATTTCATCCTAATGCCGAAGATGCTGAGATTAATTAATTCCTTTTATCCATTTAATCAATTGTAGGTTCTCTTCGCATGCCTTTTGGCCGTGGCCTTCGCTAATGAAGAAGCCAATGTCATCAGGTCGGAATCAGAGGTCAATCCCGAAAGTTTCCGTTATCTTCTTGAACTGGACAATAGTATTAAGGCTGAACAAAGTGGAGATCTGAAGAACGGTGAGGAATTGGTTGTAACAGGCGAAAATAGCTTCACTTCCCCTGAAGGAGAGCATGTTTCAATCTCATATGTGGCTGATGCTAATGGTTACCAAGTTCTTAGTGCCAATCCTGCTCTGCCCACACCTCCTCCAATCCCAGAAGCCATTCAGAAGGCAATTGCTTACATCCAAGCCCACCCTCAATCTCAAGAATAAGTCAAGTTTATGGAAAAAATAAAAGTTAAAAAAAGCATTTCTAAATGAAAATATGTAGTTTTCATCTATCGCCTTAAGTTCGATTGAATTTGTAGAATTGTAATTTTATTTAGCTACCCTTAGGATCGACGGATATTAATTGAAACATCTGTTTGCCTATGAAGTTCAAAAAACGAGAAGATCGGTCGGAACCCAAAATTGCAAGCAATAATCACACTGATCCTACGATTTGAAGAGACTAAGTTTGCTTTAGTTTTTCGGCGCACACAAATTTTATTCTAATTTCTGAAATGTTCAGACATTTTACAAGAACTCGAAATACAGTAATTTTCGTCGAAAATATTATTATAGCAATTTATTGATTATTGGATTAAGAAAGAGTCAATATATAGATAAAAAGTAAGTCTTAAAGTTAACTAAAAATACAATTAATAAAAGTCAATAATCTAATGCAAAAAAAAGTGTTACCATACAGCTGATTTCATATATATTTATATTGTTTATATATTTCAAATCAACTACTTGTTTGCCAACTCAGTTTACTACCTAATACCGTGAATAGTTATTTTTAATCACTTTAATTAGTTGAATTCTAATCAATCGAATTAACTATTTCGCATATGCATATGTTTGAATTCTGTATGCGTTTCCGTTGTGATGGATAAATTCGCAAAACATGTAGGATCGCTTTAGTCTTGAGTGTTAAGCTTCGAGATACCCAGTGGCTTAAGTTTATAATCATACAACACATATCCCATCAATGCAGAAAATAAACTTAACATTTAGAAACATATAAAAAAAATTCAAAATATTATTTAACAAGTTTCTTTTGTTCTACTCAATCAAAATTATTGATTGTTTTTCAAATTACACATCATTAGTTATAAGCGAATTTGCATAAAAAATGTGACTAGAAAGTGGCTGACGTGACATTCAAAAATTAACAGCGTAATAAATCTACAAACTAAATTTTGGGACTCCCAGCTTCTAAAGATCTGTATGATCTATGTATTTTTCAAGGACACACAGACAGATAGAAGTTAAGTATAGACGTTGTTCTTTGGGTCAAAGATGCACACAATTAGAATACCCATTTTACCCACTTTCAATGGGCACAGGGTATGAAAACAAGTTATTCGCAAATTAACGAATCGTCATGCAAATGAGGGGCAATATAATCACGCATTATTATAAATATTTATGGATGCATATGTAAATTTAAGCAGCAGACATGTATTTTGGGTCGGTTCACAAAAACGTCAACATCACACTTTTGATTTCATTTTCATTTGGTATTCAATTTTTACTACCCTTGAACTTGAACATAATTCTTTGTTTTAAATGGCACTACGCTGTTGTCTCAGAATTGGTTAATCGTTAACAATTAATGTAGGGGTCTAGACAATTAATTTTATGGAAGTTTGATACCCGCTACCCTATGGGTATATCTTAATTGCTTTAGCTGACAAGCTGGTATATTATACACTCTATGGTATATTTTGAATGCATATATATGTATACTATATCAATGTACTAAATATAGTTGTTGGTATACTTTTTATTATTTTTGCAGTAGCGATAATCTCACAGCACACTCGATTCAAACTGATTCCGCACATTATATAATTTTGTCAGCACTAATTATTTTGAACTCTTGCACTTTAACAACGTTTTTAGAATTAATTTAAACCTTTAAAATTGTTGAACTGATCATATTTAATATCCCAAGGTCTGAAAGTCTTTTCCCATGTACAACAATAAAACGTAATCCTAGCTGCCTCTTTTCATAATGCCGATCAACGCTCTGATAGCCCTTGAGCCCAACAATGGCAATCGATCAGTGTAGGAGATCGTTTAGCATTTGCCACCACACAGCCAGCACAGCGGCAAAACTTAACGACTGGCAAATTGGTGTGAGCTTTAGATACTATACTATACTATGGTCGTAAAGTGAATGCCGTAACGGTTGCCATCATCAATTACCCATAAAAATAGAGACTCGTCTGCGCTGTGTGTAAAAGTGATCTTAGGCGACGATCAAGGTAACATCTTCTTGTAAACTGCCGTCGCCAAATGTCAAAACAACAGCATTGAATTTGTTGATCAGACTGCTTGTTCTGGTTTTCCAAAACACATAGCAGCTAATCGCATCAGAAGCTCAACATGAGAATATTGACAGAGTGTAAGCGAAAACAAATTTTCATCATTATGCCCAGTTGTTGAGATGCCAAGTTGCCGATGTTGGCGATGCCAATGTCGAGTTGCTGAGCTGCCGAGACGTCAACATGTCAGTCCAGATGTCGACGGTGTCCATCATGAGTGCTCTTTCATGCAGCATGAAAATACTTGAAGTGAATTTGAGCATAACACAAACGTATTCGGAAATCTGCAAACGAATTGTTCTCAAGCACACAATCGGGTCGCAAATCAAACAAGCAACACATTCAACGACATTCACTTTCTTTTTGGCGCGGACAGTGCAATTGAATCGTCAATCGAATATAGATCATGTTTGTTACTACTCAAATGTGTCTTGAGTTTGTTTTGACTGCTCAGCAGCTGTTGGCCATAAGTAAAGTGCGCTGCGAAACAGGCTAAGTTATTAGCCCAATATTTTACCGAGCAGCAAATTAAAAGTATATAAAACAAATGGCCAATATGTCAAAATGACGTCAAAAATTATTGTCATCTCTCTCCGCTGTGTTGCTTTCATAATTCATAAAAAAGTTGTCGCGTTGTTTTTTTTTTGTCGATTTCTAAAAGAAACCGAACCACATATCTAATTAGAATATGACACAGATACAAATACAGATGCATCTGGAGATAGAGATGTTGATATAGATGCTATTTAAATGTCATATATAAATCAATTAATACCGTTCTAAATGTTTGTGTGCATATATTGCTTTTGTCATAAAGCAAAACAAGTGCTAATAATACTGCCGATTAAAATTTAAATAAGGAAATGAGACACAAAATGCCACAATTTTCGAATCGTTTATAAAAATGTCTGCGATTTCATTTGGCCCCACAAAAAGTGTGTGGGACGCTGGGAAATTTTCTGATGATCGTGGCATGTGTGGGTGGGCGGGCAATATGCTTTCAACCAATTAATTAATTTGGTTTGATCATCTGATAATTTGATCATTTTTACACATGCACGATGTGTTTTAGGCGCCTTTGATTGATTGGCGCCATAAATTAGAGTGTGAAATTGCAATTGAGATTGTAATTGAATTAACATATTTAGCGGGCATTAAATTATGCACTGAAAGAAATTTGTGGGTGAAAAATTAAAGCCATTAAAAAGTGTCTTACATATAATGTAAAACTAATAAGAAAGATTATTAATAGGTAACATTAAAAACAAAAATAATTATAATGAAAAAGGTATTATTATTTTAAAAGAAGTTTTATTTATTTCTTACTAAGTAAGTTAGCTCAAACACTAATAACTAGAAAGAAATCTTTAGAAATCTCTGAAAAATAAATATATATCAAATAAGTTTTTATAAAGAACTCTGCATATATATTTGATATCAAACAACTATAAATTAGATTACAAAAACTATTTTGTGAAATTTTCTCGCAGTGGATAGTATAAATATAATCATTGTTCTCCACGTTAAGCTTAGCAAACCACTACAAAAATCAAGAATATATTATTTGCTCTTGCTGGTGAAGTGTTGTTGGCCAGCCAGCCAGCACAGTAAAGACCTCCAAATGCTCAATGGTTTTACAGTCTTTTTTCGAAAATAAATACAAATTTTCATAATATTTGGGCATGTGAGTGTGTGTGTGTGTGTGTAGAAGAGAGTGCTTGAACGTTTGAATGTGTATGTGTGTGTGTGTGCGAGTTGTTTGTTTTGCCTGCTTTTATTTTCGAAATGCTGTTGAAAACCATAAATTAGCTTGTTACTTTTGGAATGCAGCGTTCACTGACGTGAGTGTGAGCGAGAAAGTGCTTGTGTGTGTGTGTATGCGAGTGAGTGTGTGTGTGTGTGGTGCGGGTGTACCACGAACATATCAAGAATTAAGGAACTAATTCAGTTGGGCGGCGCACGCAGTGGCAACAGTCGTTAGCAGTGATCTTTCTGGTGAAGAACGCACAAAGCACAAATCTCAAAACATGGACAACATTGTAAGTAGAGCACTTACATAGTTTTGGAATGCTGAAACTTGGAATAAAATCAAATGAACTAAATGCAATGCTAATGCATAAATTCACAGGATGAAGATCTGACCCCCGAGCAGATTGCTGTGCTGCAGAAGGCATTCAACAGCTTCGATCACCAAAAGACTGGCAGCATTCCCACCGAAATGGTGGCCGATATTCTGCGTCTGATGGGTCAGCCCTTCGACAAGAAGATTCTCGAGGAGCTGATCGATGAGGTCGATGAGGACAGTAAGTTTTCTACCCACAACACTTTTAAAGCCACTCCCTCTAACAAATTTGTGCTCATGTTTGTGCAGAGTCTGGTCGCTTGGAGTTCGAGGAATTCGTTCAGCTTGCCGCCAAATTCATTGTGGAGGAAGATGACGAGGCCATGCAGAAGGAGCTGCGTGAAGCTTTCCGCCTGTACGACAAGCAGGGTAATGGCTACATTCCCACCTCCTGTCTGCGTGAAATCTTGCGCGAATTGGACGACCAGCTGACCGACGAGGAATTGGACATTATGATTGAGGAAATCGATTCTGACGGCTCCGGCACCGTTGATTTCGATGGTGGGTACACTCGCTATATATGCTGTATGCTATATGCTATATGATATACGCTGGCACAATTGAGACCAATTAGTAAATGCCGCATCTGTCAAATCAGAGGCGAGTAGTATCCGGCACTTTGGCCCAAAGCCAATATTAAAAGCGGCCATGGCGACATAATGCTCTCCTTCTTCTCCATTAATCGGGGCTGATCGCCCACAAATATTATTGGTGTCTGCCTACACGCAGAACAATGCTTTGTCTGCCATCTGCTATCTATTTATAGGTATCGTTTGTTTTATATGTATCCATGTCTCAAAGTATCTATATCTACAGCATAGTGCTGTAACTAAATGCTCGACCATGATATCTGCGTGTGATCCACTAATTTCACCTCATTTCGTATCTCTCTTTCTTACTTACAGAATTCATGGAAATGATGACTGGCGAATAAATAAACACTAATTGGAGCTATCAAAAAACAAAAATTCAATATACAAATATTTATTTTTTCAATCATGTTTATATCGTAAGAGTACCCTCCCTCCTCCACCCCACACTCTAAATGGCTAAATAAAACACGAGTACAATCACCCATCTCATAATATCAAATAGAATGTTGATCCATTTAATGCCGATTCTAAATGCGATTGTGTCAAGAGAAATTGCCTAACCACACGCTGATTGTTTATAGTAAAAGCAATCTATTGTTAATAACAATAAACAATTGGCAACAGGAACTGATTGAGCTGTTGAGGAAAATCCAATAGCTAAGCACAAACACACACGGAGTGAAGGCGGCAAACACTTGCCTCATTCATTGCATCATTTGGCTGTTGCTGTTGCTGATGTGACTCACGGGTTAATTGATGTCCGCAAGCATCAATTATCGTCTCAGATTGAGAATCTATACATTCGCATGCATTGTACTTTAAGCAGCCGTTGCATTTATGTGCTAATTTGTGTAAATTTGGCAAGGCCAATGCGGCGTATGATAAACATCGCATCAGCAAGCAGTACATCATAACACGTATACGCACCATGTGGCGTTACGTGCGTTTGAAATTCCTTTGCCACTTGGCTAACCTTCTGGGTCTTTAACACCACTCTCCTCCGCTTGCAAGTAGCTCACGGCTTGTTGCCTCAATAATTGAATGGGGCAAGAACAAAAGAAACACTCGTCAAAATGGTCAATGTTGCTTTTGGTTGTTTGGCTGTTTGCTTGGGCGTGAATGAGCACACAACCAGTTGCATTCGCAGTCTGTGTGTACATAATGCTCAACGGCCAGATATGCTACACTAAACAACACCTACAGCATCCAATGATCCAGCGATATACCCGCCCCGCAATTGGCACACACCACATGCAAAATGACAAAAATGCATGCCACTGCCACAAAGACCACAAAGACAAAAAAGCAAAAACTGAAGACAAAAAAGACTTGACAACATACTGAAAATGCTCGTCTTCAATTGTTTGCTGCCGTCAGCTGCCTTTCTAAATCACAATAAAAACAACGACAACAACGACAAAAAAAAAATAAATAGCAATTCCTCAAAATGTCAATGTGCGCAGCCCAAAATGATGTATGTGGCTTTTGCTATTATTGTTACTGTTGTTTAAATATTCTGCACTTGGCCATAGACAACCAAAAATAAGTAAACAACAAGTTACAAGAAAAAAATTGTTAAATGACACAGTCGTCGCCAAAAACATAGTAAAATTCGATTCCAACTGCCCTTTGCCAGGCTTAAAGGGGGCAATTTACTGGTTTTCGCAATTTGTTGTTGCCCTGCAGGCACTTGGGTGTCGCTGTCGATATTAATAGTATTTATGACCAGCAGTGAAAGAGAGCGAGACACCGAGAGAAAAGGTCAAAGAGGGACTGGTTAGCAAAGCTCTGGTAAGAATTACATTCGATTGCACGCTTCAAAGGGTCAGCCACAGATTTATTGACATCCGTTTCACAATGAAGCTGTAAGAATCTGCTTGCCAATTGCCAATTGCCAATTGCAATTGCAGTTGTAAATAGTTTCAGTTGCTGCTGCTGATGGTGTTGCATTGGAAGCGCATTCAAATTGGTTGGGCAAACGTGCAATCGAATGTGATGTGAGATGCGGCCGAGCATCGCTCAAGCGTTCAGCTTCGATTGGCTTTCAATTTATGAGCGCAAAAATCTAACAACTGGCAACTAGTTAGTAAATTGAAGATGTGCTATGAGAGTGCCGAGTACTGAGTACTGAGTACTGACTGATGAGTGCCGAGTGAGTGTTGAGAGTGTTAGTTGATCTAGCAAAGTCACATTGAGCAAAAACGCCAACACAATGGACATAGCCAAGAGATGTTGCTGCCTCTGCCTCTGCTGCTGCCGCTGCTATTGCTGTTGCTATTGCTGTCGTGTCTGCCTCCCTACCAAGCGCCATGCAATTGTTTTTGCCAGCTGCAGCACACACACACATACAGACAAAGCTGCACACGATTGCAATAAATGCCATAAAGTATCAAAATCTAAGCTCCGCTCCAGCCTCTGTCTGTGTCTCTGCTGCTGCTGTTGTTGTTGTTGCTGTTGCTGCTGCCTCCCTCTCCGTTTGCATCTTTGACTGTGTCGCAGCTTGGGCAGCGTTTTCGTTCATTCCATTCCATTCGATTGCATTTGGTGCCCAACCGATCTCGGCATAAAGTGCATTTGCTATATAAAGCTGGAGAGCTTCAGTTGCAATCGGCGCACAAGTTCCGTGACAATAGACGAGGCCACAACTCCACTCCCGAGCAAAGAACTCAATCGTTAAATACTTTAACTACGCTCCAAGGACTCGTTAGATGACACAGGAGCATCTACTGTGATCTGTGAACTGATTGTGTGTGCGTGTGTTTGTGAGTGTGTGTGTGTCTCTTGTACACTTAACATATACTTAAGACATTGTCCTTTGAGCAAGGAATAAAATCAATAAAAATGGAGCTGAAATTGGTGAGTTTATAACCCGGACAAAAAACACTCGGATTAAACTTCGGATCATTCAATTATATTTATAGGCATGATAAATATTTTGCCAGTTTTAAGTGTTCATTAAAAGTTATAATATTAATTGGCTGAATACATTTTTAATATACCATAAAGATTACATATAAGAGCTACTGAATGGAATTTATAGCCCAACACTTGGGAATTAACATTTTTATTAGACCTAAAGACACATTTGAAAAAATTTATGGAAATCAGTTCAAGGTGCTGAAACAGTTTTTATTGAAAATTTTGAATCATTTTCAAAGAAACGTATTTCGGATAGTTAACCCCATAACATTTACATATTATTGATATTTAATAGCAACTTAATTGATATCTAAGTTTTATAGCTTTTGTTAACATCAGCACCTGTGTAACAAGTCTCATCTCACAATTCTAAAATTTTATTATATGCTTGATTAGTATAGCATATAAATGTGTAATTAAATTCAGAAACTTGTGTGATCCGCTTCTTACAATAATTCAAATTGCATTCTAATTTAATTATTGTTTCACACCAAGCAATCAATTAAAATTGAGTGAATTGAATTTCATTTGCAATTAATTTATGTTTCTCACATGGTGCATTGTGATTTTGAAATCGTCTTCTAATGTTTCCCAATTGAGATCAAATGCCAGCCAATGTATTGTTTCCGTTCTTTGCGCTATTTGCCGCACGCAATGCTAATGCAAAAGACGCCGTGTTGCTGCAACATGTTGCAAGCAGCTGCAGCAGGCGATGGGGCAAAAAGATTTAACCGAAACGCATAAATTAAAAGGCCATTAAAAAAAAATATCAGCAAAATCAGATGAAAAGCCAAAGCGTCTTCTGCTGCTTCAGCTCAGCTGCTTCATTGATGATGGAAAATGTGAAAAGCCGAAAATTACCAAGGTAGCTAAGCAGCTGAGCAGCAGCAGCACGCAAAGTTGCCCCATCGCGGGGCATCGTGAACGCCTCCGCCCCCAAGAAGATCGAGTTTTTTTTCTTGGTGTTTGTGTTGGCTGAAAATGAATGCAGCATCGACCCAATTGTCAGCCCATTTGAAATTGCATCAATTATATTTGTGGCAAGCAAAATTAACAATCAGCAATCAACAGCAGCCACAATAAACGGACCGAGATTGGAAAATAAACATCGGACTCGAGTCGGATTACCTCGTTTGGATGCTACTACCAACATCCCCCGCGATCCGGTCACGAACTGTCGACCAGGCCACAGCGGGTCTCGGGCTTCGGGCCTCGGGGCGCAGGCGTTGCATGCAACACACATGCAATCGCAATCGGCGGCGGTGTTGGGATGACTCAAGCCCACAACGATTTTGGGCCTTTAAATGTCAAATATTTCATTATTGGCAGACATACCGAGATGCTGCTGCGAGAAATACGAGTATCTGGCTTCGAAGATGATTGAAGCTGTCCATAAAGCTGTGCTGTGTCTGTGGCCAATTAACTAAACGCTTTAAACTTCAACTTGACACTCGGTCTGCAGCAGTAGCTTGGCTGGTGCCACTCGCAGTTGCCACTTGCCACTTGCCGTTGGCAAACGCTTACTTAACCTTCTAGCAACAACTTGTGCGCAGCATCTGCCAATGTCTTCTCTTGTGGTTCACACGCTGTTAGCTGTTGGGCTGTCGCCTGTTGCTGCAACTGCCACTTGCAACTGGCAACTGGCAACTGGCAAGCTGCAACTCCCAGTCCCAACTAACATACAAATACCAGAGTTCGTTGCAGGCTGCAAAGCTCTGATATTGCCGCAATGACAGCACAGCCGAAGAAGACAATGACGAAGACGATGATGATGATGATGATGCTGATGATAGTCTAATAGTTGTCTTTAGCTCGCATTTAACAACAATAATCACAATAAGACCGCTAATAGACCCAAATGAAAAACGTGATCGCATTGAAAAAATACCAAATAGTTTTTATTTCAAACAAAACTATGAATTACCGATTCGTTGCTAAATTGAATATATTCATTCATTCATAAGACGACAGTCGAGTCATCTGACATTGTTTACATGCGGCTCACCTGCTGTCAGCAACTGATTCAATGATTCATTATTATTGCCCAAAAAGAACAGGTCTCTATTATCTTCTGATATTTAGCAAAAAAAAAACGGTAGAAGAGCACAGAGTGAGGTGAACAAAATGCAATTGTATCTCCGCCTTAATGCCGGTTAACAAATGCTTCGGTGCACAGTTTTAAATGAAAATGTCATTATAGTTGAAGTTAATTGTGAACCTGAGGTTATCAAACAAACTAACTGTTAGCTTAGCGATTCTTAATGATTACAAAGTATAGACTGGGGTATATTATTAGACTTCACTAAAGTGAAGTATTAAAGGCATTCAAGTAAATCTGAAAGTTAAATAATTACAACTAGGAAAGGAGTAACCGACTGAGGTTCAAAAAGTACATTTACATATATTTTAAGTTGAGCGCTGTCTTGTTAACACCAAATGACAAAACTGATCGTTTGTAATCACTAACCAAGATTTTTGTATTACTGTCAAAGGTATTAATATAAAACAAATCTTGTTTAAGCATTAATGTATAACTCATAGTATTTAGCTAAAAGTAATAGCATTATCATAATTCGAGCAATAAAATGTCTCGACGTCTATAACTAATAGCAGTTTTAACTAATAAGCTTTATAGTAATTCATTATCATAATCCATGTTCGTATATTTGGGATTGGGTTGAAAGTTCAGTCAGGTTGATAGCTTGTAAGCCGGCAAAGCAACGCCCCCTTTGGCAAAACGTGCATCATGATGACATACAAAGACGAGTCTTTGCATTGGGGAGTGCTCTGCTCTGCTCTGCGGTGTTCAGCTGTGCAGCCGCTGTGCACAGAGATCCCACTGAGTCTTTGCCATGCACTGCTGACCCACTGGCAACGGCACCACATTGTCTGCCCGCATCGCTGACTCAGTCAGCCGAATGCAGAATGCCGAATGCCGAATGCCTTGCATAAATTAGTAATGCCACATGGCGTTGTGTTTTTTTTTGTGTTGTTGTAGGCTCTGTTGGCGCTTCTCTTGTCGCTGTCGCAAACGCAAGGGGCGCGACTGGATAACAAATACTTGCCCCCGCCGGCAAATGCTGCAACCGCGGGAGGCGGCGCTGGACTCCAGGGACCAGGCGGCCCAGGTGGTGGTGGAGGCGGTGGCGGCTTTGGAGGCAGCAACAATGGATTAGGCGGCGCTAATAATGGATTAGGTGGTTTTGCGAATGGCAAACCTATTGCACCTGGTGGACAAGCCCCTTCGGCTCCACGTCCACCCTCCGGTCCAGCGGCTGCACCCGGACCTCAGATCCCAATTCTGTCGTTTGTGAATGAGAATGACGGCGATGGCAATTATCGCTTCAGCTACGAGACGGGCAACGGCATCAAGGCCCAGGAGGAGGGCACCGTGAAAAATAAGGGTTCGGAGAACGAGATTCCATCCGTGATGGGTTCATATACTTACACCAATCCGGAGGGTGAACTTGTCGAGATTTCATACACAGCTGATGAGAATGGATTCGTGCCTTCAGGCGCAGCTTTGCCCACTCCGCCACCTATACCGGAAGCCATTGCTAAAGCTCTAGCTGCCCAGGGTATTTCCCCGCTTCCAGGAGGCGGTTATAGTGGAGGTGCTGGCGGAGCTGGTAAGTTTATTACGCACTTACTCTTGAGAATGTGGTTCTAACTTTATTTTTTAGGAGCTGGCGGCGGTGCTGGAGGTGGTGGAGGATATGGCGGTGGTGGCGGTGCCGGCCGCGGTGGAGCTCCCGGCGGAGGTGCAGGCGGATATGGAGGCGGTGCTGGTGGAGCAGGTGGTGCTGGCGCTGGAGGATATGGAGGTGGAGCTGGCGGCGGAGCTGGTCGAGGTGGTGCTGGAGGTGGTGGCGGCGCTGGTGGTGCCGGAGGTTTCGGTGGCGGTGCCGGCGGTGCTGGAGGTTTCGGTGGTGGTGCCGGACGAGGTGGAGGTGCAGGAGCAGGTGGCGGCGCAGGCGCTGGAGGGTATGGAGGCGGTGCTGGTGGAGCCGGCGGCGCTGGTGGATTCGGAGGTGGTGCCGGACGAGGTGGTGGCGCAGGAGCAGGTGGCGGCGCAGGCGCTGGAGGATACGGAGGAGGTGCGGGCGGCGCAGGAGGTTTTGGAGGTGGTGCCGGACGAGGTGGCGGCGCAGGCGCAGGCGGTGCAGGAGGTGCTGGTGGATATGGTGGTGGCGCCGGTGGTGCAGGAGCTGGAGGTTTCGGAGGAGGAGCTGGTCGAGGTGGTGGCGCAGGAGCAGGCGGCGGCGGCGGCGCCGGCGCTGGAGGATATGGAGGCGGTGCTGGTGGAGCCGGCGGAGCTGGCGGATTTGGTGGTGGTGCCGGACGAGGTGGTGGCGCGGGAGCTGGCGGCGGAGCAGGAGGTGCTGGTGGCTTCGGTGGCGCCGCAGGAGGAGCCGGAGGTGCAGGACGAGGTGGCGGCGCAGGCGCAGGTGGCGCAGGAGGTGCTGGTGGATATGGAGGCGGCGCAGGTGGTGCAGGAGCTGGAGGTTTTGGCGGCGGTGCTGGCCGAGGAGGAGCCGGAGGTGCAGGAGGCGGCGCAGGAGGATATGGTGGAGGTGCTGGAGCTGGTGGAGCCGGAGGCGCAGGAGGAGCTGGTGGCTTCGGTGGCGGAGCGGGACGTGGAGGCGCTGGAGGTGCTGGTGGTGGAGCCGGTGGATTTGGAGGCGGCGCTGGTGGTGCTGGAGGATTCGGTGGTGGTGCAGGAGGTGCCGGTAGAGGAGGCGCGGGAGGCGGTGCTGGCGGAGCTGGAGGCGCCGGTGGAGCTGGAGGCTTTGGTGGCGGTGCCGGTAGGGGAGGTGCTGGAGGTGGTGCTGGCGGATTCGGAGGCGGCGCTGGCGGTGCAGGAGGCTTCGGTGGTGGTGCTGGCGGTGCCGGTAGAGGAGGTGCTGGAGGTGGAGCTGGCGGAGCCGGAGGCGCCGGTGGAGCAGGTGGATTTGGCGGTGGCGCAGGACGTGGAGGTGCTGGCGGACCTGGCTCACAATACATTCCCCCTGCGGCTGGCGGAGGACGAGGCAATGGCGAGTTTGATCCACAGTCTGGTTACATCTACTAGACATCTTAAGTTGGATAGATAACTTCTCAATAGGACGCATTCTGCCGGATAATACTCTTAGATGAAATAGGTTTTAAGAGATCCCCCAGATTTTCGATGTATAATTTAAAATATTTATGTAAATAAGCTTCCCGGATGTGAATAGACAGTTTGAGGGCGACTTTCAAAATTATGATCTTCTCGTATGTATGCTTAAGATGAGATTTCAGGTTTTCGAATTTACAATAAATGTTTCTAGTGGCATCTAAATAATTTGCTTTTAATGGGATTGTAATCGTTATCTTAAGTGGGCGTATATAGGGAAATTAGTTTTGATTGAAGCCCATTAAAATTATCGGTGTTATTAATTAAAATGGCATTGAAACTTAACAAATTACTCTTACCCATTAATCCATTATGTATTAAAGTATTTTCAGTGGCAATACTTATTTATTATTACCATTAACTTCAATTTTTAGTCACACTAAGCTAACACTAATTATTTTTATATTCAAGCTCTACTGAAAAATATCGCTTTTAGGATTGCCATTAACAATAAATAGTTCAATTTTCTAACAATAGATGGCTATGATTCCATTCTAATTAATTCCAGATTTGGTTTTGTTTACATTAGAAATTTTAATGTTAATTGTGTTATTGTAACAATAATTAATAATCAATAACTTCGAGATTAAAGTTTCATGATTTGAAATTGGTCAAAAATAAAAAGTCATATTAGTTTTTCATGGGCATGTATTTCATGCATTTGAATGCGACTAAATGTACATAATTAACGATTAAGTTAGTGTCGAATAACTGTAAATAAACAACTCAGATATGAATTTTATTGCTTTTCAGATTTTGAAGACTTCTTGAAGCGCCTGTTGTATTGGCTATAGCCAAAGGGATCCACCAACTGGTTTGGTCTGCCTCGCAATTGCTGTGTGATCAATGCCTGTTGCTGTTGCTCGTTGCGCTGATCCTTTTGCTGCTGTTGTTGCTGCTGTTGTTGTTGCTGCTGCTGTTGCTGCTGCTGATTTAGATTCTGTTGTGCCTGTTGCTGCTGCTGTGGCGTTAGATTATTACCAAGCTGTTGACCAAACTGTCCTGCATACTGAGCGGGCAAATTGCCCGAATGCAGCGAATTAAATTGTTGCTCAGGTTGATATTGTCCAGAGTTTTGGAAGTTGCGCTGCTGTTGCAATTGTTGCTGTTGTTGCAATGGCGTTAATTGTTGTCCAGGTGCTGGTCGAAATGCAGCAGACGATGGTGGCAATTGTCTATACGGAGTTTGATAGGGATTTAAATTCGGATTGAGAGCGCCTTGTTGATATGGCTGAGCGCCCACAAAGTATTGCGGCGTCGCTGGGATGCCAGTGCCCTCGGCTCGAAAGCCATTCTCATCGGCAATATAACGCACAGTTATAGGCGTGCCCTCGGGAGAAGTGTACGAATACGATCCCTGTATAACCTGTAAGCAAAATTATAATTCAGCCTAAAAGTATGCAACTATTTCTGCAGTAGTCCAGCATTAGGGTGACCAGCCGTAAG
Organism: Drosophila niveifrons; assembly: GCA_035046325.1. Taxonomy (NCBI): domain Eukaryota; kingdom Metazoa; phylum Arthropoda; class Insecta; order Diptera; family Drosophilidae; genus Drosophila; species Drosophila niveifrons. The sequence goes on from JAWNOC010000052.1 coordinate 29,514,760, forward strand.
TCGTATTCACCTGCGCTTCGACACCCTCGCCGTAGCCCAAATTCTTCACATAGCCCTGAGCCTGGGCCGTGGTGCCATCTGCTGCTGCATAGCCATAAGAGAAACTTCCATCGAGATTCAGTTCATTTTGATACGCTGTGATGGGAACGTAGTTGCCCTGATTGTACTGATTGTATCGATATGGATTCTGTACACCAGCGCCAAGTGGTGTAATGGGTGAGGTGAGCGGGTTAAGTGGGCTAAGTGGATTCAGCGCAGTGCCCTGAGCCGGAAAGATGCCTTGTCCGGGTGCCTGTTGTCGCTGGCGCTGAAAGGCGGACTGCTGTTGCAGCTGTAATCCTTGCTGTCGCTGCTGGAACGGCGTCTGCTGAAAGGGCGCTTGGGGAATCTGGGCCTGGCCAGCGCTCATTAGCGCCAGCCATAAAACGGAAAACACTAAGCACTGTAGATGAAACATATTTAATTGGTGATGCGGGAGGGAACAGAAGCTAGACGAGATCATGTTTACCCGCATCGGCCGCACACTGCACTTGGAAGGCATTTAAGCTGTCAACGTTGTCATAAATCTCACAAAAACGTTTAGCAAATTACACGCTCGATAAATCTGACGTTTCACTTTCGCGCTGAGTTGTGATGGGAAGGAATGGATGATGCTGCTGCTGATGCCACTAGAACTTGCCGATTGACGTGCAACGACTGCAACTGCATCACATCTTGCTAGCTCTATTTATACAGCTTTCCGAGGCAGGCAGTCAAGCTCAACAGTCGCAGCCCAAGCTCAAGCCCTAAAGCGCAGCTCGATCATAAGAATCGCCGGCGCCCAGCGGCCGCTTCCTGTGTACATATGCACTTGCCACATGCCACTTGCCACTTGCCCCTTGCCCCTAGGTGGTATCAAGAATCTGAGCATCTGCATCGCAACTGTTGGCGATCTTGATTTTGATCTTGTTGTTGCCACTGGCCGATGGACGATACAAGATGGGTTGTAATTTATCTACGGCCCGCGAATACGAATCGTGTTAACAGCCAGCTTGGCGGTAGCCGGTAGTTGGTTGGCAGCTTTATTGGCTTTTTATTGGCCATTGACAGAAGGACAAATAAATTTGTTAGCGAACTTCATAGCTTGAGTCAAGTTTTTCCGTCGCTCTCCCGAACCGCACAGCGAGTCAGTATTTATGATGTTGCATGCATCAGATAGAAGCCACTAGATACATTGCCGTATGCAAATGCTGCACTTTTTGCTCTAGCTCTTGTCTTTTGTTCTTAAGGTGTTTATGTGAGTTATGGCATCAGTTGATTTTTGGGCTACTGGGCCGTATACGCAATTTTTTGTGTTTCCAATAGTCAAGGTTAATCCCATACTAAACAGAGACTTTGCTAATTTTGAATATAAAAGATAGCATGTTCCCGAATCATTTATTACTGTCTTTCTATCAAGGCGGCAGACTTTAGACACCCCCCCAAAAGATTTAGCATAATCCATTGTTGTCCATTGTCAGTTGGATGGAGTTCATCATTTGTCATTCGTCATACTTCGAGGCGTTGCCAGTTGTTGGCTTCATCTGTTATGATTGCAATAAGTCATTTTTGTAACAACACTGCCTTGCCTTTACTCACTCGACGTTAATGCGATTTTCACATTTGTCATGCGTTCTGGCTTGCAATTTACACAGCTAACCTGAACATACCTATTTTTATGTTCATACTCTCGACTGCCTAATTGAATGCGTTAATTTTTATGGGATTTTTAATTCTACTTCACGGCGGCAAAGGCAAGGTCATGGCTTCTGTTGCTCATGACCATGTCCAAAAAATGCATTTCACATGGTTACGGTAAGTATCTTTACTATAGTTGAGAAGTTGTGAACATTTTAATTACTACTTTGAGAAGTTACATTTTTTAAAATCTATTTCAAAGCAGTTACTTTATTTTTAAATACTTTTAAAAGTAGTTAAATTTCAAACTCTGAGAAGATTTTGTTTTTTGAAAATGCTGCTATTTCTTAATACTTAAAAATGCAAATGGAATAGCTACAACGAATTGAGGCACACCTTAGTTTCAAGATTAAACATTGTTTTTAAATATTTAGAACCATTTACAAATATATCTTGGCAAGACCAACTTATTAATGCTCGTTTAGTTGTATTTTTTTGATGTGTTCACTAAAATTAATATTTGAATTTTCGCCCTGACTAATACCATACATTTTTAGAATTTTCATACCAGCACCTAAAAGTATGCAACAAAAACGTCAATTAATTTTAAAATATTTTTAGGCATTAACAACTGCTTAATCCACTACAAGCAATGCATGTGGATATTCTGTAATATAGTTAAAGCTCACTTACTTTTGCAGATCACAATAATTTTAATATACTATGTATACATATTTAAATATATTTTAATTTATTTAATTATTTTTTTTTTTAAATAATAACGAAATGATACATATTTAAATAAGTATAGAAATAAACTAATTGGTGTTATAGAACTAATATATATTATATATAGGAAAAATTATAGTTTTTTGGCATTCTTTTGATGTCTTTTTTCTTATTAGTTTTTTTTTTTAAATAAAGAAAATGATTGCATCAATTGATGACATCGGAGTCAAGCTAAGCGATAATTAATCGCATTTCAAATTACAAATTTCAACCAATTTCTCTTTGTTGATATGTCGAAGACAACTACATTACACAGAGATTAGTTAACAATCTGCAAATATTGCAAAAAGCCAAATGCGCAAAGAAATTTGTTCATTTCGTTATATGCGATGTTTATGCAAATGTTTACAATGAGATGAGATCAGTAAGTGGATGAGAAAACAAGAGTGTTTGATTCATGTGGTAATTGATTTTATTAATACTGTGTATTGGCTTATACTCGTACTTGCAATTAGTAACTGTCATCGACGAATTATGAAAGCCCTTACAATTAATCGCTGATCACTTATCGCACAAGAAAATAATTAATAATTAAACAGAGAATGCATAAACAATATACTCCACTTTTTTATTTGCACTGCTCTCAATTTAAGTCCCCTTTTTTTTAGTTTTGACTATTTCTGTTGCTCTCTTAATGTATTGCATAAGACGATTCAGTTGTTACATCAAATTGGGAGACAAGCAGTAATCGCATTAAATTAGATAAAGTAGGTGCAGATGAAGATGCTGTTGAAATTAATGCATTAATGCAAATGATCCCCAACAATGAGAAATGATGGGGATTTCAAGCAACAAATTGCATTGGAACCGGAGCTGGACACACCTCCCACGGCTGTGAGTATTATTAATCGCTGTGGGCTTCACAGTTGAAATGAAGGCATTTGACATTTTGATTTGACTCAGTTGCAAATGTGGTTCCATTAGGCCAAGTTTTATGATTTGTAACCCAACCACAAACGAAATGCTGTATTAAATTAATTCAGTTCAAGATCTGTGCGTATCCCGCTTGCTTTGCTGTTCCGGTTTCAGATCAAGCTGCTCAGTGCTCAGTTTGCATCTTCGAAAGGTTAATGTGTCGCATCTAAGTTATACACTCGTTGGCATTGCAATCGGATGGATCGCTAATGAGTTTCTATTACAACTTCAATGGACAAGTTTTGCAAACATCTGCAAAAGGCAATCGTATTATTAGAATCAATTTATTAATATGTTTTTTTTTTGCGTGCAGCTCGGATTTGGGCCTGGGCTTCTCGCTGACTGGGCGTGTCGCCATCAACGCCTTTTGTGCGCCAAGGCAAATGCCAGCACTGAATTGGGAATTGGGCAATGGCAACGACTGAAAGATACTCTGTAAACTAGAATTCTCTGCTGCATTCCAAAACAGTTGAGCTCTTCATCTACATTTGCAGATTGGCATTCAAGCTACTCCCCACTTAAGACATGGATACAGGGTGTTGGTCTATGAATTGCCACTGCAGCAGTTACAGTGTCGTAAGGTTGTGAAATTGCTGAAAATTATTATTAAATTCTTGTGGCATAAATGTTAGTCGCTTCTCAGTGCCCACCCACTGTAACAGTTGAGGCGACGCGACGCGACGCCACGAGACGCGACTCGATGCAAACTGGCAACTAGGCAACTAGACAACTGGCTGTAAATTCAAATGTGGCCACAATACTGAATGCAGAGCAAGCGGAAAGTGAAACACAGAATGGCAATGGATCGGAATTTGCATGGAAGTCAAGTGGAAAACGTTTACAAGTCTGCAAATAAAACCGTAACTGCAACTGCAACTGCAGCTATTTTGTCAGCCACTCAGCCGTTACCTTTTCTGCACCTTTCGCTTTCGGGGCGCGTCCCGCCCACTAAGCGACATGTTTGTACAAGCAATTTGACGAATTTGATTAGCGAAACTGCACCCACACCACATACATAGATATGTTAAATAACATACTACTCGTATACGTAATACACAAATATCTCACACTCCCACACGCAGATTAGAGTACGCACCATGTTCTTGTTGACGCTGTAACATTGTGCAGACAATGGCCAATTAGTTACATAACAAACAAACACACTCCATTGCCGATTTAAATTGCAAATCGGACAAGAAAACAAATAGAAACAGTTCAACAAACTGCCGCTGGCCATTTCTCGACTTGTGTCGAAACTTTCTATTGACCCAGCATAAGCAGAGAAATGATTTGACTCCAACGTCTTTGTATATAAAGCTAAGAACTCTTTTGTCTGCGGTTTAGTTTATTAGCATAAATTCACAAGAGCCGTCCATAAAATATGTTCGCATTGGTAAGCAGAAGCACTGCAGATACAAACCAAAACTTTAGTTGGCTACTAATGTCTAATCTTTGTAGTGTTTGATCTTGACTTTAATGCTGAGCGGCAGCCGCGGCAGCCACGTTGAAGGGGCGCAGACGGAGCTGGTGCCGATCATTAAGTCAGTCGCAGAGCAGAAGAACGATGGCTCCTATTTCTTTGCCTATGAAGGTGCCGATGGCAGCTACCGGGAAGAGGTGGGAATTGTGAAGCGATCGAGCAACAACAACATTAACACGCCACCAACTGATGATCACAACAACAATGATAATGATGATGTTGATGATGAGACGGAACTGGAGATATCGGGTGTCTATCGCTACATTGACAGCAATGGGCAGCGTGTGGAGGTCAGTTATGTGGCCGACAAGAATGGCTTTGTGCCCGTGGGCACAAATACACCCAAGGAGATTAGCGAGACGGCGAGGCAGACTGCGAAGAGTTGAGCTACACTGTAAGAAACTACACGTTGAGTATTAGTAAAGTAGTAAAAAAGTAGCTAATGATTTGTTCAACATGAATTCTTGTGGTGCATCGTGTTACGTATGCATTGATTGCGCTCACTTCGGCAAATGTTATTTAAACAATTATCGAAATAAGCGACTCATAAACAATACCGAGGCTAGCTCCACAGGCTGCGGCCAATAAATTCAAATCAAAAGCTGCGCCAGCTCAGCGTTAAACTATGCCAATGAGAGGAGCGCCATATGGCCAAGTGGTTGCCAAGTGGCCTGGCCAAGTGGCCGGCAGACACCTCCTCAAGCTCCTCGTCGTCGTCGTCTCCATGTGCATCTTCATCATCAGCTTGGAGGCTGAGCACTTAAAAATGTTCATCGTGTTGACGATGCAACATATATTTTTTTTTGCCTTTTGCTGCTGCTGTTGATCCGCTGTTGTTGTTGGTTTTAATGTGAATTCGTTTGGCTGTCAGAAATATAAATTGTTGCAATTTTTATTGGCCCTCTTCTGGCACTTCTGCACAACATGGTAATTTTCAGTCAGTCTTGAACCAAGAGAGGCCCAGTAACCCAGGGCAATGTCTACAGCCAAGTTTTTCGATGATGACTCTTATAGTATAGCTTAGTATAGTATAGAGTTTGCCCTTTGCCAAATGTCGTCTGTTATTCGCCACAGTTGACGCGCGAATAATGAAATCGAAATTCGATTCGAAATAAACTTGAAGTCAGTCGGTGAACGTGCTTTCCATTTTCTTAGAAGAAACGGTATTCATTTATTTATAGTTTTGAATATTTCTTGTTAATTGAATTAATGCTGCGAATAATAACGGTGCAGGCGATAAAATGCATTGGCATTTATTTATGCAGCTCATTTGAATTTTAATTTGCGACATTTGTCAATTTTGAGTTCGTAGTTGAATCGTAGTTAAGGTTTGATTGTTAAACTCTAGCTTAAGTACAATGTAATTAATAATAAACAACGATGCTAGAAATTAGCAAATTTATGTTGAATAATTTATGAATATTTCAATCTATAATATTGTTTTTTATCGTTTATGTTTTCAATTTAGTTTGCCGTTAGAATTCCAGTTCAACTTGTTCTGGGAATTATCAAAAATTCCTATGTGAAACATAATTTGGCAAAGTCTAATACAAGAATACACCTTACAAATTGGAATGAATCATGGGATTCATTGTGGGTGTTTTGTGGCTCGGGGCATTATGTCAATGCTTCACTGCTGAACTCTGGCTCCTCCTCCTTCGTTTCCTCCTCTGCAATTGTCATTGGCTGAAATTTGCACATTACACGATGCAGAGATACAAAAGAGTGAGTAGTTGTTAATAAATTACGAGAAACATTACACAAAGCGCTGACATTTTACATGCTAAATGAAAACACATTTGTGGGCTTGGTGGATGCCAATGCCGATGCCACACAGCAACACACACACACACACACACACACACACATACATACATTTATGCCACTGTCAAGTGGAAATTAATCGCGACACCTTCGAATCTTTCAGAGTGGGTGAAGCGGCATCAAAAAGCATCAAAAGTTAATGGCAACTGCAAAAAAAGTCTGCGCTAATGGTTGCGTTGATCGATTGATGGATGCCATCAATAAAAATAAAAGATTCAATTGCCATGAGTCAATGCGGTGCGGAAGTGCCTGTTTGCAATATCTCTCTGGAATAACTGGAATGGTTGGCACGTTGTCGTCTTGTCTTGTCTTTATCGACTGGGACAGACAGCGTTAAGCCGGCCAGGTGGTTGACACATTTCTCAATGCAATGCGGGGAACTGGAAGTGAATGATAGAGAGAGAGAGAGAGAGAGAGATAGAGAGAGGGAGAGACCAGTGCGAACAAGTCGAAGTTGACCCTGACATTTAGAGTGAAGCAATTTCGAGCATCGTTTAAAGTTTTGGCCCGTAGCGCAGATGCCATAAACCGGGATGCAAACATGTTTGGCATGTTTAAGCGAAAGAGGCGTTCACATATTTCGATCGCATTGCGTGTTGCGTCGCTTTCGAAGCGCAGCGCATATAAAAGCCTCACACACAAAACGCTCTTCACTCAAAACTCTCGCTTTCAGTGCTCCAGTTCCCTTCAGCTCCAGTCAAAAACAAACAAACTATTTAAAGATGTACAAGTTCGTAAGTAAACATCGCGTCTCCGATAGTGATTGTGATTTATTAATTAATGTGACCAACCACAGCTGCCTTTGTTCGTCCTGGGATGCGTCGCCTGCGCTTTGGCCGCACCTGCCACCGATAGGGGAGAGGAGAAACCCGTCGTGACGATTGTCCGCTCGGAAATCACCAAGGATGTCGATGGTGGCTACCACACCATCTTTGAGAACTCCGATGGCACATTCCGCGAGGAGACCGCCAAGAATGTCATCGATGAGGATGGTTATGGATACCTGGAGCTGACTGGCGCTTACAGCTACTACAACGAGAACGACGAGAAGGTTGTTGTCAACTACACCGCTGGCCGTAATGGATATGTTCCCGTGGGTACAATTGTTAACCCAGAAATCTCCCAGGTCGCTTCCGATGCTCAGTACTTGCCCAAGCCTGAGCGTGCGGTTCCCGCTGAGGAATAAGCTAGAAGCAAAAAAAATATAGATAATTGTGTAACTCTGAACTGCCAGCGAGATTAAAATGTAAAATATATAAATAAACTACTAGCTCATATACATAAATTAAATATCGTCTATTATTGTTATCACGAAAAAGCTGCTCAATAATTTGTGGCTCGTGTTTTGCGACTTTGCTTTTGCATCTCTCAATCTAACTGTGAATCTCGAATAGTGCCAGCGGATAAATTAGAAATTCCCGACGCAAAAGACCTTGAAACTCAATTTGGCACAGACGCAAAACGCAATGATCCCAAAGGTGTTATATATGCATATGTATATATATTTTTTAAAGTGTTGATTAATTCACACACACCAGACTTAAGATGACGTATTGCTTTCATCTATCACTAGCTTGGGCTCTTAAGCTTCATTATCAATAAACCAAAATTCACATGATTAATTAAGTCGGTAATTATGCAAATATTGCTAGAGAAAGATCATCAGACTTTACAGCCAAATTAATGCGATATAAAAGAATATTAGTGATTAGTGAAGACATTTAAAGTTTGCTTAATTTGCCAGCCAAACTCAGTTGCTGCCACAAAGCTATTTGTTTTTTTTTATAAAAATATATATTTACCATTGTTATTATCAATAAAAACTACTACGAAATTTGGCTCAACCATTTACACAGTGTTTCATCAGCGAAAAAACAACACACACACACATCTCTGCCTTCACCATGAAGTTTATGACATCATCATTCGGTCAATTAGCATAAAGTTGTTGTCTACAAAAAAGAAAAAAAAAAAACTGCAATACACAGAGATTGCGTGTTTGATTTTTCATAGGTCAGTCAGTCTATTATCTCTATAGGCATCTCTGATTTGCCAATCGTCAATAAATTAACAGCTATGATTTTGCCTAAAGACACTGGTATTTTATTGCTTAGCAGTTAAATTAGAACGTACACCGCTGCGTATACGTAATACTACAAATAGTTAAATACTAAAGACTAGTTAAGCACTCTTCGCGGCGACTTTCTTGCTCTTCTCTGGCTGCTCCACTTTGACGGCGGGCTTCTCCTCGACGAGCACCTTGACGGGCACAATTTGGGATGTGGCTGCCTTCAGCTGTGGCCTGGCTTCCGTGTGCTGCTTCACATCGGTTTGAGCACGAGAACGACGTTGCTGCAGTTTCAGCTCCTGCTCCTCCTCGTAGGTGTTCACACTGGGCAGATCAGCGGCAGCCTTGGCATTCAGCGAAATCTCGCTGGGAATGTTGGTGCCGAAGGGCACAAAACCATTCTTACCAGCGGTGTAATGCACCTCGATAGTTTGACCATCGGCATCGATGTAGCGATAGGAGCCCTGCACCTCCAGAGCTTCGTCTTCGGTGCCAGCATCAGACACACTGGCTTCCTCATGGCGGTAGGTGTTATCTTCGCCCTCGTAGGTGAAGCGATACGAGCCATCTGGATTCTTATCCGATTCGTAGCTCAACAATTTCACAACTGGCTTCTCAATGTCGCTGGCCTGACGTCCAACGGTGCCGACGGTGCCGACGTTGCCGGCAACGTTGACAGTGCTTCCAACGGAGGCGCAGCTAACACCGCTGGCCACCACAAAGAGACAGACAATAGTTTTCAGCATTTTGCGTGGTGCTTTCCTGACAATGTTTGCCACTTAACTTGACTCAAGAAGCCCAAAGACCTCGGCTTTTATAGCGACCACCAACAAAAAATTAGCATCCATTACGTTATCTGTCCAAAGAAGAAAAAAAGGAAAAAACCACAAAGACTAAGAAAAGAAACCAACGAAAAATAAAAGAAATTCTATAGAAACGAACCTAATGTGCTTTAATAAAACACTCACAGCTCACAACATTTGCATAACTGCGAGTGTTTATGATTCAACGAGTGGCCAAAACATCAACAACGATCTACCATCTGCCATCCTCTGTTTACCGTCGTCTTGCCAAGTAGCCTGGCAATAATATAACGATCGATCCACTTGATGCTGATACCGAATTGACTAATTGATTTGTCCCATCAATCATGGCTCACCACACCAAACCACACCAAAATTCTCATCTCACACACTTGGGTCACCTCTACGGTATGACTGATGATGTCTCTTGGGTCTGCGGAATCCGCAAAATGTTTGAATTTTTAATTAATCGACGTCACAAACTCGTTTGCAACGCTAACACAACATAACATTCAAAATCCCACCTGCACTGTAAAAAATGTATGAAGAACTAGCTACCAAATTGCCAAATAAATTGTGGTTTTTTATTTATTTTATATTTAAAATATTTAAATTCGGCATAGTTTTACATTTTTTATTAGATTCATTATAAATGATGTTTTGAAGTTATGCAAGTCATTAAATCGCTTTATTAAATTGAAAAAAGAAAATGTTTATATGCAAGAAGCATTTATATTTCTCAAAACAAAATAAGGTATATATATATTTATGAACGCAACCCAAAGGATAAATGAATATTATAACTGTTTGCCTGAAGGAAATGAATGTAACAGGCAAAAGGAGGCATTTTCGATCCTATTAAGTATGTACATGTATAGTAATCATGATCAGCTTCAATAGCCGAGACTGAAATTATTATTGCGATCAGATACATATTGTAGAAGTTATTTAAGAAATACTTTTGTATTGAAAAAAACGAATGGTTAGTCTTAGTTGCATTGACTGAAAATCTGGTATATTTTGTAGTCTCTGGTATATTTTGAATGAAGTACTAGTATTTTTTGGTACATAAATTCGGTATATTATAAGGGTAATATCGAAATGTTTTGCTTTTATTTAAAATGGCTAACGGAAATCTAACATTCTAGCAAATTCGACTGTAGCTTTATTACTTTTATTATATTTTACTTTCATTTACTTAATTATATTTTACAATATTTGTGATACTATGAAATATTGTAATAAATTTGTTTATTATATTTATTTCTACAACATTTTTAAATAATATGAAATCTGTAATAGAAGAGAACTATTAACCTTTTTGGCCTTCAGCTCAATTTTTATGTGTTTCAGTTATAAGACTTTAATTTAAAATGTAATTATTTTCTATGTTTTGAGAGTTATTACCCTAGAAAAGAGTGTCAAATTATTAAAGACTCATCCTTTACCACTATCGAAATTGTGACAAATAATTCTGACTTCATCACAACAATTTGTCATTCTTGCAAGAGTAGTCGGTGCATGTATCAAATGGAAATCGTTGGAAAATGTTTAGGAAACTGCACTGCAATTAGCATAAAGTTGGCGCATTGTTTGCAGCTACAAGTAACTTGGCTAACAACACAGCAATGCACAGAAAGAATAAAAAAAGAACGTAAACAAAGCTACATAAATTAAGCTAGATATTAAGCGCACTTAAGATGCGCTGATTGAATCAGAGAAATGAATAACAGCAGCAACTAAAACAACGCGACCACATGCGATTCATTCATCACTTTGAATGAGTTTGAATTTGAATCAGAAGCTGAAGTTGAAGCTGAGACTCAGCGCTTAGGCACACGGGAAACTTCTCGGAGAGCAGAGGCAACTGTGTGTAATATGAGTGTGAGACCAGCTCGTATGTCAAATGTGAAAAATACACTTAGGCTGAGCGAAAGATGTGGACTGTGTTAACGACGAAGGCCAGCAGCAACATAAAAAGGCGGCCAACTAATCCAAAGGTAAAATCCACTGAAAGCAACTAGAAAAGGGTGGCAACACAGTAAAGTGAAGTGGAATCAGGCGGAGTAGAGTGGAGTGGAGTGAAGTGGAGTGGAGTGGGAGGTGCTGCGAGAGAAGGCGTCGTCGTAGTTGCTGCTGCTGTTGCAGTTGTTGTTGTTGTTGGAGGCGCGTTAATCTCGCGCGATGTTCATCATGGCATGTTCGTGATCATCGCGCACTCTTTACTGCTGTTGTTGCTGTGGCCGCAGTTATTGCTGCAATTTTTATGAATTGCAACTGACATTTCCTACACGCTGTCGCTGTTGCTGTGGCTGTTGCTGTTGCTGTGAGCTGTCCCGGCTAATGCTTCGACTGCAGCGAAACGAAGACGTCGACGAAGACGCAGAAGAGACGGCAAAAGTTTAAAGTTTAAGCCGAAAATTGCAATTTGTTTGCGCCGGCCGGCATAACTAAGCAACAACCAGAGCCCCCGCCTTTGCTCTGGTCCCTTGCATGTCATTTGGTTCACCTTTTAGTGGGAACTGGTGCACTTGGGAGTGGCAATTTGTTCGTTCGGTCAGCAGTTGGCCAACTAAAATGTCTAAATTGTGTGTATGCAGCAGCTGAATGCTCAACGATCATCCGCTGCAGATGCAACGATAATGATGTTGATGATGATGCATCATCGGCCAAACAATGGCAAACCAACAATGAGGTACATTAAGCATTTTAACGGCGCATTCAATGCACAATTTTTATAGACCACAAACAAGTGGGCAAACATTTCATTGTGGCAATCCCCGCCCCGCGGCTCAGTCGCTGTTTGTTGCAATTGCATTGCAAATGTCAATAAAAACGACAAAAACGCGAAGAAGAAGTCTACAACAACAACAGCAACATCGACATGAATTATACTTACGGATAGTTGAAGCCACTTGAATCTGATTTGAAATGCTACAAAACCAAATGGGCGATTCATCAAGCTAAGCAATTGCAACATCTATTCAGCTGTCGAGTATTAATCTTTTAATTAATATTTGAATTAACAAATTATTGCATGCTGCGGCGCATCGCAAATTGAATCGCATACACTTGAACACTCGCACACACACACACACAGTGACACACTCGGACAAACGCCAGCGTGGGCAAATCAAATGAACTTCGTATTGCTAATTCACATAAATTAATACCCAGACAACTTGGCGTGCCACACACACTTACACACAAACACACATTGACGCACCCACAGAATGAGTCTAGTAGCTGATAATATTACTGCCACTCACACTTGTATGCTGCTGTTTGTATTCGTACTGCAGCACACGGCGTATGCGCAACGCCCATTTGCATTTCAAACTCGTTGCGCATACGCCGCATGGTACAGCAGCAGCACCAGCAGCAGCGGCAGCCTCTTCCGATTTTGTTGCTGCTGCTGTCAGTTTGGCATGTTGCCATCTCTTCTTCTTCTTATTCTCATTCTTCGCCCGCTCCTCAGCCGCTTCTGCTGTCAGGCCATTTTATAGCCACGCTGCGCTGCTCTTGTTACGGATGCTGTCGCTGTCGCTGCTGCCGTTGTTGCTGTTGCTGCTGCTGCTGCGGCATCTGGGACTGGAACTGCAGTGAATGCAATTTTGGTATAAAAACGTTTGTGCTGACTGCAGTCAAGTCAAAACAGTTTTGACGAGCCTTCCAAGCGCAGTAGATCGCTCTACCAAAAAACATTCTTCTCAACACGAAACAAGTCGCGAAGTTCGAAGTGAGTTTCTTAATTGTGCTCCTGTTATTGTTGTGGTGTTGTGTGCAAGGATTTAAATCACCAAAGAAAAGGATTAACATCAAAAAACAAAAGAAATTCAGTTTTAATTCAGAAAGGACTTTTTCACAATCTAAAACATTATACAAAGGATATTTGAATTGTGTTATTTTCAAGCTCAGTATTCATTAGAGAATTCATTAAGATATCCTAAACACATTTTACTCTTGTTGACAAGTTGGGAAATCTTTTGCAAGCACATGCACATGCATATTTTCCCAAGCTTAAACCAACTCATTGCCATTTAGATTTACTTTCGAAAACGCCAAAAGATTAAGGCAAATTATTATAACGATCATATAATAATTACGCCAATCTCTAAGCTTGGCTTTATAAAGGTCAACAAATTGACGCAGTCGAATCAAACTTATGTCTCAATCTACCAATCATCTAATTCGCTTGTCTTCCACTTACAACTCTCGCACGATGCTCTGGCGCCGGCGCCGATTCAACCAACCAACGAACGAACCAACCAACCAAAAGGTCATGCAGATGCTCACCTACTCCTACGCTGTCGCTGCCCTTGCGATCTGCTGCCTCAGCTCCGTTGCCGCACAGCCTCAGCGTGGTCTGCCCCAGCCACGGGGCAACTCGTTCGATGCCAACGCAGCGATATTGAAGCAAAACTTCGACCTGAACCCGGATGGCTCCTATCAGTACAAGTGAGTTAACGCTACGTATACGTAATATGATTAATATTAATACATTACTCATTCACTTTGTTACCAGTTACGAAACGAGCAACGGCATTCGCGCCGATGAGGCGGGTTACCTGAAGAATCCCGGTTCCCAGATCGAAGCTCAGGTTTGTCTTCCCACCTCGTTGCCGCATTTTGAGTGCTGCCTTAAATACTTTCACTTTTCCTGTTGTATACTTTGAGGTGCTTTGAGTGATCTTTATTTATACCTTCGATAGGTAATGCAAGGCTCGTATTCGTACACTGGACCCGATGGCATCGTTTACACTATTACCTATATCGCCGATGAGAACGGATTCCGTGCCGAAGGTGCTCATATTCCGACACCGCCTCCAGTTCGTCCCGCTGGCGGCCCGGGCAGATTCTTCAAGTAATTGATGTGACCGTGGAATGATTATGTTTAATTGGATTAACTTGTATGATAGCGCATACCGATGGAGCTTCAGGGCAACAAGCTCAGCTGGTGATCAGCCACAAAATTCTTCACAGACCACTTCTAGCTTCTTCATTCTCCACTCCACAAAAAAAAAAAAACACATACACACAGAGACACGCATCTATATATTTCTTCATGTTTCGACTCTCACAGCATTTAATGTGTATATTATTTATGCATTCTCAAAGTTCGTCCAATTTCCAATTCCCAATTCCCTGCTCACATCCCACCTAGACTTTAACGAATTGTGTAAAATATGTTTTGTACATAATGTAAGTTTGATTGTTAAATGTCGTACGATAAAACGCAAGCTATGCAATAAAACAAATATTGCTCGAAAGTAAATGGGATTTTTTTGTTGTATTTCCATTTTGCAGCACATTAAGTATACGACATGGTAATCTAAGAAATCGAACGTAAAAGTGCCAAATAAGACATGGCCGTCCTTACAATCTAAAAGTATAGAGAATAACAATCAGTCTATAGTTAGTTGTGAGTATTTTTATTGCTCACCGATAGGAACACCCTCATGTTGGCCTCGAAGAAGTAGCCATCAATGCGACTGCCACGTTGAGCTCGCATCATTGAGATTTGGAGGGAACGTCCAATTGTGGGATTAACTGCAGTTGCCTCATACCACGGACAGTTGTAGATGGCATGGGCGAATCTTCTACTCTCGGTCTTCAGATATTCCCCGCAATAGCAATAAATGTAGAGTTGGGCCAACACGCTGAACATGAACGTCGCATAGAATGGCGTCTTTGGTTGGGCAAAGTTTTCGGATAGCGTATAGCCAATGAAACACAGCAACAATGAGGCGACAATCATTTGCATACAGATCGTCAATCGAAAGAAACGATTCAGCGTATCACTCATGTCCAAAATGTTCTGATAGAGTTGCAGAATCTTACTAAGACGCTCTTGTGTCTCCTCAAGTGTCTCGACGCCAAACAATTGCATTTTATACTGCGCCGATTTGTACAATGCAATCAGATTGTGTGTCAATGCTGTAAAGTATGTGTCTATGCAGATGGTGGGTAGAATAGCGCCAAAACTGGCACAAACTAATAAAACGTAAGAGAGCAGAGTAAAGTGCATCTTATTGTCATCCCAGGGATAGCTGAAAAAGTTACACTCATCACTTTGAAACATCTCTTTTATTGATTGACACAACTTACATGCATGGAAAAGTGAGATGCAGCTGCACATTGCCAGTCTGGCAATAGAAAATAATCATGTTCACAATGGGCATCAGAGAGGAGAGTATCGCGGTAAGCATAAAGCTATTCTTGTAAATGCCACTCACACGTTGCTCGCTTTGATTCTCCCGGCTGATGATGGCGGCCGACACTTTATCCATGCACTCTACAAAAACAACACGTACGACACTCCATAATAATTATAATAGCTTACCTCTTTCAAGCATATTGCGAAAATTCGCAACTAATCGCTTCAAATCTTTACGTAGCCACATAATTATACTGAACTTTAGCAGCGCCAAGAGATCGACAAGCATCGATCCAACGCCATCGGTTAGATTATCCAAGTTCTCCACATTTCGTAAAGCGAAAACAACAATCATAGGCTGCACTACAATCAATGCAATCATCATCACAGTAGTTCTACATGGATGCAGCCAACCATTTTTGCCATCGACTATGTCAAATCCCAAAATTCGAAAATATGTGCCCTGCACCTTTAAAAAGTCCTCGGTCAGCGTGTGCATTCTGTAAATTCGGCGAACTTATTGCCAGAGGTGCACAAAGTGTTTGCAGCTAACCGGTTCTTTCGCAAAAATCGTGAATTATTAATGTATTTAACGCCACCCATTTAATTAATATACGAGTCGACTCCATGACGTAGAACAAATCGCGGCGACTGCATTGCAAGAAATCAAAGCATACTTTTATGCGCTTGAATATAATTAGTACTTTTAACTTTGCTTGTTTCAATTTATTTTACATTTATAATTTCTTTTCTATAGTCTTATTTATTTTTCTTTTCAACTAATTATTAATGAAAAATTCCTTATTAATTTTTCCAGTAAATATTTAATTTCAGTTTGGCTTACAAATTGAATTTTAAAAGTAATTCATTGCCAATACATACTGTACTAATACTTTTCTAAATAATTATCGCCAATTCAGCTGTGGGCTAGTTAATTGAAAAGGCATTCAACTTAACTACATTTTGGGTGCATTCTATACTACATACATATCTAGTAATCATAGCTCAATTTAGGTATAAATATTGTATTCCGCACGTGTCTGTTGTGCTTAGAGGTCAGCTACTTTTAAACGTTTTCTATTTAATTTTCCATTTTTAATGTCCTTAAATTCTATTAAGAAACTGAGTGTAGTATCGTTAGGCGTTTCCTACTTAATTTTCTACTTCATAAATTTCAAATATTTAAAATTCCTTTAAGAAACTGAACGTAGTAGCGTTAAATATGACATGGCTGTCATAACAATCTGTAGATCAAAAAAGGTATTCCTATTAACATAAATTTGTTAAAATTTAAAATACTCACCGACAGAAAAACTTCCATATTTGCGGCAAAGAAGTAGCCATCAATTTGAATGGCACGCTGAGATCGCATCATTGAAATTTGCAGATACCTTCCAATTGCCGGATTCACTGCGATTGTCTCATACCAAGGACTATCGTAGATGGCCACAGCGAACCCTTGGCTGGTGGTTTTCAGATACTCACCGCAGTGACAATATATGAGAAGTTGGATAAGAACAGCGATAATAAACACGATATAGAAGAACATTTGGGGTTGGCCAAAGTTGTAGGATAGTGTAAAGTTGAGCACACACAAATGCACCGAGGTGAGCACCATTTGAATGCAGATTAGCAGGCGAAAAAAGTGCTTCAGTCGATTGCTCATGTCCAAGCTGACCTTATAGAGATATATAATGTCGCGTAGACGATCTTTAGTCTCTTGTGGCGTAGTCACAGCGAAGAACTGCATTTTGTACTGCGCTGTCTTGAAGAGAGCAACCAAATTGTGTGTTAAAGAGACGTAAAATGTATCAAGAGCAATTGTGGATAAAACAACGCCAAAGCTGGCAACGCTCAAAATTCCACAAGAAATGAGAAAATTGTGCAGCTTTCGATTGTCCCACAGATAACTGAAAGTAATACAAATTAAAATTTTTTTTTTTTTTAATTATTTTGGCTGTTCAATTTACTAGCAGGGTATATTCATCTCGAGTTGCACTTCCCCTGAGGTCACAACGAGCAGCAAAATTCGCATTATGGGCTTCGAAGCGCTCAAAACTGCGGCAAGTAAAAAACAATTTGCATAAACGCTGCTTATGCGTTGATCACGTCGATTCTCTTGGTCTATTATACGGGCGGCAACTTCACTTTTGTACTCTTTAAATGAAGATGTTAAAAACTATTTCTAACTTAAATCACATTCAAATACCTTTAGCGAGAATCTTATGAAATTCATGGATAATTCGTCTGAAGTCATTGCGCAACCAAATAATCAAACCATACTTCAACAAGGACAAATGATTCATTATCATTGCGGTCAGTGCATCTGTTAGCTTTTCAATGTCTTCAAAATAAACTATGCTAAATAAAACGACCATAAACTGAGTTATGAATATGCCAACCATTAGGAAAATGGTTTTCCAAGGTTGCAGCCAGTTGCGTTTGCTTCCGATTATATCGAAGCCTATAACTCGAAAGTATTCCACTTGCAGCTTAAGAAAATTCCCGGACAATGTTTGCATCCTGTTGGTAAAGCAGCAACTAATTAAGTTTCGCATCTGAATGGCGTCCTTTATATGGACTCTAAGTGCATAGTGGTTATGGATTATTGAAATTTGCTTGAACCAAGAAATTATTTTATTTGCTAAACTTCTTTGCTAAAAGTTCAAGTGTTAAATTAGTCATTGCCTTTGAAATGCGTTTACTTTCAACATTGTACCCAAGGAAATATTCTTTCAATGTACCGCAAGTATTGAAAGTATTGTTGCCTTTTAAAATGTGCACCACTGTGCACCGTGGTTTAATGAGCATATAATTAGGCTTGACATTTGCACATGTTGAACTTCATTTAATCGATTTAATTGCTATAATTAAGTAGGTGAGGGCAACTCAGAAATTATATGAGAATTTTGCAAATTCCTTGATGAAATTTAATAAATTCTTTAAAGATTATCCTCCTTCTAAGGAATATCCTTCTCGCAGGGAATATCCTCCTATTAGGGAATATCCTCCTATTAGGGAATATCCTCCTATTAGGGAATAACCTCTACCTAAGGAATATTCTCCACCTAAGGAATATCCTAATACTTTTAGGGAATATCCTTATCCTGAAAAACGGATTTTACCTGTAATTATGAAAAGAAGTCTGATTTTTTTTTTGCGAAATGTTCTTTATTTGCACAGACAGGATACGAAGGATATCGCAGTGTCTGGACGCCGAAGTGCGTTGGCAGGAATGCGGCAATTGTGACTGAAGCTAGGACTTAACGTCCCCAGCCATAACCACGACCACCCCAGCCACCACCTCCATAACCTCCGCGTCCTCCCCAGCCACCGCCTCCATAACCTCCACGTCCGCCCCAGCCACCGCCTCCATAGCCGCCACGTCCGCCCCAGCCGCCGCCGCGACCGCCGTAGCCCCATTGACGGGCCTCTCGCTCGCCGACATTCTCGTGGCTAACTCCTGAGGCATCCACATCCAGAAGTCCGATCTGCTCGTATTCCGTATCGACAGCATAGCAGTAGGCGAGGCAGAGCACGCCGATGAGGGCAAAAAGCGCAAGACGCATCTTGAAGTTGTTTGTTGAATCGTTTGATTTGATGCTTGTGGGATAACTGATGTCTCTGTGAGCCCTACAACGGCCTTTTATTTGCCATCCGAGATGCCAAATAACCGGATGAGCTAACGTTCCTGTTCTAAAACGCATCACCCAATTCCAAGTGCTTGAGTATACTTCAAGCTATTATACACACATACATATGTATGTACATAAGTACATACATTCGAGTATTCGTATATTGTGGGGGTTTTTTTTTATCCGAGGCCATGTATTGTTACTTTCACACAGATTATTTATTTGTGTTTTTGGTGCAAAGATTATTACACCTGTTGTTGTCATTTGCGGTTGTTAAATGCGACAACTCCAATGTCCATCACACAACTGGGACAACGATGAAACGCAGTTTAATTAATTAATACATCATATAATTAAAATTTAATTTATTCAAAGCGTTAAAATGCTCTAATTACTAAAAACAAATCTGTACACACTAAAAATAAGAACTTGTCTTTACCATAGAAATTCCAAATGGTTCTGAAAATCTTAAATCAGCTGATCATCTAGACTTAATTGAGTGGCCTGTTTAGTATTCGGCACAGATGTCCTAAGCATTCAAATTACTCAAACTTGACTCGACTTGACTTCGGGTTCAACGCGAGTCACGAGTAAACAAACATTCAATATCACGACTCATTGTGACAAACGGGTATCTCGCAATGCATCTTTGTTTATAACAATACTATAGATATATGAACGTATTAGATGTGGAATTGTGTTGACAGTAAAAAATCACCTAAGTCAGAAACCACAAAAATCAAATGGAATTTCACAATGCCGAACTGAAAATCAAAACAATTACAGTCGTATACAAAAAGCATTGTAGAATATTCTTCTGCTCATACACAAAAAGAGAACATGACACGCCCCATTCTCAAGCAATGACTTATGCAAAGTGTAGACTAATTATCTGTGATGATTATCTGCATAAGAATAACTCACATTTTAGTTTATGTTTAAATGTCTTGAATTTATGGCATTAGCAGAACAATAAACTGTATCCACTGTGAATGTGTCATCGGCTTTGCTATCTTTCAGGTAAGTGACGTATTTTAATGTGAGTCAAAATAAACATTAGCTGCAAGTTGGAAGTTGAGAGCAAATAATAAGAGGCATAGTCTGATTGAAAGATGTGAATTTTATTTTTTTGCGTTCTTCAAGTTGTTTGCTTTGAATATGCACTTTAGTGCGACTCCAGTCAATTGATTAATATACTTAAAATAATTGCCGCAAATAATAAGCGGGTAATTAAATTGAATCGACTCTTTTGCAGTCATTAAAGGTAGACTCTAAATTATTACTGGTTAGATATAAGAATTTCACCATGGCTGAAATATCTTAAAAAACTAAAAAGGGTTAAGAATTAAAAAAATTAGTTTTTTTTTTTAGGAATGTTCTTTATTTACACACACAAAACTGTCAAACATTTTACGTACAAGTTTAACATAAACTGCAGCTCCAGGACGTTGGCAGATAGTCAAAGTAAGGCAGTTTGGTTAGCTTTGCTATGTTCAAAGTGCATAGCTCTACCAGCCACCCCAGCCGCCACCCCATCCACGTCCTCCCCAGCCACCTCCCCATCCACGTCCTCCCCAGCCACCTCCCCATCCACGTCCTCCCCAGCCGCCACCCCATCCTCTTCCTCCCCAGCCGCCACCCCATCCTCGGCCTCCCCAGCCACCTCCCCAGCCGCCTCCCCATCCACCGCCCCAGCCGCGTCCTCCCCAGCCCCAACTGCGGGTCTGTCTGCTGGCATCGTTGGCATCGTATTGTTCTCCTTCGGCTACATCCAGCAGCGTGATCGGTGCATTATCCTCGACTTCAGCGGCACTTCCAGCAGCTGCGGCATACGAGTAGGCGATGCAAAGCACGCCGATTAGCGCCACAATTAAGAGACGCATTTTGAAATTGTTTCTTCGATTGCAATTGATGTGCGTTAGGCTTGAGATTTTCGGTGTAACTGCTGCTTTCGGTGGCAATGCAACCGCCTTTTATATGTCATTCGGTCAATTCTCTAAACAAACTGGATGAGCTGTCATTCCTGTTCTCTTTGTATCACCTAATTTCAAGTACTTATCGTATATTTGTACGTATAATAGATATAATGTGTATGCCTACGTGTGTGTAAGCCGCATATAAATTAGAAGGTACTTTTTTAAAGTCAAGTATTGCTAATTTGGCGATCTCTGTTTGCTTGCTTTCGTTTGTTATTACACACATTGTTGTTGCTGGACTCGAAGATGCAACCGATGTAGAGCACATATTTTGCTTACCAATTAGCAAGCCTCCGTTGTGCGACTTGCCATGAGAGTGCATTATTTTCATTGTTTCCATTGCTATCGGATTAAATTCTTGCATTATTTGTATTCCTATTACTTCAATTTTTATTCATTTTAATACTATAATTTTCATTTGAGTAACTTTTTTAATTTGAATGGTTTAATACTTTGATATCTTAAGAAATTAAAAACGAAAGTGAATTTTAACTCTCAAATTGTGGAGGCAATTGCTTAGCTGTTGCCCTGCTAAATGCCATATTTAACAGCTCTGTTGTTTAGCAGTTTACATTTTCGTTTGCTGCAGAGTCTGGTCAAAAAAACTGCACTGTTTATGTTATATGTTATGTTAATAACAGAGCTGTTTTAAAACTTCTATGTTATTTGCTTGTTAATATTATAATTAGTATTAATTTTTTTGCACAAAAGAAGGTTTTTATTTATTAATTTTTTTCTTATTCCTTGCACCGCTTTGAAAAATTTGCTAAATAAATTGCACAAAAGGAGGTTTTCTTTAACTCATTCTTTTTTTATTTGGAAACTTGCACCACTTTTAAAAATTCCTCTGCTAAATAAAATCACTAAATAAATCTCTTTTACTTAACACTTCAATTGAAAATTTATTATTTTTGGAATGTTCATTACAAGAACAATTACTTAAGATCAACAAAATGTGGTAAAAATAAAAGCCCGTACCCATTATTAATTTTTTGAAAACATTTATCATATATATACCATTATATCCACTTTTTTGTGTTTTTTTTTTTTTTTTTTTTTTAATAACACATTGTTTTAGCTTGTTTAGCAAACGTTAAGTGTGCTTAGCGTTTATGGCCCATATTTTCCGTATCCACCATATCCACCACGCCTATAGCCTCCCCGACCGTATCCTCCGTAGCCTCCTCGACCGTATCCACCATAACCTCCTCCGTAGCCTCCTCGTCCGTATCCATCATAGCCTCCTCTACCATATCCTCCGTAGCCAATACGACCGAATTCTCCGCCACAACAATAACCACCGCCGCCTCCGAAGCCGCGTGGTTCTCGAGTACCCGCGTTAGCATGAGTTTCTCTCTGATCCGCAGGATTAGCAACGTGTTTTCATTATCGTCCTGGGCACTTTCATCATTCACAGGGTGTGAATAACTGAATGCCACATAGAGCGCGACGATAAGTAATAGGAGTGGTAAACGCATCCTCCGAACTAAATTCCTTCAGTTTCAATTTAGTTTGCTTTAAAGCCAAAAGTGTCCGAACTACTGAGACTATTCTTGTAAAGCAGCCGCCTTTTATTTAAAGTTCAGCGCAATTAATTGAACAAATTACTCATTCAATGGCGGTAACGATTTAGTTCGGAACCGGTCAATTAAACTTATACCATATAAGGTTACCGACTAGAGGGCTTACACAGGCCCGGAGCGGGTTCGTGCTGGCCCGGGCCCTATAATTAAAATTCGTACCCGAAATAGGCTTGTAAAAGCCCGAGCTAGGCCTGAAAACAATTTTGATTTTAGACTTAAGATATGTAAAAAAACGAAAAGTTGAGAAAAAAGCGATATTGACATAGAGCTTGATAAATATTTGGCCTATCCAGTAGCTCCTGGCACCCCTATTTTAGAATTTTGGAAAAATTCGAGAGATTTAAAATACCTATCCAAATTAGCTAGGACCATTCTGGCAATTCCAGCCAGTACGTCAACGAGCGAAAAGCTTTTTTCAACTTTGGGTCATGTTTTAAATAAAAAACGCACTAGGCTCAAATGCAAAAATTTAGAAAAAATTTTGTTTTTAAATAAAAATATAAATTAATTTGTTTTTCATTAATACATATATGTATTTTATATATTACATTTTTTTTAAATTTCCTTATATGTGTAAACAAGTTTCGTGCCGAGCCGGGCCTTAGTGAAAAAGTTTCGTGTTCGGCCGGGCCGGGCCTCTAAAAAAGAGTTTGTTTTCGTGCGGGCCCGGGCCTCAAAATACCGGCCCGCGCCTACCTCTAGTACCGACATTTTCCTTTAGAATGTAAATAAGGCAAAACCTATACTATAATTTTACTAACTTTACTGTATTGATATTCTGGACTGAATGACTGATGTTGGACTTTAATACACAAAACAAATTCACTCAACAAAGCAGCGAACACAAACTCAAGCAATGGCTATTAACATAAAATGGAATTTCATAATGCCGAACTGAAAATTACAAAAAATTATACAAAAAGCATTGTAGAATATTCTCCTGCGCATATACAAAAAGTGACGTATTTTATTGTGACGTATTTTATTGTGACGTATTTTATTTTGACGTATTTTATTGTGACGTATTTTAGTGAGTCAAAATAAAGATCAGCTGCAAGTTGAAAGTTGAGAGCAAATAATAAGAGTCTTAGTCTCAAGTTCAAGTTGTTTGCTCACTCTAGTGCGACTCCAGTCAATCGATTAATATACTTAAAATAAGTGCCGCAAATAATGAGCGGATAATTGAATTGAATCGACTCTTTTGCAGTCATTAAAGGTAGACTCTAAACTATTACTGGTTAGCTATAAAAATTTCAACATGGCTGAAATATATTTTAAGAAACTAAGAAGGGCTAAAAGTTCAAATTAAAAGAAATTGATATTTTTCGGAATGTTCTTTATTTACACACAAAACTGATAAATATTTTACGTGCAAGTTTAACATAAACTGCAGCTCCAGGACGTTGGCAGGTAGGCAAAGTTAGGCAGTTTGGATAGCTTTGCTATGTTCAGATTGCATAGCCATCCCAGCCGCCACCCCAACCACGGCCTCCCCAGCCACCTCCCCATCCTCTTCCTTCCCAGCCGCCACCCCATCCTCGGCCTCCCCAACCGCCTCCCCATCCACCGCCCCAGCCGCGTCCTCCCCAGCCCCAACTGCGGGTCTGTCTGATGGCATCGTTGGCATCCTATTGTTCTCCTTCGGCTACATCCAGCAGTGTGATCGGTGCATTATCCTCGACTTCAGCGGCACTTCCAGCAGCTGCGGCAAAAGAGTAGGCGATGCAAAGCACGCCGATTAGCGCCACAATTAAAAGACGCGTTTTTGAAATTGTTTCTTCGATTGCAATTCATTCCTGTTCTCTTTGTACGTATAATATATATATGTAAATTGTGTATGCCTACGTGTGTGTAAGCCGCATATAAATAAGAAGGTACTTTTTATACCCGCTACCCATAGGGAAGAAGGGTTTTATAACTTTGTGCCAACAGGAAATGTATGTAACAGGTAGAAGGAGGCATGTCCGACCCTATAAAGTATATATTTTCTTGATCAGCGTCAACAACCGAGGCGATCTAGCCATGTCCGTCTGTCCGTGTAAAAACCTAGATCTCAGAGACTATAAGAGATAGAGCTATAAATTTTTTCGATAGCATTTGCTATGTTTGCACGCAGATCAAGTTTGTTTCAAATGTTTGCCACGCCCACTTCCGCCCCCGCAAATCAAATAAAATCGAATAACAAGCGTAATTTTAAAGCTGCGAATTTTGGTGTATATAATAATAACAGTAGTATTTATGATTCCTGAAAATTTAGTTGCGATCAGATAAAAATTGTGGAAGTTATTAAAGAAATACTTTTGTATGGGATAAATCTCCTACTTACTAGGGGTCTCAGTTGCTTTGGCCGACATTCTAGTATATTAATCCGTCTATGGAATATTTTGAATGTGGTACTATATTGTTATACCAAATATACTATTTGGTATATTTTTAGTATTTTGCAATATTTTCGGTATATTTTGAAAATAATACCGCAATATTTTGCTTTTATTCAAAATGGGTATCGGCTATCTCACAGTCGAGCACACTCGATTGTAGCTTTCTTACTTGTTTTCATTGTTTCCATTGCTATCGGATTAAATTCTTGCATTATTTGTATTTCTATTACTTTAATTTGTACTTATTTTAATACTATAAATTTGTATATGCTTGAATTTTAGATTTGAACGGCATAATACTTTGATATACTTAAGAATTTAAAAACGAAAGTGAATTTTAACTCTCAAATTGTGGAGGCGATTGCTTAGCTGTTGCCCTGCTAAATGATATATTTAACAGCTCTGTTGTTTAGCAGTTTACGTTTTCGTTTGCTGCAGAGTCTGGTCAAAAAAACTGCACTGTTTATGTTATATGTTATGTTAATAACAGAGCTGTTTTAATACTTCTATGTTATTTGCTTGTTAATATTATAATTAGTATTAATTTTTTTGCACAAAAGAAGGTTTTTATTTATTAATTTTTTTCTTATTCCTTGCACCGCTTTGAAAAATTTGCTAAATAAATTGCACAAAAGGAGGTTTTCTTTAACTCATTCTTTTTTTATTTGGAAACTTGCACCTCTTTTAAAAATTCCTCTGCTAAATAAAATCACTAAATAAATCTCTTTCACTTAACACTTCAATTGAAAATTTATTATTTTTGGAATATTCATTACAAGAACAATTACTTAAGATCAACAAAATGTGGTAAAAATAAAAGCCCGTACCCATTATTCATTTTTTGAAAACATTTATCATATATATACCATTATATCCACTTTTTTGTGTTTTTTTTTTTTTTTTTTTTTAATAACACATTGTTTTAGCATGTTTAGCAAACGTTAAGTGTGCTTAGCGTTTATGACCCATATTTTCCGTATCCACCATATCCACCACGCCTATAGCCTCCCCGACCGTATCTTCCGTAGCCTCCTCGACCGTATCCACCATAGCCTCCTCTACCATATCCTCTTCCGTAGCCTCCTCGTCTGTATCCACCATAGCCTCCTCTACCATATCCTCCGTAGCCACCACGGCGGAGGATACGGTCTCCGCCACAACAATAACCACCGCCGCCTCCGAAGCCGCGTGGTTCTCGAGTACCCGCGTTAGCATGAGTTTCTCTCTGATCCGCAGGATTAGCAACGTGTTTTCATTATCGTCCTGGGCACTTTCATCATTCACAGGGTGTGAATAACTGAATGCCACATAGAGCGCGACGATAAGTAATAGGAGTGGTAAACGCATCCTCCGAACTAAATTCCTTCAGTTTCAATTTAGTTTGCTTTAAAGCCAAAAGTGTCCGAACTACTGAGACTATTCTTGTAAAGCAGCCGCCTTTTATTTAAAGTTCAGCGCAATTAATTGAACAAATTACTCATTCAATGGCGGTAACGATTTAGTTCGGAACCGGTCAATTAAACTTATACCATATAAGGTTACCGACTAGAGGGCTTACACAGGCCCGGAGCGGGTTCGTGCTGGCCCGGGCCCTATAATTAAAATTCGTACCCGAAATAGGCTTGTAAAAGCCCGAGCTAGGCCTGAAAACAATTTTGATTTTAGACTTAAGTTATGTAAAAAAACGAAAAGTTGAGAAAAAAGCGATATTGACATAGAGCTTGATAAATATTTGGCCTATCCAGTAGCTCCTGGCACCCCTATTTTAGAATTTTGGAAAAATTCGAGAGATTTAAAATACCTATCCAAATTAGCTAGGACCATTCTGGCAATTCCAGCCAGTTCGTCAACGAGCGAAAAGCTTTTTTCAACTTTGGGCCATGTTTTAAATAAAAAACGCACTAGGCTCAAATGCAAAAATTTAGAAAAAATTTTATTTTTAAATAAAAATATAAATTAATTTGTTTTTCATTAAATACATAACAATATTCAATATAATTACCTTAATAAATATATACATATATGTATTTTATATATTACATTTTTTTTAAATTTCCTTATATGTGTAAATAAGTTTCGTGCCGGGCCGGGCAGGGCCTTAGTGAAAAAGTTTCGTGTTCGGGCGGGCCGGGCCTGTAAAAAATAGTTTGTTTTCGTGCGGGCCCGGGCCTCAAAATACAGGCCCGCGCCCACCTCTAGTACCGACATTTTCCTTTAGAATGTAAATAAGGCAAAACCTATACTATAATTTTACTAACTTTACTGTATTGATATTCTGGACTGAATGACTGATGTTGGACTTTTAATAAACAAAACAAATTCACTCAACAAAGCAGCGAACACAAACTCAAGCAATGGCTTATGCAAAGTGTAGACTAATAATCTGTATTGAATATCACCTTAGTCAGAAACTATTAAAATAAAAAGGAATTTCACAATGCCGAACTGAAAATCAAAACAATTATAAAAAATTATACAAAAAGCATTGTAGAATATTCTTCTGCTCATATACAAAAAGTTACGTATTTTATTGTGAGTCAAAATAAAGATCAGCTGCAAGTTGAAAGTTGAGAGCAAATAATAAGAGTCGTAGTCTCAAGTTCAAGTTGTTTGCTCACTCTAGTGCGACTCCAGTCAATCGATTAATATACTTAAAATAATTGCCGCAAATAATGAGCGGATAATTGAATTGAATCGACTCTTTTGCAGTCATTAAAGGTAGACTCTAAATTATTTCTGGTTAGCTATAAGAATTTCACCATGGCTGAAATATCTTAAAAAACTAAAAAGGGTTAAAAATTAAAAATATTAGTTTTTTTTTTAGGAATGTTCTTTATTTACACACACAAAACTGATAAATATTTTACGTACAAGTTTAACATAAACTGCAGCTCCAGGACGTTGGCAGGTAGGCAAAGTTAGGCAGTTTGGATAGCTTTGCTATGTTCAGAGTGCATAGCTCTACCAGCCACCCCAGCCGATTATCCTCGACTTCAGCGGCACTTCCAGCAGCTGCGGCAAAAGAGTAGGCGATGCAAAGCACGCCGATTAGCGCCACAATTAAAAGACGCATTTTGAAATTGTTTCTTCGATTGCAATTCATTCCTGTTCTCTTTGTACGTATAATATATATATGTATATTGTGTATGCCTACGTGTGTGTAAGCCGCATATAAATAAGAAGGTACTTTTTATACCCGCTACCCATAGGGTAGAAGGGTTTTATAACTTTGTGCCAGCAGGAAATGTATGTAACAGGTAGAAGGAGGCATGTCCGACCCTATAAAGTATATATTTTCTTGATCAGCGTCAACAACCGAGACGATCTAGCCATGTCCGTCTGTCCGTGTAAAAACCTAGATCTCAGAGACTATAAGAGATAGAGCTATAATTTTTTTTCGACAGCATTTGTTATGTTTGCACGCAGATCAAGTTTGTTTCAAATTTTTGCCACGCCCAATTCCGCCCCCGAAAATCAAATAAAATCGAATAACAAGCGTAATTTTAAAGGTAGAGCGAATTTTGGTATATATAATAAAAATAACAGTATTTATGATTCCTGAAAATTTGGTTGCGATCAGATAAAAATTGTGGAAGTTATTAAAGAAATACTTTTGTATGGGCTAAAACGCCTACTTACTAGGGGTCTCAATGGCTTTGGCCGACATTCTGGTATATTAAGCCGTCTATGGTATATTTTGAATGTGGTACTATATCGATATACCAAATATACCACTTGGTATATTTTGCAGTATTTTGTAGTATTTTCGGTATATTTTGAAAATACTACCTCAATATTTTGCTTTTATTCAAAATGGGTAATGAGTATCTCACAGTCGAGCACACTCGACGTAGCTTTCTTACTTGTTTTCATTGTTTCCATTTCTATCGGATTAAATTCTTGCATTATTTGTATTTCTATTACTTTAATTTGTACTTATTTTAATACTATAAATTTTTATATGCTTGAATTTTGGATTTGAACGGCATAATACTTTGATATACTTAAGAATTTAAAAACGAAAGGGAATTCAAACTCTCAAATTTCGGCTGCGATTGCTTAGCAGTTGCCCTGCTAAATGATATATTTAACAGCTCTGTTGTTTAGCAGTTTACATTTTCGTTTGCTGCAGTCTGGTCAAAAAACTGCACTGTTTATGTTATGTGCTTTGCTAATAACAGAGCTCTTTTAATACTTCTAAGTTATTTGCTTGTTAATATTATAATTAGTATTAATTTTATTGCACAAAAGGAGGTTTTTTTTATTAATTTTTTCTTATTACTTGCATCACTTTGAAAAATTTGCTAAATGAATTGCACAAAAGGAGGTTTTCTTTAACTCATTATTTTTATACCCGCTACCCATAGGGTAGAAGGGTATTATAACTTTGTGCCGGCAGGAAATGTATGTAACAGGTCGAAGGAGGCATCTCCGACCCTATAAAGTATATATATTCTTGATCAGCGTCAACAGCCGAGACGATCTAGCCATGTCCGTCTGTCCGTCTGTCTGTCTGTCCGTCTGTCCGTATGAAACACTGGATCTCAGAGACTATAAGAGATAGAGCTATAATTTTTTTTCGACAGCATTTGTTATGTTTGCACGCAGATCAAGTTTGTTTCAAATTTTTGCCACGCCCACTTCCGCCCCCGCAAATCAAAAAAATCGAATAACAAGCGTAATTTTAAAGTTAAAGCTGCGAATTTTGGTATATATAATAATAACAATAGTATTTATGATTCCTGAAAATTTGATTGCGATCAGATAAAAATTGTGGAAGTTATTAAAGAAATACTTTTGTATGGGCCAAAACGCCTACTTACTAGGGGTCTCACATGCTTTGGCCGACAATCTGGTGTATTGTGCCGTCTATGGTATATTTTAAATGTTAGTATCACATCGTTATACCAAATATACCATTTGGTATATTTTTAGTATTTTGCAGTATTTTTTTGGTATATTTTGAAAATAATACCGCAATATTTTGCTTTTATTCAAAAGGGGTAGCGGGTATCTCACAGTCGAGCACACTCGACTGTAGTTTTCTTACTTGTTTTAATTGGAAACTTGCACCACTTATAAAAATTCCTCTGCTAAATAAAATCACTGAATAAATCTCTTTTACTTAACACTTCAATTGAAAATTTATTTCATTAAATTCATTTATTTGTATTTAAAAAAAAAGTTTTTGGAATATTCATTACAACAACAATTACTTAAGATCAACAAAATATGGTAAAAATAAAAGCCCGTACCCATTATTCATTTTTAGAAAACATTTATATATACCATAATACCCACTTTTTTGTTTTGTTTTTCAATAACACATTGTTTTAGCTTGTTTAGCAAACGTTTAGCGTGCTTAGCGTTTATGGCCCATATTTTCCGTATCCACCATATCCACCACGCCTATAGCCTCCCCGACCGTATCCTCCGTAGCCTCCTCGTCCGTATCCACCATAACCTCCTCCGTAGCCTCCTCGTCCGTATCCACCATAGCCTCCTCTACCATATCCTCCGTAGCCAACACGAACGTATTCTCCGCCACAACAATAACCACCGCCGCTTTCCTGATCGGCAGGATTAGCAACGTGTTTTCTTTATCGTCCTGGGCATTTTCATCATTCACAGGATGTGAATAACTGAATGCCACACAGAGCGCGACGATAAGTAATAGAAGTGGTAAACGCATCTTCCGAACAGCTTCCGAAATTTCCGGTTGTAAATTCCTTTAGTTTCAATTTAGTTTGCTTTAAGGCCTAACGTGATCGAACTACTGAGACTAAGCATTGTAAAGCAGTCGCCTTTTATTTAAAGTTCTGGGAAATTAATTGAAAAACTACTCATTCAATGACGGCAACGATTAGCTAATTAATCGTGGGACCTTGCCTTTAAGTTTTTAGTCCCATCCGAATAACAATACGGCGATTAAACTTCTACCATATAAGGGTACGGACATTTTTCCTGTAGAATGTAAATAAGGCAAAACCTATACGTGTAATTTCACTAACCTTACTGTATTGATATTCTAGACTGAATGACTGAAGTTGGACTTTTAATACACAAAACAATTCACTCAGCTGAGAAATATCGGTTCTCAATCATTATTATATTTTATTATTACTTAAGAACAACAAAATATGGTAAAAATAAAAATCAGTACTAATTATTCACTTTTTGGAAACTTTTATATAAACAATCATTATATCCATTTTGGTTTTTTAATAACACATTGTATTAGCTTGTTTAGCAAACGTTTATCGCCCATATTTTCCGTATCCACCACGGCCATAGCCACCATATCCACCACGCCCGTATCCTCCATAGCCTCCTCGACCATATCCACCATAGCCTCCCCTACCATATCCTCCATAGCCACCACGTCCGTATCCACCGCCACAACAATAACCGCCGCCGCCGCCGAAGCCGCGTGCTTCTCGAATACCCGCGTCAGCATGAGCTTCTCCCTGATCGGCAAGATTTAGCAAAGTGTTCACTTTATCATCCTGGGAATTTTCTTCATTCACAGGATGTGAATAACTGAATGCCACACAGAGCGCGACGATAAGTAATAGAAGTGGTAAACGCATCTTCCGAACAGCTTCCGAAATTTCCGGTTGTAAATTCCTTTAGTTTCAATTTCGTTTGCTTTAAAGCCAAACGTGACCGAACTACTGAGACTAAGCATTGTAATGCAGTCGCCTTTTATTAAAATTTCAGGGAAATTAATTGAAAAACTACTCATTCAATGACGGCAACGATTAGCTAATTAATCGTGGGACCTTGCCTTTACGTCTTTAAAGTCCCCTCCGAATAACAACAGAGCGATTAATCTTCTAGCATATAAGGGTAGCGACATTTTTCCTCTATAATATAAATAAGGCATGAATGAACAAAACCTATTCTATATCATAATGTGTATGTATATGCGTCACTGTATTGTTATTCTAGACAAATCGTTAAATGCAACAGCATCAAAATACTCGTCTGTTAAGTTTGACTTTGAGACACAACAAATTCACTCAACTGAGAAATAGCCGTTTTCGATTGTCATTATATTTTAATGCAGCAAACACATAAGAGATTGTGAACATTTAGCGACCATAGGCACCAACTCCAGCATTTAATCCAAGTCCAAGACCACCGACTCCAGCACCAATGCCAGCTCCAAGTCCAGCACCTTGATGGCCATAACCCTGATTTCCATAGCCTCCAGCTCCTCCATGGCCTCCGACACCAGCACCAATGTTTGCGCCAAGTCCACCAACGTTAAGACCAACTCCAGCGCCTGCGCCAGCACCTTGGTTGCCATATCCTCTACCACCATCATGGCCTCCGACTCCAGCACCAATATTGGCACCGACTCCACCAAGACCAAGACCGATACCAGCACCTAGTCCAGCGCCTTGACCACCATATCCTCCATCGTTTCCGCCGATTCCAGCACCAATATTTGCTCCGATTCCACCAACGCCAAGTCCAATACCAGCATTTGTTTTGCCATAAGTAGTAAGTCCAGCATAGCTGAAGGCAAAGCAAAGCATGCCAATGAAGGTTGAGATAAACAGACGCATCTTTCAAATGTTTTCTTTTGCAACTGATGCTCTTCCATAGAACACACCCGTCTTTTATTCCAAAATCTAGACATATTTTTTTCAAAATTCTACAGAAATATTTTTAAAATTTTATTAGCAAGCGCCAAACATTTTAGACATTAAAAAAATTTAGAGGGTTGCTTCAAAAATTGAATAAACTAAGTAACCAAAAATTCAAAATTGTCATTTAAACCAAACAGCTTTTTAACTGCTAATAATTACAAATGCTTTATTATACAAATTAACTAAAATACAGCACTAGTCGAAAATGCTATACAAGCAACAAAAAAATGCTAAGATTGCATTAAAAATTGCAAAAGTAATATCGAAAATTATAAAAATTTTAACGTTAATTAAGCTTAACTTATAAATCCACCCTCGAACTGCACTTTAATTGAAATTTCACGTTCATACCGCTATATCACATCTTGATCTTTTTAACTATTTATTCGGAATAGCTACAAATTAAAAAATCCTGTTAATTATACCCGGAAACTGTTAAATGAAAAGGGTATGCCAAATGGTTAGATGTTAATTCCCAAAAAGAACCGAATCAACAATGATCATTTTTGCTTTATATATAGTGTAGATATTCTACAGTCGAGTGGTTGAGCAAAAATCAAAATTCGTTGATATCAATTGTCGTTTTTTATTTGCAAGAGTTTTATAGCCTAATTTTATGAATATGTTAATATTGCAAGTCGTACGGAAAAAAACGTGTCTAAAGCTGTTAAATAACATACGTAGTCAAAATATTTTATAAATTTAACAGTTAGCAAGAATAACAAAAATATTATGAATATAGTATAAAATAATTGCAAATTACATTGCTTGTAACTGATTCACAAAGTGTGAGTGTAAATCCCTCTTCTAGCGTAGCTAATTAATAACAACAAAGATGAGTAAAGCCGAGAAACAATCGAAATATTGGCCTAGTCACTAATTGTTAAATGAACTTGTGAAATCGCAGTCTAATGACTTGTGAACTTCTCACAATGCACTTCACAAGTACTATATACACATTAAAGCCCTTGACCTGGCATTAATAGATCAACACATTTTATTGTTTATTTATTATATCATATATCATACATCATTCTTATTGTTGTTCAATTACCACCAATAGCTATAGCCCCAAGGACGATAGTAGCTATAGTAATAACGAGGCCAATAGGGACCTGCCCATATTCCGCCCCACAAAAATCGTGCCCTACGTGTTCCATTTCCATAATGTTGGCTACCCAAATCCGAAAGCTCTGTTAGACTTGTCATGGCATCAGTGTTGGCCACAGCCTCTTGAACTCCTTGCTGCTCCATATCAACTGGCAATCCATAGACCAAGCTAAGTACTGTCAAGGAGAGTAAGATAGCAATCTTCATGCTGACCAAGACTCAAAATTTAACTGTCTGCCATTTGGCTACTAACTGCCACTTTTAGGTGTTCGAACCGAGTTTTAGATCTTGCACTTTGAGCCTCTAATTAGAGAAGTATTGACACCCCTTCAGTGTTGCAATTGCTTTTAAGCCACTTAAATGACATTGAATGACTCGATCTAACATAAGTCTGAATATTTACCTTTGCTTTCCACAGTAAAGTACAAAATAGAGACTGTTTGCCTAGCTCTCTGAATTGAAGACGTGTTTTAATATAATACGGAAAATTCCCTTTGAAGTAAGTAAAATGATATCTTATAAACTGTTTAATAAACACGTACGTGCTAAAGTTTTCAAATGAAAACAAAATCATACTTTTAGGCTGAATAAATACTCAATAAAATGAATAAATAAACAATTTGAATGGAAAAGAAAATAAAAATGAAAATAGTTATAATTTAAACCAAAATTAATTTGTAATGTTTATTTTATGTTATTCTTATAATTTATTATAATTATTATGATTGTAATTATTACTATTAATATTTAATTTGAATAGAAAACATTGAAATCCTTAAAATCCCTAAATCCTTCTCAAATTTGGTCACACTAAAATGCTGTTAATGTTAACTGTTGCTAAGGACATCGCATGGAATTCAAAGCAGCGCAAATAACGACCAAACAAATCTATAAGAATGCATGTGGTTGAGTTTTTGAAGCGCACCGAGCGCCGCAATCGAAATTCTCAAATTGATTGCAAGGTGCAGCAGAAGCTTGGAGAATGTCGACACGATTTGCAGAATCGAAGACGTCAACTAGCACTTCAATTACAGTGTGAGGCACAAATGCTGGACTTCGAAATGTCGGAGCTGCTGAAAGCGCAGGAAGATGCGACGAAGAACGAACGAATCGAGTGGATACAAATGGCTCTCATGAAGAACGAAGAAGCTGATCAACTCTTGATCAAGCAGAAGAAAGAGCAACGGGAGATGTGAGTTTATATAATCTCTTGTTATTGCAGATATTAAAATGATTTACCTGTTTTTTTAGTGAGTGCTCTGAGGAACATCGTCACATGGAAACCAGAGAGCTGCTCATCAACACAAAGCAGGCACAGCTTTATCAAATTGAGGAGAGCAGAGAACGACGACGTAGAGCAGCCTACAACAATAAACAGTGGCAGTTGCCATAGAATATATCAATTTCAATTGTAATAAATACATTAATACTGTACCCATAAAACTTAGTCAACAGCAAGATTAATAAATTACTTTTTACGCTACCCTCGAGCTCCAGTAAATTTGCGATTAGAAAACTTTGCCGCGTGTGAATTAAAAATTTGCATTCATTAATATCTCAACCAGTTTGTACAATAGCATTGTTGTTCTTATTTGGAATACAGAAGCATTAAAATATTCCAAAGACTTAATTATATCGATTTCGATGCTTTATAAGAAGCTTATTAAAATCACATAGAGAAAATTTGAAATAATGAAATGTTTTGCATTTGAAATAGTTGTGATTAATTTTAACTCCCTTTTTTTAAATAATATTTTATTCTTGCTATATAATTTTTTTAAGCTGGCGTCAAAACTACAATCCAGAAATTTTTATAAAGAGTGACGATATTTTAATCAATTAATTTGATACATTACTTTTAAAATATTTTCCTTTGATATTAGCTATTTAGAAGTGTGATAGATTATCATAAGGGTCACATGAAGAGTTTCTGCTTCAAATTCTGTTATCTACTTAGAATATTCTTAAATCTTCAGCTTCTCCGACAAAAAAAGTGATTTAAATAAAATCGCTGCTAATTAAAAATTCCCAGGTTAGTTCCAGAAATATATTTAACTGCTAATTATTAAAATACGCTAACGAATTGATGCCGTCAATGAAATTATGAATGTTTTATTTAAAAGTGGTTATACTTAATCAGAGAGATTAATAATGTTTTATTTTTGATTTTGATTTATTAATTAGTTGAACCAATAATAATAACAACACATATAAGGAAAAAATCATTGTTTTATGAACGCTGAAGAATGAATACAAAAGATGGTATGCGTGTGCTTGGAATATTAATATTACAAATTTTAATTATACATTTTGTTATTACAACTTTCCTTTTCTTGATAATGAAAGACATCACACAACATGGCAAAATAGATTTGAATTAACAAAAAGTTTTCAATGAATGGGGCGACATACTTTTAGGCTGACCAAATGCACTATTCAACTATGAATATACTACTTTTTATGGAAAAAAGGGAGCAAAGTTAAAACAAGTAACATTGATACTTTATTGCGAGGGAAATATTATATTTAAATGGTTTAAAATTAGTTTAACAATGCTTAAACTATAAATACTCTGTTATTCATATGACTAACTAATAACACTCGTCTTCAGCGAAGATTTGGCATAAGATTTGTCATTGTTTTATAATACTAGCCAAGCAAACCCAACAAACTACTCAAGGCCTGCGGATTGACGCCAGCTCCAGCTCCAGTCGCAGCAGCTCCTGCACCACCGTTGGCCACCAAAGGACGCAGGCTGCTGCCAAGTGCCTGCCCCAAAAGTCCAGCTAACTGAGCCGCCTGAGCGGTGCTGAGTTGTGAGCCAGCTCCGGCAGCTGCAGCAGGTGCAACAGCAGCTGTCTGTGTGGCACTGGCTGCAGGCACAGCACTTGCCAAGTTATTGTAGTTGCCATAGTTGGGCCTTGAGCCATAATAATTTTGTGGATACTGCACTGGTCGCTGATAGTTGTAATAGTTATAAGCGGGCCTGTAATACCCATAGCCAGGGTAGCCAAAGAAGCCTTGGCCAAGACCCGGATAGCCTAATCCGAATGCCGGATAGCCATAGCTATAGCCTGGTCTGTAACCGTAGACGTTGCCATAGCCATTGTTCGGATAGCCGCCTGCAGCTCCACCGCCACCATAAAACTGATCCGACTGTGTGCCACTGCCACCTCCAGCTCCACTGCCAGCAACGCTGCCGCCTCCAACAGGTGCAATGGGTACATCAAATAGGGGACCAGCAGTACCAAAGAGCAGCGGCGAGAGTAATCCCAAAGTGCGTCCCTGTGGCCGCTCTGACTGCTTTGTTTTGCTTCGCTGACCGGCGACGAGTGCGAAGAGCACACACAGCAGACTTAAGCGTGCCGGCAAATACATTCCGAAAGATACTGAGATACTAAGATACAGAAACTGAGAAACTCGCAACTGGCAACTGACAAATCGTAACTAAAGTTGCAGCTCGCGGTTAAAAACAGTTTTATAAGCAAACTCAAGAGCAGCCAGCCACACCGTGACCAGCCCAAAGCAACTGTTCTTCGGCAAAGTTTCCAAATATGTGTTTTGCATGTTTCGGAAACTTGCAGACCTTCAATGTTGTCGCATCATTTCGTCTTCAGCGAACGGAAACACGCTAGAAACGCGTTGAAACGCACAAAAGTCGCGTCGAAAACGCGTCGAAATCGCGCGAAATCGTCATAGACTGGTTCTGGTTCCATGCTTTCACAGATCACCAAAAAAAAAAAAAACGCCTCTGTTAACCGTTGTTGAACGACATTGACCTTGCTCAACGTTTTGGCTAATATTGACCAAATGGGCGCAAATCGGTTTCACACCGTTAACGCTTTTGTTTACTTCCGCGGGTTTTTTTTTTCTTCTTCATCTTAGTTTCTAGTTTTGGTGATTTTTATTTGTGTTGTTTATGGAAATTGTTTACTTTACGGGCAATTCAGCTTTTAGTTGGCAACAATAAAAATTCAATACTCAAATTAATTACGAGTTTGCATTCAACCAATTACTATTATAAATGTAAAGTATAATTAAATGTTAATAAATAATTATGGCTTTGCTGCATCGTTTCATCAATATCGTAATTAAGTTTCGATACTGTTGTCGAGTCAGTTGCCACGCCTATATTGGATTCGGAAATCAATAAAAATCAATTATAAAGTTGATCCTAATTGAAAACACTTTTGTAGACGTGGAAATCTTTTCTCTTAATTCAATTAGGTTTGGCGAGACGTCTGCATTTGGACTCGCAAATTGGACTTGTTGTCAACCGACTCAGATTTCTAATATACTATAGTTATATTACAAATATATTCGTGAGACTGTGAGAATAAATTTCTATACGTATTTGCATATTTTTGTAATCAATTGGGTTTTCAATTATTTATATTATCTAACACTTTGTGTAATTTACTGGGATCCATTCAATAGTTTTCAACCGGTTTTCCCAATTCATTTCGCTTACGATTTGTTTACAACCAACTTTCTGCTGCGTCAATAAAAACGTCACTTCAAGTGAATAATTGAAAAATTATTCTACACTCAGAGAAAGAACATTTCAAGCAGTCAATGATCAAGATAAGAAAATTGATCGATTTAATTTACATTTTTGAATATTCTAACCTGATTTTGTAAGCCGATTGACAAAATTTATCACATCTGTGTAATGAAAGCACTCTTTTAAAAAATAAATGTGTTTACCTGGCTTAAGTACTTTTTTTAAAGAAACTGAAAGCCGACTATGCATTGCCCTATTTTTAAATCATCTTTTACACAGCCAAAAAGTATGCAAATTTTTTGAGTGCTCTGCAAACAAAATTTAGAAACTTTAGAAAGTATATTCTAATTAATTCCAATCTAATCTACACATTTCAAACACTTCGAAGTAAAGCAGAACAATCAACTCTTTACTGCGTTTAGAGTACTTAAAGTAATCTTATTTTCATTAAATGTAAAAGTAATCTCATTTCCATTAAATGACACAGGCAAAGTGCTTTCGGTTCATTAAATTTCACAATATGAAGACATATATAACACTCGTTATAGAATGCAAAACATTTAAATTAGTTTAAATATTGATGGTTTTATAGGTGATATGTGCCAGAACCCGTTGCTGTTTATCACAATGAAAACAATATGGAAACTGCGCAATATTTCGTGCACATCGGAGAGGTCAGTGATCACAACACCTTAACAAGTTCCAATAATTTTCGATTGCCTCTTAATGTGCAAAAAAAAACAATGCTCAAATTGCTGACGTGCGAAAGCAATAACAAAAAAATACCAGTCTAAAGTACATACTCCGAAATACCCTTTAAAACTTAGAAAATATGATTATGAATTCAAAAATAAAAACCTTTGAAATCTCATCCAAATGTTGCATTAGCTTAAAATACTTTCGAATTTCTATTACTAAGGCAGATGCAAATAACTTCTTTTTATTCCTTTATAAATTATTTATTTCATCAAATGAACTCTTTTAAAAGAACATTACAATCATTTCAAATCTTCTGAAATATTGCAAAAGAATGTTTTACAACTTTGTCTTATAAGGAACTTCTTATAACCACCCATTTTATAAGTATTATCACAACAGAGTATCTAAAAGTGAGTCCCCACATTGTGAGCCAAAGGGGCTTGTTTGCAATACATGTGAGAAGTTTTTAATTTGCATCGTTTTGTTTTGTTTTTTTTTCACTGAGTCTTTCAATAGGTGAACAACAATCATCTTTTGTAGGTCTTCGACTCAAGTCCATTTTGACAAATGTGTGCTAAAAGTGAGCATGCTGAAGCTGAAAGTGCTAGACGTATTCTGAGAGGTTGGCAAACGTAAGAGAGCGAGAGGTCTTGCCAAATTATCTGGTTGAGTGCCTAAGGGGTCGGGGATTTCCAATGGATGATGCTACATTACAAGTTCTGATGAAATCATCAAAAACAAAAAAATAATGATTGCTAGGCACAATTAATGAGTTGATACAAAGGAAGAAATTACAAGTTCTGATCTCGAGAGGGGATCCCCTTTGATGCGATGCGTCGCATCAATTGGCACCAACTATAAAAGATGTGAGCATTTGATTAACTGCACATAGAATCAATTGACTAGCTAAAGATGAAGCAATTTGTGGTATTAGCGCTGATCAGCAGTCTCCTCTTGGCCTATGTCTGTGCCCATCCCGTGGAGCCCGAACAGACCCAGCAGCAGCAGCAGCTAACTCTGGAGGATGTGGATGCGAAGCCAATCGATGATGGAGTCGGCAAGCGAGTAGCTCGCTTCTTTGGCGGCGGACGCGGTGGCTACTGCTGTGGTGGAGGAGGTGGATTCCGTCGCGGTGGCTTCGGAGGCGGTGGCTATGGTAGACCTGGTGGCTTCGGTGGCGGTGGCGGCGGCTTTGGCGGCAGTGCATCAGCCTCGGCTTCGGCATCGGCCAGTTCCAGCTTTGGCGGTGGCTTCGGTTACGGCAAATAACCGCAACGCTTTGATTTAAAAATAGATGCAATTAGACGAAAAGAAACGAAAATAAATTCATAAACGTGAAACCAAAAATAAACGAAGATCAACATGCTTTGGGGGCAGGTACCGCAAAGTTTCTACGCATTCGTTGACCGATTGGATTGGCATAACGTATACGTTATATTTCTTCTTTTTTTTCTTTCTTTTTGTGCTATTGACACCTCTGCCAACAGGTTTTCACTCACCGTCACAACAATGAAACAGTCTTATTTTTATCACCTGCAAACAATTTGATGCTACCCAACAAAATTCATGGCATATCCAAAAAGCAGCTAATGTATTCAAAAAAAAAAAAAAAAACCAAAAAAAAATTCCATTAAATTTATGAAATTTACAACCGCAGTTCATCAAACGAAACATGGCATAACATATGCTATGCAAAATTTTGAGAGGGGCCTGTGCCATAAAAGATACAGAATTGTGATAGTCTGAATATGAAAACAACATAAGATATTTATGGGCTTGTTATTCACAACGACAAGAACAGCTATTAATAGCCATAGACATTGAAAACATTTCAGCACAAAAAAAAAAATTTATTAATCGTCTGGCGATTAGTCAGAATGTTTTCGGGATAACCCGACTCATCAATCAGACGCGCATTTGACTTGCCGCTTCCCACGATATTTGGGTTTTCTCAAAAGGACTTAGTAAAAATAAATAAGTTAAATTTCATAAAAATAAAAGCCACTTTAATTTCATTAATTTGTTATACAACGCGAATTTTGTCATCATTAACTACATTTGTAGATAGAAGTAATAATGAACAATTTTTTATTATATTCAAGCTGATTTATTCTATTTATATTCAAAAGATAAATAAGCTATATTTCAAAAAAATAGAAGAAAATTTTATTTCAATGACTTATCGAAAAAAGCGCCATTTATCATTCACAAATCGAGTTTAAAGTTGCAACCAAAAACCTGAAGATAATTTGATTATTATTTAAATAATTCGGTATACGTCCACGGGAACTAGAAGTTGTAAGTTGAGTTGAATTTCATTAAAATAAAAGCCATTTCATTTTAACGATTTATCAAAGAGTGCGACTTTCATCATCGCTAAAACAAACCTGTAGAAAATATGATTATTAATTAAACGTTCCGGTGTATGCCCATTGAAACTAGAAATTGTAAGTTGAGCTTAAGTTGATAATTATAATATAAATAATAATAATATAAATATTTGAGGTTGAATTCGCTTGATTTTTGAGCATTCGAAATATATATAAAAAGAAAAAAAATGTACCTGTTGGCACCTAGCACCGTCTGAACCGCAAATTCAAATTTGTGGGCGTGAGTTGAGAAACTTTGCTCCCGTTTTGAATGAAAATACAGATGTTATTTATATAAGTTCATTTATCGAAAGCAAATATTTTGCACTGCGTTTAATCGGAAAATTACACGGAAACCTTAGACAATGTTGATGTTTTGGGAATGTGATTCATGTTGATCCCTAGGTGCTGTGACTTTATCAATTAACACCATTCGTGTTACATGAGAAATTGTGAGAATCACACGGCGATCAACTGATGTTTATATATAATGCAATTAACAACAATTAACTGCCAAGCTATTTTAAGCAAAAAAATAGTAACATTTTCAAAATATTACCAAATATGGAACTAAACTAATGACGCAAATTGCAAAAATATATTGCAAATTGACTGTCACCAGGGTGAGGAGTTTCATGAGTCATCATGGGTCGATCGATGCAGATCCTACCGCAACAAAAAACCACAAATTAAAACACAACGTGTAGACGTCACAGCAGCACCCCCGAAACGCCCCCGAAAAGCCCACCAAAAACGGGCATTGACGGAAATGTTTTGCCGCAGTAAACGCTGGGTGCTAATCGGATTGGAAGATGTACAACAAATTAAATTAGTGTTCAGGCTGGCTGGCTGGAAACTCTCGTCTGTCATAATAATTAGCGCATAGTGTGAAATATTTGAATCGCGAATTCATGTATAAAACAATCGATCAGCTAGTGGCTAAGACACAGAACCAAAAGGAACTCCGACAACAGCACATCATCAGCACCCGCACTGAAAAAGTGAAACTGAAAGTGAATCTTCAACTGAATCTTAAACAAGTGAAAAGCCACAACATGAACTGCACACTCGTCTTCAACGTGATCCTGCTCACCATCTTCCTGAGTTCACAACTCAGCGAATCGGCTCCAATCGACAGCAGCAATCCTTACCAGGCCATCAGCTCACCCATCGATATCAGTGGTCAGCCTGTGCGAGAGAAGCGCTCACCCAATGACTACTTCATCTGTTATCCCAGCAGTGTTGTCTTTGGATATTACAACAACAAGGCAAATGCTTTGGAAACGCATCGTCGCTCGGATGACTTTAGTCGCCCTGCTGCCCCCTTCGATTCCTATCAAGCTGCGATAGATCGCGCCGACAGAGAACGTGCCGCCTACAAAGACAGCTTTGGCAAATAGTTGAACACGGATTTTACAGTACTTACTATAAGAACATAAGCTTAAGTCTAGCTGTATATGAAACAAAGACTTGAAATATTTATTTATTGAACACATTTACTAAACTGATTTTTAAAAACAAAATGAAGTTGTCTTTTATTATGGTCAAGATCATTTTAGCTTTTGACCATTAATCAATATTAATCAGATATAATTTAGCATTGGCTACGCAAATAAAATCATTTGAAGTCAAAGTAATTCAGATGTTGCTTTCAAAGGTCACTTGGAATTGATGATTGATTGCTGCTGTGATACAATCTTGAAATTCAGATCGCATTATAAACTTTATATGTACAATTTGAATGATTTTATTACCCATGCTTAGATGGAATCGCACCTCAGCTGACTAAGCGTCCATCGTTAATCATGAAAGCCATACAAACATTTTAAAAAATTGTAGCATACTTTTGGGCGGCATATGAAAATAAGTTCGTTGCCTGAGTCATTCGTTTTACAAAGCAATCAATAGAAGGCGAATGAAGAGCATTTCACTTCTCTCTGTTTCCAAGTCACAACAACAGCAACAAGAAACAGCCACGATTTTCTGTTCGAGATCTGCCGCCGCTGATGCGTCGCTGCGATGAATGTCTTAGACAACACTTAGCACCTTATTTGCGGTTGGCATTAGGCAAAAAGTGCGAATTGTTTATAAAGAGATTACAAAACGCAGACAAGCAGCACTGTTCGGCTTATTTTAGGTTCGCCATTTTTGTTATTTTTTTGGGCTACCATAAAAATGGGCAAAAAATCACTTTAACCCAAAACCGTTTTTACGAGCCCAAAAAGAAAACCAA
This sequence comes from Drosophila niveifrons, assembly GCA_035046325.1. Classification (NCBI taxonomy): domain Eukaryota; kingdom Metazoa; phylum Arthropoda; class Insecta; order Diptera; family Drosophilidae; genus Drosophila; species Drosophila niveifrons. Next base: position 29,558,600 of record JAWNOC010000052.1, read on the forward strand.
GCGCGCGTAATCTCTGCAATAGTGGCTGGCAAAAGAAAGTTTCCAACCCCAGCAGCTGGCATAAAAAGCGCCTTCGACAAGCCGGAAGCAAACAGTTGCCAATCGATATCGTAACCAAAATGAAGTACGCCGTCAAGAAATCGTTCCTCCTCATCGCCCTGATGCTCGTGGGCAGCTGCCAAGCACAGCCATTGCAGGAGCAAAATTCACGTCAAGAACGTCAACTCAAGAGCGCAACTGCTGCAGCGGAGGCGGATGTGAAGATGCTAGCAGCAAGCGCAGCAGCAGCCACCATGACACCGGCCACAACAGCCATGCAAATGCCCATAGCTGGACTGCCCATCAATCAGATGTCCATACAAATGGGCCGCTATGCCGGCTATCCGGGACTCATCTTTGGCGGCGGCTCGGCACCAGTTTCGCCTTTCCTTGGCGCCTCTGGCTTTGGCAATAACTATCCCAGCGATCCCAGTCTGGGTCTCGGCTATGGCTTGGGCGGCGTCTATCCAGGCAGTCCACAGGCGAGTGGTTTCATGTACGGCAATGCCATGTATCCCAATGCACAGTTCGGAGTAAGCAATGCTGCCTTTGGAGCCCAACCCGGCGTGGATCACTTTGCCGCCTTGAACAACATCATCAATGTGGCCAACATGCAGGGATTAGGCGCTGCTGTGCCGCCCGCAGGACTTTATCCACAGGCCGGAGTTGCCGGTCTTGGTGGCGTCGCTGGACTTGGTGGTGTTCCTGGCTTCCTGGGCGGCATCAACGCTGATGCTGCTAGCAGCAGCATCTTGGAGCGCATGCATCACTATACTCCCACTTTTTAAGCTAAATCCGATTCAACACTTAATTACAATTTATTTATTTTATTTATTTAGCTAAATATATATATTTCACGTGCATATCAACATCAAAGCTTGTACTTCTTGCCTCCCATAGTGGCCCATTGGAATAGCTGCCTTCGTTGCTGCTGTCGCTGTTGCTGTTGTTGCTGTTGTGGCAACTGCGCTTGTTGCTGCCATTTGGCTAGCGGCGATGCTCGCTTGGCAGCCAATGTGTAGGCGCCTTTGCCCACAAATCGCGTGGGAACCGAACCCAATCGCATGTTGTAGCCCTGTGGCAAACGCAGACGTTGTAGTTGCTGTTGCTGTTGCTGTTGCTGTTGCTGCTGCTGCTTTTGTGCCTCAACATTGAAAAACAGAAGGAGGCAGAGCAGCACAAGCAACAGCTGCAGTTTGTTGCACATCTTGGCGAGAACTTGGAACACTGTGTACTGTGGCCATGTCGAACAGATGCTGCCGCTTTTATGCAACTCTGCTGTGGTGATGCTGTGCCAGTTTTGTGCAACAACTGCAACAACTTGCTACTTGCAGCTGAGTTAGGCCTGTATCTCTTCCCCATATGTGTCAATTGCAGTTACTCGGTCTTGGTCGAAAGTGGGCTAACTGGGACTTTGGATTACTTCGCAGGCTGCCTGCCCTCAACTTGCTGGAAACTGGTTTCGCCAGCCAGCGCATAATTCACCGCAGTCGCTGTCTGTCTCTGCACATGCTCGCTAATTGCCAAGTCGCAGTAGGAGTCACAGACAGAGTCACGAATGCCAGACGCGCAGCAACAAAGTTGAAGCTAGAGTCGGTGTCAAGTGCAAGGCTAAGCGATGCATCGTGTGTGGAGTGTCGAAGAGTGTTGACACGACACTTTAAGGCAAAAGTACTGTAAAAAAAAACAGTCTGCCAAATGCCAATTTGTTAGTCACTTTAGCCGATTGGCTCTTTCACTTTGCCGTACTTAGAAAGTGAAATCTATGACACATGCTGTTTTAAAGGGAAAACTCAATTGCTACCTGCTCCTGTTGAAGGGTTATGAATGATGGGCCAGGGAAATACCCAAAAAATAGAAAACTGCTCTGAAAAGGTTAAACACAAATATTGTATGTAATATATATTTTGTACATATTATATTATCTAGGTAATTGCATCAGCCTGCTGACGAATTCCATTTCGCTGAACTGCTCAATCTTCTTCGTTTTTTTTTGTTGTACCTAGCTGTGAGCAACGTCATTGACAAGTTTGTCGCAGGTAAGCCAAAGCAAAGTAAAGCAATGCACTGAGGTTTAGGTAGCCTGCAAATGGCAGGTGAAGCATGCCATAAGGTTTTGTTTGCGCTGTGGCCCTTGGCAACCTGGGCATATAAGAGCCCATGTGCAGCACTCCGAGTGCAACAGTTTCTAATTACCCGCGCTGCAAGTAGGACAAACGATGAGCTCTGCACTCAAGAAGATTAACACACAACTGCGACTGGGACTGGGACTAGGAGTTGCGGGAGTTGTGCTGCTGCTAATGTTGCAAGCAGGTGACGCAAGACCAATAATGGGACACAACGAAGCCAGCTACGATGCCAGCCTGGATCCCTTGGTCTGGTCACGTCCCTTTGTGCAGGACAAGGTGCGCAGACATCGCATTGCCATGCTGCCCAATCCGTATAAGCATCGACACCACGTTCAAGCACATCCCTGCCCTGAGCTGGGCAAGAAGCAGCGACGACGACAACACTCAACGAAGCAGCAACGCAATCAGCTAAAGTATAAAACAAAAAGCAACAGTAACTACCGCAAATATCTGCACAGACGTCGCAAATTGTTGGTGCTGCAAACAAGATGCTAAAGCAAATTGAGTTAAAAACTAAAAAACTAAAATTAACTAAAATTAGCATAAATCAATATTGCGTTAGTTTAAACTTTAAACAAATGCAAAACGTTCGACGAACTCGTTGAATTTACTGACACGCTTCAATTAGCGATACACTCGCCGAAATTGTAGGTAAGAAAGTGAATGAATGTGATGAATGTGATGAAAGCTCAGTCGGAGAATGCAAAACTTGTTCTTGAAGCACGCTTGTTAACTGGTTCTTCACATCGATTGCCAAATGTAAATGTTAACGAGACAGATACACAAACTCCGACGTGTGTGTTAAGGTCAATTAGATAACGTTTCAAGACCAGCAAGCCCAGCAACGAAGTCAAACATTAACGGCAAATACAATGGCAAACATGATGTAACCAAGGCCCAACGTCGCGGCGCCAGAAACCACGCAGCAATCAATGAATGAATGAAAGTACACGCAAAAGGCAAAAGGCAGAGATAACAAGCAAAGCACAAATCGAAGACGAGACGCAATGTGGACACTCTCAATTAGCAGCTATACGCACGAGCCGGGGCCAGAAGCCCGGCCAGCTGCTGACAAAGAAGAAGAAATGTGGCCAGTGCGTACTCGTATAAAAACGCATGAATCTCTGCCATTTGTTATCAAGCACAAAGCATCAGCAGTGTCATCCACATCAACTCAAGCTCAATACTTAATCATCACTATCAATATGAAGTGCCTGCTGCTCCTCGTTATCGTCATCGTCTGTGCTCTTAGCTGTAGCTGGGCAGCGCCTGTGGAAGTGGAAGTTGTGCCGCTCACGTTGCTCGATGTGGATGCCGATCTCGAGCAGCTGCCGTTGGACTCAGAAGCAGAGAACGAGCGTGTGGCACGTGGCCTGGGACTTGGCGGCTTTGGTGGCCTCGGCGGCCTGGGCGGCAAATTTGGCGGCTTCGGTGGTCTGGGTGGATTCGGTGGACTTGGCCATGGCTTTGGTGGTGGTCTGGGACATGGCTTCGGTGGTCACGGCTTCGGTGGACTTGGTGGACTGGGCGGCTTCAAGGGACTCTTCAATAAGCATTTCCGTTAAGCTAGATTAACACCAATTTTTCTGTATTTTTAATTTTTCTAGTGCCAATAATAAACTAATTTAGTTAAGTGTAAATTAAAAGTTGTTCATTTGATAAATGGGATTTAGGGCACCATAATATTCCAGCTGCGTTTCGGTGGTGCTGCGCAAATGAACCCGAGGATGCACTGTGGTGCTTGTCCTGACTGTGGGTTGCCAGCGTTTCAATGCCTGACGCACTTGCCCCATAAAGTTGCGCCACAAGGTGTGTCTCGGAACTGCTCTAAGTAAATAAAATCAACAACGAATTGTATAAAGAATCTACAATGAATTTACCCACTGGCGGTGGTGCCACCTGCGGATCAATCTCCAGCTCATCCAAGGCAGCTGTATAGATGAAAATACCGCTAAGCAGCAACAGCAGCAAGAAACAAACGGAACCCATCGCTTTAATTCCCCAAATGAGAGGGGAACCCTTTGACTGACAGCTACTTATAAGCAGAGCTCATTGTGGCTGTGATGCTTTCGCGCATCATAAAAGTGGGGCACTCCCCCTTAAGCAAGTTCGAGTTAAACATAAACATAAACACACATTTATTCACTGGCAGGCATCATCACATAAGAGACAAATATCACAAGAGTGTTGCAAAAACGACAGGCAAAATGCTTTTCATTTAGCCATAAAAACCGCCGCCAAATCCGCCGTAGCCACCGCGATAACGAGTGCGTGTCACGACACGAGTGCGCTGAAAGCCGCCGTAGCCACCACCGAAGCCACCGAAACCACCACCGCCATAGAATGGTGGCGGTGGTGGAGGCGGTGGTCCAAAGAACGGCGGTGGTGGTGGTGGTCCAAAGAATTGGCGAGCTTTGCGTGCTCCCTCGACACCATCGGCCTGTGAAGTCTCGCCCGCAATCTCGAGATCCGCCAGTGATGCAGTCGATTCAGCTGCCACCGGCTGTTGCTCCTCGGCACCACAGAGCAGCACAAAGGCGCAGAGCACCAGGCAGAATGTTAGTTTTGCGTATTCCATTGCCGTAGTCAGAACTAAAACTGAGCTCGCAATTGCGCTTTCATTTATAGTCGTAGGTGATCGAAGAAGCAGAGAACTATAGAACTGAAGTTCATTGGCATTTTTCGATTGTCATTGAAGGCGGCCACACCACAATACACCACAAGGCACCACACAAAACACCAAAAAAAAAAAACTAATTATATATCGAAAAAACCCAAAGCATTTGAAGTTGTTTACCTGAAATTGACCCACAACTGATGGCGATAGACGCGGAAGTGTCTGCTGCTTGTTCCACAGTGGAACCAGTCTCTAGCTCAAGTTATCTGAACTGTGGTAAGCTGGACAATAGCTGCCTATCACAGTTGCCGACCGAATTGCTGAAGAGCTTCATTCGTATTTGATATATGACTTGGTTATGCGTCAACTTATCATGAATAAGATTGATAAGTTACGCATCAGAATAAAACTTAAGAAAATGTGATCTAAAAAGTGTATCGCAGTATAGTTGATGAAAATATAATATACTTGTATAATAAATTCAATTATTGAAACTTCGAAAAACAAGCAAATCTGGAATGCTACAGTTACATAATTTTCTATTTCTAGTGTTCTTCTAGATTTGTTTTTTTTTTTTCAAAGTTTTAAAAAATTTGAATTTATTCTATATTACTATACTACTTCAGACAAACAATAACCTCTTAATATAAATAAAATTACATATTCAATACATTATATAAGTATGCTAAAGTGAGTTTAGAATAAAAAAAAAAGAAAAAATGTATAACAAATTCTATAATGTTGATAGTTTATTATTCATACTCATTTTAAACATAAGTCCAAGGAGTCTATTTTGCATTTCCTTTATTAAATTGTCTACAACTCAAGTGCATTTGTATCTAACAACTGTTCAAATCTCAAGGGCTTCTCCGAAATTACGCTTCCAGATCATTCTTCATCGAAATCGGATGCCGGCACCCACAGTATCGTCATGACTTTGATCTCCCAGCATACAGGGGCTGATCTTATTATACGCCGCTTAAATGCTTACTCAAAATACTCAACACAAGTTGGGATTTTTTCATTATTACCCTACACTTTAAATTGTATAAGGTCGAATTGCTTTCATAGCTCCATTTTGTATGCAGAGCAATTTCAGTCAATTGCATACAAACATAAAGCGTATTTGAGCGTCGAGCAAAGCCACTGAATATTGCTTACTTTATTTATAGTATTGTGAGCTATGGCTAAATAATAGGCAAACAAACAGCCGAAAACGTAAAATGAAACTCAACATAAACAAGAGTCACAACTTTAATCTTCACAGCAAAACTGCAATATCATCAACATACAAACACAAATACAATAGAAGTATGAAAACAGCAGCAGAGTGTAATCGACTATAAGATACCCGCAACACATTTCTATAAGTAAAACCATTAATATACTACATATTGTATAATTCGATTAAAAATATACTATTAAATACGAAAAACATTAAAATATACTTAAACTTATTTTTCGCTTAGGAAATTATGTTGTGAATAACTCTGCAGTTTTTGCCCAATGTTTTAGGAATTTTAGGGCTAAGATAATATATAAATTTGATGAAGTCGACGTTGCATCCATCTTCATTCTTACTTTAACCTTTCCCACTAATTATAACACCCTTCTGTTTCATGAGTAATTGGAATAAATACACACACACAAATAAAAGGAATGTCAAATTCGAACCACTTTTGTTTATTGATTTATTTACACTTAAAGACTTTATTCAACCCAAAAAGCCGCCGATGCCAAAACCTTTTATCTTGGCAAAGCCAACACCACCGCCAACAAAGCTACCACCGCCGATGCCACCGCCGAAGCCTCTGCCATAGCCTCCTTCATAGCCGCCTCCATAGCCTCCTCCATAGCCACCGTAGCCGTAGCTGGGGATCGTTTGCACTGTTGAAATGGTGGACACCACGGGCACTGTGGTGATGACAGGCACTGTGGAAACCACTGGCACAGTTTGTATGGCTGGGGCTGCAACGTATCCACCGCCAACGATGCCACCGCCAACAATGCCGCCTCCCAAGTGTCGCACTTTTCGCACCAGTTCGTTGCCTTCGCTCACAATGGGTGTGGCTTCCAGCTGGCTGACGACCAGCAACGAGATGAGCAAGTAAACCGTTTGCCGGATCATCTTTGAATCAACTACTGAAGATTGCCCCAACCCAAGCTGGCTTATTTATGCAAATTAATTAGTGGCCCACGTCTGTTGGAGCCTTCTCGTTAAGCTGTTGGCCTATTTGCATTATCAATTCACAAATGCGATGCCAAAATTCCCCGAGAGCTCAGTGTCAAAGCCAATGTACTCAAATTCTAGTAATGTTGATGCTACATCATGAAATGCTCAGCTACTGCATGCACTGAGAGAAATTTGGAGTTAGCAACGGGAACAATTTTCATTTGAATAATACTAACTATTTTTAGCAAAATTCATTGAATAAAAAAATTAAAAAAAAAAACAGCCTATTACAACATTTAGTAGCTATTAATATCTACCATTAATTAATAAATACAATATTTAAAAAATTAAAATATTATTTTTTAATGAAATATTATTTTTCTAGCAAAATAGTAAATAGTAAATTTCTTTGAAAATTTTGTTTTTAAATAATGTTCAATAACTAAAAATATTCGCCATAATTCTATAGCTTAAAGTTATACAAAACTTAAATATGAAATGTTTAGAGTATTTTATAAGTATTCAAAATTTTATGAACTACAAAATCTTAAATCCCTGAAGTTAATTTCAAATCTTAAATGATTTATTAGATCTTAATAAATTAGTTGCTTTTTAAGTTTATTATTTTTTTAATTTTCCATCTATGTAAAATACTTTTCTAAATTCCATTCTAAACCCATTTCTTTCAGTGTACTTCGCACCTAATGAACACCAATTGAAGGTCAGTTGTGCTCACAGTCCACGTGCAAGAGGCCGCGTAACTAGCAACTCTTAACGTGGCTAATGTGGAAGCAAACAAACGCAGCATAGGTTTTTGGGATTTTACAGTGGTGCTCATGACGCACCACAGCACCACAACACCGCAGTGCAAGCCATGGCGGGGCAATAAAAACGTTGAGGGCTCTGCGCAGGCGTGACACAACGTGATTAACTATACGCTAAAGATGAAGTGGTGCCAACGACATATACTACAACTGCTGCTGATCATCGGCGTGGCACTCGTGGCAGTGGAAGCCAACGAATTCGGTGGCATTGGCGGCATCAATGCGATACAGCAGGTGCCGGTGGTGCAACAGGTGCCCATTGTGCAGCAGGTGCCCGTTATACAGCAGCAGCCACAGAGCCTTGGACTGGGAGGTGCTGGGCTGTTGGGTGGCGCAGCTGCTGGCGGCGGCGGTGTGGGTGGCTTTGGTGGCTTCGGTGGTGGCTTTGGCAGCTATCGCGAGAGTTATCGCGTGCGAGGACGCGCCTTTGGCGGCGGCGGCTTTAAAGGCGGCTTCGGTGGCCTCGGCGGCATTGGCGGCTTCGGAGCTGGCGGATTTGGCGGCGGTCGCTTCCGGGCGCGCTATGATAAAAAAGTAAGCGGTGGCTTTGCTGGCATCGGTGGTGCAGCTGGTGGCGGTGTGCTCGGAGCTGGCGGCGCTGGATTGCTAGGTTAAGAATTGCCTATTGTATTGTATAAAAAAACATAAAATTAAGTTGTAGAAATAAAGCCAAAGGAATGAGACACCCTGTATGTAAGAGACAGACACAGGCAGACTTGTGCTCGCTGCTGATATTATTATTATTTTTGTTATGCTCACACAAAATTTGCTGACATGCGCAATTTCAACCCTCATGCTCTGCTCTACTGTGCTCTGCTCTCCTCTGTTCTGTTCTGCCCGGGTGGTGCGACGCATGGCGGCGGAGGTTGTCTGTGTTGTGTTTCTGAATGGGGCTGCCAGCCAGCCAGCCAGCCATCGAGGCAGCCAGAGACTTGGCCTCAGTTCGAGTCAGTCGCTCGCTGCAGTCGCTCGTCGAGACGCACACACACAGAGAGACTGCTCTCGTCGTCTCAGTCGCATTTGTCGCTTTTCATCATCAATCTCTGTGGCCAAAAGAGGCGCCGTTCTTCCGTGCTCCATTCAGTTCAGTTTCGTTCCGTTGTTGTTGCTGTTTTGTTTGCAGCGACCTGCAACCGCATTTGCAACGCGACCCGTGACTTTGCTCAACGTTGTCTGCAATCTCATTTTGACAATTTGACAACAAAATCATAGACAATTGTTTTGCTCGAGGAATGCTCGTGGACCTCACTAAAAATAGCCTCGAATCTGAGCTATATTAAGTAGATATATATATCCATATATATAGTTGTGTGTGTTATGCTGTGTGTCGTCTGCGCCAAGTGGAAGACTTGTTAAAAATAAAACATAACGTCAAGTGAAAGTCTCAGAAACTGTCCAAGTGCAGATTAGCATATGCAAAAAAAAAGAAAGAAAAAAACAACCAAACAACAACAACAACAAACAACAGTTAGCACAATCTGCAGCGACAACAACCACCGAGAGCATCAAATTCTGGAATTTCATTTGATCTGAAGGTAAGCTGCATTCCCGCCTGCATTCCACTTTCGCCTGGATTGTCTTTGCATATTTTAATTAAAAACCAAAACGAAAATTTTCATTTAACGCTGCGCTCTTCGACTCTCGCTTCCTCTCTTCGCTCTCTTATGATACACTCGCTCTCTCGCGCTCTTTCGTTGTGCAATGTGACCAGCTGTCGCGTTGAAATTCGTTTCATTTCATTGCCATAAACAATTGTTGTTATTTTTTTTTATGTCTCGCTGTTTACAACAATTATCGAACATTTTTGTTTGGCAATTGTCTTTGATTTAACAACCCCTGACACACACACTCTCTCTCCCTCTCTGGCGCTCTCTCCCTCTCACACTCTCTTTGGCGGCTCTCTCCGAACACAACAATGCTTTCATATTGTGTTACCTGTCTTATCTTATGGGCACAGTGGCTTCCTTTGTCTGCCCATTGACACGTATCATTATGCACAACAATAACAACAAATATTACAAGCAACAACAACAACAACAAGTGTGCTTTCCAGACAGTCTTCTGATATTAAAGAAGAAACACGCGTTAGGCCAAGACACTTGGCATGCTCTGAAGTCCTGTGCAACCGCACTTGCAATTAGCGTAATTGCAGCTCAACCACACACACACACACACACACACACACACAGACACCGACACATGATATGTGGCATATCATTTGGCAAGTTGATAGACAAGCTCATCACGCTTTTGACTTGCAAGACATTTGCGGTATTCCCATGTTAAAGTTCAAGGCAGCAAACCAAATTCTGGCACTAAAGTATAGTTATAGATTAACTTTAATCATAACAAACTTATTGTTTTCACTTCCTAATTAAACAACAAGAACTTTCTAATAAATAGTTTCTGATAGTAATAACAATAGCTAAAAGGCAGAGTGAACATTTAAGGGAAGTTTCGAGAATTAACTAGGAAAACTTATTACTTTTAATAGTTTGTTTGAGAAATATCATATTAATATGCATCGAATATATCCAAACTATATTCAATAATATTTTTGTTAAGAATATTGAATGAAAATTAAATTTAATACATTTTAAACATATAAACAATTAAAGATTTCAGCCATACAAATTTGTTTGCAAGCACTAATGTTTATTCATTTAATTTAGAACGTTTGTGACTGTATCTGTTGTTGAGAAATTATCAATCTAAATTAAAATACAACTCAGAACTTATTTATTATTATTTATTCAGTTAGATGGCATACATTCAGAAATTTATTCAATTATCGCTTCAATTAAAATACAAATTTCAGTTTGATGTCATTCATTCATTACTACATATATTACTAAGAAATGTATTTATTAAGTGTTTAAATTAAAATACGAAATATTAAGTTATTTACTCAGATATTCATTCAGCACTGCTTGAATTTAATTTGATTCATTTAACTTATTAATTAAAATAGACTTTATTAAGTCTCATGTCTGGTTACAGGGGTCAACATTCTAAGCTGTTTAGATTGCGCTTATAGTATAAATAAGTAATAAATAAAGCAAATAAATTATACACATTATACAATAGGTAATTCACAAACTTTACCCAATCGATTTATGCTACTCGGTATATTGATTTGAATACGTATTTTATTATTATCCCATTCAAAATGCGGACCTGCTGTTATTTGCATGTGTTATGAAGTACGTATCCTTGTCACAGTCAATTCCAATGATATTAAACCTCACTCTCCACTCTCTGACATTCATTCCCCTTAAGTACGCCCACGCTGCTGACGTCGTTGCATTTCACCCTGGCAAAAAGGCGAAAGCGTTCGGTTTTGGGCACCACTCTCACACACACACACACACACACACACTTACGTGACCACATGCGTGTATGTAGTTCAAGGTCATCGAAAGTTTGAGGCTGCGAAGGAGTGCACAGAAGTAGAGCACTGATAAAAACCCAATCAGCAAGCAGCGTCCTCTCGACAGCATGGTCAAGGACTCATCAGTTGTGGCTGATTAGTTTTGTGCGTGTCGTCTCCTGTGAATAATCGAGAACGAAAACAAAGCTTGCTGGCATGCGAATGTCATTTAAGGTTCATCAACTCGCTGTTATTTTTAGCGCCAGGTCAAAGGGAAGGCGCTAATGAGTGCCTGGCCTGGCCTGCCAACAAGAAAAGCGAACGAGTTCAGGCCCATTATACACGCCAGCAAGTGCCAGTGAACTGCCAGCTTGGCAGCTGGCCAGCTCAACGAATGAGAGACTGGGGGCCATGCCTATTTTCCACCTTCGAGAGCGCAGCCATGCAACAGGAAGCGCAGCCATTGAACATTTAATGTATGCAGTTGTTGTCGTCGTCCATAGTTGCTTGGCCTAGTGCGGCAACCGTTTGCAATTTATGACTGCCACTGAAAAGGGAACACTATCGACCATGTTACCAGTGAGGCGAGAGACAAAGCACAGCCCGCAGCAAGGTATTGTTCACCTGAAAGTGAGCATAAATTGTGTTATTTCTAATCGAGTTGCCTCTTTGGCCAGCTGCCACTGCCGCTGCACATAAATCAGCAGCAGCGTTGTGGTAAGTGGAGCAGCCTCAGTTAAACCCCATGTAAGTTGTGCCTAAAGCCAACTAATTGCATTTTGCGCCACGCCAGCAGAAAGCTTCGACTTGTGTCGAGAAATTGTCGACGCCAGTCTGACGCCAATGCCGAAAGTCTAATGAAGCGAAAATGGCCATTGTACGCATAAGCAATGTCGTCCCCATTACGTATACGACGCGTTGTCAAACCAATTTCTTTTAGCTTCGCTTTTTTTTTGGCGAAAACTGACATAAAGGCGGACGTTAATGCCTTCTTTTCAGCTTTTCCTCAGCAACTTATCTATAAGATGTTTGTAAATTGACTTTCAGCACGCATCAAATTTTCATTTTGTATTCACTTTCGCCTTCGTCACATCGCAGGATGTGCTGCGACTTGTGTTCGGTGTTCGGTGTCGTCTCCCTTTTGGGGCCAAGAGTCAGCGCAAATTGAATTAAATTCAGTTATCGATTTTTATTCACGTACGTGTATTCAGTTCTATATTGGGTTTCTTCTTTTTTGAATGGGGGAGGCAAACAAGCAAAGCGTTCGCCTCAACAATTTAAACTTGAGCTCGACAGCCACTTTTAATTGATGTTTCTTTTGCATTGTATCTAGGTGAACAACCACTTGAAGAAGCATAAGGAACTCGGAAGTGGGAGTGTGTAGCATGCTAGCCGCAGTCATGGCATCAGATATCAATTGGGATCCAGGTTAGAGACTCTTCACTTTGCCGACACTCGACCGACAATCGCTATTAACTTGATGCCTTTGCAGCGCTTTCGAGATTGATAACAACGTTAAAGGAATCGGACAATCTGTCCAATGACCAGGAGATTGACTTTCTCAAAGCTCTGCTCGAGTCCAAGGAACTTAATGCCTTGGTCAACGTACACACAAAGGTGGCCAAAGTGGGTCGCGATGATCGACTAGCTCCTGTTTTGTCCTCCTCAGCTCAGGTGCTTTACGAGGTGCTGGAACAGCTCTCACAGCGCTGCCATCTGAACGATGAGTGCAAGGAGGCTTTCCATCTGCTACAAGATTCCCATGTGCAGGTGAATAATATTTGAAATTAAATTTAGAAATAAATTAACTAATGTATTATCCCTTTGCTAGCATCTGCTGTTTGCCCACGATGCCATTGCCCAGAAGGACTTTTATCCGCATCTGCCGGAGGTGCCCATCGAAATGGACGAGGATGAGGAGACCATTAAAATAGTGCAGCTCGTCAAGAGCAACGAGCCATTGGTAAGTAAATCGATGCTGATATCACAACTCATTGCCCATCTTCGATTTCATCGTCATTTCCATTGTCGGCTCAAACTGTATAAAGCTAATCTGCCAGTCTCGTAATTTTGTGTAATGTCATTTCACACACTCTCGTCCTCGTCCTCATCCTCATATCATGTTGAGTAAGTCCTTCAACTGTTCTGTCTCAGCTTATGCCTATGTCTAAACAAAAACTGCTCCAACTGCTCCTCTCTGCGCTTTCATTCATTTCCTAACAAACCGCATCTCTAACAAATTATTTACGCTAACAAATATTTTGTAAATTTTGCTTTGTTTACCAACAAAAAATGAAAACGAAAACATTTCGAAAATCGAATAAAATCGAATTGATTATCCAAAACTCGCCCATAAAAATAACATAAATCAAATAAATACAATAAATAAACACAGACAGGAGCACAAAGTGCGGAACCGATTGTTGTAAGTAAACAATGTCCTTAACTGTAAAGTTCCAAAAAAAAAACCATAAAACTAAGACTGTTGTTTAACTTGCCACTGCCACCACCACAACAACAACAAAAACTACTACAACAAACAGCGACAACAACAAAAACAACAAACAAAAAACAATTTTGTATAAAAACAAGCACAATTTGTTGTTCCTTTTGTAACAATTGAATGTTGTAATTTCAATATGTATCGGAAACACCCAAAATAAACAACCAAACTCTCACACACACTCACACACACATACACGCTCACTCACACACTCACACGAGCAAAAAAAAACACACATGCACATACACAGAGAGCAAAAACTTTGATAATAAAAAAAGCGTTGCCTACTTTTAGGGCGCAACTATAAAAACCGACGAGGAGACGGGCAAGATAATCATTGCTCGCATCATGCACGGCGGCGCTGCGGATCGCTCGGGTCTGATACACGTGGGCGACGAGGTCATCGAGGTCAACAGCATCAACGTGGAGGGCAAGACTCCGGGCGACGTGCTCACCATTTTGGTAGACACTCTCTCCAATTTACATTATCAATTTATTAATTGTGTATTCTTGAATATGCAGCAAAACTCTGAGGGCACAATTACCTTCAAGCTGGTGCCTGCGGACACCAAGGGCGCCCAACGCGAGTCCAAGGTGCGTGTGCGTGCTCACTTTGACTACAATCCGGATGTGGATCCGTATATACCCTGCAAGGAGGCGGGCCTCGCCTTCCAGCGCGGCGATGTCCTGCACATTGTGGCGCAGGATGATGCCTACTGGTGGCAGGCGCGCAAGGATCACGAGCGCTCGGCACGCGCTGGACTCATACCCAGCAGAGCGCTCCAGGAGCGACGCATTCTGCACGAACGCACCCAACGGGAGTCAAATGACTTGGACTCGAAGCGTAAGTACTCAATCACTATCATCTGCCATAATCAGCATTCGAGGTGTAGGGTATGTCGGTTATAGTTATTTGAAAGACAGTTTAATAATGTTGTTCTTATCATTGTTATATTAAATTACTCTAACAATCGTTTCATTAAATGTTCCTGAATGGCTTAATGCCATTCTACCAGTTGACATATAGATGGCGCCACTAGAGGGCGCTAGATTCAAAAAGTCCTGTTTATTTTGCAACGCATCTTTCACATTAATACAGACAACTAAGGTTAGTTATGTGACTTTAATTAGCTTCAGCTGTTAAGTCATAATCTCAAATATAACTATTTTTATACCCGCTACCCATAGGGTAGAAGGGTATTATAACTTTGTTTTAATGACTAAAAAGTCTTTAAATTAGGCAAGACTGATCAATTTTTATTGTTACCTTTTTGTAATTCAATTAGTTTTTGAAACTATTAAAACATTACCAACTATCTTAACTTTAAGAAACTTTAAACTCCAGCTGTTAGCCATACTAACTTTCAACTTGCATAGCTATCCAAAACAGTGTGCATATGTAAACTTCCCTCTTTCCTTATAACCGATATACTCGTATACTACATATTACCTCCTCCAATTGATCTTTCTCCCATCATGTGATTCATTCGTTTCATTCTAACCATGTGGCACGCTCATGCATAACAAAAACAACAACAACAACAACAAAAACCATCGCTCCACCTGTACCTCAACCTCCCAACGTCATCTGCAATCTCATCAACGCGGCGGGGGGCACAGCGGGTTCATGCGCCTCACTCTGCACCACCCCGCCGGGCTCGCCACGCCTGCAGACGAGCAGCAGCAGCTCGTCCTGCCGTCAGCCAAAGACTAAAAAGATCATGTACGATTTGACAGAGAACGATGACTTTGATCGCGAACTGATTGCCACATATGAGGAGGTGGCCAAGCTGTATCCTCGCCCTGGCATCTTTCGGCCAGTCGTGCTCATTGGTGCCCCTGGAGTTGGTCGCAATGAATTGAGGCGACGTCTCATAGCTCGGGATCCGGAGAAATTCCGCAGTCCAGTGCCATGTAAGTTTGAAATTATAGGATAAATGCTTCGACATTTCTGAAACAAACATCTAGTTTAATAAATAAGAAAAAAAAATATAATTGAAATTTCAGAAAACAAATCTTGTTTCAGGATGAAATTTTTAATATAATTTTCCTTTCTAGATTAAAAATTCTGGTTTAATATTGAATATTGTATTATCAAATTTTCTGAAAAAAATCTTATTTAGAATGGAATACAAAAATTTCACTTTTTTGCAATGAGAACATTCTTATTATGAGAATAGAATTATTGTAGAATATTTGTAATGTTTTGTTGTCATTTTAAAATACAAATTCCACTTTAATATAGAATATTTAATTCCCTCTAAAAAAAATCGTAATTCACAATAAATATTCTCAATAAAAAATTTTAAATCTACAAAGACGGGATTCACTTTTAAAATATTTGCATTTAAAGGTCAAAATACCAGTTTCAAATACAAATTCTGGATTTCAAAACACTTAATGCTGATATCAAAATTTCCTAAAATTAATCGTGTTCTAAGAATGTTTTTTTCGTATTAAATTAATCCCAGTATATATTCGATATTTTAGATACTACACGACCCATGCGCATTGGTGAAGTTCCTGGCAGGGAGTACATCTTTGTGGCGCGCGACAAAATGGATGCAGACATCGAGGCGGGCAAATTTGTGGAGCATGGCGAGTACAAGGGTCACCTCTATGGCACCTCCGCAGAAAGTGTCAAATCGATTGTGAACGCCGGCTGCGTCTGTGTGATCAGTCCGCATTATCAGGCCATCAAGACACTGCGCACAGCACAACTGAAACCATTCCTTGTGCACATTAAGCCCCCAGAGCTGGGTGTGCTCAAGTCGACGCGAACCGAGGCGAGGGCCAAGTCCACATTCGATGAGGCAAATGCACGCAGCTTCACCGATGAAGAGTTCGAGGATATGCTGAAATCGGCAGACCGCATTGACTTCCTATATGGCCACTTCTTCGATGTGGAGATCGTCAATGGGGAGCTGGTGAATGCTTTCGAGCAACTTGTCCAGAATGTCCAGCGACTCGAGAATGAACCGCTGTGGGCGCCCTCGATTTGGGTGCAGTAAATTAAGGGTCAAGGATCAAGGATCACAGCATGCCATGCAAATTTGTTGAACAAAGAAAAACACAAAAGAAAGAAGAAAAAGAAAACACCAAAGTATTTGCCATACGAATTTAGCCCTTTGTTTTGGTTCTTGTTGTTGTTGTTACTGCCCTAAAAGAAAGTGAAGCAACGTGAGAAACCGATAAAGCTAAATGTACAGTTAGTTGCCAATGTTGAACGGCATTTAGATAGCGACAGACAGACAGACAGACAGATTTAGCGACAGATCGGACTTGACAGAACTTAACTGGACCGAAGACGACATGAGAGACGTATATAGAGAAAAATACTATTTACCCTTAGGCAACCCTTGGGGACGATCCTGTCCAGCGTTAGTCCTTTTCACGACATGTACCTTTTTGCGTAACAGTGAAAACAATGAAAAGAATACAATAAACTGAAGTAAAAATCATAAAAAGAAAACCAAAAGCGAAAACCTAAAATAATGAAACCAAATTATAATATATAAACTAATTCAAGAAACCATTTAACCAAAACATTTAAGCGAAATTATTATTACAAAATGAAAATATGTTGTACAACAAATATTTTATTCGAATAATGATGTCCGAAATCCATCTATATATATATATATATATTAAAGATATAAAATGTTTAAATTTTATAGACAAACCAGAGAAAATTATAAATGTGTTACAAATTCCAGCAAAACTGACTTTTGTGATCTGATAGCAGAGGGCGTTTTTATTTAGTGTATTACTAGTCTATATCCGTCAAAGAAATCATCAAGAAAATATAACTTATAGAACTTATAGAAGCAACTATAAAAATGATATAAAAGGCCAGGAGAGTTATATTAACCGATTCTTTTGTCTAACATTGAGCTCTTTATACTTTTCACAAGGATTTTTGATTAACGTATATTTTACCTGCAGCGACCACATAAGTGTTAAAGTACGCACTTGCTTGCTATTTGCATATGTTTAGTGCGAAGTCGGATAAAACTTCAGCTGATTTTTGATAAGCTCAACATTGTATTATTTGCTATCACTAAACCAACAAAGATAACCACAAGCGAAACTTTGTACCATGACATATAAATCAACTAAAGCGCATAAGATTTCCATTGTTAGTAACTTTGGATTTAAATTCGCTGTGCATGTGCAGTACAAAAGTGCACATAGGGGTTAAGACTGTGACTGCTCAGCTGTTTAAGGTAGACCGCATGCGCTCAATACAACAGCTGCGTCATTACTGACCGCGATAAGGTCAATCAAAGCCCACAGGCAGGGAAACTGCGACGCAGAGCGAGGAACACCAGCAGAGGCAGAAGCAGAGACAGCGAGAGAGACAAGAGCGGCAGAGAAAAAGAGGCAGAAATTAACTGAGGCGATGGCAGCGATCGCATGGCATTCACATTCCGGATTGTGCGCTTATCGCGAGTGGTTGCTCCCATCGTTCCTGAATAATACTCGCATTTACTTTTACAAATTTAATTACACTTTTGTTAAAAGACAACTGATTTAATCATGTCTGCATTTGAGCTGAAGAGTCTTGATGAATGCTTGGAGAAGCATTTGCCCGCCGAGGAGCTGAAAGAGGTCAAGCGCATACTTTATGGCGTGGAAAAGGAGTAAGTCAACTATATACCATACAACAATCTAGCTATGTATGTAATTAAGTAAGTATGCTAATGCAATTTAGCATTTAGATTAGCGCTGCGTTGATAGGCAATTGAAATACAATGTGGAGGCAGCGCACAGCAGAGATAAGTCTAGAAGAAAGTCAAATACTTTGTATAGAACACGATGGAATCCATTGGACAGCCAGCCATTCCCTATATCAATATGTAGAGAAACAACCATTAAATTTATAATTAGAAAATACATATTACGTATACGTCGCGGCGTCCGTTGTTATACATATATCGCAAGCTGGTGGCAAAAAGTGATGATCAAAACAAACGCAGATACATAATAATAATAAAAATAAATGTTTACGAAGTGGCAAAAGGAAAAGCGAACAGATGAGCGCAGCAGAGTGCGCTCTCTCTGTGTAACACTCTCTCTCATTTTCTGTCTTTTACTCTCTCCCTCACACACCCCCATTCTTGTTGTTTGTGTTACCCCTTAGACAAACTCTGGAGCTGCCTTCAAGCGCCTTGACCACCGCCAAGGAGAATGGCTTTGAAATCAAGGGTTATCGCTTCACCGCTCGCCCCGAGGAGCTGAGGAAGCCGCGTCTAGTGCGCGTGGGCGCCATTCAGAATTCCATTGCGCTGCCAACGACGGCGCCAATTGCCGAGCAGCGTGAGGGCATCTGGAAGAAGGTCAAGGCCATGATTAAGGCCGCAGCGGAAGCGGGCTGCAACATTGTGTGCACGCAAGAGGCATGGAGTTAGTATTTTCTCCCGCCCTCCTTCATTATTCCACTCTGAAATTTCCTCTCTTCCTCAGCCATGCCATTTGCTTTCTGCACACGCGAAAAGTTCCCATGGTGCGAGTTTGCCGAAGAGGCAGAGAAAGGTCCCACCACCAAGATGCTGGCCGAGCTGGCCAAGGCCTACAACATGGTCATCATACACTCCATACTCGAACGCGATGTGGAGCATGGCGAGACCATTTGGAATACCGCTGTCGTCATCTCGAATAGCGGTCGCTATCTCGGCAAGCATCGCAAGAATCACATCCCACGTGTGGGAGACTTTAACGAGTCCACCTACTACATGGAGGGCAACACAGGGCATCCGGTGTTTGAGACCGAGTTCGGTAAGATTGCCATCAACATTTGCTATGGTCGCCATCATCCGCAGAACTGGATGATGTTCGGTTTGAATGGCGCCGAAATTGTCTTCAATCCCTCGGCCACCATTGGGCGACTCTCGGAGCCCTTGTGGAGCATCGAGGCGCGCAATGCGGCGATTGCCAACAGCTATTTCACGGTGCCCATTAATCGCGTCGGCACTGAGGAGTTCCCCAATGAGTACACCTCTGGCGATGGGCAGCCGGCGCACAAGCAATTCGGACCCTTCTATGGCTCCACCTATGTGGCTGCTCCCGATGGCACTCGCACTCCGGTAGGTTTCAATTTCTATTTGATTAAATCCCTAGCAAGTATTAATTGCCCCTTGCTTGCAGAGCTTGTCGCGTTGCCAGGATGGCTTGCTGATCACGGAGCTGGACTTGAACCTGTGCCGTCAGGTCAAGGACTTCTGGGGCTTCCGGCAGACGCAACGTTTGCCACTCTATGCGGAATCGCTGCAAAAAGCATCGGAGCTAGATTTCAAGCCCCAAATCATTCGAGAGCAGTAAAGGTCGAAACAGACATTAAGCATTTTTATTATTTAAAATATAATATTGTAGCTAAATGTGAATACTTTGTGTAAACTTTTACAAATCCTTCTGATAGTATCCGGTGAGACGACGTGCCTCCCGCAAACCCGTCTCCACAGCTCCATGCACCGTTGAATAGTGATTGGAGCTGGTCGCCTCACCAGCAAACAGGATTAGGGGTCGCACCGTAATCGGTCTAATGTCCAACAGGGAGATATACGATGGAGTCGTCGGCTCATAGGCCAGCACATTGACCGGTTGAGCCAGTTGTTCGGGTCCCGTATTGTAGCTCTTTGTCAGCATGGAGGGATACGAATAGGAACCCATATGAGCGGGGTCAATGCTCCAATGACTGGTGACCAAACACTTCGGTTGTTTGACATTCACTTTGGGCAAAAACTTGCGCAGCATATGCATTATTCCATGGGTCAACAGTTTAGAGTCGATCGATTCAATAATCTCCGTATTGGGGCCTGCTGCCCAGCCGAGTAGGACCCGCGGTTGATGCGCATAGGGTTGAATACTGTAGATGTCCGAGAGCCATTCCAGCTGCGGCTGATTCAAATCATCCGCACACCACATCGCATGGAAGCCCGTCCAATCGTCTTTCCAGAATGGCTCCTCGAACTCTACAAATATTTTACACACATGCCCGAAGCCCATGAAATTGATGGCCTTGCGCTTGGCCAGCGGCAGATTTGGAAAGAAGAGTCGCGGATTCTTCTTGAGCACACCCAACGATGCGGTAATTACCACATGATCGGCCAAATACTGATTCTTGTTCTCGCACGTGATCTGTATGGTGCCATCGATGCGATCCCAATCGATCTTGAGCACACGCGAGTTCAACTCAATGCAGCCCTGAAGCAAGCCATGCTCGTTCATCTCATTACCATCGACGAGGATGCGCAGGAACTGTTTGTAGCTGTCAAAGAAAGACAAGAGCTAGGTATGAAAAAAAGTATATTCGATCCTTACCCCTTATCACGCCAATTGAGCGTGCCATCGCCTTGACACCGTTTAAAGGAGCCGTAGCCAGACGCATTCATGTCCGTATCCACAGCTGAGCCCTCCATTTTCTTGAAGGTGCGCAGAAAATCTACAGCCCATCCCCGATCAATGTGCTGCATATCTGGCTGCGACAGCGCCTCGGCAAACTTCTCCACCAGATACTCACCATAGGTGCCATCGCAATCATTGAGATCCTCATGCTGATTCCGCACTATGCTTCTCATTAACTTGACCAGCTTGAAGAGCAGAGAGCGGGGCATCATCTGACCATTTGAGCGTATCCACTCCACATTAATATATGCATCCCAGCCCGGTGCATCCAACAGATTGAGTCCCTTGACCATCTGATAGACAACATTACCATGCTTCCCATTTACCCATTGTGCACCGATATCAACGTAGTTGTCGGCAAACTTCATTGTTCGAATGCGACCCCCAATTCGATCTGACATCTCCAAAATGCGTACCTTCTCGAAGCCCTGCTTCTTCAGCTCCATGGCACAGGCCAAGCCAGCGGCACCTGCGCCAAGGATGACAATATTAGGCTCCGAATGAAAGGACTGGCTGAGCTTCTTGGGTGTCTTAGCCTTGGACGCATGGTAATGATGGTGGAGCTGTCTATGTGGTTTCTTTGAACAGCACTGCAGCCAGCGAGGATTAGGAAGTTAGAGGAATTGACAGGGTAACGGCTAAAACAAACTTACACTTCCCATATACAGATATTTTTATTAAAATTAAGAACTGACAATTTTGTGTTTAAAGCTCAACCAGCCTACCTCCTGAATAGATAACACTATGTTCAACCTGACCTAATCAAATTATATATGAAGTTCATATATGTATAAAGACTTTTCTTTTTGAGGTTTGCATTTCTTTTAAATACTTCCTCACTAAGCATCGCACCTTTTTGAATCGGAAATTTTCCCTGTATGTCAAATTTATTAGGTTCTACTAGGGTTGAGTTCTAGGGTAGATTTCACTAACTTAACCCTCAAATAGCTACAGCTACCCTTGACTAGACTCAACTCCGGAATCTACAATTGGCATGCCTAAAATAATTAGAAATAAGTTGACAAGCAATAACTAGATAAAATGGTCTATTAATATAGTAGATAGACTATAAACCGGACTATAAACTTTCCTAAACACTCCCTTAGACAAGAGCTATTCTTCTATATTCTAGACAGATATATGTAAGTTAAATGTTATCAACTTTCTTAGCTCCTCCCCGAGGCACAAGACTTTAAGATTTAAACAACTTTATTGGGCAGCTTGCCAGATGCGAATATAATAAGAATTCAGCATGTTTGTATACATAATATATTCGTAGCTCGATCATATATCATAGATCATATATCATATCATGTCTAGTATTAGTCGTCGACTTAAAGTAAGAGCCTATATACCTTATGCATATAGTATATGAAGTCTATCCAGTATTATTGATTGATTGCGTAGTGTGTGGTCCCAGGCCAGTTTGGTCCAGGACCAATGAAGACGATACTTTCACATGGTTTGCAACCACAGCCTGATGCTATAGCTGTGATTTGGTCACATTCACAGCTTCGCTAAGGCCATAGAAGTCAGCAAGACGCTTGGCCTCCCTCCAGCCCGCCTCGACAGCGCCATGGACTGTGGAATAGTAATGCTCGCTGGTTGCTTCACCGCCAAACAAAACAATGGGCTTGTCACAGCGACTCTGCTGATGTTGCAATTTGTCGCGGGTCGGCGATTGCGGGGTCATGGTGACCACAGTCAGGGGCTGAGCCAAGTCGCCGGCTCCGGTGCCCAGTCGCTCGGTTTCCATGGAGCGAAAGGAGTAGGAACCGCGAAAATGTTCGTTAGTGTACCAGGCAGAGGTGCGGAAGCCAACGGGTTCAGGTATTGACCAGTGTAGGAAGCGCCGAAAGAGATACATGCAACCGGCAATCACCTCATCCTCGGGCAGTGTCTCCATGTGCCTGCCATTGGCATTGATTATCCAGCCGGCAAGCACATTGGGTTGATAGCTGACGCGATAGAAGCCAAAGACATCCTCCAGCCAGGCACGCGAGGTATTTCGTATATCACTGAGGTCCTCCTCTCGCCACAATAGCGTAAATCCCGTCCAATCCTCAGGCCAAAAGGCCTGCGGAAACTCAACAAAAAGTTTGTTCACTGTGCCAAAGGCCAAACCCTCGACGGCACGTTGCTTGGCCACCGGCAACTTTGGCTCAAACAGCTGCAAATGCTGCTCCTTGAGCACACCCAGCGAGACAGTTACTATCACATGATCCGCCAGACAACTTTCACCATTGGTCAGCTGCAGTTCGACGCGTGCATCGTTTCGATTCCAATTTATGCACTTGACGCTTCTGTTAAAGAGCACACGCTGCTCGAGCACACCCAGATCCGAGTCGGATTTCAGCTCTCGACTGTGCATCAGCAGACGCAGCAATTCCACATAGCCCTTGTCCTTCCAGTTGAGCAGTATATCGCCCTCGCATTCCCAGTAGTTCAGATAGCCGCGACCCGACACCTCCTCCAGCGTATCGGATGCCTCCACCGAGTTCTCGAATTTCTTGTAATTGTCAAAGAACTCGTCCGCGATAACCTGATCGATGTCCGCATTCTCGGGCAGACGCAGCATCTCGTAGAACTTGTTCGACAGGTAGCTGCCCAGCGAGCCACTGCAATGTCGCAGCTCCAGCTGTCGCGTCACAAGCGAATCCCCCACAATCGCCTTCAACCGGTTGGCCACATTGTCGGGCAACACCTCCCGATTGCTGCGCACACACTGATAGTTCTCATAGACCGGTCCCGTCGACTCCAGCAGATCATGTTTGCTGGCCAGTTCATGCACAATGTTGTCCTGCTCCCCGTGACACCATTGGGCTCCCATATCGATCACATTTGCTCCAAAGGGTATCGTGTGTATGCGTCCGCCCAGACGATTCTCGGCCTCAAGGACGAGCACATTCTGGAAGCCATACTCCAGGAGTTTGGTGGCACAGGCAATACCCGATGCTCCAGCGCCGATAATAACAATCTTGTGGTTCCGATGCGATCTGCTCATATCGTTCTCTCAAACCGAATGTGTCTGCTACCAACTGTGGAGATTAAAGTTAGATTGAGAAGAGATTTAGTCAATATACAAAGACTAGGAGTGCGAATGATGGGGATGAAAGGTGTTTTATAAAAAAAAAAAAACATTCTATTTAAACTAGCAATTTAGATTTATTTCAGTTAATGATTATATTAGCCTTGTTAATGAGTTGTCTGTTTATCCGTTTTATTCCAACACAAAGATTTTAGATATGAGTCTTGGGAATATGATTAGAATATAATTGAAAGCAATATTTAAAATATTTTTATATTTTAAAATATTTTCAATAATAAACATAAGTTTTTGCAAATTATAAAAACAAAGAATTAGGAATTACATTACATTAATATTAAATTTGGGGTGGTTTTAAGCATCCGTTATTAAAACTAAGTACATTATTTGAGGAAAACCGTTAAGGAATAATTCCGAGTTCTCTACCGATTGCAACACAGCTTTGAAACTGTTCTAAGCGACGACTGCGCAGAATTATAGTGAAAAGCCGGTAGGCAAGCCGTAATTCTATATTTGCATATGTTTTTGCTTATTGCATTTGCTTTTATTGCAGACAGCTGCAGCACAAATACACAAAAACACCGGCAAATTCCGTTCATTGAATTATTCAGTTGCAATTACAGTTAGTTAAACAGAGAAAGCAGCATTTTAAAACAGCTGTTGAGCGTTATTCACTTTAAATTGATTACAATGAAGCAAAAGTAACGGGCAATCGTTTGAATGTTGATAAGAAAAGGCGCGCGACAAACGCTGATAAGAAGAGTTCGTCTGCAGTGAGAGTGAGAGTGAGAGTGCTAAAGGGAGAGCAAGAGGAAGAGAGAGTGAGAGAGAGCAGTAAACTAACGAACTCAAACACACACACACACACAGGCATACGCGTACTCAGAGAGAGAGTTCAACATGAATTTATTAATAGCTAGGTTTTCTATGGGTGAACGGACATTGGAAATTCTTGTTCTTCTTTGTACTTGACTGCTTGCATCTTGCTGGACCAGTCCGCTTTATGCCACTTCGACACAGTTTGTCGTTAGCAACCCCAGCGAGAAACACAGAGCAACACTAACACCACCACAGCTCGTACATAGCTTATACAATTCATGCTCACACCTCACAAACACACACACACACATACTGGGAGCACATTTAGGCTTTGCGGCAGAGTGAAAGAGAACGTAGCATTGATTTTATATTCGACGACAAACAAAATAACCAAAAAAGTTTTTCAAGGTTCTGCGACAACAAGCCGCATGCATTGAAATTATAACAAATGGCAACTAAATAAATACATAAGTATACAATACAATATTTATGTATGTTTCTATGTACCCCCCTCTCACTCTTTTTCCCCCTCATAATGTTGTCTGGTCACAATTTAACTCACCGTTATAAATTGATGTCGATAATTTTGTAAGTATTAATAATTATTAATATTTATTAGAATTCTTCAACTTTTATAATAAATTGCTGACAACTTAATATTTATTGCACTAGAGAAACATAAATAAATATGGAAAAATTGACGACGGCTGTTGCTCTCGCTGAGCTGCCCGCTGCTGCCGTTGTCGTTACAGACACAAACAAAACTGAGAATCATATGGAAAAGTGCTGCTCCACAATGCTTATGCTGAGCCCAGAGGCGCACCTGTCACCTTGCTGCCGACAAAGGAGGGTACCCAGGGTGAATGGCAACTTCCGGGCTACGCCACTGCGCGCGATGTTCAAAAAAGCTTTCGCCGCATGAAAGCTCGCAGCGAAAGCGCGCCAAAGAATGCGAGAGCAGCTGACTGTCCAAAGGAATGAGTGTGTGTGTGGGGGAGGGGGAATAGTTGTTGTCGTAGTAGTAGTGTAATGTTTACTCATCGTTGTTGTTGTTCTTGTTGTTTGTTATGCTAAGCACATTCGTTGTGCTGTGTTGCGTCTACCACAGTTTGTCACTGAACACAATCTCTTTGAATATGCAATCCTGCTTGGCAATGCTGACCATTGACTTCTTAGACTTCATGGCATCCTGCACTTTCTCCCGCACCTCCGCCGCCTTCACATCGTTGCGTATGTAAAACAAACGCACCAAATGATCCTCACTCAACGACGGATAACTGCCCAGCAGCGTGTGCAAATCCAAGATCAACAGCTCAATATCCGAAATAAGTAGTGCCGACAATGTGGCAATCAGATCCAAGGGTGAATCACTTAGCGATATCTTGGGTGCAATCTTCTCGAAGAAGAGTTTAAATCGCTTTGCCTCCTGGTTGATCTTCCGCGTAATCGCATCGCATTCCACACGCGGTTTCGACAGACGCTTGGAGAGCAGGGCACGAATGTAGCGCTTAGCCAGCAGCTTTTGCGCCTCGTTGATAACCATCTCAAAGTTGGCCGGACGCAGATGATTGTAGTCCTGGAAGTAATCGTCGAGAGTCACACAAATGGTGTCCACGGCAATGCTACTGCCCAGCCACTTGACGGTGAACAGATCATTGAAATGGCACTCCATGTCCAAGAAGGCCTCCTCCAGCAGATAGTTGGCGGCATGCGCGCGTATGCGCTGAAAGGTGGCCAACAACTTTTCGAAATCCTCGTAGTGATCTGTGCGTGATTTGGGCCAATACAATTGCTTCATTTGCTGTGCCAACTCCACCATCTGCTGACTGTTGTTCACAATGGTAATGATATAGTGCGTAAAGTATTTGATCTGATCGCGATTGCGAAAATGATGCTCCTTCAGTTCAATGACATTCTTCAGATACGTCTGGCCAAAGATCTCAACCTGTTGGATGCTCATGACCAGCGCCTTAAACGTCAGCTCCTGGTGTATGGTGTTGGTCACCTGCAGATGCTGATCGATCATCTGGAAGATGATTACAGGCGCCGAGGTGTGATAATAATGCTCATCCTGATCGGGCACCATTTCGGAGAACCATTCCTGCTTCTCGGTTTGCGCGGCCTTCGTCATCCATTCCTGATAATTGCGCTGCATATTCTGCAGATACTCGTTCTCCAGCGCCTTGAGATGCTCCTGTCGCAGCAATGGACCCGCCAGCTTGTGCACATCCACGCTGAGATCGGGATGTGACATGAGCTCCACGCCCGGATAAGTGTGTGTGACCCAAGCGAGCATAGAAACATACTCATTGCCCTCCAAACCCGAGCGCACAATGTTATCCAACTATAAAGAGGAAATGAGTAAGTATGGAGAGAGAGTAGAAGATGCAGTCACTCACATAGCTGGAGAGTCCCTCGTGATAGAACTTGACGTACTCGTTAAAGATGTCGTAGTGTGGTGGAAAGCAGGGCACGCACAACGACTTCACTACACGCAGATCCTCCAGGATGATCTGACGCAGTATTTCTAAATCACGCACCAGCCACATTTTGTTATCCGCTCGCTCCTCCAGCTTGGAGCCCTCGATGCGTGTGATGACCGCCGCCTGCAGCACATCCATGATCATCTTGCGCCAGGCCTTGGGACGACCCGGAGGCAGGAAGCCCGTAACCTTCTGTTGTTGCACTGCAAACTGATCGTTCTTCTCTTCGCGCTCAACGATTCGGAGGGCGGTGACTATGACAGTGGGTTTCTTTCGTACCGTGTTCAATGTGCGACTGATTATGAGTCGGATCTTCTTCTCTAGTGCCTGCGACACTGTGTCCACCTTTTCAAAGTGCCGCTTCAGCGTAATCTTATCGGAGGCATGTTGCTTGGGCTGCTTGTGCAGCTCGTACAACAGATCGTCGCGAGAGTTTTCCAAATCCGACAAACATTGATGGGCATTGAGTAGCTTATCCTCATCGATGAGTGCCATTGTCTTTTGCACGCTGGCATCCACATTAAAGATGTGTTTTAGATTCTCCATGGCCGTCGCATACTGTGAATGCTTTGTGTTCTCCTCGCGCACAACTTCCAAAGCATCATAGACCTCGGGAACGCCCTCCAACAGCCGCTCCACAGCGTCCATGCGACGACGCACCTCGCGCACATCCTGCATGCACGTCTCCAGCTGCTTCAGTCCCACACGCACGCCCTCCAGCTGATTCTGCATTCCCGTCTTTAGCAACGCCTCCACTGAGGCTTTCTTGCGGGCAATGCGATGACGGTACTGCTCAACCTTCTCCAGCTGGCCGGGACGCTGCAGCATGTTCTGTATGTCCTTGAGCGCCGCTTGGCGCGCCTCCTCCTCCAACTGCTGCAAATCCATTATTTAAATTTACACTTTTTTTATTTACGAATGCTATTGTGATTAATTTCGTTTACGAAGAGATTGCGGGCAGTGTGACCACAAATTGCATTTACAATTATACCAAGATAATTTTTTGCAGTTTGTTGTAAAGGGCAAAGCCCGCCGCTTTTTAAAACTGTTTGTTGCTTAGCTCTTTCTGCGAAAATAATAGCCTATATGTAATTCTGCCTTATTCAAATTCAAGATTCGCAATAATTTAATAATGAATTTGCTCTTACCTAAAATACAAGTTCAACAACGAATAATAGTTACTTATGAAAACTGTACAGTTTGAGGTGCACTGTCAGCTTGCTGCTATGATGGGCAGCACTATTCACAACAGCTGACTATCAGCCGGCACTCTCAACAGCCGGTTGATTAACCGATAACTTGTTGATCTAGCAACGGGCAAAACAATGTTTGGCTTAGCTGAAGCCTTCTCGCGACAAAGTGAATTAATTCAACTAGCAACTTATGAAAATGAATTCGAGACAATCAAATCGCTGCACACGCTGCCCAAGGACAAGCAGAGACATTTCAATGCGCTGACAATACAATTGCTGGACAATTTGGAGCAGCCGGCAAATAAAGAAAGTTGCGCGCAAAGTTCACGTTCCTTGAGGGAAGAAGGAAACCGCGTGTACAAATCAAAATGCGACAAAAGTGATGCGGAGGCTAAGGAATGTTTGTTGGCCGCCTGTCGCCTTTATACACAAGCCATTCTAGCAGCGGAAGATGCCTTGGATGAGCTGGCTTTGGGTTTGGCCAATCGTGGAATGGCGCTCCAAGATTACGGCTTCTTTCAGCAGGCATATGACGACTGTGCTTGTGCCTTGGAGTTTGGCTATCCGCAGCGATTGCAGCACAAGCTGGTGATGCGACAAGCGCACTGTGCTTGGAAACTGGGCAATGCGCAACAGCTGGCGGAGCATCTCTCAATCTTGAAGGAATTGCCGCTGAACGATGGCTATGCAAAGCAATTGGTGCAACTGCAGCAGCAGCTGGAAGTGCTGGAAGCGAAGCCAAATCACGAGCAGTTGCCTGCAAACCCGGCAGTCCACCGAGTAAACCACAAAATGTAGTTCTAGCTTCACTTTCCATGACTGCAACTTACAATTCCCTCCTTGCTTGTAGCTTGTCCACTCCTGCCAAAGGACGCCACATGGTTGCTACCACAGCGTTTAAGAAGGATGAGCTTATATTCACAGAAGAGGCACAATGCTTTGTGCCCATCGAACAGCGTTTGATTTGCCAGCAATGTGCCGCCAGCTTGCTGTGCGCTCCTATTCCCTGTCCAACGTGTCATCAGCGTGTTGTCTACTGCTCGAGGAGCTGTCGCCAACTACATGTCCAGATACACAGCTTCGAGTGTGGTGCGTATCGCAGAAATCTGCTCAGCATGATCGGCGTATCCCATTTGGCATTGCGATTACTGCTCAAGCATCTGCCCGAGTGGATGAAGCAACTGCCAACTGAGAACTCTCACAATTCTAAGGAACTATGGCAAGCATTGGTCAACCCAGCTGAGACAGAGGATTCCCCATCGCTGCAGAGTCTGCGCATGATCTCGCAGCTACATAAAGCACCCAAAGAGGAGCTTATCTATCATGCACTCTGCGCCAATCTGCTGCAAGTCTATCTCTTCAACTACACCAGCTTCTATGAGAACTTAAAGATCGCTAACCACAGCAAGTGGCATCTGGTGATTGCTGCGCTCATCCTACGTAATGCTGGCCAGCTGCTCGTCAATGGTCATGTGGGCAATGCTTTGGTAATTAACGCGCTGCCCTCCAATGAATTTCCACTACTGCAGCCGGGCATTTGGCAGCGTCCTTATCATTTGAAACGGGGTTGTCTGCACAAATTTGCCGCCTGCGAGCTCATCACAGCCATCAATTTGCCGCTGTTGAGTCTCTGTAATCATGCCTGCAATCCTTCGTTGCGCACCACGTTCGATGGTTGTATGGTGAGCAATTACACTGCCCTGGACATTGCGGCTGGCGAAGAGATCTTCAATTGCTATAGCTTGGATTATAAGCATTCGCTGAGGGAGCAGCGTCAGCAGCAACTGCTGGAGATCTACAAGTTTCGCTGTGACTGCTCCAAGTGTGTGCGTCCAGCAGCTGATGCGGATTATGTGAGTAGGCAAAGTTTTGATTGAATTATTCACACTAATAATAAACTCTGCCTCTGCAGCTCGCTTTCCATCGCTATCGCTGTGAGCAGTGCAAACAGAGCTTTGTGCCCAAAGCAAATCTCAATTGGTGGCAGCAATCAGACGAACAATTGAGCATCTGTTGCACAGCTTGTGACGAGACACAGCAGCTGAGCTGGTATGATCAATTCCTACAGCTGCTGGAAAGCTGTGATGAGCCACGAGACCGTCGCAAGCTCTACGAGGCATTTGCAGCTCTCAACGCTTGGCTGCTGGATTTCAACAGCCTCAAACTTAGTCTAGCCAAGGAACTAATTGCAGGCTGCTTTGCAGCCAAAGTAGGTAACTTAATATTATACATAATATCATTCTAAAACTAATCGAATGTTTACTTTAAGCAGGTGCAACTTTCACAGACTACGATTATGCCGAGCTGAGCAAGATAATTGATTTCCAGCTCGCTGGCATTGCAGCTCAAAGTGGCAGCAACTCTTTGCAGTACATCAGCAATGCGACCTACTTGCTGGACATGATTGCGTGGGGCAAACACAAAGCAAATGCTAAGCAACTGCAGGCAATGAGAGGCAGCTTCGCTTATTTGGCCGAGGAGACGCGTGAGATCTTTGTCAACTATTACAACGATTTTATTGAGCAGTAATTAACAGTATATATATAAATTCGCTAGGTATTTGTCAATGATTTCGATATAACAATATTATAAATTCGCTAGCATCAAATCTAACTAAAAAAAAAACAATAACACAACAAACAACACTGGCACTTTTGTTCACCTAATAACTACATATCATTATTATTATTCTTGAAAACCGGCAAGATGCTAAAGCAGAGAGCTATCTTCCAATGAATGCTCCACCTCTCCATCTATATGAAATGCGATGCGTACTCGTGGGGCATCACGCCACGGCGGGGATAGAAGGTGTGCGATGTCGAGAACTTGTGCAAATTCGTTATGTCACTCGTGTAAATGTCAGCAAACCGGAATAGACGACGAGAGAAATATGTGGGATTGTGATACGTGCGAAAAACGCTGCCGAATTGCTCGTTGAACACGTTTTTCGTTTTGTTGCTGTAAAATGCAAATTAAGTTGTTTAACATGCTATTGTTCACTTTGTTTAGAACTTACCGCAATTGATCACGCTCATCCATCCATTGACGCAAACACACTTGAGCCGCCTCGCTGTTGTCGTCCTGCGTGTCCTCGATGAGCTGAGTGAGCATCTGCAGCCAATTGGCGCTCGTCTTAAAGTCCACGCGATTCAGCGTCTGTATCTCGTGCTAAACATTTTTGTGTATTATAATTTAAGTACACTTGATTTATGTGGTAAATGCATTTGACTCACTGCCAGCTCGCTGATGATGGCGCCTGTGCGCCAGCTGTGCTTAAGGGTTACATCCGCCAGATCGCTGTAGGGATGATCGCCAAAGTAGAGCACAGAGTGGCCACGCCAACCTTTCAGTTCCTGCAGCTGACGCACTGAACCCTGTAAAACATTTGCATAAACAAGTGAGTCAATTAAAGCAGTACAAACAGCGAAAAAAGCATGTCAACAACTGTTTTTCACTCTTATCAGATCATTTCTTGCATCGCCTACATTATAGTTTATACTTTGGATCTTGATTAAAATTCTTCTATTAGTCTAAAGCTTAGGCATTACTATTACAGTGATGGGAAGCCTGTCTTCTATTATATTCCTAACAATCCAAGATCTGAAAAATGTTGTAACTTACATTTCCTACACTTCAGTATTGGTCATTTACAAACAAGCTAACAAATCTTAACCACTTAGTGTTACCGGCTGTAAACAGTCTCCGTAAATAAACATGAACTATTTAAAAAACATTAAAAGACTTTTATGAAGACCTAAACAGTCGCTAAACATTTGTTTACTGCCGTTGTTAAAGCAGCTCACCTCGTAATAGATTTTGCCCTTCTCCAGCTTGAAAACGCGATCCCAGAGATGTGATTTGGTCTTCTCGTCAAACAGTCGAATGGGCCGAGATTCATCAGTAAAGAACTTGGGTTTCCTCGCCTGCACTATGACCACATCGAAGAAGTCGCGCCAATTGGCACCCACCAAATAAGACATGCCACAATTGCTAAACAAGAAATGTAAAATATGACATTAATATGGTTAACAGGCAGCAATCTTCTTTAGGCTTTGGCTTACACAAATGAGAAGGGACTGTTGGTCACCAGAAAGAGATTCTTGCCCGCATCCTGCAGCTTTTGGAAGTATTGGACCAGCTTTGCATTGCGTTCAATGTATTTTTCGGTATTCTTCATGACGGTGGCATGCATAATGGGATGACAGGAGCCCATGGCGGTTCTCGTATCATGGAATACTATTTCGGGATTATAATCGATGCGATTGCGCTCAAAATATTCGATGACATTGCACAGCAGACACATCTCGGGCACCGAAAACAGATCCGCCAGCTGCACCATTTTAGAGTTTGTGTTGTGCTGCAAGCAAAAAGAGTAGGAAGGATTAAATAAGTGAGACTAGTTAATTTAAGCTCAAAGACTCACTCTATAGCTGCTATTGGGTCCCTCCACATAGGCAATGGGCAGCAGGCGATTGTGATAGAGCTTCAGCACCTCGTCCGCATCAACTTTGGTGCGTCCACGATAAACGGATCCCAGCTGCAGCTGCAGAAACGAGTCGAGCTTGACCAGCAGCCCCTTTTCCACATCATAGTGCAGACCGCGCACTGCAAAGTTCGGCTCATACTCCAGTTCCAGGATGTCGTCGGGATAGCGAAAGCGCTTGACAAGCATTTCACGTGCCAAATTGTAGAGCAAATCCTCCAATATGGGCTTGTAGCAGGCCAGCGTGTAATCATAGTCGAAGCCATAGACCTGCACCTCGCTCAAGTCGAGTTCATTGCACGCAAAGACGGCATCTGGATGCACATCGACTGGCAGCTTCTTGGCTGCAAAAAAAAAAAACAAAAACATAGAAAAGCAACATTTAGTTTCTAAGTTCAAACAATTTAACCCCAAACTAATAATAGAGAGAGAAAGAGAGGAAAATGTAAAGAGGGATAGTGGTGCATTTACTGTGCCTAAATTGAACTATTAAGGCTTACATTGAAATTTCTTTTTGGTTGCTTTGTAGAGCTCTTGGAAATCACTCACTGTTTTTGGGCTCGTGATAAGAGCGTGGCCTGTAACGGCTTCTTCTCCACCAGTATCGATATTATTGATGCTGCTCAAATAACGTGATAGGTTTAATCGATTCTTCAGCCTGCTGCCCGCATTGCGGGTTGCGAATGTGTTGTTCCCATTGGATAGCAGTACATTTTGTTTAAATTGTAATGCACTAGCAATTGATCTACGCACTGTACACATTTAACTTGTTTTAATTGATTTTAACTGCTTGCTGCTGCTGTTGCGTTGCTTCACTTAGAGTCTTGCTCGTTATGTACACTGGCGTGTTGCGCACGCCAATAAGAAAACACGTTCAGACTGCATGATGGCTAATTGGACACACGTTGTGCTCACTATTGCGCATGTATCGCAAAGAATATGGTTAATTATATTTTCGCATTACATCTGTTGACACCAGCTGCTCTGATTTTTCTTTTAATAATTAAAAGTCGTTAATAATTAAGAATTTTAAAACAGCTGATCGAGCAGATTTCAAACTATGCAACACTGACCCTATCGCAGCAATTCAATCAGTCCAATAAGAGCGATAACAATTATTTTGCATTATTAACAGTGGACAGCATATGCTAATTTTTTAAATCATATTTTAAAAAAATGTTAAAGGAAATAAAGAAAAATATACGTTTTTTACGCACTTGCCCTCCTCGTCACTCATATGTTTTTAAGCTTGTACTTGCGGAAGTGGTATTTTTCGTATCTCAAACGCAGCAAAAAATAGCATATTTTGAAATTGAATTTGCGGTCACGCTGATCTTGAACTGCGAGACGAACAAAATTAAAGCGATCGAATAGCGATTAAATTAATCAAAATTAGGTGTTTAAATACAACGAATTTCGAACGAAATTGCAAGCCTAGTGCTGAAGATCCTAAATTCCCAGTGACTTCGTTAATTGAAATCCGTGGGAAAGGCGTGCAGCGTGAACAAATCAAGAAATTTCTTTATGCCATCAGTGCATGTGTCAGTGTGTGCGTGCGTGTGTGTTGCTGCTGACTGTGTGCGTACGTGCGATTCATTCATTCCCATTACGTGTGTGCTGCTGGCAAGATTTGGACTGGGTAAAAGTTAACCAAATAAATAAAGCAGAAGCAGCAACAGCTAGCTAGCCAGCCGATGACTTGTACAATTCGCTGCTTGTTGTTGTTGTTCACATTGTCAAAATAGATGCTTGCAATGTAGAGCTGCTGTTGGCCCCTTTTGTGGGGCCTCAGCCAAGTGCCATGAAATAGGAAATATATGCAAGCAACGAAAACAAAAACATTTATACTAAATATAATAATATTTGCGCCGCAAATTAAAAAGGAAAGCAGCCATCGTACGTTTAACGTTTTGAAGAAGAAGCAACAATAAATACGTCAAAATACCAATACAAAGACGAATTGGAATTTCGTCGTATTGGTAAATACATACACACACAGTTACATATATACATATATGTATGTGCATATGTTGAAAAGTATTTTCGACGAATTTTGCCGTTATCAACACCACCACCCACCCAATAGCACAATTAAACGCTCAGTCGTCTAAAAGTGCCAAACACAACGACAACAAACAGACAAGACAAAAAGAAAAGCAAAAGAAAAAGAAGAAAGCTCAACGAACACCAACAACTAACAAATTTGATACGTAGAATTATGAACGTAGAGAACCAATTGAAAACACCGCTAACGCAGATTCGTAATTTGGTCAAACACGTGAACAAACGAAATTTTAATGAGAGCAGCGAACAAATAAAGCAGGTACGTTTCTTCACATTTAACCTTGTTTTGAACATACTAAAAAAATACATACATAACCAAATAGTAATAATAATAACAACAAAAACACAATGGCAGCGCTGCGACAATGAAAACTGTTTTACGAGTGTTGGCAAATTTCGCACATATATCGGTTAGGTTCCTAAACAGCCAGTGCTGCCAACTTAATCGCAAAGCGGCGACTTCGACTATAGCGCCATTTCGCTCGCACATGCATTTTTGCCGACGCCATTACAGTTTGTGTAAAGCAGAAAATTTCTCTGCGTTGCGCGAGTTTCTTGTACAAAAATTTGCCTTTTTTCTTAAGTTGCAAGTTAATTATAATATAGAAAACTAGTTTTATTTGTAACTACAAACAATGCGTGTCGCCGATGCGTGCGTTCTAGTGTAAAAAGTGTAGTGAAACTGTGTGCAAAAAAAAACCAGAGTACAAACTTTTCTGCCAGCTGCGCTGCGCTGCCGCCGCCAGCCCTTCATATCAAGTTCAGTGTACTGATTGAGACTGGACTTGTCTACATTACTTTATATTCTGTGTGCGCAATAAGTTTGCAAAATCCATCCTCGCAGACAATTGGAGTTCGGTAAGGACATGGATATTATACTTTTCTTATTGCGAATATTGCAATTGTAATTTAGCTATATACTATATGCGTTTATGCATATATCCCTCTTATTGACTTCCTTTCACCCCCCCCCTCGAAAATGTCGCAAGTCGAACGATGAAGAAGTACTTTTTATGTCGTCTTTTCGTTTTTTTTTTTCTCTTCACTTTGCATTTTTGTTGTGGAGCAGCAGCTGCGCGACCACAGCTGTTGTTGTCTCGCTTCTGCGTACACTTGGTTGTGTTGAGTTATAGTTTTCGCCTTTTGCTGGAACCTTCACACTTGGCACACACACTCACACACATACAAATTGCGTGTTAGGTGTTTTTGTGTGGTTGTGAGTATTAAAAAAAAGAAGAAACTTATTTAGTTCAGAAAACAGAGAATTTCTGAGTTTTTGTTAAGTTAGCATCGCCACACATTTCTTTTTATGTCTTGTCAAAATTTCAAAGTGTGCAATGAAAATCGAAGAAAAAGAAGATATTAAATAATTGCATCAATTAATCCTGTTAATGGTGTGCGCGCCTGCTGTAATCGCTCATGTGTTATCGATCTCTCACTTCTGTTGCTCGGGCACGACAAAATGCTCAGGTAATCGAAATCGCTATTAATCGTCTCTCTACTTCTTCCCTTCTCTTCTCCACATATTCTCTTTGTGCAGTTCATCCAAGATTACGGCCTCGAAGCGGATCGCAGCTGTCTTCGCTATCTGTTCACGGTACTCAACTTGAACGATTCGGCTCCAAACGTCGCTGCCCAGCTGCAGGCGAAGCTGCTTGGAGCCCACTTGCAGCGTCAACTGCAGAGCTCATCGTTTGTGACCAACATTTGCATAGCCTTCGATCATCACTTTGCCAAACAAAAGGTTGGTACCCCTGGCCCCAAGATATATCTATAAATGACTATTTACTTGCTATACCCTTTACAGAGTCTGAAGCCGCTTGCTCTTGCCGAGCTCATTGGACAGGTCGCCAAGCTCACTGGCATCAACAAACTCTGCGAGTGCATCTTTGCGCTAGCGGTCACCCATAGCACACATCCCGAACTTCGTCAGTGTGCTCGGGACAGTCTACGGCATCTGTTGCCCGAGTTGCTCGATTCGTATTTGGGTCACAACGCGGCTGCAGCTAGTGGATTACACGAGATCTCGTTTGACCTGCTGCAGTATTTGCTGTGCTGTTTGAACGAATACGTTTCACCGCAGTTGGAATCGCAGTTTCTGGACAAATTGCGCGAGGAGTTTCCACGTGAGGCGGTGCCATTGGTTTTAGCGCCGCTTCTGTATCGCAGTGCAACAACGTCGCCCACAACCAGCACAACAACGTCGACGACGGCCTCGTCGAGCTCCAAGCCCAACGAAACTGATGCTGAGGAGGAGACGCCGAACACGAATACGGCGAACACCGGCAGCAGTTGGAGCAGCTCCAATGCAGATAATCTGAATGAAGTTGGCATTGAGGATATCTATGACCACTTATCCGAGATAATATTTTCAAAACAGGGCAAAAATAATATTATGGACACATCTTGGATTAATTTAATCCTTGAAATCGGTTATGAATTTACATCGAGCGTTGAAGAGTGCAAAAATCATTTGTGTTGCGGCGGTGCCTCTCGCGAATTGCAGCCCAAAGATGTTGCCAAAATTGTGGGTCTCATGTGCCGACGTCACTCGTCGTTACTCGACTGCAATGTAAATCTACCGACACCAGCCAACTTTTGGCCTGGACAGGGACAACAGCAAGGTGGAGGAGGCAGCGGCTCTGGCTCTGGTTCCCAATCCGCCCAACAAAACTCCAATAATAACAACAATGATGGCGGAAGCGAATCTGGCAGTTCGGCCAGCGACAAGAAGGACAAAAAGGAGACAACAGATGCAACACAAACATGGAAGCCGGATGTCTTTGTGCAGGCGCTCAAGGAGCTGGTGCCACAACTCAACTGGAAGGATGTGTGCATGGGTAAGTTACAGTTTAAAAGTGTCTAGTAATCGTGGTGTTATTCGTTTGATATCAATGTCATTATTTTGTTTGTATTACTGTCAAGCAATAGAGTTTTAAGTTTTGTTTGTTATTTGATTCTTCAAATTATATATGTTTTGTTTTGTTTTTTGTTTTTTTTTTTTTTTTATATCTGTACAAGAAGCAATTGTTGTAGAATCAAGTGTGGTAAATGTAAAACACTTTAACTATACAGGTTTTTTTTTAGTAATACTTCAGTTCAATTTTATATTGTCTTCCCGTATCCATTAATAACCTTCTGTCTTTCCAAATGCTTTTTGCAGAGCTCGATCATCCCGAATTTATCTTAAAGGATCGCATTGGACTGGACCTGCTGTTAACCATCTTGAGGCTGGCCACACAATCGAATCTGTTTCCTCAACCGGAATGCATTTATCGCCACTGGGCGAACACAGAGGGCCAGCTGTCACTGATTACGACAATGCTGAAAAATCCCGATCTGTTCTCCTTTGCCGACTACGTCTTCAGTCAGCCTACGTTGGATGTGCTAAAGACGCCACCCGATGCGGATAATAAAGAGATTGCCGCATGGAAATCACTGCATTTGGTTGAAGTGCTGCTCTCCATAGCCGATAAGGGATATTTTAGTCAAGTGCACGAACTATTCAAATTTCCAGCGCAAAATTGTCCCGATGTGCTATTCCTGGCATTGTTGCACATTAATCCGCCAATCACGCCATTGCGACAGGATCTATTCAATCAGTTGATACCCACGTTCCTGGGCAATCATCCCAATTCGAATGTGATCTTGGGCAGTGCCTGGAGCTCGACAAACTTTCAGCTGCGCAACAGCATCATGAACGCCATGTCAGAGTGGTATTTGCGTGGCAGTGAATACGATCAGGTGAAATTGTCGCGTATCTTGGACCTGGCCCAGGATTTAAAGGCGCTATCGTCACTTCTCAATGCACGCTCATTTCTGTTCATTATTGATTTGGCCTGTTTGGCCTCGCGTCGCGAATACTTGAAGCTGGAGAAGTGGTTGAGCGACAAGATACGCGAGCATGGCGAGCCCTTCATCCAAGC
This sequence comes from Drosophila niveifrons, assembly GCA_035046325.1. Lineage (NCBI taxonomy): Eukaryota > Metazoa > Arthropoda > Insecta > Diptera > Drosophilidae > Drosophila > Drosophila niveifrons. The sequence goes on from JAWNOC010000052.1 coordinate 29,597,673, forward strand.
AATGATCAAGGTGTTGCAACGTCGCTGTCCCCAGGTGACCAATGCCAAATTACCCGAAGATCAGCTACCGCCTAAACAAGCCCAACTGTTGCCCGAAACCGTGACCACAATGATTAGCTGCCTGCAAGCGTGTATCAACACTTGCATGCAATCCGAAATGGTGGAAATCATCATGCAGATGGTGGCCAATGTTGCTATCATGGCGAACAAGGCGCGTGCTGTCCAACAGCAACAACAACAACAACAGCAGCAGCAACAACAGCAACAGGCTGGTGGGCCACAAGGCTTAGTACCACCTCCGCCAAACATAATGCGTGGACATCGTGGCATGGATTTGCCGGGTGGAGGCATTGTGCCTGGTGCTGTGCCACCACCGCCGCAGCCACAGCAACCGTTCTCTGCCAACCTGAATACACAGCAAATGTTTGGGCCCGGCGGCATGGATCCGTTGACCAACATGTCAAACAATCTGGCTGGCCTCAATCTGGGAGGACCAAATGGAGCTTTCAACTTTGGCAACATGCTGAGTAAGTATGAACAATGTAATGTTTTAATGTTGTTGGTTGTTTTCTACATGAGCTTGGGAATAAGCCAAAGAATTTAAATGGTTTTAAGTTCAGAAAAAGTAACACAAACTACGGCTGCAAGCTACAAAAACTTTATGGTGGCTTTTAGCCCAACTCCGCAACTACGATTGAAATGATTGAATTCATTTGGTTCTCTTCAAATTTAAAATTTATAATATTTGCTTTTTCGTTATTCAAAACCGATTGATAACACACATTTCGTAACAATTGTTTTATGTTGTTACTGCTGTAATAGAGAAATCCTAATTGCTATTCACGTAACAAATTATAATGGCTAATGAATTGGATTCGATTATTTTTGAAAGAAGCCGCTTACATATTAAATTTTAAAGAATGCTTTACATTTAATCTCTGCTCATGTTTCTTTTGTATTGTTGCTTTTTGCTTCTGTTTTTGTTGTATGTGCGTGCATGTTTGTAATGTTTTGGATTTACATTTATTATACGGCTACAGACAACTTGGTTTCTACTCCAGCATCTCCGTCACGACTCATGAATCCCGGCGCCAACCCCTATCCGCCCATTCCCATACAAATCCCAGCACCACCGCCACCAAATGTGGGCAATCTGGGACGTATGTTGCCAACGGGGCCACAGCCAACACCAACGACGCCGAATCCCAGCTCAGGCATGGCTGATCTGCAGATGCCCGTATCCAAGGAGGTGGAGGATGAGGCGAACTCATACTTTCAACGCATCTACAACCATCAGCCGAATCCCACGCTCTCCATCGACGAGGTGTTGGACATTCTCCAGCGCTTCAAGGAGTCGAGCAATCGTCGCGAACAGGAGGTCTTCCTTTGCATGCTGCGCAATCTGTTTGAGGAGTATCGCTTCTTCGCCCACTATCCCGAGAAGGAGTTGCAAATAACAGCGCAGCTCTTTGGCGGCATCATCGATCGGAATTTGGTGCCGACATTCGTGGCATTGGGACTCTCGTTGCGCTGTGTGCTTGACGCTCTCCGCAAACCCGAAGGTTCGAAGCTCTATTACTTTGGAGTGACGGCACTCGATCGCTTCAAGACACGACTGCATACCTACAACAAGTACTGCGAGCACATACGCTCCATTCCACACTTTACTGACTTCCCGCAGCATCTGATTCAGTATGTGGAGTACGGCATGCATGGCCAGGAGCCGCCGCAGCAGAAACTGATTGGCCTCAGCAATACCATACCATCAGCCCTTGGCCAGGGAGCAGCTGATCCCTTGTATCGTGCTAATTCAATGCCCGGTAAGATTCAATAAGCCATTCACAGCTGTACTCGATTGCAACTAAATTATTTCTACTTTCAGGCAACATGCCAGCTGCTTCGAATGTGCTGAAGCCACCAGTTGTGGTCTCTCATGCTACGCGCATGAAGTCCATTGCGAATGCCACCAATATTGATACGCTGCTGGTGGCCAACCAGGAGGAAAAGGTGACAGTGCCACCAGAGCCGGTGCAGGACAAAACTGCGTTCATATTCAACAACCTCAGTCAGCTGAATATACCACAAAAGTGCGAGGAGATCAAGGAGATCATGACCAAAGAGTATTGGCCCTGGTTGGCGCAGTATTTGGTGCTGAAGCGAGCCTCCATGGAGTTCAACTTCCACACGCTCTACTACAATTTCCTTGATGCTTTAAAGAATAGCGAAATCAACAGATTTGTGACGAAGGAAACGCTACGTAACATTAAGGTGTTGTTGCGTTCCGACAAGGGTGTCATTAATTTCTCGGATCGCAGTCTGCTCAAGAATCTTGGCCATTGGCTGGGCATGATGACGCTCGGACGGAATCGTCCAATACTGCAACTGGATTTGGATCTCAAGTCCCTGCTCGCCGAGGCTTATCACAAGGGACAGCAGGAGCTGTTGTTTGTGGTGCCGTTTGTGGCCAAGATACTTGAGTCGTCGGCCAAGTCACGCATTTTTAAATCGCCCAATCCCTGGACCATGGGCATTATGTATGTGCTGGGGGAACTGCATCAGGAGCCGGATCTCAAACTGAACCTTAAGTTCGAAATCGAAGTGCTGTGCAAAACGCTCAATCTGGAGCTGGACAAACTGAAGCCAGTCATCTATCTGAAGGATCCAACGCGTGCGCTGCTCATCGAACAGCAGATGTCGCAACCCAAGCCAAAGGTTGTCGAGGCACCGCAACAACAACAACAACAACAGCAGCAGCAACAACAACCGCCGCCACAACAACAACAACAGCAGCAACCACCACCGCCACCACCATCATCTGAGGTGGATCCACAGGCCATGATGATGAACAACTCGAACGCACCAGGATCTGTGTCGTCGCCCAATCTGCCCACAGATCCCAGCCAAGTGGTGTTGCCACCACCAGAGCCACGCTACTCGTATGTTGAAGTGAACGTGACCAATTTCCAACTGATTGCCCAGCAATTGGTGTTGCCAGCGAACATTCCGTTCCTGCACGCCAATCCCGGCATCAAGCACATCGTGGTTAATGCCATCGAACGCACAATTACCGATTGGCTGCAGCCCGTCGTGGATCGCAGCATACGGATTGCCTGCGCCACTACCGAACAGATTATACGTAAAGATTTCGCTCTGGATGCGGACGAGAATCGCATGCGCACCGCTGCCCATCAAATGGTACGCAATCTGGCCGCTGGCATGGCCATGATCACCGGCAAAGACGAAATCGCACGCGCCATCAGTCAGAATCTGCACAAGGCGTTTATTAGCGCACTCACTGGTGTGTCCAGCATGTCCGATATTCAGGCTGCGTCCGTGCAGTTGGCCAACGAGAATGTGGAGCTGGTGTGCGCCTTCATACAGAAGACATCGGCAGAGAAATCGGCTCTCGAGATCGATCGACGACTGTCGACCGACTTTGAGACGAGGAAAATTGCACGCGAAGAGGGCAGTCGCTTTGTCGACGCTCAGATCTTGACCTACCAGCAGGACCATCTGCCGGAGCCAGTGCGTCTCAAGGTGGGCCCAGCACCGCCCACACTCTATGCTGTCTACTCGGAGTTTGCTCGCAGTATTCCCGGATTCCAGCAGATGAGTGATCGTGACATTGCACTGTTTGTGCCGAAGCCACAGGATCTGCAGCCACCGAATGTGTTTGCAAACGATGAGAGCAGCATGGTTTATGCCGAGGTCGCTTCCAAAATGGAGGCGTTCATGAATGCTGCCATTAATGTGCCCACACTGCAGCTGCAGGCCAACAAGATTGCTATGCTCTTGAATGCGTTGATGAACACGCGTCGCTTGCGCGATCAGGAATCTGCTTTTAATCTCTTGACCCGTGCCGTTGAGGGCTTGACTGAGGGTCTGATTAATGTTCAGGATCACATGGAACAAATGAAGCTGTATCGCGATATTCACTTGCGCATTCTCAGTCTTCTGCACAACAGCTTTGGCGCCCCGAACACTGAGCGTGCGGTGACCAAGTGCTTCTTTGACATTCGCGAGGATGTGCGCTACAATGTGGAGGCGGCTCGTGCCCTGATTACATCCCATTTTGTCAACCTTAATCAGTTTGATGGTATGCTGCGCGATTGCATGGACAATGGCAACAACTACGTAGCCTTCTCGTTTGGCATTGCGCTGATCGAGCGTTTGATTATGGAGGATCGTGCCATCAACATTGTGTCGGACAATGAATTCATGGCCACAGTTGAGCTGCTTGGACGGCTGACACAACATCGTCATCGCTATCCCGAGTGCATTGTGAATGCTATTGAGACACTGTGGTCTGGCAATCTCAACACCAGCGACTATGGACCATTCAATCCTGGTGAGCGTTATCTCGCTGGCACATCGCATTACATTCACTCCGGCATGCATCATGTTAGGGTAAGTTTAAAGAAATTTGTTAAACATTGAGATTGCTAATCAAATTTTATTTTTACAGTCATGCGACACTGATGATCCGCCAGGTCTGCAGGAAAAGACCGAGTTTCTGCTCAAGGATTGGGTTGCCCTCTACACACAGCAGAATCAGCAGACAACACGCGACGCCCGCCATTTCGGTGCCTTCGTCCAGAAGATGAACACATATGGCATTTTGAAGACGGATGATCTGATCACACGCTTCTTCCGTCAGGCTACACACATTTGCACAGATGTAGTTTACCGCATGTTCGCGGAACCCAGTCTGCCCATCAACCAGGCCAAGAACAAGATATTCCAATGGATCGATGCTTTCGTGCATTTGATTGCGATGCTCGTGCGTCATTCCGGCGAGGCGGGCAACCCAACGACCAAGATCAATCTGTTGAACAAAGTGCTGGGCATTGTGCTCGGTACACTGTTGAAGGATCATGAGATGCGTGGCGTGGGTTTCCAGCAGGTGGGCTACCATCGCTTCTTCATGATGCTCTTCATGGAGCTGTGCAGCGCCGATGTGAACTTGGAGTCACTGATGCACAGCATCGTGTCGGCCTTTGCCTACACATATCATCTGCTCAATCCGAGCAATGCGCCAGGCTTCTGCTTTGCCTGGCTGGAGCTCATCTCTCACCGCGTCTTCCTTGGCCGCATTCTGGTGCAGATACCCGGCCAGAAGGGTTGGCCTCTGTATGCCCAACTGTTGCAGGATCTCTTCAAATATCTCGCACCATTCTTGCGCAACACCGAACTGGGCAAACCCGTCCAGTTGCTCTACAAGGGCACGCTGCGCGTCCTGCTCGTGTTGCTGCACGATTTCCCAGAGTTCCTCTGCGACTATCACTTTGGCTTCTGCGATACCATTCCGCCAAACTGTGTCCAAATGCGTAACATCATTCTCTCGGCCTTTCCACGCAACATGCGTCTGCCCGATCCCTTCACACCCAATCTGAAAGTTGATATGCTCTCGGACAGCAGCAATGCTCCCAAGGTGTGCAGCAGCTACATCATGAACATTCAGCCGCCCAACTTTAAAAAGGATCTGGACTCGTACTTGAAAGCACGCGCTCCCGTCACATTCCTCTCGGAGCTGCGTGGTCACCTGCAGGTGACCAGTGAGCCAGGCACTCGCTACAACATGACGCTGATGAATGCCTTGGTCATGTACGTGGGCACTCAGGCAATTGCCCTAATCAGGTAAGTCTCACCCAGCTATATATAGGCATTTGTTCCACTTACTCAATTTTCGCCTTCGACAGGAACAAGAACTTTGTGCCCAACACATCGAACATTGCGCACAGCGCCCACATGGACATCTTCCAGAATCTGGCCGTTGATCTGGACACCGAGGGCCGCTATCTATTCCTGAACGCCATTGCCAATCAGTTGCGCTATCCCAACAGTCACACACACTACTTTAGCTGTGCCGTGTTGCATTTGTTTGCCGAGGCCAACTCTGAGGCAATTCAGGAGCAGATCACACGTGTGCTGCTCGAGCGTTTGATTGTAAATCGCCCGCATCCATGGGGACTGCTCATCACATTCATTGAGCTAATCAAGAACCCGATTTACAAGTTCTGGGATCATGATTTCGTGCACTGTGCACCCGAGATTACCAAGTAAGTCTGGCACCAAATAATGTCCGTGTTATCCTTAAGCAGCCTTTAGTTAGCGTAGTTTGTATCACACACATAAATGCACCGTGTTCATAGTGCACTCACACTAGAGCTAAGCAGATGCTTGATTACTTATGATTTCGTCGTTCGTTTCGTTTTCAGATATTTTGCTGAATGTTTGAATGTGTTTACTCGATTCGAGCATAGAGAGCGAAGAATTTCATAATATTCTTACAATAATGAACATCATATAATTGCATGCATGTATCATAATCTCAGTTCATTTTTTGTATTGGTTTTTTGTAACCATTTATTTGTAAAGATTAAAACTCGCATAAAAGAAATATTTTATAATACATTGTAAGTGCAGACGATTTAATCAATTGAATCGTTAATGTTTAATGTTTTGAAATCGTGTTTTACTTGCAGGTTGTTCGAGTCCGTGGCGCGCTCTTGCTTGGCCAAGTCCAATGTAACACAGCAGCTAAACATGGCCGTCGATGGCGAGAACCAGGAGGTCGTCAATATTAACTGAGTAAACGCTACGGTCGAACGATTTGGCATGGAAGTTTGTGCCCTTCAACGCAGAGATCAATCGATATTGCATCATCTTTATCAGTAGCAGGAGCAGCAGCAGCAACATTAGCAGCAAAGAAAGGCAACCCCCATAAAATCAATTATATATATATATACTAACAAAATGTGTTTAGTTTTTAGTAAATCGTTTTAAGCAAATATTGAAACAATGAAAATACGCTGAGAAAAACAAAAAAAAAACGCCAGTTCAAAAATAACAAACAAAAATCAAACAAAACGAAAAACTGGCCACCGAGGAAGAAAAAAACAGAACTGTTAAATACGAAAAAAATCGAACTGTATTTAGTAGTAATTGTTTTGAGATAACTGAGATGAGAACATTTTAAATGCCCGCAAATGTTAAACAAATTTTAATTGAGTTGTATTATAATTATAAATGAAATTCCTGTATTTACCTGTGGTTTTATACCTGGGCTCAGGTAGCAATTAGCTGTCCGGTTCAATCGCCCTAAATATAATGCTAGATGGAATAGTAAATCAAATGAAAAACACAAAAAAACTATCTACTTATAAAAATAAAAACACAACAAAGAAAACAAAAAAAAAACAAAATGCAAAAAAAATCTTTAAAAATAAAACAAAAAAATGTTAAAGAAAAAAATGGTAAAATGTACTCGAAAACACAAAAAACTAACAAATGCGATGTAAATATGTAGTTGTTGTTGCTATTGATATGGAACAACAACAACAATAACCATGATGATAATAATAATAATAACAGCGGTAAACATTATTATAAATGAAAAGACATAGCAGCAACAACAAGCACATATAATAATATACATATATATGTATTATTATGTATGTATGTATGTATATCACATGTAACTAAATAACATACTTAAATATTCTCATCAGATATGTGTATTTATAAATACGAAGCAGAAATTATTGTGTAAAGCCAATTTCAATGCAATTCAAGAAAAGATTAAGCTGTTACAATTTTGCTTCTAATTAGATTTTCGCATACCCCTCAATTAATTTTTAAACTGTTTCAAACATGCTCGGGAAGGAATGATCGATCTTCTCTTCACGATAATTACTTATATGCCCCTCATTTTGTACTATTATTAACAACAACAACAAAATGAAAAGCGAAACAAACACTTATTGCATTGAAACTGAAATTTTTTTAAATTGCGTATTTATATTGTAAAAATCGGAATCGTAAACGGAAACAAAGTGATCGGAGTCAGATGTATAGAGAAGATATATATATATATACATATAAATATATTTAATGGCAAATAGAAAGAGATATATATTAAATTCGTAAATGTAAAGCGATTATATGGACGGAGAAGAGTTGCAGATAAACGTTTATTTTATATCTAAAATTCCTATGTTTAGTTTATTTTAATGTTAATTAAATGTTACTAGCAATCAACTAAGCCGCCTCACTGCAACAATAGACATGCCCAACATTAGTTTATACAGACACACAAACAACACATACACTTCACACACACATAGGCACATTAACTGTTTTTATGTACGTCAGCAAATTGTAATTGAAATTGAAGGGAATTGAATTGCCCGGCATTGAAGAGCATATCGACTGGGGGCAGGCGAAGGCAAAGGCAAAGCCAAATGTGTACAGTAACAAGATGCCCCAAGGCGGGGCATGCCTCGCTCACACACATACGCATACATACATACACAAAAAGCGCACACATACTCAATACCAATATCAACTCATTTATAGACTAATTCAATTATGCAGACGTTGCAAGAACAACAACAACAACAAAAAGAAGAACATCTGATTTCAATAATTGCAGTTAAAGAAAGGGTATTAGCATTCAACAAAAAAGATCTATGATAATACCTACTATACGGTGAAGTGCTAACGATTTCCGATTCTTATGTAAATGCGTTCAACACAAAAAATAACAGCAAAAGCAAGATGAAAACAAAAAGTGAAATATATTAAAAAAAAAATATATATATATATATACGATAATCCAATACAATCGAAATAAGTAACATTATGCATTAAGTGGAAATAATATTAAATATATGTATAAATGGCAAAATTTTACAAATTCCGAGTTTTAATATGAAACTTATCATTGTAGACGTTGGGCAGTGGGCGCATACTTGCATGTGCCAGTGTGTGGAACACTTAAAAAAGCTCTATTTACTGGAGCAAAGGGCTTTTGTAGAGAACCCCCCGCCTCCTCTTTGCCTAACTACCTTTCGTATATACAATATAATATAACTGTATGTATGTATATGGCTGTGTGTATGTATGCGTTGTCCCATTTCCGCACCCAGACTTACATAAGACCCCAAACGAAAGGCACATGAGTGGGTGGTCGGGCCCTGGGGGGCAGGGGGCTCACATTTAGGTTAAGTAAACAGAAGAAAACAACGAAATGTCGATAAACGGATAACGGATGGAGGAAAAGAGTTTTACAGTATATAACAAAAAACATACATACAATATGTATGTGTAGTTATGTGTTTCTATTGTAAATACATTGACACGAATTCAGCATTAATTGAAATGCTGCAGTCATCGCTATCGCTGGCTGTTAATTCACATGAATTTTGACAGAAGGCTGAAAAATGCTAGTTGTATGTACATATGTACATACATATGTACATGTGTGTGTGTGTGTTTTATCGTGTATTGGTGTCGGGGGCCTATAACTGTGTGTGCGCTTGGCAACCGGGCAACAACAACAGCAAAAGCAGCAGCAACAACATAAAAAATGTGGCACACTTAACTGCTGCGTCGACGTCGCAGTCGCTGCGCAAAATTCCCCTGCTCACTCTGCCCCATGTGGCTGCTCCCTACATACAACAACACATCGTGTACATAATGTGTATCCGAAAGATACAAAAAAGCGCGTCCAATTTGAATGTGCTTAGAAGTGCGCGCGCGCGATTGCGAGAGCGCCCCAAAGCGAACAAACAAGCGAACGATAGTGAGAGAGAGAGAGAATGAGTTTCGTTAAAAAGCTCCAACTGCGGCAGCCGCTACAGCGCCAGCTTCAATACACTTACACATGCCGTCACGTGTTCGTGTTGGACATGTGTATGTACACTGTAGTTGTGTGCGTGTGTGTGTATATGCCGCGCAGCTGTGGTTGATGTAGCGCAGCGCAGAGCTTTTTGTGGCGCACGTTAAGCTCGCGCGCTGGCTACGCTGCTGCTGCTGGCTGACTCAGCAGCGCCATTAGTTTGAACACATTTTCTGTATGCTTGTATGTATGTACGTTTGTTTGCCTGCTGCCTTTGGGGCTACACTTTTTTTCTGCTGCTGTTTCGCTTTTTTTCCAGCGCGTTTTTTCTCTTCTCATCTCACAAGTACAGCGAAGCACAGTTGTTGTGTTGTGTGTGCGCATTGCGCATAATTGTTGTTGTAGTTGTTGTTGCTTTTGCTTTTCATATATGTAAATATGTATGTATGTATGTATGTATGTATGTATTTTTTCTTGTTATCGCCTTTCAAATGTTTATGCAGCGTTGCAAGAGCTGACATACACATACATACATATGCACATATAAACATGCATTTTGCATTGCCAGCAATGGACCTTTAAACATTGCTGTGGACGGTCCCACGAAACCACACAAAAACCACAACTGGATTTCTTTCTATTTCTTTCTCTACCTGTACACAAGTGTGTGCCTGTTTGTGTGTGTGTGTGTGTCTGAGTGTGTGACTCTTTTTCTATCTCTTGTTGGCTGGCCACACTTTCGCGCTCTTGCTCACTCTGCGCTCATGTCGCTGCTGACCCAGTTTCTTAGGCTTGCCTTGCACTGACTGGCCAAGTGGCTTTGGCTTTAGCTTTAGCTTTGGGTTTGGCTTGGTTTGGTTTGGTTTGGTTTTTGGCTTGGCTTTCACAACGCTCGCTTGCTTAAAACGCACAACTTTCTTGTTCGCATCGCACCCTTTTGCCCTTGCCTCTCCCCTTTTTTTCCGCAACACACACAAAAAACTAGAACTAAAGTCCACTTTTGGGTTTCCACTTTGCCCACAGCCTTCCAATAAAATGTCCCTTTGCTCAGTTTACAAATTAAAATGTAATCTTGTTAAATTGAAATGCTAACGGAAATTACACAAAGCTCGAGAGACACGTAGAATCGAAAATAAATTACATGCTTCCGATTGCACGAAGCTGGAACGTGTCCTCTTCAAAAAAAAAAAAAATAATAATAATGGTGGAGCATGTGTTCCCAAAAACACATATGTATGTACATACATACACATTCATTTGTATTATGTACAGTATATAAAATACTGTATATAACATAATGTTCATAGCTTTATGATTCGACGAAGATAATATTTTGACTTTCTAAGATTGTTGAGTTTATAAAAGTTAGTATATTTTATATTTTTAACAGCATCGACATTACGAAGGCCATAAAAATAACTAGTTAATAAGTGAGAAGAGCGCCTAAGCAGTTGTTAAACTCTGGATGCGTATTTGTTTAAATATATAACGAATGATAATTTATAAATTTAACAATATAATGATATGAATAATAGGTTTATTTTTAAAATTAGTCCATAGCAATCATATTCATAATTTAAAATTTACCTACAGTTCTATCCCAAGGTTGAGATTGCGGATTGGAGCTTTTCAAGATACAAGTGGTTCTCTTCTTGAGATCTACTGCGCCAGACAAATAATTAAAAATATATCACTCTTCCATGAAGTTGTGACATCGGACTTCTAGCCTTGGAATTTTTGGGTAAAACATTGTGTCAAATGCTGTCGACTTGTGGATATCGCGATCTCTTCAAGCCTAATAACAGGACATTCGGCGCCGGAAAGTATGCAACGCAAACCTTACAACTTGAGCTAAAGGAAATAACGTTGGCTAATCCGGCAAAAGTCGCATTTTAATTAACTTAATTCATTTTTCTAGGCCTATCAGATGATTTCGCAAATGAAATGCAATTTTTTGTATGTGCTTGAATTCAACTGATAAAAGCTGACATAATGTTTGTCACATTAACTTATCGCAGAACCCAAAAGCATAATTAAATTTCCATTAAACTTTCGCAGTTGTCGATAATTTAAAGTTCTGAATTCGAGAGCTGTCAGTGGAAACAACATTTAAAGTGCCGCCGCAGTTTAATTAAGTGCTACGTCAATTTGTCGCACTAAATAAGATAATAATCAGTTTTTAATTATTGAAAAGCATTTCAAATTTGATGTATACCGATAAACATCATTATAAGAGCGCCAACAGTTATCGAAGGAGACAGCTTGAGGTTAGTGTTGAAGAGCACGTCACTAAAATGGTGTATCGAAGGATCGTTACAATTATCGATAGACGTAAAAAGTCTAGTGTTGAGCAGAACGTAATTAAAATGGCATTGAAAACGCTTGGACAGCTTTATTAAATTAAATTGCAAAAGTGCGCGTATTCTCAATTATATTTTTTTTTTATAATTGTGTGCTATTTTTAAATGTGTGTATTTTGTTTAGTCCATTGTGCATTGCAAACTAGTGATAAGTGTGGGGAAGTTTGTTTGCTGCAAAATTAAACAAAGGTAAGTGCAATTTTCGAGCGTATCTCTTAATTAAATTTTGCAACATATTTGTACCCTGTCATCCATGACTTAATCGCACCCATAACGTGCTTGACAATGGCCAAAACTATATGCTATATATGCTGGTGGTAGTCATCTAATTGGAATAACAGGCATTGCATCCAATTGCCCCGCAGCCCCTTGGCCAACAGGTCGTCGTAGCTCGCACACCTGTGCGGCCGACAGATTTGCGCAATTACAAGAGCAAACCTACGAGCTGCGGTTGGTGGTAACATGCTGCCTGCCTGCCTGCCTGCGGCTTTGGCCTGGTCGTGGACCAGTGATCAAATTGTGCTGCTGCAGTTGCCTGCTAACCATAGACTAGAAGCTGACGCTGTCAATCCAAATGGGATTTAAATGCAATTTCGTTGCACAGCAGCTGACGTAAGTAGAGCGCACACACACACACACATATCTGGACAATTGAGGTGTGTGTGTGTGTGTGCAGCCTATGCACAGGTGGCGCTTTAATTTCGAGTGTGTGCAACGGATTTCTAACGTAAAGTGTAACCATACTTTACACAGAGTTAAAATACTAAAATCGTCTACGTAATTAGCGATAGATTTATGTGCATTTGCCCCTTATGAAAATTGCTTTTTATATAGCTGCATTCGGAATTTGGTATTTCTTAGTATTTAACACTCTTTTTTTCGCACATTTTCAAGTTATCAATCACTTTTATTGACCAATTGATTGATTGAGGTCGAACTAAGCACTGCAGTTGCCTGTTGATTGTTAATTGAAATCGAATTTGAGCTGCAAACAGATTACGAGTGAATTGCGATTGAGGTACAGCTGTTATAAGGGAATTGCCAGGAAATTGCTTCTGTGCGCTTCTGTCGCTACCAATTGGCATTCAATTAAAAGCCATTCGATTTGCCCATGGCCCCTGCACAGCGGCTAAAACATAAAATAAGAGTCAACACACTGAGAAGTGCATTTTTTTTTGCTGTATTCGCCTTTTAATTGCATTTTACATGCTGCAACAGAAATAGAAATAGAATTCCCCCCTTTATTTTTTATTTTGTTTTTTTGGGAACTGTCTAAACATTGGCAAAAGGTCCAATGCCGGCAGCCCTGGCCATTAAAGCCGGAATATTGGCCTGTTCGTAAGTGCCACTGAAATACTGAGCATAGGGTCCCGAAGCAAAGACAGCCACATCGTCGCCTCCATGCGTGTCGGCACTGAGAGGCACCATGGCTGGACTCACGTAGAGTGGATTCTTAGTGTCCTTCTCCGTGATAACCTTACGACCCTCGGCTTGGCTGAAGCTGGCATAGTAACCAGGTCCATTGGCATAGGAGAGAATGTTATAGGGCACATTGTCGTCGCCCAGAGTGCCCGACAGTCCAGTAATGTCCTGAGTGCGTTCCTGCAAAGCAAATGTAGTCAATCAATTTATATACTATCGGTGTAATAGGAAAATATTCACTCTGATTGAACCCACTTGCAAAGGGATAGGTTAAACTGTGAGAGGAATGATGTGTAGAATGTGAAGCCTTCTACCTCTAATCATTTAGGCTAAGAGCTTCTCTACCCAAATTTAACACTCTTGCTTAAGGAATTATGGGAAAGGTTTAACCCACTTATTTACTTTACCCTTTACTTAACACTCTTGCTAATGGTATTATGGGAAACATGAAGGCTTAACAACTTTTCAGTGTAGAGTAGGCAGCCGTCTAGCTCTTACAGTTAAGGTCAGAAACTGTTTCACTCAAATATAACCCACTTATTGGTTATACTGTACGTCGACAATTCAGTCAAGAAGAGTTTCACAATGATAAAGTAAGCTTACCGGATAGCCATTAATGCTGAACACGTGCGAGTGATCGGATGTGACCACAATGAGTGTGTCCTCCTCGGAAGTGAGTTCACGAGCCTTCTGGATAGCCCTGGCGAACTCGGCAGTGTCCTCGAGCGAGCGACGTGCGTAGTTGTCGTGATGAGCCATGTCGATGCGTGCGCCCTCAACGAACAGGAAGTAACCATTCTCATTGCGTTGCAGCATCTTCAGAGCCGTCTCGGTGAGCTCGGTGAGTGAGGGATCAGCCAAGGGGCTGAGGTCGTGATTGCGTTCACGATCGCCATCGTAGGGCAGATGATCGTTGGCAAACAGACCGAGCAGATAATCAGTCTTATCCAGATCGAGATGCTGCAGACCCTTGCGACTCCACACATAGTTCGCAGAGACATTCCTCGACTGCTTCTCGGCCAGCCACTCATTGATGAGATTGCGTCCGTCGAGACGATAGCCTCGCTGACCGGCTTCGTCGCGCACTGTTTCGTTGAGGAAATTCTTCTTGCCGCCCCCGAGGATAACCTTTAGGTTCTTGCCCACCTCCCATTCGACCAGTTGGCGAGCAATGTCAATGGTCTCCTCTGGATTGCAGCCAGCATCCACAACCTCCATGTCGTTCTCCCAGTTGCGATCTGCAGTGTGTGCATAAACCCCAGCGGGCGAAGCGTGCGTGACCCGAGCGGTTGTCACAAAACCCGCATCCTTGCCAGCATCTTGTGCCCACTTGGCAATGCTCTCGACATGATCCTCGTCACCGTTGGCTGCAGTGCAGCTGTAGCGTGGCACATTCGCATTCACACCAATCGTGCCGTAGTTGCCCTTCACACCGCCCAAATACGCGGTAGCTGTGCATGCCGAGTCAGCCACCTGACGGTTGACGCAGTACGTCTTCGACAGTCCCGTGTAGGGAAACTGCTCGAAGTAGACCTTCTCGGAGCTGTCGCCCAGCAGATTGCGTGTCGCAGTAATTGTGTGTATGGACATGCCATCGCCCAGAAACATGATCACATTCTTCGCGCGATTTGTGTTCACCGCCTGCAGAGATTCCAGCTTGGCGGCCAGCGTCTGTTGTGCCTTCTCTCGCCAGTAGACGCTCTCCGCTTCCGCCTCGTTCTTTAGGCCAAGGGAGGCGCGGGCATGGCGTGCATGTTGATGGTCTGCAATTGAGGGTTTATCGCGATTATTTACTGTAGACAATCGAGAGCGTAAATAACCAATTATACACGGTAAAGTTGCTTAAAGTACTAAATTACTAATCGCCCAGTGGTCATGTGCGTATCGCCTTCCGTATCACCTTGGCGGGTTTGTTTTACGATCAAGATAAGCGTTCATCTGCTAATAGCAAACAACCTGAGCAAACATTTTTTGGTGTATATATCATATTGCTAGGCGACTTTACTCAAAAGAATTTGAGGTACTTGATTTTATAAACGATACAAAAAATTTGTGCATTTATTATTATTATTCTCATTAAATGCAAAAAAATGATCAGTTTTATATTGAATTGCTTGTCATAAAACAAGGGTTTACTTCTATATCGTACATTCCTTTATTTTTAATAAAACATAATAATATGAGAAACTGATTTACAGTTCCTTAAATAGTATTCACGCAATTGTGGGAATTTCTTTGACTAATTAAAAAGCTGATAATATTTATCAAATTTCAATCGTTACACAATATTGAACACGTTTCTTTCATAAATCAATAAACAGTGAATAATGTGCCAAATTTAAGTGCTATTTGATTTTTTCATTCATTAAGTTTATAATCCTTTAATCGGAGTCGAGTAAACAAATGTGGAATATTGTTGCTCAATTGAAACTAATTGTGCTAAGCTGTTTAATATTGAGCATTGTCCCTTTAAGTAGCAACATATTTCCCAAGCTCATTTTACACTCAAAACTTGGTAATCACTTTCATTTTTTTTTGTGAATTTCATTGTCCGAAATTTGAGCCACAAAATGAAAGATATATTTTACTTTTTTGTTAGCTTTACCCACCTCGATGTGCGCTGACCAAAGCGATGAGTAGAACGGTGGCAAGCAGCCGCAGATTGAATATGTTGCCCATTTTCGAATCTCACTCTTCGGACTTGTGGCGAGATCAGCCTTCGAAAGTGCACTAAAAGTAGCGTGTGGGCAGTTTGGGTTTCATTTTGTGTGGCCAACTAACTAATCGAGTCGATGGAAACAGAAAATCTAATCAGCAATTCTTGGTAATCAAAATGCCAAAATCAAATCGCCCCAAATGGATTTATGGTCAGCAAATTGAGGTATTAACTGTTAAGCACGTAAAAAAGATGAATTCACGTGTTCAAGATGCGGACAAGGAGCTTAACTTTGATGTAAGCAAGCTCGGGTCGGCTTATTGCTGCAGCATGCAAATACCAACAACAACAATAAGAAGAACAACAATCATGACAACATCAACCAACAATAAAGTAGCCTCAGTCAATTTTTAGCTCGTTACGTATACGAGGCGTATGCCGTATGGCCAATGGGCCAAAGTCCGGCAACGGCAACGGGGTGAAAACTGAAAACTGGCAAACTGGCTGGCATTTTCTTATGTCAGAAGCCTGCAGGCGCTTTTAATCAACCGGATTCCATATATATATGTATATATTTATGTATGTATGTGAACAGACGAGTCCTTTGTGTAGTTGTTGTTGCTGTTGTTGCTGGTGTCCTCGTTACTGAAGCCTTTTGACGTCAATGCCAGTTGTTGTCGTTGTTGCGCCACAAAGTAAATTGAAATGAGTAAAGTCGAAAATACGAAAATTTCTTATATGAACCTCTTTCGAAATTCAAATTGCAAATAAGCAAACTGGCTGAGCTGAATTGTGTGAGAAACAAAGCTGCTGCAAAACTGGAAAATTCCTTGTGGCAAATCATCGAACTGTGTCAACACAAATTCCTGCAATATTTTCATAAATTCAACAAATTATTTACGTACAGTGCAAATATTTGAGGGGGAGCAAAGGAATGATGTGTTTTTTTTCACAACTGACAGAAGTGACAGACACTTGAAAAAGTATTCGCATGCAATGCGAATCTCTTGGCGCCAGCAACTTGATGTTGTATTCTTGTTTTCTTCTTCTTGTTTTGTCTCTTGTCGAGACTAGAGAATGGTTTTGGCCAGCGCCACAATGGAGCCCGTAAACTTGATGACCTGCAAGGGGGAAAAAATACACAAAATAGGGAAACAATTGTCAAAGTTGCATTCAACGCACCGCTGTGAAGACAGGCAACGAGGGCGCAAAGAAGGGCACTTGCACCACGATGGGTCGCTGGGCGCGCATGATGAGCAGATAGACACGCTGTCGCACCTTGCGATCCCACTGATACCAGTAGCTATTGTATGCCGATTCACCCAGTTCCAGGCTCTGCAAAAGCAGACATAGTTATATACATACTTATATGTGGTTCTTAGAACCCTTCGTTATGCTTAACTCACCGCCATGGACATTTCGGTGCCTCCGTAACAGTAGAGAAAGAGACACGAGCTCACTGTGCTCGCGTAGACCACGTAGCGAATGATATTGTACCCAGAATACTAAGAAATTCGCAAATCAAAGTTTACTTTTTTTTTTGTGTATTTTTGCACAGTGATAAGCTGAGCACGTCTCGATAGCACTTGTGTGATATCATCTACAGTAGGTATGCCGTAATTGCTTTAAGCCGTAGCGAAATTAAATGCGATGTCAAATCCAATTATTAAAGTACTACTCTACAGCTGCTTGATATTTATATATATATATCGGTTTTTTTCCATTTTTTGAGTAGATATGACAAGGTGACTGAAGCTAACTTTGAAATGGTTGATATTAAAATAGAATTCAATATTCATTTGGTTGATAAATTTGTAAATCTGTTTGTCATCATTATTTCAAAGTGACGTCGATGTTATTAAAGAAATAGTTTTGGACAAAAACGTCTACTAACTAACTAATCTGCTATATTTTGGACTGTATGGTATATTTAGAAAATAATACTTTATCTCAATAATTAATAAAGCAATGAAATTGAAAAAAAAACTTTATCAAAATATCTAAAATAGCCTTTCGTATATTTTTAGTATGTTATTTTATTTTTTTAAATTAATACCGCACTATTTTTAATTTTGTTAAAAATGGGGTAGCGGGTATCTCACAGTCGGCTGTAGCTTGTTTTCATTTATACTATTTTCTATTTTTTAGAATTTGTATACAGCATTTTATTACTTTTTATCATCATTACTTTTGCAAATTATTATCACTTTTTAAACTCTGATTTCTTTATATAAATATCCATATTAATATCCATATTATGATAGAAATGCACTTAAAAATTGACTATCTTCATGACTACAAGCTTCTAGATCTTATTTCTTTTTCAAAGTCACGAAGTTTGTTATGCTCGGCTATCTTCATATGTATCTTAAAAGTGTTCTGCCTTATTCGATATTCTATTCGTATCTCTCTGTCATCATTACCTTACCAAATTGTTGTAATTCTTTAAGCTCTCCTATCTTCACACAAATATCTATGTTAATAGAGACTTGATTACAAAACTCTACACTTTATTTTTGTCTATCATCACTACGTTATTTTAAAGTCATTCTGTAAGCTTTGATAACTTCATACAAATGCCGATATTAATAAATAGCACTTACTTTCAAATACTTGAGTGTAAATCTTTTTTATCTGCCAAATCAATTTGTACTAGCAAAATGCTCACCATAAGTATGTCGATAACACTGGTGGCTATCACCAAGCTAGCAGATAGGAACTGAGCAAAAGTGGGCGCTGCCATAATCGCCGAGAAGCGCTGAACAATGCCAACGATATCGTTGTGGCGATCGATGATATTGTGCAGCTGCTGACAGCACTTTTCCGACTCGCCTTCGCTGAGATCTACAAGTGAAATAATTGTTAGTTGATTCATTAAAGCGCCAGCAACTTACCATAACGCATGGATTTAAGCACACGTTGAATGTCCATTTGCAGTGCTTTGAGCAGAAAAGTGACGTAGAGCGTAAAGCTGAAGAAGAAGCCATCGGTGGCCACAAAGGCATAGACTGTGACTTGACCGTACCAAGTGGAGTAGAGATAAGCCAGCGGATACAAAGGCAAACGGTGAGCGATGGCAGGAAAGCTAAACAGAAATATGGGAGTATATAAAAAGAGGAGAGAGGAGGAGCGAGTACTCTTTATGCCTACTGCATTCTGAAGGGCATGTCGTATTTGAAGGGCTCGTGGCGTCGTGACCACATCTCCCACATGGAGCGCAGCACAAATGCTGCCGTGTTAATCGAGCCCAGCGTGAACATGAGCATGCTCAACAGCGTTGCCATGCGGTAATAGCGACGCTTCAACTCATCCCGCTGCTCGCCGCTCTGCTCTTCGGTTAGCTGACGAATGCGACCCATGAGCAGCGACACCTCGGAGCGACTGTACCACATGCAGGCCATCTTGTAGAGCGTTGTGAGGCTGCAGGCCAGGGGGCAAAAGGCATCCATGGCATCCACTGGACTGATGCGTATGTAAAACCAGCCAAAACTGAACTCGGCCTGGCAGCAATGCGCCAGATTGACAAAGTTAAAGATGAGCCAAGCCGTCGACCAGATGCTGGACTTCTCCTCGAAGCGCAGTCCGAGCAGACTGAACGAGTATCTTGTGGAGAAGAAGAGATCCTTGTGCAGCGGATAGCTGCGACTAAGGAATCGTGGATACATGGCGACCAACTAATTGCTGCAAGGATTGCTGACCACTGTATTTATACAGAGATGTCGAATTGACCGCAATTAAACACATTTTGGAAATTATAATTGGATTGCGTAATTTCGTAATTATGGTAACCGAAAACAGATTTTGGTAACACGCAGCTTTTGGTTTTGTCTGTGGTTAATAACACGATGAGGTTAACTAATTGGTCCCGTGTTTTGATACATGTTTGGCATATCAAATGGCTTAATTACAACGGGGGCGAAAGGATTGAACACCCTTTGCCTAATTGAATTGACCCCCAAAAGGTCGTTTGAAATTCATCTAAACACGCGTTTTTATTTAGAATGCGCTTTAAAAATTTTAAATTAACTTCTTTTCTTTCCTTTTCCCCACAATGCCAATTGAAGCGCAAGTCATGGCATAACTTTCTGGGTTCTTGAACTCTCAGTCCCAAATAAAAGTTTAACAATAAGAATGCATACATATTTATTTATATATATATATATAGTGTATATATTGTGTATGTAGCGTTGGAATAAAGCAAAGCATCTTTGTGGCTCGTTGTCACTCAATTATAAATTTAAATGAATCTGCCTTGCGAGCAATCCAATAATGCCCCGATATACATATGTACATATATAGGTCACTATGTTTTGTTGCCCCTTTTCGTGCATACATATATTTCTCCCTTACCTTTTATGTAGATAACTTCGACATCTGTTTGTGATTCAACATTTATGCATGCAGCTCACGACAAACCTCAAAAACTGGGTTCAATCCCTTCCAAGTTATTCAATTAGCATCAGCAAACATTGCTCCGAGTTAAAGAGTTTAAAATTTGGCAAATAAATTATAAAAATAGAAAACCCGGTATTGTATGGAAATGGAATATAGTAATCAAAATTAAATTAAACAATAATGACAGCTGTGTAAAGTTGAAGCTTTAAATTGGATTTATTAAAGAATATTAAGTATGAAATCCGATTTGATTTAAGTGTAAAATTTGAATTGGATTCTTTGACAACATACAATATTAAATATAATTTGATTAAGGCTAACTAATTTAAATAGAAATTGCATAAAACTCAAGTAAATTTTAAAAATAAGAGGATGAATTTACTGAGTAATACAAATTATGACGCCATAAAATTGCTGTTCGTTTAACTTATTAAACAAAAGATCGAAAGAGAAAATTGCAATGCATCCAGCCGGACAGTGGCTGTCGTCAGTCTGTGTATAAAAGTATTATCACATGCTGACATGTAAATCGCTTTTAATTAAGTTGCAAGCTCACAGCTTCGGACTATTTGTCATTCATTGCGTATACGCAATCAAATTTGAGCGCATATTGATTTTGGCCAAAGGAAACCTCATTATTTGGCAGCCAGCTGTGACAATGCTGGCCATCGTTTTAGCGCCACACACACACAGAGAGAGAGTGAGTGAGTTGTGGTAACTGCCAGCGTTTATGGCCAATATGCATGCATATGCAGAGCGTGTGGCAGCGTATTGGTGTCGACACCGATATCACCCAATATTGACATCGACTCCTTTCGCTGATATCATCATCATCATCATCGCAGTGTAATATGTAAGTAAGTTACAGCCAAAGTAACTGAGGCAAGAAATGAAGTGAAGACAGCGCGCTACCCTCAGTTGCCACTGTTTGACTTTTATGACAACAAACAAATAAAGGAAACTAACTCACGCACATGCCACAACCACCGAGGAGAGAGAGAAAAACAGCTCAGCGCCAACCCCGTGAATGTTTTTTGAATGCTTTCACATGCGAGAGGCATGCGAGGGGGTGTGTGCGGGAGGGGAGGGCATTGCGCCACACCCTGTTTGACCCACACACACACACACACACACACACACACAGATAAACGCACACCCAAAAATCCACCCCCGCAACAGCAGCAGCTGGAAATAGACCCTGGAAAATGTTCGTTGTGTAACTTTGCCGTTGTTGTTGCTGCTGTTACCAATGATGATCCTGCAACAGCAAGTGGCAAGTGGCAAGTGGAAAAGGTGTGCCACTGTAAACGAGTCGCGGAAAAATCTGAAATCAGGCCATGGTGTCATGAGGAAAACCCAGTCGGCAACAACCAGAAAATAAACCAGTTTTTTTCATTTTCTTTTTTCTCTCATTCTCTCTCTCTCTCTTTCTGTCTCTCTCTCGTTTTGCCTTTAGCGCTTTTTGTATTTCGCAGAGACATTCGTAAAATGTGCTTGTACTTGTGCCCTACATTGGCCGCGGCCCCTGGCTGTAAAGGAAGGGGAGGGACCGGGGTTGTGTTGTGCTGGAAAACGCGAATCGAGTTTTTCCGACCGCTGCTGCACCAGTTGAGGTTGAGTCACGACCGATTCGCTTGGATTTTGTGGAAACAGGTTGATTTTCCTGTTGTCGCAGTTGTTGTTTTTGGCCCCGACTCTCGTCTCCCGTCTCTCGTCTCTCTTTGCGTCGCCGTTGGCCATTAGCCAAATGGGATTTCACACGCTTCCTTGGCCCCGCTCGCATTGCAGTCAAGCCTGATGCGAGTTCCACACGCCAGCAGCAGCAGCACAACGTTGACATGGCCCACTTACTGGCCCCTGTTCCGCTAGCTCTTCTCTTACTCCTCCTCCTTCTCCTCGCTTGATCAATTATTAAAACTCACTCAGTTAGCCGAACAACTCTTGTATTTCCACACATTATTCGAGTATGTTTTTTTTGCGTTTTTGTGGAGATTTTAACTTGGCTGAGCGCACATATTTGCTGCATAAATGATATATATTGCTTGGGCGGCACCACTCAAGTGTCATAAATCCGCTTGGGATGCCCTCTGACTTTTCCATTTCACTTCTTTCACACTCTCTCTCTTGTTCTCTCTGTCTCTCTATGAAATCTCTTTATCTTTATCGCCAGTTTGCCACCAACGCTTTAGCACTAAGTATGCTCTACATTTCTCTGTACTACACATGTTCAGGGGTGTGACGAGGGGGGAAGGGGGCTTTGCATTGCTGCAGTGCTATGCTGCGGGGGGGCAGGTTTGAAACTAATGCTGACAGGCCTCATGTTAATGTCCATTACGATAAGCGTCAACAATGACAGCTGACAACTACGTGCCCCGTATCATCAAAAGAAGAGTTCAGCAGCTTAAGTGTTGAGGGTATTTCCCGCTAGAAATAAGTATTAAAAAAATTACAATTTCATTTGAAAATATATTAAATATAATAGCAGTATATTAGTAATTTGCATTGGCTGAAAGATAATGATACATTATTGCTATATGTATTGAACGTTTTTCTAGCTAAAAAATAAAAGTCTCAAAATGTAAGTGCAAAACCTAAGCAACTTTTAAATCAAACAAAACTTGCATTCATTATTTAGCTATGAAATGGCTTGTATCTTTATAAAGCAAGTTAGACAGTTATAGTCGAGTGTACTCGACTGTGAGATACCCGCTACACATTTGCAATAAATGGAAAATAGTTCGGTATTATTCTAAAAATATATGAAATTCATATACCACAAAATTTTTAATATATACCAAAGGCTATTTTAGGTATATTCTTACAGTACCAAATTCAAAATATACCATAAAGTGCAAAATATACCAGATTGTCTGTCAAAGTCCACTGGAAAGTATTTCTTAAATAACTTCTAAAATTTGTATCTGATCGCAACCAAATTTTCAGGAATAATATAGATTATAGTTATTATTGTATGTGTCGAAAAACGCTCAAAAGTTTAAAGGGCATTATGCATTAAGCGGTTAAACAAATTACTCATAAAACTATTATTTGTGTACTAAGGGAATTTCTTTCGAGATATATATATAAATCTTAACAATTTCTTTTAAAAGTACAACATTTGCG
The DNA here is from genome assembly GCA_035046325.1 of Drosophila niveifrons. NCBI lineage: Eukaryota > Metazoa > Arthropoda > Insecta > Diptera > Drosophilidae > Drosophila > Drosophila niveifrons. Next base: position 29,621,251 of record JAWNOC010000052.1, read on the forward strand.
CGATTTACATCTTAAATTAAATATTTTAGCAGTATTTTATTAATTTCCACATAATATTGCATTTATCTTTTAACTTTTAATATAATGATCAATCTCACACATCATTAATAAAATACTTACTTCAATAGAAAGGTATATCATATAACTATTTCAATATAAAGGGAATAAGTTTTAAAAATCTCAACTTTTATTTTAAAAATATCTAAGCATTTTTGAAATAAAATATGACTTGCAGTATTTTAGTATATTTTACTCGCAGTATTTTAGTTTATTTAAAATGAAATAAATTTGCATTATTTTAGTAATTTCCCCACAATAATGCATTTATCATTAATTCATTAAAAATAATGACAAATTCCCACATCATTTGAATAGTGCTTACTTATATACTCGTACATAACGTACTTCCCGCCAGATATTTTCTCTTACTATATTTACATTTAAGTTATGATTCACAAGTACAACAGAATTTGCAATACTATAAGTTAAGCTCATTAATGTTAGTCATTAAATGTGTATTTCTATCTATGTCAGTTAACCTTTTAAGTTTGTCCGTCCTTGGCTTGACTTCATTTTCAGTTCAATTCGAATTGCAATGCGGGAAAAGTCGAAGTCGACTCACTGTTTTAATTTGCAGTGAGGCGTTAATTATAATTAAAACTATTGAGCTAAACAAATGTGTGCATAAATAAATAGGCGAACGGCAGCGAGACATGCCACATATTATTCACTCAGCGATGTAGATAGCTCGTTCTCTTTGTTGTACAATAGTTGTACATACATAGATCAAGCATGACACAATACAATTTGTGCACTGCGGTTCTTTGTGATTCCCTCCCCACCCCCGCTCATTGCCTCCCAATGCTCTCCGTTTGCCACAGAGTGCGGCGCGTCTCGTGTCGTCTCGCATCGACTGACGTGACGTGACATAAGCTAAATTGTTTTAAATTTTTGTTGAATCGCTTTTCAAATGACTGCATACAACATTGAGAGTCACTATTATTGATAGCAATACCCTGTAGAAAATAGGAAAGGGGTAATAAGGTTGCAAAAAGTGTTTATAAAGGTTGTAAAAATATGAAAACTTCAGTTTTTAGAAATACAGATCATAGAATATCAGAGTTTGTTAGAAATAATGTTAGGTATGTTTGAGACATCAGCAAGTCCTCATATTAGAAATATATTGGTAACATATTATATAGGTTATATGTACAATAAAAGAAAAATTATAAAAAGTACCTAATAATAATAACAATAATAAATAAGTAATAAAAGTGATATTTATTAAAATAGTATATTTATAAAAATAGCAATAAGACATATATGTAATATATATAATAGGAATCTTCACATAAAATCCTTAAATTAATATCAGGTTTGGCCCAAACAAATACATTTTTTCCCTGTGTTGTTAAAGTACTATTTTCTTCATGCTGTACAGGTTCGATACTTAATAAGGAAAATTTATTAAAAAAAAATTATAATTAGTAAAGAAAATTTATTAGAAACAAAAATTATTTTTTAAAATTGAAGTAGTCAGAACAATAAAACAACATGCATAATAGAAAATATGTTAAACGAAATAAAGTAAAAACTTTTTATACTCAATAAATAAAATAATACTGAGCTAACCTTCAAATTACCCGCACAAAAAATTACCGTTTAGTCGATCGCTTTTGTCTTCCAGCAGGCATAATTCTAATGAAGCCAAGAATAATTGAAGTTGTTGCGTTATCGAGCAGCTGTCATGTGCTTGGGGTTTGCCCATAACTACTAGCTCTGTCAAGATCTTCAAAGGCAACGTGGATAGCCTAACCTAAAGCGACTAATAACGACATCTGTTGCTGGGTCTACAGTTTTTACTGTTGTTGCCTTTGTTGTTGTTGTTGTTGTTGTTGTTGTTGTGGTCAATAGTGCACGACATAATTGCTGATTGAATGAGGCTGTCAACTGACGTCAGCTCCAACTGATTAATGGCAATTAGTGAGCTGCTAGTCTACATAGATCTGTCCCACACACACACACACACACACACCCACGCAGAGTGTAATAAAGCGTTCCCAGAATTCGGCAGCTTTTCTAATATACATATCTTAATACATAAAAACAAATATGTAGTATATATAGCACAATATGTATTCATGTAATTCCATTGCCAACACGCAAAGCAGTCTGAGGACAAGTCACGCCACATCTTTATGTTCTTCTCGAGACATTTCACTCTCGCCAAAAAGGAACTAGACTCCCTCCCATATTGCTGTTGTTGTTGTTGCTTTTGTGGCGCCATAAATCTGCAGTTTGTGGCACTCGCAAGTCGCATGTCGCATGTCGCTTGGCAATTGGACAAATGGCTTCAAAACTGGCGCAACGCTCGCATAAAAAAAAACTTTATACATTCGCGTGTCCCACAATGGAAGCATTTTAATTTGTGTAAAATCTTGAATCTAACCCCTCAATTGTTCTGTTTTGACTTGTTGCCATTGTCACGTACGACTCACAGAAAACCCGAACTACCAAAAGCCATTAGCTGGCAAAAAAAGTTAGTACATGAAACTATGTTGACCAGAAATTTGTCTTGGCCACCGTTCACAACTTCACAGTTACTAAACGCCAAGTTTAACAAATAACATTTATTTATTTTTATGTAATTCACATTGCAAAATGTACGATAAATGTTTTTCTTTTTTACGATATATTTGTTATTTAATTGAAAAAAGAATAATCTGTTTGAATCATGGTGAATGTGTTTAGGACAATCTCCGACATTATTAAAAACGAGAGGCGTCTATTAAGCGTAGCTGTGCCAAAAATTTCAATCTTTGTGCTTTGACAACTGAGTTGAAGGCTCATCTGAGTAATCTGAGAGTTAAAAAAGAAAATTATCGAAATAGAAAACAAAAATATATACTTTACTAAGCTCACAGCGCGTTCCACGTAAACATCTTGAGACTTTGATTGTCCTAAAATCGATATAGTCTCCGGGATAAGTTCAGAGACAGTTCCAGCCAAGTTGTTTAATACGTAGAATTCAGCGAATTCAAAGAAAATATATGCCAATAGGTTATAGTCAACCATGGGTGTGAATGTGTCTCGCACTTGAAGTCGAATAAACATATATCCTCCCAAAATACAGGTGCAAAGGGTTTGTGTAGGATACCACAATATTAAATGTCGAAATGTTTCACTGAATTCTCCGCACACATTAATCAGATCCTGTTGTCGCTTGATCAGCTTCTGCAATTCTTCGAGTTGAACTTGTCCAGCGAGCAATTCTTGAAGCTGCGACTTTAATCCAATGCCACAATAAGATATCTTCCAGAGAATTTCATAGGTTAGTAGGGATATTGCGAAAGTAATATTATATGTCCAGCATGAATACAAAATATAAAGCGACTTCATTGAAACTTCTTTAGGTCGACGCATATAATCCCATTGTATTTGAATGCCGATATTAATGCAGATGATAAACATTTTCTTATACAGCAGTACATAAAGATATTTGTGCCCATTGGCTATTGGCAAATTTCGATTTAACGTTTCTAGCGTTTTCATTATGTGTTGAATTGAACGTTGCTTGAATCGAGCACAGTATAGAGTCGATATTATTACAATCACATGAATGCTAACGAAAACCAAGTTGCCAATTTCCATCCAGTTTGAGGACATGCGAGTGATAGTTTCCGGATTTTCAGTTAGAGTATCAATTACAGTGAGGGGAAGTCCAAAAGCGAGTAGAAGATTGTGAATCAAGCTATACACTCTCAGATACTTTGATCTCTGTAAACGACCCGTTCTTGGATTGGGAAAATATTGGGTTATTCCATGAATAGCCTCAAAGTAACCGATTAACACTTCTATTCTCTTCATAGTTGCGCCAAACTAAAATCGTTTAGAACAAATACAGAACGTTTACAGAAAATCAATTAGTGTAATGGGAACTAGAACTTAGTAGCAATAGCTAAAAGCTAGAGATATAGTTCATAGATAAGAACTTTCCGATGAACCTAATATCGAATTAAGCACCATCATTTCATAAAATTATCCATCAGAAGGAACCCAACTGTGACTGACACTTATAAAGATATCTGATGAAAGCTATAATACTCAATATTTAAGGGACCATTAAATTGCTTCCAGTTTTTATTATAATATTGAATTCAGGCTTATTAACTATTCGACAATTAGAACCAAATCAATAGAATTAAAGCTGAATATAACTGAATAGGTAGTTATATATATATTTTTTTATCATGTTATTTGACAATAGATAACTTAGGAATATAATTGAATATTTAATTCCTTTAATACACTTCTTATATTTTGATCAAATTTTCTCCTTTTATAATTACAAATCTTTAATTCTATTCATCGTAATCGTATTGTTAATTGAGTTTCTTAAAGAAATAATAATCATTTTGGATCATGTACAAGATGTGTAAGAACACCTCGGAGACAGCAACAAATGAGAGTCGATTGTTGACAGTAGCAATATTATAAATTTGAATTTTCGTGCTCTGACAGCTAAGTTGAAGAGCGATCCAGTTAATCTGCATTAAAGAGGTCTATTGAAACCAAAATTACATTTATTAAACTTGTAAATAGAACTTACAGCGCGTTCCAAGTAAGGATCTTCAAGATTTGATCGCCCTAAGATTTCGTTAGTATCCGGGATGAGATCAGAAACTTTCCGGGCCAAGTTGTTGAAAGTATAAAAATCGGCGAATGAAAAAATGGCAAATAAAAAGCATAAAATCGAGGATTTAGCAAAGAATGACTCTACAACTTGTAATCGTATGAAAAAGTATCCACATAGAACACAGACAAAAAGGATGCGAGCAGGAGTCCACAACATTAAATGTCGAAAAGTGCCACAATATTCGCGGCAAACATTAATGAGGTCTTGTTGTCGTTTGAAGAAATCTTGGAGATCATGAAGATCGACTGGTTCCGCCATCAATTGTTCCAGATGAGTATTTAATCCAATGCCACAGTAATATAGTTTCCAGAGAATTTCATATTTAAAAAGAGATATGGCAAAAACCATATTATGCGAACAGAATGCATACAGAATGTAGACAATCTGGACCGAGCACAATTTGGTCCACCGTTCATAACTCCAATAGATCTGAAGTGCAATACACAGGCATGTAATAAGAACTCTTATATACAGCATTGTATAAAGATATCTCTGATCTTTCACAGGTGGGTAAATGTGTTTCAGCTTTTCTAGTTGTTCCATTATGCGTTGAATTGAATTTTGCCGATATTGCGCACAGTACACAATCAAGATTATAACAATCGTCTGAAGGATACATAGGAACGAATCGCCATACTTCACCCAATTTGAAAATTGTCGAAATTTAATTTCTGGACTTTGGTTAATTAAATCCAGAAATGTAAAGGGAGTTCCACATATCATTATAAAATGATATACCACACTGTACACCTTCAAAATTGTTGATCTCTTTAAACAACCTGTTCGAAGTTCGGGATAATAATGAGTTATCCCATTAAGCGCTTGAAAGCAACCGATATAAACTTCGACCTTCTTCATGGTGATGAGAACTGAAACCGTTTCAGCAATATTTTTGTAAACTTAACATTTCAATTAATTTAATGGCGATTAATATTATCGACTAACTGTCACTTTCAAATTTTAAATTTCTGCTTCTTCATGCGGAAACACACAAGGAACTTCTGCTTCGATTTGCACCTTTGTAATTATGCTAACCTATTGGTAAGAAGAGAATAACTTTATGCCGACTGGAAATGTATATATTCTTAATCAGCGTCAACAATCGAGACGATCTAGCCATGTTCGTTTGTGCGTATGAACACCTAGATGCCAGAGACTAACATTTAAGAGATAATTATATCCGCTACCCATAGGGTAGAAGGGTATTATAACTTTGTGCCGGCAGGAAATGTATGTAACAGGTAGAAGGAGGCATCTCCGACCCTATAAAGTATATATATTCTTGATCAGCGTCAACAGCCGAGACGATCTAGCCATGTCCGTCTGTCCGTCTGTCCGTATGAACACCTAGATCTCAGAGACTATAAGAGATAGAGCTATAATTCTTTTTCGACAGCATTTGTTATGTTTGCACGCAGATCAAGTTTGTTTTAAATTTTTGCCACGCCCACTTCCGCCCCCGAAAATCAGAAAAAATCGAATACCAAGCGTAATAATAAAGCTGGATTTGGAATTTTAGGATATACATTAGGAGCTATAGTCTTTGTGACTTCTGAAAATTTGGTTGCGATCGGATAAAAATTGTGGAAGTTATTAAAGAAATACTTTTGTATGGGCTAAAACGCCTACTTACTAGGGGTCTAAGTTGGTTTGGCCGACAATCTGGTATATTATGCCGTGTATGGTATATTTTGAAAGTGGCACTATACTTAATAATACCAAATATATCATTTGGTATATTTTTAGCATTTGGTAGTATTATTTGGTATATTTTGGAAATAATACCGCAATATTTTTCTATTATTCAAAATGGGTAGCGGGTATCTCACAGTCGAGCACACTCGACTGTAGCTTTCTTACTTGTTTTAGTTAATAGATTTCTTCAAATCTCTATATCTCTATAAAAATACAGTAAAATATTACTTTTTTGCTAATTTTCTATCTCAAAAAGTAATAAAAGTTATTAAAACGATTAGTTTGATTAAATTTATTTATTTTATAAATTTTAGCATCTTTGCTACATTTACTGATTCCGTTTTGGGTTTACATGAAAAATTTGTAGTCGTTTTGGACGAAATAAATGATGTGCAGAAGGGCTTCCGTCGTGACAATGAACCATAAGCGTTTGTTGAGGGTAAATACTCCAAAAACGTGAATCTCTGTGCTCTGACAAATAAGTTGCAAGCATATTAAATTTATCTATAGATGATAAACAATATGTTAGGTAATACATTTTAAATAAAATCATGAGTTAGCTTACAGCACGTTCCACTCGTTGGTTTTTATGTCTCGATTGCCGTAAGATAGATATAGTATCCGGAATGAAAGCCGCCACAGTTCTGGCCACGTTCCCCAAAATATAAAAATCGGCAAAGGAAATAGTGGCGGTTCCTAAGATGCTAAGGAGCTGCCATTTGGGGATTCCCTCAATAAATGCAAGTCGAATAAGATAATAACCAGACAAGATGCCGATGGAGAGCTTTTTGATCAGATAAAACATCATCACTTCTCGGAATACTCGGCAAAATTCGCTACACAAATTAATATGATCCAGTTGCCGCTTAAAAAGTTGTTGAAGTTCTTGCAGATGAACTCGTCCAGCTAGCAACTGTTTAAGTTGCATCTGTATTCCGAGACCCAAGTAGCAAATAGTCCATAAAAATTCGCATATTAGCAAGGAACATGCAGTTGTCAAGCAGTAGGTCAAGAAACTGTATACAATTTCAAGCGATTGTAATGATGAATTTGAGTTCGACAATCTCCAAGTATCGAAGAAGGTGTGCATGAACATATAGCTAATACTAATTAATAGTTGAATATATAGCAAGGTATAGAGATGTTTCCGATCTTTGGCTTCTGGTTCAAACTGATCCATCACTTCTACTCTTAGATAAATGCCCTGAATTGATGATTGTTGGAATTGCACGCAATAAATAATGGAGAGTACAACCAATGCATGGAGGATTGTACTAATGAAACGACCGTATCTTAGCCAATTCGAAGTTAAAGTTGAATTAATTGAAAAAAATTCAATAAACATTAGAGGTATACCACATGCTATAAGTAGACAGTAAACTATGCTGTAAATCCTAAGATACTGAGATCTTCTTAATCGTCCGGTGTTAGGATCGGGATAATATTGCACAATTCCATTCATTGCTTCAAACAAACCGATGAACACTTTCAACTTCTTCATAACTGCGGGAACTGAACTCATATCGACTACCAAGTCGCTCCTTTTAGCAAATTATATTTTATATGAATTCAATTAATGTCAAAAGTTGACAGTTTCTGTAAACTACTGTATGATAAGAATGCGACGATGGGACTCAGTGTTGTCCACTCAACTCATTCCAGACATATAATCATCTTCACAATCGACTTATTTCCAATAATGACAGAATTACTGACTGCCTGACTGACGAAGGTTTCTCACAGTCGAGCATACTCGAATTTCGCTTTCTATAACTATATTGTTATTTATTGATTTACAACTTTATTTGATTTAAACATTTATATTTACTTATAGCACACTAATGTTTATAAATTAAGCACTTGGCTCATTACATTTTTATATTTTTGGATTTACATAAAAAAATAATAATCACTTTGAACCATATAAATTATGTTCAAGAGAACCTCTGTCATGACTATGAACCATAAGCGTTTGTTGAGAGTAAACACACCAAAAACGTGAATCTCTGTGCTCTGACAACTTAGTTGCAAACAATTTAAATTGATCTGTAATCAATAAATTATATATTAGACAGTACAATTGAAATTAAATCATAGATTAGCTTACAGCACGTTCCACTCGTTGGCTTTTATGTCCTGATTGCCGTAACACAAATATTACATTCGGAATGAAAGCTGCCACAGTTCTGGCCACATTGCCAAACATATAAAACTCGGAGAAGGAAAATATGCTGATTCCAAAGAGTCCGAAAGACTTCCACCTGTAGACTCCATTTGTAAATTCAAGTCGGAAAAGAAAATAGCCACAAAAGATGCCAACGACAAGCTTTTGGATCAGATAGAACATCATCACATGTCGAAATATTCGGCAAAAATCGCTGCACAAATTAATAAGTTCCTGTTGTCGCTTAAACAAATCCTGAAGTTCTCGGAGCTGGACTCGTCTGGTTAGCAAGTGTTCAAGCTGGAACTGTAATCCGAATCCAGAGTAACAAATATTCCATAAAAATCCATATAAAAGTAAGGATTTTGCAGCTGCCAAGCAGTAGGTTAAGAAACAGTATACAATGAAAAGCGATTGTAATGATGAATTTGAGTGGCGCATTATCGAAATATTATAGAAGATGTGTAGGATTAAATGGCTAAAAACGACAAATATTTTAATATACAGTAATGTATATAAATGTTTCCGATCTTTAGCTGCTGGTTCAAAACTCTCCATCATTTGTAGTTTTAAATGAAGGCGCTGAATTGAAGATTGTTTGAATTGCGCACAATAAATAATCGCAAGTATAAGCATAACTTGGATTATCAGACAAATCCAGAGACCGTGTGTTAACCAATTCGAAGTAAAGTGATTTACAATTACTGGTGTATCCGATAAAAGGGCCAGAAACAGAAGCGGTACACCACATGCCATCAGCAGGCTATGAACTATGCTATAAAACTTCAAATACTGAGATCTCCTTAAACGACCTGTTTCGGGATCGGGATAATATTGAACAATCCCATTTAACGCTTCAAAGAAACCGAGGAACACTTTAATCTTCTTCATAACTTCGGCAACTGAATAAATGCATCGTCTGGTAAGGCATTCCTGCTAGCAAATTCATTTTTTTAATGGATTCACCTAGTGTCAAGAGTTGACAGTTCCTGAAAACTTAAAACAGATAAGAATATTTCAATGATATTTTTAGTGTTGCCAATTCGACCTTTTAAAGTAAGTTCTTTCGTTTTTAAACCCACTATCCATAGGGTAGATGGGTATTATAACTCAAGGACTTTCTTGGTCCGCTATATATAGTAATGTTCGTCTGTCTGTCTGTCATACAACTCGAGAGACTATAAGAAGTAAATCTATAATTTTTTGTAAACAACTCCAGTTATATCAGTATACCAAATATACATTTTGGTATATTATAGTATTTTGTAATATATCTTATTGGGATATTTAAATAATAATAACTCATTGTTTTGCTGTTATCATACTGAAGCTTTCTCACAAGTTTTATTTATGAATTGCACTTGTGGATATTTGCATTTAATGTTAAAAGAGTTAGATAATTTTCCTATATTAGGTTCACTTCAATAGGTGGTAATCATTTTGGATCAAATAAATTGTGTTCAAGAGGACCTCTGTCATGGCAATGAACCATAAGCGTTTGTTGAGAGTAAACACACCAAAAACGTGAATCTCTGTGCTCTGACAACTAAGTTGCAAGCAATTTAAATTGATCTGTAAATGATAAATAATATGTTAGACAATGCAATTTTAATTAAATCATAGTTTAGCTTACAGCTCGCTTTCTTTTATGTCCTGATTGCCGTAACACAAATATTACATTCGGAATGAAAGCTGCTACAGTCCTGGCCACATTGCCAAACATATAAAACTCGGCGAAGGAAAAGGTAGCGGTTGCTAAGATGCCGAAAAACTTCCATCTGGGATTCCCTTCTTTAACTTCAAGACGAATAAGAAAATAGCCACAAAAGATGCCCGTATTAAGCTTTTGGATCAGATAGAACATCATAACTAGTCTGAATATTCGGCAAAATTCACTGCACAAGTTAATTAAATCCTGTTGTCGCCTAAACAACTCCTGAAGTTCTCGGAGCTGGATTCGTTTGGTTAGCATTTGCTCAAGCTGAGATTGTATTCCGAAACAGCAATAGGAGATACTCCATAGAAATCCGTATAGAAGCATCGATTTGGCAACTGACAGATTATAGGTCAAAAAACTATACAATATATCAAGTATTTGTATTAAAGAATTTGAGTTTCGCAATCTCCAAATGTTATGGAAGATGTGCAAGATTAAATGAGTAAAAACTATTCCGAGTTTAATATACAGCAAGTTACAAAGATATTTCCTATCTTTAGCTGTTGGTTCGACCCTCTCCAACTCTTGTAGTTTTAGACCAAAGCGCTGTATGGCAGATTGTTGAAATTGCGCACAATAGATGATAGCGAGTGTAACCATTACATGGATGATTACACTAAAGATATGACCGTATATTAGCCAATTCGAAGTTAGGTGATTTATAATTTCTGGTGTCTGCGATAAGAGACCCAGAAACAAAATTGGTGTACCACATGTCAACAGCAGGCTGTAAATTATGCTGTAAATCCTAAGATACTGAGATTTCCTTAATCGTCCGGTGCTATGATCGGGATAAAAGTGGACAATCCCATTTAACGCTTCAAACAAGCCGAGGAACACTTTAATCTTCTTCATAGCTTCGACAACTGAATAAAAACATCGACTGGTATGTCACTTCTTCTAGCAAATTAATTTTATTAATGGATACATCAATATACTGTCAACAGCTGTCAGGCACTGTAAACTTAATACAGATAAGTAAGTACAGATAAAGTCCTCCGCATTTGGTTTGCCAAAATATATATTACGTATGAAACTTAAAGCCGAATATAAAAACATATATTTAACAAATTAAGTTTAGAGATCAAAAAATTTATTTCAAAAAGCAATAATCTCCTTGTATCATATAAATCGTATTCAGAACAGTCTCCGTCACAGCAATAAAAGTTAAACGTTTGTTAAGAGTTACTATACCAAAGAGTTGAATATCTGTGCTTTGACAACAGAGTTGGAGCTTCATCCATATGATCTGCAATGAATATAGATTTATGTGTACATTATAATAGTAAATTATAAAAACAAGAGTAGCAAAACAAGAGTAGCTACAATCGAGTGTGCTCGACTGTGAGATACTCGATACTCATTTTGAATTAAAGCAAAATATTGCGGTATTTTTCTCAAAGTGTACCCAAATAATATACGACGTAAATACTAAAAATAACAAATGGTATATTTGGTATATTGGGTTGGTAATATACTTAATAGAGAGTGCAAAATATACCAGATTGTCAGCCAAATCAAAAAGACCCCTATAAAGTAGGCGTTTTTGCCCATACAAATAATAACTTCGACAATTTTTAGGCAACACAAAGGCTTGAATCATTATTGTATAAACTTTAGCTTTAAAATTATGCATGTTATTCGAATTGCGGAATTGGGCGTGGCAAATATTTTAAACAAACTTGATTTGCGTGCAAAAAAAATGCTGTCGAAAAAAATCTAGAGCTATATCTCTTAAAGTCTCTGAGATCCAGCGTTACATACGGACAGACAGACGGACGGACATGGCTAGATCGTCTCGGCTGTTGACGCTGATCAAGAATATATATACTTTATAGGGTCGGAGATGCCTCCTTCTATCTGTTACATGCATTTCCTGCCGGCACAAAGTTATAATACCCTTCTACCCTATGGATAGCGTGTAGAAATAATAGACTTACAGCGCGTTCCGTGCAAAGATCTTGAGGTTTCGACTGATACAAGACCGCAAGTATACCCGGTATTAAATCAGCGACGTGTCCAGCCAAGCTGTTGATAAAGTAGAATTCAGCAAGGCAAAACAACAAATATTCCCAGATGCACAATGACCGATATTGAGAGTTTTCCGTATATAAACGAATCAAAAGGTATGCCGCTAAAGCACAGGTGGCTAGGATTCGGAGACAATACCATAGCAGGAGGTGTCGAAAAGTGTTTTTAAATTCGTAACACACTGTGATAAGATCCTGTTGTCGTTTGAAGAGCTGTCGCAATTTATGAAGCTGAACCTGGGTAGCCAACAACTGTTTCAATTGAAGTTGCATTCCGACACTACAGTGACAGATTTTCCAGAGAATTTCATGCATAAACAGTGACATAGCAGAGAGCACATTATCAATCCAAAAATAGTAGAATATATAGAGTATATGGCTCGTCCTCAGAATTGATTCACTCAAACGGATAACATAAAAATACACTTGAAATACAAAATGTGTGAGGAATAGAAGTAGCCTTATATACTGAATAGTATATAGATATTGCAGATCCGTTGATGCTGGTTCAATTAAATCCAAATTCTTTAACTTATTGTAGATGCGCCGAATTGAAGATTGTTGAAATTCCACCAAGTAAACGACCGTGAGTATAACTATTGAAATAATAACAATGTATATCCAGATTCCGACTCTAATCCAATTTGATGGAAAGTAAGGATACAATACTGAATTATCCGACTTGAAATCTAGATATAGCGTAAAAAGACCAAACACCGTAATAAGGCTATGAACTTTTCCATAAATCTTCAGAAACTTGGATCTCTGTAGGTGACCCGTTCGCGAATTAGGATAATATTGGATTATCCCATTTAGCGCTTGATAGAAAGCAATTATCACTTTTAGCTTATCCATAACAGCGACAACTGAAGGATTTTCCTACTCAAAAACCCTTTCGTTAATCATTTCAATTAGTTTAATGCTACGAAAACTGTCATTCATTGGCAAAACTCTACCCCTAACTTTAAATTTCCACATGCGGAAAGATCTTTACAGTTAAGAACGTGGTGACAGCCAAGCACGCTATCAAGATCTTTCTAATTTCCGTACCGTGAAAATTGTTTCATTATTTATACTTACTTATATCATTCGCAGCGCTCAATTGAGATTTAAACCAAGTAAGATATCTATAGGGCGAACTCGGTATTAACAAGTAAGAAAACTACAGTCGAGTGTGCTCGACTGTGAGATACCCGCTACCCATTTTGAATAAAAGCAAAATATTGCGGTATTATTTTCAAAATATACCAAAATTACTGCAAAATACTAAAAATATACCAAATGGTATATTTGGTATAACGATATAGTACCACATTCAAAATATACCATAGACTACATAATATACCAGCTTATCGGCCAAAGCATCTGAGACCCCTATTAATTAGGCGTTTTAGCCCATACAAAAGTATTTCTTTAATAACTTTCACAATTTTTAACTGATCGCAACCAAATTTTCAGGAATCATAAATACTATTGTTATTATTATATGTATCAAAATTCGCAGCTCCAGTTTCAAAATTACGCTTGCTATTCGATTTTATTTGATTCGCGGGGGCGGAAGTGGGCGTGGCAAAAATTTGAAATAAACTTGATCTGCGTGCAAACATAACAAATGCTGTCTATCTCTTATAGTCTATGAGATCCAGTGTTTCATACGGACAGACGGACAGACAGACAGACGGACAGACGGACATGGCTAGATCGTCTCGGCTGTTGATGCTGATTAAGAATATATATACTTTATAGGGTCGGAGATGCCTCCTTCTACCTGTTACATACATTTCCTGCCGGCACAAAGTTATAATACCCTTCTACCCTATGGGTAGCGGGTATAAAAATCAGAAATTCAAAAATATACGAAAAACTACATTTATAAAATTGATATACCGCTTTACTCAAAATATACCACAAAAGTGTGCTCGACTAAGAGATACCCGCAAATTAATATACTTAAAAAATATACCAAATGTTATATTTGGTATAGTGATAAAGTACTACTTTCAAAATATACCACTGAGTGCAAAATATACCAGATCCAGCACACTCGACTAAAGCTTTCGTACTTGTTAAATTTCAAATTCTTATTGTTTTTTTTTAAGTTTTTATTAAAAACCATAAAACTCTTTATAATTAAGACAAAGTTTAAATAAATAACTTTTTTCGAAGATTTATTGGCTTGAATAACAATGTTATAATAAGAAATTGTCGATTAGATTTGCTTAGAAAAATAAGCCTTAATATTTAAGTATTAAAAGTATAACTTCCAGGTGTGCCACTGCAGTTAGAAATAAAAATAATCGCTCTGGATAAAGCAAATCGTGTAGAGCAAGATCCCCGTCATGATCGAGAACGATAGACGTTGGTTCAATGTAACCATGCCGTAAGGTTGAATGTTTGTGTGCTTGCAACTAAGTTGCAAAGTCATCTGAGTAATCTGTAATGCATGATAATGGAACTTATCAAGAGGTGGGCACATTAAATGACTACAGACATGAGCTCACTGCAAGTTCCACTCGATGATCTTGGGGCATTGATTGCCACAACAAACTTATCGTATCCGGAATGAAATCAGCGATAGCTTCAGACAAACTGTTAATAACGTAGATCTCGGCAATCAAATGCATTGTGTATGCAAAAATAAATATCAATGTAGTTGCATCCATGTAAAGTGCGCTTTCATTAGCGAACTTTTCACGAAGCAGATAGTAAGTAGCAAGGATTGCGATGCTGATGCTTTTCAATGGATACCAAACTAAGAAATGTGGCAAAGTGGCACAGTATTCGTTGCAAACATTGATGAATTCCTGATGTTGCATGAAGACGCGTCGCAGCTCAAGGATGTGAACTCGTCGAGCAAGTAACAGCTCAAGTTGTGACTGCAATCCGATGCCAACATGATGAATCTTCCAAAGAATTTCAAACACCAGCAAAGTCATTGCACAGATCTTTGTGTGGTACCAAATGCCATAGCAATAAAATAGAACTGTGATTGCAGTCAAATGATTCCATTGCAAATAAAATCTATTGATGTAAAGCATAATGTTATAACAGTGAGCTAACAGTTTTATAAACTGCAAGACTTCTAGTTTTATCCGATCTGTTCTGGGAGTATTTGTGGAATCCAATTTCTGCAACTTATTGATAATACTCTGAATGCGTTTCTGCTGAGCCAAAGCACTGTGGAGTGTCAGGAATATAATTAATATCTTAACAATTGTATAGAACACTGATGCATATGTTATCCAATTTGAATGTACTGCATATAGAGCGTATGATCTCTTTGCAAGTAGATCATTGAAGAGCAGAGGTGTTCCAGACAAAGTCAGCAAACTGTGAAATATATTATAAAACTTCAAACACTTCGATTTCTTCAAACATCCCGTTTGAACATCAGGATAATATTCGGTTATTCCATTTAGTGCTAGAAACCAGCCGACAAACACTTGGAGTTTCTTCATAACCGCGAGAACTGCAGTCGACTTGAAAATAAAACTATTCCGTTTGCCATTTCAATTAATTTAATAGCAATTGAAAAATGTCAAGAAACTGTTAAATTTTTTTCCCAGTTGATTTGCACTTGCTGATGGAAATAAAAACAGTTTGACGGCTTTTGACGCATTTCAGATAAGATCTTATTTACTTTTGATAAAATTATTATCAACCGCATTTAATCAGCGAAGAACTTTCATATTTATGTTAATTAAATCGTTGAATTGTTTTTGGATTTTTATTTTATCTTTAAATGGCTTAACAAATAGAAACTTTGATCAATTAGAACTTATTGCAAATTATAAATTAATAAAAAATACAATTTTTTATTTTATTTTCCATTCCTTTCCTTTTCTTCAAGCCTTTATAATTTCAGGTAAACTGTCCTCTACATTGAATATTTTAAGAATATACCGCTACATTTTCTACATACTTTATTGAGGTCTTGATTGATATTTTATCCTTATTTTATTCTTCCTCGTAGTTTTTTTTTTCATTTCTTTCCTTTCTCCTTCTCCTAACTTCTTAAATTTCTGGTATATACTGCTTTACTCTGGATATTTTAAGATGATGACATTGTTAAATGTTGCACTCACTTTATTGACGTCTTTAAACATCTATTATTGGGTTTAAATCATAACAAATGTAATCTGTGTGATAACTAATTTTAGCAACTTTGAGATATTGTGCTATAACATTTCTTTGCCCAATTAAGTTTAACAACTATTGTTGAGTGGACTATTTATAGTGTTTGTCATTATACCCGCTACCCATAGGGTAGAAGGGTATTTTACCTTTATGTATGTACTAGTCAGAATAAGTCATCTTCGACCCTATAAAATATATAGATATATTCTTCAACAGTCGAGAGAAAAGTTAAATCTAAGACACCATAAGAGATAGAGCTTCCGCAAATCGACAAAAATCGAATTACAAGCGTAATTTTGAAGCTAGTATCATACATACGTACAATAATTATGATTCATGAAAATTTGGTTTTAATCAGATAATAATTGTAGAAGTTATTTAAGAACTACTTTTGTAAAGGTAAAACGCTTACTTATTACGGTCCTTAGTTGCTTTTGCTTATATTCTGGTATTTTTACTCTCTATGGTATATTTTGAATACTGTATTTGGAATATAGTACTAATGTATCAAAATACCAAATATAATCATTGGTATATTTTGTATTTTGTGGTATATTCATTTGGAATATTTAATGAATAATACCGCACTGTTTTGCTTTAGTCAAAATGGATAGCGGGTGTCTCACAGTCGAGCACACTCAACTGTAGCATTCTTACTTGTTTTTCTTTTGTTCTCTATGGTATATTTTGAATGTAGTACTATATCAATATACCGAATATAGTATAATTTAGTATTTTGTGATATAAGTGGTATTTTTTCGGTTTCTCTTTTAGTCTAAATGGATAGCGGGTATCTCACAGTCGAGCACACTCGACTGTAGCATTCTTAATTGTTTATTTTTATGTCGAGTTATCAATATTGCGGGGGTGTCTTATGGAATTTAGGCAGATATTGCGATTTCGATAAAGTGCCATTGTATTGCGCAACACTTTGGCTCAAATAATTAATAAAATTGTAAGGAAAAGTATTGATATCACAACAAATAACAAGTAACAACAACACGTGTGGCATTTGGAAGCTTACTCGAGTGCTTCGGTTTATCAGTCGGTGTCTTTTCGCAATAAAAGGGCAACCGCAGACTATGATGAGCTATAGTTCTCCAAGAGTTCTGTTCTCCATCAAAATAATATTCCAAGAAATGGCTAAGTCAATCAGCGCTGCAACCTTGCTGGGCCTTGTCCTGTGCTGTGTCTTGCTAGGCTCGGTCTATGCCGGCAACGATTATCTGTGGGGTGAGATTGGTCCCAACGATTACAAGCTGGCTAAGGATACTGTCTCCAAGGCCTTCTTCGTCGGCTTGGTTCAGACCAAGAAATATGTCTTTAAGCAAAGCGTAAGTAGATCTTTTGTTAAACATTTTTACACGCTGCACAAAAGAGAGAAGGAGACATCTCAGACCCTAAAAATGATATATATTCTTAATGAGCGTCAACATCCGATATACATCGATATAGTATATCTCAAAGCCTGAAAGAGATATATAGTTATTTTGTTCACAGTACATTAATATACCAAATATACACTTTTAGTACTTTTTTCAGTATATTAAATCACACTGATCTCATAGTGAATCACAATACACTTAAACTTTGTTGCAGTATTTACGTTTATCATAAAGATAACAAGTTAAATTCAAGTACTTTCATTTATTATAACTTAACTTAAGTTCTGAAAATTTCAACTTCTGGAATCAGACATTCATTTTTTTCGCATAATTTTAAATTCGTGTCTTTTCGTTTATGTAATTACAATCTTCTTCTTTAAATAAGGATAACCTGAATGCTTTGACAATCACTGCTATTAAGATTACCGACAAGAAGTCGAAGAATGGAGCCACTGCTGTGCTGACGGCAGGCGGGCCTGGATCCAAAGGCGCCACTATTAAATTCACGTCGGAGCGCGGCTATGGCATCAAGGATGTTGTTGAAATCTGGGGACGATAAAGAAAATGCCAAGATTCCAATGCCTAAAAGTATACCATAAAGCAGAATAAAATGATCTTTGCCAGAGATTAAAATTTTGAATTTTTTAATTATCTACTATAGATGCGAAGTGATGATTAACAAATCAGAAAACAGATACAGTAAACTAGACGACTAGAGTTGATGTGAAAATGAATCAGCAGATCATTTTGCAAAGCGATTGAAATTAAATCAAGTTTGAGTTGAATAATCGATTGGAATAAGTAGACAGACAGCTTTTGAATTCAAATTGACAATTTATGCTAGTAATCAATTAAGGCAATGCTTATTCAGTTGAAACTTTTTTTGTATCTAAAAAGAACCAGAACCAGATACAGTCCGTTAGTTGAGTTTAACTGGTTGCTAGCATCTACAGTTTTAATCCCATTTATCATAGTCTAGACGCTATGTTTATTCTACTTATGTGTGTGTAGATATTCGTTCAAGTATACGATCCCCCAGCCAAGCAACAAGCTTTTGCCTCATGAAACCAAGCGAACACATACACTCTACACACACAACTCGTTGCTTCAAGGCCAACTTCTTATTAAATGCCAAAATGTGAGCGTTTGTACAGAGAATAGAAACTACAAGATAAAGCTACAGCTACAGCTACATTCAAAGCTACAGCTACAAATACGAGATACAAGATACACTGCGAGAACTACGCAGAGAGCACAAAAAGCAGGATTATAATTACAACGTCGTGTTATCCGAGGCCCACGTTCAAAGATCAAATGGGAGCCTTGAGTTTATTAGGAAGCCCACAACTCAAAAACAAATATTCAAATTCTTTTTCGAATGTATTCGACTGCAAAATACCTGTGAAAAGAAATTTGAATAATACAATATATTTTTAATATTATATTATTAATATTCATGATATATTTATTAATATGAGGTTTGGCTCAAATAAATAAATTTTTTTCCTGTGTAGTTATAGTATTATTTTTTTTCCTGCTGTACTGGTTTGATACTTAATAAAGAAATTTATTTAAAAAAAATGCATGATATATACAAATGTATCATTCGTGAAACTATTCCGAATTTTGTGTTACATTAGTTATATATTTAATACTCACACATTATATTCAATGTTCTTAATTTCCCAAAAAATATATATTATAAACATAAAATAATTAAGGATATGAAAATATTAAAACATTCTTAAATAGAAAAAGCAGTAAGATTATATTATGTTGTCAAATACCAAAATAATATAATATGCCATCTAAATATGTTTTTTCTTATGATATTAAAAGAATTTATAATGATAAAAAAGAAACAATTTGCTATAAATTTAAAAAAAAAAAAGATTTCAAATTCGTTATGGAATCAAAGATGCCTGCTTAAGCCATTGGCAATTCTCATCACTTCATAATACACCTCTACCCCCTAAGTACCGGGTATGGAAATATAGCTTATGCAAGAGAGAAACCAAATACTTCTCGCTGAGGAACTTGAAGACTCTTCGACTTCGCCTTCCACTCTAGACTTGCTAGCTAGAGGGCCTTCAAGAGTTGGACTTGCTTTATTATGTGAATGTGTGTGTGGGCGGCGATCAGCAATAAAAAAGGGAGGGGGGGCGCTGCTTCACATGTGTCATGGTTCATTGGAGTTGTCGTCATTGGAACGCGTTTGACGTTTGGCGATATACATACATATTTACATATCTAGCGCTAAAGAGCCGTCAAAAGATACAAAAATGGCGTCATCTGTAGAATGAATGTGCGCTTGGAGTCAGTCGTAAGCGCGGCTTGCTAATGAGTAACAAGCGAGTCGCTCGCTCGCCACATAAACACGTCCACATGCATATATATATATATATATATTGTTGCTTATATAGACGCCGATCTGTCCGATTGTCCAACAGTCTGTTTGCTCATTTGTCTCTCTGTCCGTCTGTTTGTCTGTTTGTATTTTGTTCACAAGCCGTCGTCTAACTAAAGTTGCTGCGCTTCAAGGTCAGCTGCATGCGTTTGAGCAACTTCGCTGTAGTCGCAGCCCCAGCCCCAGTCTCTGAGACCCAGCCCCAAAGCCCCAAAGCCTCGATCCCAGGCTCGTAATCTCGCAGCTTTGTATGATTTTTTGTTGCTTTTTTTTGTTGCAAACTCCAAGTTTGAATGCAAAAACACTTATACATATGTATTGCAATGTCTATTAATTATACATGACTGAAGTCAACTGAAATAGTAGTTGAACAAAATGTACGTGATTTCATGGCAACTTGTTCTCTCTCTCTCACCTTTTTTTTTGCCTTTGCTCAAGTGCAAAGTTGGCTAATAATACAAAAATACACTTGTATATTGAATGAGAAATAAACGTCAATGGATCGTACTTGAACACATTCATATACATAATCCCAGTTGCTAACAATTAAAACATTTGCTAGATTTGATCTTTGACTGGCTAAGCTGAGAAACTTTGCAAATATCTTATCGATACATTTTGTAGCGAGGTTGGCAAGTTTTATTAAACTGCAATTTTGTATCGAGGCTTAGGCAATTAGTTGTGAAATCTCCAAGTTGTTAATTGACCTGCTTTATGATATTATTTTTTTAGATTTTATTCACATTTTCCTTTTTAAAATTCTTTTAAATAAATGCACTTAATTATATTATTA
This sequence comes from Drosophila niveifrons, assembly GCA_035046325.1. Classification (NCBI taxonomy): domain Eukaryota; kingdom Metazoa; phylum Arthropoda; class Insecta; order Diptera; family Drosophilidae; genus Drosophila; species Drosophila niveifrons. Next base: position 29,642,275 of record JAWNOC010000052.1, read on the forward strand.
TAATTTTATATTATTATATTATTTTCGTTAATCTTTCTATGCTGTGTTCCGATTGAGTGAATTCTATTATTCTAAAAGAATTTTCAACAGGAAAATGCATCAGCAAAAATTTGGTAACAATGAAAATATCTAACACAAGCGACTGCATCTCTTGAGTCATTTTTAATTGCTGTGAAAAAAAATCAACAACATTTTTGACGTTCATGTGAACATCTCAGAGGAGAATTGCGATTTGGGGGCGGTGTATGACTATGACTATGACTGCATGTCATTATCTATTGTACACACACACACAAATACAGTTATACATCCGTTCATCTGTGCCTGTGTTCGACACACTTGGCCACATGATCCAACGATCTCATCGCTCCGTTGGCCGCATCATCCACACACACACACACATAGCATATGTATGTACATTTTTAAAGCACCCCGAAATTCCCAGCACTCACACAGTGTCTCTCACCTGTCAGTTGTGCGTCTGTGTGTGTGTGTGTGTGCGAGCAACGTGTAGAACTTGTTTATTTTGTAAATTGAAAGATTGCCGCTTTCCATCGAAATCGAATGATTCAATTTCTAATTTGAATTAGTTTCTACTTGCTTAACAGCATTTCGCTAATTGGCGTCAGGTGTTAACATCATCTATATTCAGCTTTGTCTTGTAAGAGCTTTTTATTTTGCCTGCCCTATGTAAACTGTTTCACAATTTGATTTCTTAATCAACTTTCTTCAACGCTACAAAATCACCACTATCACATATGAACACGCATACATCTGCATATTCATGTACGTGTTGTGTATGTGGAGAGCGACCTATTTGTTGCTCTCTCCAAAACTAGAAAAAGTATTATTTCTACCCACAGTACAGTTTCATTCCTACATACATACACACATACACGTACATGCGACTGACTTAGCAACAAGACAACAACAACAAGAACGACTGCCGTTTGTTCTGTTCATAGTCGCAACGCTTTCGTCGTCGTCGCTCTCCTCTTGTTCACTCATTCGCGGAGTGAAGAAAAAGCGTACACATTTGATGATAAAAGGGTGTGCGTGCGACAGAGCTGGAAATATGCATGCGTACAAATGCGTGTGCCGCCACTATACTTGTGTGTGTGTGTTATATTTGTGGTTTGTGAGGGAATGATAAAATGTGTAATAAAGAAGGAAAGAAAACATTTCATATTGGCTGCTGCTGCATAAAAAAAGAAACCATTTTTATTTTAATTTCATAATGAGAGATAGATATTACAAACATATTCCATTCTTAAGAGTAAACACTTTATTTTAAATATACTATGTCCAATAAACACAATTCCAGGACGACGAGATCTAACATGTTGATACGCCCGCAATTTGTATAGGAGAGAGAAAAAGACTGACTATATAAAAAGCACAGTAAGTCCCCGTCTCGCTCCCACATAGGTTGCAGTACGTTGATAATAAAAATAACCAACCGCTCACGCTACAAATATTGATAGAATTGTAGCTGTAGCAGCAGTTTGTGTGGAAAAACTTGTAAAACAAACACACGCGCAAGCAGCAAGAAAAAAAAATTCCATTAGATTTGTGTAACGCTTCCCCGAAAAGCTTGCGGTACGAGGAAAAAACGCGGCCAACTTTGTTCGCTGTGCAGCGACAAATGGCGCGAGCAAACACAAAGCAAACGCCGAGAGCAAAACTTGACGAAAAAGCCAACTCAACGAACGAAAGAGCGAGCCAAACCGAGTGAACGAAACAAAACGCTTTCGCTTCGTTAGAATTCGCGTATGTATGCATGCGTGTAGATGTGTGTGTTTTGTTGCTTGGTGTTTCATAAATTATGACGCTGCTCTCGAAGCTTTTTTTTTTCTCTTTCGAATTTAGGTGAAGCAGCAATAATATGTAGTCGAGTACATACATACACACACACGTATATATTTTTTCAGACTTGCCGTCATCCGATAATAAAAAGCACATGCAAAGGCCATTCAAACTTGTCGGGAAGAGAATAAAATGTGTACGTTTTTTTTGTGTGTCGCTGTTAGAAAGAGATGGCAACTTGGCTTTTTCTTTTCCATTTACTCTGCGCCATTTGCAAGTTGCGTAATTTGTCGGTCGATTCAAAAATGTGTCATTCAAGTTCCTGGTTGATTCTTTTCTTTGCCGCAGCTTCAGCTTCTTTTCTTATTCTCTCATATGTTTTTGTCTTTTTTATGCGAGAAAATTGCGCGCGACTTTTACGTAATACACGCGGGCTTTACTTAAGGAAATTTTTGCTCGTTGTGCACACGTTTTGATCATTCATTTTTTTTTTCGTGTTTTGCTTTGCTCACATGATATGGAATTGAACACATACACGTATACGCATACACATGTATAGTCTCCAGGCAAAGTTCACTAGAAAAAACCACCACCAACAAAGCGGCGTGCCACTGAACCACAACGACAACTACCACCAGCAACAACCGTCGCGCCACTATTTTATTTTAACTATTCCCGACGTTAGCAACAGCGAATTCTTATAATTTTTTGTTGGTTGCTCTCCTTTTAGTTTTTATTTTTTTCACTTGATTGTATTTTTTATTTTGGGGTAAAGCGTCAGAAGCGCTCAACGAACCGCACGGTCCAACGTTCGACGCACGAATGAATTGACAGCAGCACCAGCGACAGCAACACGGCGACAAACCAGTTTTATATAAGCCCGCGCGCAAGTACAGTAAATATAAGCTATACATATAGTAGTTGTTGTTGCGTGTGTATGTGTGTTGAGAGCAGCGCTTCAAGCTTCATGAAAGCTCTTTCGCAGATGTATATAAGCGAGCATTTGGTTGCCTGTGTATGTGTGTATGTATATACATATACATTTGTATGTGTTGGTGTAGTTTTGTCGTTGACACACATTCAATTTGTGACTGTTGCTGCTGCTCTTTTTGTGCTTTTTATTTCTCAATGTACATATACATATATATATAAATGTGTATGTGTGGCTGTGTAGTTTTGTAGCTTTGACGCCCGTTGACGCGCCACTTGACTGAAATTTTCCGTCTTTGACGATTTTCCATTGAAACGCAATGAAAAGAGATTTGTATCAAAGTTGTGAACAAACAAAATTGCTGACTTGATGCTCAGATAAATTGCAAAGATAGCATGGGGGCGGGGCGGTGAGGCGTCGTATGCAAAATGCTTGACGAAAACAAATCTAATTAGAAAACGTGCAGTTGTGTGTGGTAGAAAGTGTGCCAGCGAGAGAGTGAGAGAGACTCTGATTATTTAAGGGGATCATGGAGGGGGGATGGGTGTGATGGACAGTGACCGCAGGAAGCAAATACAAAAGTATTCTTGTGTGTGAGTGTAAATAGCTAGCCAATCAGCTAGTTTGTGTGTGTGTGTAAAAGTGTGTCATCACTTTGAACAACTAGAAAACTTGTTATTTACTATAACAACATCAAGAGCTTTGCTTTTTTCGTTCGCTGTGTAGTGCAATTTGCTGCTTCTTCTAGACTTCTTGTGACCACCACATGTTTACACACACAGACACACGCATCGTAACTTTTGTGAGTGCAAACTAGAAACTGAGAAACTGGGTTATTGGTGCAAATGCGCGCGGGTTTTGTTTTTGTTACGTTATGTTGCCTGCCTACTTCTTCTTGTTGTCCCCTTTGCACCACTTGGTACACAGCGTCTGTGTGTTAAGTTTGAAGAGTGCGATTTATTGTTGCTTTTGCACTTGCCATGCGAAACGAAAGCTACAGCCACAGCGACAAAGTGCAGCTGCAGTTTTGTTGCCCTAGCAACGTTAAGTGGGCGGAAATTGCATCAAATGACTAATTTCATTGTTCTTGTATGTGTGTACGTGTATGTGTGTTTGCATGCCTATCGCTCATTGCTCTTTTGCTTTTGTGTCTTTATTTATGATGACGACATCAACATGCCTAAACATGAAGAAAGAAAAAAAAAAACAAACCAGTTCCAGAAGCGAAACAAATTTTTGGCGATGACGCCACAAATGCGGTTGCTTCTTCTTCTACTTCTTGTAGCTTCTGCTGCGTTTATGGTTCTGGCTGATGTTGTTGTTGTTGCTGGTTTTACTGCGTTTTATGTTTTATGCTGGAAATTAAAAGACACGCACTCGTAAAAAGAAAGAAAGCTGACCAAACTGTTCGTTTGACTGCACTGCACCGCTTCCTCTCCCTCCTTCTTGCTATTCCCTTCTTACACACTCTGTTGTGTGGCCTTCTTTCGTCTTTTGCCGCCTTTACGAGCAAAACGTGTGTTGCATGTGATTTCATTTAGTTTTCCTCATCTTCTTTGTTTATGTTTAACCACAAACGAAAAGAAATCTCTTTTTTTTTTGGTTTTTGGGCCAAAAGTTAATGCGCCCCAAACACGACGATCGCATTTGTATCCACCAAATCTTTCAGCTATAATCTCCCAACCAACGCCTGCAATTTGTTTATGTTTTGAAAGCTTCCCCTTTAATGAACCGTTTGACTGCGAGCTTTCGCAATATCTTTCTAATTGGAATTTTGTTAGCGTGAGCAAAAGAATAGCGATAATTTAATTGCGCTTACACGAGAAAAATTGAGTTGAAATTAAGGTTAAATAATAAAAGATTGGGAATTAATTGTTGACCTATTTTACATAAACTAGACTAGATGATCTTTTCAAAATTGATTATAATTAAATTCTTCTGACGTTTTATTTCCTGTTTCGTAGATGTTTTAAGTTATGTCTTTGGTTGTTTTTTTTTTTTTTAGAAAGTTTCTACCTTTACTATGTGAACACATTCAGGTTGTGGCATCAGCTGTCAGCGCATAGAGAAACAATCAATTTCATCCGATACGAGCAGTTTATTCTATATGTAGTTGTGTGTGTGCGTGTCAATCGCTTCAGAGCGCTTCCCATTTGAGTTTTCCCCAAAGATAACTGTCATCATCGTAGCAACAACAACGATAACAATGGTCATCATAATAATAAAACTGAAAACATGTTTTTGTGCACGTCCGTTCGTTTTAATTGAGCTTCTCTAGTTCTAAGCTCAATAGATATGCACAATGTGTGTGGATGTGTGTGTGAGTGAGTATGTGTATAGATTGGGAAGTTGGAAATGACTTTGTAGCTTGACTGAGCTCAGCTTTGCACATTGCGCTTTTGAACTTTAAATTCCAATTCCACACTGAAAATACAGTGTATAACTTTTGTATGTATATAGAACTAGTATATAACAAAGAGTATAGTTATTTAACAACTGGAAAACCTTGAAATGTGCACGAGTGACTAATTAGATGGGGCTGGCAATGGAGCTGAACTGAGAACTGAGCACCGAGCATCGAGCACTGAGAACTCGCTTCAGGTTCAAATTCCAATTGATTTACATTAGTTGCCACACAATGATGATGGGTGATGATAGTGGAGAGAACGCTAAACTGAGCTTACCCCAATGAAATGTTGATTGAAATTCCTCACACATACTTACACTATTTCAAATGGGTTTCTATCAATTTCCGTCAATTTATGTGAAGCTTCCTCATCGTGATAACAATAAACCAAACAGTCCACGCAATTTGCTTATCACGATTTCTGAGAGTTTCGCATAAACGTTGTGTGTATTTATATTTTGTTGTCACTTTGTTACGTTTTGGTGGAAAAATCGTTAAGAACTGTTAACTGTCCACCGTCCGGTTGCAGCTGTGTAGAAATATGCGCGTCTAATGCCAGCGAATAATCATTGGCGAATGGCTGCGCAGCCTTTGCCTTTGCCTCGCTCGACCAAGCCAAGCAAAGCAAACCAGCAAGCAACCATCCAGTTCCAACCGAAAAATGCGTTCCATATACACACGCACACACGCTCATACACGCTCACATATCTGTGCAGTTGTGTGTATGTACATTGCTTTTATGTGTATGCGCTGTAGGGGAAGCCAGTGTAGGTCAATGAGAGACAACAACAGCTCCAAAGAATAGTTCGTGTCGTCGTCGTCGTCGTCGACGTCGCGTCGCATCGCGTCGTTGGCGTCGCTTGTTGTTGCTGTTGTCTTTGTTGTCGCGCAGCTTTTAAGCTTCAAAAGCGTCCCAAAATGTCTGCAGCCAAACGATACTAAGCCGCAGCCCAAGCACCATCAGCTTCAACTTGTGACGAATCTAAGCCGTTTCCAATACAATGGAAAAAGTGCCGCTGGAAGGAAGAGACCCCAAAAAATCACAAAAAAATTGCGTTGCTTCTTTGCTCGAAAACTGCGCATAATTTTTTTTTTTTTTGGTTTACAGCTGCTGCGTCGGAAAAGCAAACAGAAAGCTGCGCAGATTGCGTCTTTCGAAATTGTAGCTAAACTCAAGGGGCCCAACACAATGCTGTTTCCTTTATATACACACACACACACGACTGTATGATTCTGCCTATTTCCGCAATGTATTTGATTAGGAACGCAGCCCTTATCACTTGCGCGGAATTTTGTTTGTCGGCTGTTGTTGCCAAGCGTCGACCCACTGTGCCGATTTCTCGTATGCAATGCAATGCAAGTTCGCGACTCTTTTTGTTGTTTTTTTTTTGTTCTTTCTTGCTCTTGTCTTTCCTTGCAGGCTGCCCCACCCCTCGCCGCATCGTTGGGTTGTGCAACCCTCGTTGGGTGATAGCGGCACCCCTCGCTTTTTGTCGAATTTACTGCGCATGTTTTCCACATTTGCCCCGTGTCACAATTTTTTCTTTCTTCGCCTTTTGTATGTATGCAAGTTCTTTGTTTTCCCAAGTCTACCTGAAGGAATTTTCATTAGAATTTGACAACATTTCGCTCATATAAATACTGCGTCTTATCGCTTTGGACTTCTTTTCCGGAATGCAATCACAATTACATATGTATGTATGTGAGTGTGTGCGAGTGTTTATTTCCCCAGGGGTGGAAAGTACGATAGATATTCGTATGTAGCTCAGAACCAGTTTGCATTGTTAGCATTAAAGCGGGGCGGGAGTGGGGGGAAATGGCCAAGATTGATACTTGATACTATCATGACCAATTCTATGCGGAATCAGTTGAGACCTTCGAGCTAAGTGGATCGCATAATTCCATTCAATTGAAGTGCACACAATGGCGGCTCGTTAAGGCAATATCTTTGGGTCGAATTCTCTATCAATAAGTATATTTTTAAAGTACTTCAATTGTTGCGGTTTTCAAAAATATAATGGGAACTTTGAAGTCATTACTGTTTGGCTAAAAACTTGTATATCTTAATGGAAAATTTAAAAATTTATTTTAATTTCAAATTAAAAAAAATTTTTTTTTAATAATAGTGTCTTTTAATTTAAGAAAGTAATTTAAATAGCATCTTTTATGTTTGGAAAGTGATATAATTTAGAAATAATTTATCTCAAGTAAAAACTAAAACTATTTTTTCTTTTTCTTGATTTTAAAGATAGTATTATTATAATTATAGTAATATAATTAATATCTATTAATATTTCATAATTTTGTTTTATCTTCATATCACTATTAGATAGGTAACATATTATTTTAGTAGAGGTCTTTGAACTCCTTGTTTTTGTTTACAGCACATGATCGATTTTTATAAGCGCTCGAATAATCCCTTTAAAATACGATTGCACAATCGGTTTAGTGACACATCGATTTCATTAGCCGTCGATATAGTCACTCGATCATTTCGCGTGAGACCCCAACGCCATGCAGTCTGCTCTACCCGGGCTATATTCAGACAGATATGTGAATATATATTTTACGTGGGGCAAAAGTGGGTGAGATCTGCAGCTGCTTGGCACGTGAGTCGCAAAAATAGAATAGAATAAACTTAAGAGATTAACAAAGTGGACGTTGAACAACCGACTGATCAGAAAAGCTGACATCATTCAATTGCAGGAATTGAATACTTAAGTAAACTTCATAGAAAATTAATAATAACTGTTTACATTTACGTAGAACTTTTCTTTCCAATTATTTTCAATGAAATGAATACCCGACTAATGAATATTTTACTCATCTTTCTAATGAATACTTGACGCCGTTATCTACGCATTCTAATTGGTATCTGTAGCTGCTTTGGCTTTTTAAGTTTCTCAGGCAAAAGGCATTCGTTCGGAGGGCAAACAATTTGCACTTAATTGGAAACCAAAGACAGTGCCGAGACCGAAACTAAAAAGAGAAAAAAACATGATTACAGATACAGGCACTCAATAATCAAGGGGAAAACTCGTGAAGATTTCCAAAATGCAGAACTCATTAGCGCGAAAGGAAAATAAAAAAAAAGGTTTCTTACATCAGGTAACAAGAAAATTGAGACGGAAGGAGCACAGACGGGGGGAAGTCGGCAAGGGAACACAGCGGCACATCCGTATCCGTATTTGAGAATTTCCATTTGGCTTTAGTAAGTAGCTACACTGAGAAAAAATACGACATAGAGTTCATTTGTAATAAAATTAAAAAATTAAATTTGAGAATAATTATTGTTATTTATTTATTTGAATAAATTATCAAGATAAATAAATATGTACATTATACATTATATCAAACCCTGCTATATAACCTAAAGACGTCCAAAATAAATAAAGTGTTATTGATATCAATGATCAAATGACAACATTTTGAACTTTGTTATATTTGAATATTTTTTATATAATACCAAGAGATTTCATCTTTATAAGATTACAAAATCTCAAAAAAGGCATTTAATATTCAATAATATTAATATTTAATATATAATACCAATAGATTTATTTTTTATAAAACTACAAAATATAAAGATAGGCATTTAATATTCAATATCTTTAATTTTCTCCAGTGTATGTTGTAGGGGAATTCCCCCCTGTGGCACTGAATTCTCTTACCGTACTGCACTTTGGCGTGAGATAATGAAGGCATTTTAACTGAACCTTGGATGCGGTTTTGTCATAAGCGAAGTAAACCCCCAAAATAAAAAAAAAAATTTATAAAACATGGGTGAAGCAATTCCGGAAAGTCGTAGCCCAAAAAGAAGACGACGACGACGACAGTAAAGCGGGCCAAGTAAACAAAAAATACAAAAAAAAAAGAGACGATGAGTTCGAGATGTGTGTGTTTTGATGGAGGGAGCGAGGGAGAAGGAGGAGCTGAAGAAGAATGGAAAACATTTCCCAATTGTGTTTCGTGTCATGCCAAGACCGTGACTGCAAGAATTTCTTGTAGATCGCTAGATGACTTTTCTTGTAGAAAGCGTCTTGCAATGAGTCTGGTGTACACGCCCTCTTAGCGCAACGCGTAATTTCCCTAACGCCTACTTTTCTCGAACATGTGTAATTTTGTGTATCATGCGTCAGTTGATTTGTGAGTGCTGTACAAGAAAGTTGAATTTTTTCTGCGCGTCTTTTATGAAACAATCAGAGGTAAGTTTATATTTTTTAACTCTACTTATAATATTCTAATCTTATGTAAATAAAGAATACTATTTTCATTTATATTTAGAGGAATCTCCATTAAAGTATGTGACGATGTTCAGGAGGATGCTCTGCCCAGATGGTATAGCAAAAAACTTGGAGCGGATCTTCCACAAGGATGTGCTGATGGGGATGAACTACTCCGGTACTGCAAAGATGAAGGCATTCAACAAATACCGCCATTTGAACAATGCCATGTTTGAAGCTCTGAAGACCGACTACTATAGCTTTGAGGACCACAAGAAAGTTGTGCGAGAGGCGTTTTACAAATTTAAAAATAAAAATTACAAGGCATTGGCCAGGAAAAAGCAATTAGAAATATTAGAAAATAATAAATAGAATATAACTATAATTGTTTAGTAATAAGTTAAACTAATTAGAAAACATAACTATAATTTTAAGTGCTCATTGTTTTAGTTTTAATAAATTTAATTTGAAGTATAATAAACATTTTATTTACTGCATATATTTTTGAGCGTATTTTTATTTTGCATATTCCGAACTACGCACTAGAATCTAAGCGCAGAATTTCTGCTAGAGCTGGACCACGTATTTTCTACAAGAAACGTCCAGTATAAATTCTGCCAGCGCAGCCGAGGGAAATTTAAATTTCCCTCGGCTGCGCTGGCCGAATTTATACTAGACGTTTCTTGTAGAAATTACGTGGTCCGTTTCTTCTAGAAAATCAGTTCCGCATATATGGCAAAAAGAATGGATAAATTCCTTTCTCGTCTTGTGTCTACACATGACGTGACTGGAAGAAAACTTGTATATTTTCTACTAACAAAACACAATCGGGTTACAAAAGAAGTTCGTTGAACCTGCGTAGCGTTGGCTACTTTACAGCAACAACAACAACAACAACGAAAGCGACTCTGACTCCTACTCCAACTTCGTGGTCGTCTTCGTCTTCTTATGCAGCTCCCTCTTTCACAGCGTCTTCGGCTCCATGAGCAGCGTCTTCAAGTTGAATTTTGAGTTGAGGAAAGCCGAAGCAGAGCACTAAATACAACGTGAGAGGAGAAGAGTGAAAGAGAGTGAGAGAGGGGGGAAGAGAGCGAGTTGGGGGGCAAATCCAGCTGCACAGCTGCTGTCGAGTGCATTAGACAATAAGGGGCAGCGGTCAAGAGGCGTGGCACACATACGCATACGAGTCAGCTGGAAAGTGGTCGTTGTCTGCGATACTAAAATAGATGTACTTCAGTACGTACTTACTTACATACATACATACATACATACTTACGTACACACATATGCACATATGTAAGCACTTGCAATATCACTCCTGTTGCCATCGATTCGTTTGTAAACGCAATACGATCAACATGCAACATGCAACGTGCAACATTCAACGTCAGCCCTCTCGTTGTGGCCACAACACTCAATTCGATTTTCATTTTTTTTTCCTTTTCGTTTTTTTTTCAAATGCAAAGTGCGAATATTTAAACAGCTTTTATCAACAAACATACGACTACGACCGAAGGTATGTATGTATGTACGTATGTACATGCATTCGTATTTACATAACAACAACGATGGTGTGGGCATACATACATACATACATTCGTTTGGTTCGTATATGTATGCATTATGCATACATACCACATGTGTAAGTATTATGTAAATAAACTTACATTCGTGTGAACATAGGCGTAGACAGAAATTAATATCGAAAGGGACTTAAAAAGATGCCCAATATACAGATATACAATATATATATTTTTGCGAGTAAAGTAAAAAAATATTATTTTTTTAGTGTGTAAAGAGCTTCTTGACACACTGTACATATTAAATAATTTCTAATCTCTGAAGAGTTTACAAATAAAATGATAATTTATTTATGTTTAAATTGTATTATAAAGATTTAACTTTTTTCATTTACAAGATTTTAAATTGATATGAAGAAATTGGGGTTTTCTTTTGGCAAAAACCTTTTTCTCCAAAACTTTTAATAAGTTAAAGTCATGACATTGTTTTCCTTATTAATCTGTTTAAGTAGTTATCACCAAACTTGATTATAAAAATAAAAATAACATAAATAAGAGCCGTATAGTTAAAATGTAGATTAACTTTGTAATTATTTTAGATTACTCTGTATGACACTCAATTGTTTGTATTCAAACGCAACTTCCCTACAGAATAAGCAAATGTTAATAATGAAATACGGGATTGGAAATTATTTTGTATTTATTTGTGTGATGAAAATTTAGTAAAGTGATAAAAATTAAAAATAATAGAAAAATAAGATTACTTAATTGTTTATAAAAATCACACACAGCTTCCCAACATATAAAGCAAATGTTAATAATAAAGTATGAAATTGGAAATTATTGGGAATTTACATATGTGATGAAAATTTAGTAAAGTAATAAAAATTAAAAATAATAAATTTAGTTTAGTTTTGCTATATTTTAATTTTCTTGTTAGTTGTTTAAATTGTTTTAATTAAATTAATTGTTTTAAAATACAAACAACTCCCAACAATATGTAAATGCTTTTATTTTATGTGTATTTATTAGAAATAATTTAATTTTAATTTATTTATTTGTTTTAAAATACAAACACAACATGAAAATGGTATTATATTAGAAATAATTTGGCTAACTCTCATTAACACTTGCATTTTAATTGACTAATTTAGCTATCTTTTCTTTGTCTACTGTTTATTAGAGTTTAAAGTAAGTTGGTAATAAGTTACATCAAACAGGTTTGCAATGCAAACCAAAGCAAAACCGAAGAACGCAACCCTCTTGACTGCGCTACTGGCATGCATACATACAACGACGACGACGGAGGCATAAAAGCGATGAAGACTACAACGACGACGACGTCGTCGACGATGACGATGCGATGCGATGCGATGACGATGACGACGAAAACGCGAACAGCGAACAACGAACAACGACGAACACAGCAGTAAAAGCAACAACGAAACGACGAAACAACGAAATAACGAAACGATGAAACGATGGCATGACTGTACTATGTACGTGTATGTACAGCAGCAGCAGCAGCAGCTGAATACAAACAAACGTCGACGACTACGACGACGCACGCACACAACTTTGCTTTTTGATTGTGAGTATGCATGTATGTATGTGTTAGTGTGTGTGTGTGTGTGCCATGCACAACACCAGGTATTGTAGAGGCTAGGCGGAGGGTATGTACGCGCTTCGCGCCTGTTGCAAAATTCAGTGCCGCTGTTTCGTTCGTGACGAAAGGATGTACGCCCGGTTGTCGAGCGTATGAAACGTACACACACACACATACGCAGACACACACACTCATACACACCTAGACAATGATGATGCAGGGGGACAATATGATGAACATGGGGAAGAATGGCGAATTTGATGAGCTCGCTCAGTTGCTCAAATCTTGGAATGTCAGCGAACTGTTGCCGCATTTGCAAGGTAAACAAAACAGATTTGATGTACGCTGAACGATCGAGCGATGTTTGTTGATGTACAGTTGATGTAACTTTTTTATTTTCATTAAAATCTTGTATCTTTTTTTTTTTAAATAATGTTTTACTATTTAATGATGTAAATTCACATTTACATATTGTATCTTTATTATCTTTTATGTAACTTTAATGATGTACAACTGATGTAACTATTGAATTTTAGCTGTTAACTGATAATTGTTTTAGCTCAGTTCAAATTGGTCTGTTTCCAATTGAGTAACTACTTCATTTGCTGATGTAAATGCAATTTTGATTTTATTGTTGTGCCTCTATTTTCATTGATGTAACTTTAATGATGTATATCTAATGTAACGTATTTATTTGAATACCACAGGCGATGAAAATGTTTTAAAACCTAATATTGACTTAATTTTTAACATAATCACTTTAGATTTTATTGATGTATTTGTCTAACAACTGATGTACAAATGATGTAACTTTTGCAGAAGAAGCCATCAATGTGCAGGAGCTGCAGATGCTGAAGCGACATCATCTGAATGAGCTGCTTCGCAACTTTCGCTACGGCACCCGAATACGCTTCGAACATCATCTGGAGCGATGGCGTCGCTGGATCAATATGCCCCTTCAGGATGCGCCCGTGGATGCGGAGACGCACTGCAGCAGCAGCAGTAATAACGGCGGCATCGTCCTTAGCGGTTTGGGAGGTGGCAACAAGGTGACTGTGACCCACTGCAATGGCTGTCAGTGCAACATAAGTGCGCCGATGTCGATGACCAAGTCGCATTCCAAGACCGATCTGCTGGATGATCAAAGCAAGCAACTGCCCTCGGAGCCATTTGTCTCGCTCAACGAGGAGCCCGATGGCTCCGCCTTCAATGTGCCACTGCCACTCGGTGATCACACGGAGCTGGTGCACACGGAGCTGGTGACATCGGATCTGATCAAGCCAGAGATGCCGGAGATGGAGTGCAGCGTGGAGAGCGGCGTCACAGTGTTGGCCATACTGCAAGCGTCGCCAGTGAAGGCGCATGCGCTCCTCGAGCGTTTGGGGCACAATGAACAGTTGGATGCAGTGCAGCGACTGCTGCTCATACAGCTCATCTGCAGCTACTACGAGGACAATCGATTGCATTTGACGCTGCAGCGAAGTCATCTGCTGGAGCGAGAGATCCTCCAGCTGTTCCCCAAGGAGCAGTTGTGCTTCTATCGCACCGAGCGGCGGGGCAAGATCTATGTGCGTTTCACGAACATGAAGCGGAACAAACGCATCGGCAGCCAGCGGGATCAGAAGCGACGACGCGAGGAATCCGTCGCGGCGCCTTGCAGCTATGCCTCCAAGCAGGAGGCGTATGGGGGCGAAGCCATGTCCAGTCCCGAGAGATCAGATTGAATACACTATAAGCACTAGCCATAGCCTTAGCTCATAAGCAAGCATCTCTTGAAGACATGCTGCCTACTACTAACTACTAATATATATATTACTATATATATATAATAATCTTTAAGTTCCCTGATCGGTTATTCTATCGATTACTTTTTAAATTGTAATTTTAGTTACTCTATTTCTTCTTCTCTCAGTCATATTTATCATTAGCTTAGCCTATTTTCATCTATATCCTTAAGTTTTTACCTAAATTCCGAATTTATTGTTTGGTTAATACCTTAAATAACTCTTTTATCTCAGCTTAGTATTTGTAATATTTGAGTTACCTTAGACATTCTGCCATGCAATTGTAGTTTTAATAAAATTGCAGTTGATATTTATGAACATTGGAAGTGGTTTGTTTTTTTAATTGCAGCGAAAAGCAGTTGAAAGCTCTGTTCTGGATTGAAAGTTGATTAATCTGAGAGCTTTTCATAGGCTTGCAATAAATTAATATGCAAACCGATTGAAAATTGATATTCATTAACTTTTAAAGTGTATGATTGAAAGCTTTATTGGGGGTTGAAAGCTCAAATAGGGTTTAACTGCAAGTTTTGTTGAAATATATTTGGGTTACCTTCTCTTAGTTTCTGTTTTAATTGATTATTAATGAAAATACGTAAGTTTATATGTGACAATTGAATAATAAAGCTGTTTAAAGCTTTGTCAGGGGTTGAAAGCTCAACGATGGTAATGTGAGGTATTTTTATATTCCGTTTTAATTAGTTTTTTATTGAACATACAAAGTCTAATATTTGTTAATTGAATAAGAAAGCTATTTAAAGATTTTTTTTAGGGGTTGAAAGTTCAAAGTTGTTAAAGTCGAGAGTTTTAGATAAGTGTATTTGGTTTAGAGCCGTTAAGATTCTGTTTAAATTAATTTTGTATTGAACATACAAAGTACAATATTTGTTAATTGAATAAGACAGCTTTGCTAGGGGTTGAAAGCTCATATAAGGTTGAGTCGAGAATTGTACTAGAGAGCTTTCTCTAGTTTACTGCCACTTGGGGTAGAGTATCTGGGCATCGTTTCAGGTGGTCTGGCCGCAATCACGTAGTGAAATAAATCTAGCGAGATACGCGGTGACACTTGGCCAAGTGGCGGAGTGGAGGGTGACGAGTGATGGCGGGTTTGGGTCACGTAGAGAGCGAAGACAACGAAATGCTTTGGCTGTTCACATTTTCTTCTTTTTTTCTTTTTTGGCCAAAGTCAACACAGAAGACAACGCGAGCATGCTCGTCTATCTACTAGAATATTACATGTGTACATATATTTATGGCTTTACGAGTTATTGTTGTTGCTGTTGTTGTTGCCATAAAGTACACAAGTAGCCAGACAATTTGGCAGGCGACAGCGAGAAAGAGAGAGCGAGTGAGAGAGAGAGCAAGAGAGAGGGAGTGGAATACTGATTACATCAGCAGCAGAAAATAGCCAAGTTTTAACAATTGGATCGATTAGTTAGCTGACTTGGCGACGACGCGAGTACTTGTATCTTACAGATACAGATACAACTACAGATACAGCTACACAGTCACTTGGTGTGGCACTATGTAAACTTAATTAAAAAATTTGCAATATGGAAAAGTAGCCGTCAGCTTTTCGTTTGAGCGAAACTACTCGTAGCTACAAAAATACAACAACTGTCGCCTGGCAATTAAATCAGCCAGAACGCAGCACAGTGCCGCCATCTGTTGTTGTAACTTGCTGATAATGATGATGATGATGGTGCAAAAGATGTGGCAATTGGCCCACGGCCTTATGTGGGCGTGTGTGTGTGTGTGTCTGCTGACTCTCAGGCTAATTAATTACGCGCTTCGCGCTTTTAGCTGTTGCCAGCGTTTTGCACTTGAGTCGCTTGTTTTCTGCTAATTGACTTTATCTCATTGTCGCGACAATGAACAAACAAAACTATCTTGCAGATACACACACACATCCAACTGCATGTGATAAGAGCGCAAAAATCGTTCCATTTTGTATCTTTTGTTAATAACCAATTTTGATTTGTTTTTCTTTTTGAATTTCCCATTGCATTTCCATGCTCTACTCGCCAACAAAGGGGCGTGCATAAATATTACATATATGTATATCTATACTTATCTGTATGTGTGTGGAAATGTCTGTTTTTTCATGTATCTAATGGATACACGCAGCAGACAAACGCTCTGCAGCTGGCCACACGATAAATAGGTCGTCGGCTACAAAACTATTTGTCGCTGGCCACAGCCAAAGCTACAACTACAGTTTATGTATTTTCAAAATGTGTGTGTGTGTGTATGCAATGTATATAAAGCTTGTGCGAGAGAGCTTTGCTGCTGTAAAAGCTCTTGCTATACTTTGCTGTTGTTTTTTTCGTCTTCTGTTTTCTTTTCTATTAAACTTTGCGTATACATATACACACACACACTCATATTTGAATATCTGTTTGTGGCAGCATAAATTTTGATCGGCGAATGAAAGCAAATTGCAGCTATTAACATGTCAATAGCCAGAGAACATTGATCAATGCTGTTCTACAAGCTGCTCATTGTATGTACATACATACATACATCGAACAGTCTGTGAATGTGTGATGTCTCTATTGTGTGCTCCCCCTCTCACTCTAGCAATTACCCACATACGCACACATGACTGCATACCTACATATGTATGTGTGTGTGTGAGTCTGTCTATTTATCTTCCTCTCCCTCTTCGCTGTTCACACAAACAAACATTTGCTTTAGCTGCAGGGAAAGTAGGTCAATTACACGTGTCATATACAAGTACTTACATACGCATACACAAGTATTACATACACACACATACACATATGTACATTTATGTATTTATCTACGTTATGCTTGAACAGCATATCGCACTATCGTTGCTTCAGCTCATTACTTAAAAAATGAAAAACTTATTATTACTGTTGTTGGACTTTTCTTGTGCTCTTTGAGAGCAAATATGTTTTTGGGTCAGATGGCCGCATTAACATTTGTTTATACCCACAAAAAACTAACTCAGTAAGATTAAACAAATAGAAAACAGACGCGAATGGAAAATGGAATGTTGAAAATTGTTTTTATCGATAAATCGATTTTTGAGCATTAAGCTTTTAAGCTGACATTGCCTGACACAAATTGTTCTCCAATTAAGCTTTAATTATTTTACATTTTTCCTTAAGAATATGTTCAAGTCATGCTGACAACTGTAAAATTGTTAGTATTAAAGCGAAAACTGAGTTGGAACAACTTGAAGGCCTGCAAGCAATCGCTTAGCGTAATTTTGCCTCTAGATTAGGTTTCCAAAATGGCAATCTTTGGCTCATTATGTCATACATCCCCCTCCCCTTGCCCCTCTTGGATGGTTGCAACATGCCTAGTTGCAGCCCCCTGGCTGATGACATAATGAGCATATTTATAACGACGGCAAGTGGAAACTGGTAATAATCCGCATGCAGCATGCATAACAAGGAAGCTACCCCAAAAAATATGTTTATATGCCTGTATATGGTATGTAGTAAGTAGTATATGGAGAAGGGTGCAAAACTGGGGCGCCACACCCCCAACAAAAAGTGGCGTAATATGAAGAGAGAGGCAAAAAAAGCATAAAGAGGACACACGCTTCAAGGCTTTGCCTTTGCCCCCAAGAATTTAGCCATTAAATTGCGAAAAAGCTTCCATTGCTGTGGAAAGGACGTTGAAAGGACGAAGCCATTGGAATTTGCCAGCTTCGAGTGGGCGCCATTATAGAGGGACGCAATGCGAGAATGAGTGAGACAGAGAGATGACGAGTGAGATAGCCATAAGAATACAAGCGTTATACAAGTGCGTATGTGTGTGCGGCGAGAAATTGGGTCAATCGATAAAAGTCAGCACTAGCAAAGCAGCGACGTCGACGTCGACGCCAACGGCGACA
This sequence comes from Drosophila niveifrons, assembly GCA_035046325.1. Lineage (NCBI taxonomy): Eukaryota > Metazoa > Arthropoda > Insecta > Diptera > Drosophilidae > Drosophila > Drosophila niveifrons. Next base: position 29,660,420 of record JAWNOC010000052.1, read on the forward strand.
GCGCGGCTGCAGCACATGCGCCAACTGACAAAACTGTTTCGGGGGTTGCTTGAAACCCAAAAAGCTTTTGTGCTGTTGCTGCGGAAGCTTGTGCAGAGCTTGGCGGTAATCCAATTGTAGCTGGGCAGTAATAACTAACTGTATATAAAGCATTCTATGTGTGTGTGTTGCTTTGTAAGCAGGTACATACATATGTGCCTAACGGTACATGGTTCATGTGACCCCAGCAAATGCTCGTTAACAAATACATATGTACACATACATTCATATACTTAAGATTACATCATACTGTGTAGGTGCACGTCTCTGTGTGTGTCCGTGTGTATTTGTTGTCAGGGGGAGGACTGACTTTTAATATTTTATAGGGCAGCTGGCACTGCGATTCCAATTGCGTTGGCTGCTGCTTCCCCTCCCCCTTGCCCCAACATCTGCCAATTTTGTGGGTCCATTAAATGGGAACGCGAGAAGTCAGAATTCCATATTCAGTTTACATGAGCATAAAATAAATAATGCCGCATAATGAATGTGTTTTATTATGGGGCGCGTAGCCTACCAACTGACTGATTTCATTTGAGTTAAGTTGATTGCATTTCCATTAAAATTGTAATTTGTGTAAGAGTGTGTATGGCATGTTTACTTAAGTTTTTATCCAATTCTCAATACTCCACTTCAAAAGGCCGTTAAAATATGTTTTTTTTTGCACTGCTTCTCAAGGGCTTAACAGCATACACTGCTTGAACTGCTTATGGTTTGGAACTACACAAGCAGTTTATGTTAGAGCGATGCGCATGTTAACGCAATACAGTAAAACGCATTTTTGAGCAGCGTGAAGTTAGCTGCGATTATGTTTTTGAAATTGTGAAAAAAACGTTGGCTTAATCTTCAAAGTGCGCTTTAAAGTTATTTTAAATAATGTTATTGTAATTCAATAAAATACACGTGTGGTGCAGTGATATATTATTGCTAAATATAACCTAATGTGTTTTTTTGGTAGTTTCAAACGGTTGGCACTTACTAAGCTCTTGTTCAAAATCTGTTCGCATCGAAAATGTTGGAACGCGATTTTAAAATGCGGAGTTTACCAAAAAGTTATTTTTAAATTGAAGTTAAATCAGTGAAATATGGACACTCACGTTTTGTAAGAAATGTTTTAAGCGGGTATTGCTTTTTTGGCACGAAAATTATTGTGTTTACTAACTACGCGTCAGTTCTTGCGCGCTTTGAAAAAATACTAAAGTAGTGCTGCCAGATAGAAAATACTGGTGTTTCTGCAAGTTGGTATATACTTTTCGGCATTAAAATGTGTATTTTGGATAGCTGTTAAACAGCAGGTATTTATTGAAAGAACCCTTTTTTTTTTAAATAAAAATTTCATAACAAAACTATATGACGCGAAAATTAAATCACAATGAATTTCATATTATTTGAAATATACTTTATTGGTAGGCAGTTTTGAAGAACATTTGTAATGACATTTATATATAATGAACATGTTTCAAATAATCGTTTCCATTTTCATACCATTTTTCATCTCGATTTTAATATTCTTCTATGTATGTATATAATAAATTTATTTATATTTTGTTTTGTTGTTTGTTTTTTTTTTTGTTGTTATTTGTTTTTATTATTTGTATTTTGTTTTTGGTTTGTTTTTGTTTTTTTTTAGTTGCTGCAGTTGCGTTCTTGTTGCTTTTGTTGTTTGTTTTGTTTTGTTGAATGCATATACCTTGTAAACTTATTTAGTTCATATATGTATAATATATATATATATGTATATATATATGTATATGTATATGTATGTATATGTATGTGTATATATATATAATGGCTTATCTATATATATATAATATATATATAAGTATTTATTTATTATTTATTTATCAATAATCAATATCGTAGATCACCAAACTTGTTAAAAAAATGTTTACACGAATTGTATGTTGTCTCTTTCATTTGTTTTCTTTTTTTTCCTAGTTATCTTTTCCATTTGCTCGCTAATCTGAAATTTACTGCTGCTGTTCAGTTTGTTGTTGTTGTTGTCGTTTTTGTTATGGCTTTATCGTATGTGATGATCGTATGTGGTACTTCTCGGCCTACGGTAGTCAGCTACGGTATTTGATGACATTGAGTTACTTTGCTCGTTTTTTCTTTTTAAGTAAATATTTTGCGCTTTCTATAATAATTTTTAAATATTCTTGTACATATCTATGTGTGTGTGTGTGTGTGTGTGTGTGTGTGAGTGTATATATGTTTGTATGTATATTTACTTAGTAGTCTACATATGTACACAAAAGTACGCATGATCTGATTATTAAGGTTTATTTTCTATCGCAGTTGCCGATATCTCGACATCATCAAACAAAATAAATTCAAATTATCTTATGTTTGTGTGTGTGTGTGTGTGTGTGTTACATGCATTCTCTCGCAGTTAATAAATTCATAATTGGCCTTACTTTAAAGCTACATTTAATGCCCAAACAATTTGTTACTGTGTATTGAGTGTTTGTTTGTATGTGTGTTTGTGTGTGTGTAATTAATTATTGAGTTTACAATTTGCTAAATTACATAATAGAATTTCTAGTTTTTGTTGTATAGAAAAAGTTGAAGCTTTTCTTTCATTATCTTTTCTTGTTAATTGTACGAGTTTTAACTTTCCGATCCTTTTTTTATCAAAAGGATCAGTAAGCTTTATTTAGTTTTAGTTTTTGTTTTTGTTTGGTTTTGTAATTTGTAATTTGGGTACACGACGGCGGGGATAATATGATTAAAGTGTTCTCTTTCATTCTCATTATTATTTTTTAATTTATCGTTTAAGTTAAGTCTATGCATTTGCATATGTATATGTGTTTATAGACAATGTACCGTTAGTTCATTTTGTTGTTGTTGTTGTTCTTGAAACTATCTAGGCTAATAATAAGTTGAGTTTTTTCATATCGTAGTCGAAAGGCAAGTGTTTCATTTCTATTTAATACTCGAGAGTGAGTAAAATCAGAATAAATACAATAATCGAATAATCGAGTAATCGAATTTTGGTGCTATGCTATGTTCTCCTTTTTCTTTTTGTTTTTTCTTTATTCCTTGTTTGTTTTTACCTATATAATCATTTGCTCTAAGCCCCGATATGTTGGCTTCCAACAGATCTTATTGTTAATTTTTCGAGTTATCGTAGTAAGTGTTTGTATGTGTGTCTGTGTGTGTGTGTGTATCGGTGTCACTGTCAGTGTATGTGTATGTATTTGTGTTTGTGGGGGTGTCTGTCATATCTGATATTGTCAATTGTTGTGTTTGTTTGTTGGTTGAGTGTTCAGTTGATTTGTCTTAAATTGCTTGATTAAACTGTACTTTACAATTGATCAAACGATCAATCGTCGTCTTGGAATGATAATGGTATGGATTATACATATATATATGTATATGTATTTGTATGTATATATAAGTAGTAGTAGTTGTAGTGTTTAGTGTTGTCATCATATAATACAGCTGCTGTTATGCTTATACTTTAGTTAAATGGCCCTGGAATCGGCCTTAGATACTAGATACATATATGTATATATATATTTGTAGTATGTACACACTTGCCGATTGAGAGTGGGCGGGCGCACTCTCAACCTTGGGGGCAATGTTTACCGTTAATAAGGTTTATTACTTGACTTGCAACTCGTGTTAATGCGTTTACCCGTCGTTCCTAGTTTAGGAACTTTATGGGGGCCCTTAGTTATGTACACAAAGCGAACGTGAATCGAGTCGAAACGAAACGATTACGTTGCTCATATCTAACGATATACGTAAGTATAATTTAAGTAACGTAACGTACTTGTTGTATCTTACTTGACTGACTTGAGACACGATGTGTGAATAACAGGGTATGCTTTATATGCTCTATGCTCTTTGCCTAATTGCCTAACGGTTAGGATAACGGTAACGATATCGATATCGATAATTTTCTTAATCGATATCTATTTTGGGCTAATATTAATGCTTATGACGTGTTGTTCTCGAAACTAATATTGCAGCGATAAATTGGGTTTACTTGGTCGTTTAAATATATACTTATCGATAATTAATCGATTTCAATTTATTATCAATGATCGAGTGTGGGAGTTCAAAGTTCAAACAGAAATTGCTTTCTTTACGCACCCACACAAAACTAACTTGGTTTTTATGTAGCCATCGATTTATTTGGGATATATCTGATTTTAATTTCTTCTGTGATATTCTGTTAGATGATATGATTGTGTTTGTTTTTGTTTGTTCTGCTGAGTGTCCATGGGATTGTGTTCTACGACTTGAAACAAATAATTAATTGGGGTATGCCCCTAATATTCAACTAACTAACTTCCAACTTCTATACAATTAAATGCGTAACAACAAACATAATTAAACGATATTAAATACCAATATTTTTTTGTAATAACCATTAGCGGGAATATCTTGATTGAATTCCAGCAGAAACACAATTTTTCTACGCATAATTCCAAACGTTGCTGGCAGTGATAAAAATGTATAGATTTCAATAAAAGTAATAAACAATAAGAATAAGTTAAATATTGTTCTCGGATATACATATAATACTATATATGAGTGTAACAATAACACTTTTTTGGAGAGTTATCGACTGTGAGAGAGTCGTTTCAAAGCTCATTCACAGCAAGAGAGTTGAGTGTAGAGTGTAGAGTTTGGAGAATAGAATGCGGTGAGACCAGAGTTGAAATTGATCTAGTTACTTTTCTCTAGGGATATTCATGTGTTTTTGTAGTCTGATAGATGTATGTATATTTAACTAATTAAAATAGATTTCCAATTTCAATAGTTTATTTTTATTTGAATAATTCGAATTTATAGGCATATTTTGTTTTTTTTTTTTTGTATATATTATTTGTTATTTTCTTTGTTGTTCTTCATCTTCATCTTAAATTTTTTTGCTTTTGTCGGTTGTTGTTTGTTGTGTGTTCTTCCTTGTTCTTTGGTACACGGCTAAAGGCTACGCAATAGAATATTATACTCGTAATGCTCATACAAGTAGCTACAATATACAGATAATCGTATATATATAGATATCGTATCGTATTGTGTGGGTTATATTTAGTATAAATTATTGCTCTACTTTTTATTATTATTATTTGTTTTTTAATTTTTTGTATATTTGTATTCATATTGTTCGATTGCGATAAATGCGTCTATGCTGTATGTACAGTGTATGCATGTAATTATGTATGTATGTATGTATGTGGGATGTATGCATATGATTTCGTTCATCAACTTCATCTTCATCAACATCGTCAATTGTTCAGATTTAACTAACTATAACAGAGGCTAGCATATCGATAACTACAAATATGTATTTTAATAATTATGTATACGTCGTCAGCGCCTAACAATTTATATGTAGTATAATTTTTTGTATATTAAATAATTTATTATTCATTTTGCATTAGTTTTCTCTTTTTGTTTTTGCTTTCATTTATTTTTGGTTATTGTGAATCACATTCGCGCCGTATGCAAAACTAATGATGGGATTTTCCTTATCAAACGTGCAAATTTTCTCCTTTTTTTTTTTTGTTTGCAGAGCTGTGCCGAGAGTGAAACTATTGTATGTCACGAAAATGTCTCACGATCGCCATTGATCGTGAGAACGCAGATCGTGTGAACTGCAATTTTGTTTGCCGGGAAAAATGTAGAGTCGATTTTTCAGCGCATCGATCGAAAATGTACAAAAATGATCATGTCAACAGTTAACTAGACAGCGAGACAGCCAGAGAAGAAATAGGGAATGGGAAATCGAGTGTGTGGTGTGGTGGAGTGTGTAAAGTGAGACAAATAGTATATTTATATACTATGTGTAGCGTGGTGTGTGTGAGAGAAAGAGAAAGATAGCGAGAGCGTTTTTGTTTTTAAAGATAGAGTATACGTAAGAGTGTGGCATTTAAGGGTATACATAGAGTTAAGATTTAAGTTCGAGAGAGTTACTATAATTACGTAACGTCGTTACGTCGTTACGTTAACGCGTTACGTTCTGACTGACATTTACATAAATGCATCCATAATTTGAGTATAGCGGCAACCTAATTACAATACAATAAATATCAAATAATTTGCTTGCATTTACATATGTCATTTACAAATGTGTCGGTGTTTGTGTGTGTGTGTGTCTGTGTGTTTCTTTTGTGTATTTAGATTATGTGTATGTGTGTGTGTGTGTGGTACATAGTAGTTGAAGAAATACTGCATAGTCGGTATCGTTATCGGTATCGGTATCGGTAGTATACAAAATAGTAGACAGTGCTGTTGTTGTTGTTGTTCTTGTTTTTTTTTTTTCATTTTCTTTTTATCGTTTTTTTCTTCTTGTTCTATTTGCTTTGTAAATATTCATTCTTCGTCTTCTTCTTCTTTTGTTTATATTGTGGGTTCTGTTGCTGTTTCTCTTTAGAAGAAGCTCTTCAAGAAGCCAGCGGGACCAGCCTGAAATATCGAATGATATATTGAAATGAGTTATACTCTTTAGTTAAATTGCAATTCATTCTTGAAACTTACGTCCGCTTGCTGTTGCTGTGTTTGTGCTTGTTTGACTTTGGCTTGAGCGATCTTTAAGGCTCTGCAATGATAATTGTTATAAAGAATTTTAAATATTGAATTTAATATGAGAGGAAATCTTTTCTTCGTCGAAATTATTTCTTTCAACTTATCCCATGCTAAATTTTGTAAATTCAATTTGAAAAGTTCTTAGATTTATGATTCTCTTTTCTTCTTAGTTATTTAGTTTTTTTAAATTAAAAGTAGAAGTGTAAATATTTTCTCTTCTTTCAGGTTTTCATTATTCCAAATTATTGAGTTACCTTATTGTGTATAATAATTGTAAAACGTTAAATTCTTTTCATTCTGTTCTGTTCTGTTCTTTTCTTTTAACTTTTTCTTCTATATACTATTGAGTTTCTTAATGATATTCTTTATGAGTTAAAGTTGGCAGTGGAAATATTTTGTTTCCCTTCGCTATGCTTAATTGTTGAGTTTTTTAATTGTATATAATAGTTGTGTAAAGTTGAATTCTCGTCATTAAACTTTTTCTATTCTAATCTCTTCTTTTCAGCGTTATTTTCTTTTAATTCTTTCTGCTATAAATTATTTACTTTCTTAATGATATTCTTTATGAGTTATGGAAAGTTGGCAGTGGAAATATTTTCTTTTCTTTCGCTATTCTTAACTTTCGAGTTTTAGTGTGCAAAGTTTAAATCTTTTTATTAAACTTTTTCTATTCTTCTTGTCATAAATTATTTATTGATATTCTTTATAAGTAACGGAAAGTTAAAAGTGGAAATAATTGCTTATCTATGCATAATTACAAATTATTGAATTTCTAAATGTTTGCATTTCTATTCAATTCTATTCTAAATGGTTGAAATTCTTAATGAACGCTTTTATTATGAGTTGTATCTTTTCTTTATGAAGTTTACTCACTGTTGCAAATCCATGATGGTCTTCTCCTTGGCGTTCTGCTCCTCCTGCGACATTTGTACCAACTGCAGCAGTCGCTCTGTCTCTGTTGCCGCCTTCTTGTGCTCCTCTTTTGTGTTCTGCAGCTCTTTGACGCAACTGCAAATAGATTGCCAAATTAATTTTGGTTCAGCTAAATGCTGTTGATCGATTAAAACTTACGCTTCGAGTTGTCGTTGCGTGTCCATGAGCTTCTTGTTGAGCTCGCCAGCTGCCGCGGCGCCTCCGCCTTGGGTCTGCAGTGATTTCTCCAGTTGATCCATTTGTTCCTTTCGCTTGCGCAGCTGCACATCGAATTCGGCCATTTTCTTCTCCTTGTCCTCGATGTCCTTGCGCTTCGCCTCGATCTGTTTGCGCTGCTCGTCGATGATCTTGCGCTCGCCTTCGGTGGCCTTCGCCTGGTTGTCGATCTGCCTGCGCACCTCTTCCAGCTGCTTCTGCTGCTGCTCCAGCTGCTGGCGCTGCACATCTGTGGCCGCCGCTCCCGCACTGCCCGCTTGTTGCAGCTGTTGCATTTGCTGTTGCAACGTTTGAACCTGCTGTTGCAGTTGTTGCACCTGCTGCTGCGCCGTTTGCAGTTGCTTGGCCTGCTCCTGATTGGACATCTGTAAAGGGGAGGTGAGGAAGGGTTATACAATTATTCAATGAATGTTAAATTTTAAGAATATGCTTTTATTTATACCAAATATAGCTTATGGTATATATTAGTATTTTATATGCTTATGAATTCGGTATTTGAAAATTGCATTTTTTAAGCTCAATCGACTTTCTTGATACTCTAGTATTTTGTATCAATAAGAATTTGGTATATTTTAAAGATTTAAGTGTAATTGATAATTGTATTGTTTTAAGTATTTTCTATAAATATGAATACGGTATATTTTAAAGGTTTAAATGTAATTGCAAATTTTAATTTTTTAAAGCTTTATCTTGATATTTTAGTATTTTCTAAGAATATGAATTCAGTATATTTTTAAGATTTAAATGTGATAGAAAATTGTATTGTTTTATCCTTACTAAAACAACTGATTACAATTAACTTTTTTGATATTCTAGTATTTTCTAAGAATTCAGTATATTTTAAAGATTTAAATGTAATAGAAAATATAATTTTCTTATCCTTACTAAAACAACTAATTACATTCAACTTTCTATGAACATGAATTCGGTATATTTTAAAGATTTTAACGTAATTAAAAATACTAGGCTTTTTGATATTTTAGTATATTCTATGAATATGAATTGAATTGAAAATTTAATTGTTTTAACCTTTCTAGAACATCTGATTACAATCGACTTTCTTGAAATTTTAATTTAAGCAAAGAACAAAAAACATTGTTTTTAATTATTTCTTATAGTGTTACAAGCAAACTGATGTTACTTTATAATAATTTAGTATATTTTATTGAGACATTTTCTTGTTGACTTTGCATTTTTCTCATTTAGGAACTATATTCATGTAGGTTTGAAGGCTTACCTGACTTTTTTCCAGCTCTTGGACGAGCAACTCTAGCTGCTGCTGGAAGCGATCGCGTTCCGTGCACGCAGCTTGCAGTTCACCTTTGACCTTCTCAAGCTCCTTGGCATCGACGCCGCTGGCTGCAGCTGCGGCATTTTGTTGCTGCTGCGCTGCCGCCTGTTGCTGCTGTTGCTGTGTCATCTGCGACATCTGCTGCTGCATCTTCTGCATCTGGGCGTGCTGATCCTTGATGTGTTGGTCCATCAGCTGAGGAGTGAAGAGTGAAGAGTTTTAGATGTAGATCATTCGATGTCTTCTTTGAACTCACCTGTATGCGCTTGTGCATCTCCTGGGCTGCCTTGTCAGCCATGTCGGCGCGATTCTTCTCCTGCTCGATGACCTTGCGCCACTGTTCGATCTCCTCGCGACTTGCGCCCGCTGCTGCGGCTGCCGCTCCCTGCTGCTGCTGAGGTCCGGCAGCGGCCAGAGCTCGCTCGGACTCTTGCAGCTTCTGCTGGAGCACCTGAATCTCCTTCTGCATGGCCTGAATCTCGGCGGGAGCCGCTGGCGCCACGGGATGTCCGTTGCGCAGCTTGCGATTCTCCTCGCGTGTCTTTTGCAATTCCGTTTCGGCATTCTGCAGCTCCTTCTGGAAGTTCATCAGTATCTCCTGGCTCTTCTCCAGCTGCAGCACCAACTGCTCTCGCTCCATCGCCAGCTGCTTGATGTCGCTCTCCAGCTTCTGCACGTGCTTCTCTAGCTGCGGATTGGCTCCAGCGCCACCAACACCAGCGCCAGCATTGCGACTTGTCTGACGCAACGTCTCCTTCTCGGATTCGGATTTCTCGAGGCGATCGTGAAGACGTCCCAGTTCGGCGCCCATGCGCTCGAATTCGATGCGCGTGGACTCGGTGTTCTCCTGCTGTTTGGCCAAATGCATTTGTGCCTTCTCCAGTTCCTTGGCCAAGCGACCGGCCTCCAGTTCGGTAGCATCGCGCGACTGCAGCGCCTTCTCGAGGCGATCACGCAGCCGATCGATCTCCTGTCGCTCGCCCGCCGAGATCGACATCGAGGCGGACGAACGCACCGGCTCGCCGGGGCTCACCGAGGACTGTTGCAGGCGCAAACGATCGACCTCCTTCAGCAGTTTCTCGTGCTTGTCCCGTGCCTTCTCCCGTTCAATGTGCGCACGCTCTAGCTCGCTGCGCTGCTTGTCCTGATTCGCCAGCAATTTGGCCACCTCGCCTTTGGACAGCTCCAGCTGCAGACTCGTCTCGTGCAGCTTCGACTCCATGTTCTGGATCTCGTTCTCGATCTTCTCGTACTTGTCCTTGTACTTCTCAAACGACTCCGACTCGTACTGCGACTTGCCGCGTATCGTCTCCAGCTCCATCAGCGTCTTGTCCAGCTTCTCGCGCAGCCGCTCGTTCTCCTCCTTGAGGCGTCGCGTCTCGCGGCCAAACGTATCGGTGTCCTGCAGCTTGCGCAGCTCCACCTGATTCTTCTCGTAGCGTTCGCGCATCTTCTCCAGCTCGACGGCATAGTGAGCGGCCTCCTCCTTGGCCGCCTCAACGCTGGCGCCCGCCTTGGTCTGTGCGGCATGCGCACGCTCCAGCTCGTAGGTGACACGCTCCAGCTCGGACTGGAAGTGCTCCTTCTCGCCCTGCGAGCGTCGAATGTCCGTCTGCAGTTTGTCAAAGCGATCGCGATTGTGTTCGAGTTCGCTGCGTGCATTATCCTCGCACTCCTTGGCGCGACTCAGCTGCAGGGCAGCACGATCGCAGGCCTCCTGCAGCCGTGTGCTCTCGTCCTGCAGCTTGCGCAGATCCTCGCGTGCCTTCGAGGCCGCCAAGCCGGAGCGTTCGGCCTCCACCTCGAGTCGGGCACGATCCGCTTCGGCGGTGTCGCAACGCGACTGCAGACGATAGATTTCGTTTTGAGCACGATCGTATTTCTCGAGCATCTTCTCGAACTCCTTGTTCGACGTGTCCTTCTCGTCGATCAGTTTCTGGCTGGCGTACAGCGCCTTGTCCAGCTTCTCCTTGAGTATCTCCACCTCGGTGACGGCATCGTCACGCTCCATCTGCAAAAAACACACACACAGAGAGAAAGTAGTGAGTGGAAAGTGTATACAGGGTATGGAGCAGTCGATGTGACCGAATGGTCCAAAGCGTGAGTGTTTCATATTTGTTTCTTATTTTGTTTAACGAAGCTACAATAATTTACAAACAGCCAATTCACTGGTTCAGTTTCAGTTGTCATGCGATTATAGTATATTTGTTAGTTTAGAGTATGCAGTTTTTTTTTTAGTATTTTGATAGTTATAGAATAGAGTAGCATAGAGTATATATATCGAGCCAATTGGGAAGCATTTATGTGAGTGCATGTAATACCTCTCTCATGAGTATTTTGTTTTGTGAGTCAATCATTTGGTTGCTTTTGTTGATGGGTCATCAAATTACCTGCAATTTCTGTTGTATGGCATGCGATTTCTCGTAGCGCTCCTTCAACACTTCCAAATCGGTTTGCATCGCCTCCCGATCGCGAGCGGCCTTCATCAGCAGCGTCTGCGATGACTCCGAGCGCTCCTTGAGCGTCTCCAGTTCATCGGAGAACTGATCCCGCTCCTTCTGTATGCGCGCTAGCTGCATCTGTTATGTGTGTGTTTGGTTTTCGATTTGTTCGTATTCATAATATTCATTCATTCAATGGTAGTAGTAGTAGTAGTAGTTTCATTTGTGGGATGCATGGGAGTACACACGCATGGCACAGACAGTTTTTGAAATATAGATATACGTATATGTATGCGTAGGAAGTACATTTATAGTATATAGTAGATATATATGTAGAGTATATGTATTTATGATGCGTGTTAGTATTTGTCTTCAAATGCGACAATCTTGTGTTGATACTGAACAAAAAGCAAGCGGTTGCTTCAGGGGAAATATTTGGAAAAGTAAATCCCTATTTTTGAAATACATCCAAAAAAGTATGATTTTAAAGATAAACGATGGTTTACAAATTATTAATACATCTTTAAAATATAAGAAAATTTAAAAGAATATAATGAGTTATTACAATTAGCAAAAAAAACTATTTGTTCTGTCTTTTTTGTTAAAAGTTCTGTTTACTTTGGAACGCACCTTGTAATATAATCCATTAAAAAATTTCAACAACATACAATTTTAAAAATTATGTGTAATGAAAAGAAAATAAAATCAATTAATCAACAAAATTAAAGAATACAGCAATTAAAGAGAAAACTAATATTTCAATGTACTACAAAAATTAAAATAAAATAAATAAATAATCTAAATTTATAAAAAAATATTCCTATTTTTGATTTGTTTTTGGTTTAATTAAGTTTAAAATAAATGTTTATATATATGCTTTCTTCACAAGAAATAACAAGATAATTATGTTAAACCCAAATTAATAATATAATTTGATAATTATTGTAAAAGAAATATATGTATAAGTTAATTTCGCAAATTTATACTTATGTAAATCTTTTGAAATTACTTCACAGATTGTTCAAATGCACGTAAAAATTCCTAATCATTTCCCAAGTAGCACTTGCTTTTCTTTCAGTGCATCGAAGGGGGTGGCTTATAACTGGGCATGTTTAGTATATACAGCTATAAGGGATTATTTGGTGGGAAGGGGGCTGTTAGTATTTAGGGCGGGGGCAAGGCAGTTTTGAGGGGGTAATCACAACACATTACAATTACAGTTCACAGACATCGATCTACGCATGAGTTTGTTGTTGTTGTTTGTTGTTATTGTTGTTGTTGCAAGGCTCGTTGTGTGTTGTTTAGATGTGTGAGTGTTTTTGTCTTGGTTTAGTTGTAGTTGTTGTTACAGCTTATTAGACAGAGAGTGATAGATAGTGAGAGAGTATGTGTTGATTGGGCTAAAAGAGTGGGTGGGTGGGTGAATGGTAGGAGGTAGGGGGCAACCTGCATACCTGCGTCTTTTCAAGTTTCTCGCGAATGCGATCCGTGTCCAGGGTGAGAGTTTCGCGCTCCTTCTGCATGCGAGCCGCCTGGCCGAGAGCCTTGTCAAGCTGCGACTGCAGATTGTCGTAGTCGTAGGTGAGCTTCTCCTTTTCGAGGACGAGGCGGCGATTCTCGGCGCTCGCCTTGTCCAGCTTGTCCTGCAGATGATCGACCTCGTTCTGTGCCTTGTCCAGCGAATTCTGCAGCTTCTCATGCTGCAGCTGCGATTTGCCGAGCGTTGCCTGAGTGCGCTCCATTTCCTCCTTGATCTTCTCGACCTCGGAGAACGCCTGTGCGCAGTGGAAGCGATTGAAGGAGGAGTAGGAGGAGTATGGTTTGTTTTTAGTTTGAGGGGTTTTCTGGATTTGGTTGGTAACTAGCTAAGAGAGTACTAAAATGGTATATGATGGCCTACCCGATCGCGATCGGCGTGTATGCGCGAGACGCCGCTCTGGGCCTTCTCCAGCTCCTGGCGCAGACTCTCTTGCTCGCCCTGGGCGTTCTCCAGTTTCGCCTTGAGTCGATAGACTTCGCCCTGGCTCTTTTCCAGTTTCTCTTGCAGGGCGGCGGCTTCTTCGCGTGCACGCTCAGCGTCCGACTGCTCGTTATCGAATTGCGGAGTTATCGTTATCGATTGTTGTGGTTGGTTGGTTGTTGTTGTTGTTCGGTTGTTGGGTTGATTGTTGTTCATTCAGAATTTGGTTGGAGGGTAAATTGGATATGGATACGGATATTATTTACAGGCACCACGTGAGTATGGTCTTAAATGATGGACTGATTGACTGACTGACTGATTGATTGTCTGACTGACTGATTGTCTGATTTGATTTGATTTGATTAAAGGTCTGACTTGTTTGGCAGACACAAAACAAAGGTAAACAACAAGTACGAATACTTAAAGATAATATACGATAACGATTACGAAAAGAGTACGATAACTATTACGATTAAGATTACGATTACGATTACAATTACGATAACAACTTCTAGAGCGAGCGAGCGATTTATGCTGCGAGAGACTGAGCACAAAAGCGAATTGACAATGACTCAGATGGCAGATGGGTTGAGGCGAAGGCGAAGGCAGAGGCAAAGGCGGTTGGTGGAGACGGCGACTGACAAATAGAGATAGAGTGAGAGAGAGAGAGCAGGCAATGATGCTGCCCTTTTGCAAACTGACAGCGATAGGTGGCGCTTGGGTGCAACAACACAATGAGCGAAAGACAAAAGTATGTGTGCATAAATGTGTATGTGTGTGCGTGTGTGTTTGTGTTTGAATAGAGCAAAAGCTACGAGACTTAAGGCAAAGTAAGGAAAAGACTTTTTAGGCAAACTGTATGTGCGTGTGAGTGTGTGATAAATGTACAGATGTGTGTTTGTGTGTGTGTGTGGGAGTACATGAAATTAACAGCTTAGGTAAATCAAGCGAAAGTTTTATAACTTTTGCTGAAGCTCTTCAAAAACAGTTGCCCAAGTCACGTTGCAAATGGCTTCGAGACCTGCTCTGAGTTTTCTATGTACGACGACAAAGTTTTACAGGTAATACCATGGGTACTTTTGTCATATCAGCTATTCAAAAGAGAATTGCCAATGCGAAAGATTAGAAAGTAGTCGATGAAGAACTCAGCCATCATTGTGTCAGAACTTCTTCAAGTCGTCACATTTTTTTTAGAGATTAAAATGTACATACATATATTCAATTCCCTTTTCTAGATTCGGCTTTTTGTTTTATCATTGAGATTTGTGTGGGGATTTGGGACTTTTTGAGTAAAGTACACACAAATCATGCAGAGGGAACACACACACACTTGAAACTCAGTTTCCAATCGATGTGGGAGAGATGAGAAAGCGTTCTTTATACAATGTCAATGGATGTAATATATATGTATATATAGTATGTGTGTGTAGTATGCATATGTATAGGCAGAAGTAGTATAAGTATATATGTAGGTTAGTTTAGGCGAATGCAAGATACGAGTAGTTAGAACTGTACAGTAAATAAAACACATGACAATAATTGGATGGCACATTCAGATGGCAACTATTTGGCATAGTTAAGAGTTAGTTTTTTTCATTTTTTTGGAATGGTCAAATGCAATGTCGATTGATTGATTAGTTTTGTTATATTGAATTTGGTATCAAATGTTTTAGTTGCTGTATCTTGTTACTAAAAATTCTTGTTTGTTGTTGTGTGTGTGTTGGTTGTTATTTGTTAGTTTGTTTGTTTGTTTATTTTTTTTTGGTTTATAAGCATTTACTCACAAAACGTTTTTCAGTTTCGCCCTATAGAAAATGAATGTAAGCACAACGGTTTAGATAGAGTTTAGGTTTTAGTATACATTGTTCAACAGCAAGATATTAAAATATATTTTATTTATTATAAGATTTGTATTATTATTTTTTTTTTCTTTTTTTTTCTTTTACTTTTACTTTTACGTTAAAGCTAAAAGAGTAAAGATTAAATAAGGCAATTAAAACTTTGTTTATATTTTACAAATAGGCAATAAAAAGTTGCTTCTAGGCTAGCATCGATCGATACTACGTCATTAACTAGCATTATCATTAATGATTTTTAACTTTGTCAAATCGAGTATTTGATATTACAATTCTCTTCTTATTTTTGGGCGAGTCACTTTTGGCAATTTGCTCATTGAATTTTATATACACTCAAATGTGATTGATTTGCTGGTGCAAATGTGTGCGCTTATGTGAGTGTGTGTGTTGGTGTGCGCTCGTGTGTGTGTGTGTTGGTTGAGTGTGTGCTTGTGTTGTGGTTGTTGTGCCACCAAATGAGACAGCTGAATGTTTTTGTGAGACTTAGAAATAGAGAGAAAGATATTTAGACTTTGATGCAGTAGAAAGTAGTATACACAAGTATGCAGAGGTACGATTATACGATTATATATATGTATATATATTTTTATTTATATTTTGTATATATCGTGTATAGTTCATGGATTGATCGAACCAATCGAGACTGTTATAGCACACGCACACAGAGACATGAAATCTTGCGAGACTTCGAATATTACGCATACGCATAGTTAAACACGCAGACAACTAACTAAAGAGCACTCCGATACGAGTAGTATATATAGTAGTATATGCATATGTATATATAGATTGTATATATAGTATAAAGTTTTGGGATGGTAATGAATGGCGACTCGTACCTGTGTCACTCTCAGCTCGGCCTGTGTGCGACGCAGCTCGGCAGACGCTTTGTCGGCACGCTCCTGCGCTCGATCCAGCTCCTGGGACGTCGTCATTGTGGTGCGGCCAAACGTTGTCTTTTCGCAGAGACGAAAACGGGAAACAATACAATTAGTATTAGGTAATCAAAATGGGTACAATAAACAGTACAAAATGTGCAACTACCGAGCAACTAACAGCAAACATTGAAAATATAAATATATGTAAACAGATTAGTTTTTGAGTCCAGCAGGAAAGCAAACAGAATGGCATACGATGCGTATACGTAATGTGCATATATTATAGTTTATTGTCTGTTTGTAGATCTGATTGATTGATGAGCATGAGTTTGATTTGGGATTTTTTTTCGTTCATAAGTTAAGCTTTTGGGGTGATTTAAGTGCATTTAACGCTTTGAACATTTTTTGTTTCACATTTCGGTTCTCTTTAGTATAATACAATATATGTTATAATAGATTTGTAGAACTATTCAACTCTTCTCACTAAGCTTCGTTGGCAGCCTAACAAATAAGCACTTTATACAGTGTCAACATGGCGTATACTTAATGTTGAGCATTAACATTTCACAATTCAAATTGATGGCAATTTCAATGTGTACTAATAAATATATATTTGATTGTTGATTTATTTTTTTGTTGTTTGTCTAGCGCAGTGAGCGATTATGCAAATTAGCTGGCAAAAAACTACGAAACATCTACTGGGTGGCCAAGTTCGTTCAGTTCAGTTTGGCCAACTTACCGATATTTTGCCCGTTTCGAACATTAACTTTTGTACATTCTGTAAAGTACGATATACAATACGATAGATGCATGTTCAGCGTCAATTAAACCAAATACAAATAGAGACATTGCATGGGCATACTTAATTAAAAGAAGTGATGATGCTTACATACATATGCCTCCCCCTTTATTAGTCACCCACCCCTTCCTTACCATACAGTGACTACACTTGAGTTATGCACTTCAATTTGTAATCGTGTAAGTGTAATTGAGATTAAATCAAAACCTCGTGAATACTGAATACGAAGTACTGAATACTGAATACTATATATATATGTGGGTGTTTATGGTGAATAGTGAATACTGAATACTGAGAGTGCTAAGTGCTGGGCTAGGTGCTCATGTTATGTTGACCCGGCTAAAATGGTGCCAAAGCGAGTGAGAGAGAGAGAGAGAGAGAGAGAGGTAGGTGATTAGTAGCTGGTGCTAACGAGCTAAGCGAGCTGACCTTTAAGTTTCTGTTGCTCAATTCGAATGTTATACTATATATATATATTTGTATGCTTTAAATTTAGACAGAAACTTGTAGGATATGCTGGATTTTATACAACAAAAAAAAAAAAGGAAAATAAATAAATAACCTGCTGGCGCTAGATGCAAGATGCTAAAAATGGGTTTAACTAAAGTGTGTAGCTACAGGACTCAAGAGAGAGAGAGAGAGGCGGGGGGTTGGTGCAGGTTGGGGGGGTTAGTACTACGAGATACGAGCACAACTTAAGGCACTACGAGATTAGGTTTTTTTTTTGTTAGGTAGGTAGGTTTGGCATTAGGCTTACTTTGTGTAGTGTGGTTTGTTCTTCTAGCTGCATCTATATGTTTTATATTTTTTTGATTATTTGATATAGTAGTAGTAGTAGTAGAGTGAGATATAGTAGAGTTGTAGTAGTAGTTGTTGTTGTTGTTGGGGGATGCGAGATGTTGTTGTTGTTGTTACAATAGTTGTAGTTGGTAAGTGTACATGTAAATATAATAGGCACACATAGAGGCATATATAGTATATAGTAATAGTTGATATATAAAAGTAATGGTTATCGCTATCGTTATCGAATTCGATTTTAGATTAGAAATTGTAGAGTAGCGCTTTTCGATATATAACTTATATGTACACTGCACACAGAGCAACACATACATAACATATGTATTAGGTATATGACTATGGCATATGAATATGTATATATAGTATAGTAATAATCGATCGTAAACCGGTTATAATGCACGAGTACCTGCGAACGCTCCAGATCGTGTTTGAGCCTCTCGTTCTCCAGCTCCAGACGTGCAATGCGCTGCTTCGTGGACTCCCAGTCGGCGCTGCTGCGTCCCATCTCGCAGGTGGCCTTCTCCAGCTCCGCCTTCGACTTGCCCAGTTCGCTCTGCGACGCCTCCAGCTTGATCTCCAGCCGCTCACGTTCGTTCACCGCCCGCTCGAGGCGCGTCTGCAGCTTCTCCACATCGCTTTCGGCGGCACGCAACTTCATCTTGTAGTCGGTCACCTCGCGCTCGTGCAGATCACGCTCCTCCTGCTTCTCGTGCTCGGCGCGATCGCGTTGCTCGCGCAGCTGTGCCATTTGCTTCTCCTTGTCGCCGATGGCCTCCTCGAGGCTGGTGAGTGCGCCCTCGGAGCTGCTGTGATGAGCCTGCATGGCGGAGAGACGTGCCCGTGCCATGTCCACCTGGTTGTCCTTCTCCTTCAGCAGGTCCTCGAGATTCTCAATCTGTTAATCGAGTGAGGGTGAGTGAGTGCGTGTGTGTGAGTGAGTGTTGAGAGGGAGCTCTGTGCTCTGTGCTCTGTGTTCTGACCTTGCGCTGCAGCACACTAATCTTTCGATCCTTGATGTCCATGTGATCCTTGAGCTCGGTCAGTTCGCTGGTTAGGCGATTGCGCTCCTGCACCGTCTGCAGCGTGCCCTGCGTCTTCTTCTCGATGAGGCGATTCTTCTCCTCGAGCCGGGCGCGCATCTCCTCGACGTCCGTCTGCAGCATGTTGTAGTGCTCCTCTTTGGCACATAGCGACTCCTTGAGCACCGCTATGTGCCGCTGATAGTCCTAACGAAAGGTTATGTTTACTGATACAACGGCAAAGCAAATTTGTGCGGCAATTACCTGATGCTGCTCCTCGAGTGTTTTCATTTTGGCCGCCATCGCCAGTATCTCTTGATCCCTTCTTTGTATTTCAAGACGGAATTCGTCCAACTGCACACGATTGTGGATGCGTTCGTTTTGTGTGGATTGAGTGGCGCGTTGGGTTGGGAAAGGATATAAGATATAAGACAGAGCAGATTTTAAAAAATTGCATCACAACTGCAAAGCAACAACGCAGCTGCTTTTGCTGCCTAAAAATTGGTTTTGTTTTTGCTCTTTTTCGTTTTCTTTATTTTTAAATATATATTTTTTATTTTTTTATTAGAGTTTCGAGTTTTTGATTTATATTTTTTTTTTTGGTGTAAAAAGTTTTGCTTGGGGTGCAAAATTGCGGCGCAATTGTGTTGAATGTGTTGCTGTTGGTGGGTTGTGGACTGTGGTTATACATGTCGTATGAGCAATGTTTAATGGGCAAGGTGTGTGTGGGCGTGGAAGTGGGCGTGGTCGTGGTCGTGGCAGTGGTCGAGCGAGCAAAACACTTTGAAATTGTTCTTGGGCAAATATGTGAGTATATTTTATGTTTATATGGATGGATGGCTGCAAAAGTCGTTGCCCCAACTGAGTGTTGTGTCCCAGTGTGTGTGTGTGTGTGTAAGTATGTGCGTGTGCGTGTGTGTGTGTGTGTAAAGAGGGTCAGTTAGGAGAAGGGGGTCACTTAGAGCTGTTTTTTTGGTGGTAACACTTTGAACCTGAACTAGGCTTATTCCATTCGGTTGTCGCATGTTAAATTTTTATTGTTTGCTTTTCGAAATGTTCATTTATAATGCTTAAGAGTTAGATTAAGTTTAACAGATAATTCGATATCGAATTCGAGTTACGAGTTCGAGCTCGAAAGAAGTTTCAATTAAGTCTGAAGTAATCTTAATTAGGTTTTACAAATACAAATCAGTGTATAAATATATATTTATGAATACATACAAGTATATATATATATATATCGCTGGAGTAGTAATTAATTATAATTATAAATACAATATTGTTGTTGTTGTTGTTGTTGTTGCTGTTGTTTGTTATATACGTAGTATAATATTAAGTATAAATATTCAAGATTCATCATCGTACATATTATTAAATGCCTTCTGCTTTGTCAAAGTTCTCAGTGTGTGTAAAATAAACTAACAAAAAGAAAATGGGAAATTTGAAAACCAAAATGTCAACTATCTAGAGATTAATGCAAATGATATTTATCTACGTATGTTATCTAATTATGTCCTTTACACAGACAGCAACTGCTGACATAAATGCTTTCAATTGGCTAGTGTTAAGCTTATTATCCTTCCTTATATGACTAGACTCTTTTTTTTTTTGTTTTTGTTTTTTAGAGAGCGATTACACTTGAGGGGGAGAAACGAAAAACAATACGATTAAATTAAGTTAAAGACACTACTTTCTTTTTTTTTTGAGTTTTTTTTGGTAGTCGAGTTAGTTTAGTTTCGGTTAGTTAAAGATTCCTATGAACACAACAATAGTTTGTTTGTTTTGTATTTATTGCTTGGCCATCGTATTGTATACGGATAGCTCTTCTTACACATCAAATCGAACTAGTTTCGATTGATTGTGCACAACTACAATTGGTATTTGCTATGCTATACGTATGCTAGATAAGACAAATTAGAGTAACTCCACTTTTTTTTTGATTTCAACTACTTAGTAAGCTATAACAAATTTGTTTTACTTTCTTTGAGAAAATTATTCAATTCGATTCGATTCGATTCAATTCGATTGGAAAAAGAGTTTGTTTGTGAACGCAATTTGAAGCCGAATAACTACCACGAAGAATAATAACAGATAAATTAAAGAGAAGAGAAGAGACGAACAAATTTGCAAGTTGTAAGTAAAAAGCACCTAGTTATAAGTATATATATATATATATAGTATATATGTATATAGATGTATAATTATATAAATATATTCAGTTTTGGAATACTAAGTAATAAGAATGAATACAATATATGTATGTATATATGAACATCGTACATAGTACATGGTACAATAGATAATACATTTTGTTTTTGTTTTTTTGTTACTTTACTTTTCGTGTTATTCGATTCGATTCGTTTCGTTTGTTGTATATAATATTTGCATAGACACATTTTGAATGCTTCTTCGTTTATTTGCTTTTCGATTCACTATTTTGAAATTGCAACCAGTGTTGTGTTAAACACACACACCTAAGAGTTCTGGCCAGAGGATAAACTAATCAAAAAACAAAAAAAAAAACGAGTCTAAAATACATCCAGCCAGATGTTTGTTATTCATCATCATACATTTTCATTTTCTAATTTCCCTCCTTCTTCTATCCATCTCAGGTGCTAAACTCTAACTCACTGGATGATTTTACATACGATACAATAGAAATTTGTTCATCATCTTTACATATACAATATACTTAATTGACCTTCATTGCTAATCACACGATAACGTTTTTCTTCGTTTTCATTTTCATTTCATCATTTTGTCATTTTATCATTTTGTTGTCTTTTGCTGGAAGAGTGAGAGTAAGTCCGTCCGGTTGATTAGACCGGCAAATATAGAACGCAACTAACTAAAATACAGTTGACCGAATCAAGTTAGCGGCTGGGTGTGATTAAAGTAATTGAGACAATTTATTATGCAAAATACGAGTACGAGAACTTTAGTTGTTTAGTACTTATCAATTGGAGTGTCTAGAGAGGTTAGTAGGTAATTTAGCTAGTTAGGTTAGGTTAGGTTAGTAGGTATATTATATCGAAGGTAATAGGTAGTTATAGGTTGATTTGGGTATAGAGGTCCTTGCATAGGCTTGGCTAAATTGGAAGTGTGTGTGTGTGTGTGTGTATTGAGTTAAGGGGAGGAGGGTCGACTTATACATACATACATATACATAGGTAGTATAGGTAGTTTTTAGGTAGTTTTAGTAATTCTTGTTCTTTAGAGAGTTGCACTAACAATTTGCTATATTAAGTATCTAAGTATCGATTACTCTTCGTTTTTGTTTTCATTTTTGTATATAGGTTTTGATTTAAGTAATAATATAATTAAGCTTCTTTCATTTAACTTAACACATACGAGTTAAACTTTTTATTCTTTATTCTTCGAGTATCAAATAAAGTAAAGTAAATCTCATTACATTTGCATAATATTCATTTCATTTCAACAATTTTTGCATCATTTTGTTGTCTTGGGTTTTCGTTATGTGTATATAACTATAATTATATATATATAAATGGTTTTACATTTATGAGTAAATATCATTTAGTTTCACTTGTTTTCTTGTTGTTATTTACAGTCTTTTACTTTTGAGAGTCAAGAGCAAAGTTGTTCAAATTTCAATTTTTCAAACGAATTTCTCATCAATATCTCTATACAGTTCTTTTACAATTTCTCTGAAAAGTTGCCCTGAGTGCTCTATGCAAAATAACTAAACAAAAACTTATAAAAACATGAAAGAATGATTTCAAGTTATATTAGAAATCAACAACAAGCTGAATATAGAAACCATATTTGAATAATACTAATAAAAAGGAATAGAAAAATTTGTTTTTTATTTTTGCTTCGTTTTCTTAATTTGTTTTTTGTTTGCTACTTTAAAATGGCACATGAAAACAATAGTTTTTTTCTTCTTCTTCGCTTAGGCTAGTCCTAGTCGATATACCATATAAGTATATATCGTAGTATATATATATTTGTTTACTATATAATAATTGGTGTTCTATACGAGAACCGCACACTGCAAATGTCGTTGGCCTTTGACAACTTTCGTTATGAGGTGTGTGGGGGGAAGGAAAGCGTAAAATGCATTATAGATATCTCTTCGATTCCATTCGATTCGATTCGATTTGATTTGATTGAGTAAAGACAGATATATATATATATGGTTCCGATTAGAGAGCGAGAGAGATTGTTTAGCTATCGGATTCAGATTGCTGAACAATTTATACGAATTTGTTCAAATTTCAGTTTCAGATTCGGTTTTCGAATTACGTATTTTTTTTTTTATTTTAGATGGGCATGTGCTATATGCGATACGAGTATTAGTTGAATTTTGTTGTTGTTATGTTGTTGTTAGAGTAGAGAGAGAGAGAGTAACGAGTAGTATCGATTATCGATTATCTAGGAATCTAGGGATAGCGTGTCTACGTCAAATTTAAAACTTACTTGTCGCTTATGCTCTTGCGGCAGTTTCGGATAATCTAAGTCTAGTTTCGAGTATGGCAAGTGATGATGATGATGTTGGTGTTGCTGCTGCTGCTGCTGCTGCTGGTGGTGGTGATGATGCTGCTGGTGTTGTTGTTGTAGCTGATGTTGATGATGATGCGAGTATGACGAGTGCGGGTATGACGAGGCATGCAAACCAACCGACGGATGATGATGCAAATGCGAATGCGAATGCAGATGCGGTGTGGTATGCGATGTATGCGATGTATGATGCAGCCCCTCGTAGCCAACACCAGCTGCTACAGCGGCATCGCGAGCACTGCTCGTGAGCGTGCCGCCAAAGGGGCCGGTTGTGTTGGCCAACGCTGCCAGCGGATGGGTTTGCAGATGGTTCTGGTGCTGATGCACATGATACTGATACTGCGGGTTCATCTGCTGCTGCACCGAGGCCTGTATATGCGATTGCGGCTGGCCCAGCTGTTGGCCACTCTGCTGCTGCTGCTGTTGCGTACCGGCAAATTGCTGTTGCAGATTGTAGGCCAGCGCCGAGCTGGCCGTCGGCGGTATCGAGTGCTGCTGATAGTACTGCGAAATGGCGGGATTTGAGGCATGCAGTGTGTGTGACATGAGATGACGTTGCTGCTGTTGTTGCTGTTGTTGTGTTAACGATCCAGGCATACCGCCTAGACCCATGCCCAGACCCATGGCCCCGATGCCACCGCCTGGCATGCCGCCGCTCAGGCCGAGACCCGAGCCACCCATGCCACCGAGCGTTGCAAGGCCAAGGCCAAGGCCATATGGATCGCTTTGATAGGGATTCGCGTAGCCCGTCGCGCCGTACTTGCAGCTGACAGCTGGATAGCCAGAGCCAGTGCCAGTGCCAGCGACAAGATTCGATACGGAGTAGGCGGGTCGCAGTCGAGCAGCCGCCGCAGCGGCGCTTTGAGCGGCCGTCAGCTGCGTCGGCTGCGGCTGGAAGTACATATTGGGCTGGGATGAGAAGCTCGTCGACATTTGCAGCAGGTTATCGTTCAAATACGGCGGCGATGTGTCGCCCGCATGCAGCGTTGGATAACTGGAGACCACACGGCC
Organism: Drosophila niveifrons; assembly: GCA_035046325.1. Classification (NCBI taxonomy): domain Eukaryota; kingdom Metazoa; phylum Arthropoda; class Insecta; order Diptera; family Drosophilidae; genus Drosophila; species Drosophila niveifrons. The sequence goes on from JAWNOC010000052.1 coordinate 29,684,722, forward strand.
GGACAGCGGTGTCGTCACCCCAGGCACTCCAGGCACCCCCGGTTGCCCCAGCTGTCTGGCCTGGTGGCTCAAATTCAATATCTGCGACGATCGCGATATCGATTTGTGCGCCTCATTCAATAGATTCACAATATTCGAGGAGCTTGTCTGATGCAACGGTGGCGCTGGATAACCATAAACATCATTGTACATTGTGGCCGATGGCAAACCCGCAATGCTATACCGACGCCGTCGGATCGGTGACGTTTGTCCATACAGCTGGGCAGCAGCGGTTGCGGGATCGTAGAGGTAACCCGTTGATGACGATGGGCCGTATAGCTCATAGGCGGCATTGCCATAGCCACCGAGGCCACCGAGGCCACCTAGACCACCTAGACCGGCGGCATACGAGCCGTTGAGCGGTGCTCCACCGTATCCGGTTGGGCCGTAGTATTGTCCAATGATATCTGGCAGTGGGGGGCTTCCGCTGGCACCCGTGAAGTTATTGTACATCTGAAATGGGCGATTTCAAATTGGTTGTTTTGTTTTGTTTTGGTTCTGTGGCTGTTTCTGTAACTGTAACTTTTTGTGTTGTTGGTATTTTTTTTTCTGGTTTTCGGTATTTTTTTACTTTGTATGTCGAGTTTAGATCATTTTTTTTTTTTTTTTGGTTTAAGTTTGTTCGCTGTTGATTTGAGTTAATTATTGATTATTAAGTTATTTAGTATTTTAGTAGTTGGTTTGGTTTGGTTGTCTTGGTGTACTGTTTTCTTTTTTTTTTTGTAGTTTTTGTTGTAGTTGTAGTTTTCGTACGCGTTGTCTTCGTTTCTCTTATACTCGAGATTGTAACATACTAAATGATAAGTGAATTATTAATTTGCTACAATTATACACACGAGTAATGAGTAATTCATTAATGTCTAACATATAGTAAATATGGTTTAACAACAAGTTTTCTCTTCTGTTTTGTACATTTTATAACATAACCAAAGCGATTTTTGCCCGAACACTTACGGACTATTTTGGCCCCATATTTTTTTTGTTTGTTTGTTTGTACGTCAAAAATTCAATTCAATTATATATTTTATTTTGCTTTTGTTGTTTTTCTACAAGTTTTATAAAGAAATTGTTTTATTTCTTTGTTTTTTTTTTGTTGTAAACTTAATTCAACACTTTTCTCATTGCGCTTAATTTACAATAAGGTTTTGTAATAATAGATTAATTCTCTCTATTTGACTTTCAGTTTCAGTTTCTCTTTAGCATTTTTTAGTTAACTCTCATTATTCATTCGTTTCTTAGGTTTGTTTTCCCTTTTTCTTTGTTTTTATTTTGTTAATAGGTATTTTCTTTGTTTGTTTTATATTTTCTTCTTTTTTTTTGTTTTTGGTTTTTTGTTGGCAAACTGCACCTAAAAGTTCAACAAGGGGGCGTTTTTGGTTTGGTGAGACTGGATAGTACAGAGAGAGATAGAGAGAGGCAGAGAGAGTGAGAGAGAGAGAGACAGAGAGAGAGAGTGGGGGGTCTTTTGCAACATGAAATGTGTGTCACTTGAGAGATGGCCACGCGGCTGGGTCACTGTGTGTGTGTGTGAGGTGTATATGTGTATGTGTGTGTGTGTGTGTGTGTGTGTGTTAGCCACACTCTGATGTGCAGTACGCCCATTACTATGTGTATGTGTATGCCGCTTCTGCTTTGGTTTTCTTTTTTTTTTTGTTGTTTTTCGGTTAGTTTATTTAGTTTTGGTTTGGTTAAGTGAATATTTCGTATACGACATGTGTGGCGAGGCATACAAATGCGCTTGGATTCTGATTTCGTTGTTTTTGTTTCTTGGTTTTTGTGGTATTCTTGGTATTTTCGGTATTTTTGGTATATGGTTATGGTATATTTTTGGGGTATTTTGGTATTTTTGCTTGTACGCAGGAAAGAAACATAAATTACTTATAACAATATATAGTTCAGATGCATTATAGAAATAACGTGCAAAAGTATATTGTAAACAATTGTTTCTGTGTAGTAGTTGTAATTGTTGTTGGTGTGTTTAATGTTTTTGTTTATGTGAAAAACAAACAAAATATGTTATATATATAGATATATACATATATATGTATATATACATGTAGAGGTTTTCATTGAGTAGTATTTGAGTAGAGTTAGACAGACAGTGAGTGTGACATAGACAGAGATAGAGTTAGAATTAGAATTACAGAGAGAGATAGAGTTAGAGATAGATAGAGACAGCAATAAATAGTTTTGTGGCAGACAGAGTGTAGGAGAGAGAGAGAGAGAGACACAGAGATAGAGATAAACAGAGAGAGAGTTTGATTGAATTTGTAGCGCAAGTTCGTGTTTTGCGGCTGAGTTTTCAAATGGATTGTGTTTGGAATCTGTTGTGGCATATGTGTATTTGCTTGTATGTGTGTGTGTTTGAGTGTGTGAATGTGCTAGAACCCAACGAGTGGTAGGTGTGTGTGTGTGTGGTGTGGTGTGTGTGTGTTTGTGACTTTGTTGGTTGCTTGGTCGTCGTTAGTTTCAAATTTCTAATTTTCATTTCGAATTGAATGCAGTTGATATTCGCGTTCTTGTTATTTACAAAACCAAAAAGTAATATATATATATATTGTATAGATTTTATTTTGCAACAGGCGGCCAGTCTTTTATTGTTCAGTTAGGGGGTGGGGGGGTGGAATGGAAGAATGGTGGGGCTGACTGAGTGTTAGCCGAATAGAGAGAGACACTGTTGGGCATATCATTCAGATAGAGGTTCGTCTTTATTGTTGTTCTTGTTGTAGTTGTTGTGGTTGTATATTTAGAAATTGTTGTTGTTGTGCTCATTGTTGTGTTGGGCACATTGTAAAGCAAAGTAACGCAATAAAAACAACATACTTGGACAGATTGCATATATATATAAGGATATATAAATATATACATACATATATGCGGATTACACATACATATACATATAAATATTGTTTCGATTAAGTATATGAATAGAGCGACAGCGAAATAGAGGAGACAGTGAGAGAGAGTGAGAGAGTAATAGAGAGAGAGAGAAAGAGAGACAGTTAGAAAGTGTGGTATATATTCATATATATGCATATATATATACTATATGATAGATTGATGTTTAGGAGGTACGTATGTAAGTATATACAGGTCATAATTGTTTTATCATTTTATCGTCAAAGAGATTTGTCAGTAGTTTCCTTGCCTACATTTTGTTTGCTTTCTCTTTCTTTTTTTTTTTTCTTTTTGAGTTTTCGTTTTTAAGCCCGTCTAGCTTTTGACTTTTTTTTCTCTGGTTAGCTGGTTATCTCTGATTTTGTTTATATTTTTTATAAGTGCGAAAATATTACAAAAGCATATTGTAAATAGTTGCATACGGTTTTAATTTAAAAGTTTGTTTTAATTTATTTTTTGGTTCTTTTTTTTTTTTGGATTTTTGCTTAAAACTTTTGATTTAACCCTTTTGGTTGTATTGCATATTCTATTGTTTTGCTTCGTTTTGTGTTTGCTTTTAGAACAACAACAAAATATGTTATAGATGTATGTAATTGAAAATGATCAATTCTGGAAACAAATACAAGTATCTCGCTTTCATCGTTTAAAGTGTTTTTTTTTTTAGTTTTAGTTTTAGTTTTAGTTTGATTTTCATTTGATTTGTTTCTTTTGCATATAAAAAAAGCCAATTATTGGAGCCATTACAATCGATAAGTTTCGTGAAAAAATCTGCATCTTTTGGCAATAAAATGACAAAAGAATTATTCTTGTATGCTAAATAAATCACAGTTCACTAATAGTTGTTGTTAATCGATTTAATTGCTTTAAAATAATTTTAAAAATTTCCATTGTATTTTTTTTTCTTATTTTTTTTTTTTGGTTTTTTGTTTTGGTTGTCATTGTTTAAATTGCTTTGTGTTTTGTGTGTAGGTGTGTAAAAGTGTTTATATTACTTTTTGATTATGTAACGGCAAAATTAAGAATTCAAACAGCATTCCGTACAATGCTAACTAAAACATAGTCAGAATATTAACCAAAACGGCAGTGTGTAGAAAATATAAAGTTATCAAATCGTATTGCAAACTTTAGCGCTAAGTTGTAGTTAAAACTCAGGCGGGTTTAATTCTACTCATGAACCAAAAATATAAAATTCTATATGCAGTTTTCTTTGAAAAGAAATAAATTTTAGTTGAAACTTTTTGTGAACGTCTAAACTCTTTCACATTCCACTGTCATAACAATTTCTTAAAAATTTAACTAGCATACTCAACTAAGAAATGAAATATACTAAAGATATACTATAGAAATTTTTGTGGAATTGCTACGGTATTGGAATTTGGAATGTGATGGAACTGTCAATTTTCCAAAATGAACTTTAATTTCAGATATTGTCAAACTGGATCTTGTAATAAATAAACGAAAAGACTGCCGTTTTGAAGTTAATTATGTTGGGTAAGTGTAAAAAGTATGTGAATAAAATGTACGAACAATATATAAAAAACATTTAATTTGAAACACACGACAATTAACACCAACAGTTAAGATTAATCGGTTAAGAGGCTATGTGTTTATAGTAAGTAGTATAATAAAGGCACGAGTTTAAAGTATAAATTTAGAAATTATGCCAAGCCACACACAGCAAGAGAACAAGAGAGAGAGAGAGACATATAGAGAGAGATAGTGGGAGAAATACTTATATACAAAGAGAGACAGAGAGAGAGAGAGAGACAGAGGCGAAGAAGAGAAAAAGTAAAAGAGACTAAATGTGAAACTGAGAGAGAACAGGTGAGCAGCTAAAGTGACTCGCACACTTCAAATAATGCCAAGAACTTTGGCACACTCACACGCATACATACACACATCAAAGAGAGAAATAAAAAACTGTACACACACACACACACATACACTTACACACTCGCACATACAGTCACACTCAATGAATGTGGCCCGAAATAACAACATTTTGGTTACAAGGTTATTACGTATACGTCATATGTGTCGCAATGTGTATGTATGTGCTTAACTGTATGTGTGTATGTGTGTGGGGGTGTGTGTATGTTTGTGTATGTGTATGTGTGTGTGCACAGAGAACACAATAACGATATCTCTGCGTTAAAGGCAAGGGTACGTTAGACAGAGAGGCAGGATGCGGCACACTCTGCGGCGAGACATGGGAGGGAGGTCGTTACAGGAACTCAAATGAAATGAAACACAAAGACAAAGAAAATGAAGGAGCAAGTAGAAGGAGCGGGTGGCGGAAACAAAGAGAGCAGAAACGGCAAATCCAAAGGCAAATGAAAATAAGCAAGTAGCAAAAGCCAAAGCCAAAGGCACCAAAGCAATGTGGCTGTGGCAAACACAAAAAAAAAATACAAAAAAAAAAAAAACAAGAAAACAAGAAAAAATGCCCAACAATAAGTGTGTTAAGTGCAAAAGTACACATGTAGTAGAGAGTATGTGAGTGTGTCTGTGTTTGTGTTTGTAAGAGTTTGTGTGAGTTCTGTTGGCGTTTTCTGTGCCCGTTTCCACTGTTTGCTATTTTCGTTGGTCTGCGTGTGCTCCGCTCAAATCATAAAATTAAAAATAAACACATAAAAAGATATTGTAAAACACGCAGCCAAATAAAGCGCAAGCACAGCTCGAAAACATGTGGCTTTTTATGACTTGAATAAAAACCCCCGTCCAGGCCAAGAAAGCAAACAACCCCACAAATCAGTAAAGTCCAAGTTTCCCCCTCCCCCTCCCCTCGTTTCTTTTGTTGGTCGCCTGCCACTTCAGAAGTGAAACATCAGATGTAGGCCCCGCAATTGAAGTCGAGTTTGGCGAGCAGCAGTTGCAACTTTGCGCCTTGTAATTATGACAAATCATCACGTTTTGAATGAGGCTGCAAGGCCAGACAAACAGCAAACTGACTGATCCCCCTTCCCCCCATCAGCAGGAGGCGCTGTGCCGTCATTACATTACATTTCTCTGGCAATTGCCTCAACACACGCACGTGCGGATGCGCTATGCTATGCAGCTGTGTCCTGGGCTGAGAGGGTTAAGCAAGAAATGTATTTCAAGTGATATTTATGAAGTGCAGAGTGTTTTTGGTGCGTTGGCATTGTCCTCTTTTCATCTTTTATGCTACCCTGCAAAGTGTTGTGTGTGTGTGTGCAGCAGCCATGCTCGACTAGCAATGCAGTCGAAAATTGATTTGTTGCGGCATTGAAATCTCTGTTTCAGTCAAATTCCTATTTTCTTGTAGAAAAGTTTTGTGTCAAATGAAAAACTTTGAATGTCAAATAATTGCACGAGAATTGCAAAAAGTATTTGCTCTGACTTTAGAACACGAATTTCTTGTTGCCTACTTTTCGGCGCCGCATTTAAAATGCTTGTATTCACGAAAGCTTTGCTTGAATTTTCATACAAATTTTTGTTGCCTACTTTTAGGCGCAACATTTGAAATCCTTGACTGTTTGGCATTGCTAGGTATCTCAGTGGCTTGCAAACTTATTATGAGCTCAATTCGCACTCACTCACATTCAAAATGACACTCACTCACTCATACACACACACACACACACGTATACACGTACACTTGCAGTTTTGTCTGTCGCATTTAGAACAATTGTGGCACGCGTTGGGGGCTTTTTGCTAATGAGCGGATGGCCGTACGTCACGGACACGGACAAAGTTGCATTGTATAGCGCATACAGAGCATCGAGTACAGTGCATGTCTGCACGTTTTTCATTTTGAATAGACTGCCGTGTGGGGGCGTGTGTGTGTGGCGGGGTGAGCTGTGTGTGAAAGAGGGAACCGACAGGTTGCCTGCTGAGTTTGCATTTGAGCTCATTCGATGATGCCAAATTTCACTAATTACGCACGGTGACCTTTAAAAGTGTTTTACGATTCGATTAGCATAAGAGTTTCTACCCACAAAATGCAACCCTAACAAACTACTACCACTACATACATATACTATATATAAAGTAGATGCCACCCGCTGTGTAAAGAAATTTCTGGGAATTTATTGTTTGTGTGTGTGTTCGTGTGGCGCATGGCCAAGACATTAACTTGGCTGCATTGCAGCAGCGACAGCAAAAACTTGGAAAATAATTGGTAATCCAAAACTACTGACCTGCCCCACCAAACACACACACACACACACACACTCACTCTACCCCTTAGTCCTTTGCTCCTGGAACATTCCCTGATTTATTTATTCCGCTTTTTTGTTTGTTAACTTAACAAGGGTTGCACTTTGTTTGTCTCCCTCTCAGTCTCTCACAGTCTCTGATATTTGAGGCAGACATTGCTGCTTCTTTTTTTTTGTTTTTTTGATTGAGGGGCTTTTTGCGTAGAAAGGGTATTCGGCGGGTCTGTGTCTGGTAGTGTGGGTTGTGCATTGCATTGTGTGTGGGGACATTTGCAGTTGCCATTGAACACTGAATGTTGAACGTTGAACGTTGAACGAGAGAGGCGACATGACGTTTGAGTGAAGTTGTGTGATGATGGAATGACAATCGAACTGTTGATGACTTGATGACGAGCCTTGTTTGATATTGTGTGTATTGTCTGTCTGTCTGTCCATCTGTGTGTGTGCGAGTCTGTGTGCGTTTGTTATTGATGAAGGTGACGTTTTGTTTTCAGTTTTGTTATTTATTGCAGTTGTTAAATTGAGTTGAGTTGAGTTGAGTTGATGATGAACTGATGATGATGGCTGATTGACTGACTGACTGACTGACTGAAGATTGTTTTGCGCCTGCTTCGAGTTGTTTCTGATTGTTGTGGCCAACTACAGTACCTTATAGTAGACATAGGCATTGTCCATAGGTTTCTCGCTTTACGCTGTGCCGCTGCTAAATGCCTTGACTTTAAAATGTTGCTGTTGTTTTCGTTGTTATTATTGTTGTTGTTGCTGCTGCTGCTGGTTGTTGTTGCTGCTATGCAAATATGTGCTGCAGCTGCAGTTCGTTGTACTGCGGCGGCCTTTCACTTAGGCCCTATTGCTATTTATGTAATTTGAGTTGCCTCCAAGTTGTGCGCAGGTGTCAGACTAGCTACATGTGCGTTCAGCCTGCGTTTGTGTGTGTGTCTTCTGGACGTATGCGTATGTGTGTTGCTGTTGCTATTGTTGTTGTTCTAGTAATACAATAATAAACCGCTAACAGCAACTTCCTAGTTACTGTGTCGCTCTCGTCTTCTTCTTTGCCTATTATCTGACGATGTTGCTCAGCAGCTGCTGCTGCTGCTGCTTCCTGCTTCTTAGCGCCGTCTGCTTAGTGTAACCTTCTGGCTCACACAGTTAGACACACAGACGCTGGCAGAGAGACACACACACACATACACTAACACATACACAAAACAGCTAGCGACACCAAGCCAAGTGCAAATATGTGTGTGTGTATATATTATAAAAACACAGCCCCAAGACGCTCGCTCAGCTCAGCGCAAAATAAAAGTTGATTACAGCGGCTGCGAAGTCGACGTCAACAGCAACAGCGACGTTGACGGCGACGGCGACAGCGACGCTGGCTACAAGAAAGAAATTCGCTGCTGTTCTTGATGTTGTTGTTGTTATTCTTGCTGTTGTTTGTCGTTAGTGCTGGCAAATTCTTTTGGATATTGTTGTTGCTGTTGTTGTTAGTTAATGTTGCTGCTGCTGCTGCTGTTGGCTGTGTCGCAGATTTTTGGCTGCCGCTGCTGCTGCTGCTGCTGCTTAAACAAAAATATTGATTTTATGCGCTGCCTCTGCTGCTGCTGCGTTCCTGCAGAGCTGCTGTGGCTAGCTTTTTAATTGAAAGTGCACTTTTGCTCCTGCGTTTCTTTTTTGTTGTTGTTGTTGTCGTTGCTGTTGTTGTATATTTATATACTTTTGCTTTTTCGTATTTTTTTGTTGTTGATATTTCTATTATTTTGTTGGAAGCTCACGAAAACACAGACACACAAAGTGCGATTTGCAGGTAAAGGCACAATTTTGAAATGCTTTACATCCTTTTGAAGGATTTTTATTTTTTGCTCAATGATTTTCTAGCACACACGTTCGCGCCACGATTTTTCTTTTTTTTTTGCTTGCTTGCTGCTTTCTTTTTTTTTTTTTGTGCTGCCTCGTTTCTCAGTTTTATTTATGGCACAATTTGGCTCACAAATTGGAGCAAACCGATTTTACCGATTACTACCCTAAATCTGTATGTACATAACAATTGTATGCACTTATTTACATTAACAATAAAATAGCTGATATCTCTTATATAGATAGATATATATATTCCTTTCTATTTTGTGGTTTTCTTTCTTTCTATTTTTTGACTGAGACTAAATCATTTGACTGGCAGTCACACTTTCGATGCGTACGCGTCGCGCTTTGGGGGAACTCGGTCCGTGTCTCGTGCTCGTTAGCTAAAACGTTGCGTATACAACTGTCCGCGCCTGCGAAGCTTTCGCGCCCACGAGGCCAGACCATTGAGACAGTTTGGCAGCAGGCTGTGGGCGAAAGGGACACGGGCGGGGCGGGGTGGGGCGAATAGGCGACTCGCAGCTGCCCCTTTGGCATTTTCAAGCAGCAGCGGCCTACACAGCGAGGCGAAGCTTCGATTGAGCGCAAAATCTCGACTCAGCTTCGGTTTAGCTCAAAAAGCGTCATGTGGTGTGCGCCAAGCGGTGCATTCGCCACTCGTCGCTTAACACTTGGCACTCGGCTATCGGCAATCGGTATTCGGGTGTTCGGGTGTTCTCGGCTCGTTTTACGATGTTCGGCTGCTGGCGGCATACGGCAAGTGTTAGCAGCTGCTGGCTGGCTGAAGCTTTACAACTTTGGCTCGTTTTTTGCAAAGCGCCGCAAAAGCTTTTACGTTTTACGCTCAAAAGCTTCTTTCACTCGGTTCTGGCGTGCTTTGCTTTTGCATTTATTGATTGGCGACTTTGTCGTGAGCTTGTCGTGAGTGTGCTTTGCTTTTTGCTTTCTTCAAGTCGCCTCTGTGTGCGTGTGTTTTTTGCTTTGCCACAAATTAGCAGACATCGTTTGTGCTAAACAGCAAACATTGGGATTTACTCGCTGGCATCGTTATCCTTGCAGCAGCTGCTTCTGCTGCTGCTGCTGTTGCTGTTGCTGTTGCTCGTTGCAACATTGCATTGGCATTGCCAGCTTCCAGCTTTTGCATTTGATGACCGTAGCGCGTGCGTCTGACATAAATGCAGTTTGCAGTCTCGTTGCCAGCAGCTGTTTTTATGCGAGTGTCGCCTCCAATTGTTGCAAATGAAAGCAAAAGTGCTGCGCATGGGGCATTTACTATAGTACATATACATATATATACATATATATATGTGATGGCCTTTCGATTAGTTCGTGCTGACACGTACAGCATCAATGCATGTTATTAACTTCACTATCTCAGTGTTTACTTCCGTTCGACGCTCAAAAGTAGGCAACACAATTTAAACTTTCCGGTTTAAAAATCAACTGGGCAGAAAACTTATAAATTGCTCTTTAAAAATGCATAAAACTGTATAACTTTGATAAGTAGACGGTTAAGATTATGTGCACTTTTCTCTCTAGGCTTTACTCATAATACATTAAATGCCGCTATAGAGCATAAGAAAGCAAACAGCACTTTTTTAACTGCAGCATAGTACAAGTTTTTAAATTTCGTATTTCTCCCAAACACAATAGTCCGCAGATTCAGGGAGAGTAAGTAAGAGATGCTATTATCTGGCTGTACTTTTAATATTGTGGGATAAAAACAGGCAGCTAATAAGTAGTTCCATGGAAAAGCTTTTATCTTGCTCTTTTGTTAAACATCCGCATTGAAGCCGCATTGCTTTAACTTTATTCTATTTATAAGAAATCAATTCAACAAACTCTCCCACACAACACATTTTTGCAGCTGGTGTCCTAGTTTCTCGCTTATTAGTTTTGTGTGTGCATTGAGCACTGAGCACTGTGTGTGTTTTGTGTGTTGTGTGTGTTGTGTGAGGTGGCACACAAAAGCCCCAACTGCAATCAGTTGGACAACATCAGAAACAACTGCATTGAATGCAATGCAACGCAGTGGGGTGAATGTTTGTGCTTGGTCATTTAAAATTGAAATTCAATTGCCTGGAAATCGATAAATCAATTGAAGATGACATTTTGAGTAGGCATCGCATGTGATGGCATTTGGCCCAATGATGATGATGATGACTGGTTAGAATTGTGTATAAAAGGATGCTGCCGCATCTGCCTCGTGTCTCTTTGCCTCTTCCTTCCTCTGTCTGCAGTGGTTTTGTCACTGGCAGAAGTCTAGCGCATTTTCACTGCGTATTTCCGTTTCCGGCTTAATTGTTTTCATTTCATTTCAACTGCTGCTGTTGCTGCTGCTGCTGCACACGACTCTAAATAAACGAATTCTATCAGCGCGCTTTTGTAATTGCATTGCGTTTGTCCAGGACACGACAAGGACATGGCCTGGGACACTAGTAGTTTATAAACTTGTGTGTGCACACACCCACACACACACCCACACACAGAGTTTGTTAGTTTGACAGTAAAATGAATTTTGTGGCAAGCCGCGTAATTATTTTATGCCCTCGGCCAAACAAAGCGTCTCGCACGGCGCGTCGTGTCCTGGCGCAATATATTTAGAGTTGAGCTGCCAGGCATTTCATGTATAATAACGAGGCAGCAGCCACAGCTACATACGCACACACACAGTTAGACACCCACTGCCATTATTATTTATGCGTATGCATGGACGTATCCTTGTGCCCTTTACTCCCTTCTTCTTCTTCAGTCGCTCTCTTTCGCTTTCTCTCTCGCTCTCTGTCTTTATCGCTCGGTTTCTCTTTGCATGCTAATTAAAGTTCAGGCATTGGCGCCGTTTTGCATAGCTTGGTAATTTGTCCTGGCCAGGAATTGTGGTCGGGGGGGTGGACGGTTGAGGAAGGGGAGGGGGGAGGGATTCAAACAGCATGAATATTTGAATGTGGCTGCCATTCATCGACAGTTTTAGAGCCGTGCAACTATGCCAGGTCATGTGGCCTACTTAAAGCAAACGATGGGCAATGGGCAATGGCTAATGGATAATGGGCAATGGGCTAAGAAGAGTGGATAGTGGATAAGAAGAGATAGAGAAATGGATAAAGAAGGCAAGTGCAAAATACTTTGGCTCGAGCGCTGAGCTCAAGAAAGAGACCGGCTAAAAACAACAAACGGCTAAAATGTGTGACAACTACTCACCCTTACCCCCTGCTCCTCCTGAGCATATTTCTTGATTTCACGCTCCAAATCAAGCTGTGTGTGAGAGAGATAGATAGATAGATAGAGAGAGAGAGAGAAGGTTTTGTAGTTTTCTTGCCATTCTTACGGCTCACTGCTCCCACAGAGGGCAAACTGGGCAAACTCGTTATAATACATATCTACATACATACATACAGCAGACACACAGACACACACGCTAATGGAGGCAGTGCCAGGCAGACCAAGTGGCGCCACATAAATGCCCATATAAAATGTTAATAAAAAATTGACACACACACACACACACACACTCACACAGAGAAAGCGACACGCATTGAAAAAATGCGTAAGCTTTAGTTATGTAAGGAATGGCCATGACACAAGTCTTCCTGGGCAGCCATTACTTATGGTTGGCAAAATACTTTTTGAATTCAATAATGCAAACTATGCAATTGACGAGCAATCGCTATAAGAATGACGACGAGCTATCAATAATGGAAAAATGTAAAAAGTCAAGTTTGCTCTAAAGTTGATTAAAGTAAATACGACTACAATGGATATCGAGAGCAATGCAGGCAACTTTTTTAGCAAGGAGGTTGTTCGATGGCAACTATTAATTACATCTGACATAGGTTTATAGCGTGAAAAGACCGAAACAGCATTGAGCTCAACTAAACTGTGCATATACTATATACAATACTGGATATATAGGAAATGCAATTGGAATGAAACAACGAGCTGACCTCGACCCAGCAACAAAAGCATCAGCAACAACAGCAGCAACGGCATCGGCAGTGGCAATGGCAACAAAACAACACTGATTGCTCGCTTTTCGGCCGCCTCTCACATGCGGCGTATACGCAACTTTTAATTGCTCGCCCACTCTTCGAAATGCAAGAGCACAAAAAAGAAAACAAGTAAGCAGACTGTGAGATACCTGCTAAATGTTTTTTATATGATTTAAATATATCAAGCTAATGTACCGAAAAGAATCTGAAATATATCAAAATATAAAGTGGGTATAGTTGTATAACAAGTTAGTATACATTAACGGACATTTGGTATATTGGAATACTAAATTAATATAACGAAATGCATATTTGGTATACTGGTATACCGAATAAATATACCGAAATGTTTATTATGTATAATGGTATACATTATTGATATACTGCAATGTATATTTGGTATATTGAATATCAATTTAATATATTTAGTATATTTGGTATATTGGCATACAAAAAAATAATGTACCGGAATGTATATTTGAATAACTGGTATACCGAATAAATATACCAAACGTGTATTTTTGGTATAATGGTATACCGAATAAATATACCAAAATGTATATTTTGTATAATGGTATACCACATATACTGCAATGTATATTTGGTATGTTGGTATACCAATCTAATATATCGTAATGTTTATTTGCTATATTGGTATACCAAATTAATATACCGAAGTGTATATTTGGTATATTAATGTGTCTACAAAAAAATAAAGTTTTATCTCTTATAGTCTCTGAAATCTAGACAGATCTAGATTGTATTGACTGTAGATCAAGAATTAAGAATGTATATACTTTCTGGCGTCAGAAGTGCCATTATATGTTATATTTCAGCGCAAAGCTATACTAGCCTTCTACCCCATGAATACAGGGTATTGAAATAAAACGAAGGAACAAGCGCAAAAAAAACATCAGCAGGAAAGAAGTGAAGTGAAATTGTTGTTGCTATTGCAGCAGTTATTTGTTTGCTAGTTGTTGTTGTTGCTGTCACATTTTGAACTGACGATTTTTAATTACTGATGTCCCTGGTTATTCAGAGCTTGTTTGTCCTGCCGCCGCGAGTGACAAATTCATTTCGAACAGAAACCGCCCAAGGCGCACTTCGACTATATAAAATTGTACAATTGCCGCAGCGTGTGTTTTCGGCATCATTCGGTTGATGCGTGAATAAAATGCGAATACACTCGTAAATTGCCAAGTGGGCAGTGAGCCAAAGCTAAAGCTAAAGCTGAAGCTGATGCTGATGCTGAAGATGAAGCTAAAGTGCCAGCAGCTGAATGAACAAAAGCAAACTACAACTGCACTTAGCAATGGGATCAGTCGAAGCTAAGAGCGAGAGAGAAAGAGAGAGAGAGAAGCGAAGAGACGCCTTAAATATACAAGTACGATATTCGTATCTATTCTGCTGCTTTGTGCTGTTTGCCTGCCATCAAGGTTATTTATGCGCCACCCCATGAGAGGCGGATAGGGATTGGACTTGGGCATTGTGTATGCTCCGACGCTTTTGTTGACATGCCATGGACACTGGTCAGCCTTAAAGTGGAACAAGTGGAGGGAGAGAGAGGCAGAGCGTGAGCTTAATATATGGCATTATGTATACGCATGTTATCTGTGGGCAGGCTTTGGCTCGTCCTACAAGTAATTATAGAGGGTTTCCTTCAGCCACAACAATGTGCGGGATATGAGTAATAAGCAGTTTGCTATCCTTGGGGACACCACTCGCCAGTCGCTAGTCGCTAGTCGCCAGTCGTCTGTCTAGATGAGTCACAATTGTCAAACTTCGAGGCAGTTTTCAATAGATTTCCCAGGATAATAAACACTACACTACACAACACAACACATGACGCATTGGGGCAGACAACTCTGCTCGGCATGTGGTGCAATAAAGAACTTCGAGCTTCAGCTGCTATAAGTGTATGAATTATGATGCAAATCGAAATGCATTTTCCTTGTTGCATAATGGCAAGCAATAAAGTCTAATGGGGGCACGACGAAGCTTTGCTTTTTTCCCCCGGGGGTGGCATGAAAAACAATGGCGACAGTCTGCAGCAAAATGTATGCAACAAATTGAATTTTATTACGCTGTGCTGCTTGCCCCACATATTGCAAAAAAAAAAAAAGGCGATGCAAGTGATGCAAATGACGAACAATGAGTTGTGCCAATCTGTCTCGCTGTGATTGTGAATGTGACTATGTGTGTGTGTGTGAGAGTGTGTGATTGTGTGTGTAAGCTATTGAAGTGATGTTTGTAGCTGATACATTTGCATTTCGATGACTTTTTTGGGGGGCGGGGAGGGCAGGCAAAATACAAAATTGGAACGTTTCAAATTAATTAAACAACTGACAAAGCATTTAACAGACGTGTGTTAAAGTGTGTGTGTGTAGCATGTATGTATATGTGTTAGTGTATGTGAACTGAAATTAAACACTACGAACAACCGCAAATGCTAGGATTAAAGTTAAATTGAAAGTTTAAGACTCTGGCAAAACGAAGCAAAAGTGTTGCAAGTATTTTTATTGTTATTTATTTGTTTTGTTTTTTTTTTTTTTTTGGATGCTAGTCACACTACAAATCGAGTATACGAGGGCAGTTTAGTATGTTGTGTGTTACGTGTGTTTATGAGTGTCTTAGTATGTGTGTGTGTGTGATATTTGTTAGCGTTTTAAGAACAAAACAAAAAGAAGTTGAAAATGAAGGTAACTCAGTTGTTGTTGTTGTTGGCGCTGCGAGCACGCAAACTTGGTAAAAAAAAGAACTATGTTCAAAAACTAAAATGAGAAGTGAAACAAAAACCGATAATAAAAACAGTTAACAAGTATTTGCTGTAGTTGTTGTTGTTGTAGTAGTAGTTGTAGATTGAAAACGTTTTTCTTTGGATTTGTATTATATCTTTTATATATTTTGTTTTTTTTTTTTTTGTTTTTTTAGATGGGGCAGAGGGCTGCTGTTTGTTGTAGTTGTTATTGTTTTTTTTTTTTTTGTTGGTAGCCCCCTTGCCCCGTGTACGAAATCATTGTCTCTAGAGCATTGTTTGCCGCAAAACGAAAAAATATATAGTATACAGTAGTAAAGAGATTGAGAGAGAGAGTCGATTTCTTTTGCGGGGCCGCCTGTTTCAGGTGGCAAAAAGACAAACAACGTATAAAGGAAAACACAAAAAGAAACAAAAAAAAAAACGAAACAACAGAAAAGAGTAGACAACAAGGAAATGGGGAAATGATAGTGGAAATGGACTTACCTGTTTTTGTGCCATCGCTTGCATTTGCTGGAACATTTGACGCTCCTCCTCCTTGCCTGCAACAACAAAATGGTAGAGATTGCAACGGATGTGGCGAATGTGAATTTCTTTTTTTTTTTTGTGGGCCAACTAATGACGCTTAAGGGGAAGAGGAAACTGATGGCGAATATGATGACTTACCCATGCCCTTGGCCTGCAGCATTTCGAGCAGCTTCTTGATGCTCTCGTCGCGCGCTATCAGCGTTTGCTTTTGCGTCTCCACGCGACACTCGAGATCCTTGATCGTTTCCCGTAATATGCTTATCTCGCGCTGCAGATGATCGTTCTCCGCATAGATGGCCTCCATTTGCTGCTGCATCTCGAGATTCGGTTGTCGCATACGCAGACGCAACTCCTCCTCCAGCTGACGCACCAGCATCGCTTGTTTCTGGTTTAAGAAATTGAAGAACTTAGTTTAGTATTCAATGCATATTCTAGTTCAGGGCTGCTCAACGCCTATACACTGAGTGAGTGCACTGTTTATTTTTTGTAAATGCTCTGTGCTTATGGGCAGTGCGCCCATAAGCACCGTTAATATGGGCTTCGATTTGCATGCGAAACAAAAACAATTTTGCTTGTTTCTCCATTACACCTCTTTCCGTCGTCACGCTTCGCTGACTGCAATGTATTTTGTTTTTGTTTTTTTTCTCGAGCACATGCACTGGAACTTATTTTTCTGTCTGCGTTGGCTTTTGATTTATTTCGTGGTGGACCATCGTAAGTGTTAAGTTTTTTGGCGCGTCAGAATAATGAGTGATGAATTAGAGACCAAAAACTTTAAATGCGAAGTACAATGCGTAATATGCATCGTAGTTCTGGAGGTAAACACAAAATACAATCGTAATAGGCATTTTCAAACCGCCCATAAATAAGATTTATTTTGAAGGTTTTTCTTTTTTCTCTCAGTGCACAGCTGCGCCCCAACACAAAAGCGCAGCTACATATCTACATGTTTTCTTGTGTCTGTGTTAGTAAGACGAATTTGAGCATCCCTGTTTTAGTTCGTTTTGTTCTCACCTGATTCTCTGTGCTGAGCAGCTTCAACTGATCATTGATCAGACTGTACTTGGCGCTCTCCTCTTTGCGCAGCGCTCGCTCCTTTTTCAGTTCGGGCGACCAGAAGGTCTTGATGCTGTGCATGGAGCTGCCCAGCTTTTGATTCGTCAGCTCCAGTTCGCGCTTCAGATTGCCCAGTTCACGTTGCAGATCGGTGTTCTGATGCTGCAAGTCCCCCAGATAAGCGCGATCTGAGGTGGGCATGCCCGTATTATAACCTATCAAAGAGTTAAGAGTTAAGTTTTGAAGTGAGCATGAACGTTTCACTTACCTCCCAGCGCATTGGGACTTTGTCGTGCCGAACGGCCGTACAGCTCGTCCTCTAGGTAGAGGCCTCGCTCCAGGGATCTGTCCCGGGAGCGATCACGCGGCTCTCGAATGGGTATGAACTCGCGATCGTGTGGATCGACGAGACCGCCGCGATCGAGCGATTGATAGCGGGTTCCTAAGGAGTGAAAACATTGAATAAGATTTATCACAATTGCCATCAATTAAGCGAATATGTAAGCGCAGAGCTGCAATATTACTTGGATAGTCCATGGCATGTGACATCGGTGGTCTGCTGGCACTGCGGCTGCGATGATGTCCCGCGCCCGCGGGACTTGTTGGCTCATCCATGTCGCGGTAGTATGGACTGCCCATTGCTGAAATTCACATAGAATTCATGACGATGATCAAATGAGGATGACGGGTTCTGCTTTTGCTTTTTTCTTTCTTTGTTTTGCTTTTTATCGAGTGTCTGTGTGTGTTTTGTGTGATCACCAAATCAAGATGAAAACACAAAAAAAAAAAAAAAACAAAGGGGAAACCATAAACATAAACTCAAGAGTTGTAACTAGTTTCTAGTGCAGTGGAACTTTAGAATTATGGAATTTTCTTATTTTTCGCTTTCTGTCTAAGACTAAGTATTGTGTTTGGGGCATATTTTTGTACTGAAATCTGCATTTACGAGGCAACGCAAAAATGTGTGTGTGGAGAGAGAGCATGTTAAAAATGTTTGTCGTGTCGCCAACGCTGTCGTATAAAAAGGCTCATAAACTAGCTACATTGTTGGCTTTGCTCCTTTTTTGGTTTCTGCGGCTTCTCGTCGCTTCAAAGTGTGTGTTTGTGTGTGTGTGTGTGATTTGTATGGAGCGTGGGCCATAAGCTAAACTTTTGCCGTGGCATGAAACTTAATTTGTGGCAGTACAGTGCTGTGTACTAGAGTTGTCCTTGCGTGTCAGTGCTGCCACTTTGGCCACAAGTCTTCCTCTACCTGTCTACCTGCTGCTTGCACATTGTTTTTTTTTAAGGCCAAAATGAAGCCTGAAATATTGTTTTCAATTTGTGTTTCACGTGCCCTCATAAATGGATTACTTCGGCTCTCCTTTTGTAAGCTACTTATGGCAGCTCAGATAACTCGACATCAGTTTTAAATATATACAAAAAGAAAAGAAAAAATAAACTCTGACCTAGCGAAGCGCTAATTAGTTAGTCGCTAGTTGAACAAGTTTTATTTGAGCATGTGTCCTGAGTACAGTAAACTGGCCTCGCGAATTATGGTCAATTTGTGTGCTCAGTTAAGCAGCTTTTTCATTTAATTTATGCTCGAAGTGGGTCACAACTCAACTATCTGCTATCTGTGTATAAAAGTGGAATACTTGCTAACCATAATTGTAATCCAGTTTGAGGCTTTGATTTTGCGCTTAACGCTTCTGCAGGAATTAAATTTGTTACTTTCTGTGTTTTGCTTCAGCAGCTCAACTGTTTGCCATCTTAATGCAATTTAACAGGTTATAGAGAGTTATGCGACGTGTTCAGACTGCTCACAAGTGAATAACAAAAAACCAAGAAAACAGATATTTGCAAATGAATTTCGTGTTTGCAGAGTTCAGTATGCAGAATGCGATTTCAATTTTCAACGATATCAATTCAAGTGTGTGTGTGTTTTGCGTGTGTGTGTGTTGTGTGTGAGTGTGTTAATTGTAGAATTGTTTAAAGAGAAAAGAAATAAATGAAAAATTGTTACAGATTGTTGCAGATGAGTTAAGCCAAAACCAAAAAATATGTACCATGCGCATGCGTGTGATGTTAGACAGAAATTATAGATTTTAGTTAAAATTTTGCATTAGTATAATTAACTACATTAGCACACAACTAAAAGCATAATTAGTTTTCTCATTATTCACAAAAATTCGTTCGGGTTTTTTTTTTTTTTTTAATTTATGCCACTTTAATGTACCGTCCATTAAGCCAATTTTATCCGTGCTTAACATACAGAAATTCATTTTAGTTTCGTGTATTGCATGCAACAGGATACGCAGAGATATTTTTGGTGGGTTAGTAATAAATACTAAGCAGTTGTTAGGTAGTTAGTTAGTTCAAAAAGGATGCCAATTGATTTAGAGAGAAAGTAGCGAAATAAATAGTTAAACTTAAGAGCTATCAGCTAAGATTTTGTATCTTTGAGATACGTTTTTTGTGCTCGATTTCGAATGCTACTCGAGGGTAGCCAGAGAATTAAAGTTGAAGTTGAAGCATTCGTTTGTTAGTTAGCAACGTTTCAACACTAATTGTTGAGACGTCTGTTCATAGTATAAACGATAAACAGTAAGCTGTAAGCTGTTTTTGTTTTTTTTTTTTTTTTAAGAGTGTGTCAGAGGGAGAGAATGTGTGTGTGTGTGTGTGTGTGTTCACCTAGAGGACTTCCGCGTGCGCCGTAATCCCGTGATGGTGAGCGATCGACTGTTGGCAATTCCTGGAGGCGACGCACGCGACCCGGACTGCGCACACCAGAACTATTCACTGGATTATATTCGTCGCGTGACATAATCCGCGGCTGATCCGCGGCATGCACCCACAGCCAGCGAGCAGTTTAGCCTCTCTACTCCTCCTCCTTCTCCTCTGTCTCTTCTTTGCTCTTCTCAGTCAGCTTCTCCAGTTGCTGGGCTTTAAACTATTTGCAGTTCTGTTGTTTTGTGTCCTGCGCTTAAATGCGACGTTTGATTGGTTTGACCAGTTAATCGGCTATTGATATGCACGTTTTTGATTGGCTTTTCGTGTGTTGGTTTTGTATTGCTGTTTTGTTTGTAAATTGAGAGATTTTCTTGGTTCTATTTCGCGTTAAATTCTTTAAATTACTTTTGCTCGCCACGATTGCTGATCATATCTGCAAGTGTAAAAAGTGAGAGAGAAAAGAAAACATAGTACAACGCAACGAACATAAAACATATCTTACGAATTACGTATACGTAATATACATACATACATAACTCATACTCATAACTTATTACGCATACGCCCCGTCGCTCGCTAATCGTGTGTGTGTGTGTGTGTGTGTCTGAGTGTGCGTCTTAAAGCATCGCTGTTCGACTGGCCGTTTTGCATTTAAATGAGACTAGCACGCAACTTGCATATCCTTAACCTTTTTACCTAAATCTCAGACAACTGCTTAGCCGTAAGCGCATGGGCAAATAACCAACGCGGTGGCGGGGGAAAAAATGTCGAGAGCATTGCATTATGGCAGCTCTATGCAAATTTCCCTATTCCATTTCCTTAGCTCTCTTATAGCGTTAGCTTTCGCTTTTGCTTCTCTTTCTCTTCTCTGTATTTAAACAAAACAAATCGCATGCAAATTGCCACTTGAGCAGCCGCTCTCAACAGGAGTCGCACTCAGATAAATACACACACACACACACACCCACACACGGCGTCGCATGAATAGCAAACGAGGGCGGCATCAATATCGAATATCATAATGGGTAATAAGATAAATAAATCAGAAGCATAGGTGTCTCTAGTCTAGACAGATAAAGCACAGTCCAGCTTCTAGGTAGACTATCTAGATTATTTAAATGGGTCAGCCTAATTGACAGGCAACTCTAATTAGTCTCTAATTGTGCGTGTAATAAATGTTTGAACTAGTTGTCAAGCTGCCCTCGCAGCTGTGTGCAGTAGCTAAGACAGGTTTCACATTTTGTGAAAGCAAAGGAAAGGCTCAGTGGTGAAGTGCAGTGTAAGACAGCACTGAATGCGCCGCTTTATGAATGGGCAAAGGCGAAAGGTAAAAGGAGAGAAGAGAGGGGGGCGAAAGGTAAGAGAGCAGAAGAAGGGTATAGTGAGTAAACAAGAAATAACAAAAACAACTACAACAACGACGACGACGGCGACAGCGGCTAAATAAAAGCTAAACGAATCAGCAGACCGGAAGACCATTCAAATGTTTACTTGCATGCCTAAGCAAGTGTAACTGCACTTCGTTTACACTATGTGTGTGTGTGTGTGTGTGTCATTTGAGTGCCCATTTATGTGACAGCAAGAGTGTATCGGTCAAAATTGCTGGCAGCAGCAGCAGCAGCAGCTGTGACAGGCACATAAACACAATCAAGATGAGGTCACGGGAGCAAAGGCTGCCGCTGCTACATAATAACTAATGCTTGTGCTTGTGATTGTGCTTGTGTCTGAGGCCAGATTCGATTACATCGGCTACAATGCAACGCAGCACTTTGCTGGGCAAACAAAGCACACACACACACACTTACACACACAAAGAGTGCAACACACGCACTTGGCAACTAGTCATGCATTGAGAGCGCTCACTCAGTTTGCATTGCATACTTTGAGGCGCGGCGCTTCTGCTGCAGCTGCTGATGCGCTTGCACTTCCGGTTGCCACTTTGGGGCATTCGTAATAGCATTTGATGACGAAATCGTGTACAATTGTTGTCTGCTCCACTGTTGGTGCTCGCGGCTAAAAGTCGACAGTTGGCTTATCAGTCTCGAGCCTCGTCTCTCTCTTTTTTTCTCTCTCTCTTCCTAGATGATAAATGTGTATAGACAGCCCCTCAAAACAAACATGTTGAATTGATGTGTGTTGCCCATTGCTTGGGCTCCCAGCGGCAGAGTCACAGCAATTCACCACACAACTCTGCGCAGTTGCAATACATATATAGAAACATATATATACGCTCTCTCTCTCTCTTTCTCTCTCTCTTTGGTGACGACGGCTCAACAATAGCGTCATCGTAAAACATTTGCCGCATTTTGTTGTTACCCAGTGGGCGTTGGGACGCTTTGGCGGCGTTTTTTTCTGTCTTTCCTTACTCTATGTGTGCTTGTGTGTGTGTGTGTTTTTTTTTCTTCTCCCGATTTGCTTTTGTGTGGTCTTGAGGCCTATGTTGTGCGAGACAGCAACACACGCACACACTTGAGGCACCCAAAGCCGCAAAGCGTGTAAAATAAGGTTAAAATTTGAAATCAATAAAAATTATTCCACTCATCTAAAATTAGAACAAGACTAAGACAAACCAACAAAAAACAAAAACTGTGTGTAACTGAAACTGAAATTGAACGGCAACTGAAACCCAAGACTCAACTGTAACTAATACTAAAAGCAAAGCTAAAGGCAGGTATGGGGTAGGGCAGAGAGACGGGGGCAGAAGGACACAATAAGAATAAAAACAAACACGCAAAGCGGTTGCGAGTATGAAAAATACTTATAGCCACTGTCAATGCTTCAGTATGTATACTCGCATGACAAATCATGCGAGCAGCAAAGGCAACCCAGGGACAACAAAGGGGTTGAGGTGGCAACTAGAAGCAGAAGTCGAAGTAGAAGAGCTTTATAGAGCTGCCTAGGACTATTTGCTGGCACTTATTTGAGGACCTTTCGTGCGCGTCTAATTATAAACTATCAATTGCCAGGCAGCTCGATGATGATATGCCAAAAAAATAAATAGAGAGAAATACAAATCGAAAACCCAAATGAAACTGAAAATGAACACGAAAATGACAGCAAATGAAGGGCAAGGAGAAGGGAAAGGAGCAAGTGAGCAGAGGAAATGCAAAAACCAATTAAATGTGAAAGACAATTGGGGTAATCGACTTGTCAGGCTCAAGGAAGAGTTTAGTATACATTTGTAGCTAAGATTCAACGTTACGGGGGGCGTATGTGTAATATTCAATAGCTAATAACTAAAACTACTTACTTATAGTATAAATACGAGTAGTAACTATTTCATTTATACTATTACTAGCACACACATTAATAGTTTCTTAGTTCTGCTCACTAAACTAAACCAAAGTTAATCGAAAGTACAAAAAATATATATGTATAGTTATTATTATATAGTAAGTAGTATGTTATAGAGGAAAGTAAAGATGAATGCACAATAGTTATACACTTACACATACACATACACATACACTTAAAAAAAAAAGAAATACAAATGAACTGAGTTTTGTTGGCTCAGCAGAGAAGTATTACAAGCATGAATAGAGTTGAGTATTTGAATAGAGAATTGTTTTTGGAATGGTTTTGTTTAAGAGTTTTTGTTGTTGTTATTCTGTGATTCGGGTTACGATTACTCAAGACATACGCAGAAATCAATATAGCTTACAATGCACATAATAAATGTTACAATACAGTCTGTAAGTGTATGTGTATGTGTGTGCTTATGTACTTGTGTGTGTGTGTGGGTTTTGATCAAAACTGCATTAACTTAAACCTCAAGCAGGACGAAACTCGTAGTGGGATTACTCGTTAACCTTATGTGTGTGAAATGCTCACCCGCTTTGCTTAAACGATGAATTTTGAATGATTTTCCGTGTGACGTCGCTGGGTATGAAATTGATTTGCTTTGCAGCTACAGCTTCTTCTAGTTGATGTTGCCTGATCCAATTGTTGCAGCCTCAGCTTAAGCTTAAGCTTCGGCTTCCTTCTAAGCTTGCTTGAATGCACTTCTTCACACACGCATAGCAGCGGCTACATTGCTTTGCAAGTTGCTGATTTGGAGGGGGGAAGAGTGCGGGGGACGTGTGTGTGTGTGTGTATGAACTTCGCTTGCCGCTCCTCTTATTTCCTTTCGCTGCTGTTGTCAGGCGCCGCTATGTGCATTTCCGTTTCCGCTTTCGCCGTTTTTGCTGCAACACTTTTTTATTGTTGTTGTTTATTTTCTTTTCACTGTGTTGTTTTTTTTAGTTAGTTTTACTTGTTGTTGAGTAATTGCATTTGTTCTTTCACTAAAAGCCGCTTGTTAGTCTAATGCATTTTTTATGTATATACATGGCTGGATGGATGGAATAAAAAACATGATAACAACCGCAGCACACAAACACATACACATTAGTTAAACTGTTGAACTTTTTCCTCTTGAGTTAATTAAACCACATTTTTTTCTTCTTTATTTTTTGTGTTGCTTGCTTGTTGATGAGGAGCTTGTTGTGCTTGGAGTGCTTCGTGCCCAACGAGTGATTTATAAGAGGCAAATTCGTTTTACGCGCACCGAGATGAAGTTGTTGGTTTGCCGGAGACAAAGTCAGAGTTGCAGTTAGAGTTTGGGGGGGTAGGGGGAGCAACTCGAACTCGAACTCGAACTCGAGCTCACACAGACGCTCTTTCCGCTCGCTTCAGTGCGCTGACGAGAAGCCACTGACACACATTTCGAATGGCACGAAGCGGCGCCCACACAATGGCACTCAGCAGCAGAGGCAGCGAAAGAGCGTGAGCGAAAGGAGCCAGAGTCAGAGCCAGTGCCAGAGCCAGAGCGTGAGCGAGAGCGAGAGACGCGCGGACACGGATACGGACACAGACGATGGCGTGAAGTCAGCAGCGTCAACGTCAGCGCGAAGTTTCACGGAGTGTGAGCTACGTACGACGTAATCGCAACGTAACGAAACAACGAGCATTACGTACGTTCTAACACGAAGCGATACGAACGCGACACGAACGCGAAGCGAACGAACCGAGCGACCACTAACGAAGCTAACGACATAAGAGTTCCCTTGCCCCCTACCACTCGCCTATACAACATTATGTTACAGTTTGCTCGCCCCTCTTTCTCTCTCTCTCTCTCTCTCTCTCTCTTCCTCATTGCTCCAGGCAGGAGTGTGTGTGTCTGTGTGCTGTTATACAGCTTATAGCTTTTCAAACTTAATGTATGCGTACGCTTCTCTGTACGCGTGTGTGTGTGTTTATATGTGTGTGTATCTCACACGCTTTATATGTAGGTTGAAGCAATTTATAATAATTTTTTCATCAATCGATATGCAGTCAGAGTCGAGTGAGGCGATACATCAACTTTCCCCCGTCCCCTTTCACTTCCCCATTCCCAATCCCAAGTTTTGAAGTCAATTTGTATATCCTTGTGTGTGAGTGTGTGTGTGCGATATACAATCGCATTCGTTTCGTTTAGTTTGTTGGTTAGTCATGAGTTAATCATTATTCATTCATAATACGATTCGTTTTCGGCACTCATAGGCTGTCAAAGGTTTTTGTGCCTTCAATTTCTGAGGCGCGAGCACATTTTGCAGGAAATCACTTTTCTGTATCCAGGGAGCAGTCGCGGCCTAAAGCACAATTGCTGCTACACACGCACACACACATTCACTCGCACACACACACACACTAGTACACTCGCACACACACATATATTTGCCCGCATACTCGCACACCACAACATATATACACATTATTTTTCAACTTTTTGCACTGATATTTTCCATTTTTTGTAGTTTCGCTTTGTTTCAAATTTTCCATTCTCATAATTTTTTTTGTTGCTCTTGTATTTTGCACATTTTACACACAATTTAATTTAGCGTTTACTTTTGCACATACACTTCTTCACTTATTTTTTCCTTCATTCTTGCCAAGCAATTAAGTTGGCCTTTTTTTGCCTCGGTCTCTGCTGCTGTTTTACTAACTGAAGCAGCAGCAGCAGTTAAAAGATACATTTACAGATACATATACTCTGTGTGCGTATGCGTATGCGTGCCAATACTCTGTGTGTGTGTGTTTGTGTGTGTGAATGTGTCTATGTGTATTTCTGTGTATAATCTAACCCAAAAAATTGTTGTGCGGCAGCTGTGTGGGGCCCGTTTTGCGGCAACGCCGTTGTCCAACTAACTACCCTCAGAGAACTGAGCGCCGCTCGTCCGTGCCAGTCGCTGTTATAGTCCCATAGACAAAAATCGCATAGTCTTTTAGCCTGCGTGGTGAGTTTGCTCCATATTTTGGTCTCCCCACTTTTGAAAATAGTGCGAGAGCTCTTCACTGAGTTTCCTGATTGCAATCAATGAATTTACATCGCGCTCGCGCAGTTTTCCTTAATTCTCTCACTTTTCTCTCTCTCACTCCCGGTCTTTCTCTCTCTCTTTGGATTTGTGTAATTGTATTTGCTGCTTGTGCGGCTAAATGAAAATTCCAATACCAAAATATGAAATGTGCTTCAAAATTCCTTTACTACTATTGCCGTCGTTGCACTTGACGTGCTGCTTGTTAACGTTACGTGATTCGGCCTTTGTTACGTTACGCGTTCAGCACCTTTGATCTGGCAACGCTGTGTGGCACTTTTAAATGCGCGCCCTAAAAGTATGCAACAGTTTATTGTTAGCGCAAGCAAAGACAAGTTTTGTGTGAAATGATAAACTGCTGCGATTATTTAACGTTTGTTGAACATACTAATCGATTTCAACAATCATTTATCTAAAGAAAATGGCATGTTGATGTATTGGAATAGTTATTATTGTACAAATATATGCATTTGTAAGCGTTTTATATGTTTTATCACTATTTTCATTGGGACTGCATTGTAATTTAGATTGTTAGCTTGGGTTTAGTGGATGTTTGTGGTGGTTTACTACCATTTAAATGATAGCTTAGTTATATATAGTATTATTCTTAGGTTTGTATTTTCACCGATTCACCTGCAATTACACTATAAGAAACTTAAAAGACAAGATTTTTAACTTTTTCTAAAATTTATTCGAGCTTCTCTGCATGTGTACGCTTGTGTTTGTCGGTGTGTGTGTGAGTGTGTTATATGTGTGTAGTACATATTATATAATACTAAGTTAAGTTCGCTATAAGCTAAACTATGTAATACTAGCAACATTCGCAGCGCTTTGCCTTGCCATCTTCACATGCCACTTCGCCTTGCAAGTTGCCCCCTCGGGCAACTTTGGGGGCAACAACTTGGCAGCTTAGGGGACAACTATTTACAGGTGAACTCCTCGTAGTTCTCGTCGCACAGTTCGCACTCGACGGAGCAACACCAGTGGAACTGACAGCGACACTGTTGCTTGCGACGTATGTGCTGGGTGTTGTGGCCACGCCCACAGCACAGCAGATCACAGCTCTGGGGGCCGTGGCCACTGCGATTGCAGGGTCGGCCCGCTGTGCCCAGTGTGCCAGTTTGAATGCTGCGCTCACAATAGTTGGGCGATGCCTCCAGGTAAACGAGCTCCATGCGCTTGGGCCAAACGAGCGCAGGTTTCTGTCCAGCACCAGCGGCTGCGGCTGCGGCGGCATGCTTCTTTCTGCAAAAACATGACATGACATGACATACACTCGTATATTCCCTTTTTTTTGTGGGTGTTTGCGAGACTCACCTGCTTAATACTAATCTCAGTCCACGTTTGCCTCTGACGGCTTGAACAGTTTTGGCTTTGTGATATTTCTGCATCAACTTGTCGCCAATGACGCTAAAGGGCGGCAAGCTGGTCCAGCACGTTTTCATGACACACGAACCGCTGACGCCATGGCACTTGCAATCGGTGCGCAACAGCTTTTTCACAATCTGCAACGGGACAAGTGATAATTAAATAGTGTAATCAATTGCCATAACGCGTATACGCACCGTGCGCCCCACACGATTATTGTGCAGATTCATAAGCGTACGCGAGTCACGCTCCAACTCGCGGGCATCCATGAACTTGCGTGTGTATCGCATGCCAAAGTCCACATCCGCCGAGCAGCCGCCCCATTTCCAGTCCGGCGGCGCCGCCTTGTGCCGCACATCGCAGCCGCAGGTGGAAATGTTGCCTCGCGCACAGGCGGCAGTCACTGAGTATGCGGCTCCAGCGCTGGCTATGGCATAAGTATAAGCCGCCTCCCTAGAAGCTGTGCCAGAGAATACACATCATTGTGGCGGTTGCCACCCACATACATATATACAAAGTCAACACTACTCACCTATGGGTATGACATGGGAGAAGACGTTGCGCTGCCACACCCCCGAACAGTTCCAGCGATGACCCCGAAACTGTTGCTGGCATTCGCGGGCGCCCAGCTGCTGACCCTCGTCCAGGGCGATGAGAGCGTCGGGCATGTCGCTGCACAGCTGTCGCTGGGCCATCGTGAGGCCGGGTATGCGGCCGCAGAGCATGGCGGACGTAAAGCTGGATACTAATCTGACGAGAAAGCAACAACAAATAAATACTCGCGTTAATGACACCCCGTATAATTGATATATGTATATACTGAGTATGCGCCGCATCGGGATTGGTTGTTGAGCTCTGCACATGCGACATTTTTATTGCGATTTTCACCTCTCACTTGCATTGCAAACATACAACACGACCACCTGTGTTGTTGTTGTTGCTGTTGCTGTTGCTGGCTTAGAAACAGCAACGAATGCAACGCCATCGCATTGAGCCAACAATAAATAAAATATGGCAAGAAATATGCACAAACAAATGTGGATCGATCGATGGCTGAAAAGTCGTGCTCAATAAACGCCGCCGGCGATCAATTCATTTCCATTTCGTTTGCCGTCGTTTCGTTTGCAATGGCATTGCTCCATGGAAAAGCAACAACAGCCAACCAGCCACGAGTCAGCCAACCGGACAGCAGCCAATAAATGTTCCATGAATGGCCAATGGAAAACTGAATGTGCCGTATGCCAAAGATAAATGCGTTCGAGCTCGACTCAACTCAACTCAACTCGACTCGACTCGCAAACTTGTGACTCTCGGCTGTTTATTGTTATTATAGCCAAAGCGCGGGGTCGGTGGAAGTGAGAGGGGGTAACAACGGGGGCGTAGACAGTTTTACTGTCAGTTTTAGTCAAAATAATGCCGCCAGCTCTATTATTAGCCATAATTACATGCATCTCCGCCATCTAATCACGGAGAAGCTTACTCGCAATTGGAATGTCTAATCAAGGCTCTTAAATTTTACTCTCTTGGGCCTTAAATGCCAATCCACGGCTATATGTGATGCTGGATGGCTGGGATTAATGAAGTGGTTTCATAATGACTTGTAAATTGCCATGCGAAAAAGAGATAAAGGCAGCCCAAATACATTTTTGCTATCATAAAGCAACATGCTTCAACTATCGTTCGGCTGTGTGTGATTAGCGCTCAAAATCGTAGGAAGAGCATATTGTGAATGAAACTGGAAGCCTCTGTGTGTATGTGGAGCCACTTCCCACTCGAACATTTCGTAAACTCAACTCGCTCGTAGAACATTCCATCGCGATGCATAACGAGCTCAATTGTCTACCTGTCGATTGGCCAGCAAAACCAATCAAACAGCTGCGCCAAAGAGGAAACCAACAAAAAATGCCAGCTCGCTCACATTAGAGTTAACATACGCTTTGTCCAAGAGCTGAAGCTGGACCAGCTGTGCCACATCCTGAGGCCAAACAATTGCCACAGCAATTCCCAATTCCAACTGGTTGCAACTCGCAACTCGAATGCCAATCGCCAAATGACTTGGTAAACTGCTGCTTTCGCCCATGTCTCGGAGAGTTTCGTTTACAACAACGCACTTTTAATTGGGCCAATTAAATCAATTTACAGAAATTACACTTCTTACAAGCAAAAAGGCACACAGTCACATGATCTTGGCAGCATGTCCTCGGGCGTTGCAGCAAATTAACCCTTCAACTGGCCACCAAACCAACGAGCTTCGACAATCGGCAATCGAGAGGTTCACTTCGTTTTTTTCATTTCTTTTCTTTTTTGCAGTTTGATCTGCGTTGTTGCTCATGACTTGTTGTACATGCTGTTAACATGCAGTTCGCTCGAGCAGCAGCGAAATTGGTAGTAAACTAATAATTAGGCTCGTTTAACAGACACAACGAACAACAGCCAAGCGAAGTCAGGATGCGATGCATCGGTGGCTGTGTGGTTGCTGAAGTGGTTTCCATGCTTCAGTGGTTGCTGCGGTGGCTGCAACGCACCAACCTTCAACTTTAACTCGGACTAAACTGTGTTGATCGATCTGTCAGCACATCCGCATACACGGCTTTCGTTCCTCAGTCAGTCAGTCAGTCAGGCAGTCAGTCAATAGCTTTTCGTGCGTTCGTTCAGCGTGACCGTCATGCCCACCTCAACAACAGCAGCAGCAGCAATCAGGGGCAGCAATCTCTTTTCATCCGAGGCCTTTTGTTTTAGCTTTTAGTTTTGTTGTGTTCCACATACTTTTCGTGCTTTATTTAATTTGTCTCTGGCACTTGAAGCGCTTTGCTCGCTTTGAGCGTTCAACGTTGAACGTTGCGCGTTGCCTGTTGCATGTCAACGCCGACAATTTCATCATCATCATCAACAGCAACAACAGCAATTCATGGCTTTGCTATCCCTACCACTTCATACGCAACGTCAACAGTCCAAGTCACGTGTACTTGATTTGTGCTTTGTTTTTGCTGTTGTGGTTGCTCCTGCTTCCACAAACTCAGTCTCAGTCTCAGTCTCCGCTCTTTTATCTCTGGCTCTATATCGAAAGCGCAGGAATGGGAACGAGTCTCGCCTTCATTTCGTGACCCTTTTTTTCTTTCTTTTTTTTTTTTTGTTCTTTTGGTTTTATTTTGTTGTGCCGATTCAGTGCTTAGATTCTTCTGCCGATGCGTGAGAGAGCAAGGACCTGTCGTGAACTTGATACCACAGATTTCATAAGCAGTGTTGTCAAGTATACTGCCCGATTTCTCACAGTGCACGCTTTTATTCTCTAATAAATCATTTAAATGAAGCTGCGAGTATGATGTCAATTCTTATAGCAAAAATAAACTGGTTTTTACTACCCCCAACAAATTACTAAGTTATAGCCAAAAACAAGCGAAACTAATTAAAAATACAACTTAAAACAAATCCAAGGAAAATATGTGTATAAATCTTGCTGAGAAAAACAATGAAAGAAATGTGTGAGTAGCTACGCAATGTCGCCATGCGAGTTTTTTTTTTTTCCTTTTTTATTTGTGAAACCGAGTTTGGAAAAACGCTTTTTCCAGTAGCTTACGAGATTATTTTTTCGGATTACATTGGATTGACTCTTCCGGCTCAGCTACTCGATCGTATGATCGACGGCACATATCGGCAAATAATTATTATTTTTTGTACTTTTTTTTTTTTTTTGCAATGATTGGTTATGATGATGGCTCGCATTAACAAATCGAAACTCGTTTTGCTGACAATTTTATGGTGCGGTCAGTCGAAACAAATTGAGCTGAACATCGATTGGGCATTGGCTAATCATCGAAATGACGCGCAAATCAACAAGAAGAAGAAAAAAAAGAAACGGCAATCTGTTGGCCAAGTCAATAATGTGCGGACTAGGAATCATTAAAAATGGATTAGGCCAGTCGCATAATTTAAACGCATTTAGAGGCAGGCTCCAATTAGCAGCACGCGGAGCAGCAACTGACAGGCAGCAGGCAGCTTGCAACTGAAACTGGAGCTAGAGCTGGACTCTACAGACTGAGTGACCACTTATACATCTCGACAGCAGCATAAACATAAATGCACACACACACACAGAGCCAACAGTCAATAACAAGCCAAAAACAGCAGCAGCAGCAGCAGCCACAACTCGAGCAACTCGGGCAGCCAACAAACACTCGCTTAATGCGTACTTTGGAGGTTCATAAAAATATGACTTTAATATTTTCACGCGCAGGCGTTGCAGCCAGACCAAAAAAAAAACTTGAGTCGCAGTCGTAACCAGACCGCACTCTATGGTCGTCCAGTCTGAGATCCTAAAAGGGCAGCAATCAATGCACTGCAAGAAAAGAAGGCACACAAACTGAATAACTTGCTTTCTTTTTATCAATTTTGTGTGGCGATTTTTGTGTGAGTGCATTGTGTAAAGTCAGTAAGCCTAGACTTTTGGCGACCCACCGCTGTGTCAAATTGCTTCGGCATTCTAGCTGCTGCTGTTGCTGCTGTTGGTCAACTGCAGACTGCAAGTTATGTGCGCAGTGTGCAGATATATTGCTGATGCCAATGCTGATGCTGATGCTGTGGCGCTGTGGTAATTACATGGCTTGCTGACATGTTCATGGCGCTCTGCCTGCTGGCTGCACAATTTACGAGTGTGGACGCTGAAAATAAAGCGCCAATTGGAGGCGGAAGCCACAAAGCCACATTAATTCACAAAACCCGCAAAAGGAACAAAACAATGCCAGCGTTTGAAAGTCAGCTAATCCCCCGGCTCTATGTAAAGTGGGCGTGTGTGGAGTGCACAGTTGAGGAGTCGAAAGAGCAGTAAGAGGGGGCGAAGGAGGCGCACGCAGCATACCGAAAAGCCATAAAGGCATGTTCAACATGCCATCAATAAAAACACAAATATTTGTTGCGACCCAGCCTTGGCCATGGCAATGGCAATGGCAATGGCAAAGAAAAATGTCGCTGCCACGCGCAGACAAACGGCCAGCAACAATTGCTGTGCTGTGTTATGTTGTATGCCCCATTGTGGCATATTGGCGCTGCTCAATCCTGGCAAATACCAAAACGACGACGTAATTGACCAGTGAAAGACATATGACCATGGTTGAGGAGGGTTTTTCAGCTTTTGTGTTGTGCTGTGCTTAGCCGAGCCTAGCTGCAACAGGTAACAGCCAAAGCGGATCGTTCGTCATGGGCAATTGGCAAGCACAACATAAATATATATGTATATGTATGTGTATGTAGTTTACTGGCCAGCTGCACACTCAAACAGATCAACAGCAGATAGTTTTGTTTGTGCTCGAGTCGATCACTCATCCAAAAGTACAAAACGAGCCAAAAGCCGAGCGACCACCAGACCAAGCCCACCACAGCAACCTCTGTCGACGGCTCCCGCGCAGGTTGCAACCAAACATAGCATTGACTTTGGCTTTAACTGCGACTGCGACTGCCTGGTTGCTGTTGTTACTGTTGTTGCCCTGGGAACAGGAACCGCATTTAAGACCATTTTTGGCTTGTAACTGGCAACGGCGACATGAGAGCACTTGGAGAGCACTTGGATGTGCGGCCTGATCTTGATCGCAATTTGAGCGTTTGTCTGCACGTTCAGCGAGAGTTCAATTGTGTTCAATGGATGTTACAACGAGTAGTTAGTTGGCCAGCTTTTTGTCTCTCAGTCTCAGTCGCTGTGTGTGCCTGTTTCCTGTTATGTACAACAAGCCATTTGGTCGCTTTAAAATTGTAGTAACCCCAATTACAAGACATGCAACAACACTGCGACGATTGCTCTGTGCTCTTCTCTTTTGGTTGTTTCTGGGTTAGCACCCTTTTTTTTTTTTTTGGCCAACCTGTTAACTGGCTCATAGCTCATGGCTTATGGCTCATTTCAGTTGCTGTTGATGCGCATTGTGTTCAGTTCTTCTTCAGTTCGACTGAAGTGAAAGAGATGGAGATAGAGAAGGAGAGGAGGCGGCCCACCAGGTTCAGCCCACCACTTGAGCTGTCTGGCTGGATTGGAGCTGCGCGTATCTTTGAGATACTTGCAACTGACTGCACCAAGAGGCAATTAGATAGCAGCCAAACACACACAGCCAGGCCACGTTGATGAGTTTATGGCAAAAATTGATTTCCAGTTGTCGTTGTCGTTGTAGTTGCTGTTGTTGTTGTTGTTGTTATTGCTGCTCCCGTTGCTCCTTTTGCTGGCCAAGTCGTCGTCGTCGTCGTCGTCGTGTATGTCATGGCTCTTTTGCTTTGATTGGCAAACTGTGTTCGCCTTGGAAAATGGCATTCGTTATGAGGCAGCAGCAGCAGCATCTGTCCGACTGTCACTCTCTTCGTACGTCTGTCAGTTTGTTTTAGTTGCTGCGGCTGCCATTTAATTGCCCATTTTAATGAGATTTTTCAGCGTTTTCCCGCTGTCTGTTTGCGAGTTTTTATTGCAACGCCTGTTTTTCCAATGCAGAATCGAACGACCATCGACGATCGACTATCGACGATCGACGATCGACGATCGACGATCGCCGATCGACGGCGATCTCATCGGGCGTTTTGTGTTTAGGCGGTTGTTGTAGATAACAATTTTTACATACAATACATCTCCTTGTTGTAACCCAGATGAAAATTAGCGATTGCAGCGATTTTAACTGTTGTCTTCTTGTTGTGCGCCTCAATTGGCAGAGAGCGAGAGGCAGAGGGACTGAGACAGAGGAAACAGTTGTCAACTGTTGCAGATGTTGTAAGTGATAAGCTTCCCAAAAAAAAAAAACAAAAGGAAAGTCAACTATAGCGATAACTCTTGATACCCTAACATTAATGCTTTGGCTTATAAGGTGATTAATCTGTGTCCATTCATTGGCTATTTTATTTGTGTTGCCATTTATCACTACTATACCTTATTTCCATAATCCAGAGTATGTATATTAAGAGTTTGTTATGTATTTTCCACATCTTCGGTTTTTGGCTACGTTGTGAAACAAACACAAGCACAAGCACAATCACAATCACATTTACATTCACATTCACAAATACAATTCGATATTCGTTGGAGTATCATCATATTCTTTTCACACTGAAAGTGTTGACTTTAAGAACTTTAGAGCTTGCCATAGAAATTTTGTTAAGCTATGCACAATTACAAAAGGCATATTATTATTTTTATTTTTATTTATTTCTATTTTTGTTGCTCGTTTCTTTTATGACTCTTTTGCTGTTGATTATTTGCTTTTGATGAATCGCTGCAAAGACGCAGTCGCAGCGTATTTTAATGTTATGTTGTTAATGAACCGAAAGAGCACACGACAGCAAATAGTAACGTCCGATAAATGTCAAGTTGGGAGTTGCACAGTTTTTCTTAGAGCTAGTGTGACTCTGATGTTGTTGCTGAAATAGTCGTAAGTTTCGATTCGATATGTGTTCATATGCTAATTAACACCTTCTGGGCGCGTCGCGTTTAAATTAAGTCATCGCCAGAGCGCCACGATCAGATCATTGGATCACACACTTAAATGCTTCAAGCAATATGCGCGGCAAAACTGGCCTCAGTCTCAGTTTCAGTCCGAGTTCAGCTCGTTTATCACAAGTCGCGATTTCATTCATGCAAATAACTCAGCTCGACTCCAGTCTCAGACGAAGCTTTTGGCTTCCAGCATCATTCATCAGCACAAAAGCCGCACACGCACTGACCACGAACGATGCAAAGATGAAGAAGAAGAAGCCACCGCATTGGCAGCCACACGACACAATCCATACAATCCACACACTTTGCCGCCGGTGTCTTCTTCGTTCTGTCCACTTCGCGACGCTATCCGAGAGGTCTCCGACGACTACACGACTTTTTAATTTATGATAAAGCGCCTCCGACTGTCACAACGAAATTGCGGCAATAACCATAAACGGCGCAGCAGGTGAAAACTACCAAAAAAACATACTTGAATATGTGAATACTGAATGCTGTGTTTGAGTGTTTGAATGTTGTATGTTAATTCACAGCGCGAGATAAAGATGCGTCGTCGTCGTCGTCGACATCGTCCGCATCGTTGTCATCGTCGTTGTCCCCTGAGCAGGAATCGTTTGCCCCGTCGGCATCGTCGGCTTCGTTTCTGATGATCGCTTGAAAGGCTTAGACGGCGGCTACCCGGGTGCCGAGATTAACATAAATGCGGCTCATTAGTGACACAATTAAAGACCTGAGCCGACAATCCATAAGATTCACACTGTGAACCAACAAACACTACACGACACGACACAACACGAGACGACTAAACACGCAGCGTATGGATTCGAATCGGTTTTCAGTTTTCAGTTTGCGTTTCGGGTTTCTTTCTGGTTTTTTGTGTGTTTCGGGACCCGGGTCAACCGTTGGGCGCGAATGTCGTATAAGAACTGGCAAACGGCCAGTTGAACGAAATTCAAAAAACTATTCAATCAGCCACCAAAGCGAACATGTTTGAGCTGAGTTCGAGGAAGCTGAGCTACCGCGGGGTTGGTTTGAAACGTTGTTGAGCGACGTTGAAGGGTTCGTGTTAAAATATGGAATGCCAAATTAAAAAAATAATAATTTGAGCAGAAAATTACTATCATTGATTTAATGATCTCTTTCGATACATACTGCTTAGAGTTTTTAAATAAAATTGAAATGAATAATAATCTCTTTCTTAAAACTACTGAAAATTCCTCAAATTTGACGAAGATTTTTGTATTGTATTGACAGAAGAATGTATATCTGCGAAATTAAAAATAATTAAAATGTTTAATTCCAGTTTTATTTTTTAAGTCATATAACAAATAGTTCTTGGAGATATAAATATGTAAATATTCCAAAAAACATTTATTAATATAATATAAATATTCCTTTAGGTAATATTTATAATTTATGGAAATTTTTTAGAAGTAGAATTTTAAAGAGTTTTAATAATTTGAATTTCGCAACTGTTTTGGTGAATTTATAAAGTACCCAATACATATGTATATTAAATGTTGAAATCATCTGCATAAAGTGTTTCTCTTTGAGAATGTATATCTGTCTTAATGCAAGCTCCCAAGAAACTACAAACTTGTATATTGAATTAATTTTTAAAAATATTGTATTTATTGATTTTATTACTAGTAAAATACACAACTTGATTAGTATTGTTCTAATGGTTCATATTACTAGAAATATTTAATACATCGCTTAGCAGTTACTATCAAGGCAACCCTCGCAACAATTTTGTTGGTTCGCTAGCGATTTGTGTTTGGCTGCAACATGTTGCAAGTGATCGATGATCATTATTAGTAACTGTCTTACTACGGGTCCTTGCACAACAAACGCTGCAACACTGGAGTCCCATGTCTGCAGACTGAGTCGTCAATCAGGTCATTAGGCCCCAATTATTGGGAATGATAATGACAGCGCAGCGGCTTGGCTTGGGAAAAGCTTTCCTCAATTTAACAGCAATCAAATCAATTATCTCCCAAATGCGGGTAAAAGTCGTGTTAACGGCTTTGCCAGTGGGTTAATGTCAAGAATTATTCGCTATTCGTTCGTTAGTTTGACTTGGTCTCTCGTAAATTTATCAACTGTCCAACAGGTGATTTGTCAGCACACTTCACACACACACACACACATCGCATCTCAATCAAATGTGCACACACATTTTCATACATATGTGAATCATGTTCATCAATGTGTTGTTACAAGTGTTTTTCGTGTCACATTTTGTTTTGGCTCTGTTTGTTGTTTTTTTTATTCCTCACAAATTTACAACTTGTTTAAATTTGCAATTGCATCAACATCAGCATCAACTGCGATTTCTGCAGTTTGTCGCTTACTATTTTACAAATTGGTTTTTGTTTTACTTTTTTTTTGTTTTTAGTGTTGCCAGCATTTGTTTAAAGTGATTTATTGTCGGTTATTTACTGCCCGCTGGCCTGGCCGGTTGTGAAATTTGTTTCAACTTGGCTAACTTGATGCTTCTGCCCCGCCATTTACGGTAGCCGCAGTCGCAAAACAGCTTGACACTTGCCAAACTGCGCGGAGTGAGGGGAAAAGAAGCAATTAATGGTCATGGCGAGTCGAGGATCTCTCAGATGTGTCTCCTTTAGGCCAAACTCTAATGCATTTCTTGGATACTTACGTGTTTGGCTTAATTGATATGCCATTTATGCAAATTTTGTGCAGCAGCCAAAGTGTTGATTGCCATGTTCAAGACTGTTCAATTTAGCCAGGTCTAAACGCTTTGCTGCGCTGCTTAATCTTGATCTTAACAGAAAAAACAAAATGTTTTGGAAAATTTATGACATTTTAAGCAACATTCGAATCGATGACAGGCGACGTTTGGCGGCTTATTAAATGCAATTACCTTAATATACTCACAGACAATTGAGCTCGACAGCGTTGACAGGCTGACTGACTGCGGCTATAATAACTCAGCCAAATCACATCAGCAACAGGTGTTTGTCATGCAATTTGAAAGCTCTATTGTTTGTGTATTTTGGCTCAGTTTTCATTTCATTTGATTTTTGTTTCGTGACTCATCAACGAGTTGTTGGGGGATTAACTTTAAGATGAGACATATAACAATAGCTATTAACTGCCAACAGTCGACTAACTGCTGCTTTATGGCCAATTTGTAAACTCTCAATCAATTGAATGGCCAATTGTTGTCTGCACAGTTAACAGTTCATTATCGAGACACCTGAAACTATCAAAGCTTCAATCAAATCTTTGATCTTAACCCCTGCGATCATGTGACCCAGATACCACAATGTTTTTTTTTTATTATGTGCTAAGGCTATTAATTCAAAGAAATATAATAATTTTATGGCAAATAACTACGGGCAAAGACGTCTTTATGACAACCAATCGATTGTTCATTAACAGCAGAGAAACTCTTAACGACTTTGTTGCTACTTGGCTAATATTAGTAATCGTTTTGCATACTGTGAGCACTTTAAACTAGCGTAACTGTGACATTCTAATTTCCATATACAATAATTGCATTGAGACGCTTTGAGCTACGCTAAATAGTAGAAGATTAACTCATGTTTGCCTACTATACTATTAATATGCAAGTGAGAAAACAAATATAAAGAAAACGCATGTCCGAAAGTAGCGACTAGGAGATACTTTTTAAGCTTATCGTGAGATTTCTTAAATTTATATTTTCATTAATAATTTACAATATTTGTTAAGATTTACCTAATTTGCTTAATATTTCATACTATGAATTTACTTTAACTTTTCATCATTATCTTATTTTAAATTTAAAAGTATTTTTTTCTATGTTGACCTAAAATAAATTATAAGCCTTTTTAGCTCAATAATTTGATAATAGTCCATTTAATTATTGTTGTCTGTCCATTTGACAATAATTATTGAATTAAATTGCACAAACTCAATAGTTTGCTTGTAATGTAAAAAGTCTGTCTATCATTTTAATGATGTCTGCCAGTTTAAAAGTTCCTCTACTACTCTCATTATAAATTATTACGGTTGCAACTCACTATTAATACAATTTATCAGAGAAGTTAAGAGGTAGAAGGGGCAACTCAAACTCAATTGTTAAACTGCAGTTATCAAAAAGTAATTAATTGCAATATTTGTTAATTTTTTTAAATACCATTTTTGTGCATTTTTGTATATTTCCAAAAGTGATATTCAAATTCAATTCAATTGATTGTAGAATTCAAATTAGCAAATATTAATCAATTACAATTTAAACTGCATTTTGTATTATTTCTTAAATTAATAAAATATCATTTTAATAAATTTTTTGTATATCCTAAAAAGTGGCATTCAAATTCAATTTAATTATCAAAAATTTTTCAACTACAACAAATTCAATTCATAACTTAATAACAATTTGGGATACCCATTTAGTATCGCATATTTTGGCCCATATAATGAAAACTAATAAATTTATAAAAATCAGCATGTGGAACCATTTAATTAATATAATAATAGGAAGGCAATGCAATGCTATAAAACATGCCCCAGACACATAAAAATCAGAAGCGTGAAACAATAATAATATCCAAATTTCCAGCTAATAAAAAAATTTGTGGAAAATCAAAAGAACAAACAAACAACAAATAAATAAATGGGTAGAATAACATCTCATTCTCTATCGAGTACAAATGTGGTTTACTTTTGTTTATTTGTTTGGTGTACTCGGAGAGTATTGTTTGCTGCTAGCGGGAATGGGATCTGGAATGGGAATGGGAACGGGAAAGGGAAAGGGAAAGAGCAACGCTTGGTTTCACATTTCCCTTTGGCGCTTCCGTTGCGCAACGGGCCAAATGTCAAGCAAGAGCGATCGACACAATGCTGATACTTGTACAATCCATCACATTGCATCACAGCGCATTTGATATGCTGCTCTTTGGTGTTTGCTGTTTTGGAAAATTGGGCTAAAACTCTGATTGCCAGCCCAGCCAACAACAAACAAACAGGTGTAAATTGAGCTGGAAAAGCAGATACAACAGGAAGGCTTTGGGCGTCAGTCCGACAGCATCCAATTACACTAGCCAAAGGTTGAGGCATATTCATTAACGCGCCATTGCCAATGCATTGGCATTTTGCATTGTGCTCATAATTGTGAAACAACGGACAACGGCAGGGATGCATCCATCGAATTTCAAGATCTAAACTCGACCAAGAACCACGCTCGAGTGTTAATTGAGCCCTAAGTGGAAACGGAAAATTGTGCGCAGCTGTTGTTGCAGGTAGAGCGAGCAGCCTTCATTCTATCTTCTTATCACCACATGTTGCGTGCTCGACCCCTCATACTTTCACCTCCGTATAAGGGGTAACAAATAGCCAAGGGCCAACAAAAAGAGAAAGAGGTCTAAGTGAAAGGCTTAATCGATAATGGCTGGCGCCAGTTTGGACATAATGATTACTAATTGGTTCTTCGTTTTGGGTTAGCTATTAATTGTAGGTGTGACAGGACGCAAGATATTGGTGTAATCCACAAAGGCGGAACTGATTGATCTGTGTTCGAGAATTGAGAGACTGAAGACGATAAGGCATTCAGTTCAACTAAAGTGTTGAATTAAACTTTATTGAATGTAATTACAATTTTACATAAACTGGAAAGTCGTTTTACAATATAGCATTCATTAATACGTAATACGTTTATTTAACAACGTTAATCATTCATCTTGTTGTTTTTTCTGTTCTGTTCTTTACTTTATTTTTTTTTGTATAATTAAATGTAGATATATATAAGATCATACATATATATATATGTAGTTATATGTATGCTTGTATATGCTTATACTTGATGTTGAATATTTCCGTTTATATATATATATATATGTACGTGTAAGGTAGGGTATTTTTGTATATATATATAATATAATATTTAAAAAGGTTACGCTAGGTTAGTATATGTGACATAAAAGTTGAGTTAACAGTTTCATCTCCTAAGTCTGGTGCGAAATTCAT
Source organism: Drosophila niveifrons (assembly GCA_035046325.1). Lineage (NCBI taxonomy): Eukaryota > Metazoa > Arthropoda > Insecta > Diptera > Drosophilidae > Drosophila > Drosophila niveifrons. The sequence goes on from JAWNOC010000052.1 coordinate 29,725,863, forward strand.
ATCGAATTGAACAACATAATTAATATTTGGTGTTTCATTTGTTTTCATTTGACATTGTTCGTAAGATTTCTGGAGCGGAGGAGTTATACAACATTGTTTTAATTTCATTTAGGAATAGCACTTTGAAAGGTTCTCCAATCGTCCAACGGATATGTGACTACCAAATATAGTATTTAGGTTTTACTTTAGCTATGTTCATCATAAATTGTAAGTATAAAATTTATCGAATATCAACAATTGGTGTTGTGTTTTTTATAGTGTTTATAGTTTATAGTCATGCCTTAAAAACAGTTGAAAAAGAAGTACTAAGAAACTAGCAAGGGTTTTTTTTCCATAATTCATCATTAAAGTTCAAATATTACTTTTGCTTTTGGATCATCTCGTACTTACAAATCTTTCTAAATTACGATAGTTATAATTTCATAATAGTATATAGTTTTTTTTTTTCATTTTTTTTTTAATTATTTATTAGATTTTAGTTTTTAGTTTTAGTGCCAATTGGCTTAAGGTACTTTAAGTTTTTCTTTGCCTTTTGGCCATATTTCATCTTCTATGTTTAGACTATATAGAGTTTAAGCACACTCAGGTATGGTGACTGCCTGCCTCCCAAAGACTGTGTGTGTGTGTGTAAGTGTAGTAATATTAAATATATATAGATTTATGTGTGTGTGTGTGTGCAAATATTGCAAATCTTTTCTGATTTTTTTTGTTTACACTCTTGACTAACGAGTAACAACAGAGCGTCACATTTCATTGCCCTAAAATTGATTGCAATTCTTATAAGTCATTAAGTAGAGAAATCGTTTTAGTCTTCATTTCAGATTAGTTTCGTTTTATACAATAAGTACATTATATTTTTTTATCGATTACAATATACAGAAAAAAGTTAAAGAGGGGAAAGTAAAAATGCAATTAAAGTCAAGTGAGAAAGAGAGAGAGAGAGAGTAGTACAAATGAATTTAGACATAGTTAATAGTAGTTAAAGTAGTTAACAATCGAATAGATCTAAAATTTTGGCTTACATTCCAGCCGTCAACAAATGTGCCACAGCTTTGCAGCTTTGAATGTGACTGATTCCAACTTTCCCGAAATCGAAATACCTTTTACATCGAAGAGTGAAATTGTTTTCATTTTATTCATATATGTTTAATTTGTTTTCATTTTTGTGTTTTTGTAATTGTTGCTTATCATCAAGAACTATTCGTTTTCTCTGATGTCTGAGGCGTGCGTGGAGGTATGTCTATATAAATTGTATGTACTTTTATGTCCGAGGTTCCGAGTTTGCAAAGTCCAGAACCAATTAGAATATTTGCCAGTAATTGTTTTTTTATGACTACTTAAAATGTGGCTCTCACTATTTTCTCTTGTATATAATTATGTATATATTTCTGTTTTTCTTTGTTTTGTTTACATTTTACTTTTTACTTTTTAGTTGTTACGTTGTTATGTTATGAAAGCTAACAATTTGGACGGACAAAAATAATTTACAAAAATTCTTGTATTGTTACATTTAGTTGAAAAATGTTCCGTGTTCCGACTGGCGCTGCATATTAACTAGTATTATTATTATTATTATTATTACAATTAGCGGGCCAGTTAAAAGTTTGAACAATTGTTAAATACATTTAGTTCGATATATCGCTATATTACGCTTTCTGCTGCAAGCATTTTGGGATTTCTTTCATTTCATTTCCATTCATTTATCTATAATTATTTGCTAGACTACAAAGTCACATTAATTTCAAGACTTGGATTTAAGTACTTGTGTTAAACAAATTAGCGTAGAGTTTTTTTTTTAATAGTACTTATTTGGTTTTCATATTGTATATATTATATATAAAAAAGAAAGTTAACTACGATTGTTTTTAACATGATATACATATGTTTTTGTTTCGCTGGCTCAGATTTTAGAAATCAACAACAACATTTGGACAATAGAGCTGAGCTTTAGGTTTTTTTTTCGCGCAGTTAAATAGTCAATAGTTAATCGTACTACCATATAACTATACTATCTATATATATGTATATATGGTGTATTATATAAAATCGAAATCGAAAAAATTAATGCTTTAGATACCATTATAGATACAGGCTGACGGGCTGTTTTAGAAACAAGCTTAGTTCGCAGAGCTGAGTTGATAATACCATTAAATAGACTAGCATAGAATTATAGTATTTAGATAGAAATTTTCAATTATAGCTAATTATATACAAATGTAACTATATATGTATGTGGTAGGGAGGCTATAATATATATTGGTATAATATGTATATAGAGTTTCACAATAGTATTTTTATCGTATATATTTCACTACACTTGGAGTTAAAAAGTTGTGTTTTTGTTTTCGAAGGCTTCGTTAATAAGTTCTTTTGAGTTGACAAATGGAAAAGTAGTTGCTAGTTCATAAACTTGGAGCTTGGAGCGCTTTCTTCATCGCGAAGATGATAGTATATAAAATCTATAACCTAATCATATGCTATGATTACAAAGTGTTTTTGCCGCAATTGCAATTATAATTCATTTAATTTCAAGTTTCAGTTTTTTTTTTGTGTTTTTTGTTTTTTAGTTTTCGTTTTCAAAAGAATCGAATCAGTTTCGTAAGTATTATGTTGTATGTATAGTAGTAGTAGATGCATATATATAATATATATATGTTAAAATTCGTTATGCAAATGAATAAAAGTGCAGATCTTGCTACTATATCTGTATAATATAATAATAATAATATATATGTATGTTGTTGTTGTTGTATATATCGAAGTAAGTATATACTGTACTATATATTGTATGTAAATTACGGAGTAAGAAACAAAGTTCCACTACAAGAGGTGCTGGTGTGTGTGTCTTAATAAACAATTGTTATGAAAGTAGAAAGTTTCACTCAGTTGTTAAAGCTATTAATAAATTCTTATTGAACATAGTTTTATCTCGTTCTTATGGTTAAAGTTAAAGTTCACTCAGTTGCAAATTGCGCTCATTGATTGGGTTGCATCTGATCCAGCAGACCGTTGTTGTTGCTGCCAATAAAATTAGAATTCAATTAAATATATTTCATGTGATTAGTATATACTGTGTTTACCCAATTTCACTATGACAAACTGACATTTCCTGCTGCCCTTGATACTGCAAGTTTTGAAGGTATTCCGCCCTGCGTTGGTGCACCAGCTTCTCTTTTTCGGCTCGCTCTCTCTGTAGTCTGTTGTTGGCGAAAGATTGCAATAATTAGTGAAGGGAAATTCTCAATTGGTGCAATTTAAATTTAAATTAATAAAACTAAAGTATAAAAAACTGCTTGCTGAAATACAACCATTATCTTACCAAGCTCGTCAAGTTGCTATCCCAAATGCTAGCATAGAAAATCAATTCACATTTATAGTTTTATTTGTCACTCACAACCAAACTTCTTACATTATGCTAGCTAACTTTATTAGGATGAACGCTACTTACTTGATACGTGATTGTCTCATGAACTGTTGTATTTTACGCGCTGCCTGATTTTGCGTAGACTGCGAGTAGGTGCGCCTAAAAATAAAAAAAGATATGAATGGATATTCAAGTTAGTTGGCAATCAAGGCACACTTACTTCAAGGGACCAGATGGACTCGTCTCCTTGGGCGTGCTGGGCTGTGAGCTCTGTTGATCCTGCTTGTAGTGATCGTAGAAGCTGGACAAACACTGCGAGTTGCTGCTAACGCTGCCAAGATCGCTGCTAGTGCCCAAGCCACTGGGCGTATGCTGGGATTTCTTGAAGCGCTTGTTGCGACGATACGAGCGATAGCCATGCTGGATAACCAGAGCAGCATTCGTCATCTGTCGGTAGTAGGCATACTGCTTGTAGCGACGATAATAGTTCTGTATAACAATGGCAGCTGTGCGCTCCTTGTTCTGCCTTCCTTTGTACGAACGATACGCTTTCTGTATGCACTTGGCCGCCTCGTAGAGTTCTCGTTGCTCGGTATCGGTGAGCGTTAGCTTGGAGAAGTCCGCCTCGAATGGATACTGCGAAATGCTGGAGGCATGCAGAAACTCGGTTAGCTGCTTGGTCGATGGCGGCGGACTTGGTGAGCTGACTGACGGATCTGTGCCCAGTATCGAGTAACTTGCCGGCGATTGCAATGGTCCCGAGCTCGCTGGACTAAGGCTGGAGCAGGGTGTGCTAACATCGTGATAGCGATAGCTGTGATCATGAAAATCAAAGCTGAAATCACTGTCAAAATGCGTGTTCGGCAGTGAATCGAGCAGCGGATCCATGAAGCTGTCAGTCAGCGCCGATGATTCCGAAGTGAGGGGCTCAGTTAAAGGACTGCCCAAGACCATCATTTCATCCGCCTCGTTCTAAATAGAATATGAATAGTTAGTTCCTTTGCTTGATAATCGAAAATCGACAACGACTTACCTTAATACGCTCTGGCATAGCGGCAATGATGTGCTCAGCCAGCGTCAACACTTTGGCCGAATCCGAATCCCCTGTAAAAAGTGCAAAATTGGCAAGTGAAAACAGCTAAGCGAAAAATTGAGTTAACAATTACAGCAACGAGTCTACAGAATGCTGGTCTGTGGTTAGTAAGAACAGTTAATATACATCGAGACAAGCAGCTAACGAGGGCAGCTCAAAAAGTAAATCAATATTTGCAAACATACTTTTTCAAGCTGCCGTCGCTGAGTGTTTTTTGTTTTGGTTTTTTGCCTGTTTAGAGTACCCGAAACACACACACACACATATCATACTTATTAAATAGTATTTACATTAAAGTAGAGTACATTTTGGAATATATTTACAGCGTTATGCGACATGTTAGTTAGTTAGTTAGCTGAGTTAATTGTTAATGTTAATCGATAAGCTGTGAGGACACCGATAAAAACACTTAGTTTAGCATATGAATATGAATATCTATACTCTATATATTAGCATATTCATATACTCATTCATACTCAAACACACACACACACACGCACATACAGAGCAATAGAAATCAACATGAAAACAGAAACATTTACATAGATATTAGTTAGACGTCGGCGTTGTATGTACAGGTCTACATAAAATAGAGGTGTCAGTGTATATATGTGTGTGTGTGTAAATTTAATACAATTATGCAACAACAACAACGACAACAGCGAGCAACGAACAACAACATTGACAGACAGCCAGAACGTATACGTTATGTTTTAGAGAGAGCTATACATAATATGCATTAGATTTTGTTATGCGCACTCGAGTTACAATTACTTGTATTATACACAGATATTTATACGATATACGAGGTTACGATATAGAGAGCACAGTAGAGAGAGCCACTGGATTGGATTTTTGTGTGTCACTGACCTACATCGTTGAGCTCATTGTTAATGGTAACATCGGTGACGCTCGTCGAATTGTCATCGCAATCGATGATGTCTTTGTCGTGTATGGGACTCGACTCGCCCGTGGATACCTCGCCTGGTTGGGTTGTGGTGAATTTAGCGAGAGGTGTTGTAAGCACTTATCGGCAAAACAAATGACAATCGCAATCGGTTTGCTTTAACCGCTTTCAATACTTACACAAGGCAAAGTCCATTTTACGCAGCGGCGACAAAAGTCCAGAACAATTGGTGCCCGCTGACAGCGATTCCAGCGGAGAGTCCACACCCAAAGCGTAGTTATCGTGGCAGTCAAAGTTGCTAGAAAAGAATTGAAAATAAGCATAATTGAAGCGCTGCAAACTCAACTCAACACTTACCCATGCAGTCGAGGCAAAGGTTTGCCGGACTTGCTGCGCATGTCCATGTTGATGCCGCTGTCAATGGAGGATCGCTTCGCATAGCGACTGCTGTTGTTCGGCGGACTTTGATTGCTGCGGCAAAGCAACAAATTAAACAAAAGTGTAGAGCATACAACTTCTCTACTTACCTATGCATGGCAATGGGTCGCAGAAAGACGCCATCGTGGCGACGCTGCAGCTCCAGCTCGTAAGCACTGTAGCCCGATTCCTCGCTAGGCGACTCAATGGGCAAGTTCATGGACAGATTGGCCAGGCCACCGCGTGGATGCGGCTTTCGGCAACGCTCCTTCTCCAGGCGACACAGCTGCGACAACAGCTGCTTGTGTCCCTTGAGACTGGCCAGATCCAGGGGCGTTTGCTGTGCCTGCGTCTTGATCTTCAGCGCATTGTGATTCCATTTGTACAGCAGAAGCGTGCACTCCAAGTGGCCACGCACACACGCCCAAGCGAGCGGCGTAAAACCGTGCACATCCTGACTGAGTGCATCCAACTCGGTTTCGAGTATGATATGTGGATTCTCGGCACGCCAATTGAGCATGGCAGCCACCAGCTTGGCATAGCCCAGAGCGGCAGCCAAATGCAGCAGCGTCATGCCACGCAAGCCGACGCTCCAACTGGCCACGGTGCTGGGCGTGTTCCAGGCGTGCTTCATCAGACGATGACAATAGGCCACCAGCTTCTCCTCAAAGTTGGGCTCCAGATAAAGTGCAGTCTGATCAGTCTGCGAAGAGAAATTAAAGAATATATTCCTCAATCATAGAGCGCACTTTTTAATACTTACGGCCAGCTCGTTCTCCACTTTCAGTTGCAACTTCTCGTCGATGGTTGAGAGGCGATTGAGCAGCGTAAACTTGTACAGACAATCGTTGGAGCTGCTGGCATCGAACGGTGCATCGGCCAGCAGCGACAGCTTGTACTCGAACATGGCCGAATTGGAGACGAGAAAACCACCGCAGGCCACTTGAAGTGTGACTAGACCCGCCTCATGGGCAGGACAATAGCACCGCAGCACTCCTTCCTGCACCAGCACCGTTGGCACTGGCTGAGCATCAAAGAGCACCGTGTAGCAGCCGCCATCACTGGTCCAGGGACCGGCAACCAGCACCTTGACGCCGCCTTCAGTGTACGACCATTCGGGACTGAAGTCGCAAATGTTGAGCAGCTTTCGCTGCGTTTGCGAATGCGTTGAGTCGAGATAGTGCGATGTCGATGCATTCAAAGTGTGACCATGACTGTGCTCCTGTTCGAGTGCCGTGTTATTCAGCGCCTGCTTGTCATCCAGATCGAGTTCGGGGAACTCCACTAGCATGTCGAAGGCATCCAGGTTGGCAAAGACATCGGCGGTGTCTTCATCTTCGCCCTGTGGCGACTCCACGCTGATTGTCTGCTGTTGCTTAGCTGCATCGATTATTTCGCTATTGAGCTCAATGCTAGCTGCTGATGTTGCTGTTGTTGTCGATGTTGCAGTTGTTGTCGCTGTTGTTGCTGTGGCATTGCTGTACGGCATGTTGGCGATGAGAGTGCGCTGAATGTCCTCATGCGAAAGATCCAGCGTTTCATTGAAGAAGCTCATCGTTTCCGTGTGTGCTTCCTCCTCGTTGTTATTGCTTTGATTATTCTGATTGTTGTTGTTGTTGGTGTTGCTGTTGCTGTTGGCGCCGTAGCTGCTGTCATCGCTGGCACTAATTTGGCTACTATTATCACTGGAAGCACTGTAGTTTGCACAACCATTATGGATGGTGGCCGTTGTGGCCTGATTGTTGACGCTGTTGTTGCTGCTGCTGCTGTTGTTGTTGTTGTTGTTGTTGTTGTAGCTCCTTGCCGCCTGCTCACCCAACTCCAGCTGTCAAGTAGATCAAAATTTAATCAACATAAATACAATAAATGCAGTCGACTTGTGGCTTAACCACACACACACACACTCATTTAACTCTCATCACTCACCTCTGCCAAGGCATTGGCGCTCATTAAATTATCACAATTTGCTGCTGTTGCTGCTGCTCCTGCTCCTGTTGTTGTTGTTGTTGCTGCTGTTGTCGTTGCAATTTGTTGCTGCTGATTGCCATCGATAATCGACTGTAAGGAACTCGAGGTGGATGTGGTTGCCGACGTGGAAGGGGTGTTGCCAGCGGAAGACGTTGTTTCTCTCAACAGATTGCTATTGCTGCTGTTGCTATTGCTATTGCTGTTGTTGTTGTTGTTATTGTTATTGCTGATGCTGCTACCCACGCTGCTGCTGTGATGTTCTGGTGACATGCACATTGCCTCAACTGGGGGTTGATTGTTGTTGCTGAGGGTGGCTGCTGCTGCTGCTGTTGTAGTTGTTGTTGCTGTTGTCTGTTGCAATTTATAATAATGCTGGTTGTTGTTATTGTTGCTGCTGCTATTGCTGGTAGCGTTCGCATGCTGCTGATTGTATATAAAGTTATTGCTGCTGTTGTTGTTGTTGTGTCCATTATTGTTTACGACATTTAATTCGTTGTTTGCTTGAGATGCCACTGCTGCTGCTGTTGTATTTGTTGTTGCTGCTGTTAATTGCTTACTGCTGCTGCTGTTGCAATTGTTATTGTTGTTGAGGCTGATTTTATTATTGTTATTTGCATTTGTGGTCAGGTGCTGGCTTTGGTTTTCAATTAGTTCCGTATCCATGACATTTGAGCTGGTTGCTGCGGCTGCTGCTGCTGCTGTTGTTGTTGTTATTGTTGCTGCTGCTGTTGCAACCGCCTCTCGTGTTGTTGCTGTGATTGTTGTATTGGCAATTTGCAGGCGATGATTTAAATGTGCTGAATTATTGTTGTTGGTATTGCTATTCTGATTATGACTTTGATTGCTCTGATTATGACTGGCCACAAAGCGTTGTAAGTTCAAATGTTGCTGCTGCTGTTGATATTGCTGATGTTGCTGCTGCTGCTGCTGTTGTTGTTGTTGCTGCTGCTGCTGTATTATCAGATTGCTTCTTGTGGCCATCAACTGATTGGCACCACGATATTGCTGCTGATAGTTGCTGCCGTCTCCCTGTTGTTGCTGCTGCTGCTGCTGTTGCGGAATGATTTGGAATTTGATCGCCGACTCCTGCGGCAACTGCTGCGTGGCATTGTGGAACTGCGCGTGCGAATTCTCCATATGCAACGCCGCCTCTCGCTGCCGATGCCGTTCAGACCAGCGCGAATAAAGCTGCAAGAAAACAAAGAGGATTGCATTCGAAAGAGAGCTAAGTAAAGGAAATAGAAGCAAATGCTCGACTGAGAGAAATTGACAACCAAAGTAATTCTTAATGTACATAATCTCTCGTACATTGTTAGCAACCATTTAAGTTATCAAGTAGCTTAGTTGTTTATATCTCGATCTGTTCTAATGAAAAAACTTCTAGCTCTTATACTTGTAGTTAAGTTCTTTTGAAGATCTACATACATGACGAAACTTGACTAGTGCTGATATGTTCTGATGATCAAAAAAAGAACCTGTTTTTCTTTGTTTACTCACCTTGCTGGCCACAACGACATTAGGCGTGCCATTGGCAGCGCTGTAACCATCGCTGGGTCGCTTTTCAGACACCGATTTGACGATGCCCGTGCGACGCATGACGGGATGCGTGCAGGTCTTGCCATCGGCACAGGCTGCATCACCACAACCGCAGTCCAGTTGCTTGACAAGAGCTGCCTGACGCGACAGGCGCTGCTTCTCCATCAACTGGCATACAATAGACTCCACAGTCTCAGCGGTCTGCATAGAAAGAAAATGCTGTAGCAGCTGCTGAAATAGAGAAGTATAAGCTACCTACCGATATTTCTATATCGTTGCCCGAGTCAGAGTCCTCATCCGAATTCACTGTGGACACTGAGCAAGGTTCATGTTAGAGGGAAAATCTTAGATTTAGAGCAAGTTATACTACTTACACATGGGTTTTAGCTGGCTGACCAGCTCCTCCTTGGTCCACTCCTTTTTGTCGCCCCAGAGCGTTATGCTTGGCGCAATCACGGCCATTTTATTATCATCCGGATACGGCACATTCAGATAGTGTACCAAAACAATGTCCGGATTCTGGAATGTAGAACAAAAATATTGTTAGTTGCAAATCCCCAACGAACAACCAAATCACCTTCTAGCCTTCCTTACCTGTAAAAGCCAGTAACATCTGCGATGAAATGTGGGCAATATGGCCGAGTGTACATAACAACCATAGATGCACTGTGGAGAACGAAAAAACACAAACATGAACATAAAAAACATATAGATAAAGTTCTATCGATAGATACGCGTTTTCATTTAATTGGAAGACATAAAAAAGTCAAACAACAAAGCTTAAATTAAATTACTAGACACCCACGCCAGGGGGCGCCACCAGAGGAAGCAAAGGAAGCAAAAACGGGAAAAAAGAAAATCTTGACTTCTCGCATGGCAAGTGCCAAAAATCAAACCCTTTTTCTTATGTTGCCACTGTAGTTTGAGTTATGCAACATCTTTGCTTGTTGTTCCACGATTTTTTTCTTGATTTTTTTCTTGCTGCGCATTTCTTTTGCCGGTTTCGCTGATAAATTTGTTGGCCGCCGTCTTTGGACGATATGCCGCTGACTTTTTCATGTTGCTGTTGTTTTAGTGTTAGTGTTTTCTTTTTTCATTCTTTTTTTTTGCACTGACATCTCAACGTTGAAGTGTTTCAACGTTTATAAATATTAGTTATCGTGTAAGCAGACAGTCGGACAGAAAGACACGACACATAGAGAGACCGTCAGGAAGCCCCATGCTGTGTATGCCAAGTGCATAAATCTCGACCAGCTACTTGTCTTTGGTGCGAAGCGAAAAAAAAAAAAATAGATACGATTACTCGAAAAAGAAATGCAAGCAGCGTATAAAAATAAAAATTAAAAACAAATGAGAGAGAATTGCCGTTGCGAGAGGTGCGACTGCGAAACACCCTGTGATCAGGCTGTATGTAAGCAAGCAGTTTTTTCACGCAATGCGCAGCAAGCAGTGCATCGATAAACAAGGCTTGCTCTGCTTGCCAAGCCCTTCTTAGAAAGAATTAATTAGCCGTTCATTGCTATTAAAACCTTTTGAATATTTTTTTCATCAAACGTGAAAGCACAGCAACCTTTATACAGCTTGTTACTTAGTTTGCTTAAGCTTAATATACCCCTTTTTAGATTTTTATGTAAGTCTATCACAGAGAAATTGCACCAAGACCAAAACAGAAAAAATTGGCGTGAAATTGCCAACTGTTTTTATGCTTCCATAATGGCAGCAAAAGTGGCATGGATAAAGGGAATACGACTGACGGAAAGACAGACTTCAGACATTATAAATACGCTTAACCCTTGGCAGAGCTTATTTCATTAGCAGACAAACAAACACCCTGAAGGGGGCAAAGAATACAGACAAGAGCCAAGATAGGAACAAAAAAAATCGAAAAAGAAAACTTAGTTTCCGTATATATCCGGCGGAAAATCATAACTCACAATGGAAAGTCGAAAAGTAAAGGGGAAATAAATGTGTAAGCCAGCGCTCAACAACCCTCGAGAAGAAAGCAAAAAGCAGCTGCTAAGCTTAAGCTTTGACTTCCGCATTTGTCCAGTTTCTTTTTTGGCCAATACACACTGACGTCTGACAAACTCAAGTAGCCAGCTAATTGACTAATTGCCCAGCAGGAGGGCGAATTTCTTACCTCAGTGCCTTGTACTTTCAGTTTCATGTGATCCTCACGTGTCGTCTTGCCATCCTTGCGCTTCTTCCAGCAGTAGCCATCGCGTCTGTAGCGCACCTTCTTTCTCGAGTAGAGCAGCAGGGAGCCGCTCTTCGGTCTAATCACGAGATGCGAAAGAAGAAGAGAAGCAGAGATGAAAGTTGATGTTTATTGCGTTGTATGTAAATTGGGGGCAACAACGTGCCAGACCTCCTGAAGTGACTCACCTTGTTTTGACTTCTTTTGATTGCCATTCGCTGTGCTTATCAAAGCTGATAAGAATCGCTGCGATTTCCTGAAATATTTCACAAAACAAATATTTATATATATATGTATATTAATTAAAAGCGAGTATATTCAATATTTTGTTAAGAGTAATTCTATACTTATAAGTAAAGAGAATTTAGATAAACCTTGAGTAAACTTGCTGATATACAATTTTAACTAGTAATTATTTATTATACACACAATTGTCATCAGAAACAAGACTGATCTTAAACAATCATTACATGTATATATATATAATGATATTTCCTATTTCAGTTATAGAGTTTTTTCAGTTATAAGTTTTTTTCCTGTTTTGTTATAGTACTCTTTTCTTTTTGCAGTACTGGTTTAACACTTAATAAAGAAATTAAAGAATTAAAAAAGTTATAGAGCATACAATATTCACATTTCAAAAATAAAAATAACTTTTTTTTTAGGTTGCTGCGATTCAACTGTTTAATCTGCGAGCGTCCTTCACTTTGTCTAATCAGCAAGTCACGTGTGTTTACCAATTTTAAAGCGACAACAACAATTTCAATAGAACCAACGGCAAGCCAAGCGTTAACCAACTTAACTAACGTGCTAACAATTTCCGACTTGCGACCATTTTGCTGGCCAAGGCACTCGCGGCATTTCCTGCCCAGAGTCCGGCCCGGCAAAATGTTATCTTTTGTTTTGCTCTCGTTTGTTTTTTCTTTTTGGCGCATAAAACAAAGGACAAGGTATTTTAGAAATTTTCATTTGACCGCAGCAGCGACAGGAAGCCGGACAACAGCAGCGAGCAGCAGCAGTTGTGTGTGACCACAATTTACAGGTGTCGCTAGCAAGTTGACACCTGACCTCAGGGGTCGAGGGAGCATTTTGTGTGCATATTTGAAATGCGTTTGCATGATAAACCCAGTGACTCTCCAGCGAGATAGTTTGAGGAATGAGGAGCGAGAAGCGCGGAGTTTTCAAGCGACATTCAAATGCAAATCACACAACAGGCAGTCTTCCAGCTCGTAAGACGAGAGAGAGCATCTCTGCTGGAGATGCCCATTTGGCATTTTCATTGCATGTTTTGCCGATAAAGTTATCAATTTGTTTTGCCAGCCTTGACGTTGCATGAATAATGTAAGTAGCCACACACACAAAACACACACATAAGCACACACACTCATACACTCCTTAACTCAAACAGCAGCCCATTCATCTGTGCCGTCAACAACTGAAGAGCGAGTGGCGCACAGCTGGCGACGCCCCTAGCCACGACTCGATAGACTCAACTCAACTTAACTCGACTCAACTCAACTCGAACTCATCTCCGCTCTCTAGTCGAGTCTGTCCCGACCCATTGGCGATGTGCAGCAGCAACAATTTCATATGTCGAGAAAATCGCAACATTTGCGAGTGTCATAAAAATTGTATGCACACACGACTCTTGGGCAGATGGACTTGGGTGGCTTAGACCAGCAAACTGGAACTGACTTCTACACAGCGAGAAAAACCAGATGCTAACTTTGAATTGAAAATTTAGAAAGCTTATTTGTTAGACTTTGGTAAAATATATTTGTAACACTTAACAATTACAATTAAATTTGAAATTAGTAAATTTACAAATAATAATTAACTGAATATCGACAAAAAAAAAAAGGAAAAACAATATGAAAGTAGAATATGTTTTAATTTAATATAAAATTCAAGTAATTTTCATTCAAATTTGTTAGACTTACACTGGGCAATTTTAAACTAAAAGTAATACAAATAATTTAGTAATAGTACAATGTAATATAGACAAGCAATAACAAAAAATGAATACGAAAGTAGAAAGTTTTTTGATTTTTGAATATAAACGGATACTAAAATAAACTAAAACAAATTCAAATAATTTAAATAAATATAAGCAAGCAGTACCAAAAAATCAATATAGAAATAGAAAATGTTTTAATTCCATATCCATTGTTAATTGTTCAATGTTCCCAAAACAATTTGTTCGGACCTATAACTTTATATTTTTCATATCACAATGCTATTTATAGGTTCAATATGCAATGTACCAATATTTTCTCTCTGTTTAAACTGAAGATGGCTTTGGAAATCACAGGCGCGTGTTTGTCAAGTGGCAAACGTTTGCATTTTGCCCAAATTGCCTTTGACTTTCGTTTGGCATTGCTTTTGCTTATTTATGCATGCCCCAAAAGCATTTTTGTGCCCAGCAGCAGCAGCATCGGCAGCAGGAAAGATTCTCCTTATTTTATGATGAATTCTAGGCACATACCACGAGAAGAAGCTGCGCGAACGACGCATTAAAAATTTATGCGCACCTCAGCGCATTTCACATTTCGCATTTCCCGGAGTTCTCAATCATTTTGAACACACATGCGTAAGACACATCGCAGCCGGAAATAACGCTAGGAATACATCATCAGATATCTGTATGCTAACTGAGAGTTATGCGCGCTTTGCCACAAAACAATTAGAGTGTAGTCAGCGTGTCACAAAAACAGCGCAATTTAAAACTTGAACAATGCCGCAAACGGTTGCGTCTCATTATCAATTTAACCTTTTTGATTTTTCAGCTGCATCGTTTTTAACCACACTTTTGGAGGAGGTTCTAGGGGGGGTAGAGGGGAGTACTATATAGTACTACTACCATATATGAGCTCAGCTGCTGGGGCAAGCGCTCGCATCATTTTGCAATTGCTTTATGCTTTTTGGGGCCAAACCTCGGCATGCTGCTTAAATGCCAAATTAAAACTGTGTGGTTAAAGCCACAGTCAAGCGGCCATTTAACGGCCAACGTCCAGTACAGCTTCTCTCCTTCCCCTTTTCCTAACTGCCAACTGCTGCCCCCTCCGCACTTCATTGCCGTCTGCCCTGAAGCTATCGTCCTGTAAGCAGACTAAAATAAGCGTGCGTAATTTTATTTATGCCCCGAACACGGTTACATTTTGTAATTTTTGCCATGCTGATGCAGTGTCCGTCCGACATTCCCATCCCACTCTCTATCTCTTCCTCTCTCTCTCGCTCTTCTCACCCGCCTGCCTTCGTGTGTTGTGCCTCCGCCGTTTTACTTGTAAAACTTTATATTAATAAACTGTGGCACGGTGCTTCATACTGTGATTATACTCCTGTATATGCGATGTAAGTACTACTTTACATGGGTAGCAGCGAGCAAAACGAGAATGGAGAAAAGCAGAGAGTAGCAAGGGTAAAAGTAAGCAAGCTAAATATATACTCTAGATCACGATCTGCAAATCTGTTGCTATATTTGATATTACCAAAATTATTTCATCTAAGCTAAACACTAAAATCAATCACAGTCTTAGGAAATAAGTTTTAAGTTGATAAAAGTTGTGAACAATTAAAGTTTCAGTGAAAAAGTAATAAAATAAAGAAATATAAATAATATTTTTCCTTAACATATTCTTAATTGATTCTCTGGCCATCTGTACCATAACAAATCCTGTTATACAAATTGAATTGAAAATTTGTTTCAATTCAAATTACAATATTCATTTTAAATGCGATAAAATAGTCAAGTGTTTAATACACCGAAAAAAGATTAAGATCTAAACTTAAGAACATTTGCCTTAAAAATTGAGTTCTTAAAATAAGACCAAAGAATGTCAAAAATTATAGATTTAGGTTTCAAAATTCTGTAATCCATCAATATATCTTAAAAGTTTTTATCCAAACTCTAATGTTTATTTAAATGACGATACAATTAGACTCTAATAAGTGTTTTTAATTCCATCTCCATTCAATTAATGATAATTAATTTTAGAATTTCTTAATAAATTTCTCATTTTAACATTTTTTAATTCGAATATTCAGTTTGAATGTGATAAAATTTGAATCTGATAAATGCTTTATATTTCTTATTAAATCAAATTCGAATATTCATTTAAAATGTGATTAAATTAAACTTTTAGCACTGCCCTAAAATTTATTGTATTTACCAGCAGAGCATTTGAGCTTCGCCTTTAGCAATATTATAATTTATTGTGCATATTTTTGTTGTACTCCTCGCTTGCTTTTAATTTAGTCAACTTGTCGTGTGAGTGTGTAAAATGTCGCTTACTGAATGCAAGTTCCCCCCACAGCTCTTTCCCTCCCTCTCTCTGCTTCTCTAGGAAGTGCCCAGCCTCCGTTGGAAAACTTTACAACTGTCCAAATGAATATTTGCGGTTTCGCTTAATTCACAAGTAAAACAGCAACAACAAAAGCAACAAGCCAACACAGTCGAGTTGGCCAAAAGGCATTCGCTGTTGTATTTTTGTTGTAACTTTTTTAAGCGCAAAGTTTTATTGTAAATACAAAACTGAACTTTGGCGGGTCGCGTACGTGCGCTGTGCTGTGCTGTGCTGGCCATGTCCTTTAAACAGGACACCCCAAAAAGGGAACGGGGTGAGAGACTACTATTTGTATTTGTATTATAGTTTGTGACGCATAAAAAACTTCCTAGTCGCGACCACTCCTAATAAACCAGGCAGACAGCCAGCAAGCCAACCGGCTATCGAGCCATCTTATTAATCTGCTAAAGTAAAAAAAAAGGCTTAGAATGAAAGGCAAGACAACTCCTTGGAGCTGTCAAAGTGTCCAGCCTACGACTGGCAGGCTCATCCGCCTGTCAAGTGCAGCTCCGCCTGCCTCGAGACCGTAAATCGCTGTCGCTCTTCAAACTGTGTTCACAACTGTCTTTTCTTCCCCCTCTCCCTCCCTTCACCATTTGAAGTCACATTTCTTTTGAGCTTTCATTTTCGACATTTTTATGTGCAATCAAATGCAAATAGAGAAAGATAAAAAACAAAAACAACGACAACAAGTATAAACAAGTACTAAATATATAAACAGAATGTTTGTATGCAAAACTGACCTCATTTGTATTCCAACGATGGCGCTGCGATGGAAAACTGTCGGCTCTTGGCAGGCTCTCCAAATTGTCGGGCAGTTTGATAGGTTCGCCATCTAAAAGGAAAGCAGAGAGAGAAGAAAAAAAAAAAGAAAACGCAGCAAATGCAACGAAAGTGTAAGTAAAAATATTGTTGTTCAAATCGAAGTATCGTCGGATCCTAAGACCCTGTTGCATAATGTAATTGCACCATCAATTTTGCATTAATATATGCATACTATTCCCTCCCCTTCGTCTACTGACCAACTCCACCCCGTCTAAGTTCTGTTGGCTGGCCAACAGGTGCAGCTGTCGTGGCTCACGTAAATGCGACAAAAATGTAAATCAGCTAAAAATGATTTATAGAATTTAAATGTCAACTTAATAACGAGATCCCAAGACGGAGACGACAACGGGTCGAGAGTTCTTGTCATATCATTTATCACCGTGCAACTTTTGGTTGCTTCAACAAAATGCATTTTAGCCAAATGCGTGTTGCCCGCTCTCCCATGCCAAAAAAAAAAAAAAAGGAAACGAAACGCAGTCAGCTTAAAACTTTGCTAGTCATTGAATAATTACACGGCGCACTTAATGACGCTTGCAACTGAATTGACAAAACCGAATCGAACTTGGCTTTAACTTTGACTTATTAAAATGCCACGCAACTGCCACAATGGCAGCATAAACAGCAACGAGTTAAGGCTGACAAGCTAAAAGATACCCATTGAATTTATGGAAAATGTTGAGTTTTAAAAAATAATGTTCACAAAATATTAAATAATTATTGAATCGATATATCCAGTAGAGAACATATTGGTAATTTTTAAATATAACAAGTATCAAATATATTCATGTATTAACAAAAATTCCATTAGATTTGCATAACGGATAAGTTTAAACATAAAACAGTAATATCAGTAACAAACTTTAAACATTTTGTAGTCAAAAAAAAAGCAATATAAAATTGTACTCAAATTTCCTTAAAAATTTTTAAAGGCAGAAAAAATTTTTTTTTAAGTTACTACAGTTCTTCAATGCTTCAAATGCCTAATCATTGAATATTTTTAAGACTTTATCCTATTCCGTTTAATATTTTTTTACAACTGTTTTCGAATTTCCTTAAAAAGTTTTAAATGCAATTAGCACAGTAAATTCCTACTTTAATTTAAGTGAACTAAGTTCTTCAACGCTTAAAGTGCACAATCTTCCAAAATTTCTAATCAATATTAAATTGGTCAAATAGTATTATACTCGTAATCTTGTCAAATTCTACTCAAATTTTAAATGCAATAATCACATTAATAAGTTCTTCAACTATTTTCTACTCCAATTTTATTATGATTTTTTAATGCATTAATCACAAAAATAAGTTTTTCAACTATTTGAGTTCTTATTCAATGAACTTTCTTATGACTTTGTGCACTTCAATATATTTCATTATTGAACACTATCATGCCGCTTTGCAGCTTGATTTCCAGGGTATTTGCGAACAACAAACAACAGTTTTTGTGTGTGTGCTCATACAAATGACTATCGAAATAAACTAGCGGCCAAAGTGTAATTTAGCAAAAATGTGCAATAAAGTCGCACACATCGCAAGGCGACACATTCAATCGGAAAGAGCTGAAAGAGAGTAGAGTAAGTACTACTCAGCGAACTAAACGAATATATCAAAAGAGCGATACGCTTGTAGCTAGTAACTGCTAACTGGTAACTGGTAAATAGAATGCACTCTTAAGGGTCATAAAAAAAAAGTATTGTACAATTTATATAAAGTGCTCAAACTGTTTGAATCCCCCCACAGCAAACGCCGCGTAACCAAAAGTGTTGCCAAATTGCAAATGGCACAAGAGGGCCAAAAGGGTGTACAGCACGTGTAGCAGAAGAGAAGCATGGGAGGGTCATGATGGCCAGTTGAAGTTGGGGTAACAGACAGAGTGCGTGGGGCCCGCATATTGAGGTGGCTGCCACTGATGTCGCTCTATAGTTGATGATGTAGTTGCCCAGGGCAAATGTGTTGTCGTCGTCGTTGTCCTAGACGTTGCTTGTTGTCGTTTTGTCGTTCGCGTTCTTTATGGCCTTTTTATATAGCACACACATACACACACACACACACAGAGAAAGACTCGCGACTGTAGAGTGTGGCATATAGTTTTGTAATTGATGGCGATATTTTTAGTTTGATAGCACACTCAAGTTTTATTGCTCAACTAATTTGTCATACGAGTATCGCCTTGAGTTTCAGCTTTCAGTTGCGTCTTTAAAAACTCCGCCAGCGATAATTGTCGACGCGAAATGCCGAAACAATCACTGAGAGCGACCCTTTTACAAGCGGAGTAAATTTTATGATGCAGCTCGCTGCCATTGTGTTGTGGCAAAAGTAAAAAAAAAAAAAAAGGAATGTCAAAAACTGTGAAGCGACAGCAGCGGCAGAAAGAAAGAAAAACTCTGTTTGATTAATACAAATAAAAAGTTTTTTTGTAACTGCGCTTTGCATATTTCATGGCAGACGCTCAAAACTGACGTCGACGTCGACGTCATATAATAGACTGACGTGGGACTGGGCGTGGCAAGCCATGGAATCACTGCCAAAAAACCAAGTAAAAGAAACAAAAAAAAGAATGAAGAGAGTCCAACTCAGGTGCCATCAGGCAGCCATGAGGTTGGTCCCAGGCGCGCCATGTCGACGACGACGACGACATCGACATCAACGTGCCCCGAACGCAGGCCTCTATGTGGCAAGGATTTTTGGTATTGTTACTGAAACATCTCACTCATAATTTTTCAGTCTTTTGCTTAATTGTGACAAATGCGCTTTGGCACAAAAATTTGCACAAGACTCGCATAATTTGGCGCTTTAAGAGGACTCTGGACTGTGACCCTCGAGGGGCACACCAATGTTGGTGGTCAGATGGTGGTCAGGTGGTGCTCATCCTGCACATTGCATTGACAACGCAAATAGCACAAAAGAGTTGCACATAAATAATAAATTTTCGTTTTACGATTTCGTGTAACGCGACGCGCAGGTTGAGCTGCCAATTTGTGGCTGCCAAATTGTGGCTAATAAATATCTGACACTGCCTATAAAAAACGCATGAGCAGTAGCTGAGAGGGGTGGCAGGTGAGAGGTTGGAGGTGGAAGCGAGGCCATGGCATCACAATCTAGTACTATACAAAGACAAAAATTGTTTGCCGCCGCCGCCAAAGTCAGCGAGTGTGAAATTACTTTTGTTTAGGGAATGTCACAGGAACTCGAAATCGCTCTTGTCCTTGCACAATTAAAAGCCATTAAAACTGAAACTGTCTGCGAAAAACAGGCCGACAAAACACACTAACCACACATTGCACTACAAATCCGAAAGAATAACTGCAGTTGTTGCGGCTGCTCTTCGAATGGGAAACAGCTAATAAACACAACCAACCAAAAACCAAAAAAAAAACACCTCAACAAACTTAAGTATCTACATGTTTCGCCTTGAAAAAGTTTAGTTCATGACGTGGGCCAGATAAAAAGCATGACGTCCTAAAACGGAAAAACGCTGCGAAAACAAAGCATAATAAATAAACAAAAGTTCAGCGATAAAGCACAGACGTCATTGTCGAATGAGCAGTAAAGTATTTTAGCGGCGATAATAAAGGCGAATTACACATCGAGGGTAACAAACATAAGTATGTGAAGAATTTGTGGAGCACTTCATAAGTAAATAAAGTAATAATAAAGAGATTTCAAGAGATCATTGCCAGCATAACAGAGATTTTAAGGGATCTGCATTATAAGCGTAGTAAAAGTTAAGCCTGGTATTTAAAGTTTGTTACAGTCAAATAATATTTAAAATTCAATTATTATTGAAACATGTTTTTAATAGACATCAAGATATATAACTCTCTTTATATAAAATTTTAAGCTGCAAAGTATATACAAAAAAAGAAGTCAACTCTTCTCTGCATCTCGCATAGTTCACATCGCGCTTAGTTTATCTCAAAAATCTGAAAGTAAACTTTTCCATAAATTTACCAGAAACTACTTATGACAGATGTATGGGACATGATTTATACACAAACAAACATACACATTAAAACGTGTGTGTATACGTGTATATATATAGATCTGTGGAGACGCCGCGTTGCGGCTGATAAAAATCATGTAGCCTTTAGTCTGTCAGTCGAGTCGACTTTGTATTCATGAATTTTGGCAAAGGCTGGTGCTATATAGCTATCTCACTCTCTCTATAAATATCTCTCTCTCTCTCTCTCTGTTTTCAGTCTGTCTGACTGACTGCAAGCTTGTGGTTTGCATTACAAGAAACCATTTCTCATTCGGCGAGTTTTGCATATTTTGTGTGGCAGAAAACAGCAATTAAAAGACACATAACAACAAATAAGCGTGTCAGCAACTAAGCCAAACAATAATTAGTAATAACAGCAACAACAACAACAGCAACAACGACAACCAGGACTATGCAATTTTTGTAAAAATATTGTGCAGCACCATTTGGCCTGCGCGGCAAGGAAATGCTTGGGGAATGAGGCAAATGAAACAGCACAAGTCACACCAAAGGGCAGGCCAACGACGATTAACATAAAAATGCAACAAACACAGCACAAAGTTTGTTGCGACTTGAAACTCCGTCTCCCAAGTCATAAAAGTGCTATTAATGAATTTCTAACCGAAATGGCATAGAACAAAGGCCGGAGTCAAAACAAAAGCTCCTCAAATGTAATAAATTATTCACATTTATGACGACGAACGGAGCAGCAGCAGCAACAGCAGCATTGTCATCGCGTCGTATGAGCAACGTGCAACATTCAAGTCAAAGACTGAATCAACTCGCTCCATCTCATTCTTATTCTCTCTCTCTCTCTCACTCGCTCGCTCTCTCTGTCTCTCACTTTTCCTACGCCCAGTCTTGTCTATGGTTCCAATGCAATTACGTGCGCATTTCATTTGTTTTTCGCTTTTGCTAGAGGCCAAAGTTGTAAATCTGTGCAAAAATTTCACATTTGCTAAATGATTTTCATATGCACAACGGCAAAAGGAAGACCCAAAAAAAATATAAGTATGAAAGTCACAGTCGAGTAAGTTCGACTTTGGCATATCCGCCACCCATTCTTAATCAACTCAATACAGTGCGGTATTATTCTTAAAATATTCCTAAGCAATGTTTCGAAAAATACTCAAATATACCGAATAATTAAACCAAAAATACTACAATTTACCAAAGGCATAATTCTATATGCTATTACGTTTAAAATATACCCCACTGCTACAATCATTTTTTGTATTACAAAATTATTTCTTATATGACTTCTACAATTTATTTACATAAGCAATATTTCGAAAATTATACAAAAATATACTTAATCATTTTACCAAATAATACTACAATTTATCGGAGACTTTGCTTGGTATATCGAATATACTAATACGTTAAAAATATACCGCAGAATACAAAAAATACCAGATTGTCAACCGATAGACTAAGCACCGACTGAAGCAGCCATTTTTTGCAAAACAAAATTATTTCTTGAATAACTTCTACAATTTTTAACTGAACCCAACCAAAAATTGCAGGAATGATATATTTTGTAGTTATACCCTACGTGTAACGGGTATAAAAATACATTTACCAAGCTATGTCCTATGCTGTATATTAAGTAAATATTTGGCTTCTTTCGACCTAACTCAACTCCATGAAACATACGTCTAATAATTTATCTACCTTTGGCATACACAAAAAAAAAAAAATAGAGTGTAATGCACTTTGCAAACTTTTGGCTTTGGTGTCTTACGATTCGGTTCAAAGGAGAAGCAACGGGAGGAGTGCGGCATCGGCCTGCAAATTATATTAATATGCAACCGCTGAATTTCGGCACAACAAACATGCGATTTTTTTTACGAGCACATACGTTTCTATTTTTTTTTTTTTTTTTCTGGGCACCTTTGCATGAGAAGTTTGTATAAGCAGCTGCCACCGCAGGTTGTTCTTTCGCCTCTTTGTGTATATTAAATACATTTTTTCATAGTTTTTTTGTTCGCACACATACGTATACGTAATATTTGTGTAAATACATATAAAAATATATATTTTTTCAGTGGTTTAGCAGCGAAAGCTGTAATTTATTTTAATGCTAGTATTTATCAAGTCCTCATAAATACGTTACGAATTTTGTTTGCCCGGCAGCAAACTACAAACCACCGAGTGTGTGTGTGTGTGTGTGTGTGTGTGTGTGTTTGTCTGCTTTGGGTGACGGGTGTGTGTGCTTTACATAAATTGTAAATTAAACATTTAAAGTGCCATGAAATTAGCGCGAGGAAAAACACATGGAAACGACCAAAACTGTTCTCCATTAAAAATGCATAAAAACCCAAATTGCCCGGCACGAAAGCAAATTAATCTAAATGCCCAAAAACTAATAAGCAATGTTAGCTTGCAGCACTCGGCATGCTTGACTTTGTAATACTTGCACCGCAAATGGTTTGAAATGGGGTACAGAGTATGTATAGGAATAATATGTGAAGGAAGGTTGAAAAAAAATTTGACAACAATTAGAATCTCTTGGTTATGAAAGATATGTTAAAAATATCTATTAAATTATACAAAAAATGCTCTGCAACTTAATAGATTTTAATAACATAAAAAGTACTCTAAAATGAAAAATAGAAATTTACTACAAAATAATTACGAAGATTCCGAATTCATTTAGAGTTCTCACTAATTTGTATTAGAAATTACTACAAAATGTCAAGAAATAGAAATTATACTATCCATTTATTTATGAAAAAGATTTAAGAAGATTCTAAGTACGTTAAAGGTGGTTGAATATGTGTAATAGAAATTAAACACAAAATTTCATAAAATCTAAATAAAAATATCTATAAATATTAAGGATTTAAGTCGATTTATCGTCTTTACGATAAAAGTAATCCACACTTTTAATAGAAATCTCTATAAATTTGTACTCTTATTAAAGAATATTCTAAATACCTTAAAAGCCTTCACTCAATTGCATTTGAAATTTACTACAAAATCTCATAAAATCTAATCTTATTTAAGTAGATTTTAAATACAGTAAAAGTTCTCGCAAATTTTTAGTTAAAATTTACTACAAACTATGAAATCTCAATTGAACTCTTTATCAAAAAGATTTTAAATGCATCAAAAGCTCTCTCAAATTTGTAGTAGAAAAAATAAAAATCTAACTGAAACTAGTTATTATCATACAATCTTCGGTGGGTAGATTCTTAATACATTATAAGTTCTTGCAAACTTGGAGTACAAATTTTCAACAAATTCTCATGAAATCTATATTAAACTCTCAATGAATTTATTATCTTATTCAAGAAGATTCTAAATATATTAAAAGCTGTTCAAAATTTGTAGTAAAAATCGACCACAAAATCCCATTAAATCTTTTGCAAAACATGTACTACAAAGCCGTTAAATCAATACAAATCTGTTTAGGCTGTTAAACAACCGTTTAGCTTATGGACGGCTCGGGTATTAAAACTAATATTTATCTAACAAAATTAATATGGTTGTAAGCTAATAAAGACATAGACTGAAAGAGAAGGCGAATGATATTTTGGTATGGTTTGGTAAAGGTTCAATTTGGATTTGGAGTGGGTGAGATTGTGTGTGTGTGTGTGTGTGTGTGTGTGGGGAATGTGCACACATATACAAAAAGTGTTTGTCTAACCGACAAACGACAAATGTAGCACAATTTTAGGCGTTGCAGCCGATAAGCCAAATAAATAACGCAGCAAGCACAACACACACACATACACACACTCGCACACACACACACACTGCCTAGGGCTGGCAATGCAACACAAAAATAAACGAATACATCGAGCTGGGGATGCTGGAATGTGGGCATCGTTTAGTAGCGCATTGTTCAATAAATCTATTTGCGTGCACTCTAATCGAAAAACACCTGGCCAACAAGCCTTTCACCTCGAGGGTGAAATAAGGCAGGAGAGAAGAGGAGCAATGTTGAACGGCAACAAATTGCCAGGGACAACAACATATTAATCCAAATTAGCATCAAAGTGATTTAATTGCTTGGAATTTTGCGTTGGCAAACACTTTTCGACTTTTGCAGCATCGCTGCAAGCCAAAAACTCGAACGTTCATTGCACATAAAGGACTCGGAATCGGAGTCGGACTATCTGCCACACTTGGTGTGTGGCACGTAGCACATAGTTGGCTTGTAAACATGCCCCAGGCATAGGCCTTGCATTTTGTCACCATTTGGCCATCGATCAGGCTAAACAACAAGGCCCAGCATACTCACACACACACACACACACATCTCTCACATCGCTCACCTCGCAACGTATCCTGGGGCACATCCTTAAAGGCACAAGAGCGTACTTTAAAATGTTTGTGTTGAATGTGAATGAAGCGCTTCGCTCGATGTCGCCTATAAATTGCAGCTCGCTTAAAGCCCGCACGATTTATGTAGCTTTTAGTAATATGAGCAAATATATTACGTGCCACGTAAACCCGGCCGGAGTGCACTCACACACAAGAGACAGGATCAGCAGGATATGCAGTGAAAGGATGGGATGTATTTGGTAGCCCAACTAATTGAATTGCCGCTGCAAACTGGAAATTAATAGGCGCACATCAAAGCCAACGCCCACAGCTGTCCAAGGCAATAACTGAGCCAAAATTAAAGGCCCAAATACTACACACGGAACATACACTTGAACACACTCACACACACACACACACATACCAGCACACAATCGTAAAAGTTGCCAAATGTCAGAGGCTTGAGTCCAAATCCAAAGTGTAGCCAACTGTGGGCAATATTTATTGAGTACGTGATCTTTGACAAATCCGTATGTGAGCGTTTTGAATTTTTTATTGCCCTTCCGTCGATGGTCAGTATGTGACTCGCTCTCGCTCTCTCTCTTTCTCTTTCTATCATCCGCTCGCTCTCACTCACACACATTTTGGCGAGTCCTTGTGGCAGCTGGCAACCGCTTCGTTTGGCATGCAAAAGGCGGCCAGCAAAGTGCCTTATTAAAATTTTGTCAACTTGCGACTTTCTGTTTTTCTTTTCCGTTTTTTTCTTTTTATTGCCTTTTCACACTTTTCCTTGACTTGAGATTTACAGTTTGGATAGCTCTTTGGTCCCCTGACATTGTGGCTTATACATTTATAAACTGCCCGAGCTTGAACTCAACACAACGCCCAACAACAGCAACAACAGTTCCCAGTGAAGCAACTGTCAGCTGTCAACTGCAACTCTAATGCATTTCAACTTTAAGCAACTCAATCGATATTGCAACAGAGACTGCTCGACTAGAGCACACATTTCGACAACAAGTTTTGCATTAAATTAAAACTCTTTGAATTGAAATTAAGTCTGCATGTTAGTTAGAAAATTGATCATCATTGAACACCTCATTAATATACGAAAGCATTGAACGAATTTGATTTAATCAAAATTATACTCCACTTTACTAATTTGTATACATTCAGAGAAAACATATGAATAATAAATGATAATTGTATTTCGTGTGTACATACATTTAAAGACAACTTATGAATAAGTTTAGAAATTAGTTTAGAATTAGACTTCTCAATGCTTTATACTAGTGTTATGTATTCATCGTTCAATTTACTGAATAAGTCTGTTTGTTTGTCTGTTAGTTTATTTTGAAACAGTTAACTAGATTCTTCGATTCGTTCGCTCTCGATCATAATTCGTTTTGAAACGTTTTTCTTTCAATAGCAGGAAACCTACTTTGTTTAATTTGAAGTACTGTAATCTATTATTTTTAAGGATACTTAAGTTCATACAAAATTTTAATCGAATTGGCTACCCAGATACCATCGAATATTCCAGCTTTTAAATCAATTAAGATGAAATAGAAAAGCTGTTAATTCATTAAAAAACTGAATTTTCCGTAATCAAGCACTTTATACTCTTCATTATTTGATATTATTATTATTTTATTGAAATAACAAATACATTTTCTTTTTTTAATGAGATGAGTCAGAGCGACTAAGACCTTCAGTCTATCTTTACAATTTATTTATCGACCAATTATAAATTTTTGTGTGTAAATATAATCTGTTAATATTGTACAAACAGTTTCAAATATTCTAAAAATATTTTAAGTGATTCATACAAAATGTGTATTCTTCGAATAATATCTAACAAAACAATTTTTAATTCAATGAATTTACTTACTAATTTACTGTTTATTGTTTTAAGAAATCTAATGGAGAACTTAATCTGCTAAAGAAATTCAAATACGAGATTATTTATGCTTGAAGATGACTCAAGTTTATGAAGTTTGTTTGCCTTACGCAAAACTGTTCTGGACGCTTTTGCGGCCACTTGGATGGCAGAAGAAGAGGGGTAGAAGAGGGGGCGAAGTGACATTGAGGTCGCCACACAGTATAGAGAGAGCAAGAGTTGAAGTCGGAGACGGAGTTGGAGTCGCGCCTGGCGGGCAGTAGTCACAACAATGGCATGCCAAAGACAATAAAATTGACTGGCACAGCAAACAACTGTAACAAGAACAACAACCAGAGCAGCAACAGTGGCAGTTAAAGACAACTAATACACTCACACTCAGACTCATATGCATACAAACAAACGCACACACACACATTGCACACTTGTTGGTTTTTCATTGACGCACTTTGGTTACAAAGTTTTAGCGTGCCCAAGTGACGAAGCAACAGCAGGGGCGTGTGACATGTAAAGTGGACTCGAAACGAGGGAGGAGAGTAGAATGAGAGAGGAAGGTGCGAAGAAGAGAATGAGAAAGGGAGAGAGCTGGGGCGCTGAAAAGTATGCTACAAAACGCGCATAATGAAGCTGCTCATAAACGAGGCACGACATTTATTATGGCTGCTGTTGGTGGCTGTTGTTGTTGTGGGCACATAACCGTTTCTCAGCTGCATGAAATGTTAACTCGCACCTACGAGCTAACACACACACACACACACACAGCGATTCAGCTTTGTTGTTGCATAAAAAACACTTAAAATGCCGTTAAGTTAAAATAATAAAGTTAAGCTGCCGCCGGGCAGCAACAAAATCTAATGTGACAATGGTCCCCGGCACACACTCGCATTTACAAAAAGCGTTGCACAATTGCTGACATATTTCAATGTGCAACAAAAGACAAGGAAGACACATAAATGAGACGAGGGCGGACAATCGGGGGCATGCCACACACACAAAAACTAAACCAAACGGCAGAAAAAACACAAATGTTGGGCATATTTTGCATTGTTAGCGACATAAAATCGCACACACAACAAACACACACACACGCACTCTTACACACACTCACACATACACATACACACAGAAAGACAACAATCACCTGGCGAAGGCTTTGACTTTAGGTTTTGCGTTTTGTGTCTTCTGTTGAGGGGCCTTTTGTTTCAATTGTTTGTAGTTTAGGTTTAGGCTCGCACTCGTTAAGGACACATATGTACATATGTGAATGTCCTTTGTGGAGCACAACCAACAACAAAAACACCAACAAGAACAAACAATAAGCGACGCGACGAAGCAGGAGCAGGCAACATATGCGCGACGCTCCGCACGCGTTTTGTGGAATGGCGTGCGAATTATTGCCCAGGAAGATATGAAATAAAATTTAATGAAATGTTTATAAAATGAAAATGAAGTTGCCCAAGTACTAGACAACGTACAACGAGTGAAACAACACACAACTTAAAGCTCTATCGCACAACATCGATAAACTTGAAATAAAATTAGAGACACATAGATAGAATTATATTTTTGGCTAGCTAGACAAACATGCAACATCAATATAGAATTTAGATTACAAACTTCTTTTTGAGATTGTTGTTCGTTAGTTTCCCTATTCGATTAGTTGGTTGGTTGTTGCCATGCCCTAAGTGGGCGGCACATGCATACTTACTAACACTGAGCGGCAACAATGCGCTCTGCAGATGGCTAAAGATCTGCCGATGATGATGATGATGGTGATGGCCCAGGCCATTGAAGTACAGGTGGTTCTGATGCAGCGACAGCTGCTGGTGGTGGTGATGATGATGGTGGTGATGATGCAACGCAGGCGTCAAGTGTTGCTGCTGCTGTTGTTGCTGTTGGTGTTGCTGCAGGTGATGTTGCTGCTGCTGCTGTTGTTGTTGATGTGGCAGCAGTTGCTGTTGATGCTGATGTTGCTGCTGTTGCTGCTGTGAGTGTTGCTGATGCAGCATCAATTGCTGCTGTTGCTGTTGTTGCTGATGATGCGTTGGCTGCAGCTGCAACTGTTGCTGCTGTTGTTGCTGCTGCTGTTGCTGCATGTGTTGCTGCTGACCATAACTGGCTGCAGTTGCCGTCGGCTGCAGTGCGCCAGCTGTTGCTGCTGGCGTGGGCAACGCCACGGCCACCGCTGCTGCCGCTGTGGCCGCTGCTGCTGCTGCTGTGGCTGTCACCGTTGCTGCCGCCGTAGCGGTTGCCGTTGCTAGAATATGATGATGCGTGGCGGTGGATGAGCGATGCTGGCTTTGTACTGTATTCAAACTGTGTATGGAGGCGTGCACCGCCGACTGATAGATAATACCGTTATTCGACATCGCCGTCATCGACTGATGATGATGATGCGCATACGCCATCGTTGGGCCCGGATGTCCACCACTTGGTTGCACCGCAGCCGTTGTTGCCATGCTGCTGGCCGAGACGGGTGCCAGGGGCAGGGCACGATAGCCGGCCATAGATTACACTTCACTTCACTTTGAT
Organism: Drosophila niveifrons; assembly: GCA_035046325.1. Classification (NCBI taxonomy): domain Eukaryota; kingdom Metazoa; phylum Arthropoda; class Insecta; order Diptera; family Drosophilidae; genus Drosophila; species Drosophila niveifrons. The sequence continues at coordinate 29,755,196 of JAWNOC010000052.1, forward strand.
AAATTCGTAACACACTCCAAATTATTGTTCACTTTTCAATTCTTTTCTTTTCCTTTTTGTTTTTTATTGCTCCGTCGAGCAGCGTCTTTTCGCGTTGCAATGTGTTTGGGAACTAATGTCCGAGTTGTGCTTATTATTATTATTTCCTCGTACAAGTTCAAATTAGCTTTAGCTACAATTACGAATTTAAATATTTTTTCTCAGCAATATATTAATAACATAGAGCAGGGGAAGTATATGGTTGATTTTAGGCTTAGTCGAGTTTTGATAATGTCACTCTACGGCGCTCTGATAAGTCCTTATCCGTCTCTTATCTCTTGACACACGAGTCGTGTGTCAACACAATTTTCATTTCAAATTTTTAAATTCTACTCGTTTAACATTTTTTTCAGACTTTAGCGCTCACGTTACATTGTCAGTTGTTGGAATAAGCTCAAAGATTTCAAAACATTTATGGTCTGGGAATTCACAAAAGTTGCGTTTTATCTCCAGTCTTAACATCATAAATACATAATAAACCTTGTACATATTTGTCTTACATGAAGTCGATCTACAAATCTTGTGCTTTTCTCTCTAGATTTCGGCCTTGAACCGCAGTTCAATTCACATTCAGTTGTCTGAGTTTCTGTTGAAATTTATCAACTTACAAGCTGTTTGCACTTATCTAAAACTGTCAGATAACTAACTTGAGATTAAACAGGAAAAGGGAAGATGTAGCACAACTTTCAGCTAATTATTTGAGATCTGCTTGACACACTTGGGGTCAGTTAAAATACTTTGGGGTATTAAAACATTTCTATTGAATGAGGAGGCTAAGTTTCAGTTATTACAGAACAAAATCAGAAACCTAAATTACTATTAGTTTTATATTACAAATCACGGAATGAATAATTGAATTTAAAGATGAATTTATACTGATTCTTAATTTATAATATTGAGTAATTTTGTAAATAACGATTTTGTATTTATTTACTTTTTTTTGTTATCAAATTACAAAATCATTTTTAAACGCATCAAAGATACAAAATTACGGTCCCTGATTACAATTCATTTTGTCACATTACAAAATTTCTACAATATATAAACAAATCATTTATAAAAACACATTCAATTTTTGTCCATTTATATTTTTTTAAGAAATTATTTTTAGCACACACCAAATCAATTTTAAATCTTAGCAACAACAGTATTGGAATTGATATAAAGTACTACTTGTATGTTTCCTTAACCGTCAGACCTCAAATCGTACAAAAATTATAAATTTCACAATGAACTCCTTTCATATTATATTTGCTTAAGAAATAATTTTTTGCACACACTAACAGCCTTTTAAATCTACTTTACAAAACTATTTACATTTTAATTGTATAAATATTGCTTTACTTTCTCCACCTATGCATAATGTAAATATATATAAGAGCCCTTTTAGTTGCATTTAGACTTAGCTGTGTCTGAAGAATTGAAACGTTTCTTAACAAACTTTTAAGTATAAATAGCAGTTTCACAAGCGTAATTCACTTGCATTCATTTCGCACATTTGACACAGTTTTTCTCTCATTTTATTAACACTTGTAATGTGATAAGGAAAGTGTAAAGTATATTATTGTAAAAAAGATCTGCTCAGCGTAAACACAGTCTATAAATTAAACTGAGAAGATCTCTCTCCTTTTCTCTCTAAACAACACGAACAACAATTAGTTAGTTAGACACATAGATCGTACATATATATATAAACTATATATTTATGTGGTTAGCAGAAATGTCAATAACTTATATAAGTTGCACATCGATAACATAAACAGAAAACAACATCAAGGGTATTACTAGAGTGACATCAAGAGTTGAGTATTAAGTAAATGGTTTCGTTTTGGTTTTAAGGAAATAAGCAGAACACACCAATTACAGATGATTGACAACATTGACACAACAACGAAACAAACACAACGAGAGGTGGAAGTTACAGGTAAACAAAATGAAGTATATGTAAAAAAAAAAACCACAGCAGTTAACGTAAACAAATTACATAAACAAACGGAGGAAAAACGGCAATTCAATAAACAGGTATGGAACGAGAGGAAGAACCTTGTTGCTATCAAGCTGCTGCTGCCTGATCTGAGCGAGAGTCCGAATCAGAGTCAGAGTTGTAACGCAGAGTTTAATGCTGTTGCTGTTGATATTGACAACAAATATTGGCATATTGCTGGCAGTTGCAGAAGCGCCCACGCGCCACTTCACGGCACGGCACAGCACAGCACAGCGTAGCGTAACGTTACAGAAACACGTAAGACGTAACGTAATCGAGGCGACGGCGCAACGATTCAACGAGGAACGTCCGACACGTTTGCCCAAGGTCTGAAAACTGAAACACAGCCAGTGAAGCCAAAAGGCAAGCTCAGCCAGCCAGCGTCCTTGTCGTCACTCGCCCCGACTCGGCTCTGGTTCGGCAAAAGTCACGAAGTTCGCTTCGGCTTTGGCACTGTGCATTCAGCCACGATTCGTCGGTTGGCTGTCACATAGCAGGCAGCAAGTGCGAGCGAGTTGCCAACAGCGCATGAGACCAACGATGATGGATGTGAGTGTGAATGTGAATGTAAGTGTTGTAGTGTGAGTGTGTAAGGGTGTGAGTGTGTGTTCGAATGCCTGTAAACATGTGGGGTGGTGGTGCTGCTCAGTCGCTGTTCTCAAGTTAGGCGACGTCAACGGCTGCCGGCATACGGAGCGTATACGTTATGTTTCAACTGCCTGCCACAATTAGCCTAATTCCGTCTTAATGCCAGGCACTGTGTGGGTTGGTCGACAGCACCTACACACACACACACACACTCCCTCACACTCACATACACACACATAGCTTGCTATTTCTATTGCACAACAAAAGTGTGACAGCAGTTAGGGGATGTTCCGGCCGTTAGAGGAGCCGAAATCAGGACTTGCGCACTGAACGCGCGCCTAAAACGTGGAGACGCGGCGACGTGAAGCTCGTGGGTCCTACCCCAAAAAACAATTCAGCGGATGCCGGGCACGTGGCGGTTCACAGCAATGCCCGGCATGCTCCTACATACGGCCATCCAACCCAACCCGCGAACCTAATGACAAGAAGAGCAGCGAGTTGAGAACGATAGTTGCACACCTGCGAGGACACTTGCAACACATGGAATTTTGTAATCAAATGCACGCGACGCCAACGCGCAAATATGCCACGCATATATTGCACATACGACATGTGGTACAAGTTGCCAGCTTAACCCACATTTGATATCAATAATATAGATGTGAGCTCAGTTGGAGTATTACCGAAATAATTGCACCACAAACATGTTCTAAAATTATACAAACATTATTTAATTAAATCAATCACTACAGTTTTTCTTTTAGATTTTTATATATTATACGTTTTTATGGGCAAAAAAGCTTCCTGGTGGCTTTGACTGACAATTTGTATGAAATATGTTTAAAGTGTAGTACAATATCAATGCACCAAATATAGCTTTTGGTATATTTTAGTATTTTCACGATATATTATTTTACATTTTTTTAAAATATGACTTGCTCTTATTTAAATGGGTAATGAGTATCTCACAGTCCAGCACACTCGACAGTATTTACAGTTTTTAATATAGAAATTACACTAATGCCATTATAATAATCGAATGGTTATTACCCCTGACAAATCAAATTTTTCCAATTTAAAGCAAATCAAACTTTATGGTAAATATGATAAATATGAATTTTATGTTTACCACCCAAAGGTCAAAATTGTTATGGACGAACAATTAATTCGAATATCATAAAACAAAAACCATAGCCGCAGTTATAATATAATACTTGACGAGAATGAATAAAGTTTTTCGCTTGTTGCTTTGCATAAGCGTATTTCTGCTTATGGTAAGCTTTGCATATTTACATCTATAACTTTACCATAAACATTTATTCTTTAGGTCCAAGCTAAATTTAAGACTTTGAATTGCCAATGCTTTGACCCGGATATAGGCAACTTCAGTAAATGCGAGATAAAGGCTGTCAGCAGAACGAAAAACCTTATAAACGTTGAATTTAACCTTTATAAAGCTACTATTAATTCTGAGGTATTTTATTGATCGCTTAACTAACATTTTAACCACTTTCACCACTCTTTAATAACGCAGGTCCAAGTTGGCTTCTTCAAGCGTGAAAATGGCTGGCATCCCTTTCTTTATACTTTCCGCGTAGATTCTTGCAGGTTTTTAAAGAAACCCTATAATATAATTGCTATGATAGCTTACGGATATCTGAAACCCTATACAAATCTTAATCACACCTGTCCCTTTATGGTAAGTACTCATATATGTATGTTCTAATCATATGAAATAACTGCTAAATTGTTTTCATATTCAAGGCTAACTCTTTGATAAGGGTTAAAAACCTTGATCTAGACGTGGACAGCCTTCGATCTCGTTTTCCCCTTCCCAATGGAGAATATGGCTTAAAATTTTCCGTTCTTGTAAACAAAACCTTAAGATTATCAGTTTTCGGCTCCATTTCTTTTCACGATTTCAAGAATGAAGTGTGAGTGAAGTGTATTTATTACTAGTTACTTAAAGGGTATTCATATTGTCGATGGGTTAAAGAAAAATTCATTTGTAATCCCCTAAAATAAGAATTGACAATTTAGCGTTTAAGTAGAAATTGGTTTGTTTACTTATAATATATTTTCAATAAAGGTAACATATATATATATATATTATATATATATATTATATTATGCTCTTTACTTTTTACAAAAATATAAAATTTGTGATTATTTAAGTATCAGTTAATAATTAAAAACCATTTTTAAAAAATAATAATTGAACAAAAGCAATCACAATTAAGTTTTATTTATATACATTTTTCCTTTAATCAGTTATTGAGTGATAAATTTAAATCTGCACTCAATCATCGTTCAATTGAAAAAATAATTACTAATATCAATCCATATATCTAGTTAAAAGAGCGCTCATGATTTTATACAAATATTTTGCAAATCATGCACATATTAAAAATTTACTGTGCAAAATAACAATATGTTATTGTTCAGACAGAATTTGTAAATCATTTTTACTATTGCGAAATTATTTTTATATATTAAAATTAAATAATTATAAAATTTTCAAATTGAAAATTCTTATATTATAATTTTAATTGAAAACTTCGAGGACACTCACAACACTCTCTATCGACTTGTCAGAAATATATTGCACATACGACATGTGGTACATACTCCGCTTAAGAAAATGAAAACGATTTATTGACATCAACCATTACTAAATACGAAATGATATAGGAATTGTTTTTTTTTTAACCAATTAAAATCATTGCAAGACATCTGTTACTTAATAAATTTTAAGCTGATCGACGAATTGATAAATAATATAAAAATTACACTAATGCCATTATAATAATCGAATGCTTTTACCCGTAATGCACATTGCTGACAAATCAGATGTTTCCAATTTAAGGCAATTCAAACTTTATGATAATCGGTAAAATGATAAATTTGAATATTTTGTTTACCAACCAAATCATTTTGTATTGAACTAAGGTTGAAATTGTTATTCACGAACAATAAATTCGAAAATCATATATAATATAATACTTGACGAAAATGAATAACGTTTTTCGCTTGTTGCTTTGCATAAGCGTATTTCTGCTTATGGTAAGCTTTACATATTTACATCTATAACTTTACCATGAACATTTATTCTTTAGGTACAAGCCAAATTTAAGACTTTGAATTGTCAATGCTTTGACCCGGATATAGGCAACTTCAGTAAATGCGAGATAAAGGCTGTCAGCAGAACGAAAAACCTTATGAACATTGAATTTAACCTTTATAAAACTATCAATTCTGAGGTATTTTATTGATCGCTTAACTAATACTTTAACCACTTTCACTCTTTAATAACGCAGGTCCAAGTTGGCTTCTTCAAACGTGAAAATGGCTGGCATCCCTTTCTTTATACTTTCCGCGTAGATTCTTGCAGGTTTTTAAAGAAACCCTATAATGTGATTGCTATGATAGCTTTCGGATATCTGAAACCTTATACAAATCTTAATCGCACCTGCCCCTCTTTGGTTAGTACTCATATATGTATGTTCTTATCATATGAAATAACTGTTAAATTGTTATCATATTCAAGGCTAACTCTTTGATAAGGGTTAAGAACTTTGATCTAGACGTGGACAGCCTTCGATCTCGTTTTCCCCTTCCCAATGGAGAATATGGCTTAAAATTTTCCATTGTTGTAAACAAAACCTTAAAAGTATCAATTTTCGGCTCCATTTCTTTTCACGATTTCAAGAATGAAGTGTGAGTGAAGTGTATTTATTGCTAGTTACTTAAAGGGTATTCATATTGTCGATGTGATAAAGAAAAATAAAGCTATTAAACTCAATTATGCTCTTTATTTTTTACAAAAATATCAAACTTGTGATTATTTAAGTAGCAGTTAATATTTTAATATAATTTTTATAATAATAATTGAACAAAAGCAATCACAATTATGTTTTATTTATATAAATTTTTCCTTTAATCAATTATTGAGTGATACATTTAAATCTGCACTCAATCATCAATCACACAACACTTTCTATCGACTTGTCAAGCATATATTGCATATACGACATGTGGAACATACTATTGGCTCAACCGCTTATCAAAATTAAAACAATTCATTGGCACCAACCATAAGTAAATACAAAATGAAATAGGAAGTTTTTGTTTTAACCAATTAAAATCATTGCTAGACATCTGTTATTTTATCAATTTTTAGCTGATCGACGAATTGATAAATAATATAAAAATTACACTAATGCCTCTGCCTAATGAACATCGCTAAAAAAAAATCAATATTCTAATTTTAGTCCAATAAAAATTTGTAACGATCGTCAACATGATCTATTTTGTCTTTTCATATCAACAAATTTATATAGTGGTAGACGAATGACACTAATGGCTATGGAAAACATTTTATAATCTCATTAAAAACCCATTTATATATTGCATAGAACAAAATTGAAAATGTTATATACAAGCGCAGATATAATAGAAAACTCGCTCTAAATGGATAAATTTTTTCTCTTGCTGCTTTGGATAAGCGTATTTTTGCTTATGGTAAGTTTTACATATTTGCATGCATATATCCTTATTATTTTTACTAAATTCTATAGGCACGAGGAAAATTTAAGACTCTGAATTGTGAGCTCTACGACCTTGACATAGGCAAATTCACTCAATGCGAGATAAAGGCTGTCAGTAGGACAAGTAACGTTATAAACGTTAACTTTGACATTTATCAAACTCTCAGAAGTGCTACGGTAATAATCCTTTACGGATTATGAAGCTAAGAACAGGTAATCACATCGAAAGTTTTTCTTCATTTTAGGTTCAAGTGGACTTCTTCAAACGTGAAAATGGCTGGCATCCCTATCTTTATTCTTTCAACATAGATGTTTGCAAATTCTTTAAAAAACGGTATCATATTATTGCGATAATAGCCTTCGAGTATCTAAAACCCTATACGAATATTAATCACACCTGCCCGTATGTGGTATGTAAATACTTATATGATTAGCTACGATCTATTCTAAGGTAATATAATAATTTATTTCTTATTTCAAGGCTGGCACATCCTTAATTGCTAAGGACTTTCAACTGAATATTGAGGAATTTCCCAATGGAGAATTTGCATTAAGATTATCCATTTCTATAAACAAAAGCTTGAAGGCAACTATAAATGGATCTATTTATTATTTCGATTACAAGAATCAATGAAGTCTATGGATGCTTAAAATTGATCAACCACTTTACAGTCCTAACATATATGAATTAAGAATATAATTTGGATTACATTTAATTTTTTTCAGTTTTTTATTTTTTTTTTTTGAAAATTATAATTCAGTTAAGCTTGTTTATCAATGAAATATATTTTTAGCGTAAAGCAGTTTTAGTAACAATACATTTTTTACAATTTTAATTACTATAATTATTGTTCTCACATATGAACTCTATCATCACTCATCTAGAACTGCTTAGCCATTATAAATTACAAAAGTTTGTTTGAATTGGTATATATTATTATAAAAACTCAAATTTATTCTAAGAATAAGAATAATACTACAGTAATACCAAGGAATATTCAATCAACAATAATACTTAAATCAGTCTTACTTTACTACAAAAAAAATTGGTTGATAAAATTGTATCATTGGAAAATTCTAATCCTAATTCCAAATTCATTATTAGCTGATTACATTTCAAGGCCATGCTTTTAGCAATTATAACATTTAATTTTGAATATTATTATAATATCGAACCACTTATATTTGGCACAAATCAAGTGAGACTATATTGCCTTGCATTTTGGAAGTTTTTCACTAGTTGTGTTGTATTCCTCGAATATTTATGCTGCAAACATGAGTTCGCAAAAAAAAAAATGCTTTTAGAATTAATAATAGTTTGTTTCACAATTATGGATATAAGACAAGCAGTTTATTGTAAATGTGGAGAGTTTTTTCTTTGTGAAATCAATTATAAAATTTATTTATTAAATACTGTATTTGTAAATAAAAACTGAGGCTTTCCAACTCTCAAAAATATGCCCACATATTCATATTGCAACCGCTATTTAATATGACACCATCAATTTAAAAAAACATACACTAATGCCACTGAAAATTGCTGAAAAATTCACGTTCCAATTTTATGGCCATACAATCTGTGACGATTGGCAACATGATCAATTTGGTCTTCCCTTATCAACAAATTCATATAGAGATGGACTAGAGTCATTAATAGATATAGAAAGCTTTGTATAATCTCATTAAAACCCCATTTATATATTGCATTTATAAAAAACTAATAAAGTTATATGCAAGCCCCAGATTTAAAACGAAACTCGCCCAGAATGTTTAAAGTTTTTCGCTTGATGCTTTGGATAACCATATTCTTTCTTATGGTAAGTTTTGCGAATCTGCTCTATATATTTATATCCATATTCTCTCTACTAATTCTATAGGCACGGGGAAAATTTAAGTCTCTGAATTGTCAATGCTACGACCCAGACATAGGTAACTTCAGTCAATGCGAGATAAAGGCTATCAGTAGAACCAAAAACCTTATAAACGTTAAATATGATGTATATCAATCTATCAAAAGTGCTATGGTATATCGATTCTGATTTTAAAGCTTAAACCAACTAATCATTGGAAATACATTCACATTTCAGGTTAAAGTTGGGTTCTTTAAACGTGAAAATGGCTGGCATCCCTATCTTTATTCTTTTAGCATTGATGCTTGCAAATTCATAAAGAAACCATATCATATAATTGCGATAATATCCTTCGGGTATCTAAAGCCGTATACGAATATTAATCACACCTGCCCCTATGTGGTATGTACATACTTATATGATCTATCTGTAGACAATGTATAAATTTGTATTTCTTATTTCAAGGCTGGCACATCCTTAATTGCGAAAGATTTTGAACTGGATATAGATCAATTTCGATCTCGTTTTCCGATTCCCAATGGAGAATTCGCAATAAGAATATCCATTTTTGTAAACAAAATCTTAAAGGCAACAATTAATGGATCTATTGATTATTTAGATTATAAGAATTAATGAAGCTTATGAGAATTCTTTGTAATTGGTAATCTGCAATGTTTTTTTATGAATAAATCAATTGGAAGTCCCAACAAATTTCAATTAAAAATATAAATTAAATTTCCCTTATACAGTTTTCCGTTTTTTTTTCTTTTTAATTTAATTCAGTCAAGGGAGAATTCTTCTCTGCTCTATGCAAAAGCTTGCTTATCTGTGAAATATTTTTGTAGAATGAAGCAGAGTAATCAATTAGCAATAATACTAACATCGGTTTTGCTTTACTAAACAAAATTGGTTAATGAATTTGTATTACTGGAAATTTGTAATCCAATTTTTAAACAATTTATTATTAGCTGATCAAATTTCAAACCCATGCCTTTAGCAGTTACAGTATTTCGTAAATTGCCAACTCCTTAAAATGTGCCCCGCATATACATATTACACATACGACATGTGGTACACATACGACAGATGTCGGTACTTTTAACACACTGAAAGTGATTAATAGACCAACAATTTATAAATACTAAATTAAAATGACGAGAGATATAAAAATAACATTAATGCCAATGAACATTACTGAAAAATTAATGTTCTAATTTTATTGCCATAAAATTTGTGATGATCGGCAACTTGATCAATTTGGTCTTCCCTTATCAACAAATTCAGACAGAGATGAACTAGAGTCATTAATGGATATGGAAAAATTTGTGTAATCTCATTAAAACCCCATTTCTAGATTGTATATAAAAAAACTAGAAAAGTTATATGCAAGCCCCAGATATAATACAAAATTCGCCCAGAATGGATAAAGTTTTTCGCTTGCTGCTTTGGATAACCGTTTTCTTTCTTATGGTGAGTTTTGCAAATCTGCTATATATGTATATCCTCATTATTACTATGTAATTATATAGGCACGAGGAAAATTTAAGACTCTTAATTGTGAGCTCTACGATGCAGAGATAGGTAACTTCACTAAATGCGAAATAAAGGCTGTCAGTAGAACCAACAATATGATAAACGTCAACTTTGATATATTTCAATCAATCCATGTTGCTACGGTATGTAAATCATTTCCGATTCTAAGCTAAAATCAGCTAATCACATCAGAAGTACCTTCAAATTTCAGATTCAAGTTGGGATCTTTAAACGTGAAAATGGCTGGCATCCATATCTTTATTCTTTTAGCATTGATCCTTGCAGATTCATAAAGAAGCCATATAATATAATTGCGATAATAGGCTACGAGTATATAAAACCCTATACGAATCTCAATCACACCTGCCCTTATCTGGTATGTACATACTTATATGGTCAATATGTAGACTACTTTTAAATATTTTCTTATTTCAAGGCTAACACAACCATAATTGTTAAAAATTTTCAAGTGGATATAGATCACTTTCGATCTCGTTTTCCGGTTCCCAATGGAGAATACGGATTAAGACTAGCCATTTATAGAAGAAAAATCTTGAAGGCATCTATTAATGGATCTATTTATTATTTCGATTATAAGAATGAATGAAGCTTATGAGAATAAGTTGCAAATGGGAATCTGCATTTTAATGAAAATATAAATTAAATTTCCCTTATATAAAGTTATTAAATTTTTTCTGTTTGGACAAAATTACAAAATTATTATTATGGGATTATGGGTTTGTTTAAAAAAATATATTTTAAACATGAAAAAGTCTTAGTAATTACAAATTTGTTGACAAATATAAATTATTGTGTGGTGAGCTCATATCGAAACTTTATCGCCACTCAACCAGAACTGCTCAGACTCAATTTTAACAGAGAGCAAACAGTTCCTACTAAATTAGCTTACTTCTACATTCGTAAATACCTTAATTAGATATGTCCAGTAAGTAAAATAATTTGGAATTATTTAAAGGATTAAAGAATTTAATAGTTGTATATGTCCACAGCCAAACGAGATGAAACTATAAAACTTTTACATTGAGCTGAATGAATTTCTAGGACGTTTTCCAGATAAGAATTGACAATTGTTCGGAATAAGTAAAAAAAAAATACTTTGGATTAGTGAAAACATAGAGGTCTATGACCTTAAAAATAATATAGATTTTTCAATGCAGTACGTTTCCCGTCCGGTGATAAAGCAAACATATTTTTTATAGCATTTAGTTTTTTTCGGGGTACTAACTTGGTAATTTAGATTTAGCAGATTTCTTACTTGTTTTCCTAAAGTTATATACAAATCTAACAGGGTTTTCTGTGTCTACGTTATATTTTACAAATCCAATTTGCCAATGATCAACTAACTAAAAGGAATATGCACGTTATATAGTTTTGCTTCTGTCGCACTGCTATTTTAATGAGCACAGCTGTATTTATACAAAATAGTATCATATCCAATAAATGACATTAAATTTCATTGATCCTTGTAATCGAAATAATAAATAGATCCGTTAACCGTTGCCATTAAGATATTGTTCACCTTAACAGATAGTCTTAAACCATACTCGCCATTGGGAATGGGAAAACGTGTTCGAAGGTCATCGATGTCTAGTTCAAAGTCTTTGACAACTATCGCGGATCCAGACTTGCAATATAATGCAATTTAAAGTTCTGTCTACATACACATAAAATGCATTGTACATACCACAAAGGGACAGGTGTGATTAAGATTACTATAGGGTCTCAGATAGTCGACAGATATCATTGCAATAATATTATATGGTTTCTTGAAGAACCTACAAACATCCATGTCAAAAGAATATAGAAAAGGATGCCAGGCATTCGTACGCTTGAAGAATCCAACATGAGCCTATGTGATGAACTTAAAATGTGATTAAAGTTCTCGATTTGTATTAAATAGCATACCGCTATATTGTTCACCACAGTTTTATGCAAATTAAAGTTTACGTTTATAACGTTCCTTGTTCGACTAACAGCTTTTATCTCGCATTTGCTGAAGTGACCAATTTCAGGATCCAAACATTGACAGTTCAAACTCTTAAATTTTCCTTGTGTCTGTCAATTAAGTTGATGTAAAAAGATTATACAGATATGCAAAACTTACCATGAAACAAAATTCGCCTATCACGAGCAGGACAAAAAATAATTTAGCCATTTTAGGCTAAAGTTGTATTAGATCTGAGGCGAAATATGTTTTTGATCTGCCCTTTATTCGGCCGCAAATTATTTAAACAATTTAAATATGCATTTAAATGCGTTTTTAATGATATCAATTCAATTTCCCATTTGTTTCTATCATTAGCGAGTTCTCTGAGAATTGGGAGCAGAAACATCAAATCAATGATCGTTACTAATTTTTTTTTAATATGATTTTTTGTAGTTTCAACCTTTCACATTCAATGGAATCAAAAAATTACTTCATTTTTGCAAAAAAATGCATCTTTAAAAATTAATATGTGATCTGCCAAATCAATGAACTATATGAAGAATTTTATATACATTTTTTTTCTTGAATTCCCAACCATTTCTTAAAGATATAAAGGTGAAAGCTATGTAAATTCATTCATTCGTTTATTTGAAGCTTTATTAGAAAAAAGAGTGCAAATCATAAAATTGTCGATTACGAAAGATCTTTAAATATATGTACAACATACATATATGCCTAAAAATAATAGTGTATCAAAGTCATTGTATCGATTTCTCTCTAAAACAAATTAACGAAAAAATGAGGAAATAATGTTAAATTCAGTCAGCTATCTATCATCGCTTAGAATACAAGTATTTATTTAACAATGTGTGCACTTAAAAATCAATCACGAATTTAAGCAAAATATATTCTATATTTCTATAAAAGAACTTCAATTTATTATACATCAAATAAGGTTATCTGCAGTTTGAAAATACTTTTCAATAGAAATTAAAACACAAATATCAGAAAATTCTGTTATTCAATTTCAAAACGTATTTTCAACTTAATAAAAGAAATCTTTAAAAATAAAATAATCAGAAAAGCTTTACATAATAAACAGATAATGACTTTTTTGTGCATTTGAAACTTTTCTCAGACATTTCTTTTTAATCGTATAAAAGCTATTTTTATAGTATCGAATAAGTTAATAATTAACAACGAACATTAAAAAAAGTGAATAAAACCAAATAAGAAATCAAAAAAAGGTAACTGTGAACCGTTTTCTTTTTTAATGCATAAAAACCATTATTTGAATTGAATAAAAACGAATAAGAAACCTACAAACTCAGTTGTGAAAAATGTGAACACATTTTCTAAAAAAAAAAATCGTTAAATTTCTAAACAAAAATTTCTAATCCTAAAACAGTTTTGTTTGTTGTGCGCACTGTGAATGTTCGCTCGGTGTTTATCCAAAGCAAGCACTCATTAGAAGCAGCTTGCAAATCAGGGCAGGACAAATATTGTCCTGGCAAAAGTATGCAACAAAAAGTTGCAAATTCGCAAACTAAAGCAAAGAACTTGCGGCACAATAATCAAAATGATGATGGAAAATGCACTGCAGCCAAAAACGAATGGGAAAACAAGAAAAATGTGGCGAGGGCGTTAAACAGATTAACGTTTGTGGTGGGCGTGGCAGTAACAATTAGACACTGTGTTATCCAATTAGTCACCTACAGGCCAAAAACTCTCTTTGTAGTTTCCTCTCTATGTGTCAGTGTGCCCCACAGTGAGAGTGTGTGTGTGTGGGTGTGTGCGAGTGTGTGTATGTGTGTGTGTGTGTGAAGTGGTGCCAGGCGCCGGGCCCATCATATTTTGCAATTTAACTCGAACAGAAACAGAAAAAGACAACTAACAAGAGAAAGAAGCTCGTTCGCACTGTTTTTGCCCTTTTTCTTTTTGCCCACTTTTTTTTCCCACTTTTCTCGATTTCTTTTCTTTTGTGAACACTGGGCTCAAGTTTCATAACAACGGAAATGCAAAAGTTTTTGCACAACGGCCGAAAAACAAAGCGCCAACTTTTTCCTCTTGGCAATTATGTGCTTGAAAAAAAAAGAAGCGCCCCGAAATAATGATAATGAAGCAAGCCAAAGGATTTGCAAGAATATCAACACAAAAAAAAAAACACAAAAACACAGAAATAAAAACATGAAAAAATCAAAAACAAATGTGAAAAAGTTTCGGCTTCAGATTTTTACCATTCATTTTTTCCATGTTATGTTTTTTTTTTTGTATCTTTGCTCACATGACGGCACATGCATGCGAAAGTATCTATGAGATACTTTTTGGTCGACTCCAACTCCAACTCGATTTGTGTGAGCTTTTTGTGGGGGTCGAACCTGTGCCGCTGTTCGTAATTTGTTTAATTTGCTTACCTTCAACCAAAAAAAAAAAGCTGCGATAAGAAGAACTTAGCATTGACTGACAGCAAAATACCCTCTAAAAGGTAGTCATCAACAATTTAAATTTAAGATAAGTATTCTGATAAGATAAACCTCAATTATTTAGAACTAAATATGTTCGAATTCAAATTAATAGAAAGAATTATTAAAATATCGATAAACAATTTCAATATTTGTTCCCAAGTTTAAAAAAAAAAGACTTTGTACTTCAAACTACATAAGAAATATGTAGAAAATTGAATACTTAAAAGTTTCTATTTACTTACACAGCAAATAGATATATAAAAGCAATATATATTTCCTTAAATCTAAGTTGTAAAAAATATGTGTTTCTTCTTTTAGATATTATCATCTATTTTTTAAAAATATTTCTTCTTTTAATCTAGATTTTGTTGAATTGAAATTAAACAAACTGCACAAAATACCAATTAAATATTTTAAAAATATAAACTTTTAAATAAACATGAAATTCTTCTAGTTCTTTCTCCAACTGTTTGATATTGTCAATATACCCTTTATGCCCTTTAAAATATAGCCATTCAAAGAAATAGAAAAAGTGCAAGAGTGAGCGAATTTTTGGGCGCAATTTTTTTTTATTTTATTTTATTTTTTTTGAAGGTTGGCATTGGGCGCCTTTTAGCTAATGGCTTCGCTCTGACTCTGATAAACAGCAAACAGACAACAAAAAAACAAGAGGCGAAAAAGAAGCTAAGGAATAACAAAAGCATCAGTCAGTCAAAAAACACAACTAAAACTACAACTAAATTAAAATATTTAAAATTTTAGCCAAAGTTTTATCAATAAAATGCAAGCGTGCAAAAGTCTACTGAGTCAGTTTGCATTTGTTAGTAGCTGCAAGTTAGATAAGTATCTTTCGGATGTCTGCATTTTCCACACGCTTACACACCACAGTTTATATGTGTGTATGTGTGTATTTGCAATATGCATATGTATATGTGGGGGGTGAAAAAGACTCAATAAGCAACCCGAGGCATAGCAATTGAAACATCAGCAATACTCAAGTTTGCAATATGCCGACAGCTGAACAGCAGTTTTTTAGCCACTTGACACCCACACACAATCGTCTTGGCCATAACTTAAATCTGGCTTAAAAATCACTTAGCAGCTTAGACAGGCATCTATTCGATCTTCCCCCAACACGCAAGCGAAGCATATTTCAATGTGTCAGCAGAAAAAAAAATAAATGTGGCCAAAAAAACAAAGACACTAAAAGGCGACAAAACTTCCTCAAGCTATCTCTTTCCACACTCTCCATCTCTCTTTTCATTTCTCTGTCTTTCGTACTCCGAATCGAGTGCAATAATCAACACCTCACACAGACAGACAGACAGAGAGAATAACTCTAGAATTGTCGCACATTTTATCTTCAACTATTGACAACAACAACAGCAATAATAATAGTACTCGATTTGCCATTTCTGTAGACATCAGCAATTCCATTTGCCCCGCAGCAAGTTCTTACTACGTGCAACGTATTTGAACTCCAACTCAAGTTGCCACTCGGCTAATCTACAGCGACAATCTTCAATCTCCACGGACTCCGTAATAAACCTTGCCAAATGCGTGGGCATATTCTGCAGCTGCAAGTGTTTAAATGAACGAAATGCATAAACAATTTTCAAAGATTACTCTTTTGAGTATGAAAATGTATTCAATAAAGAATTGTGTTTTATCTATTTTTATTTAGATCCAAAAATTATTAAAGTAAATCAACGAATATTCTGAATTTAACATATGTTTTCTTAAGAATTAAATTTAAAATGTTTTTTGTATGTAAATTCCATTAAATAAAGCAGCTGGCTTTACTTTTAGAAATCAGATGGAATTAAGTTTCATATTTAATAAACAATTGGGCAATTCTCTGACGAAAAATCGCTTACTATCTAAAGAGATAAAAACACATACCAAGTACTTGATTAGTACTTCAATTGAAGCTAAAAATGATTTTGGAATCATTTTTCTGTTTTTAGATCATAGCAAAAATTAAGAATTTCTTACGCATGCAAAAAGTGAACTAATATATATATATTATTATTAAATAAGTTCCTAAAAACAAACCTAGCTTCTAATATAGTGCTAACCCAACTATAAATAAACCCTTAATATTTTTTCAGCCTTTGTTTTTTCTCTGCAAATAATGTCGCACCAGACAAATTCCCTCGGAAATTACCCATATTTAATCTCCCCATGAACCAAATATGAAATATTAATATATATTATTATATTATATTAAGTAGTACAAAAATATTTGCAGTTTCTTAAAATAACCACAGCCTAAATAAAATAAATATTTGCTTAAGATATTCATGAACCAAATTTAGTTAAAATCGCATTATTAAAAGATATTAAAGAACTGATAAAAATCATTTCCAAGAAATGTATTCAAAGCAAACGTTCCACATTTGGATCGTTCTCTTTCTCATTCTCTTCTATTTCCGTAGAGCATCTCAAAGAGTGCACTTGGCGAAAGTTTTCGTTCAAGTTTCAATTGGATCAGATATTATATATATTGAAAGACTTGAGCACTTTACGCCTAAATGAACTAATTTGTTCTTGTTACACGTTGCTTACACGAAACACTCGCAATCGAATCGCAATCGAGTGTCTGAGGAATTTGCTACGGACTTTGGTCGAACTGGCAACTCGAAAAGAACGCCAACTAATGAACATAGAAGAAGGCAAGAACAACAACAACAGCAATAACAACAGCGACAACAACAACAACAACTGTGACAACAACAAATATGTTTTCGTTAGCTTGCAACAAGCGAACGAAGGCCAAGCGAGCAAAGGAGCAGCCAATTGAGCCGCGAAGCTCACCCCAGAGAGTTCCTCGATAGATACACTACAATAACGACTATTAATGTTGAAAGGTGGTTGCATGATAGGCAGTGGGATACCCTTTACAAATTGTCATTTAATGATAACAGAATTACTCTAAAGTTTATAATAATTTGAATTGAATGAAAATCACTTTTTCTATTTGTTGATTGCTCATGATCCATTTTAAGCTGAATAAAAAAAAACAATCGACTTTTAGACAGTTAAATAAATAAATTGTAAATAATTACACATTTAACAGTAGATCTTTTAGCATAAAATCATGTCACATAATGGCACATTATGGATTATTGCACTGCAATTTGCAAATGTAACAAAAATTGTGCAAGAAATATTTTCATTTTAATTGCAATTTGCAGAAAATTTCATAGATGAATGTAGAAGTATCTGTATTTCAAAATATTAATATATATAATAATGATATTTCATAGATGGATGTAGAATTATTTATATCTAAAATATTAATATATATGATTTTAAATTGATATTTGATTGTTGAATATTGGAAAACCTAAAAAAATGCATCAAACATAAAAACAGATTGAAAATACATATATCATATAAATAATGATATATATTTAATATGTTTGACGACTTTTTTAAGGTTTTTAAATATTTTACAATACAATTTCACAGATATACACTGACGAATGAATTTATTTTTAAAGTTTTCAAATTCAATTTGACAATAAAATTATACAGATTTAAACAGACGAACGAATGTCATTCCTTCAAATAGTTTTTAAAACTGAATAAACTATGGGAAAGCCAGTCATTTAATCAAAAAAGAAGCCTGAACTTGACCAACCGTACCCTCAATCTATATACCCTTCATAGACTCGCCATGCTTACAGGGTATGCTACAAATGCTGGCAAGTGTGAAAATCAATGAGCCCCCAACGCAGCGACGCGCTCACAGCTGGCCACAGCACTCGGAATGTGCTCTGTAAAACAGGCAACAGAGAACAGACAACAACTACAACGATGAAGAGAAGAAATCCGGCCGGAGGCAAGTTTATACGGATTTAATTGAATAATTGTTAGGCTGGCCACGTACGCGACTTGGTCGAAAGGAAAGCGCGCGCACACTTGCCTCAATCAGTTGCGCCCCTTTAAAGCGACGCCTCAAAGTAGGCAACAAAAAAATTGGAGAATATAAAAATTGAACAAGTCAAGGCTGCCAAGCAGTTGCCACCTGCTGGGAGCCGATTTATGCGTTGCATCTGAAATGCAAAATACAACAATGAATGCTTAGACTTACCGCTCCCAAGTGGCACATTCGTTTGTTGTTGTGACGTCTGCTGCTGCTCCATTGCCGTTGCCGTTGTTGTTGCTGCTGCCGTTGTTGTGGCAACTTTATTTGCTGGCGTTGCTGTTGCCGTTGCTGCCGCTGCTGCTGCTGCCGCCGTTGTTGTTGTGGTTGCTGTTGACGTTGACGTTGTTGTCGCCGTTGTTGTCAGCTGCTTGTTGCTGTTGTTGTTGTTGTTGCTGACGCTCTTGCTCAGCCGCAGAATGGTTGCTGTGCCCGCTGCGGCAGCTGTCGCTGCTGTGGCACCCGTTGGCGTCTTCAGCTTGTGCAGCGTGGCCGCAACCGCCTTGGACACCTTCGCATTGCGTGTCACATTCAACACATGTTGCTGCTGCTGCTGCTGTTGTTGTTGTTGCTGCTGCTGCTGTGCACCATTGTGATGCTTGTTGCTGTTGCTGCTTGGAGTTGGCGGCGGCGTTGGCGATGTGGCCATGGCTGTGCTTGAGCTTGTGGTTGTTGAATTGCGTATGACCAGAATGGATTGCGATTTCTCCAAACGCTTAAGCGTCTGCAACACAAACGGTGACTTGCTGTCGCAATTGCTCTCCGAGCTAAGACTACGCGAAGCCTGCAACACAAAATGTGATTAGTAATTGTGAGGAAAAGAGTAACAAATTCAACTTACATGTTTCAGCATAAAGGGACGCTCAATCAGCTTGTTGCTGACGCTGCCATTTAGTTTGGTTGTCGCCGTGTTCTGCGCCTTGAGCACACTCTCCAGCTGGCTGGCATTGATCGGCGTCTGCAGCAGTATCGTATTCGACTCCTTGCCACTGCTCGCAACTATGGAAATGCTGCTTGAACTATTGATGCTATTGCTGCTCGTTGTTTGCACGATTGTCTTGCGTGCCACAGTTGTTGTTGTCGGCAACTGATTGAGCGTTATGGCAGTGGCCTTATCCTGTTGCTGTTGTTGTTGCTGCTGCTGCTGCTGCTGCTCGTTGAGCAGGCTAAGTATGTCCTGCTTGTTCTGTATGATGATCTGGCCATTTTCATTGCGTGTGCCACGCAACAAGATAATGTTGCTGGCACTCTGCTTTTGATGTTGATGTTGTTGCATGGCCTCGATCTTGAGTTTGGCCGCGCGTAAACTTGTCGTTTTCGTCGTTTTGCTGTTTGTTGTGGCATCGACCTCATTGCTGAGACTCAGCTTGCCGCTGCTCTGCGATTTGATCAGGCTCAAACGGCTCAAACCATTCTTTGTGTTGGCTGCAAAAGCAGAGAAAGAGAAATTATCAGCATACATAACTCACAATCGACAAGCTATATAGCCTATAGAAAAGATGCGCAGATTTATGGCCATAGCTGGACATTGTCAACACATCATCGTCATCATCAGCAACACATTTTTCGGCATTAGAAATATGACAAAGTGCTGTTTGCGTCGAGATGATCAGAAGAGCGAACGCGTTACGTATACGTCATGTATACGTTGCTGGCTAGCTGGCTAGCTGGCTGGCTGGCTGGCTGGCTGGCGGTCAGTGGCTTAGACGGGGCCATTTTGTTGGGCTCAACAATGAGAGTAAATGGGGTTATAGCGCGGAGGGTTGTCAGAGTGCTAAATCAAGCGAAAGACGACATGTTTATGGCACAACGACAACAACAGCGACTAGAGGACTAGAGAGGACTACTTAGCTGGGGCGCCCCAAAACGCAATAAAAGTGCAACAAAACAAACAGCGCGACGACAGCTAAGGCAAGGTGACGGGGGGGCAGGGCAAGGAGCAAGAGCAGAAGAGGGTTAGCTGGCGGCCAAAAGTGTCAGGCAGGCTGCATGCGTTGCCAAATATAGACTCCAAGGCTGAAGGCGACACGAAACAAAAGTGAGCGCCGGAAACATTTAAACGTAGCTAAACACTTGGCCGGCAAGCCGACACACACACACACACATACACACAGATGTATGTGCATACACTGCCCTTCCTCCTACCTCCTTCGACACTCTCAACGCCCTCTGTTTGTTTTCAAAATGTGCGGGTCATAATTAGCCACTGCTGCTGCTGCTGCTGCTGCTGCTTCTGGCCGTCTGTGACCATGTGGCCAAATAGATATATGTTTGTGTATATGTATGTACGTGTATCTAAGCATGTGTGAGTGTGCGAAAAGGTCGCCAAAGCAAAACAATCAGGCAACCGAGTAGCAGCAAAGTCCGAGTCAAAAGCTGAGCTGAACTGAGCTGCGAGTCCGTTCATTCAGGCACACATACTTCATTGTAATGTATGGCAGGACACACACAGGACGATAGGCCTAACAAACAACAACGATAACAACAACCAGCTAGAATAACAACAACTTTAACAACAACAGTGAAGTAACAACAGAGAAGAAGAACCCTGACAATGTTCGCGTAACACATAAAACACTTCTCAGGGGAAAAAAGGGCAACGCGGGGTCAGCTACAGAGGCAGGGGCAGGGCAGAGGAATAGCAAAGCAGGGTCAGAAGCAAAAGGGGCAGCAGCTCGCTGAAGTTTCGCATATTTTTGCGTTCGTCGCGGCTTTTGATGTGCAAGCTACGAAAATGGCGGCACAGTGAAGCAAATTGCATTAGAAACGTGATTTAAAAAAAAAAAACATGCTTACAAATTAATTCTGCTGATAGCGAATCCGCTCGAAAAAAGGTTTTTAGCAATTGTACACATCATTTCGATCTTGATCTGCCACCTTCTCAAATTAAATTTCCCTAGCTTTTTATTAGATTGTTAAAACCATTGGTTTTAAATGTTTATACTAATACAAGGAAACATTTTGGAGCAGTCTATTTGATTTGTTCTCTTGAGAGTTAAAACTTTATTGAGTTTCTACCAGAGCAACAAAAAACTAGTATTGCAAAATATATGCAAAATGATCTTTTTTAAGTTTCATTTTTCTAATCCTTTTAGCTATTCAGTAAAGAAAACAACTCATTCTTACGTTTAACAAAGTGCACGTAAATGGAAAGCTTTCAAAAGCGTTTTTCGTACAAAAAAACCAATGTTATATGTTCAGATTTTACATTTAAAACATAATTAGGGTTCATATAATGGTAAAAGTCCTTAAATATTACGTCCAGTTATAATATTTTGAAAGCTTTTGGAAAAAAAATTAGAATATCCTAGAGGCACCTGATCATAAATCGGGCAGACTCTACTATATCTTCATTTCCATTTAGAGATACCTCGCAATAACCAAAAAGTTATAGAATAAATTCATAAATAGTCTGAATAACAAAAAAATTTGTGAATTCCTACAGAAATTATTAGAATTATCTAATAAAACAACATCAGATAAGTTATCATCGATGAAACAACAATAATTTAACTTATCTATCTTTTCGCTGTAGCTAATTAAAGATCAAAGTTGCCAAGTAATTCATTTTCATTTCCATTTTTCTATTTTCACTTTCGCTAAGTGTTTGCTCCACTGTGCGGTCGTGGAACGCACGTGGCATGAAGCATGACAACAAGGGCGCAGAGCTCTCGCTTCTGTGCTGTGCAACACGACAAATTGCAAGTCTATTGAAATTTTATTAGAAACATAAATCAAAAGCAGCACTTTGCCAAAAACAGGGATAAAGAACAACATACAAAAATAGCCATAGAATGCGAGCAAGAGTTGGTTAAATAAAGCATGAATGGCACTTTGCAAATATTTCGCAAAAAACATATTGAGGCGCGAATAAAAGCTCTTGTCTCAGGCATATTGATAATGTATAGAATGCGCCTAAAAGTGAACCAAGCAAAAAGAAAAAAGGCATAGGGGAAATGCCCTTGGGCGAAATGCAAAACAAAACAAACCACATAAGAAGAGGAAGATACAACAACAAAAACAACAAAAAAACTAATTGGAAAACCAATAATAGCAAACAGTGGTAATCGAAGAAGCGCAGTTATCAGAACCAGATAACGTCAAACTCATCGATAATTATGTTATGTACGTACAAAGTGCGTACATACTTTCATCTTTGTGTGTGTGTGTGTGTGGGGAGAGTGTAGGGGAGAGAGAGAAAGAGAGAGAGAGAGAGGGAGAGCGAGTGCAAAGTCATATTTAGTTGGAACTTACTTTGCTGCAGATTCAGATTCAGATTTAGATTCATGTCCGCCACCAACAGCAGCAACGGCTACGGCGACTACGACGACGACGAGCAACGGGAACAACGGAAGCGGGAAAAGCAATTTGTTTAGGCTCGTTTTCCATGTGCCTGCCCTGCTGCCAGCCCCTCCTCACCCCCTCTGCTCTGCTCTGCTCGGGCGCTCGAACTTTTTGGCCTCTCTTAAAATAAACACCTGGTGGGGCCAGCAATTGCAGTCGACTGCATCTGCATCGTTGCGCATTAACTTAACTGGTCTCTGTAAAATGCCATTTTCAGCTCGAGCGACCGCGAGAACGCACAAAATAACAACGCACAAACTCACAAATAGCACAACATGTACACGTATACGTACACACACACACAGTCACACGAACACGCACACTCACATCTATGGAGCTCTATTTACATATACAAATGTATGTACATATGTTGCAGGCTACGAAAACATTTCTCGATACGATGGAAAAAAAGGTAAACAAAAACTTTTTCAACTGCTGCCCGTATTTGGAGGTGACGCGCGAACGTTTCCTACGCAATTTGTTGCAGTTTATATGCACTGTTTAATGCAAAATGCAAAAAATACCGACCAAAATATCAATTTTTCAATTTTTTTTACGCGTCCCCCCGACTTTATCCACGGACTGTGAGCAAACAGCTGATTTAGCAGCGCCAAAAGCTTAACAGTTTGCTAAAATGTTATTAACACTATACCCGTAATTATTCCTGGAAAATGTGTTGACTGGTTTGTAAGGCAATTTATAAATGCAATTTGCTGCAAGAACTTGTCATGCAAGTGGCATGATTAACCAAACCAGTACCAACACATGCATACAAAGCAACTAAAATAATTGTAAACAAAAACATACAACAGGAGCTTTCATTTGAATTTAACAGCTGTAAACTGCACAACCCCCCATTTTTAACAGAACAACATTGCTAATAATCGATATGTTAAATCACTTAGCAGACACTGTTATTTGGTCGAAAGGCATTAAATTTTAGATAGAGTTCTCTCTCTTTCGCTCTTTTAAATTTAATAAGTTTAAATCTTATTTAAAATAATTTTAAGCTAGAATTTGAAGCTCTATATGAGGGTTCCTGCATGCGATATTATTTTCCGCCATAATCACAAAAATTACTAAAATTAGGGCACAGCCTGAACTGTCTAAAGCGTCATAGTACAATCACGTAAAGTTCCTTAAAAATATACACATAGTTTGTGTTATTTAAATGTCCTAATAATATAAATAATTGTGTACTCAAGATTTTCATATTTTTGTTATTATAAATGCCGCAGTAAAGTGTGACCACAATTTAAATTTCAAATTATCGAGGTAACAATGTACTGCTGGTCATACAGACTAGTGCTGTTTTTAATGTTTATTAATAAGTTTTGCTGTGAAAATCGTTATTACTTGTTTGCAATTTATTAAATTTTTTTAATATGATTTAAATATGTCGGTGGTCATTTTAGGGGAATAAATTATGAAATTCAGAAGCGGCACCTACTAATTGTAAACAAAAACAAACAACATAAGCTTTCATTTGAATTTAGCAGCTGTAAACTGAACACCTTAAATTTTAACAGATCAACATTGCTTATAATCGATATGTTAAAACTTTCAGCCGACCGTGGTGGCTGGGCGATAATTTCATATTAAGTGTATCGGTGCTTTTGTTTTGCTCCACACTGTGTTGTTGCTCAGCTGTTCACCTCCAGTGCTGCCATATTGTTAAATTGTATCAGCTGTTGCCTTCAACCTGGGGAAGCGGTTAAAAACAAGAATTTGAAATTTCGGATAACATTTCATATTGTATTTCATGACCTTGTCACACGTTTTTGCAACAGCTGAAAATTATTATCCTATAAATTGAACAGAGGTGCTTAACGTGCAATACGACAAACAAAAACCTTCAATAATTATTTTCATCGTAAATTAAAACTTTCGCCGCTTTTAGTTACCCACACCCCGCAGACACTGTGGCAGCAGCCATAGCTCGACGGAAGTCTCACACTATCGCAACGGCGACCAAGCGAATACAGAATAATTGCTGTACCAGTGCCAGTCGGTGCCATAGCGCCAACAACAACAACAACAGCAGCAGCGAGTACAACTACAACTATAACAACAATGACAACACTTATCTGTGTCGTCGTCGTCGTGGTCGTTGTTGGTTGTTGTTGTCGTTGTAGTTGTAGTTGTCGTTGTTGCTCATTGTTGTTGTTGGCTTTAGTTGTTGGGGTTGTTATTTTATTGTCGCTTTTGTTGCACATTGAAAATAATATACAAAATAATTGAATTACTCGAATAACCAAACACACATGCATATTGGTGTCTGTGTGTTTGTATGTGATTATTTAAGGGGCGTTCAGAGCTCAAAAGCGTGCTGATAAGCTCAAAGTCATGCAGCAGAAGCCAGAGCGGTTTTAACGAGATAAGCGCGCCAAATCTCATTTGCATATTTCATGCGAAAAAAACAAAATCCAAAAAAAATTCCAACAACCACAATAACAGCAGCCGCAACAAGTACAATCGATTAAATGTTTACAGGGTGTTCACGGTTGGCCGTTAAATGATTACAGTGACTGCAGCAGCAGCAGCACAGCGATAAGCAGGCGGCAGCAACAGTCAATCAAACAAGCGTGAAATGAAAACGTGACTTGAGCTGCGCTTTAACATCGTCACGTATGTAAATTATGCTGCTAACGTCGCTGTCAATGTCCCTCTATTAGTTGTTGTTGTTGTTGCTGCTGCCGCTGCAAGCGTCGCTGTCGCTGTCAATGTCCCCTGTAGTTGTTGTTGTTGTTTTACGCTGCCAGCGTCGCTGCTGGGTTGGGGAATCGTCGTCCCGCACCCAGGCTTACAATGTCTTATGATGATATTGCCGCATGAGAGAAATACCAGCACGTTTCTACAACCAGAAAACTGGCTTCGACTGCCATTTGATAAATGCACACAAAACTGTTTACAATAACAACATTTTTGTGACATTTGCTTAAAAATATATAAAAATAAAACCGCCCAACTGCGACTCGATCTTTGGTGCATTTTTCGTCTGGGATTTGGTTAATTGGGGCTTTGAACTCGAACGAAGCAATGTTGATGATAACAAAGTCATGCCCGACGACACAACGGCGACAATAACAAAAAAAAAAAAACTTGATTTAAAACAAGGCCTTCCACCACCCCCCTGGTTGGCAGTCAACGCCCCCAAGAAGGCGACTGCGACAGTGATGATGATGGCAGCGACTGCGAATGGACTTCGACGAAATCGATAACAATAATAATAAGACAATAAAAAAGCAAAAATGCGCAAATCATATGCAATAATTAAATTAAAAACCAATATTGTTGATAATTTGCATGTTTGCAATAAAAAGGTTTCGCATCATTTACAAGTGGGCGTTTGGGCGTGGCAGATCACACACACGCACACGCTTAATAACGCCCCTCAAATTTCGCCAATGTTGCCCTAAGATCTTAATGAAAACAAAATGCAGTTTTTGTGATCAACTAAAAGGTAAAAACAACAGCGGCCTCTAACTGTAATTTGAGTGAGAGGGAGTATGATTCAGATTCCTATGCGTCCAGCAGAAGAGAGCGCTTTCAAGTCACAGGTAGACATCAATATACCAGGGATGCCATGCAAGCCTTGCACGCACACTTACATATGAATACACCTATACAATACATGTACAAGTTAAGCCGGTTTATGGGGAGCATCAACACAGTTCAGTTAGCCTGTCGATGTTGATGTCGATGCAATTTTCAATGCAACGTTGCAGTCCACACTCGATATGTGGCAAATTCGAAAGAAAATACTGAAATATGTGCGGTATGCATTTGACTTCGACAACAACAACAGCACTCGAAAATAATTAAATCCTCGTAGGGTAAACATATACTAGTACAATTTCTACATGAATGTCTTCTGTCTGTAATAATATTTGTATGTACATTGTACATTAGAGGTTGTTGTTGTATTGTACATTATACGCCTGACTTAGGAAACCAGTTTTATTGCAATTCAACCAACCAAACACAAAACCCCAAGAAATTACGTATCACAAATGTGTACTCACACATACACGAAACACATACATACTTAAATAAGAGTATGTGTGTTCATGTATATGCTGCATGTATTTTTCGCCGCTATTGCGTTGGTCTTCTGCCCTCTCCACAGCAGCAGCAACAACATTGTCTTCCAGTCTGGTCTTTGTTTTTACACGAACACAAGCATACGTTCACACACTTACTCGCATGCATGTGTAGAGATTTATGTAAAGGTTGCCTTGCTCTTGTTGTTGTTGGACCACCTGTAAATGTAATTGTTTATGTACTTTGCAGGCATCTTGGCATTTTGTCTGATTCTGTATGCATTGGCAAATATGTAAGCAAATATTGCTCAAAACAAATTGTGTACAAAACATATTCCGTCAAAATACAATAACAATTGAAAAGCAACAGGTAAAACTTTTAAATACACATACAGGCGCATAATTGAGCGCTTACTCATTTGTATGTGTGTGAGTGTGCTGAAACCACAAAAGAGAAAACTACGCTTAATCACCTACACTTGGTAGTGGAGAATATTTGAGTTCGGTGGTTATTGAAATTTAAATATTAAAAACTATTTTGATATATTGATGAGCAAATGTGAATTAGATATAAAAGTAAACAGAACCAAAAATAAAAACAGTTCAAATAGTAGGGTATGCAATGAATCAATATGCCCATGTGTTTGTGATTCGTAAGTGAACAATAACTAGTTTTACGTCTGTATCACGCAAACCAGGGCTGTTGCAATGCCTTTTTCGCTCATTAGCTTTTTCCGCCCGGCATGCAATCGAGTTGCTCCCTGGTAAATTCACATGGCTGGCAGTTGAGCAACCGTGTTGTGCATTGAGTGGAAAAAATGCATTTGCCATGAGCAAGAGTGTGCAGCCCTGGCAGGTGCAAAATGAAACGGCCTCATAACTTTTTGGTCAACGCAACGGCAACAGCAACTCAAGCCTCAGTCTCTTGCGCGTGATCGGTAAAAACAAATCGGCGGACCGTGAAGGTGCTGAGGATATTCCATCGTCAAACGATTGTCGATGTTTGCTGTTGTTGTCGTGGTTGATATTGTTGCTGCTGCTGTTGCTGCTGTTATCTCTGGTTTGCTGTAAATTTGCGCAGTACACTTAGAAAAAAAAAAAAACATATCAACGCAGTAGTGGAAGAAGAAGCATCACACACAAAAAGAGTGCGCACGAAAGAGCATAAACAGCAGGAGAAGGAGAGAGCGCGCGCGAAAAGTCAACGGTTGTTGTTGTATTTGTATTTTGTACCAGCCGCAGCATCCCGCCATTGTTGCTGATTTTTTTTTGTTATATTCGTTAGTTGTTGTTATTTGTGTGTCCAGCGTGCATCGCGTGTAACGTAAAAAAAAACTGTGCCGTCGTCGCTGAAGTCTCCAGTCTCCAAACGTCCACCCTCGCCCGCATCGTAGCTCAGCGCATCAATTGCACTAATTTCTTCAATCAGCGCACAAGGCAAGATACCGATTTTAAACGAGTAAAACTAGCGAAAATTGTTTAACAAGTGAAAAGTACGTACAAGTTGATTGTGTGTGTGTTTTTATGCATGTAAATTTGGCCCATTGTCCAAATTTAGATTCTAAATCCGGAATTGTCTGGAAATATACCCGACATACATATAAATCTCTGCATGAGTCTTTCTGTCTACTCCTTGCTAGCGTTTTCGCATTGTCATTTGCGAGCGTCGCAGGTCATGTGGGTGATCGAGAGAGAAAAGAGAAGAGAGAGACCAACTATTGGGAGAGATTTGCTCACGTGTATTAAATGCGAAATTAATGTAATGCTAACGCTAGTTTTTATTCAAAAACTCAACTTTAATTGCCAAACTTGAGCTCTTTTAATGATCTCTCGCATTCACCAGAAGCGGCGGCGTCGTTGCTCTTGTTTTTGTTATTGTTGTTGTATGCTCTAATCTCGATTTATCTCAGTAACGCGACAGAAGCGAGCGGCAATCTTAACAATTGTTTATTGTTGTCTCCCCCTCTCGCATTTGTGTGAATGTAAATGTGTGTGTATGGTATGTGAATGGCTGTGTGTGAGTGAGTGAGGAGCTGAACTGCAAGTGAATTAAACGAAACGACTTGAAAAAGTTGAAGCTTTGCTTTTTTGTTATTTAGTACGCAGCTGTCTCCCGACGTGTACGTTACGTAGTGGCGCCGTGGCGCGGTGAAAATCTGTAACTCAACTGTTGCTCTGTGTTTCGACTCGACTCTACAAAAAACATCGATTTAACGCCTTGCTAAACAATCGGTATGCGTGATTTTGATAGTCTCCTCTTCTTCTCTCTCTCTGTCTCTATTCGCAAAAGAAAAGCAAAAGTGCAAATGTAAAATTACAATATAATAATAGCCCAGTGTGTCAGTGTGTATTTGATTAAATTTAAATTACTGCTTCTTTTTGTGTGCTTCTTTAGCACGCACACACGCAAGCGCAGTGCTGCGACCGCTAATTATGAAAGTTTTTATTGTTTTCTTGATTGACTTGGCCCAAAAGCGACGCTGAAAATGCTGGTACCTCAGGTACTATAGCATTACAACTGCTATTTGCTCGTTTATCTATTCATTTTCTTGTGCAATTCGCTTAAACCTTAAAATAACGCACATTTGTTTGCTAACAGCGTTTTGTCTTAGCGTCGAGTGGTGTGCACACACTCCTCCTCGGTGGTGTGACCATGATCGAGTCAAAAGAAAGTGTATTGTAGAGATGATTACTCTCCAGGCTAAAGAGTGAAGACATCATCATTAGCTGCATAAATTATGTCCATAGCGTGTGTAGTGGCTCCACCTAGTGTGTGAAGAGCAAAACAAAATGGTTTACACAAATTTCACAGTCAGTACACACACCGAAAAGTCCCGCTAGCAGGCATATCAGCCATCCTCCTCTCCCCTTCAACGCCTACGCTTTGAACTTTGCTGCTGCGCACGTTCATGCATATTTGTCGTATTTATAATTCTTACAAGTGTTTGTTTTTGTGTTGTCTACTAATCTGTCGGCATAAAAAACTCACGCATTCTGCATGCTAAACTGATCGCGCTGCTTTTGGAGAGTTCTGTGTGTGCTTGGCGGTGGGTGGGATTGGGAGGTGGAATGATGGCGCTGTGTATTTTCTGGGCTGCTGTTGGAGGCCAGTGTTGGTAACTTCCGCAATGATTGCGGTTTTAGTTGGTTGGCTTTAGCATTCGATTGTCGACAATTTTATCTTTTGTTCGACGCAGTTTTGTCGCTGTCAGCTGTGAGCGTTTGTTTTTGATTTTGTTGTTTTTTTTTTTTTTAGTTTTGCTTATTATTTTCGTTGTTTTGATTGCGCAGCGGCGACGTCGGCGGCGCCATAATTGCGCACAATTGCCAAATACAGGGTGTTTCACTTTTCATTTCGTTTCGCCGTTAAGCTTAAGCTATTTATTGTGCTATTTTCAATTTTTGTCGTCGTTGCCGCTGCTGCTGTCGTTGTTGTTGTTGGCGTCATCGCACGCCGCTTTTGGATAATTTGGCTTTCGCTTTTGTGCCATTATATTGCCAGTTGCCGTTGTTAGTGTTGCCTAATGCCCCAACGTCAACTAGCTGCCAGTTCCAAATCAACTCGCAAATGAATCAAACTTATGTTCATACAGACACACACACAAACACACACTGGAATACAGTCTACACCCGTTACATTGCACAGTGCAGAGAGCAGCAAACCGGTTTTCAAATTCTCCGTAAATTCAAATGTTGTGCAAATAATTAATTAACTTATTTACATACATTA
Organism: Drosophila niveifrons; assembly: GCA_035046325.1. Taxonomy (NCBI): domain Eukaryota; kingdom Metazoa; phylum Arthropoda; class Insecta; order Diptera; family Drosophilidae; genus Drosophila; species Drosophila niveifrons. The sequence goes on from JAWNOC010000052.1 coordinate 29,786,198, forward strand.
TAAAGCACGAAAACAAAAAAGTTAATACATTGCATGGAATGTCCACTGTATTGAGTGTGTTGTTGTTGTTTGTCTTTCAATGTGTGATCAGCACAAAAAACAATGATTCATTTTGATATTTTGCAAGATTTTGCTTCTTAATTATGAGATACGAAAACAGCACGAAATGTGAGAATTGTAGGAGAATTTCACAAAAAAAAAGATACCCCGCATCTCCCCTGCAAGAGATCCAAGGTGTGATACTTAATAAAAAAAAACCGACTTAAGTACTATATAGCGAGACAGACGTGTGTAAAAGTTTGTTCTACTTTAGTGTGTGAATTTGTTCGACAGTGTATGTGTGAATGTTTTCTGAGAAACTCTGGCTTATTATACCCGACAATCTTGCTATCTAGAGGGCTTATAGATTAAGTGATAAAGCAAAATTTAGAACTCAGAAATCAGCCATTTTTGTTTATCTGTCTGACTGTCCGTCCGTTCAAATAAAGAGCTACAGCTTAGATAATCATTAAAGCGAAAGCTTTGAAATTTGGTGACAATTCTTTTGAAGCTGTTATTGTTTAATTAAGACCTAAATCGAATTACGATTATAAATTGAAATATTGAGTTTGGAAATTTAATATACATTATTTAAAAAATAGATAATGATCAGTTGATAAGCTAGGAAGTAAATAAATGTAAATGTAAATGTTGAGCGAGTATCTCAGAGTCGCTGAGACTCGAGTGCAGCTTTCTTGTTTGTTGTCTTTGTGTTGTTGTTGTTGAGTGATGGCAACCGCTGTGATGACGTTCGTGTCCAGCTGACGCGACTCTCTACTCGACTGAAGGTTGCAGTATAATAATGGCTCACAGTTTATAGCTGACCAAACAACAGGTTTAGCTGGGCTGCAGATGCACACTAGGGATTGGCTTACCAGCTGACAAGAATGCATTCAGATTCACAGCAACGTTGTATAACTCTGAATCGCTGTTAATTAGCAACAACAGCAGCAGCAGTCGCTAGAGCTAAAGCAAAAGCAAAAAGTATTGTATGTCTGTTTTGGAATTTTTGCAAATTAAAATTGAGGGAAAAACCCAAAGCCACCCAGAGGCAGCGAATCCATCACATAATAAAATCATACGTTACGAGACTGAAGTTCAATAATCAATTCCTTCTTATCTTACAGAGAGATCTGTCTGCTGTCTGTGTTTGCCAAATAACGCCCCCTAAACGAACATATAAACAAATTCAAGCTTCGAACTGACGCGATTACTGAAGATGCCTTACCAGCCAGCAGGCAATAGCAGCGGCTCGGGCAGCAAAACGGCAGCCAAGATGTCGCAGCTAAAGTTCTGGAATAAGCAGAATAGCAATAAGCAACAGGAGAAGCAACTGCAGCAGCAGGATGCCGGCAATGGCAGTGACAATATCGATGCCACGAATGGCAATGGCAACAACATTGGCAACGGTGGCAGCAGCAACAACAACAGCAGCAGCAGCAGCAACTCGAAGAGCGAATCGAAGAATGGCAAACGCAATTGGTTGCATACACCGGAGCAGCTCATCAGCGGACACGCCGTCTATCTAGTCAAGGTGAGAATCACAAGTGTTTGTGCTCAGCAATGTGTGACAAAATAATTAACATATTACATTTGTTTGCTGTGCAGTTCTTTGGTAACCTGAGCGTGGACCAGCCCAAGGGCATTGAGGTGGTCAAGGATGCCATACGCAAGCTGCAGTTTGCCCAGCAAATGAAGAAAGCGGAGACGGGCACACAGGAGAAGTTCAAGAAACTTGAGATCACAATTAGCATCAAAGGTGTGACGATTCAAGAGCCGCGCACCCATAAAATACTGCATCAGTTTCCCCTGTACAACATCTCGTATTGTGCGGACGAGAAGGGTGTGAAGAAGTTCTTTAGCTTCATTGCCAAAACGGTGAAGACCAAGGATAGCAGCAGCAGCAGCAGCAACGATAGCAATGGCTACAATGGCAGTGGAACTGGCAATGGCAGCGCCAAACCCGACGAGACACACGAATGCTTTGTATTCATATCAAATAAGTTGGCCTCGGACATTACGCTGACCATTGGTCAAGCCTTTGATTTGGCCTACAGGTGCGTTCTTTACAATTCCACCTCTTTTGGAACTTTGTTTTATTAATGTATGGCTTTTGAATTGCAGAAAATTCATGGACAGCAATGAGAAGACGAATCTGAATAAGGCGCAGCAACAGATTGAGCATCTGCAGAACACGATTGCCATCTACAAGGAGCGACTGCGCGAATTGTCCAACAAATTGCCAAAGGCCGAGCTCGATGCCATGCTCTATAAGCTGGGCATTAAGGATATTGTCGAGGCGCCCGCCAACGAGCTCAATGGCAACGAAACAACCCTAAGCAATGGCAAGCTGGGTAAGCAGTGCTTCCATTACTTGTTTTTGCATTTTACTTACTAACTTCTATGTTCATTGACAGATGAGGATAAGCTGCTGATCGACACCAATTCAACGACAGCGTCAACGCATTCGGCATCGCCCAATTCGTTCTTGCCCATTGTGCCGCCGAGGAGCACTTTGTCCAGTCAGATGAGCAGCAGCAGCAGCGGCGGCGGCGGCAAAAGCAATAGCCAGAAAATGGATGAACTGCTGCTCAATTCGGATTCGGACAGCGATTTTGATCCACGTGCCGATGAGATACAGGATAATCTCAGCAATGGTCGCAATGCCATTAGCAATGATCTATTTGGCTTTGAGCCATCGAAGAGTTTCGGCCAACAGTTGTTCTTCAACAACAACGATCACAAGCTGCAGAACAACAACAACAGCAGCAATGTGAGCAACAACAATATGAGCATCAACAGCAGCGGCTTCTCCAGCGAGCTTAACATAACGCCACCACTGTGTAAGTTGATCTGAAAACAGAGAAAATGTCATTTTTATTGTATTAATTTGGTTTTCTTTTGCAGTGGCACCGCCGCCAAAGATTGCGGCTCCGCGTCGCATCACGCCGTCGACCAACAACAACATTGGTCTCAATGGCAACACGGATTTATTTGGTTCCGATCCGTTTGAAATGAACAACGGACCCAGCGTGTTTAAGGTAAGTATCGAAGCAACACGTAAACTGCACTTCAATCAAAACTAATTAATCTCAACACAAAATTAGCAGAGTCAGCAGCTGAATATTGATGATTTCTCTCTGGAGAGTTTGGATCCGTTGCGCAAATAAACCGAACATCGAGCGGTGCTAATTACGCCATTGCAAATAAACACATCAATTAATATTACTACTAACAACAACAAAAGGAAGAAAAAACAAAAAAAAAAAAATCAAAACTAAAAACTTGAAAGAAAAGTGTAAACCAATTGTATCTTAGCTTATTTTTCGTGTTGTTTAGCCTTCTATTCTGATTATTGCCTGGTAAATTCTTTTGAGCTTGAATTATAAATATTGTATGTGTATGTGTATTATTGTTTATATAATTTTATATTGCATATTATGTATGATTATTATATTATATTATTATTATTATTATTACTATATTATATTATTATGGCGATCGAGATCGAGTTCCAGATCGCGCACAATGCACTTTGTTTAAACGAATCAATTGTTGCTGTAGTTAAATAGTTTAAATGAATGTCAATCGTCGAGCAAACAAACAAAATGAAAAGTATGTATACAAGAGCTAATTAAAAAAAACGAGAGAAAAGAGAAAATATGAGAGAACGTCAGAAACGTCGTGATAATGTGCAAACGCTAAAAACCTAAATGTGAGAATTTTGTATAAAATAATTATAACTCTAAATGAATCTTATCATTATATACATATATATAAATGCATATATATCGAAACATGCACACGTAATCAATTATTGTATAGCTCAGCAAAATGAACAATATTTATTATTATGTAAAAATAAAATGTAGTGCCTAAAAAATGTTTTGGAATGTTTTCATTTACTTTGCTTCTTTTTTTTTTTTGTTGGTTGCTGCTTTCATTTATTGCACAAAAACACACTTATAAAATACGAATGCCATTTGTTTTAACGCTTTATAACAATATTTTTTTTGGTTTAACAATCTATGCAAAAACTTAACACGTTACTGCCATGAATACAAATCCTAGTTGTAGTTGTTGCTGTTGCTTGTTGTATTTGGGAATGTTTGCCTAGAACTAGTGATATATCGTGTCCACTTAGTGGTCTGATTTTAAATCCATTGTTGCTGTTGTTGTTGTTGTTGTTCTCCGTAGATGTCCTGAGTATCATTTGAGTGCTGCTAATCTAATCCAAGTCGTTGTATCGCTTTGGAGCTGTCGCATTCAGCTGCCTAGCATTCATGTCCGAGCTCTGAAAGCATTATAAATCTATTTAATGATCGGCTTATTAGTGCCCAACAGCTATTGACAACAGCAAGGATCGATAGAGTTTAAAAAGAAATAAAAAGAATCGAACCAAAAGAGCAGTCAAGAGAAACTGACCATGGGCTGGCTCAGAGCTAGGTGCAGTCTTATAAGTTTTTTAAGAAACCATATAAATAACGCCAACGATTGGAAAAGTTCTGAAAGAAATCAATTAGAGCGTAAATAAATCAACAGAAATTCAAAAAAATTTAAACGACAAACAAATTTGAGCTACACAGAAAGATTTTTCCATACAGCCGAAAAGTATGCAACATTTTTTTTGGATGCCGCATTTGCTTCAAGGAAAATTGACAATTGTTGCCATAATCAAAATGGTTATTAACAAGTGTTAAATAAATAAAAGGGTGGATCAACCAGTTATGAAATTAGAGTATTATACGTTGCAGGCAGCGCACAACTGTTAATTAATGCCAATAAACAATCTATATATAAATAAAGCACTCAATTATTATGGGATTTTTTTTTTCCATCATTAACAAAAAACATTCTGCGGGTGTTGTGTGTGTGTGTGTGTATAAGTTTAAACAGTTTATTTATTGACAACTTTTGTTGAGCTTAGAAAATAAATATATATGTATATATTTGTTGTATTTATTAATTGTAAATATCGTGTGCTTGAAATTAAACAGAAAATTGAACTAAAATTAAATAGTAAATGTATATTGTTTATAGTATATAGTAAAAACTAATTTCGTAATTGTTTCAAGACTTTTGTATATGCAAATAAATATTTGTGTATATTTAAAATATATGACTTTATCGCATTCTAAGTTCTACGTTACTAAACCCCGTGCTCTTAACCAAAAAACACCCTCGATAAAAATCCCTCAAATCGATAATTTTGGAATGTCAACTGATAAATGACAAAAGATTTTCACAAAAATGCAAAATTTCACTTTGGATAAGGCAACACACAATTGACATGAGACATACAAATAAACTGAATGCAAATTAAGGTAAGGTAATAAGCAAAAACATTTTCTGCAGAAGGGATTAGGATCCATGCTGGGATTGGTTTGGTTTAGTTGGTTTGCTGGGGTTGGGCTGACACTTAACACAGCCATCGGGGTGGGGTGGTGTAAAGGACACTATTGGACAATAGCGCTCGTCTTCTTCGGCTTCTTAGCGTATTTTACCTGATTCGACCAATCACCGGTGGGCACGGTGGCGCGATAGAACTTTGAGCTTGTCTTGTTGAAGATGGGCAACAGCTCGTTGGCCTCATCCGAAAGCGCCTGTAAATAAAGTTAAATATGAACAATTTATATTTAGAAAAATAGATTCTCTAACGCACCTTCAGGTAGATGATGGCATCGGTGCCGAAACCCTCGCAGGAGAGCAGCACAATGTCACCGTGGAAGTAGCGAGCATAGAGCCGTGAGATGGGCAGACCGTAGCCATAGCCAGCCAAGGGTACTGTGTTCATATCCGACTTTGTCGGCTGCGGTGCTGTGCTGTACATGTACTTGAAGAGCTGATCGGACTGGGAACGGGGAATGCCGCCACCTTGATCGGAGATCTTCACGCAGATGTCTTCTTTGCCACGGCAGATGGCCACCTTGAGGGGGGGCAGTGTATCGCAATTGTCATGGTTGTGATGCTCGACAACGGCACGCATGGAGTTCTTAAAGAGTTCGAACAGCATGTGATACAAATGCGATGGCACGTAAACGGTGCGTATGGGTAATAGCTCATCCGACGTGGTGCTGTACTGTTGTATCTCGAGAGCGGGACTCGTCAGATAGTATTGATCACAGAGGAAGCGGGCATTCTCATACGCATCGCGCACCACATCCGAAAGATCACAGGCGGGATCCAGGCAGCCAATGTGACGGCCCAGCGAATGCGGACTGGAGCCAAAGAGCAGCGCTGCAAAATATTCGATTAATTAATTAGGTTTATTTAAGTGAAAGATCTTTTGCTTACTGTGCTGATTGATCAGCATGCGAATGCTGATGCGCGACATGTAGAGACGATCGAGAAAATATTGTATGGAGCTTTCGGTGGGCGCATCCACTTGACCGCCTTCGTTCTCCTTCATCTCGATGACGCCCTGCGCCATCGTCTGTACCACATCATTGTGTCGATTCCTAATGAGATCCAAATCGTGCACAAATCTGCAAATATTTTGAAATTTAATATAGTTTATAATCAAGGGAAATCCTAGGAGATTTCTACACACTTTTGTAGATTATCATGAGTGGGTTCGGCGTTCTCGAATTCCAGCACATCCTCGAAGCTCTTCACGTACCACGAGCTCACCTCGCTGACAGATCGCGTGTGCAGCAGATTATCGGGCAGCAAGGCGATCTCTTTCATGATATTCGCCAGGCGCACGGGCAACTCCTTCCGCAGGAATATATACGACTTCTTCTCACAAGCATTTTGACCTAAAAATAGAGAAGACAATGTAGGAAGGGGTTTAGTAAGCGATCGTTTAAGCGTCACGTAATTCTAATCAGACATAGTAGAGTGCGCCTTTGGAATGATCATGCATGGAATGTGTGGGTCAGTTACAATTTATTGCTAGCAGCAATAATATTTATGAATTTTATAGACGAATGAGCTCGACTATGAGTTCCTATTTACATTTAATTGTCTTTACACTTATTATATGATTTTTTGCGAAATGAAGGGGCGTAAGAGAGTGTGTTGAAATGCTAAAGTCTGCCCATATTATCAAAAGTTATTGTTGCTTAATTTGATATATCTAGCTGATATACTGTATGATATATAAACACTAAAAGGAGCAGACAGACAGGCAGACAGACGGATTAATTAAAATATATCTGTGACTGACTGATGCATTTCCTTCTTTGGGGCTAACTAGTTTGACTGTTTATAATCATGTTGTATAAAGTCGAAAACATAAAGTGAAATTAGTCTGCCATCAAATTAACGCCATATTAAATTTTGCTTCTCGTGAGTTCGTCAAGCATACGACGCAGTTGAACCCAATCGCTTTATGCCAAGCATTCCATTCATATCTACACATGTGTGAGAGCATATATATGTATATACGTATGCATGTATGTGTTTGTGTCTGTGTGAAATAAAATGAATTGTAAATAAGCTCAGTTCAAGATACCCAGAACGGAAATTTAGTCAACAAATTAAAATCGCCACAACAAACTTTGCACTTTGCAAACACACATTCATATATATATTTTATGTGTGTGTGTGCGGCTTTCGTTGTCTGTTGTTGTTCGTCAACAATTTCGTAACAAAAACAAAACATCGAGGCAAAGCAGAAACAAACGATTGACGACAGACAAATAACTGATAAGCATAATATGAAATCAAAATCGAAAATATTTAAAATATAACAAATTATTATTATTGCGAACTGAGCCTTGAACTGCAAAGCGACATCTGTTGTCAGAGTTTGCAAAAAATAACGTAAAGAAGCGACACGCCTCTCTTTTCTCTTTATGACTTTTAATTGGACTGATTGCCTCGGGCATTACGCCGATAATTTAGCTAATCTAGACGTCGGCCCAACGACCCTGATAAAAAACGGCTACGGTGGAGCAATAAAAGCATAACAAAAAAAACTTAAAGGGGGGCCCAGCGTATATCGAAAATACCCAGACAAAATATATCTATCGATAAAGTATGTGTCATATAAATGCTTCGATAGCTTTGTCGGCCATTTTGTTTATGAGAGCCAATTGTAACGAATGCCGAAAACAAAACAGAATCAATAAAACGAGTTATAAAAACACAAGAAAGCATAAACAAACTACAAAGTTCCGCTGCTGGAACAGGTTCGCAAAGCAGAATATAAAAAACAAAAACAAGCGACGACACTAGTCCAATAAGAATATGCGAGAAGCAACCAGCTGGACTGAGAGCGGGAGAAAGAGCGAGAGCGCGTGAGGGAGAGTAGGCGAAAATGATCGGCAGACACGCGCGGCACTTTATCACCTCTCGCTCTCCCTCTACCCACAAGCAACAGCTGCTGACCTCAAAATAGAGCTTTATTTATTTATGCTTTCCCGATTGTGTTTTGTTAGTAGAAAATATACAAGTTTTCTTCCAGTCACGTCATGTGTAGACACAAGACGAGAAAGGAATTTATCCATTCTTTTTGCCATATATGCGGAACTGATTTTCTACAAGAAACGGACCACGTAATTTCTACAAGAAACGTCTAGTATAAATTCTGCCAGCGCAGCCGAGGGAAATTTAAATTTCCCTCGGCTGCGCTGGCAGAATTTATACTGGACGTTTCTTGTAGAAAATACGTGGTCCAGCTCTAGCAGAAATTCAGCGCTTAGATTCTAGTGCGTAGTTCGGAATATGCAAAATAAAAATACGCTCAAAAATATATGCAGTAAATAAAATGTTTATTATACTTCAAATTAAATTTATTAAAACTAAAACAATGAGCACTTAAAATTATAGTTATGTTTTCTAATTAGTTTAACTTATTACTAAACAATTATAGTTATATTCTATTTATTATTTTCTAATATTTCTAATTGCTTTGCCCTGGCCAATGCCTTGTAATTTTTATTTTTAAATTTGTAAAACGCCTCTCGCACAACTTTCTTGTAGTCCTCAAAGCTATAGTAGTCGGTCTTCAGAGCTTCAAACATGGCATTGTTCAAATGGTGGTATTTGTTGAATGCCTTCATCTTTGCAGTGCCGGCGTAGTTCATCCCCATCAGCACATCCTTGTGGAAGATCCGCTCCAAGTTTTTTGCTATACCATCTGGGCAGAGCATCCTCCTGAACATCGTCACATACTTTAACGGAGATTCCTCTAAATATAAATGCAAATAGTATTCTTTATTTACATAAGATTAGAATATTAGAAGTAGAGTTAAAAAATATAAACTTACCTCTGATTGTTTCATAAAAGACGCGCAGAAAAAATTCAACTTTCTTGTACAGCACTCACAAAACAACTGACGCATGATACACAAAATTGCACATGTTCGAGAAAAGTGGGCGTTAGGGAAATTACGCGATGCGCTAAGAGGGCGCGTACACCAGACTCATTGCAAGACGCTTTCTACAAGAAAAGTCATCTAGCGATCTACAAGAAATTCTTGTAGTCACGGTCTTGGCATGACACGAAACACAATTGGGTTGTTGTTGCCCGTTTGCCTTCCGTATCGATAGTGTATGCGTGTGTATGTGTGTTTGTGCATTTGCCGAACTTTGCTTTTGCAAATATTATAAGCAAAGTTGCGTGAGTGTGTGTGAATTTGTAGACATTTTGATTATGAGATTTGATTGCAACTGTCTGACAGCTGATGAGAACTTTGATGCATCGTTGTTATCGATAAGAGACCTCCCCTCACTTTCATTTGGCCTTGCGTGGTAAGTAGAAAAAATAACACATTTAATGGTAAACAGAATAGTAATCGCCTTGCAAAACCGTTCACGTCTGTGCGTAATGGCATGGTAATTGAGTCTGAAACAGGTGACAAGTCTTCAACGTCACGAATTCAATTAGAGACAGTAGACAATTGAATGCTTCTTTCGTATTATCGGTTTAGCCATGCAATAAATAATTGACTGTAATGTATTTGCACGCAATCCTTCAGCTCAACAAAGAAGTAATTTCCTAATGCCGCATACCAACGCCCAGCTGTTCAACACGCCTGCCTCCCCCCGCCCACTGTTTTACCACTCAAGGTCAGGGTTAGTCAAGTCCAGTCAAGTTGGGTTGAATGCACACAGCAAAGGAAATGCGCACATTTTAAATGCATTTTGCATTCACAATTTGAGTACTATATTTTAGCTGCAGGGGCCACTTGTGCGGACAAAATCGACCAGCTGAGTGGCGTGACGTCACAACCAGGTCCGGCCCCAGCTGTTGGAGCCAAAAAATTAATCGAAATTGGCATCTTTTATTGCATCAGCTTATTCATTTGATCCAATTTTACCGTCTCGACGTCCGACGACATCTTTGAGCTTTGCGTATATTTGACTCACATTCGCCTTTGCTTTTTGCCGCGCCTCTTTCTCTCTCTCTCTTGTGTTCACGTCAATCGTGTGGTGACCGCATAAGCATAGAGAGACAGACAAGAACAGACTGCTGGACTTTGAGATGCTCCTCTCTTTTGGCACACATCAAAAGTGCAGCTTAAATGAGAGCAACACAAGTCAAAGAGAGCTTTTTGTGAACAAACACTAAGCACTGCACTATTTACGGCAAGGCAGCCATACTGTATACTAAATATAATCTATTGTTCTGCTTAAACGAGTTTAAACTATTTGCAATCAAGTAATGTTTTGATCAAGTCTATTTAAAATGCTATTATAAATTAAACAATTTAATCTGCAAACTATTCGCAAAACTATACCCTGCAATATATTGGTAGAAACGTGAAGAAAATCGCGGCGCGTGTGCTTGTCATTATTATTATCATGGGTATCGCAAATACACGGGGGCGTCGTCGATGACTTGTTTTTCGTTTGTTTTGCTTTCTGCCTCTCATTCTATTTGGGTTAAGTTTTGACGTCTACGTTGCGTTGTTGTTGCTATTCTTATATCTCTCTTAGCTCTTTTTTTTGCTAGCTGTCGATTCCAAAGTTCACGCATCTCTGTTAAAGAATTGCAAAGTCCATTTTCTTGGCGTGATGCTGGCTGGCATCATCTACAAATAAGTATAGTATTCTTCTATATTCAATTCCTCAAATGGTCACACACTCAAGAAGTCAACTTATCAGCAACCGCAAAAGCAACAAAAAAATTTTCCGTTTCAAAATAAAAAAAATATTTATATACATGTTTAAAATTCTCGTTAAAAAATAGGAAAAAAATAATGTCATTGCATTTGTTGTTGTATTTGCTGTTATATCTATCAAATGAAATGTGTTTTTTTTTTGTTGGGCCCACGCAAAGCACATGATCTTTGATAATCAAATCGGACCTGAGGATTTGCCATAACATATTGTAGTTTATGTTTTAGTGGATTGGCACATTGTTAGCGATAGTAAAAGTGATTAGGGCCAATAAATATGGGTCATAATTGGCTGCTATCTGGCATTGCGTATACGCCATGTAAAATATTAATAAACGCAATTGCCACATAGCGCACAACACTGCAAAACACAATAATATGCTATACTATAAATACATAGTACATAATATTCTTAACCTTGTTTCCATACGCTGTGCGATATTTAGCGATTTGCCACTAGATTTCCTACAATTCCATTACAAAGATATTCAAGTGCTAATGTATTTACATTCATCAAGTACAGTTGGCAACAAAATGTGGCTCAAATCTTATCGCCCACATCAAAGTTCAAGTGCGCAAATACTCTTCGGAAGGTATTATTGAACTTAGCTGAGGGACTTTTATTAAATTGTTATTGATACGTCATAAAAACAATGCAAACACGACAATAAATAAACAATGGATATTAAACAGGCAACTTGGATCGTAAATCGTTGTAGTATAGTCAAAATTAACTGCCACGTCCAGCTGTACCTGATTCATTGTATCTATTAATAAGAACACGCCACGTTCCTTTAATTTCGCCTCGTTCTCCTCGTTGTGTAAGTCTATTTATAGTGCACCATGCTCAGCCTCCTCCTGAACCGAAACTCATCAAGTCAAACTTAAAACTGGGCCCCAGCCACTTGGCTTGAGAGCATTGTTTCCAAGTCAGTTGCCATTTGTGGCACAGTTTTGCCTGCATGATGGCCTCAAATGATTCAGACCCCTTTGCAGTGCCCTAACAATGCTTGACTAGCTTTTGCTTAAATACCTAATACCCTGTACTATGTGAGAGATTATCAATTAAAATTGTGTTAAAATCGAAACCAGTTGTTGACAAACAATTCTACACTTAGCTTTGTACTACTAGCGAGTTATCAATTCTTATCTAATTCATACTAATTTCCAGCATTATTAAGGCATTTCTTTTGTTTCTTGTTTGTGACAAATAATTTTAATCAGATTGTACGCAATTAGTTAAAAATACATATTTATCTTGATAGCCCACATATTCTGAAATATACGTTTAATATCTGCGTCAATTATATTGTATATATTGAACAACGCAAATATGAATATGCGCAAAAGGATTAATATATATTATAGCACTATTTCTTTAACAGGACAAAGTCTATACTTGAGACTAATTTTCAAAGAAAGCAAAGTTTTTTATTTGTTATGCAATAACATATATTTCACATATGCTTTACAGGGTATCGCACCGTCTATACTATATGTGCTTGAAGCTTATTGGGGCAGGTTTTTGGTGCGGCTTAGAACAGAATGAAAGTGCTTATAAATACAATATGTACACACGCTGTTTAACAAGCATGTACAGTCTGTTTAGTAAATAAGCAGATGTACACACATACACATGCATATATGTATGTTTGTGTGTATGCGTGCAGTTGTCTATGTGGCTGACATTGAAACGTCCTTGGGCAGCACGTGCCAAACACTGCAACTGGTGGGTGAGAGCAGGAAGGGTGACGAATTCAATCCGAAGTATACAATTCCATTGCCGTTTATTGTCGGCGGCTAATGAAAAATAAGTCTGGTTGTGGGAACTTCCGTTTGAAACTTTGTTGTTGTTGCTGCTATTTTTATTATAGTTTTATAGACAGCATTTTAGCCGGCGTGAATCGTGCAATTGAGTCACTCATTCTCTCTCTCACTCTCTCTCTCTGTGTTGTTCGCTTTCTGTTTGGCTCGCTCTCCTATTCTGCATAATCAACAGTTTGTGTTTGGCGGCGAGCGAAAAAAAAATGCTTAATTGACAATTCAATGGAACTAAATTGAGTATTAGATAACGGCAATTTGCGCAGCACATCTCCAGCAGCTTTGTGGATGGATCTGAGCTTAGAAGCCGCTTGACACGTACGCTCTGGGGTGTGACCAGGTGTCTTGGAAAATCTCTTTAAGAAACACTAATACTGTTATGCAATAGATAAGATCAAACAAAGCTTTTTTGATTGTTTGTAAGCCACACGTGCTGACGTCACAAAAGAATTCGTCGAGTGTTTGACATTGAACAAGATTGTTACAAATTTAATTCAAATCTATTTAAAAATTACATTGAATATTCCTCTATGAGTGTTTGGCACGGCATGGAAAGCAAAAGCAAGTCAACAAACACACACGCACACATGCAAACATATTGCGTAGTGGCTGCAAAAGAGCGCGCACAAGGGAAAGAGAGAGAGTGCGAGCGAGAACGTTTGCCGGTAAGAAGGACTGGGGGAGGGAGGCGGGGCACTTGCTTTGCATGCAATCAAATGTAATTAATGCTTACCGAAATCCATAAACTGTTTTATTGACAGCGGCGACGGATTAAAGCCCGAATAGAAATCCAACATTTTGGCCAGGCTCGACATCGATGACGAGACGGCCGAGAGGCGAACGGGAAAAATACGCATATTGATTGCTTTGTATGTGTGTGTGTAAGACGCAGGAGATTGGGTGGCGGGGGGTTGCTTTTGCTGTTGCTGTTGCTCTGTCTATCAGTTGTGTGTGTGTTATCTACAACAACTTTATTTGGTCCGAAAGCTGTCCACTCGTGACAAATTAATTATGTATGTGTGTGTGGCAACGTTAGGCCGGCGACAGTGCGAGCGGAGTGTCCTTCGCTCACCTTCAGATGCCGACAACAACGGCCAGGATGATGACGTGCATAACCTCACTTTTGTATTTAAGCAGCAGGACGTTGACCGGGCTTTTCACTTTTACTTGGGTGTCGCGAAAAACGATGAACGAGCTTTTTTACCGCAACGAACGAACAGCTGGCAATATCTTTTTTTTAAGTGTGCTAAATGGGTGTTGTTGTTTTTGTTGCTGCTGCTGCTGTTCTTGACTCCCAGTAACAACAACAATAAATCAATTGTGCTTTTAGCTGTCGCAACGCGATGTTATTGTAAAAATGTAGCAAAATATTTGTATTTGTATTTGTATAAACCGCAAAACCTTTTATTTGTTGTTGCCTTTTGCTTGCAACAGCTTTTTGTGTTGTTAATAATTTTATTGTTGTTGTGGCTGCTGTTGCTGCTGCTGTTTTTGCTGTCGGCAGTTTGCTGATGATTCTTCCTCCATAAAAAGCTTTAGGTGATGGTAAAATATGCTCTTTGGAGTCTGACCGATTATATGCACAACTATTATTCGCTGGTTTTGTGCGCCACGCGTGTCATAACACTGTTTTTAACGTTGCTATTTATTTACTTTTAGCTCTCTGTTGTGTGTAGACGTCGTCGTCGTCGTCTTTGTTGTTGCAGCGCTTTACGTCGACTAAGCGGAGTACCGCCGCGAAATTGTCTCAAATTATTGCTCCACGATTCGAGAGACTGTCGAAGAGCACGCCGCGTATGCTCATTTTATAGGCGCGCTCCAGAACGTTGTAGAGCTGGAAACTATTCGATTTTCCAATCGATTATTTTGTCGAAAAAAATGTAATCGATTTTGGTTTTCTAGGCATCGATCTTGACCTATTCAAACACAGTAAGCAAAAATCAAATAAAATTAAAAAAGATTACAAATGGCTCCAATTGAACATTTTAAGAGTGGCCACAAATCTTAATTTCCAAAAATACAATTGATTGCTGAAGTATTGTAAAATACCGTACCCCAATACAATGCCTTCTGGTTACACTTCGTTTGGTATATTTTTAATATTTGTGGTGGGCGCGTAATTTTAAACAGATCCTTTTCGAAATGATCCACTGTCTATGTGAAAAAAGTTCTTACTGCATTTTAATTTTGCAAATTTAACAATTTGTTTAAATTAAATTGAATTCAAGTCTTCTAAAACAATGAGCTAAAAAAAGGAGGAGTTAGCAACACAGTTTATATTTTTGTACATACAGGAACTTTTTTTTATAAAAGGATTTGTTGCTTAGTAACAAAAAAAAACATTTACTGATCTTCTATTGACAATCGCAAGTGATATATTACGTATACGTACAGTGAACAATGGGTTTTCGATTTATGAATAGAATCGATTTTCCTGCAAACAATGAATCGATTAAAGTCTATTCGTGTTCATCTCTATCAATAATTCCGGTCACACAGATTTAAATGGCGAACAGCTGATTGTTTATTGTGCAATAGGACAACGTTGCTATTAGTTTTGTTAATATTATTAATTAAAGTGCAATCAAAAATGAGTGCCCTCAAGATAAGAAGCATTCTGACTATCAGCGCCACAGCGTTGGGTGCGTTTTATCTGGGCTCCTATACGGAACGCCGTTCCAGCACTGAAACTACAACTGAAAAGTTCCAACGGCTTCCTGGGTTGCCCGTCTTTGCAACAGTTTCCGCTGCTGCATTAATACCAGCTGGCGAACAGAATCTGACAGCGACACCATCGCGTATCTCACAAATCATGAAATACGGTTTCCCTGGCCTGGATCATGTGCGCTCCCAATCGGATTATGTGCTGTCCTACGACAGACGCAATCGTGTACCCCATTGGGTATTCGAACATCTGACTGCCCAATCGGTGGCCCGAAATGACGCAGTCGATCGTTCCAAAGCGGATTTCAGGCCCGACGAAAGCATACATCCATTTTTCCGAGCACAAAACACGGATTACCGACGCTCTGGCTACGATCGCGGACATATGGCGGCGGCGGCCAATCATCGACTGCATCAAAAGCACTGCGACGATACCTTCCTGCTCTCTAACATGGCACCGCAGGTGGGCCAAGGCTTCAATCGCGATGCCTGGAACACACTGGAAATGTATGTGCGTAATCTAACCAAATCCTACAGCAATGTCTACGTCTGCACGGGTCCATTGTATCTGCCGCACAAAGAGGACGATGGCAAGATGTATGTGAAATACGAAGTTATCGGATCCAACACAGTTGCCGTTCCTACACACTTCTACAAGGTGATCGTAGGCGAAGCTGCAGACCAAAAGCTGCATATGGAGGCATACGTGATGCCCAACAAGGTGATCAGCAATGATACGCCGCTGCAGGTGTTCCAGGTGCCCCCTGAGACGGTGGAACGTGCAGCAGGTTTGCTCTTCTTCGACCAACTCAACAGAAAGCAGCTGGCGACCATAAACGGCAAAAAGATATGAAGGAATTTAACATTAAGTTGAGTTTTTAGTAAATTGTATTTTGTTTAAACGCAACCGAATAAAGGTTGATTCCTTAGTTTGATGTTGTTCTTGATTTTGTTTCTTTTCTAAAGAAGTGTGTGTTGTGGATTAATAAAAGTAAACAATTAATACAGAGATATACGAATCTATATATATGAAGTAGAAGTAGAGCGTGAACATAGGCAAAGCGAAGTACGATGCGATTTAGTATGTGAGTTAATGCTTGGGGTGTGTGACATGGCCATTTACATGCCATTGTTCTTGGAGCGCACATCATCGATCTTGAGTATCATCTTGACCAGCTGCGTGGAGAGCAGAATCTGTTGCTTCTTCGAGTTGAGAGACTCGACCACATTGTGATTCTTCATGTCCGAATCGCCAGTCAGCATGCAATCGACACCCAAGCTCGAGTTCTTCTCAGCCACTTGGCTGGCCTTGAGCTCCGACAGCGTTTCAATTGGATGCAGGCCACTGTTCTCAGCCAGTGCCAGGGGAATGCTCTCCAGGGCGACGGAAAACGAGCGGAATGCATACTGTTCCAGTGTCGACAGCTGATCGGCCTCCTTGGCCACAGCCAGAGAGCAGCTGATCTCAGCAGCGCCACCGCCATAAACAATACGCGAATCCTTCACCAACGAACGCACCACACAGATCGCATCGTGAATGGAACGCTTGGCCTCGGCAATGATCATGGCATTGCCGCCGCGCAAGAAGATTGTGACAGCCTTGGAGTTCTTGCACTC
Organism: Drosophila niveifrons; assembly: GCA_035046325.1. NCBI lineage: Eukaryota > Metazoa > Arthropoda > Insecta > Diptera > Drosophilidae > Drosophila > Drosophila niveifrons. Next base: position 29,803,408 of record JAWNOC010000052.1, read on the forward strand.
CTCAATGACCAGCATCTTATCCTTGGACGTACCAAAGGCTGCAAATGGAAACCAGTTAGTTACAGAAGTTATGTGAGGTGTCTACTTCTTACCCATTTCACGCACTAAGCCAGCGTGGCCCAATTTCTCGGGTGTCAGCTCCTCGAAGCGGGGCACAATGCGACCACCTGTGGCGATGGCAATGAGCTCGATCTCGGGACCACCGACCCAACGCACGGCGGGCAATTCCTGCTGCAACAGCAGATGATTGGCCTCGTCATCGAAGCCCCACTGGCAAATGGCCAAGGTGGCGCCGGCATCCTTCACCTGCTTGACCATCTGCGTGAATTTCTCCTGCTCGTATTCGCGCAATGCTCTGTAATCTTCGGCGGAGGTGACATCCAACTTATGCTTGGTCTTTGGCTTTGGGGGCTCAAATGGGCAGGTGAGAATGGCCAGTTTAGCATTTTTCAACTCCTTGGGCATCTGCGAGTGACTCAGTGTCTTGTCCACAATGACACCCTTGACCAGCATCGAGTCCTCCATGCGTCCACCGACTTTCGTCTCAATCTTGATCAGCTCAAAGTTGACATCCTTCTTCTCGATATCAGCCACATTGAGCACAGCATCGACGGCCATTTCAGCCATCTGGCGATGACATTTGTTGACAATCTTGCTGCCCAGCGTGGTCATTGCAATCTGAATGAGCGGCTCCTTGTTATTGGGATCCACGGGGAAGGGTTCAGCAATGGCATCCAGCTGCTTAATGGCACACTGAGCAGCCAATTCGAAGCCATCAGCAATACGAATGGGGTGAATACCACGGTCAATCAAACCCTCAGCCTGCTCCAAAAGTGCACCAGCCAGGACAACAACACCAGTGGTGCCATCGCCAATTTCATCATCCTGCGACTGCGACAGCTGCACCATCAGCTTGGCAATCTCATGGTCCACCTCCATGAGCTTCATGATGGTGGCTCCGTCGTTGGTGACCGTCACATCACCATCGGCGCTGACCATAATCTTGTCCAGACCCTTGGGACCCAGCGACGTCTTCAGCGTCGAGGCAATCTGGCGCGCAGCCATAATGTGCGTCTGTAGACAATAAAAACATGATTATTTCAAAGTTTTAAATATAAAAAAGTGATATTACAAAGTAATTTTCTTATTACTTATGTATATTAAGAGGTCGCAAAGAATTTTTGAATGAAATACAACCTTAAGAATTAAATGATTGTTACTACTATTGATAATCTGATAATAGGATGAATCATTTTAGTCTTAAGTAGTAGTATAGTATCTTCTTTCAAATAAATAATATTCTAAATATGTGTAAACTAATAACATCAAACAAAAGAACATTTTTAGCTAAATGAACTCTTAAAACAACATCAGTAGAGCATTGTTAGAACTTTAGGGGTCTAATGCAAGGAAAGTGTATATGGAAGAAGAAGCAGAGGGATTGTCAACTTTACATTCGAATCGCTTGGGGCGCGTGACTCAGCCGGCAGACGGCGAACATCTGTGCGGCACTTTAACCTCAAAATGTAAAAGTGACGTCACGATTTGGCAGCACAAACTTGTTCTTTATTATTATTTATTGAAAGAGGATCATTTTAATAGTGTTCTCATTAATTAATAATGAATTATCACTGTTTTCATACAATGCAAGCCATTCATATGGCGTTTCTACGACAGACGCCGGCAGTAAAGAACATCTGGAACATTCGGCATACGATGCGTCATTGTTTTCTGTGCTAACACATTTAACTATTCCAATAATCCCTTTGATAGGTTTAAAGACACCTCTTATGATTAACAGAACAAGTGTATCCTTTGTCATCTCCTCAATATATTCATAATAAAATTTACCTTGATGGCATCTGTTCCAGTGATGCGCTTCTGCTGCTCCTGGTCGCGGAGAATGATGAAAGGCCGACCATATTCGTCGAACGCGAACGTTCCTGGAAAGGCGCTCATTGTTGTTTTGTGAAAAGGACCGTGGATTTAATTATATTTCACAGATTAAATTTGCTTTTCCAGAATTCTCCGATTCGCACAAAATTTGACTGGCAATGGTACAAATCAGCGTGGCCGCAGCTGATTACTAAAAATATACTAATTTATACTGTAATTGTAATTTAGTTATATATTAATACTGAAATTTATATGAGTTTTATCGGTATTTTTTCTATTTTGTATTCTATTTGTTTAAGCGCGATTCGTAAAATAAAATTTTTCATAAAAGTGTTTAACGAAAAACTGATTACAGGTTAAGAAAAGCTTATCGCCACAGACTGTAAATTCCTTAAAAAACTAAAAAAAATAACTAGCCATTTATAACGACTATTCTACATAAAAGTATTTTGTCAAACTACCGTTTGAAGTTTACCCTGTGATTCTGCATTTGGTATATATTGCAAATTTTGCTTCAGGTCACACTTGAACATTATGTTAAATTCTCCAATAGGAAACAATTACGTTCATATACAATTCAGCAGTCGAACTAATCAGATCGCAAGTGCAGAGTTCTCGCAAACGCCTTTCGCTAAATCAGAGCATAAGTTTTATTCAACAAAACCAAATTTTTGTTTCTTTGTGCGTTAAGTTGCAACCATTAAGTGTGAAAATGCCATCAAACATGAATAATAAACTGTAAGTAATGGTTGTTTTTTTTACAACCATACAAAGAGAAATAATAGTGCAAAAATCGATTTTGTAGTGAAAAAGAGAATGCAAAATGAAAAATAAAAGTGCTGGGTACCGTAACAAATCGGATCCAATCCAATTGGTGGCATATTAATTGTAGAGTTGTTTATAATTAAATACGAATGGCAAGTTGTATGTACAAGTAGTGTAATTGCTAACAAATTTCGGATCGGTGTTGGTGGTTTAACTGTATACATGCAAATACATAGCAAGTACATATGTATTATGCATATTGGTATATGAATGTGTGTTGCTCATTGCAGATGAGAGTGTATGCGTGAGCGCACATAACCAAACAAAGAAATGAGATAATGTGCGAACAGTAGGTAAAGTAAACGATTAATTTCAAAATATACATATTTCAATAACGATCTGTGTTTCTTTGGAATGTAATTTTTTACTTTATTTTTTGCGTATTTTATTTTGTTTTTGTTTTTTCTCTTCCTCTTAGCAGCCATCTTTTTCACCTTTAAAACATGTTTGTTGTCGTCTGTTGACACCCCGAGCGAGACAGATGTGTGAAGTCCAAAGGAGATACAAAAATAAAAAGAGGAATACTGATAAATAATATATATGAACTGTTGTGCATTTCATTTAACGTTGCTTGAGCTTTATTTACCGCTCACGTCACATACATTATTTGCTTTATTGACGCGTTGTATTCGACCGGTCTGGCAACGCTGTCGAAATTCCAACACAAACATATGTATTTTCAATTGTGTGTGTGTAATCGAACTATTATTATTTTTTCGATTCGTTTTGAAAGTCATTTTTAATTCGTTAAATTGACTTTACTTTCAATTTGTACTTTAAGCGTTCGCAATATGCAGTTGCATGGCAACAACTTTTTTTCTTGGCCCAGCGCCGAACTTTCTAGGCGAACAGCTTTTATTATTTTACTTTTATGTTTTGCAAATATTTACTCTTATTACGTCTTATACAATAAGACTAATGGCTGCCCTTATCTATCTCTCTCTCTTTCTGTGAGCAAAGTCAGCATTGCTTGCACTCCATCTGATTATCTCGCTGCCAAAATAAACAAACGAAAGAACACAAACAACAGCAACAACAAAAAAAAAAAGCTTCGACCCCATGACTTTGTGTCGTCTATGGAGAAAACAAAAAAGAACTGGAACTTCAACCGGTTTGTTTGTTCCAATGATATTCCAGTATTCTTGTTGTTGTGGATAAAGTAATGAGCACTTGTTACTGTATTAGAAAGTTTCATGGAACAATGGCATGGAACATGCTTAGGATTCAGTCGCCATTTTCTTTTACTTCATTAATCAATGTTTACCATATATAAACAAGCATCTGTTACCAATTATACTGCATTTAAGAAAAATTGCGAAACAAAAATCGCAGTATCAGTCATCTGTATGGTGAAGTGCAACTTTGTTTTGCTGTGGTCAAAAATTTTGGGTCCAATAGCGGCGCTTTTATTACGTCACAACAACAACAATATGAAGCGGACGCTTCGTGTATTTACGAACAACGGAAAATTCCACTCGCCATGTTGCACTCAGCTGTGTGGCAAGTACAACCTTATGTGTGAGCTTGTGTGCATAGTTGTTTGTGTGTATCTGCTGCAAGAACAACTCAATATTGGGTTAATCGACTATAAGCGAAGCGTATGCCAGTGAGCGAAAGGGACAGAGGCACTTTGGCAAATGTTGCTGACTCAGGTCATTTAGGGAAGAGAGGGAGGGTGATAGAGATTGCATCCACTTTACACGTTCACGTTGCCAAACAACATCCTACATCTTATCATAATGATAAACATTATAAAGCTGTCGCATTCATCTATCTTATCGGTTTCAGCTTTTGTTAACCTAACAATAATAAAAAAAACTAAATTGCTTTTGTTTATTTTTATGACTCTTTTTTTGTGTTTTATAAAGAACAAGAAAGAAATCTTTCAAATTGTGAGTGTGTTTGCTTATATATGTGTATTTAATGCCTCTCGTATGTGTTTGCTTTTTAAGCTAGAATTGTAGCTATTTACCTGTTATCCCATTGTTTACAGACAGCCGCCGCCTAATGCAGCAGTCAGCTATCTGTCCAATTGACGTGTTTATACAGCAACCGACCCATTTACGTACAAGCTATATAGATATTTATTCATCTACCTTGGTAGTTAATCTACCACAAATTATCTAAATCACAGTGTTTCGTAAGATCCGCTTTGAACATTGCACTTAGAATTCATTGCAGGCCCCACTGTTGATCCGTTCCACATGTTCCAAGATGCCTATGTGTGTGACTCATTCCAATTTTTGCATTAAAAGCTTGTCGAATTTCAATTCGTTGGGCAAAACGTGCGTACTGGACTACTTATACATTTGCACAACACATGCACACAACAGCAGAAAATCCACACACACGATGGAATGCATGCATGTGTGTGAGCTTTCCTTGTATTTATTTACGTTTTTGACCGTCAACCGCAGACAGCGCGTCACATAGCCAGACATCGATTGACGATTGTATTATCGTTATCGCTTATATTGTTTTTTAGCCGCAAAAGTTATTAATGCTTCTTGCACGTGCTGCAGGCATTATTTATAATGAATTGTGAGCACGCTAAAAACACATTTGCCACAATCTATATTCTAAGTACATATATTTCTATATTTGTACTATTTCAGGGTATAGCGAAATTTCCTAGCCGCATAATTGAATTTTGCCGAGTAAACAAAGAGTACAAACAAGAACTACCCATACAAATGTATGGATGTGTAGATATGCACATACATATATTTATTTTTACTGCTTTGCAATATATTTGTATGTTTGCAAAGCTCAAATTGGCTGCAATGAAAATATAATTGGTTTTTATTTTTTCCTGATTTTAGTTGCCACTTGTTTATTTAGACTCATTATCCGAACAGAAAAACTAGAGGCAATGTTCGACCTTGAAGAAGGCACACTATCAAAAATGTGCCCAAAGACAGGCATATTTATTAAATGTGAGAAGAATGACTGTACCTTGTTGTTTGTTTGTGCCGATTTAACCGCAGCAGCATGCCTCTTATTATTATGATCCCAACCAACTAAGTATAATAGTATATCTGCCGTGCACAAATACATGTGCATTGTAGCTTGCCTGAGTGAGTGTGTGTGAGTAAGTGAGGGAGGAGGAGGAACAACTAAATCTTTTTCGAAATAAATGATGCCACCGTCGTTTAGCTGCCGTCAGTTGGCAGACAAACGCTCAACGCTCAGCTACGGCACAACGGGAAAAGCAGCAAGCATACAAAACAAAAGCAACACACACAAATCTGTTTATTGCTGTAAAAAGCAAACAAGAAAAGTAAACGCCTTTTCAATGTAAACTTCTAGACGTTTTGTCTAAAGCGCAAACAAACTGTGATAACGTAATTAGCACAAAAAAGCAACAGACAACGCAACTTAAACTGTGATTCAATTGCATATACATAAATTTTATATACATAAGCATATACTTATACAGTTAGTGACAGTGATTAAAAATGCAGCAACAAGAAGAATTGCAGCCAGCGTCAGCTAACTCAGAGGATCAAGTTGGGTAGGTGATGTCTTCTTTAAATGCACTTTGTCATTGCATGATTTAAAACCGGCAGAATTACGAAGTTGGCTTTTTCACGCCAAAACTAAAAGTTAAGCAACTTAAAGTTGCCTTTTCTGACTTTTTTCGGCCATTTTACAAGCTTTTTTCGCAACACTGCTGCATTGCTGCCCAATTCAAGCGAATGCCTTTTATATTTACATACGCATTGCACGTGCCATCGATTTAATTGGTCTCTCCCTCTGACGTATTCCAAACATTAGCAGTAGTTTAACGATCCACGCGGTGCACTGCTTGCCTCCTTCCTTCTGATGTAGTCGGTTTCTCCGCCTGCACTCTCTCGCTCTTTCCAAGCAAAATACCAAATGCTTCAGTGACGCTCTCATTCTCAATTCGGTAACGTTTGCCAAGTGCGCAGTTTGTTGTTTAAATTGGCATCAATGAGGGAAAATGGGACGAAAACAAAAATCGCAGCCCGGTAAATGTATGACAATTGTATTTAATTTGTTTGTGTCTGTCCAACCGCTAAATAAATGTTTAACTAAATGAACCATGAATATGAATATATTCAATACGTTTTAAATAAAAAGCGAATAAATGAATAAAGAGAGCTGTCCGTCGACAGTCCAGTAAGAATTATAATACTGTCATGGAATTGCTCTCTTTGAATGATATTCGATGGTGCCCAAAACTAACGTTCTAATTAACCATATTTTGTCTTGTCTTTTTTTAATGCGTCCATTGTCCTCTCTTGAAGCTCCCTATATATGTTATGCAGATGCTTTATTGCGAATAGCGAAATGAAGAGAGCTATCCGTCGACAGTCAAGTTTAAAAACATATTGTAATACTGTCATGGAATTGCTCTCTTTGTATAATATTCGACAAGCGACGATATATACTTTATTGTATACTATATGTTCAGTAAAATGTCCGATTAATTGGTGTTGGCTTCTTATACTTTCAACAGGCAACAAAAAACACACAAGTCACATTTTTCATATTCAGAATTCTGATGTTCGTTATTGTTTTCATGACAATATGTAGACTTTTCCTTGAAACATGTTTGCGACCCGCCCGCTATAATATATGTATAATATGTATCTCCCGTGACTTATATGGTAGAATGTGTGTGTTCCTCTCCGTGGCATCTTACAAGCCGCCGCGTCCACGTCCGCCTGTGGGACCGCCTTGCCAGGCACCTCGTCCGCCGCCACCTGGTGCTCCCGGTGGACCACCACCTCCTCGTCCACCACCCGGTGGTCCAGTTCCTCTGCCGCGACCTCGCGCTGAAGATATAAGTTTAAATATACACATGCAAATATTGTATGTGTGCACGACTCACCCTGTGCTCGAAGTATCGCCGCTTTGCCGCGGCCCGCTGTGCCACCCAATCCCTTGCCCGTCTGCTTCTTAAACATGGGCGCATTTTTTAGCATGTCGGGCAGTATGAGAAAACGTATCTTTGAGCCGCGAATATATACATTCTCCAAGTTTGCGGTGCGTCCGTCCCTGTAGGTAACGGTTATCTGTGTCATTTGGCAATTCATGTTGTCCTCCGCTTCGATGAGCTTGCCGCGATACACTTCGCCGGTTATTGTCTCACAAGTAATAATGTGACCCTCTGCTTCATGCAAAACTTTAATTGGTACGCCAATCGACATGTTTTATTTTGTGGTATTTCTAGTTTTCACAAGTAATTTATTTATTGATTTTCATATAATTCTTCCGACGCCGCAAAAATTTCTTGCTGTTTTTTCTTTGCACAAACGTTTACGAGTGAATGTATGAGTGTGTGCGAGACAGCTGCCCGCGCCGCCATGCTGTGGTGAAAAAGTGTGCTTAGTCGCAGGGTTGTGTTTCTTACCACATGGTTGCGTGAATTTGTTATCGTTATCGCTATCGCTGTTGTCGTAACCAGCAACCGATGAATTGTAGATAGCGCAAATTGTTATCTTTATAAACATTCTCAGATATACGTCTGCGTCATAAAAACTTGTGTTTAAATTAATTCAGCTTTCCTGATAAGCACTGCACACAATCATACCGTCTGACAGTTTTACATTAGCTATTGCGTTGTTAAGCTGTGTTAAGTGCCTCGCCACCAATTGCCTTTATTAAACATGAATTGGTAATTTATCGAAATTCAAATTACTACAAAATCGACAGGCCCCAATTCTAACAATTGGAATTTTGAATATGAATTGTTTGTATGATCAATAATTTCTTTCACAGCGACCCAATTTTAAGTAGTAGCTTCGTTAGAAGAGACTTTAATGATAGCGGAGTTGCTGGATGTGCTGCTGCTGATGGCAAGCTCCGTACCATCTCGACTTCGTCTTGCGCCACGAACATGTCGACTGAATCCTACCGCATCTCTCTCGGCGTAGGGCCTCTGTGGTGGTCCTGATGTCCCTGTCCACCACAGAACAGATCACGATAGGGCATCGCTCTTAACGGGTAAGTAAGCGAACAAACAATATTTAAATAAATTATTAACAATTATCATTTCATTATCATTTTGTAGGCTACAGCCGGAAGTCTTCGGTCGACTCGGCTGGCGGCAGCTTGTTCGAGGCCAGCTCTCGGGCATCGTCATCCTCTTCGTCGTCGGATGTCTCTGACGCGGAGTCGCACGACATTCATTCGTTGTGCTCGGAGGATGACTGCCAGGAGGTGTTGCGTCAGATCTTGCAGCATGACCATCCGGTGCAAATTTCCATCAAGTTGCACGTCACTGAGGACCAGTCCACCAATTGGATGACGATTTTGAACCCGATCAATAACATCTTGTATGTCGCATTCCCAACTGAATTGCCCCCAGCTGGCTCCAAGGAGACGTTCATCTCGCTTTTGGAGTTCGCCGAGGACAAATTGGAGGTGGATGGTATTGTAATGGTTATGCGCAAGGATCAAATCGATTGCGGTCGTTTGATCGAAGCATTCCTTTTCATGGGCTTCGAACCACTTTCGAGAAAGTCACCCAAGGCACCGCCAGCAGCCGTTAATGATAACGATAACTACTATTTCCTATACACCATCGAGGAGTAGGCGTTGGAAACGGTGTTGACAAAAAATCCAAAGTAAAACGATTTAAAAATGAAACTTACCGAAAATCCGAAATATAAATACTAAACAATTACTTATTCCAAGTTATCCACACCAATATTAAATACCTGTAGTGTTTGCTATAATAATAATTATAATAATGATAATACCAATAACAATCCGAGTAGTCGATCACCATTAAACAGACATATTGACCCACAATGTGTTCAATGGAATATCAAGTTTCAAATTCTTAAAACATCGTAACAACAACCAAATCGTTTAACCTTTTTGTCAACGGGACTTTTTCTATTGTGTGTAGCCCACATTTTATTACCAACAATGCGTTAGCCACGTTAAGAGCAAGCTTCAACTTGTCGTAAATTATTACACAAAAAATATAATCAAATCGAAAGAAAAAACGTAAAAAAAAACTATTATAAATATGAAAATGTTAAAAAAAAAATATAATACATATATTAGTCTTAAGTTTATTTGTGAAATATTTCAATACCTATTATTTATGTCTTATATATTTTTGTCACATTTATTTGGATTGTATTCGAAACGATATATGTTATACTTATTACTACTATACTTTACTACAATACTTTTTTGAATTCACTATTGTATTTCGCATAATCAATTATCTTATTCACATATATATATTATTATTATTATATTCAATCTTGTATACTGATGAACGATGAACAGAAGCATTCTGAAGCAACAACAAGTATATATTTATATAATGAACTCTCGTAACACCTTAAACAAGCAAACACTTACATATTTAGAGCAACACATATTCAGAGAAATAAATAACATACAATAGATTAAACACAGATAAACACACCAGCAAAATTCAACCTTTTTTTATTATTATTATTATAATTTACTATATATATATTTGATTTCAAAGAATACGCAATAAATATATCAATCCAGTAATATTTTGAATGGAATCTCCGCTTTTTAAAAGCTTATTATCTTTGCGAAAAAAAAAACAACAAGCTAATCTATGAATTAATAATACCTGGCGAATTATGGGAGATAAGTCTACTACTGATTAGTGAAGAGGCAGCTATAAATACGGGAATAGATAACTTGTCACCTGGAATTTTTAATTGAATGGATCGCCGTAGCATTCAGCTTTTGCATGTCACTCCGTTTATATGGTGGACACATTTGAAACTGATTGTGAAATCAAACTATCATCATTAATCTCGTAATAGACTTCGACCCTTGGCCACGTAATTACCACAAAAATTGCTCGATATGGTTATTCTTACCGAGAACTGTCCTTATCTAAGAGCATCTATATGCTCGATCCAAGCTTAAACCTGCCTGGGATGGAGCATAACTCCAAGAAAATACATAAACAAGCGACTGCTCTCTATATCGGTCTTTATGGGCGATAAAATAACGATCACTGACACATACACGTGTATCGTACATGCGAGTGAGTGAGTACTTACTCACATATATATCTGTATGTTGCTTTGGTTGGGTATGTATGTATCTATAATATAGGGGCTGGCCATATAAAAGATAACGTTATAACCAGCAGCGGAAGAGTTTCCGAAAGCAGTCGACATTTGGACGCCAGCCTTTACGCATCGCAAAACGTTCGAGTCAGGGAAATATTTCATTACAAACATATAAAGGAGATACCATGTCTAAAACGGTGAGTATTTTTCTATTTGTTTTTAATGGGCCGTGAAGGGGCCGATATTCGTTGTTATCTTATCCGTTTCGATAACAGCTGGGTATTGCTTCAATCCATAGTTTTGCCTGCACATTCCAAATATCAAATGCGAAGTAATGTTTTTTTATTTTTATTAATTTCATTATTGGCTTTATTCAGGTGTTTATCATTGCAACTATTCTGATTTCCGTTGCGCTGTTGACGCACGCAGCCGAGGATAACCATCAAAAGCACAAACACCACAAACGTCAGCATTCCCAGACACTGGGTCAGCACAATTCCCATCTGCCGGAACATGCCAAGCACCATCTGCACGATCTAGTTAAAGAGAAATCGAATCATGGCCCGGTCCCGGTGCCAATGGCACCACATCACTCCAAGGCGAATCGCCATGGAAGACACCACAAGGATGGTCAGAGGAAGTCACAGAAGGGTTCGAGGGCAACGAAGGGACATCAACAGCAGGCGAAAGATGCCCTCCATAAAGTGCATCAAGCCCATGGAACACACCAAAGGAAACATGGTCATGGCAGATCGCATCATTAGAAGTCTAGACTTTCCTTAAGCATTTTCTAATATTTCTTGTATTTAAATTGACCTTAATCAATCATAACTTATCTTGTAAATTATATACTTTAATGTAATTCCGAAACTTTTTGATGCCACTTGAAAATAAAAGAAAAGAAAACCTTTTAAGTTTTAGTGAAATTCACAGTTGTATTTCATATTTTTTGCCAAAAACTTTGAACTTGCTGATCTTTTAATAGTCTCAACTTGAGTGTGTGTCGTAAATACGTGGAGCGGGGTCCAGGTTCAGGTCCAATTTCAACCACAAACACATTTGACTTGATGGTTGCCCATGTTACGATTGCCGGGCCTGATGTCTAGCCCCATAATTATTATATCAACTTCTTCGGAAGCACTTCAGCACTTCAACTTGCAATCCAGTTTTTTCAACGTAACTCAACTACATCGCAAACAGTGAAAATAAAATACAACAAAAATATTGTGTATAAAACAATAATAAAGTTACTTTTGTTTCTCTCGTGTGTGGTTAAGCTGGTGTTAATTGTAGCGGGGTCAAAAGCATTAATGACGTCATTCAGTGTACCAACAAAAACGTGTAAGAAAGCAGATGTCCGGCATATCCGACTTTTATGTACCTGCTATCCAATTTGTAACAAAAGTCTATTATAAAATAAAACTTAATTGTAATATCGCCTGTGAAATTGAAGTATAGTTTTAAGAAATTAGATACAGAATGCTCTCCTTCTCAGGAGTCTATATAATTTCCAGTCTCTGATATCTTATACTAATATCTTCTAACTCTCATATGCCCTCCTCCTCAGAAGTCTATATAATTTCCAGTTTCTGATATCTTATACTTATCTCTACTAAGGCTCATTTGCCCTTCTCCTCAGAAGTCTATAGGATTTCCAGTTACAGATATCTTTTAAAAATCTCTTCTAAAGCTTATATGCCCTCTTCTCAATCGACACTAAGCTGTCATGCCCTTCTCTCGCAATTGTATCCGGTATAAACAGCCAACCTAACTTGATTTGGACGACACAGTGATCGAGTGAAAGGAGAAGCAAGTAAGCATTATGCAGCATACTACGAGAGTAATTAAATTTATATGATGATACTAATGTCATAATGGAATAATTTTAATAAATGCGTCTCAAACTTTAGTCAACTTCTAATAAACGTAAAAAGATTCACCTTGATTTTAAATTGATTGCTATAGATACATAATTTATTTGGTTGTTAGTTTGGTTACAAAAATGATCAACAGGAATAATACTACACATTTGTACACTAAAATCATCATTTCAATTTGTTGCCATTGCTCCAGTTAAATGCTTAACCCCAAACTGGATAAATGGGACGACGATAGTAGCGTCCATAGCCTCGATAGCCACCATAACCATATCCACTGTATCCGCCGTATTTATAGTAAGAGCTGCCGCCGTAATAGGGACTGTAATATGTGGAAACTCCAGGTACATAGTATCCATATCCAATACTGTCTGCTGTCGAGAGGTCGTCGCCCTCAACTTCGGCTGACAAACTCTATTCAAATAAATTAAATTAGAATTTAATTTAAGTATATATTTCAAATATTTCTCTTACCTCTGAAGGTGCCGCATTGGCTGGAGTCAGCATCAAAATAACAACACTTAAGCACAGAGCGACTATCAATAGCTAAAAGTAGAGCAAAGATAAGTAATTGAACAATATTCTCAAGCTTCATCTGTACCTTTGCCATTGTTAATATTGTTTGCGAAATTTCACAGTACTTGTATTTCTGTTTTTTTTTTTGCTTTAGCAAATTATCACCTTTCGTCCGAATAAGTTCTGATTGGGAGAACTGTTGTTGATGCACTGTGATCATAAAGCAGATGCCCAAGATCTTTTATAGTGCGCAAAAAAGGCCGGAGATCGATTTCGCACATGATCATTGATTGGTCAAACATTAGACTGGATAAGTCGTTAGCTGTCAGGAAATTTTGTAAGTATATACATGTTTAAATTTATGTATCAGGGTCAAGTTTTCCACACAGAGTTTATTGTTTCATTATCGAATGTAACGATAATTAATTCTAATGAGATGACTTGTTCATTATTAAAACATGTTTTCCGTTTAGAATCTGAAAACAATTCGTTCATATCATGAGTGGGTAAATATGCTGACGCACTCGGTAAAAAAGGTAATAATTAGAATAGCAAATAAACATATGTATATATCTATTGGCCAGCTCATTGATTTGATTATAACAATTAGAACGTGAGTTTGGGGGTTTCTTTTTCAAGTTGTTGACTTTTTAAAATTATTTTAAGCTCATTTGTGTAACGTATTTATATCGATTGCTTTTTGTTCAGTGCCTATCGATTTCATGCTGCAGCATATCGGACAATGTTGACATATAGATTATTATCGATACCACGTTGCGAATCTATCGACCATCTCTGTAAAATGTCTGCCGCATCCTAAACGTTTTGCAAAAGAACCGGAAAATTGTTAAAAACCAACAAAAAGTGCTCAAAGTTTATAAAATAGGTAAGAATTCAACTCATATAAACATTCGGCATATGTGAAATATGAAATCTATGCTTTAAAACTGTTGTTCACGCTAAAAGATGCAGAGGTGAAAATTGCAAAACGCGGCGACTGCCGCGATGTCTGTGTCGTGCTTCTTCTTACTTTTCACCTACGAATTATAAATGTAGTAAAAACGATAAACGAAACGTGTGTATTTCATATGTGTATTTATTTCTTTTAATGATTAGCGGTTGAGCGATGTCTATACCGCCGTATATGATACCGCCCAATCCCTGGGCGGCCCAACTGATGGCCCAGCAGCAAGCTTACGCCGCTGCACATGCACAGCAGGCCCAACTGCATGCGCAGCAGCAGATGGCCAATCAGATACAGCAAATACCTCCGCCGGGTGCGCCATTGCCGCCACCAGGACATGCCAATGGAGTCGCAGCACCAGCGGCGGGCGCGCCACAGCCGCAGCTGGGTCAGATACCGACACCCAAGCCGGATATTCTGACCGAGGAAAAGCTGCAGGAGAAAGCGCTCAAGTGGCAGCATTTGCAGTCGAAGCGCTTTGCCGAAAAGCGTAAATTCGGCTTTATCGACACACAAAAGGAGGACATGCCGCCGGAACATATTCGAAAGATTATTCGCGATCATGGTGACATGACCTCGCGAAAGTATCGCCACGATAAGCGTGTCTATCTGGGTGCACTCAAGTACATGCCACATGCTGTGCTCAAGCTGCTTGAGAACATGCCCATGCCTTGGGAGCAGATACGCGATGTCCAGGTGTTGTATCACATCACGGGCGCGATTACGTTTGTCAATGAGATTCCCTGGGTTATTGAGCCGGTCTACATTGCTCAGTGGGGGTAAGTTGTCTTTGAACAATGCGTTTTGGACTAAATAACAGATAATTTATTGAAATTGTACAGTACCATGTGGATTATGATGCGTCGCGAGAAACGTGATCGTCGTCACTTTAAGCGTATGCGTTTCCCGCCCTTTGACGATGAGGAGCCGCCTCTGGACTATGCGGACAACGTTCTAGATGTTGAGCCCTTGGAGGCCATACAAATTGAGCTGGACAACGATGAAGATAATGCCGTCTACAAATGGTTCTACGATCATCGTCCTCTAGTTGATACTCAGTAAGTATTTCACTCTATTAGCTAAAAGGGAATATTAGCTAAAAGGAAAATATACAATTCTTTATTTTTTGCAGATTTGTAAATGGCTCCACTTACCGCAAGTGGAATCTATCGTTGCCACAGCTAGCAACGCTTTACCGGTTAGCAAATCAATTGCTTACGGACTTGGTCGACAATAACTTCTTTTATCTATTTGATCCCAAGAGTTTCTTTACCGCTAAAGCGCTTAACATGGCCATACCTGGTGGACCAAAGTTTGAGCCGCTTATAAAGGATCATAATGTTGGGTAAGTCCAAAAAAAAAACTTTGCTTACATTTAAGATTTTGTTTAATATATTTTATATTTCCATTTTTTACAGTGATGAGGACTGGAACGAGTTCAATGACATTAACAAAGTTATTATAAGACAACCGATTCGAACAGAATATCGCATTGCGTTCCCATATCTCTACAACAATATGCCACACTTTGTGCATCTTAGCTGGTGAGTAATAAAATAGTTTCTTAGTGTTCTATAACATGGCAGTAGAGTTGACAGTTTAAGCTATTCGCTGTTAATGCTTCATGCCTTGTTAGAGCAACAAAACATCCCATTTTACTACTAATTTAGCGATTGCTTTTGGGATGTGCAATGTGAATGTTCGTCACGATTATGCAGCTTAAATCGTGACTGCTGATAGTTGCATACATTATTAAGCTGCCAACTAAATTTTAGATGAACAATAATTAAATTTAAATTTATTAAATACTTATAACGTATTAGATATCCTTTATGTTTTATTTTATTTATAATCTGTCTTTAGAGAAAAACTAATTTGCTTACAATCGAAAAATAAGTTTTTAAAAACCTCTATTTCCATTTTTGTTTAGGTATCACACTCCCAACGTGGTCTACATTAAGACGGAAGATCCTGATCTGCCTGCCTTCTATTTCGATCCGCTTATCAATCCAATTTCGCATCGCAATGTTAATTCAAAGATTCAAGAACCCATGCCCGATGATGATGAGGAGTTTACGCTGCCAGATGATGTGCAGCCTTTCCTTCAGGATACGCCGCTCTACACTGATAACACGGCCAATGGCATAGCGCTTTTGTGGGCACCACGTCCGTTTAATATGCGCTCGGGTCGCTCGCGTCGTGCCATTGATGTGCCTCTGGTAAAGTGCTGGTACAAGGAGCATTGTCCACCTGGACATCCGGTTAAGGTGCGCGTCAGCTATCAGAAATTGCTCAAATACTATGTGCTCAATGCGCTGAAGCATCGCAAACCTAAGCCACAAAAGAAGCGGTAGGTTAACTATCATTAAATTTGATAATTTAAGCCTGAAAGTTATACTATATCTATCTTTGCAGCTACTTGTTCCGTTCGTTTAAGGCAACGAAATTCTTCCAGACTACAACGCTCGATTGGGTCGAAGCTGGTCTGCAAGTGTGCCGTCAAGGTTATAACATGCTCAATTTGCTGATTCATCGTAAGAATCTGAACTATCTGCATTTGGACTACAATTTCAACTTGAAGCCCGTCAAGACGCTGACCACAAAGGAGCGTAAAAAGTCACGTTTCGGCAATGCTTTCCATTTGTGCCGTGAGATACTGCGCTTAACCAAACTGATCATAGATTCACATGTGCAGTATCGCCTAAACAATGTGGACGCCTTCCAGTTGGCTGATGGTCTGCAATACATCTTTGCTCACGTCGGCCAGCTGACGGGCATGTATCGTTACAAGTACAAGCTGATGCGACAGATTCGCATGTGCAAGGATTTGAAACATTTGATCTACTATCGCTTCAACACGGGTCCTGTGGGCAAGGGACCGGGTTGTGGCTTCTGGGCGCCAGGCTGGCGTGTTTGGTTATTCTTTATGCGTGGCATTACACCGCTGCTGGAACGCTGGCTGGGCAATTTGTTGTCACGTCAATTCGAGGGACGACACTCCAAGGGTGTTGCAAAAACCGTGACAAAACAGCGTGTGGAATCGCATTTCGATTTGGAGTTGCGTGCTTCGGTTATGCACGATATTGTGGACATGATGCCTGAGGGCATTAAGCAAAACAAGGCGCGTACCATACTCCAGCATCTATCGGAGGCGTGGCGCTGCTGGAAGGCCAACATCCCGTGGAAGGTGCCCGGCCTGCCCATTCCCATTGAGAACATGATTCTGCGTTACGTTAAGATGAAGGCCGATTGGTGGACAAACACTGCGCATTACAATCGTGAGCGCATCCGACGTGGCGCCACAGTGGATAAAACTGTATGCAAAAAGAATTTGGGACGTTTGACGCGTCTCTACTTGAAGGCCGAACAGGAACGACAGCACAACTACCTCAAGGATGGACCTTACATATCACCCGAGGAGGCGGTGGCCATCTATACCACAACCGTGCATTGGTTGGAGTCACGTCGCTTTGCCCCCATACCGTTCCCTCCTCTCTCATACAAGCACGACACAAAGCTGCTGATTTTGGCACTGGAGCGTCTTAAGGAAGCGTATAGTGTCAAGTCACGCTTGAACCAAAGTCAGCGCGAGGAACTGGGTCTCATTGAGCAGGCCTACGATAATCCTCACGAGGCACTGTCGCGTATCAAGCGTCATCTGCTAACGCAACGTGCTTTCAAAGAGGTCAGTTCCAACTAAATGCCTTCTATTGAATGAGAGTTTTCAATGTGTTTTATTCATTTTCAGGTGGGCATCGAGTTTATGGACTTGTACAGTCATTTAATACCCGTATACGAGGTGGAACCTCTGGAGAAGATTACAGACGCCTATTTGGATCAGTATCTTTGGTATGAGGCCGACAAGCGACGTCTGTTCCCGCCATGGATCAAGCCAAGTGACACGGAACCACCGCCGCTGCTTGCCTACAAGTGGTGTCAAGGTAACATTGCAAGCACAATTCCATTTAACAATGAAGTGCAGCAAAGAGTACGAGAGTTAACATGTGCATTTTGAGCGTGTGATTTGTGGCAAAGTGATGAGCTTGGATTCCATCCCCTTGTTGCAAACCTCACGCCTAAGGTGTCGCAATTGAGCAACAGTATGAATTTAAATGATATAATTTAGAATTACAATTATATTCGCAAATTAGTTGAGTAACTTGTCTTTCGACAGGCATTAACAATCTGCAGGATGTCTGGGATGTGGGCGAGGGCGAATGCAATGTGCTGCTTGAGTCCCGCTTTGAGAAACTCTACGAGAAGATTGATCTAACGCTGCTCAATCGATTGCTGCGTCTGATTGTCGATCACAACATTGCCGATTACATGACGGCCAAGAACAACGTTGTTATCAACTACAAGGACATGAATCACACGAACAGTTATGGCATCATACGTGGCCTGCAGTTCTCCTCCTTCATCACGCAGTACTATGGACTTGTCTTGGATCTGTTGGTGCTTGGCCTGCATCGTTCCAGCGAAATGGCTGGTCCACCGCAAATGCCCAACGATTTCCTCACATTCCAGGACGCAGTCACGGAAACAGCGCATCCCATTCGTCTGTATTGTCGCTACGTGGATCGTATACATTTGTTCTTTAGATTTTCGGCCGAAGAGGCGCGTGATCTGATTCAACGTTATCTCACTGAGCATCCCGATCCCAATAATGAGAACATTGTCGGGTACAACAACAAAAAGTGTTGGCCCCGCGATGCACGTATGCGTCTAATGAAGCACGACGTTAATCTGTAGGTTCTCCATATACACAATTCCTTAAGCCATCTTTATTTATAATTACTTTTCTTACAGTGGTCGTGCTGTCTTCTGGGACATAAAGAATCGTCTGCCACGTTCGGTGACCACAATTGGCTGGGAAAGCACTTTCGTCTCGGTCTATTCCAAGGACAATCCCAATTTGCTGTTCAACATGAGCGGTTTCGAGTGTCGCATCTTGCCAAAGGTTCCTTTAATGCTTAACTGCAAACTAAGTTCAGTTAATAATTGTATTTTCTCTTTTATTCTTACAGTGTCGCACTCAAAATGAGGAGTTTACGCATCGTGATGGCGTTTGGAATTTGCAGAATGAAATCACCAAGGAGCGAACAGCGCAATGTTTCCTGCGTGTCGATGATGAATCGCTTGGACGTTTCCACAATCGTGTGCGTCAAATTCTGATGGCATCCGGCTCAACCACATTCACCAAGGTGAGAATAGTTAAAGGTTCCTTCTAACTTTCAACTACTAAATACTTTGCTTATCTATTAAAGATTGTCAACAAATGGAATACGGCGTTGATTGGTCTGATGACCTATTTCCGTGAAGCTGTCGTAAATACACAGGAACTGTTGGATCTGCTGGTCAAGTGCGAGAATAAGATTCAGACGCGTATCAAGATTGGTCTGAACTCTAAGATGCCTTCGCGTTTCCCGCCCGTTGTGTTCTACACTCCGAAAGAGTTGGGCGGCCTGGGCATGTTGAGCATGGGTCATGTGCTCATTCCACAATCAGATCTGCGTTGGTCCAAGCAAACCGATACGGGCATTACGCATTTCCGATCCGGTAATTTCAATTTACATGTTTTTATTATTTGTTTCGTATTTATTTCTCATTGTTTTCTTTACAGGCATGTCGCATGATGAGGATCAGCTTATACCTAATTTGTATCGCTATATTCAGCCATGGGAGAGTGAGTTTATTGACTCGCAACGCGTCTGGGCTGAATATGCGCTGAAGCGACAGGAAGCCAATGCTCAGAATCGTCGACTTACTTTGGAAGATTTAGAGGATAGCTGGGATCGTGGTATTCCGCGTATCAACACGCTCTTCCAGAAGGACAGACACACATTGGCTTATGACAAGGGTTGGCGCATTCGCACCGAGTTTAAACAGTATCAGGTGCTCAAGCAGAATCCCTTCTGGTGGACGCATCAACGACACGATGGCAAACTCTGGAATCTTAACAATTATCGCACAGATATGATCCAAGCACTGGGAGGTGTCGAAGGCATTCTGGAGCATACATTGTTCAAGGGCACCTATTTCCCCACGTGGGAGGGTTTGTTCTGGGAGAAGGCATCCGGTTTTGAGGAGTCCATGAAGTACAAGAAACTGACAAATGCGCAGCGATCTGGTCTCAATCAAATTCCCAATCGTCGTTTCACCCTCTGGTGGTCACCGACGATTAATCGTGCCAACGTTTACGTGGGTTTCCAGGTGCAGTTGGATTTGACGGGTATTTTCATGCACGGCAAGATTCCCACACTGAAGATTTCGTTGATTCAAATCTTCCGCGCGCATTTGTGGCAGAAGATACACGAGTCCATTGTGATGGATTTGTGTCAGGTATTCGATCAGGAGTTGGACGCTCTGGAGATTGAAACGGTGCAAAAGGAAACGATTCATCCGCGTAAATCATACAAAATGAACTCTTCCTGTGCGGATATTCTGCTCTTCCCCGCCTACAAATGGAATGTGTCACGGCCATCGCTGCTGGCCGACACCAAGGACACCATGGACAATACAACGACACAAAAGTATTGGCTCGACATACAGTTGCGTTGGGGCGATTACGATTCCCATGACGTGGAGCGTTATGCCAGAGCCAAGTTCTTGGATTACACTACGGACAATATGTCCATTTATCCATCGCCCACTGGTGTCCTCATTGCCATCGACCTGGCCTACAATCTGCATTCGGCATATGGAAATTGGTTCCCTGGCTGCAAGACGCTCATACAGCAGGCCATGGCCAAGATTATGAAGGCCAATCCAGCGCTGTATGTGCTTCGTGAACGCATCCGCAAGGCGTTGCAGCTGTACTCCTCTGAGCCAACGGAGCCGTATCTCAGCTCCCAGAACTATGGAGAGTTGTTCTCCAATCAGATCATTTGGTTCGTGGACGACACGAATGTGTATCGTGTAACCATTCACAAAACCTTCGAGGGCAATTTGACAACGAAACCAATTAACGGCGCCATCTTCATCTTTAATCCACGCACTGGACAGCTGTTCCTTAAGATTATTCACACCTCGGTGTGGGCGGGACAGAAGCGTTTGGGTCAATTGGCCAAATGGAAGACAGCTGAAGAAGTTGCTGCGCTTATTCGTTCGCTGCCCGTTGAAGAGCAGCCCAAACAGATTATTGTCACACGTAAGGGCATGTTGGATCCCCTCGAGGTGCATTTGCTCGACTTCCCCAACATTGTCATCAAGGGATCAGAGTTGCAGCTACCCTTCCAGGCTTGTCTCAAGGTGGAGAAGTTTGGAGATTTGATACTGAAGGCCACCGAACCGCAGATGGTGCTCTTTAATCTGTATGACGATTGGCTGAAGACAATATCATCGTACACTGCCTTCAGTCGTCTCATTCTGATATTGCGTGCCCTGCACGTCAACACGGAACGCACTAAGATCATCCTTAAACCGGATAAGACAACCATAACGGAGGCGCATCACATTTGGCCAACGTTAACGGACGAGGAATGGATCAAGGTGGAGGTGCAGCTGAAGGATCTCATTCTCGCCGATTATGGCAAAAAGAACAACGTGAATGTTGCCTCGCTCACACAGTCCGAAATCCGTGACATTATTCTTGGCATGGAGATTAGTGCGCCATCGGCGCAACGTCAACAGATTGCCGAGATCGAGAAGCAGACGAAGGAGCAAAATCAATTGACAGCGACCACGACGCGTACAACGAACAAGCATGGTGACGAGATCATCACCTCGACCACATCCAACTATGAAACGCAAACGTTCAGCTCGAAGACCGAGTGGCGAGTGCGTGCGATTTCGGCCACCAATTTGCATTTGCGTACGAATCACATCTATGTGAGTTCCGACGACATCAAGGAGACGGGCTACACTTACATTTTGCCCAAGAACATACTGAAAAAGTTTGTGACCATCTCCGATTTGCGCGCTCAGATCGCTGGCTATTTGTACGGCGTGAGTCCGCCGGATAATCCACAGGTGAAGGAAATACGTTGTATTGTGATGCCACCACAGTGGGGCACACATCAGACGATCAATTTGCCCAATTCCCTGCCCACGCATCAGTACCTCAAGGATATGGAACCACTGGGCTGGATACACACGCAGCCCAACGAGTTGCCGCAACTGTCGCCGCAGGATATCACTACGCACGCGAAGATCATGCAGGAGAACTCGAATTGGGATGGCGAAAAGACAATTGTTATCACATGCTCATTTACACCGGGCTCCTGCTCGTTGACCGCCTACAAATTGACACCGTCGGGCTTCGAATGGGGCTCCAAGAACACGGACAAGGGCAACAATCCCAAGGGCTATCTGCCATCGCATTACGAGCGCGTTCAAATGCTGTTGTCGAACAAGTTCCTCGGTTTCTTCATGGTGCCGGCGCAGAGCAGTTGGAATTACAATTTCATGGGCGTGCGTCACGATCCCAATATGAAGTACGAACTGCAATTGGCGAATCCAAAGGAATTCTATCACGAGCTGCATCGCACATCGCATTTCCTGCTCTTCTCGAATCTCGAGGATGGCGGCGATGGCGCCGGTGCTGATCGTGAGGATGTCTATGCCTAATTTTTTCTGTACAATTCAATTTCAAAATACTTAATTCTTAGGGCAAGAAACAAATTCTATAAGCGTGTGAACGTCATCGTCTAGGTACAATAAAATGTCTTACAATAAAGCCTTCAATTAATTTTCATAATACCAAGTTGATTTCATTTAGATTTTCATGCTTTTTGCTTTGCTTTGTTGTCAGCCAGTTGCCATGGCAAAAATGACAAAAAGGAACACGAAACGAATTCGTGGCACAACGATTTAATTCCTTATTCACTTCACTCACTCACTCACTCACTTAATACATAACATTAACAATATGCCAAGTTAAGTAATACAAAAATTTCGTTTGGTTTCTAGGTACATCTGTTGGTTAGTTGGTTGGTTGTTTCGATTTGTTTGACCTGCTTTAGGAGCACTTCCAGAGCACTATGGCCAGATTACCGGCAAAGAAGAGATACAGTATGTTCTCCGTCTCGTAGGAGACCTCAAAGCCAAAGCCTTCGCCGACAACCACATGCCAATAGATGCCAAACTTTTTGTCCATCGTATCCTTGATCATTTTGGCCGCCATCTACGAAGGCAGCGAAATGTTGATTAACTGATCTTTATAGAGGAACATTACCGAACTTACCTCATAGTTGGAGGAATATTTCTCACAGACAGCAACGCTTAACTCAATGACTTCGTGACGCATTTCCTCCTTCATATCAGAGTGCTGTAGAGGAGGGAGGAATGGTTGAAATTAGGACACAGGTTAGAGTTGTGTTAGGTTAAGCAAACCTTGACTAGCGGATAGACGTGCACGACTTTCTTGTCGGCCTTCTCTCCCTCTCCCTCGTCGGCCATCCTTAGAGCTTGGCTGAGCTGAATTGAGCCTGGTACTAAGCTGCCAAATATCCGTTAAGCGTCAACAGAAGCACAAAGTTTCTGATTTCCGGAATTGAACAAAACACGGAGCAGCCAAACAAACACACATGCAAAAACACAACAGACTGCGGGGCAAGACGCGGACGAATGTAATGTAATAAAAATTGAGTTAAATTCTCATTTAGTCGCTAGCATGTGACATACAATTCAAGGCAGTATTATGCACATCGGATTACAATATACTATATATACATATAGTGTATCGAGGAATTTTTTGACAGTCATGTGAATATGTTGAATGAATTTTGTTGTCACGCTACGAGGCACACACACACTACGCTACGGCTGAGCTGCTATGGCAATGTTGTGTTGCCTTGCCGGGAGCACGATTCACTTGCAACTGACTGACGCCGACTCCATTAACTTTGGGCTACGCTGCGACTTCAGGCAACCAGCAACCGGCGACCGCAACACACCCCCCGAACCCACGTTGCAGCGCGCATTAATCGACTGTGAATTTGTTGTGCTGCGTTTGCGCCATGTCTGCCACATTTGCCACAACTGATTTGCCACCCCCCGGTGCAATAACAATTACCCCCTGACAGACGGATACAAGGATGCCAGCGTCTCGTCATCATGGCGTCCACCCCAATGAAAATAATTCGCAACTATCATTCACCATTCACCAAAGATTTGCTTTTCGCCAACGTTGTTGCATTGCAAATTGAAAAGCTGTGCGGGAAAAACCCCCAAGCAAAGCAACCCCAAAAGACCATTAAAGACATTTATCATTTCAGCCGGCTGTTAGGATTTATATTGTGTGTGTGCGAAGGCAATTGAATCTCTGACAAACAAAAAGATAAATACATTTTATTCATCCCAGTTTTCGATCTCATGCTCCGCCTCGGAAAGTGGTCCATCTGGAGAGCACTCTGTGTATTCTTCCTCCTCTTCAATGTCCTCTTCGATAATTACGTTGCCTTGCTCGACTTTCTTTTTATGCTGCTCCAACAGTTGCTCCACCATTTCCTTTGTAGCGCCCATGTAATTTAAGCGATTCACCAGCTCATCGATAGCTATCTTATAAGCACGCTTATCACAATCGTAATTATCTTCATCCAGTGTGCAGCGATGTAGTTCATATTGAATCTCTGCCCATATCTTATCCTCTGGCGTTCGGGTATCGACATGGAAAGGAAAGTCCACAGTGTGTAACGTTTCATATGGCGTTTCACAAGTAGCTATTGGCTCCAAGTTCAATGGTTCAACCAAAGGTATGTCCAACAGATCCTTGCGCACAAAAAGTGCTATTTGTGAAACGAAACCAACAGATTTATAGTCCTCGGGTGGTTCTCCAACTCCTAGGAGAGCAAAATCATAATTTGGATACTTTTCTGTTATATTTAGGCACCACGATTTAAACTCTTCGCGTGTCCACTCAAATTTGTGATCGTGATGGCGAAATCCATTGGGCAGCAAAGGATTGAAGCGTGTGAATATCACATTAAAGTCGGAATTTGGTGTGCTAAATAGTGCAATTTTTGGCTGTATAAAGCCAAAAATATTGTTGGGTATTT
This sequence comes from Drosophila niveifrons, assembly GCA_035046325.1. Lineage (NCBI taxonomy): Eukaryota > Metazoa > Arthropoda > Insecta > Diptera > Drosophilidae > Drosophila > Drosophila niveifrons. Next base: position 29,828,534 of record JAWNOC010000052.1, read on the forward strand.
TATTCAGTACATCGTCATAGACGTGCTCAATGCTGCAATAAGTACATTTGATTACCCTTTGTCAAGACTTAACAGTTTTTACTTACAGTTCTAATGCAATTACTGCGTCTGTATTTTTCAATATTTCCGTCGAATCTGCCACGCTGCCGTGCAGCACTTCGACATGTAATGGACAGCAGCGTTGCTTTAAGAAGTCGGATACAAAAGGATTTGTGCGACACATGTGAGTCTTTAGCAATTCTTTGTCAATATCCACCTGAAACGAAAATTGGCAAATTTGAATGAAAATTTAAATTAAACTGTCTGTTTATTTTTAAATCGTTTTACAACACGAATACACTAACAAAATGTCTGGCAACGCCGCGTAACGTGTGAAACGAAACAAAATGGCGAAACGAATCGGGAACGAAACATTGGCTTGTCACTTTGGAATGCGTGTGTGTATGTGCGCGTGTGAGTGAGGGTTCCGAGCACGGGCACGAAGAATATGTAATTTGTTGTGAAAATCAATTGAGTGCCTAAATAATACATTTCAATTGCAAAAAATAATGCAAATGTTCATTTCAACTGCACACATGTGAAAGTGTAAGCATCCTACACCGCCATTTGGCTGGCGAGCATAGTGAAAATTTTTCGTTGCATTCGCGTAGAGAAAAAGACAACGTGAAAACAAGAAGAAGAAAACTTGTAATACGTGAAAGAAATACATACTGAAAAGTGGCAAACGCAAAGCGCAAACTAAACGAAATAACCCAACAAATGGGTTAGGAGCATGTGTAAGACAATGTAGTTGAGTGCACGATGAAATTAAGAAATTATATTAAGCAGCTGTGACCTGCGCCGGCAGCGCAACTAAATCAATATTCTTCTACACAGCAAGCCACTGCCTTCCCTCTCCATTTGTCCGTCCGTCTGTCTGATGCTGTGTTTCTAGTGTGTTTCAATAGCGGGCGCTGATTATAAAATGTGCATGAATGTCTTATAGTATATATAATTTTTAGTATATTTAGTAGTAGTGATTAATTGTAGATAATTATGGTGGAATTGTTAAAATTATTTGTTTTGTTGTGTGTGCATAATTGTGAACCAACACCAATGCAATCGCTGTTTGTGTGCGTGTGCATGTATATATGTGTGTGACCCGTGCCCATATTTTGCCATTCCGTTGTGCCGACAGTGTTTCTTTTCCATTGTGTCGGTGGCCCAACACAAAAATTCAAAACAATAGAGCGTGAAACGCGTATTAGTGGTGACAAAATAAAAGCAAAAACACAGATAACAAAATATTTATGCATAATTAATCAGTAGAAAATACAATAGCAATTGTTGGATTTTTTTTTTGCAAGCAGTATGAACAAATAACTGAAAATAAACCAAGTATCATTTGAGCGCTTATTCATCATCTTCTTCTTGTTCTTGCCACAGTCACAGCACGACGAATGTCAACAGTAAAGCAAGCGTTGTAAACACAAAGCGGAATAAACACAAAAACAAAACATATTTCTAATTCAAACGTTCCTTTGCGCAGCACTGCGTTTAACTTACATGCTTGAGACTGACAACTAACAAAATTCTACCGGAAAGTCGGAAATTTTTGGAAATTGGAATATAAGGTGGTTTTGCCTACTTAAAATGGGCAAACGTATCGTCTCAGAACGCCAGCAAACGACGGACACCCAAAACACACAGTCAGACCGCAGTGCACGAAAACGTAAGCGCTCAGCTGTTAAAGCCTCCCGGGCGGAGAAATGTCAGCGCTTAAGCGCCAGCTCCACTGAAAACAGCTGCGAGTGGCATGAGAACGATGACGAAGACTCATCCTCGTCAGGTTCTGCCACTGAACCGTTACTGCAAACACCACAACCTGCTGCTGGACGTGGTCAGCAGTGTGCCGCAGTCAATTCACGTGCATCGCTACTCTCGTTGGCCACATTCGCGAGCGGCGGTCACAGCGATCACAATAATTCCAATGCAACCGATTCACCGCGTCCGGTTTACACACTCCGACCCTCTGTGGTCAATGGCACCATATTGAGGGATGTGCTCTCCAAGGCCTGGCGTCTGGGTCGACCCATAGGTGAGCATATGAGTTGACAAATGTATGAGTTAATATAAAACCAAACCAAATTTAGGTAAGGGCAATTTTGGTGAAATCTTTCTCGCATCAGACGATACGGTTTGTCCCGTTTCGTCGGAGAGCGCCAAATATGTGGTCAAAATTGAACCACACTCCAATGGACCGCTCTTCGTGGAGATACATTGCCTTATCAACACTAATCAGACATCGCGTGAGTATTACAAAACTATATCAATATGAATCTCAAACTTAAGCCACATCTCTCGTTTATATAGAAACAGCAACTGGCAGCGAAGGTAACAAGCTGGAGGCGGCCTTGCCATCGAGGATTGCAAATGGTCCACCCTCGGGCATACCCAGTTACATAGCGTCGGGCACACATTACTTTGGCGACGGCCGTTATCGGTTTCTGGTCTTGCCGCGCTACGATCGCGATCTGCATTCGTTGGTCAAGAATACGCGAGTGGCGCAAAAGTCATTGCTGGTGCTGGCTGTGCATATACTCAATGTGCTCGAGCATCTGCACGACAAGGGATATTGTCACAATGACATTAAGGCACAGAATCTGATGATATCCAAGTGCAAGTACCTCAAGCGACAGGCTGTGCAACCGGGTGCCAGCAACAAAGGCTTTGATGAGCACTACGACGAGAAGCAACAGACAACAGATAGTGGCAACAGCTCGGAGCAGGAGACCAATGATGATGACTACTATGTAAAGAATGACAAATTCCCAATGAAGCGCCTGGCGGTAATCAAAGCGGATAACTATGCTGAGGATGAGGACGAGGACTTTGATGATGGCGCCACCACGAATAGCAACAACAGCAACAGCAATAGCAACAGCATGGACATGTACCACACGCCAGTGAAGAACAACAAGAATAAGCGAGGTCTTCGCACAAATGCCGTCGAATTTAGCGGCTCGAATCCAATGCGATCTTGCCGACGCAACGATAGTCGCAACTCCAGCTCTATGTACGAGGAGATGGTTAAATCGCACTACTTGCGACCCTCGAAGCGAGTCAGTTACTCCGAGTTCTTCAACGAGGATGGTTATCCCTTGAAAACAGAAACTGAATCGCCTGGCAGCTCTGACAATGAATGGGATGGGACGCCATATTCGCGTCGCTTGGTCAGTTCAAATGCCAGTGGCACCGCATCAAAGCGTAGCGCTCGCTCCACCGCTTGCAGCACAAAGACTACGCGTTCCTCACGCCGCCAGTTGGAGAAGCAGCAACAGCTGAAGAGCGAATTAAACGATTCGTCTGCTGCTCGCAGTGCTGCCGCTCGAAGTAAAAGACCGTCAGTGCAGTATCAGTTAATGCCCGTGGTGGAGGAGCGTATATTCTTGATCGATTTCGGTTTAGCCTCAAAGTATCAGGATCGTGGCGTGCATCGTCCGTTTATCATGGATCAGCGACGCGCCCACGATGGCACCTTGGAGTTTACCTCTCGTGATGCGCATTTGGGTGCGCATTCGCGACGCAGCGATTTGGAATGCTTGGGCTACAATTTGCTGTACTGGTCGGAGGGTTATCTGCCGTGGAAAGATGTGGCGCAGCAACAGCAGCAGGAGAAGGTGCATCGCGCCAAGGAGCTGTTCATGACGGACGTGTGCGAAATGCTGCGACAGTTTTATGGCAAACAGGTTCCTAAATACTTGGGCGAATTCCTGCAGCAGATCGGTAGTCTGGGCTATCAAGAGCGTCCCAATTATGAGCGCTATCGCAACATCTTTAAGCGCGAATATCGACGCCTGGGCTACGATTGCAGCGAGATGCGTTTGAGCAGCGATGAGATTCATCGCACGCGGGTATCCGTCAAGGATGAGGTCGATGGCAATGCCAAGTGCGACATATTTGAGTTGAACACAAAAGTGACGAACAATGTGATGCGCAATTCGACATTCAGCACGCCATTCCAGGATCACTCGCTAACGAATCGTGTATCGCCCAAGAATCTGCGCTCCAAGTCTGAGGCTAAGAATGCCAAGAAGAAGAAGAAGTTCTCGTGGGCAGAGGTGCTATCACAAGATCCCGATCAAATAGCACGCGAGCGTGCCGTCAAAGAGTTTGAGCGTGAAGAGGTCATTTGCCCGCTGCAATCGCGTCTGCCAAGGAGATACGAGGGCAAGCCGACCTATGCGATAATCGCCATGGAGCAATGCAGACGCGACAAGGGTTTGGCGGTGCAGGAGCATAACAACGAAGAGCAGGCGTCGGAGCAGCAGGACAAGAAATACACGGAAGTAACTAACAATGACAATGAGGAGGAGGAGGAGGAGGATGACAATGACGAAGAGGAGGAGGATGATGATGGGGACGAGGATGAAGATGAGGACAACGATGACGATGTAGAGGAGGACGAAGAGGAGGCAGCAGCAAATGAAGACGAAGAGGTAAGTGAAATATATAAACATTTCTTGTTAGTTCCCACTCTTATATTTCGTTTTAATGTGCTGCAGATGGAGCAGGATAATGATGCAAGCGAAGCGACAGAATTGCTTCCGAGCAGAGGCCGAGGACGTAGGCCGAAGAAAAGCAACACAAGTCAAGCACAGCAACAGGTGCAGCAACAACAACAGTCGTTGAGCAAAAGCAAAAGTTTGCGGATACGAACACTACCCAGCAAATTAAGGAATGGCAATGGACACAGCATCCACAGTCAGAGTCAGAGTCACAGCATAACCCCGCTAACAGCTGTGGGGAGCAACAAACGTGGCTGTGCCACTCGCAAGGAGAATGCAACACTGGCATCTGCCACCGGTGAAGTGGAACACAATAAATTGAAATCCAGTCGGGCAGCGGTTGAAGTGGATCATCATCCCAAACAGCGGCGACCGCGTCGTTGTCTATATAAGACTGAAGCACAGATGCGTGGCGATCAGCAGTTGGATGTGGAGAACAATTCCAGCTATGCCGCTAGCAACATGCAACATGTGAATGTGTATAGTGCGTGGCAATATGACGATGAAAACAGCTACGGCAAGGGGCGAAATGTCAACTCGTCCAGGCATTGTCGCAAGTGATAGATAGTTATATATCATAACCATACAACAAATTTAGCTACAAAACAGCCCTATAGAATTGCGATGTAGATCGACAGATCAAATTGAGGCGCGCAGTGAATATGCAACGCAGCATTTTGAATAGTGTCAGCAAACCACAACATATAAAAAAAAAAAACAAAAAACAGAGGAAATTATTATTGAGCTGCGTCTGCAAGTAAAGTATTTTTTAGAGATAAATACAACCTAAGTGAGAAATAGAATATACATATATATAGCTATGATCAAAAAATAGCAGGCATGTTGCCACCTGGTTATGCCTCCAATCATAATGATGATTGGCATCGGATCATGTTCATGCATCAACTTTTAAAGAAGACCACAACACAGTTTGTAATTTCTGTTTTCTTTTTTAATGCTATGAGTTAACGTTATTAAGCAGTTTTATTTTTTTATTACTCTTATCAAGTTCTGAAGCTAAATCATTAGTAAGCTAAAAATTGTTACAACTAGTTGAGAGAAATCGTGAGATGAAGTGGGGTTGGTTATATATTGGCCTTGATAGCAAATGATTCTTTGATTACTTATCTTTATAATTTTACAATTGCTCCTAAGTTACTTTTTTTATTAAGTTGCATCCCTATTGATTAAACTACATAAAAATAATCCTCTCAAAAAAACAAAAACAAAAAAAATTCAAGTATTTAATATAACTAGATGAAGGTTATTATTGCATAAATATTAAAATTATAAATATAATTATCTAAGATAGGCTATAAACTGCGGATATAAATAAAATACATAGAAACTACTACTACAAATAGTTTTTTGTTGTTGTGCTTTTAGAATTCACTTAAATTGTAAATTACCTGCAGAATCTGCTCGATGGTCTCGATGCGGCGCATTAATTGGAAAAGTCGCATCTCTGCGCAACTAAAAAGAATGTTATCACTAATCTGATAATACAAAAGTTAAGCAAAATCAAATATGTAAGTGCGTACCCGAATTCTGTAACCTTTTTTATTTCACCAGTCCAACGTGAGTCTTCAAGTATTTGAATCGCTGCACAATATCGTTGCTCGTAAACAGGTGGATCAAATGTGATGCCGGTGCCTGTCATTTTTGTGTGGGTTTTAAAGCCACCACAGGGGAACGTGTAGTTAAACATTGTAGTTTTATTTGTGTCTTTTTTAATTTGGGAATGCACACACTTTTTGTTTATGTTTTTTGCAGTTCCAGTGCGACCGCATCCACGTTCGGTGAAAACTTCCAATTTATGCTGGGCAACAACAAACTTAACGTAGAAATAAAACTGCGCATTGCAGCACGTAGTTCCACGTAACGTAAGGGTTTTAAAGTTACGTTACGCATTTTGCAGTCTCTCTTGCGTTATCGCAGTAATTCGATAAAACGATAAAACAGCCGATATCACGCGCTGATTTTAAAATAAATAAGCAATGTGATTTACTTGACACAAGCATTTTTGAATTAGCTTGAAATTTATAGAAAAGTATAGCAAGAAATGTAAGAACTATGATACTATCCACATTTTTAACAATGTCGAGTTCTTAACTTCGAATTTTTCGAATACAAAATCATTTTTAATTTAATTTAGTTCACAAAGAGGCAAACATTCTAAGTCTATTATTCTATTTTCTATTGAAAACTAATTCAATTTGTTGAAACGAAAATATATAAAAAGGTGTTTAAATTTTCGCGTCTTTTTAACATGGTTTTCAAGTGTAACCAGGTAACAAGATATTTGTAGTTTAGTATATCTCGTTTAACAGCAATGCCTCGATTTAGGTGCAAAAAAAAAACAGTTTTTCAAAAATAAAAGGTTCAATATTTAAAAGAAAAATTCTCTACTTTTTAATACACATTTTATTTAACGGTCACAAATGGTCAAATGGCAAACAACTTCAGAAATTGCAGTACATGTTTTTGTTTCTTTTATGAAATGATTTTTTTTAGTTTTCAATTTATTGAGAAAAACTGCCGCTAACTAAATTTAGATACTAAAAAATACAGTATGGCCGTTAGATGCAAAGAGCTGAGTGGGCGCTGAGCTAGGTTTGGGTGTATTAAAACTTTGACTTAAAAAGGTTAAATGCGCAGTGTTGTGCATGAAATCCATGTTTTCTTTTTTGGCCACTTTTAATGCCCTCCGGGCTGAGTGCGCCCACAGAAGACGAAGAAGAAGAAGAAGAGGAAGGCTAACAAGTAGCCGCAGCTGGCGAAGCATGACCAAAAGGGTCTGCCGCTACTTGCTGTCGCCCAGAGAAAAGCAAAGCCTAAATATTGTTTGACCCTCATTACGTTTGATATTTTCTTTATACATTTAAGGAGCGAGCAAAGTTAGGTTTTTAACTTTGTTGCGTCTCTTACACGAAAACTCATTTGCCTTGTACAAGCAAGCAGACGACAAGCAAGGAATGAATGAATGAAGTAAAAGCAAACATTTAAGCGGCCTGTGGCCAGTGCCAACAAAAACAAAAACAAAATACAAAAAAATAAAAATAATAAAAACGAGGGAGACCGAAAAAGCGAAAGCAGTTTGTAAAAAGATTCGCTTTCCGTTTTTCTTTCTTGTTTATGGCAATAATACAATTTGGTACAAACGGTTTGTCCGATTCTGTTATGCTCGCTCTCGCTCTCACACTCACTCGTTCTTCCACTTACTGTTTCTCTTTGGTGTGGCTGCTGCTGCTTTCATCGTTGTTGTTGTTATGGGTAAAACATTTAAGGCGTTAACTTGCCCTCGTCGAGTTAAATGAAATGTTTTCGTTGTTTTATATACACGCAACTTTCGAATAATGAGCAAGATATCAAATAGCTACCCACACTCCTTCTTCCCCATCTCTATGCAAGACGCACTCCTCGTAATCCTCTAGAAACTTGCCAATGTACCATTATGTGCACGCACACGCAGCAAGGTAAACAAATTTGTTGAGACGACAATTTCAAAATGCGACACCAACTGCCGTCGCCGCCTAAGTGAGAGTGGTAAGTGTGGAAGGAGGAATAGGAGTGTGTGAAAGAGAGGGAGAGAGTAGCTGCTGGCCAGGTAAGCACAAAATGAAAAATACATTGGACTAAGGATAAAAGAAAATTATGCAAAAATAAACACACAGCGAGCCAAAGTGTAGACAAAAAGCACATGAAGCATAAAAGTAAAAAGTGTGATAAAAACAACGTTTGCTCTTCGCCACTGTCTCTATCTCTCTCTCTCTTTGCTATTCTTGTCCTGCCCACTCACTTTTATTCTATTCTGTTTTCAAGGTGATTATCCATAAGCTGCAAACACAGGTTTCAGTGCTGCGACTGCGACGCGACGTCTTGAATAACTGAAGACAAAGTTTTTGTGCGTCTGGCAAAACGATGCCCGGAAGATGGAAGACTTGCTAAGCGAGTTGTTGGGTATCCTGGATATCTCCAGTTGTTGTTGTTCTTGTTGTTGGTATCTCAGCTTCTGCTGGTGCTGCTGGCAGGTATGAAATCCGAGCGTTAATATTTTCGTTTTCGTTTTACTTTTTCATGTTTTTTTTTTTCGTTGTACAGCAAATTTGTAAATTTTGTAGCCAGCTTTTGGGTGACAATGAAACGCGGATAAAGCATTTTACGTGCTGACGCCGTTGGCTGTTGTTTTTGTTGTTGCTATTCCTTCTTGTCTCTTAGCCCGCGAGGCAGCTGTTTGTCTCTAGCGTTGTTGTTGTTGTCTTCGTGTAGGTTGTTTGCGTCGCTGATTTCGCATAAATTATGCAGGCGAAGCGAAGCGACAAGACGCGACACGACGGACGAACAGCATCGCTTACAACCCGCCAAAGTGTGCTACGTGCTGTGTTGTGTGTGCTGCATGCAGGCCACCTAAAAGCAGACTTCATTTGTTGCCCAACAAATTACAAATGTGCTTTTTATGCGCCCGGCCAAAAACAGTCAGCAGCACCAAAGCAACCAATTCGCCTTTCCACCCACCCACTTGGGACACATTTGTGCTCTCTAATTTTACTTCAGAAGCAGGGGCAAGTTGTGTGGTTTCAGTATGTGTAAGTGTGTGTATGTGCAAGGAGTATGAAGCAAACGAAACCACACAAAAGGCATTTGCATTTGAACATGAACGAAATTAGTTTGGTAAGCTGAGCATTCTAATGAATGTGTGTATGTGTGTGTGTGTCTATTTGTGATTTCCTTTCATGCGGGTTTGACTCGCTCTCACTCTTGCTCTCTCTCTTAGTCGCTCTACCGTTACTCCTCTCTCCCTGTGCGTTCTCTTTACAAATCGAGTAAAGGCAATAAAAAAGGCAAATATTAAAACGATAGACGACCATTTGCAAGTGCATTTGACTGGAAGACCGCAAAACCAATTCATCATCTCGCAAGCTCGTCACTGAAAACAAAAACAAAAGCACAAAGAAAAGAAAAAACATTTACGTAAATGAAATAACATTCACATGCGTTCGTTCGTTCGTTCAAACACAAAACATATGTGTGAGGGAGATGGGGCTGCGAGGGGACTACCTACATACACACATACATACGTGTCCTATAAAGCAAATACACAGCAGTAAACTGCAGCAGCATCTGAGAGAGCTCGGCAACAAGTTGGCCAACAGTTATTTTTCCCTTTTTCCCTTTTTCCGTTGTTGTTGTTGCTGCTGCTACTGTGCTGACACATTTCTGTGGCAATATGATGTTGCCTCAAGCGCAGCGCGGTTGCGCCACTCCACAAAGCATAACACAACACACAGAGCACATGTTTCGATAGCTTCACAACTCTCGAAGTGCCCATATACATATGTAGGTATGTGTGTGTGAGTTGGTTGTTTGCCTACACATCGTGTGCAACGACCGCACTCGAAAATCAAATGAAAACTACTCGCAACTGCTAAATGTGGGGCCACAGCATGGCTGCGCCTTCTGCTTGCCATGGAGATGAGCACGGAAGCTGAGGTTTTCGCCAAGGGCAACAGACTGACACCGTTAACCGCCCCCTTTCCCAACTCATTCTCTTTCTTCCTCTCCTCGTCCTATATTCGATGGAAACCTGTGCTTATGCTGCCGTAAATCTGCCATTTTATGTTGCTGCCTTGAAATGGCCACAGTTTCCCCCACACATAGTGGGAAAAGGTCACGGCAAGTCGTTTTAATCAGCGCTCAAAACGCAAACGAGACAACTGAATGAGGCCATCAGCCGGAGAATAATAATTTGGCATTTTTTATGAGATTATGATTACACTTTGGATTTTTAATGTTTGCGCGACATATTGAAGAATAATTTTCAGAACTTAGATCTTTGAGTGTTTGCATAGTTACAAAATATATTAATAAGATAGATAACAAATATAGGATATTCCAAAATTATTTTTGTTGCTGTTTTAGTATTTTATTATTTAAGGAATCATTTCTTTTCGATATTATTGATATTAATAAGCAGTATATTTCAATATTATTGCATAAAAGTAAAATCGTAGAGCAATTGCTTAATTCTTGTTGAATAAATTTAGTTCCCAAATTATAGAGCACTTATATTTTTTCGGTTGGACGTATAAGCATCATGACTTTTTTAAGTGGAACGTCAAAGAAATTCAACATTTCGTCTGAATTTAAATTCCTGCATAAAAATAATGAAATATGTGCATTATATTCACAATACTTAATTGTAATATTTACCAATCGAAACAATTATGGTGCCACCAGCCACTTTTGAATGATTCTGCGCAATCTAGAGAATCTAAATATTTCCTATGACGATCGAATGTTGCGAATGGAATTTCGTTACTGTTTTTCAGACCATCTGCCTTATGTCCAATCCCCAGGTGCAGTTCGTAATCATTTTCTTCATCAGTTATACAGAAGCTGTCATAATTAGCGAAGTAGGTGGAGTCATTTAAACCAACAAAATGCATAAAGAGTTCGAACTCCTGTGAATTTGACAGATGATAAATTTCCTCTAGACCAAGGAAAAAATCACTATCAAATGAACCGAATCCCGTATCCCAATCTCTATTAAAACTCTCATTTCCTCCGACTCGCTGTTGAATAACTATCCATCCAGGTTCAGCTGTCTGACCATCGCATAGAACATTGAAGAAATCAAAGCCCGTTGCTTTTATTTGATGGACACCTGAACTGTTTCCAAAAGGAAGGCAGCTTACGGGAAAATCGACTAGTGAGTTAAGTATATTTTGCTCTTTATCAATTATCAGATTAATTTTTTGAATTTCTAAATCTCTTTCATTAAGACTAGCATTCAAAATACCCTAACTTTTGAGAAACGTCAACTTCTTCACTAGAATTCCCAATAATATTGCACTATGAAAGTAGTTGCTAATAGTTTCTTGCTGAAAATCAATCTGAGATTGCAATTTATTATTCGTTTGCTTTTGAAATTCGATCTGTGATCGCAATTCCTTTATCAAAGCTTCCTTGGTTTCATTTTGCAAAACTATTTGAGATCTCAATTCATTCACAAATGTTTCATTGATTTTCTGCTGATATAACTCTGCTCTCAATTCTGTTATTTTTCGGTATTTTTTTTCACATCGTTCTAATTCTTTACTGATTTGGCGGACGTCTTCTAGCATGGGTTTAACAATGTTGTACACAGTTGATCCGGACTCTTTTGCGATTTCTTGATTTGAGTTCTATAATAAGAGATATACATAACATGAATCATTTAACATTTATCATTCACTAAACTGTAAAACCGATTGTATTAATCCATACATTCGAAACACAGCGAAAAGGAAGAACACTTTGATTATTAACTTTCTCATATTTGTTCTTATGGCTGCTTTCAAAGTATGCGAACAATAAACTAAACGTTTGTCTTAAAACTAATGCTGAACACAGCTCGCAAAATTCTGCTGTGACAACGAATTACAAATAATTTGATAAGGTCAAAAAGTTCAGTATAGAACGAAAAAAAGCGAATTTCTCTCAAATTTGCCAACACGTTGTTTTTGAAATTGCAATGCTTAATCTCAAATTTAATTAATAAATAATTTAACTTTTTTAATTATTCTATCATTTCTTTCAAAAGTTATTCGTATCCTAGCCAGTTGATCCCTTAGCTTTGCAGTTTTACTCTGCATTTGTAATTACTAGGAGTGCGAGCGAGTCGATTGCCATAGCAAACGTTCGCTGATCGTTTCCCTCTCACAGATGTACTCATATACATATGTGTTGGAGTAGATGTTCGTCTGCAATTGCGAAGGCAAAGAGCAATTCTCAACAACAACTGTTTGTTTGCGAGTGCAAGAGAGTGCGCTATAGTCAATTGTCAAAGCAAATCTTCGCTAAACGTGTCTATCACACTGACGCCATTCTGGAGTACTCGTAGATGTTTATTTGCAAAAGCAAAGAGTAAATCTACACAACAATTATTCTGCCTGAGAGAGAGAAGAAATTGGAGTGAGTGCGAGATCTTGTACTCACACCTAAATCGGCTTGTATGTGTATTGAGTGAGAGCGTTTTCTGTTGGCTAGCGAAGATGATGCGCGAATACATGATAGAAAATTAAAACATTAACTAAATACAGTAGCAAAACAAATTAATACATATTTAATATTTACATATGCATTTATATATGTATGCAAATATATAAATAGATTACAATCCAATATTAAGTATAATAACCAAAATTTTAGAAGTAAGTATGTATATAACCAAAATATTTAAGTTTAATCGTTGAGCACTCGCTTCATCTTATAATGTACTTTTATTTATATCATGTGAATGATAAGGATTAGATTTTATGAACACCAGGATATTCTTCAAAAAGAATGCAGCCGGAGTAACAATTATTATGGGTTGTCCCATTTAATATATGAATTTCTGATTGGCATAATGCTATTAGGACAGGCAGAAATTGATAAATTAAATTGAACTTTACTCAATAATATTCCATCTAGTTGCATTCCTTTTGGAGATTATCCAGGTGTTCATAAAATCAAATCCTTATGCTTCTAATGTATCTTACTTTGAGTCTGTAATTTGCATTTATTTTGATTTTAGAGTTGCCAATTACATGCGATTTTAGAGTTGCCAATTACATACGATATTTAAATTTGTTTGCTTCGATCTGATATCGCAATTTCTTTTTCAAAACTTTATTGTTTTCGTTTTCGGATTGCATTCTATTCCTCAACGTTTTATGGATTCTCTTTTTCTTTTTCTTCTCTTTCAATTCTATTATTTCTCTGTCTATGCGTTCACTTTGTTCTAGCTCTGTTCTCTTTGTTTGAAAGTATTTTAGAAACGGTTTAAAAATGTTGAACGTATTTAAGCTGCACTCTTTTGCCATTGCTTCATTCCAACACTGCAACGGGAGAATAGAAATAACTTACTTATCACTTACTGTACTGATATTAAGTATATGTTATATTTATACCTTTTATTCAGTTTTATATGAAGTGACAAAGAACGCCAGATGGAATTTATTTTTGCTCGTATTTATGCTTTTGTCTGTATTCAAAGTAAGTGAATACTCAACTAAAAATCTTTGCTAAGCTCAAAATATTCTGTTGGGATGACGAGCTATGAATAAACTGATAAGGTTCAGAAGCCAAAAGATCAGCTTCGAACTGATATACCGTATGAGACTTCTATCTCTTTCTTTCTTTTACTGTATACTTACAATTTCTTACAGACTACTTTATACTGCAACATTTTCAATCGATCCAATCAAAGTATTAACTTGATTGCCAATAATTAGATTAGACAAGTCTTCGAGACTCATAACAATAATTATTTAATAATTTTTGTGATTCTGTATGAAAATAAAAACAAATATTAATTTAAGTTTTCAATTTTAATATATAAAATGATATATCTTAGCACAACGCAAATGATTTTATAGAGCAAAAACCATGACAATTGAATTGATTTTAAATGGGTTAATAAACAAAAGCTTTAGGCAATTTAAATGAAACGATTTCAACAGAGTCCCAAGTTGTGCATATGAAAAAGGAAATTTTCTTATGCAGTTGAACTACACAGAGTTTATTTAGTCAGTTTATCACCGATTTCATATAAAGCTGTAAACATTGAAATATAAGCTACGCGTTCTAAATTGAAAAATACTTTTATAAACTCGAGTTCGAGAGAAAATTTAGTAATAAAGGGATTATGTGTTTATTTTTAAATATTTCAACGATGTTTTTATTTTGGGTAAATCAATATAACATATGTTTGTTATAAGTAAACCAATATAACATTTTATTTTGGGTAAATCAATACAACATGTGTTAGTTATAAAAGCTCAATGTATTTAATTCAACAATGTTTTTATTTTGAGTAACTCAGTATAATATATGTGTGTACTTCAATATTATTATTAAGCAAATGGAGAACAAGGCAAGAAACCACAATTTACATTCATGACATCATAAAATCACATTATAAATCATTGTGCCAATGGCACATTTAATATATATTGAACAAGCCATATTTATATTGAATAATATACTTGAAAGTTATTTAAGAAACCATTTAGAATGTTGTAAACTATTTGCAGCTGTAGAATATACCAAATACCATATAATATACTATGTTTACTAAAGTGTATTTTAAATCTATTTGTAGTAAGATTATGATAAATAAACTTAATACTGAAGTGTTTTCACTTGTTTAAATTGTCATTCCTCGATTCATATTGATTTCTGTGTAATAAATTTTGATGTTAAGTCTTGCATTAAAATGTGCTCTAATTTGGTTGAATGAATTTTACGGGGAAGGCGATAGGCAAAGAGACTTGTGTGTATCTGGAACAAAATAACACGGATCGCACATTTGTTGCTTCAGCTGTTTATGGCTAATTTGTTGCGGTTGTGTAATATTGCTCTACATTTTGTTTGTTGCTTGTCATAAAGCGAGCGAGCGACGCCATCGATGCTTAGCCTTGGTCCCCGAAGCACCAACAATGTGGTGGCCATGTGGGTGGCTGCCTGGAGGTTTATTCATGTCGTGACTGGTGGCATTCCTTGACTGTATGTGTGTATAGGTATAGTTATGTAAATGACACGCCCCAACGCCCACATGAGGCGAGTGCTTTGAATGCTTTTAATAACTTTACAGACACGCACAACAACAATGGGGAGCATTCTAGCTTTAGCTTTAGCTCAACCAAGATGAGCTCAAGCGAGTGTGTGTATGTGTGTGTGAGAGTGTGTGTGTGTGGCTCACATGTATGTCCTTGTCCATACACATTTGGGTGCTTAAAATGCAAAAGCAGCTGAAATGAAATGAAAAGCCAAAGTCTACCTTCTTCTGCTTCTCCATCAAATTCTCGTTTCCTTCTGCCCAAAAACCAACTGCTAAGCTCACCTGGGCATGGGCAGCTGCTTTGGCTCAACTTAAAGCTGGCGAGGATTAGGCCATGCAAAGCAGGCAGGCAGCCAGCTGATGCCTGTTAATGCTCTTTGGCTGCTTTGCCTGACGCCTTTTGTTGCCTCACATTTGCATTAAAAACTTTTCAAATGAAATCAAAAGATAATTAAATCATTTGAATGCTGGCGCTAAGCTATTTATTACGCATAAGGTGTCTGCTATTCGTTGTGTTTGGGAGCTCATCAAAATATTTCCAAAGAATTCATGCCTCATCCAGAGCACAACACACACTCACATCTCCGCAACTCTCACACTCCAATGCCAGGCTTAATTAAGGCACTGTCTATCTGTCTATGTGTGTGTGTGTCCTTTTTTGGGGCAGCCTCGGATGTGGCACATGTCTGTGCAAAACCAATTACAAAAGCTGCCAAAAATCGTAGACAAAGCCCTTGGGGCGTGGACAACGTCAGAGGCACCTATGCAAAACACGTATACGTCATGTGGACCAAGCGACAGCGCATAAGTCGCCCAATTAAACGTGTTTTGTGTGACGAAGACCAGAAGCCAGAAGGAGAGTCCCAAAACGGAGGCAACACAACATGCAGCATGCAGCTGTCGTTCGTGTCATGCTAACAATAACAGCAGACGTAGAGAGAGTGAGAGAGAATGTGAGAGAAACAGGTAGTTAACAGGGCACTATGGGGCATTTTACCACTTTTTCTGGCATTTACGGGTTTCTTAAAAGGGTCGCAAATAGAAAAATTTTATGGTCAATACATTACCAAAATATCAAACTATTATGGCTCATACTCAAAGTTTTAAAACTTAACATTTCTGTTAAGCATAACAGCTGTACAGTCAGCTGTTGTATTCGAGAGCATCATATTTTTTTCAATGAACTTTCTTATTCATTTATTAATGTTGAAAGCCATTAATAAACAAAATTAGTATTCAATAATAATTTTGCAGCATTGTGCTGTATGTTAAACATATTTAATTCTTGAAATTGAGCGTGCTTATATGCACATTTTGTCATTTTATAAATGCTTGTATGTTAGATTCCTTGCGCATATACGAGTAGTAACATAATACCAAAAACCGGAGTTAATAATCTCTTATGGTTTTCTTGTAATATTAAATGGCAGGTATAATGGAAAATGCCCCATAGTGCAGAGTACACAGAATGCAGCCACAAGAAATTTACTTATCAGCATGCACAATTGTATTGTATTGCATTTACAGTTACTAGGAGTGTGAGCGAGTCGATTGCCATAGCAAACTTTCGCTGATCGCTTCTCTCTCACAGACGTACTCATATACAATGTCTTTGAGTTGGTGTTCATCTGCAATTGCGAAGGCAAATGTCAACAACAACTGTTTCTTTGCGAGTGCAAGAGAGTGCGCTATAGTCGTTTGGCAAAACAAATCTTCGCTAATCGTGTCTATCACACTGACGCCATTCTGGAGTAGATGTTCATTTGCAAAAGCAAAGAGTACCTTCAAACAACAACAGCGCGTAAAAATCTCTTATGATTTTCTTGTAATGTTTAAAAGCCAGTTAAAATGGAAAATGCCCCGTAGTGCAGAGTACACAGAATGCAGCCACAAGAAATTTACTCATCAGCATGCAAAATTGTATTGTATTGCATTTACAGTTACTAGGAGTGTGAGCGAGTCGATTGCCATAGTAAACTTTCGCTGATCGCTTCTCTCTCACAGACGTACTCATATACATATGTCTTTGAGTTGATGTTCATCTGCAATTGCGAAGGCAAAAAGCAAATCTCAACAACAACTGTTTGTTTGCGAGTGCAAGAGAGTGCGCTATAGTTGTTTGCTAAAGCAAATCTTCGCTGATCGTGTCTATCACACTGATGCCATTCTGAAGTAGGTAAATGTTCATTTGCAAAAGCAAAGAGTACCACCAAACAACAACAGCGCGTAAAAATCTCTTATGGTTTTCTTGTAATATTTAAATGCCAGTTAAAATGGAAAATGCCCCATAGTGCAGAGTACACAGAATGCAGCCACAAGAAATTTACCCATCAGCATGCAAAATGTATTGTGTATTGCATATCCTAGGGCGCTTGGTTTTATCATAATTGCATTTTGGGCACAAGAATGCAGAGAAATTAAGCAATCAATGCTCTGATTGTTATATGGCAACCACATAAACTGCTAATCAGGCCATGCTCAACGTGGTTCTCTTAATTGCTTAAACTGACTGAGGACTAAGAACTGAAGACCTGCTGAGGCGCATTGAGGCGAAAATGCGTGAAGACGTCTCTCGACTTGGTTCTTGGCTGGGCAAACACACCAAAGTCAACGCCTTTTGAAGGCCTGTAATCAGCGAGAACAGCGCCGTCATATGGCTGAATGATTCGCTTGCTTGCCTTCCTTCTTGGGTGTGGCACAAGTCAAAGGGAAACACTCTTCAGGCCCGACGGTTTTTCGGTTCGGTCGCTTGCCGCTTGCCAAAGTATAATAATTTGTGGGTATGACTGAAATAATTCATTTGCCGCTTGCTTTAATTGGAAAACTTTGCTGAGCATATGACTCTTCATTGGCGTGTGTGTGTTGGTGTGTGTGTGTGTGTGTGTGTGGGTGTAAGCATAGGTGTGTGTGACAAAATATTGCCATTTATTACCGTTCTATTGAATGCTTAGCACAATTATACGCAATTATTGCGTGGGTGTTTCCAACTGAATGTGAATAAGGCTGTGTCTATAATAATATACACAGTCTTAAACAAGCTGACATTGGAATTCTGTTTAATTATTAGACAGTACAACATTAAGCACTTTTTTATACCCGGTAGCCTATGGATGGGTAGAAGTTATCGAAGAAATCATTTAATATGACAAAAAAAAGCTGCAGCTGCTTTGTTTGACAATTTGGTATGTATTTTCCGTTATGGTACATTTTACAAGTTCATGTATATTGAAATACCAAATATATTATTTTGTGTAAGTAGCTACAATTTCTTTTATTGGCATTTTGGTATGTATTTTCCCTTATGGTATATCTAACATGTTGCAGTATATCATGCTGTTCACATGTTGAAGTACACTAAAATACCAAACATTGGATTCGGTATAAATAGTTGCAGGTGCTTTTTGGTATAAAGTTTCCTGTATGGTATATTTTACATGATTCAGTATATAGAAATACCAAATATAAGGCATAGTGTAAGCAGCTGAATTTTCTTTGTGGTATATTTTACATGTTTTAGTATATAGATATACCAAATATTGGATTGGGGTTCAGCTACTTTTTTTTGACAATTTGGTTTGTAATTTCTTTTATGGTATATTTTACAAAATTAAGTATATACAAATACCAAATATACGATTTAGCGGAAGCCGCTGTAATCGTTTTGATTGAAAATTCGGTATGTAGTTTTCTTTATGGTATATTTGACATGTTTTAGTATACACCAAATACCAAATATGGGATTTTGTTGCAGCTGCTTTGTTTGTCAAGTTGTTATGTATTTTTCTATATGGTATATTTTACATCGAAATACCGATTTTGAGATATATAAGTATATATTCAGTATATTTCAATTTGGTATATTTTAACTGTAATACCGCTTTCTAATTGTTTTGCTTTAATAAAAAATTTAAAGCTGGTATCTTACAGTTAAGCATACTCGAATTTCGCTTTCTCACTTGTCTCACATAAATCAATACCTACAAATTTATTTCAATACAAATATTAATTTCTATTATGCTTGTGAACATAGTTTAGTTTTTGCTGTGACCTCAATTATTGCTGATGCATGTAAATAAATTTCAAGCTAACATTTCTTCTCTAACAAAAAGTATTCGAAATGACATTTATATTAAAGGTTAACTAGAATATGTAATGTAAATGTAAGCAAAAAACAAGTAAGAAAGCTACAGTCGAGTGTGCTCGACTGTGAGATACCCGCTACCCATTTTGAATAAAAGCAAATTATTGCGGTATTATTTTCAAAATATACCAAAAAATACTGCAAAATGCTAAAAATATACCAAATGGTATATTTGGTATAACGATGTGGTACTAACATGCAAAATATACCATAGACGGCAAAATATACCAGATTGTCGGCCAAAGCATGTGTGACCCCTAGTAAGTAGGCGTTTTAGCCCATACAAAAGTATTTCTTTAATAACTTCCACAAGTTTTATCTGATCTTAACCAAATTTTTAGGAATTATAAATAGTGTTGTTATTATTATACACACCAAAATTCGCAGCTTTAGCTTTTAAATTACGCTTGTAATTCGATTTTTTTGATTTACGGGGGCGGAAGTGGGCGTGGCAAAAATTTGAAACAAACTTGATCTGCGTGCAAACATAACAAATGCTATCGAAAAAAAATTATAGCTCTATCTCTTATAGTCTCTGAGATCCAGTGTTTCATACAGACAGACGGACAGACGGACAGACGGACAGACAGACAGACGGACAGACGGACATGGCTAGATCGTCTCGGCTGTTGACGCTGATCAAGAATATATATACTTTATAGGGTCGGAGATGCCTCCTTCTACCTGTTACATACATTTCCTGCCGGCACAAAGTTATAATACCCTTCTACCCTATGGGTAGCGGGTATAAAAAAAGTATTTACTAGAATATAATATATGTTTGTGAAGATAAATTTGCAGCTGTTGCAAAAAGTTGGAAATTAATAGGAATCCATTTGAAATAGACACCACTGACCTTTTCTGCTGCTGTGTACGTTTTGATTATTGATTCTATCTAAATTGAGAAATTCAATTAAATAATGTTGCAGAGCAAACTTTGTGCTTTTTTTTTATGGTTTTTTGATATACGAGTAGAGATCAAGTTTAGCCAACCATGCAATTATGCAAATGTATAGATGCAGTTGCCGTTGCAGTTCTTCTCGTTGTTGCTGCCACTGACAACAGTCAAATTGGATGGCACTCAATCAACATGCAACATCGAATGCATCGAATATGATGCATGGATGAGTGGCAAACAAACGTTGCATTGAAAGGTCAACAGCAAGCAGGCAGCCTGACCTCATTTGAATTGCATTTTGAGTCGATGTGCAATGCTTATCAGTTTGCTGCCAGTTTGACAGTTGGCCTGCTGTTTGGCCTGTCTTTGCTTTTGTGGCAATACTCGTACAGATATGCAGCAAAAGATAATCGCCAGGCATTATCCTGTCTGTCTGTCTGTCAAGCTGTTTGCTTGCCATCGCTGTTGTCTGATTAGCAATGCTCTTTTCATCGATTGGCATTAGCATTAACACAAGTGATTGACCTGAATGGAATCCTTTATGCCTGGATTGAATTGCAAATGCGTAGAGATGAGCTTGCACACTTAATTAAGGTGACAGAAGCAGTTGCCAACTCAAGATGGCATCATAGCCAAGTGCTTTATTGTTGTATTCCCATGACAACGACAAGTCTGATATAAAGATTTTTATCGCTTTATTCGAATGGCAAAAGCAAATCAAATACAAAACACAATTGGCTATTGAATTCATATTGTACTCTATGGTACAATTGAAAATTCGATTTTCATTGTATGGTTTCATTAGATCATATTTAACAAGCGCATAGGCAAACAGACAATGCTAGTTGGCTTAATTTAGACAAACATGAAAAGGATAGGGAAAATGGCATTGATTGCAGCTATGTTAAATGAGCACACATTAAAATAATAATGTGAAATTCAATGATTAAAAAGTCAGGCAAACAATGATAAATCCAGTAACAACAACAACAACAATTGCTACTTAACTACAGCAGATGGCCAACGACATTTCAACATTAAACGAACCGGAAATGCGAACCCACAACGGCATCATTAATCATGAGTAGCGACAGGCATTCCTTCATACTCCTTCTCTTCGCTTCTCTTCGCTTTTTCCTCTTCTGTTGTAGTTACGGCGTTGACCTTACTTAACTCGCAGCCAGCATTATTATTGTGCTGCTTTCAGTTCTTACTTTGCTTAACGGCTTTTACTTTACTGCTCATGCGAAAATACGTTTTTTTTTTTTTTGGTAGGTATCTGTATTTCGGACTCTACACATCTCTATGAACATATTTATTCAAGATACTGTAAGACTTCATATAAAACTTCATTATAAAAATAACATTATAGTGAAACCTTATCATTGTTCAATTTGTTTTAAAACTGAAGAACTAGAAAAACCCAAATATAGATTTAAATTAACTTAAAAGCAGAATTTTTAAATTGTTGGATCGATTAAAGTCTAAAAAGTTGAAACTTCAATATGTTCGGGGACTGGACGGGGGACTTTGCGCAAAGCCAAAAACCAAAATTGCTCCAATTTTTCAGTATTGTAGTTTAATTTGACAGGCACAAAATGCATCAAAAGCTTCATTCTGTGTGTTTTCACCAAAAATGGCAGCTGCTCTTCTCTTTTGTGCCATCAAAATGAATAGATAAACTAATATTTCGCAGAATAAGTGGGTTTTAGCTGTTTCGTTTCAGCTTGTTTATTGCATTGTTTGCATTTTGTTTATGCTGCTGCCTAAGCTAGGCTAGCAATATGACTGCAAAACAGTAGCTACAGTTTGAAATTGATGTGTATGAAAAGTGTTGCATACTTTTAGGTGACAGTAAAGTTTAATATGACTTTTGCTTGCTCAGGTTATCATTTGGTGTTGCATTACATTTGCTCTTATTGTTAGCTCTTATCATCCTTAAGCTTCGTCATATCAATCACTAAGAAGCATCTTTGGGCTGTTCATTTGGTCCAATTTCAAATGAAATTCAAGCAATGAAATCGAACAGAAAATATATATTGTAATCGCAGGCGAATGGATTGATAATCAACCATTTAGGCCTTACGTTCGGCCAGCAGACCTGTGACCAATTTGATCATCAAATCTAAGCCCTCCTGATTTTTTTCCTTGTAATAGGGCAAAGCCTGCAGGCGCTGCAACCATTCCGACAACTTGGGATACTTCTCGGCATCGATGGGTGCAAAGGCAGCTGCTGTTGAAACGCTTGCAACGCTGCACAAATCCGCAATGGTCAACTCCGGGCCGGCCAAGTAAGGTGCTGTGGCCAGACAGTGCTCCAGACCATCGTAGGCCTTTTGCATGTACGTAATACGATCCTCGGGCACTCCGGCGGCACCAAAATGGATGACTGGCTCCACAATGAAACGCACGCGTGGAAATAGATGACCACAATCGTAGTAGAGACGAGCGTCCACAGTGCGACGCTTCACTGGATCCTTGGGATACAGCGAGTCATTTGCTCCAGCATATTTATCGACTAGATAGCTGCAAATAACATGGGAATCGCTCACAGCGGTACCATTGTCGTCCAGCACTGGGATCGTGTGCTGTGGGTTCAGCTTAAGAAACTCTGGTGTCAAGTTTTCACCAGCTTTAACATTCACAGCGCTGCATATGAAAGGGAGAGAAAGGGAGAGCGGAGAGAGAGCGTGAGAGTGTTAGAGCGTAAGAGAGTTAATGTAAATGCAACTGGTTTTAAAGCTCAAAACCTTGTTGAATGTGTTTTGACACATTTGGCAAAATAGTATTAAGTTGTACTGTCATTTATAAATATTATCTACTAATAAATTATGCTTGCTATATTTCTATAAATACTCTCAAAGTTTGGACATTGTCCCTTACCGCAGATTCAACTCAATGTTTAAGGCGGCGGCTGTCAACATCACAGCGCGGCAAGGGGGACTGCGTGGCGCATAGTAGAGAACTGGTTTGTTGGACATTCTAACTTGAAAAAAAAAGGTCAATTTGATTATGGTTGCATATTATTTCAGGTAAATTAAATACGAAATTGTATTTACTTAAATTGCTATTGTTATTAATTGCCGGTCTCGAAAAACATCACACGACTTGCTCAGCTGAGTTACGAAAAGCTACTGAAAATGAAAAAGCTTCGCTAATGCCGATCACAAAGTGACAGCTTAAAGCTTTTCGTATCGATTGAGTTTCGCTGCATGCCCAAAAATATGCTTTAAATATTTAATGACCAGCTATTTGCAGACATTACAACGCCATTTCTCGACAGGGAGATAGAGAGAGAGACAAATAAAACACTGAAATCAATGAAAAATGGTCGCAAGGCGCACTTAATAAATGAAATCATCTGATAGGAAATATAAATCAGCATGACTAAGATACAGATTCAAGTGATGTTATTCCATTATTTGCATTTTGTTTATGCTGCTGCCTAAGCTAGGCTAGCAATAAGACTGCAAACTGTAGCTACAGTTTTAAGTTGATGTGAATGAAAAGTGTTGCATACTTTTAGGTAACTGTCAAGTTTATCATGACTTTTACTTGCTCAGATTATCATTTGGTGCTGCATTACATTTGCTCTTCTTATTGTTTGCTCTTATCATCCTTAAACTTCGTCATATCAATCACTAAGAAGCATCTTTTTTCTGTTCACATCAAATTCAAGTGCTTGCGAGTCGTTGTTAACAAGCTTAACAACTATAAATGCGATCACTTACAGCTCGTAATCAATGACTAACAAGCAAACATAAACAACCGGAGCTGGGTGAAAAGTTTGTCTTATATTTCACACAGTCTATGCTGTAAGTTTTGCCACCGAGAAGCCCATAAAAACTTTTGCCATTACAATGGCACAACAGCTGGCCATAACTGTGTGCTGCCCCATCTCTCTATCATATTTCCTTGTCGAAACTTGGTCCCAGTTTCCGCTGTCAAATGAAATTCAAGCAATGAAATCGAACAGAAAATATATATTGTAATCGTATTAGTTATACTCGTACTCGCAGGCAAATTGATTGATGGCCAACCATTTAGGCCTTACGTTCAGCCAGCAGACCCTTGACCAAGTTCACCAACATGTCCAAGCCCTCCTGATTGTTTTCCTTGTAATAGGGCAAAGCCTGCAGACGCTGCAACCAATCCGACAACTTGGGATACTTCTCAGCATCGATGGGCGCAAAAGCAGCTGCTGTTGAAACGCTTGCAACGCTGCACAAATCCGCAATGGTCAACTCCGAGCCAGCCAAGTAAGGGGCTGTGGCCAGACAGTGCTCCAGACCATCGTAGGCCTTTTGCATGTATGTAACACGATCCTCGGGCACTTCGGCGACACCGAAATAAATGACTGGTTCCACAATGAAACGCACGCGTGGAAATAGATGACCACAATCGTAGAAGAGACGAGCGTCCACAGTGCGACGCTTTACTGGATCCTTGGGATACAGCGAGTCATTTGCTCCAGCATATTTATCGGCTAGATAGCTGCAAATAACATGGGAATCGCTAACAGCGGTGCCATTGTCATCCAGCACTGGAATCGTGTGCTGCGGGTTCAGCTTAAGAAACTCTGGTGTCAAGTGCTCGCCAGCTTTGACATTCACAGCGCTGCAGATGAAAGAGAGAGCGTGAGAGCGTAGAGAGAGCGTGAGAGTATGGAGCGTAAGAGAGTTAACAGACAAGTTTTGGCGTGAACGAAATTTAAATGCAACTGGTTTTAAAGCTCAATAACTAGTTGAATGTGTTTTGATATACATATTTGGCAAAATAGTATTAAGTTGTACTGTTATTTATAAACGTTATCTACTAATAAATTATGCTTCTTATATTTCTATAAATACTCTTAAAGCTTGAACATTTTCACTTACCGCAGATCCAACTCAATGTTTAAGGCGGCGGCTGTCAACAACACAGCGCGGCAAGGGGGACTGCGTGGCGCATAGTAGAGAACTGGTTTGTTGGACATTCTAAATGGAAAAAAGGCAAATTTTATTTTGATTGCATATTATTTCAGGTAAATTAACGTTATGTATTAGTGCTCACAACAAAACAAGCATTAAAACACGCAATTGTATTTACCTAAATTTGTTATTGTTATTAATTGCCGGTCACGAAAAACACCATACGACTTGCTCAGCTGAGTTACGAAAAGGTACTGAGAAAAAAGAGAAAGCTTCGTTAATGCCGATCACAAAGTGACAGCATAAAGCTTTTCGTATCGATTGAGTTTCGCTGCATGCCCAAAAGTATGCTTTAAATATTTAATGACCAGCTGTTGGCAGACATTACAGCGCCATTTCTCAACATAGGAAGAGAAAGAGAGCGACAAATAAAACACTGAAATCAATGAAAAATGGTCGCAAGGCGCACTTAATAAATGAAATCATCTGATAGGAAATATAAATCAGCATGACTAAGATACAGATTCAGACACTGATATCCTCATTTTAACCAAGTTACCAAGCACATAATATACGTATATAGTATGTGCTACGCACAAGCGTAAATTTGCTGATGAATTAATTTACTTATGTGTTAATTGAATTACTGTCAATTTGAGCCTGATGCCGCTCCATCCCCAAAGGGACACAAAACAACAGCAAACAAAACTTTTGCCTTTGCTTTTGCTTTTGCCTTTGCTTTTACTCTTACTGGCAGCTTTAGCTTCTACTGTCTGGTTGAAATGTTTGCCTGGACAAGCTGTGGCATATTGAAATCACGCAAATGATTTTCACGTTTCACAAAATACGACGCTTTTTGCCCCCAAGGCAGCCCTTTTTAGCAGGTGCAAGTATTAAATTTTTAAGCGGATTTTGGCATTAGTTAATGGCTGAGCCGAAAAACACTCGCGGCGCTTTTGTTAAAGTGAACTTTAATTGGATTTTTTGCTGTTTTTTGTTTTTTTTTTGGCGGGGTCGAAATTTTGTTATTGGAATGCAGGTCGATAGCTTCCAGCTTGAACTCGCAAGCACAAAATGGGGATAACAACGCTGCTGCTGCTGCTGCTGCTGCTGCTGCTGATGATGATGATGATGATGATGTTGATGATGACGGAGTCGAGTGTTCTAGCTTCGATTCGAACTCAAAGTGCTGCTCACGTCGAGTGTCCTTAAATATTTGGTCACGCGCCGCAGCGAAATGGAAATACCAGAACCAAAGTCGAGAGAAGGGCGACAAGTGGCACGTTGGTATGCAGGTGAGTCCTTGTTGTTGCCAGGTGCTGGGGAGTGTTAGGCAGGTGGCAACGTAGAATGCCAGACGCTTTTGCTGTCAAAATTCTGTGAAAGCAATTTACAGTTATTAAAGCTTTTAGTGCGATCAAAAGCGACCTCGTTTGCCCTTGTCCTGGGCATTAAATTTAATATCGTAATTGAGTAATTTCTTCTACACAAACTGGATGGCAACTATGTCAGGTGTCACGGCGAGGACTGAGAGGGGGGAGGAAGAGAAGGAGAAGGAGAAGGGAAAGGAATTGCTTGGTGAAAAGCATTGACTAATTGATTGCCATTTGACGAGTGGCATTTATCCTCATAACTTAGTTTTGCGCGTTTAATTGAAATCACAGACGCAGGCAACAATGCCAATCGTAGGTCTATGAAAAGCTAACAGCGGGGAGCAGAAGCAGAGAGTGTCCCTTAAAGCCCCGAAAGCGTGTGAGATTAATTGGAGTAGAAGGCAGGCACAAGGACATGGACATGGACATCGAGACCGAGACTGAGGACTCTGACACGGATACGCACTTGAAGCATGTTGAGTGCTGCCGCTGGCATTGTCAGACCTCAAGTGGAAAATCCAGTGTTATTAATGGATGTGCCAGGACACAACACCCACAGCTAAAGGGCGAGGGCCACACAGCTCTAGCTCTAGGATCATGAAAGGCGTACACAACAATAACAACAATAACAACAACAACAACAGCAACAACAACATTGCCACTGAGTAGCAAAGTCTGGTGGGCGTCAATCGTTTTGAATTTCCGTATAGCAATCGCAATGCCAACATAAATATTACTTAATTTCTTTGCCTCATTCCTTTCTCTACTTGACGATTAATAACAATTAAATGCCAGTTTGGTTTTACTGGCTAATTGCTGGCATTGAAGGCTGGCCGTGTGCCTGGTTGGCTTTAAAGCATCTTAGTGTCACTGAAAACAATGCCAAGGATACACAGGACGCAGGACACAAGGCACATAATAGAAATATACTCGCGCCAGCAGACAAGTGTGCTTAAGACCATCAGATAAAGACAATGAAGATGTCGTTCTCTTTGTATAATGCGTTTTGCTTCCACATTCCCTTCCCCCTCCCCACCACTCTTCTATCATCAAACCCTCACTTCTCTAAGCGTTAGGCGTTCTTTCTTCTTCTTTTATTGAAAATGAACTGAGGGCGCCGCTTGGGAATGAGAGGCAAAAGAATTTCCCTTGAATATATAAATCGCTAGCCAAATTAAAAGTGACATGCCATTACTTAGATATAGATATGACCAAAAAGAGGCAGGCAGGCAACCAAAAATGGTCAAAGTCAAAAAGAGGACAGCCAAGACTATTTTCCAAAGCCAACTCAAGCATGCGATTGAATGAAACAAGTTCAAAAACGACACCAACAACAACAACAACAACAACAACTTAAAGTGCCTCAGCCCCAAAAATAATTCACTCAGTGGAGCAGCTCTTGTAATTGAGTATTCACTTTAATGGCTCTTCTCTTCATAATTTTCAAGAATGATTAGCTTTTCTCAATGTTTCAATTCAGCTGAAAGCGAAGTTCTTAAAAGTTGACTGAATCTCTAACTGAATTATCAGGGCAAACTGAAAATTGAGAAATTTTTTTGAGGCTTTAATTTCAATTTGATTGTTTTGTAAGTTTTTGAACGATTCAATTCAGCTGAAAGCAAAGATCTTAAAAGTTATTTTTCCTTTCTGACTAGCTGATTGAATCTCTAAATGAATTATTAATAATTAAATGAATGTATTATTTAGGCATAGTTGAAATGGAAAATCCGGTGAGGCTTTAATTTTAGGAAATCATACTTTACGACATTTAATATATTAAAGCTTGAGACATTAGGTAATCCTATTGAACTGGAAGCCAAGACTTCATTGACTTACTTAATAATCCATACATTGATAAGGCTGGGAATATTTGAATTTAACTGAAAACCAAAATCTTTGAATGTTCAAATTCAACTGACTTTCACTTTAACTGACTGATCTGCAGTCTGAATCCTTAATAGCATTATAAACGCAGAGTCCAATGATAAATCCAATAAGGCTAAAAGTTTAACACAACATAGCTTGTCAAATTTCGCAGTGCAATACGAGTATTTTAATTTAACTGAACATTAACATACTTAAAGTATTTTGTCCTCAACGCATAGTGCAAACAGTAAATAATAATTTCAAATAGGCTGCAATTGTAACACACAGTAAGGCTAGGATTTTAGGAGCTAAAATTAGTTAGAACACTTTTGAATATGCAACGTAGATCAACTTTATTTTTGAACTACTTTTGTTTCATTCTTAAATTTTCAAAGCTTCAAATATAGTTTGTTGTTTCAGTTGTGACAGAAACTTTTCATTAAAATCATATATTCAATATTAAAATATATGTTCATGGACACCACGGCTTAATAGTGCAATAATTGGTCTAATAATGCTCTCCAAAATAGATTAAGCTGGGTTAGGATTCCTATTTCCCCTTCTCCTAATTTAATAGAAATCATATACCCTAATTTTAATATTAAAGTCGTTTCTATAAAATTAACAACAAAACTCTCAAGTATAGATGAAGCTTGGTTTCGATTTCCTATTTTCTATTTTCCTAATTTAATAAAGATCATATAACCTAATTTTAATATTAAAGTCTCAAATATAGATCAAGCTTGTTTTCGGTTTCCTTTTTATAGGTTATCCAATCTGAAAAGTGCTGAAAGAATTTTCTTATAAATTTGATTGAAATCATATACCGTAATTTTAATATTAAAGTCGTTTATATCAACCCAATTTTCATACTGAATAAAAGTGAATATTCTTTTAGGGGTTTCCTCCGTTTTGAAGTCCGAGTTTCTCGGTGCTTGTCGCCTGTCGTTGTCCATCAATGTCATGCGTGCGTTTGTTCGTTTGACCTTCTGACATGGCCTGGATTCGGAAATTCTCGTATCAAGAGGGTTTTGTTTTTTGTATTCTTTTTATATTGTTGAAACTTGGCATAAACTCAAGTGGAATGAAATGCCTACAAGGCAGACTTTAATTTACTTGACGTTGCCGTTGTCGTTATCGATGAGTGGAAAGCGTGGAAATCGTGCGAGCATTTTCCACTTTGATGTCATTTTATTGAACTTTATTGAAGCATAAAATACGAGTACAAAAAAAAAAACAAACCTAAAATGCTAAAATACAATTTGTTCTGTTTGCTTCTCCGGAGACTCGCGTCAGTCGTGATTGCAGGTGATGTGTTTTAGGACAATGTGGAAAACGTCATGCGCTTGATATCCGTTTTTATAGCCAGCCCCATGAATATGGATTTTGTTGGGGGCTTTTCGAATATGTATTCTAATCGTGCTAAAGGTGTATTTTCGCGATGCTGTTGCTCTGGCTCCTCTGGGCAAAGAGAAACGCAGAACAGAACAGAACAGAACAGGACGAAACAGGACATTTTATTGGTTTTGTTTTGATGGCTGCTGTCGGCACTCATCCAGACTGCTGTTGATGGATTAGCGTTCGTAAGCCGAACAGCTCTCTCTCTATGGCAGCCTCCCTCTCTCCGCTTTCATTAACCATTCAATGCATCATCAAATGGACGCAACGCTTGACAGGCTCACGGCAAAACTGATGGCAAACCAACAACAACAACAACAGCAGCCAACAAGCCAACTGACATGGACAGTCAGTGTCCTAGTCTCAGTCCCAGTCCCAGAAGGCATTAGATTACATTGTTTTGTGTACGCTAAAGGGGCATGCCATTAGGCACTTTATCAACTGGCAAATCCCTTGGCTTGCCTCCTCTCCCTCTGCCTCATTGATAGGCTCAACAAGTTCAATTTCTCTTAAAAGTAAACAATTTTAATTCTGTTGATGACTTTGCCAGGCTCCCAATTTGATGGTAAGCGATTTACGCTGTGCTGGAATTCCTGTGATTATGCAAATAAGTTAAAACAATACTCGAAAAATGAAAATAGAGTACAAAAATATTTGAAGGTGTTTCTGTACCGGTTTGGTATATATAAAACAACTTTGACAGATTGTTAAGATATCTAAAAAAGACTGTAAAGCGCAATGCTCTCTTTATTTGTCAGTGCTTTTGATCACTGCATTTTCAATAATGTCATTTCGATCATTCTATTGTAATTCTTTCTTTTGAACTAAAATTGTCACACGCTGTAATATTATTCTCTTAAACAATACAGAACATATTTTAAGTGAAATTTGTATTATTTTTATTTGCTACTCATAGCTATGGAAAGCTCTCTATGTATAGCTCAATAATGTCCAATATTTTGTATTTTCAATTTGAATCTTAAGCACTCAATATCTCAACATAAATGTTATTTGCTCCTTATCTACATTCTTTATTTAATAACTATTTATTTTTGCAGCCATTGCTTTACCAATGGTATTAGTCTTAATTTCAATTATAGCTAATTCTTTTTAAATTAAATAACTACTTATTTAAAATTGAATTAAAAAGTAAGCATTAACACGATTTGAATTTAGCTTAAAAGAAGTTAATGTAATTGGCTGAGAAATCAAATGTGTAGCTTGTGAAGATTGGAAATGTTTAAATCTAAAATCCAATAAAAAGTGATATGTTATTATTATGATTATTTATTACTAATTGTATAATTTGTATAACTTCCAGGATTGTCGAATTGAGATTTGTTATATAATATGTATATGAAATATATAAACCTAAAATATGTATTCTCTATAATTGTCATTAGGCTACATGTCGTATACATAATGTATATTGCATTCTTTATATTTTAGTTAAGCAACTTTGCTACTGTGTATTAGCAAAGTAATTTTTCCTAAGTATGAAAAGTACAAATAAACTTGGTTAATTACCTTCGATCGGCTATCATTAAGTGTTACATTTGCACCACATAAATTACACATACGCCATGTGTGCAGGCATTAAACCAGATGAAATGCTAAGTTGCGAACTGATACGAATCAAATAAATCAACTAATTTATGCAGAATCACAAACATTTTAACGCTCAAAAGCAAGAAAAGAAGAAAGTGCAACTCGCAGGGAAAACTAATGGTGAGGAGATTAAAAAATAATAGAAACAATGAATGAAACTTTTATGTAGATGCCGTTTTTGGAATATTTATTTAATATTGAATATAAAAATTTAAGGATGTTTTCTAAATGTGGAATAAAACTCTGAATAAAGTTAAAAAATTGATTTCTTTTTTTTTTTTTAATGAAGTAAATCACTTGAATATAAATTTGGAAAAAATCTCTGAATAAAGTTGACAAATTTATTTCTTTTCTCTAAATAAAGTTAATTATCTGAATTAAGCTCACTTAAGCTGTCAGTTTTTTGTTAGTAAATAAATTTAAAGATAATACCTTAAGTGATAATGGAACTTATATATTTAAGTTCTATAAATTTATTGCTGTTCCCTTAATTTAATCACTTAATGCAATTTGCTAACTTTATAATGCACCGCAATTTAAGGTGTATTAATTAATATTCCCTCTAATCGTGAATTTAAAAAGCTAATCCCCGAATATTATTATGCATATGTTGCATAGTAATTGCACATATTAGTGCAAAGTAAATGGCAAACATTTTATGGAAAATTAATTATCAGGATATAGAGCGAAATAAATGAAACGGTTTTGTTTTGCACAGCTTTTGCAAATTTGGGTAATATAATTAGAGCAACCCGCTGCGAGCGTATGAAAAGGATATCAGAGCTCAGAGCTCAGACTCAGCGCCCGCAGCTTATTAACTATTGAAATTGATTGTGCTTTGGGGCGGAGTATTGATGGCAAGTACTATAAAAGAGCAAACAAGAGAAGCAGTGAAAGAGAGTGGAGGGGAATGAAGAGATGTTATACGATATGCTAATGCCCAAGCACAACCCATTCTTAAAGCTTTTATTTGCTTTTGTTGTTGCTGCTGCTACCTAATCGTGTTTAATTTGCTGCTGACGAACGAAGACACCTGCGCTCCAGCTGCGTGTGGTTGCTGGGAGCTTTTGTCGATGTGTGTGTGTGTGTGTGTTGGTGCTGCTGCCATTGCCAAAAGTTCGTTGGCACGTGATGGGTTAGCAAGCGAAGAAAGGGAGAGGGAGACAGCATTGAACGGAGTTAACTGGCGCTATTTGTGTGTCTGTGTGTGTGTGTTTGTCGTAATGATGCTTTTTATGAAAATGTTAATGAAAACTTGGCAGAATTCGATGCTACAAATTATTTTCACAATTACATTCGTAATAATAACAATGATGATGGTTTAAAGTACTATGTGGCTTTAATGTTGCGGCTTCGGCTGTTATGCGTGCTCTCGGTTACAGTTCATAAATCTTGCTACCTAATTTGCGACAACGGCACAAAAGAGCATTAAATCCTTGTTTGCAAGACTTACATGTGTACGTATCTTTCCCTCGCATCTCATGTCAGTGTGTGTGTGTGTGTGTGTATGATACAGGACTAAACAAATGTTTGCAGCCTGAAAGGGTTGTTTTGTCGTGCAAATGTCATAAGAGACCAGACTAAACAAAACAACAAAAAAAAAAAAAAAAGAAAACACATATATATGTATATGTGTACACAAACAAAACATTATGGGAATTTCTTAACCCATATTATTCATTTACTCTCTGCCATTTTGACTTGCAACCAAATGTTTACTCTGCCATCAACCAAGGCTAAGCAACGGCAGGCCATGTTGATGGCCATAAATAATTAAGATAATGAGTATTTGATGCTTAATTTAATGCACATCAAATTATTAAAGCGGCCATGCTATGCATTTTAAATGCGCGCCAATTGCAAACGCAGCGCAGCGCAACGCAACGGAATGGAAACGAAACGGAATAACACACTGCCAGCAGAAGCAGCGGCAGCAGAGTATGAAAGCTCTCTCGCACACAACTGTGCTTACTCTCGCTCTCTCTCGTTCGCTCATCCTGGCTTTGCTCGTCGATGCTGCCCGGGATTGACACACATTGCAGGCGAAACGGCTGCAGCAACAAGAACAACCAAAACAAGAGGAAGCAGAGTAAATGTTTCTAAAGCCAGCGGATCGCCAGCTTGCGTTGTTTATCTTATCAGCGAACAGATGGCTAAATAAAAGTGTTTACTTAGCAATGCTAAACACCGCAAGCAACAACAAACACAACTGCCCGCCCACACGTTAAATTTCGTTTTGATATTAATTGCCTGCACTTGATATTTTGGCAGTTCATAAAACTAGCAGGCAACAACAACAACAATAGTGCACAAAAGTAAAACCGACATTTTGTTTACACCCGAGAAATAGGTAAATATGTAAAGTTTTTCGTTGGCACGCGCGCAACAGTTTTAATAGCTGCTGCAACATTTTGGTTTTTAGCATGCTTCGCAACATTCACAGTGCCGCGCTACAAGTGTCCCTGTCGCAACATAGTAGCGCTGAGTGCCGCCCTTCCCTTCCCCCTCTCAACCACCCACAGCACGCCGACAACATGCTAACACACTTTCTTTCCCTTTCACGCAGTTACACTTGGTCATTGTCTTCCGCCTTAGCAAAGAGTCGCAGTGTTTCGTTTCCATTTCATAGCGTTCGCTGGAGCTTTTCTGAGTTTGCCGAGTTGCTGGCTGCCAGGCGTTTCTCGTTCGCCATTTCAGTTCCTCGTGGTGGTTCAAAGCGTTCGGTTTGGCGTACGCAAAAAGCGGCAAAGGCCACAAAAGAAAGTGGAAAATAAAACATCAAAATCATTCTAATTGTGCTGAATGCGAAACGTGCGCGAAGTGAGCAGCCGCCCCATTGGCCAACAGAGTGAAGTGTAAATAAGTGAAGTCACCCCACCTCCACTCCCATCTGGGTCCTACAAACACACACACACACACACAGAAACAAACATTGGTACTCACATGCTCGTGTGCGTGTTTGAAAGTGTATGTGTGTGTGTGTGAGTGTTTCATCTTCAACTGTTTATGTTTGGGATTGTGTTGTGTTCTCGGTTCGATGGCGCTGTCAACCTCTGATTATCCCTGTACGCCTCAATTCCACCCATCCCCGGGACACTGGCAGGTGCCATCCATTAGATCGTAATGTGCTTAATTTGTGTGTGCGCTTCTCTTGTTCACTTTCGCTTTTCGCTTCTCTTTACATACTCCCTCTCTCTTTCTGACACACATTTTAATGGATTGCAAAATTGCAGCAGCAGAAGCCTGAATTCGTTTGCATTTATCACTGTCTCCCTTTGGCCAACACAATTCCATATTGACATTCGAATACGCATTCGCATTCGCATTCACCGCTGATGGAGATTGATATTAAAATGTCAACAATGCGTCGCAATATATTCATTTTATACCCGTAATATGTGCCATACATTTGCACCTTGTGTTATCGGCACAAAAAACCAATTAATTGTTGGCATTGCAATCGCCCATCAACAGCTCTCGAGTCGAGCCTTCCTCTTCCCCTCCCTCTTCCCATGTTTCCAGCCTGCAATCACTGCCAATTGGTCAAACAAAAGTTTTCGCGTGGAACCCTTAATAAGTTGCGAAAAAAACCCTATGCAGTGCACTCGACGCTGTTTTAATTGAAAAACTTCTTCAATTGAAGTTTAATAAACAACAAAAGAGACGGAAACAGCAGCAGCAACAACAACAATTCAGATCTGAAATGAAGGCAAATTGTGCAAGCAGCAGCCGAAGGACAAACTTGCGCAGGTTTCGCTCTAATTTTCAATTAAAAATGGACCTCAGCACAACCCTCAACCGAGCCGAGTCCAAAAATAACACAAAACACATAGAAAAACGAAGGGAAAGTGGATGATGCCAAGTGCATTGACCACAACATTTTCCATAGTTCTCGGTTTTTTAGCTTCAGCCTCGAGGCAGAGGCCATTGTTCTGCTCAGCTCAGAGTTTTTCCCGCTTTTCCACTTCCACTCCAGCTGCCGTCGAATATTCTGCCTGCGAGCAATTAAAATATGCACAAAATGTAAATGAGAGACGTCCATTTTGTTAGACCTTCCTCGCTCTTGCCCCCTACCTCCCCCCCCCCCACTCAGTTCTCAACTCAGAATCATAACCACATCGTTCGTATTTACTGTGTGTGTGTGTGTGTGCAAAAACCGACAACACAATAAGCGGAAATCTTGTTTATAAAATTGTAGAGAAGCAGAAATTCGTTCGCTTTGCGAAAAACGGCAACTCATGTAATTAAAGTGCAGAACAAAGAACAAGTGAAAAATCCAATTTAATTATGAGATAATCGTGTACAAAATCAGCGTAAGAATCCAAAGCCAAAGCAACAAAGTCAAAGGATAATCAGAAAAGTGAAAAATACAGTAAGTACACTCGACTCTCTCTCTCTCTTCCATTCTCTCTTTGTTTGAGTGTGACCAGCTCTGACCAACGCAACCGTTTAGTGTGCCAAGATCAATAAAAGCAACGAGTCTGACAAAGGCATTGAGAGCGTGTTTATTTTTAATCACTCAGAGCCTGGATGGCTCGACGTAATTAGTTTTAGTTGCTGCCACATGGAAATGAGGCCAATAATTGCCACGCCCACATGCTGTGCACAGCCTACGCAGTGCTGTGTATTAACTTAATTGAATGGCCATCATCAGCAGCGTGACAGGGTGAATGTGAAATAGAATGTAAATTGCGCGCTTTCAGACTTGATGTCTTTTCTGTCTTGGCCATAAACAATATGCCGCATCCTTTTTTTTTTCGTTGTTGTCTTCGTCATGCTAAAAAATGGGCCATTAAAAATGTTTATGACACACGCAGCTGGCTGGCGCAGAGTTCAGGTAAAAGGTGGCATATGATTAACTGGAAATTCGGTTGAATTTCATTTCATTTTTCTTCGTCTATTGCCAGAGATTAGTCGGAAGTAAGTTTGCTTTTTTTTTTTTGTTGGCCATTTTGGCTTTCAGTTAATTAGAAGTTCGTTTCGGTAACTTTAACTTGCGGCAAACGTGCCACAAACAATGCGCCCCAAAAATTGTACTTGCACCAGCAACATTTTTGTGTGTGTGGCATGGAAATAAGTTTCGTGTTTCGCCCCCCAAATGCCCAATTAATAAATGAGACACAATGATACTCTCTCTCTCTGTGTTATGCATATGCACAGCAGGGTATCACAGCGTATGTGCGGCGTAGGCGGAGTGGGCGTGGCACATGCGGCGACGCTTCTAATTAGAACTCTGGCAAAGCAGTTGATGAGGGTAAATTGGCAAATAATTAATCGCCGGTTAATTAAGGGACTTACACACGTCCCACGTCTAACCAACATTTTCCTTTCTCTTTCCTCTTTCTCCTTTCTCCATCTCCATTCTCCATCTTTTATCTGCCCCTCAGTCGACAGCAGAGACGTGGCAAGTTTTGATTAAAAACGTATTTATCAAGAAAGCCGCAGGGCAACAAAATTGGATTGAAAGCTAATTATACATTTATTTTGTTTAATATGTGTGCTATAAACAACAAGCTAAATAAATAAATAGCAGCCAAGAAATACATATTTGACAAATACATTTTTATCTCCATACGAACACAATTTGTATTGACAATATTCGCATTTCTGCATGCGTTATCAATTGTTTGTTAAATAACAATAACAGAAATGTATGCGACAAGAAAGCTAGAGTTTGCTATTTTTAAAGAAGTGCAAAATAGATTAGGTTTCTTTTTAAAATGTATTAAATTAAATTTATTAATATATTAATATACCGACAAATTGCTAAAATACACTGAAAGTCAAAATATACCAATAAGTACAAAATATACCAGATTGGTAAACACAGCAGCCGTTTTTTGCCATATTAAACTATTTCGTAAATAACTTCCACTAAATTTATTATTTCCTAAATAAGTTCTACTAACAATATTTGCTATATTAATTTACTATTACATTGAAAATATACCTTTGAGTATGAAGTATACCAGATTTATAACCAGATTTGCAATGATCGATCTACATCAGCAGTTTTTTGTCATATAAAACAATTCCGTAAATAACGTCCACTAAATTAAGTGTATCAATATACCATCACATTAAAAATATATCAGATTTTAATCCTGTCTGTTTCATTACATAAAACATATAAAATTATTACTTAGATAACTTCTTCAATTTTGATCGGCTAGCAGTTAAAGCAACTTTACAGGAATTATAAGTAATCTGAGTGCAAGAAAATAAACAAGTGCTGTTAAAAGAAGTATAGCTCATATTCAGTATTTCATGCGAACAAACAGACAAACATCGAATAGGCATGTTTGTCTGTTTGTTATCTTGGTTGTTGAAACTGAACAAAAATATATATGCTTACGGTTTCAAAGATGCCTGCTTCTACTTGTTTCATACAATTCCTATGGACACAAAGTTATAATACTTTTTCATTCTATGACAGAGTTCATAATAAACGGTCTTTTCGCTTTAAATACAGGGTATCGCAGAATACTCTTTAGCTGCTTGCAAAAGTTTGTGCAGCCATGGCGTATGCGTAATTTTCGTACGTTTGCTGCTGTTTTAGCGGCCGCTGTCTCTGAGCTCTATAAACATTGAACGCTTGTTTATATTTGCTGGCGCGATTTTCAATGCTCGCACACACGCAAACACACACACATACACACACACACACACACACACACAGAGAGTCGTATGAGTCTTGCAAGCAGTCAAAAGCAAATAAATGCAAAGTGCGAGCTTTTGTTATTATTGCTGCTGTCGTTGTCGTCTCTTGATGTTGTTGTTGCTGTTGTTGTTGCAGCCATTGTTGTTTTTATTGTTCTTGCTGCTGCTACTGTTGCTTGTCCCCGCCTGTCGAATCTTAATGCTCTCATACTCATTCAATTTTTGAGCAATTCATGTCGATTCTTTTCTTTTATGCCTCGGAAATTTTATATTCATTGAAACTATTAAATTTTTATGAGCATTCCCATGCCCATTCAGCTGCAGCTGGGCAGCTGGGTAGCAAACAGATCAGCAGCTCAGGCGCTGACTCATTTCCAAAAAGACAACGAAGAATATAATTGAGCAAATGTTTCGCAATGGTTTCCCCCAAAAAATAGCGATTGAAAGAATTTCAGAAATGAAATTGAATTGTGGCCTTGAAGTTGTCTACAAGTCAATTTCGTTCCCCATTTAAACAGCAGCAATAATTAAATTGCATTCGCATCTTCGTGTTCAATATTTTTGTGCGAATCGCTGCGAATCGTTTTGCAAAACTACACAAACAAAAATGTAAACAGTCGCGAGGGAAATGAATATTTAAAAATACTCGCAATTTGAAGTGGAAAACGCTTTGCACCAAAAGCAACGATGATGTGTTTATTGATCAGCAACAAAACGCAGATAAATATATCTATATATATTTCTTTATTTATTTATGTGCGAAAATTCAAAATTGTTAAGATAATTTTAGCAATGATTAATCAAAAACTACTTTAAGCGAAAGCAGCATTTAAAGTGCAACCCACAACAAAAAAAATGTTGTCAATTCGCAAAGTTTACTTTGATCTTAGAGTATCAACGTTGCTTCGCATATTTTTAGCACAAACACAACCCAAAAAAAATAAAAGTGAAATAGATGTTTATCTTGTGTATAAAAATATGTCGAGTGAAAATATGTGCGCTTTCTTTTCGCATGGAATTTTCTTAGGTTGCAGAAAAGCATTTCCACCGCAAGCAAAATGTTTGCATAGTCCCATCTTTATGATTGAGATGAAAAAGCAACGGAGAAATTAAGCTGGGGTTGTGCTTAATTTAAGCACATGTTGCCATTTGATGTTTAAATTTATATTTCGGTTTCCTTTTGCAGGCGATTAAAACTCATAACTCACATATATAGCACATTTATCTGTCTCTCTCTTTCTCTCGCTCGCTCTCAGAGTAATCAAATTGTTTTCGGGTGCGCCAATTAGGTAAAGTGTGCCCTCTATATATATATATATATATATATGTATACATATGCTTGTCGCTCAACCGCTGGCTTTTTACGCAATGCTTGTGGCTCTGTCTGCGGCTCACATGGCGTATGAGTAATGCGAGCGAAAGCATTTATCTGCTCACACACACACAGACACACAGACACACAGACACACTTTAAATGCAAAGTGGGCGCTTAAATTTTATACAGCAAGGTGCACGTGAGTGTGTGTGCGAGTGTCCCTTAAAGGGAGGTAGCAGAGGGGGTGGGGAGGGATGAGAGGGAGACAAGTTTAGTCGGGATAAGCAGAGTGCTGGAAAGTGCTATAAATCAACCCTCGAACCACTTAATAAAAGGCAACGCTGCCATTAGACAACCGACGCTGGTGACGTTGCACGTAACCCGCTGCCACAACTCATAACAATGCCACACACACTACACACACGCACACACACACACGCACACACTTATTCACACTCATGACGCAGAGTGCAAAAATTTTGCACGTTTTTCAAAATGAATTATGGCAGCGAAAACAAAAGCAGAGAAAAAACGGAAACCAAAATCCAAAACCAAAGCAAAAAACAGAGATGATCAAGAGATGAGGACGAAAGGGCGGCATCGAAGTGGGCGTGGCACCGGTATGAAAAGGGGGAGGGGGGGCCGAGCTAAAGTAGCAGCTAAAACTTGATGGAATAAAAATTAATAACAA
The DNA here is from genome assembly GCA_035046325.1 of Drosophila niveifrons. Taxonomy (NCBI): domain Eukaryota; kingdom Metazoa; phylum Arthropoda; class Insecta; order Diptera; family Drosophilidae; genus Drosophila; species Drosophila niveifrons. The sequence goes on from JAWNOC010000052.1 coordinate 29,868,526, forward strand.
ATGCTGACAGCTTGTGTAAACAGCAGCCAACAAATGGCCGCAGAATTCGCTGCGCACGAATTGAGTGGCAACAGCAGTGGAGAAGGGGGAGGGGGGATGGCAGCTAAAAATGTTTTCGTCACGCGCTTTAATTGCCACGCCTGTCTGCACAGCATGCAAACCACAGGATGCTGGGGGGGGAGGGGCGGGGGGCGTGGCAGTTGCCAAGAGCCAACGCCTCACAACTCGGATTGTTTTTTTTTTGTGCGCTGTGCATCTGCTTAACGTAAAGCAATTGCAAATTAGCCATTATTTTAGCCACGCTTAATGGCCGCGTTTATCTTTCTTTTTTTTATCAGTCGCATTGTTTGCTTACGTATGTGTGTGTGTGTGTTGTGTGTGTATTTGTTACTGCTCTTATCTGCAGCGTGGAAATAAAAGCACACACAAATGCGGCATTCGTGTGATTTTAAATATTTGCACAACGTTTTCATTATTTTCATTTGCGAAGACAATGACGTTGCTTTCCTCTCCCCTCCCCCCCACCGCGTAATGAATAACATTGAATACACACACACACACACACACACACATTCAGAGTACATTCACAATAATGTTGATACTGCACATGTCTGGCAAAATTAGTTTACTTCGTTGGTGCGCCACAATTTTAATTAAATATCAAATGCTCGCGATGCCAAGACAAAAGTGAACAACAAGAACCAAAACAGTTTCAACTATTTACAATGCCACCAGATACACACACATATAACATACTATATAGAGTATATGAGCACACACAAAAGTTTTATCTGCTGCATAAAGAACTTGCTGCTGCAAGTTTTCCAACACACTTTCTGAATAGATTTATTAACAGCATTGAATGCAAAACTTTGCTCGCATTAATAAAACACGATTTTATGTGAAAAACATCAGCTATAGCTTATTTTGCTTAATGCTTAAGTCCGCAGCTTACTGCGCTTCAAAATGTTATTCGAAAACTTTTCATACATAAATCTGTTGAATAGACAGTTGCTGAGGCAACCTTTTGCCTGGCTGTAATATCGAGTTTTACGGCTTTGAGTTTCTGATTTCCGACTGTCCAATAGTAATCATTTACTTAATTTCTATGACACGAAAGAATATTATTATATTATTTTGAAAACATAATTAATTTAAAGTCTACTCGAAATTAAACTTTAATATTAATTTTAAAGTTATATTGAAAGCATCAACTATAGTTTATTGTGCTTTAATGCTGCTCAAAGTTTTCCTTTATAATTCTGTTAGACAGACAGTTATTAAAGCAATGTTATATCGAGTCTTTCAGCTTTGCCTCTGTGTTTTTTCGGCTTTCTCATAACAATCATTTATTTAACATCAATGAAACTAAAGAGTGTAGTATCAATAATATCAACTTTGATAACAAAATTTAATATAGTCTACTCAAGATTACTATTGAAAATTCATTTTAAAGGTATGTGAAAAACATGAACTATAATTTATGTTGTTTAAATGAAAAGCAGCTCAAATTTATTGGGCTTCAATGTGGCTCAAAGTTTTCATACATAACTCTGTTAAACAGACAATTGTTGAAGTAAACTTTTGCCTGTCTCTAATATTGAGTTATTAGGCCTTGAATTTGCTGTCCCGAATTAATAATTTAATTTAACTTCAATATCACGTAAGAAAATAGTATCAAAAATAATAATATTTTGAAAACATAATTTACTAAAAGTCCACTCCATATTCAATTGGAAAATTAATTCTAAAGGTATGTGAAAAACTTTAACTATAGCTTATATACTTAAAGAAAAGTTAGCAGCTTAGAATGCTTCAATTTGTTTTATAAAGAAGTTTCTTTAACAGGCATTCAATAGTTTAAGATGCTATATATATTATTCAGCGACTATGTTTTGTTTTCATTTACTCAATTTTAATGAGGAGAAAGAACTTTAAATCACAAAGTTTAGGTATTGAAAAATAACTTTAGTTTATTTGCTAAAAAAAAGGAAAAACTCTTTCATCATTCTTAAACTTTTTCCGTTCCGAATATCATATTTAATTTAATAAATTTCAATTACATATACGAAAATATTGTAGAAATAATTAACTTAGAGCCCGCTCGACTTAATATCTTAATTCTAAATAATAAATACTCAGAATTGACAATGAAATTTAAAGTCAAGTCTTCTGCCCACTTAGGCAATTATTTTTGTTTTTGGGGCCAGCTTTTAAAGTCGTGCCCCGCCATTAACTAAAGTACTTAGCCAGCTGCCAACTGCCAGCTTTTAGTTCCATATCCTGGTATTTGTTTGTGGAAATTAAAAGAAAATCAAACCGCAAAGAGAAAGAGACCACAACTCAACGGGAAGCAACAAAAAGAAAAGATAAAAAAAAAGAAAAGAAAGAAAATCCCGAGCACAGTTTATTTTCCGCACTATTCGAAATTGCGTGCTGTGCCAATTTTATCGCTTTTTCTGAGAAGCGGGCGCCCTCTGTTTTTTTCTCTCTTCTCTTCTCTTCTTCATTCCATCCCATTCCATTCCATTTTCATTTTCATCATCTTCATGCTTTGCTGTTCTTCTTCTTCTTCTTCAGCTGCTGCTGCCTGCCTGCCTGCTTCTTCTTCTTCTTTTTTTGCCGCTGCGCGTCTTTATTTACGAAGCCCATAAATAAACTGTTGCATGCTTTCAGGCGTCGCGTTTGTAGCGAACAACCCATAACATGTACTTAGTTATCGGTGCCGTTCGTTGTTCGCTGTTGTTGTTGTTGCAGCTGCTGTTGTTGTTGTAATTTGGGGCACAATCTGCGGCACTTGTTTATGGGCATTTAATGAATGTTGGCACTTTGCGTGAGGCATGCGCCACACGAAACCAAAGCCTTGAAAGATGGCACACAAGCGTATGGCAAAACTAATTTAAATGCAACAAAATTTTGTGGAAAGGCAAAGACATTAAAGGCCAGTTTCGGGGCATGCAGCATTGCAGAACTTCACAAATGGAACTAAAGCTGATGCTGCAAGTGGCAGCTGCTGCAGCTTAACATGCATAGCACTGCATAAACTGCATGCAAACAGAGATATACACTCTCTCTGAAACAAATCTGCCTTTGATTTTGCTGGCATCATGAATCACAGGCACAGACACAGACACAGAGAAAAAGAGGACGAAAGTACAGTTTACAAAACGAGCAGCAAGTTTTTCATTTGGACAATTTTCCATTTTCCTTTTTCGTGCATGTTCAAGTTACCCACTTAAGTGCGTTCTGCTTTCTCTAAAAGTTTGCCGCTTTTATTTCCTTTCTTTTTTTGTTTGGTGTTTTTGGCATTTTTATTGAGATTCAGGGAAGCGAGACTTCGAGACAAACTGTTTAAATTGAAATTTGATTTGCCAGGCGCATGCAAAGTTTTTGCGCCGCTTAATTCGACTAATGAAAAGTGCAAATTTCTTTACTGCCTCTTGACTGGCTCGCTGCCTGGCGACGCTGTGTCTTCTTCTGTGTGTGTGCCACATGAGGCAACCGAAACAACTTGAACTTTGTCCGCACTCGAAGTGAAGCTGTGTGTGTGTGTGAGTGTGGCTGCCACAAAATTATTTTATGACTTGGTAAACAATTTGGCCAGCTGACTTTTGCTTTAGCGTAATTGCAGAGCTTCTTCCTCTTGAAGCGAGTATATCGAAATTAATACACTCTGATCCAATGCTGCTAAAAATACATAAAAATTGCTTTATTTTCGAAATAATTCTCAGAAGAAATATCCAATTTGTTGTCTGTGCTGTGTTTATGTTGGTAATTTAGTTTTTTTTTTTTTATTGTATTAGCCATGTTGCTGCAAAATCTAGCACATTAAATTTAAGCGCAAACTTTGATTAATTTTTTCGCTATAAAAGCTGAGGATGAGTCAAGATTTCTTTAGTACTATCGTTTATAACTAAACATGATTGCAATTTACTAATTTGTATTTAAAATCATTGTGAGTCAGCACACTTTTTTGCTGTGTATTATCTTTCCTCTATATGTGTTTATCTAACTAAATCATTTTTATTAAAACAAGGCCAACGGGTGTCATCGATGCGATTAGATAAGCGTTCAGATTTATGCATAACACACAGTGGCGAAACTATAAATAGAATCGTTGCTTATTTTTATCTTCTTTGTTTATCATATAACAAATGATTTACATAATTCAGTTATCTCCTAGTGCAATAAGAGTTTAAAGTGGAATGTTAAGCCGTTTATTTTTAGTGAAATTTCTTAGAGTGGTGCTATTTTTGTACACTCTACTCAAAGAGTGGAAGAGTATAATAACATTGCGCGTGCAGGAAATGTAGATAACAAGCAAAAGGAAGCATTATTTCATAGCTGTTTTGATTCTGGTATATTTAAAATGCAATAGTATATATGATATTTCACTCTTCTGTATAATAGTCTTCGGCATGTTTGGCTAAATTTTCGGTTTCTTGTACTTAATTAGTTTTAGTATGTTTTAAGAAAAATACCGCATAACAATTTTATATGGCAAAAAACAGCTGCACTAGTGGGTTCTTAGTTGCTTCGGTTCACAATTTGGTATATTTTAAGGTTTACGGTATATTTATAATACCATAGTATATCGATATACCATATATATAGTTAACGGTATATGAAATTTTGTTTACAGTATATTATAATTTAATATATTTAGTATAATTTCTGAATAATACCACACTGAATCGCTTTTAATGAAATTTGCGAAACATTTTCGTATATTTCCAATGCAATACTATATCAAAATAATTCACGATATGCAATCCTTTGGAACTCTATTATATTTAGTATATTTGAAGAATACCACGATGTTATACTTTTATTGAAAACGGGTAGCGGGTATATCGCAGTCGAACACACTCTTCTACTAGGTTAAAGTGGTTCTATTTTTACTTTCGCTATCGTATACAAACATATGTGTGTTTAACAACTAAGCATAGAATTTCTGTGTTAGTTAAGTGTGATAAACGAAATTGTGGTTACATTTTTAACGAAAGTGCTACTACAATATTATCGCAACTTATTTAATTAAGAGCGATGACAATTATCTGATTGCAGTTACACAAGTGCAGCTAATCAGTTGGCAAAACAAAAAGTTAACTCAATAAACTGGGATATATGCAAGCAAATATCGCTGAGAGTTAAGCAGAGAGTTGTGGAGAGGGAAACACTGAAAACTTTGAATGCTTTGGGGTAATCAATAATTTTTAATCCCAAACGTCAGCAGATCCCATACCTATTTGTTTGTGTTATCGTTAGTTGTTGTTGGTGTTGTTGTTGTTTTGGGTTAGTGAAAAGAAAAAGTTTTACCCATAATTGGAGCATACACACACACACACACACACGTCCTCGTTGTGTAGCTCGTTGTGTGTTTGCATATCGCTTGGTAAACTGAAAAATCATTTGTAATATGTGATTTGTGATGTGTGTGTGAGGTGAGGTGAGGTGAGCTGGCAGTTGCGTGCTTGGGGCTTGGGGTTTGGGATTTTGAGGGCTTCGAGCACACGCATCATTAATTTAAAAGCCGCTTATCATATTTGCAATTACTCGTTAGGTTCAGGTTGACATGACTCCCCAAGCGCCTTTCAATATAATTGCCAGCCCAAGGAAAGGAAAGGGAATATCAATCGGAATTGCATGAGAGACAGAAAATGAGAGTGAGCGGGGAGTAAAGAATATATTGAATAATACTTTAAGCACAGTTGGTTTAAGGGAACTCATTCGAGTGCAATTTCATACATCATAACAGAGCGTAGATTCATCCCAAGATTTAATGTGTTTGCCTGATGGTCCCTTCTATTATTCAGTTCAGTTCAGTTCAGTTCAGTTCTGTTGTGTCCCGGCAAATCCTTTAATAATTAAATACCAAAAAGCTGACAATCCTTTCACAATACGCCATTGAATCCCAATCACTGAAGGAGCGTCCCTAATAATGCGCAAATAGAATCAAAATTGTTGACTTTCGTTTCTTGTCCTCTTTCCCCTGGGGAGATTCAAAAGTGGCTGCCACAAGGTTGAATCCACAATGAGTTAGCTGGCTGGCAAACAGACATAAACTTCAGAGTTATATAATTCAAATTGCAAATGTTGTTGTTGTTGCTGTCGCTATTGTTGCTCTTCTCGTTGTTGTTGTTGCTGTTTGGACTGCGACAAAATTCATTGACATGAAATTCGGCGCAAAAATTTTACGTGACAATGCCATGAAATCGAATTTGCCAAGCGACCGGAAATGCGCACGGCTGTTAACATGTGCGTGTACACACACACACACATGTGTATATAAATACATTTGTATATACACACACTTATACATATATCAATGTTGAGCAAAGGCTTTGCAGTCAAACAAAGCGCAAGAAGCGGCCGCCAGCACTTTTTGATTTATGCGACATTTTTTATTGTAGACCTCGCTCGCTGCTTATGCCGTCGACTTCACTCTTCCCCTCTCCTTCCTCATCTGCCCCATCCATCTCGCAGAATTTAGACCAAGTCACGAGTCCTGGCCTGAATGTAGTCGAGCATGAATTGCGTGAGCTGCTTGTGCAAGTTTATTTACTTTTGCAGCAGTTTTGAAAGCCGCTTGGCGTCCCAAAAACAATGAATAGACGACGACGATGAGCACAAAATGAAAGACATACTTGAAAATGTCTTTTCTCTTTTTTATTTTACGTTTCTTTAGCGTTTTTTTTCTTCAGCTTTTTATTTGCATTTTGTTGTTGTTGTTGTTTTGTGCTCTCAGTGTGCATAAGTAAGCATTCACATTGAGGCTTCAGCCTCAGGTAAGCAACGTGAAATTGTCAAAGGCATTTCGAGGATTTTGGTGTCTCAAATTAAAAGTCTGCTCACAATCAAACGAATGCCAGCCCCCGTTGAAATGTGAATAGCAAAAAGGATGAGTTGAATCCTGAATCCATCCACACACAGCGTGTGTGTGTGTGTGTGACAGGCTGTCAAGGGTCAAGAAGTGCCCTTTTTTGTGACATAACGAGCTTCAGCTGAAAGCACGACGAACAATACAATTCTAAAAAAAGAAGAAGAGAGAAAAAGGTTTATCACCTTTCCGGGTTCAACTGCAAATTAACTTCATAACCGAACAGAGCGCATTCAGTGCTTGTGTCGAGTGTCGCTTGTCCAGTTGTGTGCTCTGGACACACATTACGTATACGCAATAAATGCGAGAGAGAGGGAGCGAGAGAGGGCACACACAATTGTGCATTCCATTTGAGTCAATCAGCAAGCTCTTGAGCACAAATCACAAATCACACATGGGCGTATGTTGCCATAAATCACAGCAATGGAAATTGTTGCATGTTCCTCAGGGGGGCGAGCATGCAAATGGCTGAAAATCGTTGCTTCAACGTACTTGGCACGTGGCTGATTACAGGAAAACGGTAATCGAGCAACAGTTAAAACATCAAATTGCTTCATTTTCACGCATCATCTAAGGGTCGGAATCAGTCGAAAATGAAGCAACGAAAAAAAAAAAAAAAACACCCAGCCAACACAAAAATACCGTAAAAGCACAAGCACAAGAAAATCAATTTGGGGCGACCACCAAAAAACTTTCACCCAGCTCCAAGCCAACGGCTCATTTTGTATTTATCAACTCAGTCGTTCTCCCTCTCCTCCTGCTCCTTATGGCATCCTCGCCACTGTCCCTAGTCGTAGCCACGTCTGGTCTGATGGGTGGCATAAACTTTTATTTCAATGAGAGAGCGAACTGGAACTGTAGCCGCCTGGCATCCGGAGCAACAATAAGAGGACTCTGCTGCTCCACTTTCAGTCATCGTCGTCGTCTCAGCTGTGCCTGAAATGTTTCTGTTGCTATTTTCGTACCCCGCACGAGAGACACACACAAAAATAATAAAAATATAAATAAGTATTTAAGCCAGGCGACGACTGTCGCATACTCTGTGTAAAAAATTCAAGTTAAATGCAGTGGACAACAAACAACTCTCGCTTAAGCTGCTGCACAGGGTATTTTTGAAACAAAAGGAAGAAAAACAGCAGCTGGCAAGTTTTTGCTACTTGGCATACAAATGCAGGCCATAAAGCTAAAGAAACTTGCTTATTGCAAGAGGGAGAGAGCAAAGCAAACGAGTGGGGAGAGGAAGAGGGAGGGGAAGGGGAGGGGGGCAACAGTTGCAGACAGCGAGAGCGCAAATGAATAGCAACTGCTCTAATTTCGGGCGTTGGAATTTTCGCTTAAATATTTATAAGAAAAATGAGCAACTAAGCGGTGGGTGTCCATGTGTGTGTTGTTAGTGTATGTGTGTGTTCTATATATATATATATATATAGTACATATGCTGCGACGCATTTATTATTAATGCCTCGCAATCGAAATGGGTGCCAAACACACACACGTTGCACGTTTCACATAGTTGCAAGCGCCTAAAATGCTGCTACATTGTTTATTTGCTGAATTTGCGTTTTTTTCGAACATTTTTCTGCCCCCCCTCTCTCTTTCTCTTTTACTGTTGGTTTTGTTGTTTGCTTTTGGGTCAGCCTTCTTTATGTTTGCCACACACACAAACAGAGTGAACCTGCCTCACGTCTGTGCCAGCTCTTAGACCTCTAAATGCCTGACTGCCTCGATGTGGCTGTCTTCGTCTTGTTTGCCAGCCTGCCTGTTGCGGCCTTTGACTTATTACCATTAATTTATTTATGCGTAGCGCGTCACAGCCAATATTTTATTATTGTCCCGGGTTTGAGGTGACTCCTTAAACTCACACTCACATCGCCACTCACTTTATTATAGAGAAAGAAAGAGAAAGAGGCAAAATCACTTGGCGTAACCGAAAAACGAAAAACTCGATCCTGCGGGCTACGCACTTCCGTTCCGATTATGCAACTCGCCCCCCAAGGGGGTCAAAAGTTATGACTGTGTAACTTTCTGCTATCAGAAGAGCACAACTTTAAAGCAACACAACACTCCCAGTCTCCTCATCATTTAATGGCCCCACTTTAAAGTCTTGGGCAGCAGACCAGCTGCCCATAACGAGCCCAGTTTAATGACCAAAGTTCTGCTTATATCTATGTACTTAACTATCTAGTATATAGTATATTTATATATATTTTATGCGCTTAATCAACGTTCTGTAGTTAATAGTTGCGGTCGATGTGGTCGCTTCTAGCAGCTTGCATCTAGAGTTTGGACAACACAATAATATTATTATAATTTTATGCAACAACTGCTGCTTTAGTGCTTTCTTAATGCTCACACAAGTGAATTTAGCCAAGTAAATAAATAGTTTAAGCACATGAATTTCAGATTTCATATTCACTTTTCCTTAAATTTCATATTTGATATGAAATAAGTTGAACTTAAATAAAGTCTTTAATTGAAAGATTTTTTTTTCCCTAACTAACAAGAATTTAATATTAACCCTCTTTATAATGAAAGTTTAAGCACATGAATTTAACATTTCATATTAATTTTACTCTTAACCTTTCTTTAAATTGAAAGATTTTAATTAAGTCTAAAATAGTTTCATCACATGAATTTAAGATTTCATATTCAGATTTCACATTTAACAAGCAATATTCTCAAAGGCAGATTAAAGATGAATCAAGTTGAATATGAAAAATGTATAATTAAACTTTCATTAAAGTGAAAGATTTTAGTGAAGTATAATAAAAAGTTTGAGCACATGAATTTCAAATCTAATATTCAATAAAACTTGGCAAACTTTACTTGAATTTGAGACCTTCAACAACTGTTTTCTTTATTAGACAAATTAAATATTTTATCATCAACACATTAACGAAGAAACAAGTTGAATATAGAAAAGATAAGTTAAGTAAGTAAATAATTAAAAAGCTGAAATCGATACTGCAATTAAAACTTCAATTGAATAAGACCTTTCATGAATATATTCTCTGACAGACGAACTAAATTTCCATCGACACATCAAATAGCTAGTTTTAGATATTAACTGCGTATGGAAATAGTTTAAGAAGATAAGTTGATGATTGAGATGAAACCTTTAAAATTAAAATTGAATTAGGGATATTTAATGGTTTTCTCGATAAGTAAAATTATAAACTGAATCCGGAAGAAGAATTTATTTTTGACCCTTTTTTTCCGTTTCACATTTTAGCTAAGTAAATAAATATGAAAATGAGTTTGATGATTCTATGAAAGCTTCGAATATAAATTATGCAAAGAGACCTTTAGAAATAAAATGCAGCGTTAAACTTTTATTTTACTTTATTTTTCTCATTACGAAAAAAAATCTATTTAGAATGAAATAAATTGAATTTAAAAAAAAAGTATTTAAATTACACTTTCAGACTTATTTTAAGTTTTAAATAAAAGTTAGTCTGAAAAATATGAAACTGGAGATTAAAAAAAGTATGTAATTACACTTTCAGATATAAAAGTTAGTCTGAAATCATACTGAGTAACCAACAGTTCTGTGAAAATGTGTCAAGCAAAGTTAAAGAAATAAATTTCAGCAATATTTCAAACTATTTGACCATCTGTTTTGCAGTGCAACAACATCAATTTGGGTTGTGGATACATAGAGAAAAGCAATCAAGTATTTTAGCCACAAATTGAACACAATATTTATGACAGACATTTTTATCGACAAAACAAGGCAGCTTGTTGTTCTTGCTTTCCAATCCAAACTCTAGGAGACGGCTGCAAAGACTCACAGTTAAATAATTAAGTACGAATAGCTGCAACGTTTTGTGTGTGTGTGTGTCACAAAATTGGGGGCAAGGCAATGGCAATGAGAAATGTGAAATGTGAAGAGAAAAAATTGCTTAGCTGGACTCATATGCCATAAGTTGCAACAGTTGCCACAGTTGCAAGAAGTGTGACAAGGTTCGATGTCATTTGATAAATATTTGAAATGAAATCGACATGCGAAACTATTTTTATGCACTGCAAACACAGACAAGCTTAAGTCGAGGCAAAGGCGTGGCCAATGTGTTCTCCTAATGGCCAAGTCATTTGACACCGGACTCTCTCTTTCTCTCTCTCCGTCCAATGCTCATTGATAATGGCACAAGCGGGACGCACAAGGGAACAATGATTGGGGACAGACAACAGCAACAGAAAACAAGAGACTGTAATAGCTTTTGTCCATACACTATTAATTTGCAGCTGCCTTCCTTACTTCGCTCTTCTCTCGGTGTCTGATACAAGGACACAGCAGACATGTCCTTGTCAGGTATTTGTTTTTTTTTTTTTGCTGTTGTTTCGCAGTTGAAGGCTGCCGAAAATGTAGGAAATTGACTAATAATAGGGTCAATCGGCATAACCATCAGTTGTGGAGCATATTCATCGATTCAGGTAATTGACTGCTCGTGAAATGCGTTCGGTGTATGCTAACTTTTGTGGCCAACTGTGTTTCCGAATGTGTGTGTGTGTGTGTGAGAATGTTTGTGTATACAATTTTCACATCATTGCAGCTGCTTTGATTTACAGACAACGACTCATTAGACGCTATTGCTTTGCCCATTAAATATTTATTGGCTTGAAGAAGTCAGAGTGTGATAAAAAGAGGAGGAGGAGAAATAAAATGAGGAGAGGGGAGAAAAGTGAGGGGTGGCTAGTGGAGCGTGAGCTCTCTTTGCAAGGCCGCTGGTTTAATTGCAGTTTGCCGGACTTGGAGCAACTCACGCGTTTGACTCGCACCTTTGATTGAGATTTAGTGCAGGGATACAGATGTATAGGCAAACACATCCACAAAAAAACATATTAAAAACCCACATCTGCACAGATTGGGATACAGAGACGCGGCAAAACAAGTAAGAAAGCTACTCTCGAGTGTGCTCGACTTTGAGATACCCGCTGACCATGTTGAAGAAAAGCAAAACAGTGCGGAATGATTATAAACATTAAAATATACCAAATAAATATATCGGAAAAATGGTAAAATACTAAAAATGCCACTACGGAAGGCTATATTTAGTACATTGGTTTAGTACCACATTCAAAATATACCGGAAAATGCTGAAATATACCAAAGGCTATATTTGGTATGTTGATATCGAAACTAAACATACCAGACAGCCAGCCAAAGCAACTAAGTCTCCATTTTAGTTGGCGGTTTTTACCTTTGAAATGTATGTCTTAAATAACTTCTATAATTCTAAGGAATCATGCTGTAGTTATTATTGTATGTACCAAATCTTGCGACTCTAGCTTTCAAATTACACTTCTTATTCGATTATTGTCGATTTGCGGGGGCGGAAGTAGGCGTGGCAAACAATTTCAAACTAACGAGTTCAGTATGCACACATAACAAGTGCTGTTGAAAATATTATATCTCTATCTCATATAGTCTCTGAGATATAGTTATTTCTATGGACGGACGGACAGACAGACAGACGGACATAGCTAAATCATCTCGGTTGTTGACGCTAATCAACAATATACATATATACTTTATGGAGATGATGTTTTTATCGAAGATAACTCCTTCTGTTTGTTGTATGCATTTCCTGCATTCACAAAGTTATAATACCCTTCTACAAAATGGGTAGCGGGTACACAAAAAAAGTCTAAGCCAAAGGAGCTGCTGTCCCTATGCTCTTTCTCTTTCTCTTTCGGATCCTTCTGCTGCTAGTCCGTTGCCAATACTCAAACGAGCAATTTAGCCAACTCATTGAAGCGGAATTAATTGCAATCGATTTTGTTAGGCGGACAACGCGCTGAGTCTTCATTAGTCCGCACTGTGTATGAAAGTGTTTGTGTATGTCTGTACTATATGTGTGTGTGTGTGTGTTTCTATGTGTGTATTTTTATGCCAGCACCTAAGCGCTTTAAATGTATCCGAGATGGGAGACGTGTCCCATTTTATCTCCCACACTCTATTAAAACACGCATTAAAGTCAACACTTCAAACGCGTTAAACTATTTAAATAAATAAATAAATAAATATCTTATGACAATATACGCATATTTGATTTAACATTTTTAAAACGAAAATAAATAGGTATTAAAAATGTCTGTTTGCAAATGCAAAGAAAATAAAAGTTAAATCTGAACGCTGAAAAAATGAATAATAAACGTTAGCGTAAAATTTCGATAATATAATTTTAAATAATTACAAAGTAAATACAATTTTAAAAAAAACAAGTCGTATAAAAGTATGGAAAATAAATTAATAATTATCATTATTAGATGCATTTACCGCAGGCAAAGTTTTACCCTTAATAACCATTGCAAATTTTCTCATAACAAATGAAATTATTATATTATCGATTTTTATAGAAAAAGAATAAGAAATAAAGCGAGATACTTTAAACATATTATTAAAAATAATATCAAACTGAAAACTCTATCCTAAAATATTTTGTATAAACAATACAAAAAAAAAATTAGTTTGCTTCTTAATTTAAATAGCAGAATAATTAATACCCAAAATGATTTACTCTTTTTTCAAAATATTGATATCTTCTGCAAAATACATAAAATTATTAGATAACTTAAGTTGTAGATTACATAACTTAAAGTAGAAATAAACAAGTATGTTAACTACAAAGATTTATAAACTGAAAATATTATTGAAAATATAATTTGGAATAAAAAGTTGAAGACCAATATAAGTTGGCTTCTTCATTTCTTTTCCATATTATTTGGAAATGAATAACAAACAAAATAATTAAGAAATATTTACAATTGGAAATAAATTAGAAATATTTATAATTGCTTAATATAGGTAATAAACGAATTGACACAGACAATGTTTTGTATTTTATAGATATTGCTAAGCCAAATGTAATAATTAGATTATATTGTTTTGATACGTGTTATTCGTGTCAGAAGTTAGAGAAAACATATCACAACAAATATTTAAACATTTATTTGGAATTCAAAGTTGAAGAAATACATTTGCTTCTTATATTATTATAATTAATAAATGGATTTGCCGCAGACAATGTTTAATGTTTTCTAAACACTGGAAAACAAATGTTATAATTAGATTAGATTGTTTTGATACCAGATATTCGTGTCAGAAGTAAGAGGAAACATGTCAAATAATAAATAATTAAGTGCAGAATTTGAAAATGCAATTTTAATAATATATACAAATTTTATTCGGAATTCAAAGTCGAAGAAATACATTTGCTTCTTATATTATTATAATTGATAAGTGGATTTGCCGCAGACAATGTTTTATGCTTTCTAAACATTTGGCAAAACAAATGTAATAATTCGATTAGATTGTTTTGATACCAGATATTCGTGTCAGAAGTAAGAGGAAACATGTCAAATAATAAATAATTAAGTGCAGAATTTGAAAATGCAATTTTAATAATATATACAAATTTTATTCGGAATTCAAAGTCGAAGAAATACATTTGCTTCTTATATTATTATAATTGATAAGTGGATTTGCCGCAGACAATGTTTTATGCTTTCTAAACATTTGGCAAAACAAATGTAATAATTCGATTAGATTGTTTTGATACCAGATATTCGTGTCAGAAGTAAGAGGAAACATGTCAAATAATAAATAATTAAGTGCAGAATTTGAAAATGCAATTTTAATAATATATACAAATTTTATTCGGAATTCAAAGTTGAAGAAATACATTTGCTTCTTATATTATTATAATTAATAAGTGGATTTGCCGCAGACAATGTTTTATGCTTTCTAAACAAATGTAATTATTAGATTAGATTGTTTTGATACCAGATATTCGTGTCAGAAGTAAGAGGAAACATTTCAAATAATAAATACTTAAGTTCAGAACTTGAAAATGCAATTTTAATAATATCTACAAATTTTATTCGGAATTCAAAGTCGAAGAAATACATTTGCTTCTTATATTATTATAATTAATAAGTGGATTTGCCACAGATAATGTTTTATGCTTTCTAAACATTTGGCAAAACAAATGTAATAATTAGATTAGATTGTTTTGATACCAGATATTCGTGTCAGAAGCTAAAACATTTCGGCCAACTCCAAGGGAAGCCATGAATTGCGGTTCGTTTGGCGCTGTTCAACTTTGCTATTAAATTATTTTTCAGCTGACCTAGTTCGAAATGTGAAATGTGAGCATTATCGAATCTAATCTGCTCGAAATTTGTGATACAAATTATTGTCAAATGATTTGTGCAAACAGTGCGCAAGTTGCGAACTTTGTTTTTGTTTTTTTTTTTTTGCAGCATCAACTTGTTCCTTATGTTGTCAACAGGAATGAATGCGAGAAATATTTCAAATTCAAAAATGCAGTCAACTGTTAACACTTTGCTTGCTCTCCATGTTTTCTGCTAGCGATGATCATAAAACAGCAATTTCCACCCAAAAAAAAAAAAGAGGAGAAAACTTTTCAACATCTCGTTTCGCATGTGTGCGTGTCTGTATGTGTGTGTGTGGTTGTGTGTGTGTTACCAGCAAAAAGTTTTTACATAAATTTGACATACCATAAATACATTTGTGCTTTTCAATTTGTATTTGCAGCAACGACAGGCGGCAAAATAAATAAAATCCGCTGAAACATCGCAAAAAAAAAAAGCCAAAAAAAAAGGAAAAAAAGGAAAAAGGGTAAACTTTGGCACGAGATCGACGAGATGCACGACGGGCAACTGGCAACGGCAACGAGTTGCTGCTGCTGCTGCTGCTGCCAAGCGTTGCTCAGTCCTCAATCCGCTTCCTGTTCCTGCCACGCGTGCCACATGCCCCGGGATTGAGAGGCAAGCACGTCAGCACTACATAACATACATACATACATACACATTTATATATAGCAAAAGATAGAGCGCTACAGTTACGGATGCGGTTACGGTTACGGTTACGGATAGAGACGCAGATAGAAACCGTGCAGTTGAGCAGATGCAAACGCATTTTTTTCTACATTGAACATGTGCCAAACCATTGAGCTTGTGCTGTTGCCTGCGACGCTGCCATTTGATTTTGGCCAAGTTAAGTAAACAAGTCAACAATTCTCTCACACACACACACACATACACCAACGGACAGACTGCTAACATAAACAATCAATAAGGTCAACAAGCGCAACCTCAACTGAGCAACACTTTTGTGTGTGTGTGTCCGTGTGTCCTTGTGTGTTTGGCCCAATTTCCAATTAGTTGTTGAATCGCACCCGCCCCCCGCCTCCCACAATGGCCGCGCCCATCGATGAGAGTGTGCTGAATGCACTGCGAGGCGTAACCACCGCCCAAACTCGGCTGCCCAAGCCACTGCTGATCAAGATCTATGTGGCCAGCCTAAAGCAGGAATTCAATCAGGAGCGTCGCATGCTCCTCGAACTCGTTGGTCCCGAACTCCAGACGCTCTACGATGATCGACAGATTGAGGTAACAGTTGGGGGATTACTTCGATTTCCTATTCAGCATTATAATTCTCCTCTTTTGGGGACAGCTCGAAATTGTGGACATGCATTTTGGCACTGGGCCGCTGGATGTGACGCTGCTGGAACGTGATCCTTACATGCTGCCTGACTTGCTGCACGAGATTGACACATGCCACGCGCACTCGAAGAGCGTTTTCTTTATGACACTAATTGGCGATGGCATTGGACGTCCACCTCTGCCCACCCACATCGATGGCGACATCTATGCCGCTCTCCTCGCCGACCAGCTGTCGATGGCAGCCGATGAGAAGGCGCTGCTTGGACGCTGGTATGCAACGTCAGTGGAGCCAGAGTCACAGCGTGTGCTCAAACAGGACTATCGGTGAGTTAGCAAGTTGACAATCACAATTATCCTTCTGCCTTCTGCCTCTTTGTTTTGTGCTCAACTCAATTGCAGTTGTGCACAGCACAGCAAATATTTGCACAACAATGCCAGCTGCCAGATACACAGCACCAAAAAGGCGTGTTGAAATCAAATAAAAACCTCTTAAATCATGAAACTAGAAGACAGAACTAAAAATAAAGAGATTAATGCTAGATTGGGCAATTCTTAAATTCAGGAATATAATCAAAAATAAAATCTGAGACATCGATCCAAACTCTGTAATTGTAAATTTAAGAATACAATTCAAGAATTTCTTGAATCATAAAACCTAAATATATAGTTAATAAATCGAAAATTATCAAATTCAATAATATAATCAAAAATAAATAAGTTAACGTCAAAGAAAACAATTGTATCAGAAAACCACAAGACAACGATTTAAATTCTTCAATTCTGAATTTAAGAATAAATGTATTAAAGTCAGCTAAATTTCTTAAATTATAAGACCTGAAAGCAATAAGTAGGGAGGATATGGGGTTTCTGGTGCACTTTTTCTGCTCAATATCATGACTTAGCTTGGCAACGTGTTAAAGCAAAAGACAGTGGTATCAAAGAACGTGCTGCAGCTTGGTTTGTGAGCAAGGCTATGAAAACAAAAGTTAAATTTGGATTAGGAATGAGGAATGAGGAACAGCAACAACAACAACAACAACAAAAAATCTCGTCAACCAGGTAAAAGGAGGCCAATTAGTCGGAAACAACAATAACAACAACGACGTCATCGTCATCGTCATCATCGACGCCTCCGTTCAACAAAAGCAGCACTCTCTAAAAGTAAATCATTGTGAGACAAGCAACACGAATTTTGAAACGAAGAAATCCAGTAGATATGAAAGAAACAATTCAAATATCACAGCAATCTATTCCAGACAAAAAGAACTCGGACGGAAGATCATTCCGAGAGTGATACCAATACCGAAAATTGGTGGATTTTTACCGTTGGTGCCAATTATGGCTGTACAAAAAAAGAAACTGGTTGAAATGAAAAACTTAAGTGGAAATATAATATACAAATTTGTTTATTTATTTAATCGGATTTTTTTTTCATATTTTTTAAGATTATTAATGTTACAATTTCAATACTTATCGTTAAACGTTTATTTTCGAAGCAACTAGATGTTGAATTCAGGGTGACTAACAACCAGATGAACAATGATTTGCGGTATTTTATTTTCACTGAACTAACATCGGCAACACCAGATATTAGGGTCAGATTTTAGAGGTACAGAATTGCAAGATTCACTCTGCCAAAGTTCAATGTTCATTATTTAGGAAACAAGAACACAATTATATAATTTGAATTAATAACTCTCTCAAAACGATGTTCGAAGATTGAAATATTGCATCAAGTTTTTTTTTTTTAATCTGAAATACTTGTCAAGAATACTTGTGGCTTATACAAGTTTCCCGTTCCTATTTAGTACATCAACAATCGAGTTGATTATGCTTATTGTCAACAGCCAATTAAAAATGTCAAGCGAGGCAAATCGTTGCAAATTTGCTACACAAAAGGTGAAAGGAGATGGTCAAGCTGAATTTCTCTTCTCTCTCTTTCTTTCTTTCTTTGCAGCTCTCTGCCCGCAGATGTTTGGCTGACAGAGTCGCGCAACTTGACGTCGTTGCTGGACAAAGGCTTGCAACGTCTGTTGGCCAACTCGAGTGGCGATTTCTTGCGACGAGTGCAACAGCTGCGACGCACACAAATCGAACAGGAAGTGCAGCGTGCAATGTGTGCGTAAAGAATAAAAGGAATAAATGGCAAGGAAGTACTGTATTAATGTATTTTTGCTCTCATTCAATAGCTCACTCCAGCGAAAAGATATTGGCCGTGTTTCGAGAGCGTGCTGCCCAGAGCAGTGGACGCGATGTCGAGGCCAGTGAACGGCTGCGTAAAATCAAAGATGAGCTGACCATGAACCTATCAACGGATAACCACACGACGCTGGTGTAAGTGTAACAACAAATACGAGTAATATACATTCAGAGAGTGTGTAGTCGGTCACTCGAGAGACTCATTAATTCAATTGGCGTCACCATAATTGTTGTAATTGTTATTGTTATTGTAACTGTAATTGTATAATTGTAATTGCAGTGTGCCGGGCAGCGCCAGCAGCGAGGCCATCGATCCGGACAACGAGGACCACGAGGCGTATTTAAGTAAATTCAAGAACAAAGTCACCGACAAGCTGCGCCTGCTAATCGAGGCGCACATTACAAATGATCCCGACGTAATCAAGGGGAGGAAAAAGACTGTACAGGTGAGAAAGTGTAAAGCAAAAATGGCGGAGGGAAATGGGGGGGGGAGAAAAACGAGGCACGGGGCAATTAATACAACAGACAACTTACAAAGTGCTTTTCACTGCGCATTAAATTCAATTTATTATTTAGTCTGACGTCGCATTTGTTTTCCCTTGACTTCCGCTGACTTAGGCTGCATTTTCTTATGACTCTTATTATTGTTATTCGCTTTAAGCCAAGTTCGTATTTTTCTGTAAAATGTCGAAAAATACAGTCATAAATTAATTTGATGAATTACAAGCGTAAAAAGCCGAAAGGCAAAGCCAAAAAATTCTGAAACAACATGTCGCCCTCACTTATCATTTCTTTTTCTTCTGCCATGTTACTAAACTTTTATCGTGGGAGCGTTGTGAAGGAGATTCGGAGTATTCAGTATTCAGGACTTATTGTTTACGCCCTCGCAACGCTTTGGGCAGGTTAATTAAATGTGCGCACCACAGTTTGTGTTCGACAAGTAAATTATGCGCAAAAACTTGCCTAGAACACTTCGCAAGGGGGCTAAAAGAGCTCTTGGCATGAACTTCTCTGATTTAGTAGCAAAGTTTAACTGCGCAAATAAATGTAAATACTAAAAAAATAAAGTGTAAATACAGTAAGATAACAGTGAGATACCCATTTTGAATGATAGCAAAACAATGCGCTATTTTTTTTCTTCTAAAATATACCAATTCGATATACCAAAAATACTGAAACATGTCAAAGTATATATACTTTTACATTAGTCGATATATTATTACATTATACTAAATTCATATTCCAAAAATGCTGAAATATTATAAAGGCTTTATATATACTACAGTATTATTAAATACTAAGATATGAAAGACTATATAAATATAACTATTACATATATCGATATACTTGTACATTAAAAAAATACCAAAGAGTACAAAACATACCAAAAATCGCGACTTTGGCGTTAAAAACATATTCGATATTTTTAAATTTGTGGGCGTGACAAAAATCTAAAACAAACCTATGCTGTTATACATCCTCTGTATATATCCTCATAAATTTCTTGTCAACAGAAAGTTATAAATACACTTCTTCTCTCTAGTAAATTTTTAAAAGTTTACTAAAGTTCGATTCTGTTTATCATAGAAAATAGAATAATTCAGCACTGTTTATTTTTCTATTTCAGTATGTTTTTTTAAATATATTTTTATTTTTCAATGCCTTTTTAGCATCAACTTCTCAAATTTCTATTTCTATGCAATATTCACTGCCACTTTGGCATCCACTTCTAAGATTTCTATTTCTGTATATGTTAATAAATATATTTTATGCAACTTTGGCATCAATTTCACAGAAAAATGTATATTAGGTTAGCTTTGAAGTTAAGAAATCACACAAACTTGCTGCTAGATAACTTTACATCAATTTGGTTAGAGGGCTGCATATATTATATTACTTTTATTTTCTGGGGTCCATTGCTTTATTTATATTATTGCGGGCTATATTGAATTTATTTTTGGGCTGCTTTCAAACAAAAAAAAAAAAAGAATTTCTCTGTTCAATATTTGCCGAAACACCTGTGAAATTGAATTGCCACCTGACCAAGAATCAAAAACAAAAAAAAAACGGAAAAACAAAAACGAAATGAAAATAAAACAAAGAATAACAGAAACGGAAAGCAAAAGCGAAAACGAGAAGCAAAACCAATATAACAAGGCGTCTTCATTTGCTGGCGTAAACAAGGCGCAATTTTTTTTTTTGGCCTGGCTTTCAATGCCGCAAGCTGTAAGCAGTTTTGGCCAAATTGTCGATGCGGGCCAGTTGATGTTGATGGGCAGGAGGCAGAAGGCAGAAGGCAGAAGGCAGGACTTGTTCCGGTCTTGCCACTCTGCTGGCCACGGACTCGCAATGCTGCCACTCTCGTTGGCTTTTGTTAAAAGCATTTAACATTTCAACTTGGCTAAAATCCGAAGGACACACCGCTGCCGCTGCCTGCCTGCCTCACAGCCTGGGCCATTAGAGGACGTTGGCAGCAGCGACGTTCACAATATCGCTGCTGACATATTAACACACTTACACTTGTGTACAATGCGAGCAAGCGAGCGCCACGCCCCCATGCGCCTGTTTGCACTTAACGACACTCTGTGTGCAACATAAACTGCAAGCAGAGGGTCGACATTCCCCCCTCTCTCTCTCTCTCTGTCTATATGCAGCCGCATTTTAATGCCTTTAAAGTCAGCGCACCTTCTCGTCGTCGTCGTCCTTCGTGCTCAGCCAGCTCAGCACTTTGACAAAATGTTGTGTGGCATTTGCCAAGAAATATGCAAAGTGCGCGACCGCAGCAGATGGCTGCACTAGAAGCCACTCTATGCGCGCATAACACGGCGTATACGCAACGTTTTTCTATAATCAAATTGAAAGGCAAAGGCAAAAGTAAATGTCAAGCTAATTAGGCGACTACCAGCATAGTAGTCAGTAGTCAGTCAGTCTGTCTTGTAGGTGCCAAGAGTGCTTCACAAGAGCAGCAGCGAAGGTTGTTGACCACACACACAGCTTCTCAGTGGCAATATTGATTTAGTGGCTCAGCCACAGCGAATGCATTCCAGCAATCAGATTTACAAAAGCCAAAGCAGCTTACGTACTTCATAAAGCTGAAGCGAGCACAAAAAAAAGAAAAGAAATTAAGTGTTATTACGTCAAAAAACAAAAATGCAATTTTCATCATCAAAGAACAAGGGAATAAAATGTGTAGCATACTTTTTGGGGCGCGTCTCTAGAGCAACTCGTTTCGAGCACTTTAAGCTGGCAAAAGTTTCGCCTGGATGCATGAGCTGAGTCTGGACAACTCAGACATGGGGCCAAAGATGAAGATGGAGGGGCACTTGAGAGCATGTGCAAAATGAAAGAGGAGGAAGAGCACCACTACTACTACTACATACTACTTGCTGCTTGTTAGTGGCAAACATGGCTGTGCCACAGTTAGTCAGCACAAGCTGAAGTGGAGTGGAGTGAAGTGAAGTGAAGTGGAGGTTGTGTTAGTGACAGTGACACCAAAAAAAAACTGAGCTCTGCCTCGCTCAGCAGGTGGCGCACTGTCAGCAGACGCAGGTAAACAAAGTTACGACCAAGCACTCGCACACATTGAAAGTCACTTACACACATACACTTTGAGACAGACAGGACAGCGGATGATACTTTGGCAATATACTTGTATATGCTCCGGTCAGGAAACGAGCTCTGGCAGCATGTAAACGGCTTTGTGCTTAACAAGTGCTGATGACAAGCTGCCAACTGCCAACTGCCAGTTGCACAAGCATCTGGAAGCAGTCCTTGGAGTTCCCCCTGATGTATGGCTAGGCAAATGTGTTCTGTATAGGGATTTGCTCCCATTTCGAACCGCATTTCATTCACAGTCTATTCTATTGCAGGAAATCTTTCATGAGCATGCCACACATCTGCGCATGCTGCGCGAACACACCGAAAGCGTCGTGCTGCTGGAGTCGCGTGTCCCGGATCAACTGCGTCAGAATCTCATGGCCAATTTCAGGAACGGCAGTCGCCATGCCCCGTACTTCATCTGCGGTGCACATGGCAGCGGCAAGAGTGCGCTCATCAGCACACTTTATGGCCAGGTGAGCGGTTGGTTCACCTCGACGCGTGTACATCGCGTGATACGCTTTGCCAAGGCCACGCCCCGCTCTGCGTATAATCTGGAGCTTTTGCGTGTGATTTGCCAGCAGATCTCGATAATATTCAACATACCCGAGGGCTATTTGCCCAAGGATGCGTCCTTTGATCCGCTGTACATCAGCAATTGGTTTCAGAATCTCTTGCGTCGCATCGAGGACATGAACAACGATGTCTTGTTCCTCTTCATCGATGATCTGCATCTGCTGAATCCGCTGGACTGTGACATTGTCGCCGCCCTCTCTTGGCTGCCGACATCGTTGCCCTGGAATGTGCAAATCATTTGCAGCTCCACAACGCCCGTGGAGCAGCTGAAGTTTACGCCGATGCAACGCGATCGCTTCAAGTCCGCCGAGTATCAGTTTGTTTTGAATGCGGACACGAATCTCACACAGTTGGAGCGACCAGCGGAATGCGCTGCCGATGTCAATTTCGTGGACTATGTGGAGCAGCAGTTCGATGAGCTGGAGCAGCACTATGGCCGTCAGGCTGTGGCCAGCTTGGCTGCCTACATCACCTGCTCGGAGTACGGGCTGACGGAGACGGAGCTGCTGGAGCTGCTGATGCCAACCGATGATCCCGAATCCATGATTGACACGCACAGCGGACACTTTAGCTTCGCCAGCTTCAAGAAGATACACAGTCAAATGGGTGAGTTATCATCGCTTTCTCTCTCTTCGCAATCTTTTCTTACTTAACATATTTGCGGGCAGATAAACGTCTGCTGTTGCATGACAAGATTATGTCGGGCAAGGTGTTGATCCAATGGCGTCACAACTACTGCTTGGCGGTGGCCAAGCGTCGCTACATGGATGCGGAGCGTACACGCAGCCTGCACATGGAGCTGGCCAATTTGTTTTTCCCCCAAGACGAGGACGAAAGCACGCTCGAGAATGATTCGAGCAAGAGCGAAACAAAGTCCGTCATCAGCCTGAAGGAACGTGAGCCGCACAGGGATAAGGACAGAGACAAGGATAAGGAAAGGGAAA
This sequence comes from Drosophila niveifrons, assembly GCA_035046325.1. Classification (NCBI taxonomy): domain Eukaryota; kingdom Metazoa; phylum Arthropoda; class Insecta; order Diptera; family Drosophilidae; genus Drosophila; species Drosophila niveifrons. The sequence continues at coordinate 29,892,193 of JAWNOC010000052.1, forward strand.
AGGACAACGTGTCGGCAGGACGTAAATCATCGTCGACGCACCACAACGACGACACCTCAACGTTTTACAATCCCATTGCTGCCGATGTCTCGTATAGCATGCGACACGTCGAGGAGAGCTGGCATCATCTTATGCGCTCCGATGACACGACTCGCTTCAAGCAAATCGCAGTCTGCAATTTTGATTTCCTGCTCGCGGCGGTAAGTCGACAACTTCTCATATCGTTTGCCCCTAAAGCATCAATTTTAACGAGTATTCGCAATTAGTGTTCCCATGCCGGAAATTAGTTTAGCAACTACTCCAAAATGACTGGCAATCTAGAGCCATAGATTTGTGTCATTCCCAGTGACAGTTTGCAACAACAACAACAACAGCAGGCAGCTAACAAAATTTGTCACTCAACTGCGATAAACTTGTCTTGTCTTGTCTTGTGTCTATCTACAGCCAAATGGCAAACACCCGCAGCTACTCTCTCACTACTTGGATGCTTTTAATTATTGTGTCACAGCACTTGATAAGCATAGAGTTAATTAACTATTTGGCTTGAACTTTACTACAAGTATATACGAAATACATGCCTCAAAATAAATACGAATAGCAGTTCATGAACAAATTCTATCTATATATTGAAATTTATTTATTCACCAAGAGTTGAAAGAGTTGTCTGCAAGCAACTAGTTAAATAAATTTATATATTTCGAATACAAACTAAATACGAAAATAAAGAAGAGAAACAAATCTAGCAAGAGTTAGGCCAGAGAGCTAAGAGAGTAAATTAACTATTTTGAATATATTTCAAATAAAAGAGATTCTTCTAAATAACAAACAGAAGAGATATAAGCATAGAGTTAATTAACTATTTGGCTTGAATTTTACTATACACGAAATACATGCCACAAAATAAATACAATATGGGGCAAGCCGTGGAATAGCAGTTGATGAACAAATCTCTATCTATTATCTATTGAAATTCATTTATTTTATTCACCAAGAGTTGAAAGAGTTGTCTGAAAGCAAAGAGTTGAATAAATGTATATATTGCAAAAACGAAATAAATGTGAGAATAAAGAAGAGAAACAAATCTAGCAAGAGTTGGAGCAGGAAATTGAGAGATTGAATTTCACTATTTTTTAATATATTTCATATAAAAGATATTCTACTAGATTACAAACAAAATCCGTAGCTGACAAGCAAATCGCTCCATTGAAAGTTAAGAGAGATAAGCAAAAAGTTAATTAACTATTTGACATGCATTTTACTATACACGATAGGTTTCTTTCTAAATGAATACGAAATAAGGCAGTTGACAAACAAATCTGTAATATGCATTATTACTATTATTCTATTGCTCACAAACGTACTGCGTGAGCAAGCAAAGAGTTGCATATGTTTTGGAAATACAAAATTAATACGATCCAAGGAAGTTAAAAGAGTTAATTAACTATTTAGAATAAAGCTCATATGATAGAGCTTCTAAAAAATAACGAACAGAAACCGTAGCTGGCAAACAAATCTCACCTTTATAAATTAAGATTTATTCATTAGTTTAACACTTTTAACAGAGCACTTGATAACGAAAGGGTTAAATTTATATCTTATTTGCATTCTTCATTATTCACTCTAAAAAAAAATAAGATTTCGAATTCTTCTAAACTTTACAGACTGATTTAAACAAGATCTTAATAAGCAATCAGTTAAAGGAATGAACAAAGACATAATACGAAATCAGTTGACAAAGTAAACTCTTTATTATGATTCAATATTTGTTTATTACCTTTACCCTATTCTGCACTATTCTTCAATTAAATGCAAGGCTCTTGAGTAACATATTAATTTTCAATGAATAGAAATTTATAAAAATTGCAAATGGATATAAAAAACAAACAGTACTCAATATGACAGCTTAATATTCATTTATTTGTTTAGCACAATTCAAAAATTTATTGCAAGAGTTGAGCAAGAGATAACTGAGCATTTGGCTTAAATAAATAAATGAATTTTACTGCATATACAAAATAAAGAATGAAACCATCAGTTGACAAACCGAACCCTTCATTATATGTTGGCGAATAGTCTGGGATTAGTTGCAACCTCTTTTATATAAAGCAATTATTTATTTCAAGGGTTAACCAAAGATTTAAAATTCTACTTTTATTGAATTTTATACTGAAGGCAAACAGCAGCTGACAAACAATACTCTGCATTATAGCTTAATATCCAAATTTATTAGTTTAACCTTTTTCTATGCCATTCAACAATTTATTTCAATACACGCAATTAAGCTTAAACTTTGTATATTCTCTTTACCGCCGCACAATTCAATTGACACTTTAAATGACAAATTTCAAATTCAATAACTGAACTAAATAGACTGCTAATTCAATTTACTCGGAAATTTGAATTTTCAAATTGAATAATGCGCAAACTAAACTGGGAATTTCATACAATGCTTGTTTAAATCCGATTTATCATCTCTGAAGCGATGGTTGCATAACAACTTAAACAATGGCCGAGAGACTCGTTGAGAGATTTGAAAACTAGCAAACTAGCATCTCATTTGCCGCTTAATTGTTTAAACCGATGACATTCATTATGAAAGTTGCCTCTCGTGATGAGTTTTTGTGCTAAATTGCAAAATTTGTTGTGCAAACTATGCGATGATTATTTAAGCAGCTTTCGCTTTCATTTTTGCATGGCCAAATTGAGTTGACAAAAGTTGTTTTTTTTTTTTTTTTTGTTCGTTTTAATATTTTACGAGTGTTGCAGCAAATTTATCATTGCTCGACAGCTGAAAAATGCATAAGGCCATGAATTGAAAATCCTATCCCTATCATTGGCAATTCATGCACAAAATCCAGTTAAATTTGACTGAAAAAAAAAACCTACACACACACAAAAGTTATCTGAAACTTGTGCAAAACGAAGAATGATTTTCATTAAAATGTGGCAGCTGCAAAAGATAGTCGAACACATTGTGTGTAGGGCAGGACGGAGGAGTTTTATGGCCAGCTGACCTGCTTTTCAATTAGATGAATGCATAAAAGTGCAACAGCAACAGCAAGAGCAGCAGTTGAAGTGGAAGCCGAGTGCATACTGATTTAATTAACTGCACACGCCTTTAGTTAAAAGGTCAAAGTCGTTTGCTGCAAATGTCGCAAACTTTTGTGCAAAATATCAAATTCTCTAAAAAAGAAAAGCAAAAGTAACTAAAACATGTAATTGCATTGCTCCGAAAGTTTTATGAAATACTTCAAGTTTAAGTCCAAGCAAGTTAATCAACGTTGCGTATACGTGATACACATTTTGTGTTGCATACTTTCAGGTGCAAACGGTCTCCATCAGCTATCTGCGCTGTCTCATCGAGCACGTACGCTGCTATATACTGGATCGCGACATCGAGCTCATCTATTACACCATACGCAAGTCCAGCGATGTCCTCACCCGCGACCCAATGCAACTGGGCTCGCAGCTCATCTCGTGGCTGCGACCGATTGGCGAGCACGACGACGACGACAACTCGCTGCTGAGCATGACCGTGCGATCGGCCACCGCCTGGTGTGATGGCTATGCGGTGCCGCTGCTTGTACCCCTGACGGGTTGGCTGCCCGCTCCACTTCCCTCGCAGATACGCAACATGACGGTGACGGGCACCGGCGTGATACGCGCCGTTTGTCTGGCTCCCTCGAAGCAGCATCTGATATTGGCCACGAATTCGGGCGATGTGCAGCAGTGGCACATCATGAGCAACTCACTGGTGCACACATACAAGGGTAAGTAGAGGAAAGGGGCAAGCCATTAGGCAAGCTAATCATGCATCGCTTGCAGGACACACTGCGGCAGTCACGTGCCTGCTGGTGGCGCCACAACAATCGCAGCTGCTGCTGACTGGCTCCGAAGATGCCACTGTGCTGGTGTGGCACGTGTCGCTGCGCGAGCAACGAGCGCACATTAAGTAAGTACAGCGATAATCCCTTTTCCCCCCAGACAGATAGTATTATAAACGCGCTCTTCTCTCTCTCTCTCTTGGACTATCTCTCTTTAGAGCACACACTGCGCCAGTGACAGCGGTGGCAGCTGGTGTCAATAACACGCTCATCATCAGCAGCAGCGAGGATGCAACCATTGCCATCACAGACCTGGCCAGCGGCAAATTGGTGAGCACATGAATCTTAATTGAAATCAAATTACAAATCCAAATGGCTAATTATCCCCCCAAATTTCGCATTTGCCATTTCCTCGATGTTGTTGTTGTTGTTGTTGTGTGCACCAACAAAATGCATTTCACATTTCACGTTTCACAAGCGAAAATAGACAGAAATGGAAATGTGATTCACTTGCGCTCGCCAAATTTGGCAGAAAACGCGCCACATCAAGCAAACCGCATTAATTTGCATAATTCGAGACCTCAAACAATCCGAAAACCATTGCAAACGAGGCCAAAATCAGAATGCGGTTATGTGTTATGTGTTATGTGTGTGTGAATGCTTTGGCTAATAGCAACTCTCTGATATATTACCCTATTTAGAGCCATATTTCATATTTATAATATGAGCACTTATAATGATTTATGCATTAGTATTTATATTATTATTGTTATTAAATTTGCCAACATCAGCTCTGGTGGAATATCTCTAAAGCAAACAACACAATTTATGCTATACAACATATTAAAGTGTGGTTACAACGTTTGCAATAATTTTCGGATTCATATTTATTAGATTTTCATCAAATCTTTTTCATGTGTTACAGCACATTATTCATTTAATTAATTGTTTAGCTAGCATAAATGTAGGGAATATACACATGTATATTACATAAAGAAATCTTTAGATAAATTATTGGCTAGAAAAATATGTTATAATAAAATCGAAAAGCGATTCTTAGCTAAAATAATAATTCTTTAGCTAAGTTGAATTTTCAGCTAGAGAAGTTGTGAATGCAAATGTTAATGATACCTTGGCCCTCGATTGATTTATTGATTTAAGTCAATTTTTTAGATTTAGACTCGTTAAACTAAGAGCTTGGGAATTTGATAATACAGAAATGGAGAATAAATCTTAGACTTAAATATATTAATACCAATTCACATTTTTAGATAGCACAATTTTGAATAAAAAATGAATAGCAATATAAGACTAAAATATCTTAATACCATATTATAAATTTAGCTAGTAAAATTTTGAATAATGAAATGGAAAGAAAGTTAACCATAGACTATAAAATGATAATCTTTCAAACTAGCTGAAGTTTGTGCTAACAAACATTGTTATAAAGGCAAAGTAATGCAAATAAATATTAATCCTTCATCAGCTTAAATAAATAGCAGCTCTTAAATGAGTTATTTATTTATTTAAATTGGATGTGTTAACCCAGTTTTAGCTTTAGCGAATAATTGTTACCTATAATTAGTTAGGTCAAGTTCAATTGTTACCTAGAGAAATTGGTAATAAAGCAATAGACAACTTAATATTTGACTCAAAAATATAAATCATTTAACAGTTTTTTTAAAAATGCTTCCCTTTAAATAGTAATCAATTAATAAACATAAAATTTCGGCTAGAAAATCTATTCATAAACTGATAGTAAAGTAAATTTTAGATTACAAAAATCATACTTCAAGCAAATTCATTCTTTTTGTTAATCGAATTAGTATTAAACAAATAAACATAAAAGTGACTTTTAGACAAGAAAATATTAATGCTTCAACAGCTTCTTCAACATTTACTGTAGCTCTACGCTCTTAGCGTTGCCTCACTCTGTACAGGGTAACTGCTTGTCGATCACTCAATCGCCGTCAGCTGTAACTAGTTAAACATGAATTTGTGTCTGGCAACTGCGGGACGTTGAAGGGGAGTGCTTGGCTCAGTCAAGCCGAAAGCGGCTTCCTGTGTCCATGTCATAAATCATATTAAGTTGAAATTTCGCAGTCACACAAACACACACACACACACACTCGCACACACACACAGTCGCAATCACATACAGGCACATTAAACTGTGATTAACTTGAATGCAATGTTTGCATATAAAGTGCTTCAGAATTGTCCTTGGGTGTCGTCGCTTTCAGCTTTTAGCTTGACGCTTCTGCTTGTGGTTGTTGTGGTGGGTGTGTGTGGGTGTGGGTGTGGGTGTCATTGCCGCCTGTTGACACACATATGTATAAATTAGATTTATTGCCAGTTGTTTGGCTCCGCCTCTGCCGCTTTCATGCTGCCGTTGCTGCTGTCACATATTTTAAAGCCAATTTCGCTGACTGCAGAGAATTGGCCGATTATGAAAGTTGGCTTCAAGTGCAGCTGCGTTGGCGTGACTTGTCACAAAAGAAAAAAGAAACAAACAGCAGACGCGCAGACACGGACGGGTATTACAGGCGCTTATTAAATTAATTACAACATTACGTATACGCCGTGTCATACATAGTCATGCTGGGGCAGTGCTTTCGCTGCTTGCGCTGCTTTTGGCATTTCAAAGTTCGGGGTAATTTATCAAAGTTTTGGCATTTTTGTGTGACTTTCGGCTGTTGCCACGCCCCCCACCTCCACCGCCACCTGGTTCCCATAGCCCCCGTTTTGTGTGGCGCCATTGGCGCATTGTCAACATCGCATGCCAGGCGGTAATTAACTTAATGCATACAAAATGTGCCACGCTCTGCACCCCACCCCCCGAAAAAGACCGCAGCCGCAACAACAACAACACCAAGAACACATGTGTGTCATGCACGCAACAATCTCCCAAACCTTGGGCCCATGCCACATCAATTTCCAGATCCATTAAGTTAAAGGTTTTGTACCTTTTATCGAACCATAAAAGCGTATTGCATTCACTGAACTCATCCTATCATCTATCTCTCTCTCCTCAGCAACATCGGATTACCTTTCATCGGGGTCCAGTTAGTGGCATTCTCGTCGCTGGCGCCTGTGATGTGCTCATTTCTGGCAGCCATGACAAGAACATATGCGTCTGGGATCTGGAGAACTATACGCTGCTCAACACGATGCAAATGACGAGTCCAGTGCTACGCATCGATATATCATGGAATTCGGTAAGCAGATGCCTCATTCTATTTGTATACCTGCTACCTATGTTCAAGGTAGAAGGGTATTTTGACTTAGTGCCTCCAGGAAATGTGTGTAACATGCAGAAGGAGTTATCGAGCCGAACCCATAAAGTATGCAATATATATATATGAACAGCCATGTTTGTCTGTCTGTCTGTCCGTCCGCCTGTATGACCACGTAGATCTCAGAGGCGATAAGAAATGGAGCTCTAATTTTTTTCGACAGCATTTGTTTTGTTTGCACGCAGATCAAGTTTGTTTCTAATTTTTGCCACGCCTACTTTCATCTCCAAAAATCGGTAAAAAACAAAATGGCGTAATTTTAAAGCTCAAAGTACAAATTTTTTACATAAATAATAACTGTATTCTTAATGATACTGGTATATTTTGAATGTGGTATTATATCAATATACCAAGTATAGCCTTTAGTATATTTTTAGTATTTTTTGTATATCAATTTGATATATTTTAGACTGTTTTGTTTTTATTAACGGGTATCTCAAAGTCGAGCTTTCTTACTCAGTTTTCTTTTTTTTTTTGTGTTTGACAAATCACTTTCACTCACACGATGTAGAGCCGATTGTCGAGCAAACCATAAATCATCGAAACATAAATATAACAAGTTGATTTACTTGATATATGTATACATATGTGTAAATGGCATTGCGGTTTAGTTCAGGTTAAACTGTTTCTTTTGTCCGTTAGTCGAGTGACTTTAAGAACTTTGTGGCAATTCATGCAATCAGTAACTCAATATCAAACACAAAAAGTAATTATAATGTATACGCCGTGTAGCACACTCCTAATTGCTTTCCAGCTGGTCACTTTTCTCCCCCTCAATTTTGTTTTAAAAATGATATTCAATAAAGCTCGGTTTTTCTCTTTGCTCTTTGTGCGTTTTGCATTTCAATTTAATGGAAATATTTCCCCAAAAAAAAGTTCAGTTGCTAAGCTGTGCAGCTTTGTCAGCTCAACTTTTAAAGCATTTGCTTTAAAATCATCATATAACAAAATAGCAAAGCTCTCTCTCTCTCACTCTGTCTCTCGCTATCTTTTTCTAACCATCTCTCTCTGTGAACATGTAAAATGACTGGGCAAAGGACTCTTTGCGCTGTCTCAGCTTTCAATGTTTGTGTTGTGTGCACAATTTAAAGCTGCATTTGATAGATACAATATAAAATACGCTTTGTAGTTAAAGATACAGCAGATAAAGCTGAGAGAGAGAGAGAGATGTGACAACGCTTTAAGCTGTGCGCGGATGAGGATACAAAGGAGGGTTGAGAGGGGGAAGGGGGCGACTGATTCTAATAAGTGATTTTGGCTTAGAAGATCCGCATTACAAGGCAAATCCTTTGTTGTCAATCAGCTTGATAAAAGAATACCAGCTACCAAGCAACATTCGAGTGTGTATGTGTATGTGTATGTGTGTGTGTGTGTGTGTGTGTGTCTATCAATATGTATTGCATACTTAGCAGCAATTTGGCACGCAAAACAATATCAACATAAGCGAAACGAAGACGTTTTGTCAATGCCAACTATGGCGGAGCTCGCTGTGGCTGTAACTGTGACTGTGGCGTGACAATTGATGCGTATGCCCAGCCCAGTCAAGTGCCTCCTGCCATCGAGGGTCCTTCAGTTGGGTTCGGCTCGGTTCGGTTCGGCTCACACTTTAGACACCCGCTTGTTGCCATTCTATCTACTACTTTCTGCTATTTGCTATAAATCGACACAACACACTGAGACGCTGGAATGTCGTCTTTGTGTCACTTTAATATCGCATCGAGAGAGGCTGCCACAAGAGTACTGAATGCTATACAACAACAACAACAACAACAACTCAAGTTGGCAAATGCGAGACATGGATAATATCCGACTGATGACTGACAGGATACTCGAATTCCTGCTCGCTATTCGATAGTCGCATGCTGTTATGCGAGCTGCTCGCTTGCCTCACGTTTCAAAGCAACTGCCCATGTCTTTGTGCCTCTTGAGTTACACACACACACTCCCACACACACACACAGTAGCTACACACATCAACACACAGCGGGAGGGAAAATGCCACTGGCAATTAGAAAACTCATCTCACTCTGTGCCTCCCTCTCTCTCTTTCTCTCTCGTTGTCTTTGTCAGCGCCGCAGGCAAACCGCATTTAAAGCCAAAGTATAACCAAATTTGGCTTATCGCATTAAACAAAAGTGCCGAAAATTGAACAAATTGGCTATAAGCACGTTGCCAAATTGCTGCCGATAACAAGCCGCTTCTTAGACATGCCCAACAGTCAAACATTTTTCGTTGTGCGGTGACAAAAAACAGAAAAAGAAATGCTCAAGACCCAAATTGAAATGTAATTTTTATGGCTGCACACAGAGAAAAATGGATATATTATATACATTCATATGTGTGACATGGTTAGATAGCCACTAGAGGCGGCAAACTCCTTGATACATTCTTCTTTTCAGCCTGGACAGCCGTGTGGCAAATGGCAACTGGCAATGGCAAATGGCAAACGGAAATCAACTTTCTTACACTTTAGCTCACATCCTGATGGCCCTGCGGCACGCTAAATTCCCAATGTTCAAAAGACCCCCCTCTCTCACAACTATATACAAGTAATACAATTCACTCGACTCAACTCCTGCCCCTCCCCCCTTTTGGAGCTCCTCCATCGCATTCCATCCTGTCGTATTCCAGACATTTTCCCTTGAAAATTGAAATGTAGCAATGCGCCAAATGGCTTCAACGACAATGTCCTTGCCATTTGCCACACGATACCGCATCTCCCGCTCCCGCTCCCACTCCCTTTTCCTTTCCCCTTTTCGTTGTTGTTGGCATTTTTCAATTTCCCCAACTTACTTACTGAAAAAATTGCAACCAACCTGCCTCAACACTGCTCAAAATTTATAAACCCATTAGAAGTTTTTTGGTGCGTCTTCGCAATGCTTTTAAAAATGCTTTTAACAAATAATTCAACTCGAGTTCATCTTACAAACTGTTTTAATGAACTTTTGCGCCAAGTCAATGTCTAGACTATTTAGTTTACCATTTTTGTTGCAGTGTAGCTGGCAGAAATGTTGAGCTCTACAGAATTGCGGAATGCAATTTATTAATATTTGATTGGATATGGCCATTGGTGGAGGGGGAGGCGGAGGGGGAGACGGAGGCGGAAGAACCTTTAGCCTTTTGTCGCCGCCAAATGGCGGGGAATGCGTTAAAATAGCGTTGAAAATGGCAAATTAATTGCATTTAATGTTCTGCATTGTGTGTGTGTGTGTGTGTGAGTGTGTACCTTGGGTCAAGTGCCGCAAACACACACAATGAGTTGGGTAAATATCAAAAGGAAACCAAGTGACAGCATTTTTATAATATTTAATTATTATTAAACGCCCTTTGATCTAACAAAACAAAAGGTTAAAGTAACATCAGCTGAAAACGACGTTTTTAAAAATTATTTAATATTTAATTATTATTAAACGTCAAAAGGCGTAATAAAAGGGTAAACTAGTATCAGCTGAAGTTAACATTTTACAAAATTCTTTGCAAAAAATTGATTTTTTCTTTGGTTTTAAAATAGCAAAAGAAAAGCTATCAAAATGTAAAACTGAATTTATTACATTTATATTTTGAATAATTAATTAACTACATTTTCATCAAACAGAGACTTTTTAAATTTCAATTAAAAAAATTGAGAAACTTCTGTTTTAAATAAACAAAAAAAACAAATGCAAATAAAATAAGAAGCTTTTAAAATCATTTTTTTTAATTAATTGTGGCCAAAGGAAACTGGTCTAAAAGAAAATATTCAAAATAAATAGTAAATACGATGTTTATTTAGATATTCAATTTGTTCAGTCAGCAACTGAAGATCAAATTGTTATCTATCAGAAAAAGTTTAAGTTTCTTCGGAAATTTAAATTTTATAGCACTTAAAGATTAAATTGTGGAAATTTGGTTTCAAATTATTTTTTTTTTAAATAGTCAGACATAATTGAAATTAACACTAACTTATCTCTAAACCGCTGGCTTAATTTTAAATACAATTTTTAATTCTATTTTAAATTAATAAAATACAAATTTACTTCTTAAATATATCAAATATAATTTTTGCAAATAGATTTAAGTTTCGTATATATAATTGAAATAAATCAAAATTTAATTTAACAATTAATTACAGCAATAATATAATATTATATTTATTTACATGTTAATTATTATACAAAATAATATAATAACTAAAAGGAAGGGAGGAAGCTACTAATGCCATCGAATATAAAATATATATAATATAATGAATAATATTATTTTCATGAATGGGTAATAATATTTATTTAACTGTGACAATACATTAATTGCGAAATACATTTTCATGCATTTCAATGCAAATTACGAATCAGTAAGAATTATTTTTGTTAATTGAATATACAATTTAAATGAAAGTTGACATTTTTAAAATACTTTTAATATAAATTCGAATCAATGGGTTACTTTGCAGGTTTTCCTGTTGGCCCTCTGCGAGGATAATGCGCTTTATGTGCGCACTCTGGCCACAGGCAAGGAGCTGCACACACTCAAGGGCCACAAGTCGCGGGTAAGTTGGAAATCATCAAAGGCTGAGGCGGAGGCAGAGCGGCAGTTAATTAATCTCTGTCCAACAACAGATACGCACCATTTCGATTGGCAAGGACAGTCAGCGCTGTGTGGTTGGCTGCGAGGACACGCGTGCCCTCATCTACGATATGCACTCGGGCAAATTGGTGCGTTCGATGCCACCGAATCCGGGTCCCGTGACCGCCGTCTATGCGATGGACAATGATGATTTTCTCATCACAGTCGGAGGCAACAAGATTACCTTCTACTCCTTCCGCAACGAGGAGCTCTATGTGAATCCCTATTCGCGTAATCCGCGACGCAAGCGCAGCCTCAAGCGGCACACACAGGCTCAGCGCTCGCCCTCGACGACGTTGCCGCCGATCACATGCTTCGATCTGTCCCGAGACTCGCAACAGTTGGCCATCGCCTCGGGACGCAGTGTGCATCTGATGCGCATCAATACTCCCGAATATCAGTGCACTCTCGAGGGTCACACGTGTGTGGTGAATTGCCTGAAATTTGCACCCAACGGAGAGTTCCTCGTCACCGGTGGCGATGATCGTTTGGTTCGGGTGTGGACGCTTGCGCTGGGCGAGATCATTCACACCTTCAAGGGTCATGCGGCGCCTGTGATGCAGCTGGTCGTGTTGATGGACTCGCTGCGTGTAATCTCCACGGACCGGGAGTCCATGATGCTCGTGTGGATGGCCGACTCGGGCAATGTGCTGCAGACGATTCAGGGTCCCTACAAGAGTCTCGCAGTCACCAACAACATGCGCTTTGCCGTCTCCACGAATGGCGATAACACACTCAAGATTTGGTCACTCACCCAGGAGGATGAGAAGTTCTCCGTTTCGCATTCGGATGAGATCACCTGCTTTGAGATCAGCGCCGATAGCATGCACATCATTACGGGCTCTAGGGACATGTCCCTCAAGGTCTGGCAATCGGTGGGTGGAAAGTTGAGCCAGGTGCTTGTGGGTCACAGCGATGCTGTCACCTGTGTGGCCGTCTCGGTGACCAACAAGACACAAGTCATTTCGGGATCGAAAGATACTAATCTACTCATCTGGGATCTGCTCACTGGCGAGGAAGTGCACACGCTAGCTGGACACTTGGGTCCAGTGCTTGGCGTCAAAGTTTCCGCAGATGGTGAGTAGAGAAGGGGCGAACAATTCACTTCAGTTGAATACATTTTTATTCACTTATAAAATATAACTTTGTATATAGTTATATTTGCGCGTATTATTGTAATATTGTGATGTTTTATTTTAATCAATTATTAACTTATTTATTTATTATTATCTTTACTGCTCATAATATAAATTATTTCCCAAATTCGTGTCCAACTTAAAGCACAATGCAATGGCAACTAAAACTTTAAATGAAGAAATTATTAATAGTTCTTAGTTCCACTTAATTTATCATATAATTTACTCACTCACCACAATTAATTCCATCGATATTTTATCATTAGTTTTCCCACCAAAAAATATAACATTACAAGAATTGGGTCTTAAGTTTATTTGGATTAGATGAAGAATAAATTTATAGTCCTTGGCTCTATTTTATCTTATTAATATTTCATTTTATCACTCATTTAAATTTAATATATAATTCTTTTGATCATTTGTCAAAACTTATTTTTTATTTTACTTTTCTTTAACATAATCTGTTTTAGTAGAAAAAGACAAATTTGCGTTTTATAACATGGAATACCTTTACAATTAAAGTTTATTTTCCAATTATGCTAACACTTCTATCCTATGGGTAGCGCGTATAATGACCTTGTGGATATTACTAATCCCATTCTCTCTCTCTCTCTCTCTCTCTCTCTCTCTCTCTCTCTCTATTCCCTGCAGGTTCCACGGCAGTTTCTGGCAGCGATGACAAGACGCTCATTGTGTGGGAAACGAAGCGCGGCTTGGCGTTGACCTCGCTGCAGATGCACGTGCCCTTCACCCACTTTGACATCAGCTTGGAGGTGTCACGTGTGCTCGTCCAGCTCGTCGACAGCTACAATCTGCCCGTCATCTGTCTGCACAATACCCCAGCGCAGTACGTGAAGTTGCCCACTTACTCAGGGCCCAGCAAGGACGTCGAGGGTAAGCAGTTGTCCACCCTTGGGCGAGTAAATAATCTTTGATAAACTCTCTCTCGGCTCTCGCAACAGATTTGCGACCGCAGGGCCCGAAGCGTCAGATGAAGCGGCTGCTCAAGAAGGAAGTCTCCCTGGACACGTACACCTGGCAGAAGAAGTACGGTCACTTGACCTCATCGGTGATGATGGCCCAGGTGGATGAGCGCCTGAAGCGACGCTTCAGTGTCTCGGCCAGCATGGAGGAGATCTCCAAGATAGCCGAAACGAAGACGGGCGCCTCGCAGGCCAATCTGGGACCGGAGCAGGCGGCCCTAGCACAATCCCAGCACTTTGATCAACTGGAGGCGTTGTGGAACAAACGTTCGCCGCCCCGACGACGTCACAATGCGGTAAGTACATGGCTGCCACGCCTCTCTCTCTCTCTCTCGCTCTGTCTACTTGCTGCCTATGCTAGAAACTGTAATGTAGTCCTAGGGATGTGTGCGTGTCGTGTCGTGTCGTGTCGTTGGCGATGGCGATGGCAAGACACGAGCCAAAGCACGAGTTTGCTTTATGTAGAACGCGTTCTGATCATTTCTTTTCTATATTTTTCTTTGATTTGTTTTCTTTCCCATTTTGATTTTCCACTTTTATGTTTGACTTTAAATTGGCTTCATCTCTGTACCGCTTACACAACTTGTAACTTGCAACTTGCAACCACAACCGACGACTCGACAATTCTACAATTCAAAAGGGCCTATCACGCCAGACGTCGCTGGTGGAGGACCGGTTAGAGTCCTCCGACGACGATGAGTATCAGGATGAGCGTGCAGGTATGTTGTCAGCCTCCTACGACCACATCCATCTGCTCGCCCGCTTGCCCGGCATCCGCACTCTGCACGATGCATGGAAGACGAGTAGTTTGCGTGTCTCCCGCACCCGCACCCGAACCCGCACCCGAACCAAATTCTATGTCAACACACCCCCGCACAACAACAGCCACAACAACAGCCAGAACAACAGCAACAATCACAGCAACAAAAACCTGAACAGCAACAGCAACGACAACAACCACAACACGGACAACAACAGCAACAGCGCACCCAATTCGAGCAGCAATCTTGGCCAGCTTGGCAATCGCGATGCTCCCGATTTGGTGCGCGATCTGCTTCAGGCAGAGCGTCCGGTGACGCTGCGACAACTCTTCCACTGGTCGAGCCTGAAGCCGCATCTCTGGCGCAATCGACGTCAGCGCAATTGTCAATCGTTGCAGCCGCATTTTCGGGTCAATGTGCCGGATCGTGCACGTGCCACGCCCATCATATTGGTGGAGAACTACGACAGTCGGCACGTGCAACGTGTGCGCACCGATCTCGTGTTGCATCCACAAAGCATACAGGCTTCGTTGGGTCACATTGCCATCGAGAGTGCCACGCCCAGTGCCAGTTGTAGTGCCCCAAGTTGTGGCAAACGTGACGCAAGCTGCGGCTTCTTGGGCTGCCATTGGACGCTGTTCCGTGGCAAGTCCAAGTCCAAGTCAAAGACAAAGACACGTGCCACGACGCCACCCGCAGAGCCGCCAACTGCCGGTTGCAATGACTGCGTAACGCAGTGAAAACTGTTAACTGACTACAACGCGAATCACGAACAACACGAACTGCTACACAACACTCTTTACTCTCTCTTTCCCACACACACAACTTTTGTTTACTTACTACAAAAAAAAAAAAAATTAAACAAATTCAAAAATCGAAAATACCAGTTTCTTCCTTCTTAGCACCTTTTTGTAGCCGTAGTATTTTAGCAACTTAGCTAGTTTTAATTTATTCTCATAATAAAGTCTGCAAATATTTTTGTGTACATTTCTTCTTATTTTTTCTTTGTATGTATGAGTAGAATTGTTTTTCTGAGTCCCAAAACATTTGCAGGTAAGTGTGTAGCATAGTGTATTGCAGTTTTTTTAATGTTTTATTCCCGCTTATCATGCAATGAAGCGTGTTCCATTTCCCTATTTCGCATTTCGGTTCCGTTAAATGGCGTTTAAGGGAAATAAAAAAAATGGCGAGCGCTGAAAAGTATGCTGCAAATTATTTCACATGAACGCCATAAATTGCCATCAATAAAAATTTCAGCACGATTAACTCGATCAAACGAAACGAAACGGAAACAGCAACAACAACAGCAACAAATTGATATAAAATTGGAAATGAAAATAAATGAAAACAACAAATTTGCAGCTAGCAGCTGCTGCACATCGGCTGCTGCGTATCGGTTTAATCAATTTAAACGAGCCATTTAAATGAATTAAGCGCAATCAATAAATGTGTGTTGCAATTGCAATCTGTGCATGTTCCTCTCTCTCTCTCTCTCTCTCTCTCTCTCCTCCTCTCTCTAAGTGTGTGTGTGTGTGTGAGTGAACATGTGTGTGCGTGTGTGTGTGATTTACAGTTTGGAACATACGTCGAGGTCGAGAGGTAAGCGGCGAGTTTCTTTCGTACTCCAGTTCGGCAGTTGTTCTGTTCTTGGCATGTTTTGCAATTCTCTCGACTATCATGTTAACACACCCCTCTTACCTCACCTCCCTTGCCCTCAGCCCTGCGCCCTGTTACGAACTTGCGGAAAAGCAATCAAAAACGATAACAGAAACAAAAAAGAGAAAGAAAATTGAAAAGTTTTGTACCATATGTAAATGTTACTGTACTTTATATCATGCTTTATGTCGATCTACTTAAGCAACACTTTGATTCATTGATTCAAATCAAAAGTTTTTTGCGTCCTCTCTATTGCTCTCACTTTCTCTTTCTCTCTCTCTCTATATAAATATATATATATACTACACACACACACATAAAAAGCATACACATTCTCACTTTCTCTGTCACTATCTCGATGTGTATATAAATTTGAGAGTTTGTTCAAGTTTTCTCATTTTTTTTCGTTGCTGTTCGCAACAACATCACATTTTTTGATGTTTGAGTGTGTCAGTGTGTGTGTGTGTGTGTGTTTTGGCAATATACAAAAAATGCCAAAATGAAATGAAATTCCATTTTTTCGTTTCGGTTAACAAATATAACAAAACAACAACAATCCAACGCCACCGAAAAAACCACCAAATAAAAAACCAGCCAGCGCCAGTTCCCGCAACTCATTGCATCAGTAAAAATAAGCAACAGCAACTGCAACTGAAACTGCAACTGCAACAACATCAACAGCTGCAAATAAATATAATTAAAAGCCAGCGTAGTTAATGTAATCAAATCAACAACTTTTCTACCAATCACCATTTCCCACTTCAGTTAAAACTACGATTAAAGTCAAAAGTTTGTGACTTTTCCGCCTTTCCAAGAAAACCACCACAAGAACAACAAACAACAAACAGCAACAAGAACAACAACAACAACAACAACCAAAACAAAACCTTGAAAATAATTCGTACTTTATTAGTTTCACTAGTTGGCATGGAAAACAAGTCTTGCTAATATATTCCCAGCACTTGAAATCTCGTACTTAATCTAATTGTGAGTGTAAAGGAATTAACTTCATTAGACTGAAGTTTTGAGCACCTCCCGAACATATTGAATGCGAAACACTTTCAAACAGCTGACTAAATTTTTGAACATTTTGTGTGCTTTCTAGACGACTTCGACGAATTTTTCTAAGCTCCAAAAAAAAACACAAAAAAACTTGTACTCGATACACATTATCCGCATTACCTTTCGTACTTACAAGCATTACCTCACTGCAAGTGCTGAATAATTTTTGAGAGCTCTACAAAATATATGTATATCTACTTATTGAATAATCAATCAACTTATATGAAAATGGGCCGCATAAAACGCAGTCGAATAAATAATTATCTACACTGAACATAAAGCAAAACAATACAAGCATATATTAGATTGTACTTAGTTGTCGTCCTCGCACATGGAGAAGAGAAGATAATGTCGGAATTGTTCAAGTAAGTAACTGAAATATCCTAATACCACATAGCATATGTATATCTATAGATCTGAAACATAGTCTAGTTCTAATCACATTGCTTCTAGCATATGATTTGCCTCAAATGGAAACGATTCCATTCACATTTCTCACTTGCAACTCTGAAAACAACAACAATAATAATAATTAACAATACAAATCATTTATTTAGTTTCTCTTAGTTGAGTATGCCATTCTGTAGTCCATATACTAAGCATACTAGGCATGCTTTTAGCTTTAGCAAATCAAACAAATTTTCTCTCTCTCTCAATCTCTTTTTACATCAAACAGTATTCGTTAAAAATGATGAATGTATGCTTAATGAATTTTGATATCTTCCCCATGCACGAACACACACACAGATCATTTCGCTACAGGAGGAGGAGGATACCACAAAGGATAAGTTGTAAGGCAAACTGTTCTCTGGCAAATCGACAACAACAAAAACAAAAACAGAAATCGTTAATTAATCTAGTCAAATAAGTAAATGTTTTAAATGGTAAGCAATAATTACGAGCAACTTGCTTCAATTCTCTTCACACACTCTCCCTCAGTGATCTATGAACTTGATTGAATTTATACTTTCTGCCTGGCAAGTGAGAGAGAGATTCGGGTTTAGAGAGAGTGATTTTTGAATGAACGATTGAAGGATGCTCGCACTTGGCATATACTCGAGTTAAACTCAACTATTGTTTCTACTTATTAGGACTCCCACAACCCTTTATTAGATACCTTTCCCCCTGTAGTCTGTAGTCTCTAAAAGCAAAAACCACCGTCTCAGACTTTGTAGAATCTAGCATTGTAAGAGAGCCATTTTGACATTTTAATGTTGTAGAACGTTTTATGTATGTACTTACAAACAATACAAAACCAAAAAAAAGAGAAAACTTGAGCTAAATGTTGTTGATAATATACGAGTAAAAACATTTTTAGTATGTAGAAGCGTTGAGAACAACAAAAAACAAATCAAATACAACCGCAAATTTGAAGGGGTTAAAAGCGTAACTATGCTTAAAAAAAAATCATTAAACAAAAACAAATAAAACTGTATTTGTCACACTGAAATGCCACAAATGCTGAATAGTATCCAAAGTATAAATTTATACATAATGTTTTATCCAACAAAAGTGAAAAAAGACAACTTAAAACAAAAACCAATTAACGCACAGTTTACTTGCATTTCATTTTCGGCATTGTAAATATTAAGTGTGTATATCTTGCGAACTTGTTTGATCACATATCCATATCCTCAGCAAAGCTTTCAAATTGTTTAACTTAACATTCTGTTCAAAAGCACACTATATTAAGTTCTAATTTCGTTTCAATTCGCACCTTAGATAACTTCAATAACTATCTGACAATCAGAAGTTCTTGTCTAGAACAAAAAAAAAGGAAGAAATAGAATAAAAAGGACAAAAAAACCAAAAAAAAAAATGAAATAAATATTGACAGAAAGCGATATTTCTACACATATTTCTATGCATGCAACATGTGAACTTGTTTAACCTCTAATCTAAGGACCCCCATAGGACACACTGCATAGCCATGTAGACAATACCGAGTAGTAGAACACCATTTGCCCTATTGTATGTCCTGAAATTTATGTAACGTAGGAGAAAATGTATAAATGCTGGCAAATAATTTCGGGTATTTAGCATGTGCACCGGTGTCAGTTCAATGGTCTTTGAACTTTTGACCTAATGAACCTCAGCACATGCATGTGTTAAAATTACTACAAATAGAAAACACACACACACACACACTCAAACACACATACACTAACACGAACACAACTGTCTATGTCTATTACAAAATTAAACTAAACTTTACTGGAAAACAGCAAAACATCACTCGTCTTTTACTGCAACCACTAAAGTCAACCAACACACTGACACAGACGCATCATCTAATGATGCCACATGCCAGAGAAAATGCTAAGTAAGTTAAAAACAAAAGGTAAATATGCATGACCTAGATAACATCACTTAAAGCTCCATAGAAGGATTCATTTAAATAAAATGTAAATCCTCGAGAATAAATGTTGCCTGCTTCTAGGCGGACATTTAAATAAATCTACTACCTCGCAATTTGAAAAAGCATTGCATACTTTTAAGGGCCAGCATAAATCAAATGCAACAGCATCACTCACAGTGCAATGATTCGAATCAAAATGCTCAACATTAAGTGAATTGAATTCGAATATTGAAATTGAATACCTAATGGATGGATGTCTAACGCTTAATTTATACCATACATAAATTAATGGCAAATGTAAATGTAACACAAATGAAACAAAACAATTAATTTGCTGCACTCTGATCGACAGCATTTAATTATGCAATTCCAGTGTGGTGGTAATGCTGTTCCGGCTGTCGCGATAGCCATTATGACACCATTTAGTCGGGGAATGCCACACAAATGCCAACAGCTAACAAACTGGTCCACATCAGCAGCCAACAAACCGCAGACTCAGCCATTTTGTTTGCTCTGTCTAATGAGAAAAGTTTGCGGAAAACATTGACAATGAATCCCGTTGATAACACTGAACAAATGACAAAAAGAGATGGAGTGCCACGCGGGGGAGTGGAAAAACGCAGGCCAAGGGGTTGTGTTTGCGTGGGCGAAGACAAAGAGGGGGAGGAGGAGGAGGACATAAGCTGGCAACCTGAGCCCCAAATGTGGGTTAGCCTCCCGGCGTTGGATGAAATGACATTGAGCAGATGACTACAAGCCCTTATTCGATAGGGGCCTCTTAAAGCAGCATACAAAATATAAACATATACACACCCACACACCACACACACCCACACACACAATAAAGGGAAAAAAATCATTACGCCTCGTACAAACAAATACTCGAAATATCGATTGTTATTCAAACTTTTGTTTGGCCAAAACAAAGTCGCATGTGGCGCGTATACTTCAATTGTTATGATGACCTCTGAGGCAAAACGTTCATGCTTACAATAATGGCATGTCTATGCCCTAAGTAATTGAGTAAACGTTCCAAAGCCGACCAATATTTAAATAACCAAACAGCTTGGGATGCCTGGCATAGGCTTGTAATTTTTTAAATTCCATTCGAATTTGTATACAATATAAATCGTGGCCACCGCAAAGCCTTGACTAAACCTTTTTTGTGTGTGTGTGTTTTTTTTTTTTTGCTGCCATAGTCTGGCATTCTTTTGGCCATTTCGTTTTTGCCACAGGCCTCTCGTCGTCTCTAATTACTTTTGTTTTCAGCAGCAACCGCATGCCACTTGTCGAGCCCAGCAGGATGGAGAGCAAAAAACTCATTGAAAACTGACGAGTTGATGAATTGTAGACAGCGCCTGCGAATGAAAAGCATTAGGTTTACTTTGTGCTCGTATTTATTGAACCGCAGCCAAATGAAGCACAAGTGCATAACATTGTCACACAGACTAATCGAACACTCGAATTAATGTCGACACTACGGACACATGGATGGCGACGTGCCAAAATCCATGCTCAAGCTTACCCGCATAATCATATCACATCATTTGGCTGAATATGCTTTTGCTTCGTGCTCGGATTCAGCATTAGATGCACCAAAGCTGCACTTAGAAACGCTGCGCTTTTAACAACAAAGTTGAGAGCGTAATTGTGCAGAAATGACAGCGTAATATTGGTCGTTAAGCGGTGTGTGATGCGATATCGCGTATACGCAACGTCTAACGAGCAAGTAACAAAGGAGACGCACACTCGCACACACACAAACACACACGGACGCAATTAAGACAACCTGCTTGCTGTGCTGTGCTGTGCTGTGCTGTCAAAGTTTTCAGCTGGCCCCGGATTGAAATGCTTTGCTCTGCAGTGAAGAGACTTTAGCCAACAATAAGTATGTATTAAGAAGTTTTCGGCTTTGTCAAGCGAAAGTTAACTTGAAAGAAAGAAACTGCGAGCAAACTATATACACTAGCAAAACTGCGGATGAAGATTAAGTAAGCCACTCAAGTGGCAGGGCGGGAAGGGGCGACCACAGCACCCAGGAAGGGAGAGAGCAGTAAACGATTTTTATCGTTTTTTCCCCGCTTCATTCCGTCGCCACCATCACATGCATAATTTCCATTCATTTCATTTTTGTTGGTCTTGTTGCCAAAGCACTTTTTTTGTGCGGAAAACGCATTAGAAATGTCCGTTTGGCTGGGATGGAAAAGTATGCGTAATTTAGTTAGGAGTGTTGGCTTAGCAAATACCCCATAAATAAAAAGCATTTACGAAATTTCGAAGTTGTTTTTATCAGAGAAAGTTTGACATTTAAGTTATTAATATTACATATAAAGAACTACAGAATTCATGGTATGGGATTGTGCATTAAACTAGTAACTAAAATTGAAGCTGGGAAAAATATATTGTTTAAGTAGCACATTATTTTATAATGGTAAATTGTTTAAATGCAGATTTGGCAATTAATGAATTTACCAAAATTTCTTACTTAGACATTAAACAAATTAATCTAAAGAGCTCATTATTGACGACTTCTCTCAGAGCATACAAAATGAGATAGCATTTTCATATCTGCGAATTTATGCTGAGTAGTTAAGTAGTTGTTATCTTTGGCAATCATAGTGAATTGAATATTATCTATGATTATAGCAAATAGCTAAAATATTTTTGGCTTCTATTTTTTGTGCCATAATCAGACTTCAAGCTGTGGTAATCCTCGCAGGAACCGTGCCACGGTCGCGACGCAGTGGCAATCAGCTAAAAGCAAGCAACGAGAAAGCACTGAATAATGCATTACGATTATGCTAGGTCAGCATCTTTAAGTATGTATATCATCCTCGAAGCACCATGGGACCAAGTGACTGCGTCTCTACTCCCTTGTGTGTGTGTGTGTGTGTGTGTGTGTGTGGTGTGTGTTGGATGCACTGCAAGCGAACTGATATCGTAAACCAATTTCCGCCACGAGCTATGAGCAGCGCTCTCAAATGCTTGCAATAAATGCAATCCAAACAAATAATGGAGAAAAGAGGATGAAGAAAGTTGATACGAGTATGCAAAGCAGGCTGTCGGAAACTTGTTACCAAGCGACAGCTTAATACAGTCAGTGACGCTAGTCGTCCAGGCAACTGACGCCAATCAAATAAACAGAGCAGCAACTACAAAAGCAAAATACGAAAAAATTTAACTCCAAACAGAATTGTGTTCAATTTGGAAGTCAGAGCAAGTTCATTTTGCAGTCAAAGCAAAAATGTTTTGGGGTCTTAGCTCTGCTCTTGATTTATACCAGGAGTACATTAAAGCCTTTAAGCTTCCGGATGATGCCAACGCTGATGCTGATACTGAAGAGCAGCCGGCTGCATTGAATATTCTCATTTGTGGCGGCGCCGATCCCAGGCATGTCATCAGAACATTGGCCAAGCGTTACACTCATGGCCGCAAGCCCAAGCTCAATATCTATTTGCTGGATGGCTGTGCTGAGATTATGGCGAGAAGCATGTTACTGCTCGGATTGGCACTGGAGCCACCCGAATCCTTTAGTCTCGTCTGCAAGGCGCATCTCTTCATGGACATCTATGGCAACTCTCTGCTGCGTCCCAGCTCGCATCATTACATGGCCGCCAAGGCGCGCAGTCTGCTCCGCATAGTCTGCGACGAGGATGTGCGTCAACGTCTCGCACCCATGCTGAACATCGATGCACTGAAGTACAAGGAACGCGATGGCCTGGAGACGGCGTTCACCTTCTGGCAGCCAAAGGAACAGGTCTTTGAGATACAACGCTTTTGGGAGCAGCGTGTGCGAGCTCTGCTCGGACCACGCTACGATCATCGCGAGGGCG
Organism: Drosophila niveifrons; assembly: GCA_035046325.1. Classification (NCBI taxonomy): domain Eukaryota; kingdom Metazoa; phylum Arthropoda; class Insecta; order Diptera; family Drosophilidae; genus Drosophila; species Drosophila niveifrons. The sequence goes on from JAWNOC010000052.1 coordinate 29,915,705, forward strand.
CCTTTGACTGGGATCTGAGCATGGGTCTCAAGGATCGCGAGGCGCAACAGATCTGCTCCCAAGAGTATCGCTATTGGCGCGAATCTGGCGTTGCTTTTGTGTTTCCCGAGTACGAGCATTGCAAGCCCAACAAAACTCTGGCGGCAGGCTTGGTGCGCAATGGACGCAACTATGTGCATCGTGGCTATGTGGGCGACATCCAAACCGGACCATTCTGTGGCTTTGGATTGCGTAGCTCCGAGGAACGCATGCACAACTCGCAGCATGGCGAGAACGATTATCGTGCCACCGACGTAACTGAACGCAATCTTCTGGAGCTGTTTCACGAGTTGCAAACCCAAAGCGTCTATGAGCACGATCAGACGCTCTCCAGACGCTACGGCTCCACAAAGCTGCTGATGACGCCGCTGCTTTCGCACAATGAGAGCGACGTCATCGAGGGACATCAGAGCTACGACAAGCCTTGGATTCCGGTGCCCGATGTGCAGATTCACTTCGTATCGTCCATGGATCTGTTGGACATGCAAAAGGGCTGCTCACGTTGGGATGATCACTTTGACATTGCATTTATGGCGCACAATTATTTCAGCTTTCTGAGCAAAGAGTTCTTCCGGGCTCTGCATGAGAAGGCGTTGTTCATCATGGAAACGAAGCTGTTAACTGTCGAGCGCAAGGAACAGATCAAGAAATTCGAGACGAGTGTCAAGGATTTGCTAAAGGAAGCGGGTCTGCGTCCTTGTATCAATTATCAGGCCATTAATGCGAAGAATATGTTCTTAAAATACAAGAAGACTTTGGGTGGCGATGGTGATGCTGAAGATAAGTTCTCCGACAACGATGACAACGATACCAACGAGGAAGAGGCCAATGAAATGGGCTTATACATTACGGAGATAGAAGAATCCCAACCAGAAGACATACAAATTAAGCAGAAAATTGAAGTTTGCAAAGGAGATGCCGAGACTGAATGCAACGACGATTTAGCTCAAGATTAAATTAAGTTCAACAACACTTAACTTTATTACTATTAACTTAATTAATTAAAGCGTCAACCTAGCTGCTTTGTTTCGTTTTCCTTTTTCCCGTCGCCCAGCTCTCTAGTTTAAAATCCATTCCCTCCTTGCGATGTCGCAGTTTCTGCGGCTCTGCAAAAGCTGTGGATGTTCTTCGATCGCCTTCGGATTTGAGCAGATGATCGATGCGCACATTAAATTTACTTGCTCTCTTATTTAGCGCTTGTCGTTCGTAGTTATAGTCGACGACTTTACGACGTGGCACGTGCTGCAGAGCCGTGTTCCAGTCGCCTGTTTTTTTCAGATCCAACATGATGCTGATCATTTGATTAAGTGTCAGCGACTTGCCAGATCCTGCGCCCCATTGCAGATAACGATCCAAGGGCAAACGTGCCATGCGCAGCCCCAAACGTTTCGCCTTTGCCAACGACAGTGGTTCGTTGTTCACTGTATCCACCATCGCGCCTACGATGTAAATGTCGTCTGGATCGTAGCTGACGAGTTCCTCGCGACAATGTGGTGTCAGATAGACCAGTTGCTTCTTGGGAAACAGTTCAGTGAAGCATTCACGGTGCACATTAATCGGAAACTCGGGATTATGCATGGTGGGTATATAACGCTGGAGGATCTGCATGCAGTTGCCCTCGAAATTAGTGTTGCAATAGTGCAGGTCGAAGGGTTCGTCATTCATGCGATTCTCTGCGAAGCACAGCATCAACTGCTTGGCCGCATACGAGCTCTCGCGATTGGTCATGTGCTGATCGTAGGAGCAGTCCAACACCAGCTTGGGTGCGAATTGCATCGCACGCGTAAGGCGATTATTTTGCCAATGATTGATTGTGCTGTCGTAGATACGTAGAAACATCGATGTATGCGCCAGGCCATAAACGATGTGATTGTTCTCTGCCCTCTCTTTACGAATCTCGGCAACGCGTCGTTCGGTTTCTTCTGCACGTTCCTCCTTCTTGCGCAGATTGGACTCCTTCTTCATCTCGATTTGCCAAAGGAAAGCATAGTATTTGCTGCGCGCCGACTTAGTGGGTAGCTCCAGCACACGTGCCCAATGATGGTCTTGGAAGAACTCTAAGGCTGGCACACGGCGCCCTTCCTGATGTGCAATATCCGCCTCAAGTTGCAGTACCTTAAGCCGCTTCTCTCGCTCTTCTTTGGTCTCCACTACATCCTCACTGGTAAGGCGGTAGCTTTTGGGCAGCTGGGGCTATTCCAAAAGGGTTCCCGGGTTTATTTATTGCGGCTTCCGGCTCCTCCACATTAAATGACAGCTCCTGTGCAATAGTGGCTTTTGCAAAAGGATTTCCAGGTTTCTTTATTCTGGTTGCCGGCTCCTCCGTAGCGGATTTTTCATGTGGATTTTGTTTGAATGGATTACTTAAGCTGCGTACGGCGGCAACTTGAGCTACTGCTGGTTTGTTTAATAGAGTTCTGCATGCTTGCCAACGCACCAAATTTCTTAACATGTTTAATTTAATAATTTACAAATAATACAGTTTTTAACTTGTGTTTCCAGCAGCACGCGTAAATTGAATAATACCACCAGCTGATTGTCGCCAGCGTTGCCAACCAGCGCGACTTATCGATAATTTATCGTTGTGTGGTTGTAAACGTTTGCGTTCGTTGTGAATCAAAGTTGTGAAAGAAGCAGCGTTTGCCGACAATTTTTGCGCTTGTTTCTCCCTGGAAAACGTGTATTAAAAAGTTAATAAACGTATTTAAATCGGTCAACAACGTTTCTAAACATTTCACGATGGCTTTGGTTTGTGCACGTAAGTGGCATCCGCTTGAAAGTGGCACTTTTAAATATTTTTTCCTCTTGGCTTTCAGTTACAAACGAGGTACCCGAGGCGCCTGTTGTGTCGCCGTATTCCGGCGCCGTTTTCGAAAGACGCGTCATTGAAAAGTACATTTTAGAGAACGGCTGCGATCCCATCAGTGGTAAGGAGTTAAAGCAAGATGAGCTCATCGAGATCAAAACACCACAAGTCGTCAAGCCAAAACCGCCAAGCGCCACCAGCATACCGGCGACATTGAAAACAATGCAGGACGAGTGGGATGCTCTGATGATCCACTCTTTTACACAGCGGCAGCAGCTACAGACCACGCGTCAAGAGCTGTCACATGCGCTGTATCAGCACGATGCTGCTTGTCGTGTGATTGCCCGCCTGAAGAAGGAGCTTACCGCAGCTCGCGAGGCTTTGGCAACACTCAAGCCGCAAGCTGGTATTGTAAGTGCACCTTCGATGATCACAGAGCCAGCGTTGGCTGCCGAGGCGGGCAGTGGTGGTGCCCATCAAATGGAGCAGGCCGGCATGAGTGGCGATGTCATACAGAAGTTGCAGGACAAGGCAACGGTGTTGACACAGGAGCGAAAGAAACGCGGTCGCACTGTGCCCGATGAACTGATCACTCCCGATCAAGTAAAGAACTTTGTGACGGTCGCCTCGCATCCTGGCCTGCACTCGGCTTCCGTGCCGGGTATCTTAGCATTGGACATCAACAGCGCCGATCACAGTAAAATTTTGACGGGAGGCAACGATAAGAATGCCACCGTATTCAACAAGGATACGGAACAAGTGGTAGCCATACTGAAGGGCCACACCAAGAAGATCACTAAAGTCATCTACCATCCCAACGAGGATACTGTTATCACCGGATCACCCGACATGAACATTCGCATTTGGCATGTGCCCACATCGCAGACTCAACTGTTATTGCGCTGCCACGAGGGACCCGTCACCGGTTTGTCACTGCATCCTACTGGCGACTACTTGCTGTCCACGTCTTCGGATAAGCACTGGGCGTTCTCAGACATACGCACGGGACGTCTGTTGACCAAGGTCATCGATACTGCCGAAGTGGGCTTGACCACAGCTCAATTCCACCCTGATGGCTTGATCTTTGGCACTGGCACTGTAGACTCTCAGGTTAAGATCTGGGATCTTAAGGAGCAGAGCAATGTGGCCAATTTCCCAGGTCACACCGGCCCGATTTCGGCCATATCATTCTCGGAGAACGGTTATTATCTGGCCACAGCAGCTGACGATGCCTGCGTCAAATTGTGGGATTTGCGCAAGCTGAAGAACTTCAAGACCATTCAACTGGACGATGGTTATGAGGTGAAGGATCTGTGCTTCGACCAGAGCGGCACCTATTTGGCCATAGCTGGCACAGATGTCAGGTGAGCATATAACTTTAAAAATAATCCTAAACGATCAGTGTTTTTATTAGCATATTCATCAAATTTATTTAGATTATTTGGGTAGTTGTCTGTATCGAAATTAAACCTTATTTTTGTTGCGCTGCGCCTGCTGCAAGCGATGATGTTTCTTGAAGTGCTCCATCCAGTTGTGCAGACGATTCTGTTTGACAAGAGCACGACGTGACATTTCCTTTTGCTTGGCCATGCGAGCACGCACAGTCTTCTCCAGTCTACGTAGCTCAGATGGCGGTATAGTGTCCAGTTTGGCCAGCAAATCCTATAGAACACATACTGTTTCCACTTAAACTGTTTGCTAAATCAATGTTAAAAACTTACCAGTGCGTAAGTTTGTATTTTCTCCAACTTGGCCAGCGTTGTATCTTGTTCGTCCTTGTAGATCGCTTTGTTGACGGTTACTACCGGCGTTTGCATGTCCTTAAGTGTGCGCCACTGCTTTGAGGACTTTTGTGGCGGCGCTTTAACAACTTCCTTCTTCTGAACTGTTTGCTCCGGCTGCACTTTGTTCTGTAGCTGCTTCAAAATAACAGGTACAATGCTGTTAAGCTTGATGCTCAACTTGCTGAGAAGTCAAAAGGGATTTTTAAAAATGTTTCAAAACTTCTTAATCTAAAGACTTACTCTTTGCAGTAGGACTGCTCAAAATCGTTGAACAACTCGTGGGCACGCTGTTGCAGGGCAGCCACTCTTGCCTGCAGAAAATCTGGCTTCTTGAGAAATACAATCGCATTCGCATTGCGTTTCTCCGTCTTCTCCTGCAGTCGAGGGAAATTAATGTAATAGAGCAACACTTTAGGTATATCTTCTACCTACCGCCTTGTCATGCAACATGCCCACAATATGATTGAGCAATGCCAGCTGAGTGAAACGCTTGTTGTAGTTGGACACCTTGAGGCGATTGCGTTCGTAGCCCTTGATCCAAATTTCCGCATTCAAATGATTGCGCTTCTCCAAATACGGTTTCACCACCTTCTCCATGTATTCCTTAACCTGCTGCACTTGCTCCAGGCCCGCTGGATGTCGTTCACTAATCTCCATGTTGACAATGTGCTCGGGCATGGTCAACTTGGGGTCCAATTGCTCCGACTGCTGTTCCACAGTGTCATCAAAGTAGCTTATCAGCTTGAGCAAGTACTGAAAACGCCCATAGACCTCTTGGACTTCCATCAGCACGCGCTGATGCTGCAGCTTCACCTGGTTAAGTTCCTCGGCCACTTTGTTCTCCTTGAGTTTCTTTAGTTTCTCCTGTGCCTCGAGCATTTTCTTAAACTCATTTGCCTTCATTTTCATTAGCGATTCGTCGGCAAACTTGTGAAACTCCTGAGCATCGTCATACAACTTATTCTGGTATTCCATCTCTCGTTTTCTGTCAAGAAACATCTCTTGCGTGGAGTAGCACATGAATTTGTTGCGCGTAATCTCGCGAAGCAACAAAATGTCGCTGTAAATGAATAGCAATTAATTCCAAGTGAAGTTTTAAACAACCTTTCTCACGTTTTCATGCGAAACTTTCTTGCCAAACGCTGCAGACCAGCATCCTTGATGTAGTCAGGATCGATGGTGGTCACCACACAAGGAGCACGAGGATTGGCAACTTCGCCGCGCTAAAAGTGACATTATTTTTATAAAATTTCTAAAATATTCTATGTTCATTTTCATACTGCATTGAAATCGTCGATGCACAAATTAACGTTTTTCGGCGCATTGGGCTCCAAATAATCCTGCGGTCGTATATAGTCTGAAAGTCGAGAAGATTAACTAAATTTTACAGAATTTTCTCTTTAATTACCTTCATATTTGCGATAAACTTTCCGCTTAAATTTTTTCATTTTCACAATTCAGAAAATACGATTTGTTTACTGCGGTTGCTAGGCTTAAAAACCTTTCGAGCATCGATTAATATTTCTGTTACCATTGTTTCCATTTGCAGGGTTTATTTGTGCAAACAGTGGCAGGACCTGAAGGTATTCAACGATCACACAGCACTTGCTACAGGAGTACGATTCGGCAAACATGCGCAGTATCTCGCCTCTACCAGCATGGATCGCACCTTGAAGCTCTACGCCATCGAATAAGAGGAGCTGCGTCTTGTATTTTAAGCAATCGGAGATCAATAATAGTTAGCATTAAGTTCTGCAACCAATTTTACCAATACCAATACAAAATAACTGTACACAACATAAACTGCTGCATAAATAAACCATCCACTTTTATTTGCGATCCAAAAACGCTTGTTGGCTTATCTATTATCATTATTTACATATTATTTTTATGAACTATAAAACAGACTTATCATATATTAGTTGAGGCTGACTTTCAATTAAGATGCAGAGATTTGCTTTAGTGGTCTCTCTAAGTACGCAGCCAGCGCCATCGTCTTCTGCTTCAACATGCCCAGACCAACGTGCTCCTTGGCATAGAGACACAACAGCACGCTTGCCACCTATAAGCAAATCATATTAGTACAATCTTTATTTGTGGAATTCTCATAATCGTCACCTGTGTAATGGCTACATGCCCGCATTCGCAGTCAATCAGCACGAAAGTCAGACGATCCTCGCGGAACGCGTTGCGCCCATGCTTTTCGTAAGCAGCCCAAATGTTGCTGGCAATGGCCGCCGTTATACGTGCATCCTTATCTCCATAGCCCGAATAGGCCAGCAGAGCACCCTCTTGACTTAACAGACTGCAGACGTAAATAAATATAATATTTTGTTTATTTTGAAACTGCGATGGAAACTTACAGTGTGTTCTCGACGCCACCGGTGTTGGCTTGACTTAATGCTTGAGTCAGCGCCTTGGGTTTCAGCATTTTGTTTAGTTTATCGTTTTTCTTTTCAAGCCGTACAAAGCACAAACAATTTACGCCCACAACAGTGTTGCCATTCACTGGGCGACGTAATATCCGTAAACATATGTTTTGTTAACAGAGCATCAGATTATTAACAGAGTGGCGCTGCTGTTAGGAGTAGGACCGAAATTTAAATATGCGCTCCAGGCGGTAATCAACAAAGAACGGGATTTCTGGATTGAAAAACATGTCCTTATAATAAGATCTCATATTTCAGAAATTTAACTTGCAGGCTCATTAATGTTAAATAAGACATATTTTTAAAGAAACTATTGTTTCAAATGAAATAATATATTTTTATTTATTCAATAATAAATAAGTTAGAATAATTAATAAGTAAAGAGGTAAAAGTGAGTAAAATTTAAAAACCTGTTCACGAAAGGTTTTTATTTTTAAATATTAATATTGAAATCTACATATAAATATGTATCTTATCAATATGTAACTTAATATTTGAGTAATGCATGTTGATGTGGATATGTAGATGTGATAGTCCAAATAGTATTTGATAAACTTAATGTCAGTAGAGCACATGAACATCCGGTTGTCACTCAAACTGATTAGCACTTACTGTACTTGTGGTAACAATATGACGTCATTGTTTCTAATAAACCAGGTCACGGTTCTGCGTAGTTCAAAGTGCATGACGCTCTTTGCAAACAGCAACAGATTGGCAGTATCATCCACCCCGAATGCCTTTGGTTACCTGCTTTATTGCGTTTCAGCAGTCACTTCTTTTATTTTGGGGTGCATTTTTGCTATGCGCATGACTCAGACTTTGAACCCCGTGGCGTCGTAGTCAATGCAGCCAAAAGATTTGGCGTCGCTACAGGACAATAAACAAACAACTGGGTCACGAACTTAGGACGCAACTAAGGGGTGGAAGGATTGGATTATGCTATAATATGTAATATGCGACGCAATTAAAGAGAAAACACAGACACACTAAAATATTGTTACATTAAAAACGTTTATTAACTTAAAATCAACCAAATGTAGCCTGGGCTAATATATAATATATGTATATAATATCGAGCAAACTTTGTTTATATTGGGGCAGGCTCGTTTTAGTGCCTTTCAAAATATATACCACAATAATAAAGACGCAAATCTTACGGTTAATTTAAATATTACTACGTCTAAAATATTATGTACACGTTGACAAAAAAATACATTGGAAGTACATTGCTATTGGGCACTTTGCGAGAGCACCACAACAAGAAGAAACGTTCTCGCAAAATTGCCTGCCTCTGCTCATACTTCCTCTATATGACATTGTTTTGGTGTAGCCTTCAAGGTTTCTTTTTATTTTGGAGTGGGGGGGGTAGCGGAAGGTGCATCTAAGTTGGGGGAGCGTGTGTGTAGGTAGAGAGGAGAGAAGAGAAAACAGCAATACTTGGAAGGATATACTGATATTGTAGAATATGTGTGTGTGTGTGTGTGTGAATATTAAAATTGGATATTATGGGCTGTGGTCTGTGGATTGTGCGCTGGTTGGTTCTTCAGTTACATTACTTTCTTTCTTTTTGAAATTTGTTGACAAAGAGTCTATTATCATTTTGGATTTCATACAATTGCATTCTGCCGTATCTGCTATCGATCCACTATCTAAACTTAATTACGTCTTATTTACATGCTAAACATGCCTTCTTCTTCATTCATCATCTTCGTCTTCTTCGCCTTTCAACTCGAGTCTACGAAATATCAAAATACACATATGTATATAAATATAAATGTCCTTCCGTATTCGATCACAGCGCGCGCTCAAAAACTAATTAATGTATTTTTCTCATCATTCGAAACAATAAAAACAAAATAACCGAAACGTAACTTGCAACACAGGAGCAACCACCACTCAGTACACATAATCAATTCACAACTTTTATTTTTTGTTGGGCAGGGATTGTTGTTGATGTCGTAGTTGTTGTTGTTGTTGTTGGGGAGGATGTTGTTATGCTCTCATAGTAAGCCAGCCTATTATTGCATTTGGGATCGGGCACGTTTCGCAATGGAGTACAACGATGTCATTATCCCAGCTGTACCCGGCTCATTGTCATCGCCAGCCTGACGCTGTGGCGGCAATCGCTCGGTGAATCGCTTGGGTATGCCAGCCCTGAGCAATGCCTTGCGATCGTACAGATCGAGATTATCATTGTAGTAAGTGATGGCGTCCCAGCACATTTCACTTAGCTTTGGTATGGTCATCCACATCTTGTAGAGATCGTTGCGACGACGCATCTCCTTGTCATGGTACTCGATGCCGCCAAAGATGTACATGCAACCGTTGTCCGAGTGCGCCGCCGAATGGAAGTACAATGGACGCGGTAAGCTGGCCGTCTGTATAATGGTCCATTGCTTCGTACGTAAATTCAACTTCCAAATATCCGAGAAATATGTTGAGAAATCACCCTAAAGCAAACAAGAATTATGCAATTGTTTATATTGCAAAAATGGCAATCCTAATACGCACCTGCAGACCGCCAGTGATGAATGCTTCAATGTCACCATTGGACGACTGATGTTGCACACAAGAAAAGCACTTTCTCGGTTTCGGATAGCCCTTGTCATTCTGGCTCCAGGCCTTGCTACTGCGATCCGGCAGCGTATCAAAGTAATCCCATCTGTTGGCATCCAAATTGTAGGCCGGAATGCGCTGCAGATCGAACACCGAATTCGAAGTGCCGCCACCCAAAGCATAGATGTGTTTGCCATCATAGACGACCTCATGGCGATAGCGACCCTCTGGATCGTCACGCATCTCTGGCCGGCATATGTACACATTCTCCCACACCTTGGTACGCAGATCCAAGCGGTACACATCGCAGGAATAATCGAATCCCGTCGTGCCACCAATCGTGTACAAATAGTGCTTGTGTATAACAATGCCCGGACCATACTGAGCCGTGGGCAGATCTCCGCTGACCTTTAAACGTTCCACGCCCGCCTTTTCCTCACCGGTACGATACACATAGCAATCGTTGGAGCACGATTCTCCAAATGGATATCCAGTGCCGCCATGAGACTGCAAATTGAAGAAGTGTTCATGTTAAATCTGCAACTAACTCTACAAACTCGTCATTCGTCTGATGCTGTGTTAAATCTACATAATACTCTCCAAGCTCCGCATTCTCTCCACTCAAACCGATGCTGCCGTTGCATTCAATTAGCAGATATGAGAGCAACAAAGAGACCAAGGCTTATCAGCTGCAGTAACGATAAGGGGAAACATGTGTCCACAGTCTGCTGAGTACACAATTCTATCTTTTTGCTGTCCTAGCTATCTCATCTCTCTCTTTCACTCTGTACGTACTTTTTGGAATTAAAGAGATGTGGGAAAGCGAGCCTCTGATTAACTTTCTAATTAAAACTAATTGTAGACAAGACGTGATGATGAACCAGCATAAATTGAATTATGTTACTTTCAGCAAAGACCCTTGCCAAATCATCCCCACAACATTTGGAATTCAATTACGATCTTTGCAATAAATCTGACTTTTTTCCTTATTACGTATTATAGTAATCCCAAGATTGCTAGTATTTTAAGAGTACTCATTTATATAGTAAAATGAGAAAATCTCTTGTCTAGTTGTAATAAAAAATAACATGTAATTTGTGGCACTTAAAGTTTAGTTTGGCCAGGTGAATGCTGTTGGAATTACAGTGCAAATGAAGCAAAGCCACTGAAAGACAATCAGTCGCCACAGAAACAAAAAAAAACAAAAAAACAAAATAAAATCAAAACCACAACACAAGATAGCGTTAAAAGAAAAAGCGCGCGCAAGTTACAGAGCAGAGAAGGTGGAAACTCTAACGCTATTGGGCTTTCGGGGATGGGAGGCAGGCTGCTGCTGCTGAGGTGTGTGGGGGAAAACTTGGTAAACAAGTTGTTGCATGCAGCAACATAAACAACTGCGTAATTGCCAAGAGGGATGAGTTGGTGTGTTGCTGCTGCTGTTGCTCTTGCTACTGTAGTTGGGCATGCGCATAAAAGAGATGGCAGCATTAGCAGCATTCAACGGGCAGCGCGCAGCTGTTTCGCTTTTTTTTTTTTTTTTTGGGGAGCGCTCGAATGTTTAGAATGCATAAACAAAGCAAGAGCGAATAACCACAGTGAAAGAGGGGAAACAACGACAACAACTACAGCAACGCCAACGTGTAGCGTTCGTTTGTCGTGTCTGTCGTCGGGCGTGGCATTGAGCCCAGGCCAAAGCTGATCGGCGCCCAGCGACGAATGCAAATAAATGTCGCTCGTGTTATGCACGATAACGATTACGATTACTATTATGCTTTGTTATGGGCTTTGTGCATGAAACGAGTTTAGACTGCAAAGCAGCAGAGGTGGGGGGCGTATGCCACCTCTAACAAAACAGTTTTACACACATACACTATACACTCTCACGCATCGCATCTATTTTTGTTTTTCTCAATAAATAAATATACTCACAATCAGCACATCGTTGTGAATGGCAAGCGCATTTGAGGCCAACTCAGTGGGCATGTTGCTGGCATTGTCCGCATTCAGCTCCAGCTTCCAGCTATTGGTGGCAAAATTGTAGCTCCACAGCTCCTGGAAAAGGAGGCATCTGCCTCGTCGAGCAGCAGTCAACGCACTGCGCGGATTATAGCCACCCAGCGAGTACAAATGCGATTTGGATGCAATAATCCGATGGCCACTACGCGCCAATGGGAATCCGCCAATACAATGCTTCTCCTTGAACTGACATTTTACCAAACGGCCTGGCTGAAAAGTGTATATGGGTCTCTCGGGTTTCGGTTGGTCTGATTGGTCTGCGGAGGATGACTGTCCGAGACCCACGTTCGATATGGTTGTAGAGACTTCGCTCTCGTCATTGGAGGTCGTCCAATCGCCATCGGAATACATTTCCTCCATTTCGGGGTCTGATTCATCCTCATCGCTAACATCGTTGTCATCGTCATCGACGTCATCATCGTCCTCGTCATCGATATCGATTTCATCGTCAGCATCCTCATTTTCCATATCGCTGGCATCCATTGGTTCGCCAATTGCATTGAAACGTGCGACAAAATCAGCTTGTGCTTGCTCCAGCTGTTGTTGTTGCTGCTGTTGTTGTTGTTGTTGCTCCTCTGGGAGCTCCTCTTGCATTTCCTGTTCCATCACGTTATTGTTATTATTATTGTTGTTATTGTTATGGTGGTGGGGCTGATTGATCGCTTTTCGATAAGAACTATCGAATAGTTTGGCGACAAATAGAATAAATGTCCAAGTGTGACGCAGTTTGTCTAAAATGATGCACTTAAGTTTGTACAGATTTAATATCTGCATAACAAATGTAATTCACCCTTAAGCGCACTTGCAATTCAATAACGAACAATTTATTTTTCAAAAAATATATATTGTTTACTCTCTGACACACACACACACTGCGTTAATCCTTAGCACAATGTAAATAACAAAATTTTGACTGAAAATTTTTGTTCCTTTTACGGGGGGAGCCTAAAAACAGAAATCGACCACGACGACCTGCACAGCTGGCTGGGGGCTCTCTTTTACTCTGCTGCTGCTATTGCTACTGCTGTTGTTGCTGTCATGTTGACGTTTGTTGCTCTCACTCGCGCTCACACATGTTACGTTATGTATATGTATGTCTGTCTGTATGTACTGTGCGATTGTGAATAGTTTTAAATTACGCACTAAGTAAATACTCACGGATTCCAAGATATAATAAAAATTTTATTAAACTATTTATTCCACGATTGTCTGATATTTAATTGTTTACTCTTATTGCACAACTGATATCACTCAAGCCCACGACAATCTTCATACACTTGCATCTGCAGTTGAAATAAATACCATCAGCGTGACTGCAGCTTGAAGTTAGCTAATAGGCACATTTATGTCCAAAAATGTACGAAATATACCATCAGAAAAGTAAATGTAACCAGCTGTTTAAATTCATACTGCATATTGGTATTTTCTAGCAAAAGCGTGCAGAATATCCTATGATTGACAAATACATAGTCTGCTAATTACAAAAAGAAAATACCTATCGTTGTACAATTATATTTTTACTAAACGAATAATTAAATTAATTGGTAGACCGATTGCATCGTTATCCTAAAAGCTGCCAACTCGTTTTAGAATATTCTAACAGAATGGTATTTCACAGAGAAAAGCTTCTGTAAAAATATATGTAAGTTGTTACTGCAGCATTCAGCTGCCAGTGTGCACGCGAGTTAACATGCCCCTCTCTCCGGCTACATGGAATAATGCAGATCCGGAAACTCCAAGCCTACTTCATGCAACTCTAACGATATTACACTCATACATAGATTCTGACACTGGACTGGTAACTCGCGGCCTTAAGTATAAAGAATTCAATATACATGAATTTGAATTGAAATAAAATTGTGAATATTATGATAGAACACAGTGAGACAGTTAGCGCAGTAAATCTTTTCAAGGTATTTGTGTTCACTCAACTGATGAACAGAAAATATTGTAAGTTGCATCTAAGTTAAAATCATCGATTTAAAATAAAGCGCCATTTTACATGCGTGCTGAAAATGTATCGAAATCTCTATGTGAGTGTTACCAGATAACAATTATAGGGGTTGCTGTAATTTGGTATTTTTTATCGGCGTAAAATCGTAAATTGTCGAAATTCAGATTGTGGTCACATTCCGGCACTGGCTTTTTTGTAGGAAAAAAGTCAATCTGATTTAGTTTGCTTTGAAATGAAAAACGTGCAAGATGATGCTCTATTATAAAACGCATAAACTTTGATAACTATAAAACTCGGATGTATATAAGGAATCCTTTGTTGTTGACCCCGAGGTCGTCGTTCGGTGTATCATCCAATCTAATTAACTAGTTACTAGTATATCATCCGTTGGCAATCGGCAAATAAATGTTTTTCTAATAATGTACGAGCGCGCGCTTCTTCTGATAATGTCCATCAACTACAGCGCACAATACTGCAAGGATTTATAACTGTAACACCACCAAAATAATAGTGGTAATAGAGCGGCACCTGATCCCCCTAAGTTACAGCTGTATCAACAATTTAAATTGCGTACGTAATTGTCAATTGCGCAGATTTTGCAGTCCATACACACAACACAGTTCCCATCGACAACGACATCGCAGCGACTCATCAAAAACCATAACCTATAAAGCAAGAAAGGCACGTGTACTTCACGTCGGGTTCGGATTCGGGATAGCGAAGAGTGACGATTGTGAACGGAGAGTGGAGAGTGGTGAGAGAGCGTAATATCAGGCGCAAGGATTCACCGTTGTGACATACCGAAAAATTAAAAACAGCTGTTGCTGCTGCTGCTGCTGTTGCGCTTTAGTTGAAAAACCATGGCAACAACAGCCGACCAAATAATGGCACCTGCCCTGGTCTCGACCACTACGGCGACGACGACGACGACGACGAATGGCAAACAGCAGTCGCTGAGTGTCGCGACAACAACGTTGCAGCCGAGCACGAAACCCAATTCAAATTCAAATCAAATGATGAACAACAGATGCAGCATCAAGTGGAGCAGAATAACAAATCAACCTCGCCAAAACCAAATGCCATGAACAGTCTAAAGCTAACCAAAATGGGCTCCGTGTCCACCAAGGAGAAGCGTGTCTACAAAATTGTCCTCACGGGCGGTAAGTTTTGAAAAACGTTTAATTTCCACTTCCATTCCCTCTGTCAGCAAAGCACACAAAACACAAAGTTTTCTTCTTATGTATAGATAGATTGTGTATCTGTTTGTTTACGATGTGTGTATGCTCTCGAAGCATGTCAAGGTCGCGAGGACCCTGAAAGGCTCACGTTTCGTTTCCTTTTCGGGGTGGTTTTTTTTTTCATCCATCATTCATCTCTTTACTCCCCTGCGCAGCTCATCAAAAAACATTAACGCACATTTTCAATTAGCCAAGCTATTTTGATTTTCTTTTCTATTTGATATGCTAATTATGGCTATCAAATCAAAAGAAAACATTTAACGTATTCAGCTTCTGTGCGGTGCCGGTCTTTTTACTTTTCAATTTACATATGTAAATACGTATACGCAGCATGAGCCCGCCAAAAAACAAAACCTGTTTTGTGCCTCACACGCGAACATCAAGAGAGCCTATCAATTGACGCGTGGCCTAATCACTTTATTTGGCCCAAATTATGGGCTCTGATCAAATTTAGTCCGAACTATAAATGTAGAGAATGCAAATACAAGAATGTGTATGTGTCCTTGCCTCTTATCACGCCTCATTTCCTCTTGTCTAATCTCAGGCAGTGTGAAAAAAAAGGCCCTAGTCCGATAAGAAGTAATACCACCTATTTCATTAATAAAAAAGAAATCATAAGTGCGTAGAACAACAGCTGACTTCTAGTGAAATCTCTGTGGTGAAAACAAAATGTAATGATAAGAGCATCTCTAGACCACAAAAAAATATCCGATATCTCTCCAATCTAATCATCGTCATCAGCAAATGTCACAATGAGTTTCACAATTATTAATTTTGATAAAAAGTGAACACAAGTATTGCAGATTGACTGTGAACTGTGAACTGAGTGCTGAGTGCGTTCAAATCAATTTAGTGCAATTCGTTTCCTCATCGCTGCACTTGCGGCATTTGTTACGTCGCTAATTGCAGTCAGGGTTACGATCTGAACAATTGAATTGTGAATACTATTGAGGTTTAATTATAATTGTTTTTTTTTGCTTTTTCTGTGTCCTTCTCTGTCAATTTCTAGGTCCTTGTGGCGGTAAAACAACTGGCCAGAGTCGTCTGTGCACCTTCTTTGAGAATCTTGGCTGGAAGGTGAGTGACTCTTTTACGCTTGTCTAACTTGTCTGATTTATTGGGCCTGGGGTTTTTAATTGTGTGTGTGTGTGTGTTGCTAAGAGGCAAACGCCTGTTGCCCATTGGCAATTGTAAGTAGTGCCAATTTATCAAGCTATGTGGCAGTCATAGTAATCGTAAATTATTTTGCCCAAAAACGAACTGAAAGCCTGAACAAACTACTACGAAAACAAAAAAGAAAACAAAGCAATGAGCATGTTGAATATTTTCAGGTATTCCGCGTGCCTGAAACGGCCACAGTACTACTCAGGTAAATGCCTTAAACACATCAATCAAACACAAAACGAACCCAAAAACAACCAACCAGCCAGCCAAAGTTGAGTTACACAGTCCCAACAGATACAAATACAGATGCAGATACAAAAGAATATATCTGTAATTGTTTTGTTACAACAAGTGTGTGTGTGGGATTTTTGTCCTTTGGCTCGCTAAGTTTGCTGCAAACAATGTTTCGTGCCTATTGTTTGTGCGGCATTCCAATAGCTCTAATCTTTAATGATAATTGATAACGATTTCGATTTCAATTTAAGTTTGATTGCCGCTCTTACAACAAATTTTTTTGCCATGCATAAACCTAAAAGTACATCTATCTACATACTTATCTCTTAAATATATATAGTAATGTCAATTTCACTCTTGATAAATACCAAAAAAAAAAAGAAAACATTTATTTTAAATTCTTATCTTTTATATCCAAGCAAAGTAATTGAACTTGAACCGTAGCTTATGTGTAGTGCCTTTTTTTTTATCGTCATCCACTTGAAATATGGATTTCTCTAATCGTTCTCTTAATGCTCTCTGCTCTTATCTCGCCCATAAATATAGCGGTGGTGTCAAGTTTTCCGATCTGACTGAGAAAGAGGGTAAGTTGTGACCTTTTGATAAATAACTTTTGTAGTATACTTTTACTTTATGATGTAGAAGAAACGTGAGGCTACTCTTGCAAGCATTTTCCCACCCACTTATATTTTATAATTTATCCGTATTGCATAAGTGTAGCGATAAGTATATATGAATAGTATGGGATGGGATGGATAAGATGGTTTTTGTCTTTTTATTTTTGGGGGCAAGCATTTCTCATTCTTCTGCACACTGTCAAGTTCGTCGTCGTAGCATTTTCTCGAACATGAAAATAAAGCAAAATATTTACTTTTGAGAGCAGCCCCGCCACAAATGAAAGAAGAACACATTTTACATTTCACACTACAATACTAGACAAAAAGTATATATATTATATAGACTGTATATCTATGCGATTATGTGTGGTGCTGTCGTCTATGTCAGCTGCGTATTTTTAACGGCCTGACGGACAAAACGGACAGCGACTATCTCTCTATTGGCTGCCAGATAGTCTTTAGTCTATATTCGATAGATACGATAGAGAGATAGATATATATACATATAAATGCTCTGAATGTCACGACGCTTCTTCAATGAAAGTTCATTTACGTAATTTGCAAAGACACACACACACACACACACACTTACACACAGATACAATTACAGATACACCTTGACAAAGAAAGCAATAAATAATGCCAGTGAATCCTTAGGGGCGCCTCGACTTAAGAATTGCGTGACTTGCCGCAATTTGACTGTCTTGAATGTATTTCAAAACTAATTTGTCAATTGCGTACTTTAGATAGCGGGATACACGAGTGAATTAATTTTGATGGCTTCACAAAGTTGTTGTTCTTTTTGTTGTTGGTATATACTTTCTAATTGCGACGTTGAATACACACACCACATACATATGTATTCAATAACAGACCCGCCCACGCCAACCACCTACGTTTACAAAGATCTACCATTTGCCGCACCGGAGCACAGTCTCATCGATCTGACCGCATCCTGTCCACGTTGCCTGGCCAAGGCTGCCTCCAAGCCCAATGGCAGCGAAGGTGAGTCTGTGTGTGTGCGTGTTTTTCTATTTTGTCAGCGTGCGTGTGTATGTGTGTGTGTGTGCTTGTGTATGCCGAATGCAGGCCATGCGATCCATGCAAATGCAGTCCACATTCAATTCAAATCGTTCCATTCCATCGATCGCTCTCTTGAACTTGTCGTTCACATGTGTTTACATCTCGCTCTCTCTCCCCCTCGGTGACTGTGTGTGTGTGAGTGTTTCAAGTGCTGCTTTATCTGGGGGAGGCAACAAGATAATCTCAAACAGATCGTTGTCTCTATCCTTTGCATTATGTTTTCATTTTCTTTTTGTTTGCTTTCTTGTCTGCGGTCCGCGCGCGACGTTGATGAGTTGACATTTTGGTTTATTTTCTTTTTGTTCTTGTTCCCTTTTTATCATTATTTAGCGCTTATGCAAACGTTCTGTGTCTATGTCTCTCGTTAAGTATTTTGTTTATTTTTATTTCTTATTATGTTATGACTATTATCGTATCCTAACAAAGCACAAGTTGTGGTGACAACAACCTGCTGTTTATTTTTTGTGTATTGTCCACTAACAAACTCTCGATTGCTCCTCGCCAGACATCTCTAATATCATCGAATACCGAATGAACAACAATCATCTTCTTCTATATATGTGTGTTGTGTACGTATTTCGAAGATCATGTGAGCAGCAGGCATTTTTACAGTTTATTCTTCGGCCGACTAATGTTCATACGTATACGTAATACGTACGTATGAATTTGTATGTATGTTTATTTTAAATGGGGCATTTATATTTAACATCGCACGTATACTCTACACTTTTCGCTATACTATATAGTATAGTATTATAGCAAATGTACAGTTTCTCGACATGCTGGCCAATTTTAGCTGGTGACTAGCACGTGCCTCTGCTTAAGTCCACGCCCCAACAATTATATATGTTTGTTTTGTGTGTGTGTAGATAAAAGTAAATTCTATTAAAATAAAATCTAATTTATAGACATACGTAGCACCAACTAAAAAACCAGTTTATTCTGCATTGTGTTTTTTTATATTGAACTAACAGTATGTTAATTGGCGGCTGTCTGTCAATGTTTGGCATTAGTTTTATCCATTATTAAACGAGCTAATGCACATTTGAAGTGCCATTCAATGAACACTAATTGCAGTTGTTACCACTCTTGCTACCTTGGCCAATTGATATACTTTCGAATGGGTCTTTTGGTCAGTCATGGCCACATGGCTAATTTCCCAGCAGTCGCAATTTTCATTAACCATCATCATCGCCTGACTTATTTATTTATGCGCATTTCGGGCTAATGGAATTCTGAATCACAGACGTCACGTGCTCTGGTATTAGCTGCAAATTCCCAGTTCCGAGTTCCCATTCATCCCATCTCCTTCTGCTTCATCATCCATCAACGCAATGTTTGTGTCTGTGGTCTACTCTATTCGCAATGTGGCGTTAATTAATCAGTTTAGTCAGTTTTATTATAATTCAATGCGATATGTATGTATGTATATTTATGGCTTGGATACAAACCAGATAGATACTCTTTGTTATCGATAGACAACACAAACACGTTGTTATTGCTATCGATTCCTGGTAAATTGATAGCTTAATGAATTTGTTATTTTCTTGTTTTCTTTCATTTCAATTTCGTCATTAGCCATCAACAAATTTGCATTGGGTCTTTAAACTATGCAAATTCAAACTGATTATATAATTATATATGTAAGAACTAGAATATTTTATGCCTATTGCCAATATATAACTAGTTTCAGATGATCAAAGTAGATGATGATAGGATCAAGCGTGGAGTGCGTCACATTCCTAATTGCCAAATATACTAAACAGAGCTAGATAGAAACTACGTATCTTTGTGTTCGCCTGTTGCGCAGTACACGAAAATACATGTGCAATCATTACTCGGTTAGCGGTGTATATGAGATATTTAGCTGGTTTTTGCATCACTTTGTTGCTTATATCACCCTCTGCTAATTGAATTAGCCAAACAAACCAAGCACACACACACACACACACACACTCACTCTCTACAGTAGCACGTAGGCAATACATGAAAATGCAAAGCAAAACAATTTTCTAGCTGACGTAAAGCCATTTCTTCCCCCAAAGCATTCCCCTGGCCATCCAATTTGCCATTTGCCCATTCCACTGTTCCATACCTATGCAAGTACATACGTTCGATCAATTCCATTTTGTTGCGTCACATGATGCGCTCAGTCAAGTTCAATGCAACGACAGCAACAGCGACAAGCTCAAGAGCGCAAAGTTTCAGTGTAACAGCACGAGACCGCAACAAGTGTTCCCACATGCATACAGAGTAGGTGATGAAGGTAGTGGGTGGTGGAGGTGGCTTCGCTGTTTTGTGGGGGACGTGGGAAACGCGAGAGCGTTAACGGTGAGTTATTCACCACCCGCTGTTCTGCTGTTTACGTTCAGCGACCCCTCGCCGCCCTTGCTGACCGCCGAGCAGTCTGTCGTCGTTGTTTTGTTTTCTATCGTGCTACTGCTCTTTTTTTCGTTGTTTCATTTCAACTATTTAAAAATATACTAAGCGAAATGCAGTTAGAAGCTGTGAATGAGCAAATCACTCTCTCTCTCTTTTTCTCTCTTTCTATTTAACTGTATATGTGTGTGATTGTGTGTATTATTGTTGTTTGCGTCCGCTATTGTTGTTTTTCAAGGTCTAGGCTACGATGCTTCTGCTCAGCAATTATAATGCTATGCTGCTCAACTTTTTCCGATGACGAATTCCACGAGTTTCCGGTGCTTTAAATTTACAACAATTATGCATTGTTGTTAGAAATTTAATGCGAATTTGATAAGTTTAGAAATATTGTTTTGATAGATCTGTGAACTCTCGCCATGCGTCCCTGGTCTGGTTTAATTTCCCAACAGATGTTTCTACAACTGATTACGATTAATGAGTTATTACATATTCAATATAATCTAATCGCACGATGATCATATAACTATATACGTACACAAACAAATACACACACACACACATATTTACGATCCAGTTCGAGTGGCTTAGAATGATGCGAAAGCTTTTATGAGTCAGTGTGTTAGTTAGTCGGGGGATTGAACTCTCTACAAGCATTGTTTGTCATCATATATAATATTACATGTTCAATTAGCAAACAATACAATACATTGAATCGCGAGTTATGGCTGGTTTTCGCTGCCGCGCTCAAATTCATTCAATTGCCGCCGCACCTCAATTTCTCAATTCTCTCAATTGGTTCGGGCCATCGATCGCCATTATTTATACTCTCGTCCCATTCTCATATTACTTGATTCGTTAGCAGATCGAAGCACATCTCATAAATTAGTAAACAAACAAACAAACAAAACAATAGCATAACTCCATATAGCGTATATACATATATATAATGGATGTACATATATCTGATCATGCATATTTGATATGTGTATTATTTTTGGCAAAGAAACAAAAACAAAAAAACTCCAACCCCGTTTCATGTTACTTTCGAAAGAATTTGCTTGCAATTGTATTTCTTGATTTTGATATTTAATCTGTTAGTGTAAAGTTAACGCGAGGTTAGCATTATCATTAATATACAATTGCGGGTTTTTTCCGCCTTGTAGCTTATAAATTTCAGGAGAATCTGATTCGCACAATGGTGCAGATCGAGAATACATATTTTGAGCTCGGCAATTCGAGTGCTCGCAATTGTCTCATCATCTGCGATCGCGGCGTCATGGATGCCAGTGCATGTAAGTTGAGATATTGGTTTTTATTTGATAATGATTATCAATAATGTAATATTTCCATGCAGATATATCAAAGGACAAATGGGAGAAAATGATGGCGGCAAACAAATGGAATCCTGTTGAGATGCGCGACAATCGTTACAATCAAATCCTGCATCTGGTCTCAGCTGCCAATGGCGCCGAAGATTTCTACTCAACAGAGGTGAGTGTTTTAAATGTGTAAAATAAGTATTCTTTTTATCCTATTTCTTTGTAAAAAACCTACACTCACAATCTAAAACTCAAGAAAAGAAAGCGTCATTATCAGGTACTCCTGAAATGTACTTATGTGGTTAAATCTATTGCTAGAAACTTGATTTATCCGTTACCTAAAGAAAGTTTAAAGATTGTATGGTCCGTCTGTATTTATAGATGCCAGAAATTAATAAAAATGTTTAGCATTCGACGTAAATTCGATATACCTTTAGAATTCTAGAAAAGAAATTTCAATCTGTGTTTTAAATTTAAGCCATGCGCCATTTTGCAATGCTAGTAATTATATAATAAGTGTGTTCTTAATCATATTACTGAAACCAAAGCTATTCATTATACAATTTTATTGTGTGCAAATCATCCACAGCTGTGCAACAGTTGCACTTGCTTTAATCACCCTAAATATATTGATGTTGTTCACATTTATATGAATAGCAAGTATTTGAAAATAGCTTTCATTCGTTTGGTGACTCAACGATACTCGCCTAATGTGATTTCCCCATAATGAATCGATTAGTATTTTAAGCTACTGTCGCTGAGCCTTAAGTTGTTAGAACAGCAGCTGTCAGGCAATCGATAGTAGACGCGATGAATCATTTACTATCAGTTTACTATCGCTAGCATTAAAGCTTTGTTGTTATGCCTACACGAATGTTTTGCTAATCTGTTGTTATTTGCTTTACAGGACCATGCCTGCCGTTCCGAAGGCGTTGAGCTGGCACGTGAGCTGGACTACAAGTCAGCAGCCGCCTGGGTGGGACATCCCTACTTTGATGTGATCGATAACTCCACGAACTTTGAGGCCAAAATGAATCGCATGATCGAAAGTGTGTGCCAAAAACTGGGCATTGACATTGGTGACCGTTTGCAAGCCACCTCACGCAAGCTCAAATACTTGGGTGAGTTTTCAGAGACAACTCAGTTTTATGTTTTCGTAATACTAATAACTGAACTGGTTGCTCATTTGTTTAGTTGCTGCGCTGCCGCCGGATAGCGAGTTTCCGCCGTTCCAGGACTTTGATGTGGTGCATCATTATCTGCAATCGGCTGGTCCCAAAGTGCAGGCACGTCTGCGCAAGCGTGGCCAGAAGAACCACTGGAGCTACATTCACACCCAGCGTCGTCCCAATGTGCATGGCCAGGCCCGCATCGAGGTGAAGACACAGCTGACGCATCGCGACTACATGAACCTGCTGGCACAGCGCGACGATGCGCATTTCACCATCTACAAGAAGCGACGTTGCTTCCTCATCAACAATCAATATTTCCAGCTGGATATCTACAGGGAGCCAGGACATCCACGGTACGATTTATATGTGAATCTCTGCTTGTAATTGAGTGATGTTAATCCCCTTTTTCGCATTGCAGTTGCAAGGGTCTCGTTCTGTTGGAGACGTACTCCTCGTTGACTGGCGAGGCGCTGAAGAACTGCATGCCAAAGTTCTTGAACGTTGTTAAGGAGGTCACCGGCGATCCGGACTATTCCATGTTCAATCTGTCGCTGAAAGAGGACTGGAGCACCACCAAGAAGTACTGCCGCCCAGCAATTGGTAAGCAGCAACAGCAGCAGCAACAGCCACTGCAACAGCAGCCATCATCGGAGAAGCAGTATAAGCCCTACGATGAGAACAGCGACTAAGAAGATGACATCTCTTCGCATTTTCTTCGCTATCATTATTTAGTATCATCATCGTGCTTTGCTTCTGGTGCTGGCGCCATTAAAGCCAAAGATTTTGTGTGTAGTTTAGAAATCGCTTTCTCCACTCTATGCTGTAAATACGACTATTTTTGAGTGCTTCTTTCTATTGCATGTGCAACAACAACTTTCGCTCTATCTCCTCCATTCATTTTATTATTGGCCTTAGATATCAGTCACCTGATCGTTTTCCTTTTTTTTATTGATTTCTCTTGATTTTTTCTTCTTGATTTCTTAGCTAAGGGCGCCACAAATGGAGTTACGAAAACACCTTTGGTGCTCAATGGACAGTAGATTTTTGTCCGAATCTCGAATCTCTCTCTTAACACGTAAATTTGCAAAGAAAAAACCCTAATTATAAAATTTGAAAAACAAAAAAATGCTAACGCGACAGTTACACACAAAAATTGCAACAAATGACCTGGTAACTAGTTTAAGTGATGATGAACAACTTTAAGAGCGTGCAGACGACAAGAAGAACTTGATGTTGTTTAAAATGAATTAACTAACACCGTACTTATGTGACTCGGATGTCCGTCTCACCAATTGTTAATTATTTATGCGTACTTAAACACCACGAGTCCTACCAATTGTAACTGAAGCAGCTCTTCAGAGTCCTAGTTTAGATACTATATACGGCACATACGGAAGAATAACGATCGAGATCGAGAGTGTACTTAATTATTCTTTTTTTTTACCGAATGATTTTGTTGTTATGTTTGCTCGTATGTTAATTTGTAAGCCATCAAAAAAAAAAGTACATAGTGTATATCCGTCAAATTCTTTTTGTTTTTAAGATGATGGAAATCGTGGTCCTTTGAAGAGGAAAAGAAAGCAAAAAACCCAAGAAGCGCATGCGTGCTTATTTTAAATGTAATTTTTAGCTAATGTAATGAAAACAACAAAACAAACAACAAGAAACAAACAAAAAAAAAAACGAACCTTGAGGCAAAAATAAATCAGCTAAGAAAAGACCACCAAAGCTATTGTTTCATTGTCTATAATTTAGTAAAAGCTTTTCATAAATAATGGCCATTGGCGAAATACAAACTTTGGGCATGGTACAAAATTCATTGCTAAATACAAAAAAATTGAGTAGAGTTTCTTAGTTGTGGTTGATGGGAGTAGACTAGAGCGAATACTGCTGCAGCTGCTGTTCGTTCATTACTTATCCTTATTGATGCGCTTGATGAGACCATCGACAGCGCGATTGATGCGCAACAGCAGCATGTAGCCCACAATGAGAGCTGGCAGTCCAACGAAGGTAGCCAACGCCTCGTAGATGAAACGCGGCGCAAAGATTTTCCACACCATCAGATGGCGACAGTGAATTGTGCACGCCAGCATGGCGCAAAAGATCTGCAAGCACAATCGAATAGTTAATCATACAACTCATCAGCATAGTGTTTTTGTAACCCACCTTGATGCCCTGCAGCATAAAGAATTGCGTGGCCAGCTTGAAACCAGCACCGAGGAACACATTCTCGTATTCGTACAGCGTCAACTCGCCACGCGTCATATCAAAGCCCACAGCCTCTGTGGCAATATCATTGAGTGCTGTCGATGCCTCCGGTTTGTTGCTGCTCCGTCCATTGCTGCTGCTGCGTATCAGATTGGGGAACAGGGCGAACAGCGAGAAGGTCTCGGTGCTGAGCAGCGCATACATGCAGTAGAAGAAGATGGGACCACAGAAGGTGTTCAGGATCACCAAAGCACCAGAGATGAGATGCGATTGTCCCAGTGCACTGGAGCGACCCACGAAGGCGGCTCGCCAATCAATCTGCGACAGCGTCGTCTGATGCGATGTGGCAAAGAAGCAAAAGTGTGCCAACAGGAACCAACCAACCACAGCACTGAATGTGGGCTGCACACAGCTCTCTGTAAAAGCGTTTGTTAACAACAAATTAAACGAGTTAATTGACCATTTCAAACTTACCAAAACTGTTGGCAGTGCGATAGCGTAGAATGCCGTGTACACTGAGTATAATGGCACCCACCACAACGCAGACAATCAGACCAATGGCGGCACGTGGCTCGAGCAGCACAACCATCAGCATGGCCAGAAAGATGCCAAATGAAATGATGATCGATGAGTAGACGGTGGCCAGGCCATAGACAACAGGAATCTCGTGGCGACGCTCGGCATCGTCGCCTTCATACATGCGTTTCATTTTCCTAAAGATTTCCGGCACAATGCTGTCGCGTCCATTGACGCTGATGCTATTGGGATTCTTGGGTGGAAGCACAAATGTCATCAGGGGAGACCAGGACACCACAATGATTTGCAGCAGCAACAGGCCATAGATGACCAATGCCATGGCATCGATGTGTGTGCGTTGAATGTTCTTGATGGCACTATTGGCGAGCAGTATGTGACCACCAGCGCAAATCGAGGCCACTGTTGGTCCATAGCGAGCCAACACCACATTGGGTGCATTGCCCGTCAGGTTGCCGCAGGAGCGTAGATACAAGCGTGTCAGTGTCGTGTACAACACAATGATGACCACGGCTAGAATGTAGATCTTGCCCATGGACGGTCTTTTCACAGAAAAGCCCGGTGAGCTGGTCGAGAAGTCAGCGCAATCGCCTTGCTCCTCGCGACAACGAAATAGCGTATATGCGAAGCGTATGCAGCAAATGGCCAGCACGCTGGCTAGGATTAGACGCAATGCAGTGGAACGCCAGAATTGTGACCATCTGAACTTGTTCTTAAAGTCAAGACGTGCGCTCAGCTGCAGCAGCTCATAGACCAGCAGTAGAATAATTGCAACGAGCAGATACGAAAGTATCTTAGCCTCTTGTATCACAAAGCTGTTGGAGAAGAACACAGCCATGGTGGCGAAGAGCAAGAGACGTGTGGGCATATGGCTGAAACGCTTCACGTTCGCCCAGTTGTTGGCAATGCTGTTCCAATGACGCAGCGTATAGAACGCCAGCAACACAGCGCTGGTCAAAGCGGTGAAGAAAATAACGCCATGCTCCTCCGTCTTGAATGAGAAGTTCTTAAAATAGCGATAGCCAAAGACGCCGGCTGCAATGTTCATCAAATAGACGTAAAACACTTCCTTGGACTTGAAGATCTTCTCAAAGTCGCTGGCATTTGAGTTGTTGATCAGCAGGAAGGCAAAGAAGATGGGCAGAAAGCTGAAGAGCAAACCCTGCGACATTTGTGTGGGCTCAAACTTCACCCAGATCTCGCGACAGACGTTGAGAATGTCACGTAAATGAACGTTTAGATCACGCACAAACGACTTGTAGGCGGCTTCATTGTATATGGACTTCACACGATGTGTGAGCAGTATAAATTCCGTTTCCAAAGACTCCAATTGCTCCACGTTGAAGGTGCGTTTGTTCTCCATCGCATAGCTAAAGAAGTAGCGATAGATTTGCTGGGCATTTTGCCAGGCGTGCAGCAGCAATGTTTGGAATTTGTTGAGATGCGGCACATCCACGGCGGGCACGATATTAAAGTTGACCAGACCCAGATTCGAGTAGGGTATGGGAGCGCCGAGTATGGTCGCTAAAGTGGGCACCAAATCAATCTGCAAAGCAATCAGAGTTCGTTTATCAGTATGACGTGACGTGAAGACAGATAAAAATGTTGTATTGTTGTCTTATCTCTGTGCTTTACCTGCTGCAGCATTTCGCTATCTGATCCCGAATCAGCGCTGCTGTAGAACTTGTGCTGCTTGGAGTAGGCAAACAGCAGCGCATTGGTTTCGTCATCAGTGTCGCCGCCATGGTCGCCGGTTGCCGTCATGCCATGATCACCCATTATCAACAACGTTGTCTCATTATCCATGTCGGCCACAATCGAGCTGCAATTAAGGAGATCAATTAGCATTTATATTGTAAACAAAAGGCAGATTCTCGTCCTTAGTTAAATACCTTATAATCTCGTTCATTTCGCTCAATTTGCGTGCCATTTCCTCATGGATAGGTCCATGCTTGTGTCCACAATGATCCACTCCAAGGAAATGCGCGATGAGCACTTCCCAATCATCGCTGGCCAATTCCTTGGGCAAATGCTGCATCACTTGATTGTCCACGCTATCCAAATCGAAGATATCAAAGCTGGGATACGAGTAGGCGCGTTTAAAACGACGCGGATACAAATCAGTCCATGTGCTATCACCCAGAAATACGATAGGCAAATCAGTTTTAACAATTTGATCAATAATGTTGTCTTCATTGATCTCGGGCGAGGCAAAGTTCGAGCCAATATCGATAAATGTGGGCAGACTGCCGGTGGTGAGTCCCTTCAGACGCTGCAACGTTGTCGTCGGTGGATCCGCCTTAAAGCGCATCAGACGCGCATTGTCCGGCGATTGTTGAAGCAGCTGATGCAGCGTCAACAGTTTATTCTCGTAAGGCAACGGTTCGGTGGTGATGCTCTCATTGTAAAGTCCAAACTCATATTTCAGTGCGTCGACAACGATTATAATGACTTTGGACTTTTGTGGAAGACATAGATTCGATGATGACGAGGCATTCACATCCTTAAATATCTCATTCACCACCTCCGGCGTGAGATAGTACTCCTTGAATAGAAATGGTTAATGAGCCAATAAGCATCATTGCAGTTATTCTCAACAAACTTACATCATTAGGATTAAGGGACAGACGGCGGCAGCTGCTTGTCTCCGTCTTGGAGACGCGTGCGAGCAAAAATCCACGGGAGAACAACAGCACGCCGCTGCATATCAAATAGGCCAGCCAAATGAGTACGAATAAGTATGTGAAATTCATGTTTGCGACGATACTTAGACTAATTACACTAGATTACTTAATTGCACTTCACTGTTGGAGCTACTAATTGTCTTGTCAAGTGTTCTGCATCACGATGCGTACTTATTTTCATTCAGAGTTCGTCATTTTTTTCCACTACGGGTTTTCAGAACATAGCTTTGATTAATTACCAGCGTTGCCGGATCTGCTTGCAAGCAGCTGTTGAAACTTATTCAGCCCTCGTTCAGAGCAGAGCTGTCACACGGTGCCGTGTGCCATTCACACAAATGAGTTTGGCGCATATTTCAAAAACATGTAAACAAAAAACACTATTTATTCTTGGGCACAAAAATGTGGTACATATTTATTGTGAAGATCCCATACACATATAGCAAATCTTAGATCAAATGTAGTTGCAACGAATTAGCTGTGTGTGGTCTTGTATATGTTCTCATTTTTGTTTTTGTTTTTTACATTGTGGATGGTGGTGAATTCACATCTTAATAGTATATTATCAATGCATTTTTTATTTATTTATGTAGCATGCAAGCTCCTTTTTCATTGTATGAATAACTTTAAATTAAATTTTGGAATTGTGTTTTTGTTTTGTTATGCTTGTGTCAGTAACGCCATTTAATCACGCGACCCATAGCCTATAGAAAAAAGATGAAAATATAAAAATATATAATATACATACAGTAGTATTTTCATTCAATTAAAGCTTACTACAGGGGCAAAAGATTTATAGGAATGAAGAATATCTCTCAAATATATCGTATATATATATAAGTGTGTGTATGTGTTAACAAAGTTAGCGTAAATACGTTAGCAATGCATAGCTGATTATCGTTTAGATCGTAATTTTTCATTCCATTCATTTAACGTACACTTAGAATTACATATGTAGAAAGAATTCAATAAGTTCACTTTAGATTTGGAAAAAAATTAGTGTAACTCACACGCACATTTTCTTTTTGTTTTTTTTTTCTGTTTTTTCAATGCCAACAAAGCGCGCAAACATATGTTAAATTTGAGATACAAACATTAAGTAATATTATAATAATATGTAATAATAATAACACACATGTTTTGTTGTATAAATAATTAAATTCCGTTCTTGGTTGGTGTTAGTAATTATAATTTTTCCGTGTTTCTCTGTGTATATTTGTGTAAATGTAATTTGTTGTTTAATTTTTTGATTATTTTACGCGTGCTGCTTTGTGTGTGTAAGTGGGTGTGTGTCTGTGTTCTATGTGTGTGTGTGTGTGTATGTGTGTTCATGTATGATTTTTCACACGCAGATTATTTTGTTAGAGAGTCTGTGGGTGAATTCAGTCCCGATGATGTGTTGTTCTCATCTAGAGCGTCTGGGAAACTGGAAACCGAACCCGAACGGGATGTCACCTTCGTCTACAATAGAGAATAGAGAATAGAAAACCGAAACATTCTTGTAGAAGACAGCACAATAACATTTCACGTTAAATTGTTCAACTTTAAAATAGTGTAATAGCAAGCACAAAATATACATGCAATCATCAAACTAAATCATATTTGTTAATAGTACAATTAGCTAGTCAAAAGTGTGTTATCCTTAATTAAAGTGTGCCAAGACGCATGTAGTTTAAGAGAAATGTAAATTCAGATCAAGGATTGAGCTGTGTAGATGAGTGTGATTAATTTTGCAGTTGTTGTTAGTCAAGAGATGCGAGAAACCATAAAATGTGAGTGGGGAATGAGTGAATGAATGCATAAAAGAGATATATGTATGTATATATTGAGATATATAATAAAATAGTAGTTACCGCATGAGATTGGCACAAAAAATTGTTCTGTTCATAGCTTACTTTAACGTTCTCATAGGCAGAGCCAACCGAGGCCTCGATAGAACGCATCGATTCTGAATTTTTCATTTGTGAGAGTTTCGACGTAATGCCACTCGTAATGCTTCCAAAGACCGATGCAGTCTTCTCACCCGTCGACTTCAGCACCGACTCGGTGCGTTGGAATCTACAAAGCAAAACAAAATGATTAACAATTAAAGTACTAGTTAAATGAATTATCAATTCATAACATAAATATTAAGATTAATATGTGACACACAGAAGCAGCAAGAGCAGAGTGTTAGAGAAGACAATGTACAGCAGTTGAGTGTGTAGTTTGGAGATTGGAGTTAGTTAGCCACGACAGACAAGACATCCATGGAGAATACGACTGGATTACTTACAGTGGTGCATCATGCACGGCTTTACTGATGTTGCCCACGCTCTGCTCCATCGATTGGTAACTAAACGAATACACATAATTTTCAAACATAATTAAAATGAAAAAAAAACAAACACCAAACGAAAAAGCTCTAAAAGATCTCGAATTGCGAAAACAGCGCTGATGTGGCATAAGTTTATAGCTTATCATCTACAACTTACACATGACTCTCTTTAAGGTTCTTCACACCCTGATTAACATCATCGGTCAACTCCTTCCACACAGTGATGCCCAGTTTGCGCCTCAGATCGGATGCGTGACGCGTCTTGGAGGCCAGCACCGTGCGCAACGTATTGATTTCTTCCTCAACGCGTGCCAGCTCCTGTACACAACAACAAATATTATTAATTTATTAATATATACTATTAATTGAATGCATATTCTCTTGCCTGGCTCCATTCGGCGCGACGCTGCTCCTTCTCCTCCAGGGTAAGCGCTGCATACTCGGCGGCAATCTCTGCAGATGCCACAGATGCGGCTGGAGACGAAGGCTCCGACAAGTGGGCAGTGTTATCTACATGATCAGCAGAAATAAAACATTTAATTAGTGAAACCAAATCAAATTAAAACGGTTTAAACATTTGCTAACTACGAAATAAACTCAACAAACTGGCGCGCTTTGATTTTTTGACATTTACTATATAGCATATATAGCACTATATGTACCTCCTTGGAAGACAACTTCCTCAAAGACTTTTTCATAGGCTGAATGAGTGTGTGTATCGAATTTGTATATAAAATGTATAAGAGACTTAAACAATTTGTAGTCAGCGGGCAGTATAAAACAATTTTAATACTCACAAACTGATTTTTTTTTTTTTGTTTGGCCATATATATTAGTAAGTAGTAAGCAAAAGAGAAGAGAAATATACAATAAGAAAAGTTGATTAGTCACGCGCGTTCTGAATTACGTTTTCACCAAACAATTTAAGCCATAAATAAGTTCAGTTAGCAGCGACAAACAACAACAACACAACACAGGGCGCATTCCGGTTTACAATTTCAACACAATTTGCGCTCGCGTTCCCATTTTCATTTTTCCCATTCCCATAACCCGAAATAAAGACTGGTGATATTACCTTTTGCACCATGACCGATGGTCAGAAAACGTTTGTAGTTATCGCTATTCGATATTTTGGCCAGATATGGTTTCGAAAAGTCTATGAACGTGACCTTTACATCGCGCATTGTGCGCTTTGTAAAGAACTTTAAGCGGAAACGTTTCGCCATCGACATCGACGGCGACTGATTCGACAATTTGCTAGCAATGAATTCCGTTTCGACAGCCTGTAGCTCAAGTGTGTTGGCATAATCCGAGTCCACATCGTAGAAGATCTCGTCGAGCGTTAGATTACGCAAATACAATTCCGTCTCAAGATCGCCAACTGGACTCAGCTCCAGTTCCACTTCGAGTTCGTCAAGAGATGGCGTTGTGGTGATGTCATCGATGCGGGGCAAATATGAATCCTCGATGAACTCTAAGCTAACTGGCTCTGGCTCCGATTCGCTGCTCATGCTGCGACTGTGGTTTATCTCATGTTCATGAACTGCCAGCAGCAGCAGTAACAACAACAACAAACAAGCAAAGAGCACTTTCTAATTGGAACGTGGCGGCGCATGTGGAGTCTCCTCACATTACAAAGCGACGTCAAAATCAAAGGCAATAAGTTTCTTGCAAGTTCTTTACTTCAGCTACAACAGCTTCATTGTGATGGAAAGCGTTTTCTTTGATGCTGTCCATATACTAAAAGTGTGTGTTTCGATCTGTGTAGATGTGGCTGTTGTTTGTTTGCTAGTTGTACTTGGCTCCCGTCTCGCTTCCGCGCACTGCTGCAAACAAACTCTAACTGAGCTCAACTTCCAATTGGATAGTTTCTAGCTGCGAGTAACTGTAACTCAACAAGTTGGCTTCGTCAGCGCAAAAGACTAGCCACGCTGAAAGAGCGAGACGATGAGAGCGCGAGAGAGGGCTAGCCAGAGAGAGCTTACAGTAGAAGAGCAAACGTAAAACCAACAACAACAACAGAGAACAGACTTTTAAGTCTAAGGCTGGTTTTCAGCCAATTTGTGCAGAATTGCATGATCAACAAGTGGGAAGAGTAACAGAAGAAGGGTACACAGAGAACAGACGAGTAACAAACAATATATTGAGCGACATCATTTTTTGTTTATCCATTTCAAAATATATGCACCAAATAGATAAAATGGAAGGCGGAACTGCGCGTTTGCTCTTTGCGTTGGTGTCGTTGTTGTTGTTAAAATAATTGTGGCACAGTATAAACACAAAGAACGCAGAAGAGATTCATAAAATACTTGCCACGTCGTCGCAATGTAAATTTTAATATTTACAGTGTCATTTGAAGAAACAACTCCCACGAGTTCGGCGCATTATTGAAGGGGGAAGAAGAGGCAATGGCACCGCAACGGGAATGTCGCAACCTGCGTGCGGCGGGCCTAAAAGACGAGCATGACTCATCTGAATTTTGAAGCAGGGTCCTCATAGCACCCATTGATTGGCTAAATTACTTATTAAGAAGCTATTGGCGTTGCCAACAAATATGCAGTCGATTTTTTCGTCTAAATTACCAACTAATTAGCGGCCTGTCTCGAACAAAAGCTGTTCCAATAAGTGAACCATGGAACACGCTGCCACTTCTTGAACTTCTTGCATGCGGCACAAAAGTTGTAAAATCCCCACATTACAGTTAACTACATTACATATGCACACACACAATTAGAATACACTTACGATCCTCCATTGTTGGCCTGCTGATGTGATCTTATTAATTCTCGCTTTTTACAATTCAATTTCAATTGCAACCAACGCACTCGTCTTTTATTTTTTTGTTGTTGAGCTGAAAAATACGAACTGGATTTTTCGTGAACGTACCAAATTGAGTAACTTTCAGAACTAGTGGGGAGAACAAGTTTTTTTCAATGCGATTCGGATTTGTGCAAAAAGCGTTCATTTAAAATTCGTTAAAGACTTTCTTATGGCAAAAAGTAAATTTAATTAATTCATTAATTCATTTAAACCAATATAAAGAAAATGTTTTTTTTTTACTTTTGTTTTCTGTTTCTTATTCAAAAAAAAAGCTTTCAACTGAAGAGGCTTGTGCGGTATATTTCAGTATTTTATATTATTACCCAACACTGCAGCTCGCAATTGCCAATGAATGAGAAATGATATCCAGCGTCAGAGTTGCCAGAAAATTCCTACATCCGTTAAATAAGCGCTTACTTAAAACACATTTAAATTTAAAATTTTTGTATTTCAAAAGAAATAAAAATACAATATTCCGTATCTGAATAGCCTGTTTTGAAAAAAAATGTCATAAGTGAAAAATGTTGCTTTTCAACTTTCTACTAAACTCTCTTCGTCTCGCTTACATTTGATTTTCGTCCGTTAATATAGGAAAATATATACATTTATATTATTTGTATTGTATTTACTACGTTTTTTCTTAGAGTTACTAATGCAGTTGGTTGTAAATATGTATATTTAAAAAATTTACAATATCAGGTCTGTATTTCTTGGTGTTTTTTTTTTTCTTTCGACGAAAAAAGAAAACTGCATAAAATAAAAGCCAACATATAACTAAAGAACAAAAGAAAAACAAACCAAAGACAATATCTCAAAAGATATAATTTGTTTACGTTTTTTATTGGTTTTATATGGTTTTTTGTTTTATATTGAATGGTAAGTAAAAAATTTAATATTTGTTTTTTTTTTTTTGTATTTTTTGTAATTTTTTATACTTTGTGTTTCAACTTCAAATAATAGACAGGGCACTGAGCGCACCCTTTTGTTGTAAAGCGTCCCAGACACCGTGTATAGATTTAAAGTTGTTAAGTGGAAAATATAAGTCGAAACAATTTAATATAAATCAAGAAGATTGCACAAAATTAAAATGTTTGTAATCATTTTGAAATGTGTATGGGGTGTTTTCTGGTGTGTGTGGGGTCTAAAGCTGGTTGGTTGTTGGAGCAGAAGCAGGCGTGCGTTAATAATATAAATATATATATGTTTATATACTTAGGTATATAAAGGCATATATATATAAAGGATTTATATAATTTCAAGTACATGTCTGAATGTATTTCAATCAATTTATCTTTCAATTCATAAAGTGTTTCCAACTTCTCTATATAATTACAAACGTTTTTTGCTTTTGTTTTCGTTATTTTTACAATATATTCAACGGTTGAAGAGAATGTCGAAACATGCACTTTCCCAAAAAAGGTAAAAATATACTAATAACTCGGTCTGTTCTGATGTGTAACTCAAGAAAAGAACACATTGTATACAATGGATTTTGTAAAAAAAAGAATGCAGCAATAGCAATAGGAAATATTTAACATTTTATGCTTAAAATTATTTCGTTCTCGACCGTATTTTTTCGATTTTTTTTTGTTTTTTTTTTTTTTCATTTAAATATCATTTTCAATCAATTAAAGTTGTGGTAACCATTAATTTTTTTTTAACAAAACATTTGTAGAACTTTCTGCTTAATTTAAGTAGCTTGAACTAATTAGAATATTATGCATTGAAATGAATTATATGGTTATATAAAAAGAAATTGGCATTTAAGTCATATATAGAGGGGCGAACTAACAAAATTGGCAGGAGCAGGGGGAAAAAATATGCAAATTGGGGAAAGCAGAACATTGGCGCTACATAGACAAAAAAAAAATAAAGAGTTTCGTATAAATGCAATTTCAAGTGTCTGTGTCAGAGTTTCTCTGTATCAAATTATACAAAAATAGTTTCTCATTTTGTTTTTTGTTTTTCGTTTCGTTCAATTATGTGTTAAACCTGCACAAATTGCATTGTAGAAAAGCTCCTAGGACTGAGTGATGGAGAGAGTGTTTGTTTGTGTGTGTGTGTATGTGTATGAGAGAGACAACCTGTACCATTTTTTGACACTAGTTTTCCGACTATCAAAAGTCCGACCAAGCACGCCTGCCGCTGCTGCTGCTTGTTGTTGCTCTGTTGCTGCTCAACGCCCTCCCGCCCCGCTTGTGCCCTTTCCGTTTCCCGAATCCCCGTATCGCATTTTACTGCTGCTTCTGCGTTCGCTGCTGCCGTAGCTGCTGCTGCTGCTGTTGATTGGACTAATTGTGTTTTGTTTAGTTCTTGGGGCCCCACACAGAGGTGATGGGCGTGGCAGCAACTGGACCACCGCCTGCAGCAAACAGGGGGAAATCCTCCTGCGATTGAGTATTGGGCGCAGTTAGATTCTTTGCCTGCTGCTTCTTCTCCCACGGTGCATCCTTCATAATGAAACCGTTCTCATTGGCATTGCTGCCACTGCCGCCGCCAGTGGAGCCGGAGCCCGCGCCGGCGGTGAGAAAAGCGCCCACTGTTTGTGGCTGCGGCGATGGCGGCAAGTTCTCCAAATAATCACGCTCATAATCTTCGGCCATGCTCAGCAGATGCTCCTTGGCACTCTCGACATCCTCCTCTTTGCCAATGATGGTCACGGCATTCGCATTGCTTTGCGCCTCCTCGGCAGTGGGGAACTTGATGTCCACCTAATGAGTGAATACATTCAAATTGATGACGTGTTGACATACAGTGAGATCAACTTTGTTTCTGCTCACCTTGTAATCCTCGATGACCTTGCGAATGGTGCGTCCACGATGACCGATGATGTGTGAATGGATGCGTGTGTCAATCTCGATGACTTCGCGGTACAGTGTCTGCAGTTCACCCACAATCTCCAAGATGGC
Organism: Drosophila niveifrons; assembly: GCA_035046325.1. Taxonomy (NCBI): domain Eukaryota; kingdom Metazoa; phylum Arthropoda; class Insecta; order Diptera; family Drosophilidae; genus Drosophila; species Drosophila niveifrons. The sequence continues at coordinate 29,951,967 of JAWNOC010000052.1, forward strand.
ATCGCGAGCAGTCTCCGCCTTGGCCTGGTAGCCGGTGATGGAAATGATGCGTTGATTGGGATCATCGCGTTTGGGCATCGAGATGTTCACATCGTGATCGGCACGCAGCTTGTTAATGACCGCACCCTGACGACCAATGAGCTTTGAATGGTACTCGGGATCAACCTCAATTTGGAGCACATATGAGCGCAGCTCGCGATCAGCACGATCGGCTTCATACTCCTCGATCATCTTCTCCAGCGCCTCCTTGGCTTCGGCAACGCGAGCGGGTGTGCCAGACACCTTGATGATGTCCGACTTGAGGTCGCTGGGCGGCAGCTCGACGTGCACATCGTATGTGGACATGAACTGACGCACTTTCGAGCCACGTGGCCCAATGATGGTGCGATGCAGATCGAAAGGAACATTGAGCTCTTCCTCGATGGGAATCAGATCGATCAGCGCCTGCTTCGCGGCATTGCACTTCTCGATGCGTCCCGTGATGCGAATAACATCGCATTGACGCACCGGCTCCGCTGCAGGCTCGGCACCATCGGCGGTGGCGGTGGCCTCGCCATCACCGTTGACGCCGTTGGTGAGTCCCTCGACGGGTTCGGTGGCATCACGATCGGGGAACTTGATTTGCACATCGAACTCCGAGGTGACCTGCTGCACCTTGAAACCACGTGCACCCATTATGGTGCGATGCTGACGCTGTGGGATCACCACCTCAATGGTGGTCTGTGCCTCCAGGTCGGCAACGGTCTCCTCGATGCGCTGCTTGGCCGCCTCGATGCACTCCTTGGCGCCCTTGATGGTCACCTTGTCGGAGTTTGTGCCGGGACGCGGGAAGGAAATCATGACGCCGCCACATTCCTCAGAGATGCGATGCAAGATGGTGCCACGCTTGGCCACAAAGTGCTTGTGGTGCTTGGGATCGACGATGACCTCACCCTCGGTGACCTCGTCGCACTCCTTGATGATGGCCTCCAGTTGCTCTTTGGCCTTGTTCACGCTCTCCTCCTTGCCAATGATGGTGATGGCCTCCTTGTCGCTGTCCTCGTTCGAGGGGAAGATGATGCGGGCGCCCGTCGCATCGCGAATCTTGCGAATGGAGGCGCCATTCTTGCCAATGAGGAATTTGTGATGCTGCTGCTTGGCGCGCACCTCAACGCTGAACGACGCCTGCTGCCGTTCATTGGCCAGCTCCAGCAGCTGGGCCTTGGCCTTCTCCACATCATCCTTGGGACCACGAATCGTGACCTACAAAAAGCAACAGTAACAAAGTAAGTATAAAATTTGTATTTCTTTTAATATATTTTTGTTGGCATTACCTTGTCGCTCTTGGAATCGCTGTTGGGGAACTTGATGGTGACGCCGCCGCATTCCTCCATGATGGATGAGATGAGTTTGCCGCCGGTGCCAATGATGGAGTTGTAGTATTTGGGTGAAATTTGCACCTCCTCGGTCACAATGTCGGAGAGTTCGTTCTGAATCTTTTGGATGCGCTCCTTGGCCTCCAGGACGTTCTCCTTTTTGCCGGTGATGACAATCACCTCGTTGGTATCGCCCTCGGCGGGAAGATCGATTTTCGTTTGGGTCTCGTCGCGTATCTTTTTAATGTTGGCGCCGCCTTTGCCGATGACAAACTTGTGGAATTGCTTGAATATTGGCACTTCGATGATGTGCGATGACTCCTGGATCTCCTTGACAAGTTTGAGTAGGTCCTTATGGCACTTGTCGACATCCTCCTTGGGGCCGCGCAGCTTCACAATATCGGTGTTCTCCTGCGGTGTGGGTATCGTGATTGTCACCTGACGATAACGATCCTTCACCTCGCGAATCTTTTCGCCCTTGGCGCCAATGATGGAGCGATGCAGGCGACGATCGATGATCACATCCTTTGACTTTTCATTTTCCAGTTTATCGATTTTCTCTTGCAATTCAAGCTGCGCCTGACGCACACCCTCCTTGGGTCCCTCAATGCGAATGTTGTTCTGGCCCTCGCGCTCCTCGATGTTGATGTTGACCTTCAGCTCGTCCTTGAGGCGATTGACATTGGCGCCCGCCTTGCCAATGATGTGCTTGTAGTACGATGGATTCACCGTCATCACCTCGTACGTAAAGTTCTCCTCATAGTTGCGAATGATGTCATTGAGATAGGAGACAGCCTTGTCAACATTCTCGGGATCACCCTCGAGCTTGATCTTGTTCTCCAAACAGTTCACATTCACATTGGGGCAATCCTCCTCGAGCTGCTTCATGTTGGCACCCTTGCGACCGATCACATACTTGTGTATCCAATGCGGCGCATAGATCTCCACCGATTTCACCGAGTTGGCCTTCTGGTAGACAACGGTCAGGGCATTGCCCAGTGCCACCTGCGGGCCACGCAGTGTTATTGTCTCGAGGGTGGAGTCATTGGGTGGCATCTCCACAGAGACGCCCGTCAGCTGCAGTATCTCGGCGATGGTTGAGCCCTTGGGTCCGATGACATAGCGATGCTGTGGCTTGGCCACCTCAACGCTCACCGTCGAGCATTTCTTCTCCATCTCCTTGTAGATGGCCTCAACCTTTGCCTTGGCAGCGGCAACGGCGTCCTTCTCGCCGGAGATGACGATCTCATCGCGCTGCACTTGCTGCGGCGGCACATTGATCTTGGCGCCCGTCTCCTCCTGCAGCTTGTTCAGATTCTCACCGTAGGGACCCACAATGAACGGATGATAGATCTTGGGCACTGTGGTGCGATCGGATGACTTCTTGTACTGCTCCGCAGAGAGTTGACGTATCTCCTGCTCGGCACGCTCGATGCCCTCCTTGGTGCCGGCGATGGTGATCACATCGCTCTCATCGCCCTGATGGGGAATATTGATGCGTGTCGAGGTGAGACGCTCCAGTTCACGCAAACGTTCGCCACGCTTGCCGAGAATGACGCGATAGTGTTCGCGGGGTATGTTCACCTGACGGCTGGCCTGCGTCGAGAAGCTCATGAGGATCTTGCGACGAGCATCGAGCAGCTCGCTCTGCTTGCCCTTGATGAGGAAGGTGAGTGATTGATTCTTGCCGCTGACAATCTCAATCTGAGCGCCCGTCTCTTTCGTGATCTGCTGGCAGATGCGTTTCGATTCGCCCTCGCCAAACTTCTCCGACTCCGTTGACTTGCGCTCCTCCATAGGCACATGCAGCACCTGTGTGAAATTTAAGAGTATGGCTATTAAGTAAGGGAAAACAGGATGTAAGGAAAGATGTGAGACACTCACCTGAGTCTTCTGCGAGCTGGTTACACGCGCTATTGCGGGTCCAGCATTGCCGCCCAGCGGTGCATTGGTTGAGTTATTCGTCGGCAGAGCCGGGAATAGATCGTCGTAGCTAAATGCGGGCGTGGCATTGCTAGTGCCACTGGTGCTACTGGTGGGCGTGGCCACCGGAGTGGGCGACGATGGCTGCTCGTTGGACGACACCAGCTCCTGGCCATTGTTGAGGGCGTTTGGTTGTTGCTCAATGTTAGTTGCTGTACCCCCCAAAACAAAGAGAATACAAAGATATCGAAGAATTATTGAAATAGTTGCAAAGTTTTAAGTTTAGTGCAGTAACTTACCGTTAGATTCCTCCATCACTGCTGCTTGCATTACTTAAAAAAAGAGAAGAGTCCTTTTTCGTTCCAAGTCGTTACAGTAACACTGCAAAAGATAAATAGTAAAAGCAACAAGTTGTTAGTTAAGGGCAGATAATATATATCAAAAAGGTAGTAAACTTATTTTTAGGTTTCTCTGCTAATCTTGCTTAGCATTATAAAACAAACTTTATATTATATCTATTAATGTCGAATTTTACTCATTGCTTTACCAATAGTGTTGGTATTAGTTTTAATTATAACTAACCTTTTAAATAAATAAATAAATTACTCATTTAAAATGATAAAAAATAAAACATACCCAATTTAAATTTTACAACTATCTCTGTTATACTACTGACCTAGTAAACTCATATCTTATACGATACAAATTGTTTACTGGGTATTTGATTTTCTTGTTTATAGGGTAAACATCTTTGCGGTTTCAAATAACGAATTTTTTGTGACTTCCTCAAATGTTATTTTACGGTATTACAGTGCGTGTGCCCTGAGGACAAGTTCTCAGCTATATTTGTGTGATTGTGGCTGTAGCTCAGCTCGAAATGGTTAGCAACAAAAAGAAAATCATAAACCCTAGATAAACGCGTAATGCTGAGAGCACATGAACATGTACAAAATCTACTTATGAGTCTTGATAAGCGAGTGCGACCCGTATGTCGCTGACGCGTTAATGATAACAACACAACACCACCAAGTGCGTTTTGTTATTGTAGAGTAGAGACTAGAAGAGCGCGACAGAGAGAGAGAGAGAGAGAGAGAGAGAGGGGGAGGGGAGGAGTTGGGTCTTGGCTTCAGCTGATAATGTTAGTTTTAACTATGAAACACACACACACACACACACACATACAAAGCGCTAAATAGCCACGTAATGGCTATGCCAAAATATTAGCTCTACGAAATGTACATACATACATATAGAGTACATCTATATTAAAATTGTATATTCGTATGTTTTGGTGATAAGTGGACACACAACAACCTGCTACTGTGTGTGTATGCGTGTGCCGTTGTCGTGAGTGTCGAGGCACCGGCCACGTTGGCACTTTTCAAACGCAAAGAGGCAAACGCTGATAGCTATCGATAGCTGCGACAATGCGCGCTGATAAGAGCCAAGAGCTCAATCGGCCAAGATATTAGTTTTGTAAGTACACAACTACAGATACAGATACCGATACCGATACTGAGATACGAAATGTATCTACACATTATATAAACACTCCGGTTTGGGCCAGTGAAAGGTTAGCAGCAAATGCCACAAAAGCTGCCAGAGAGATCGAGAGTAGCAAGCAGCAAGCAGGCAGGCGGGCAGCAGCATCAACATCAGCATTCTTTGTGCGTTTCAAGCAGCAACAGCAAATCACCGTTAAAGACATGCACTTGCCTCAAAGCTGTTCCTGATCGTCTGTATATCTGTAGCTCACTTTCTGTGTGTGTGTGTGTATTGTGTGGTTTTCTAAATCAGCGCCCAACAAGTTTTTTAGCCTACATTTTCTTCATCTTTGGCCAAAGCAACAGCAGCAGCCAAAAGAACAACACAACAAAAGACGTTGCCACTATCGTCATTGACTTTATGTACCCACAAAATGAGCGCAGAACTGAAGCGACGAAGACTTGATACCCTCCCCAAATCGAATCAACTTAAATATAAGTCGGGTATGTTGGTATTTGGGTTAATTTCCTATTATAATTGCTTAAATATTTTTCTTTTATAAAAAATAAATAAACGACGTAAACTGGTTTTATAAATATTGTGTTCTTATTTTTAGAGTACTTTTCGCTTAGTTGGTCTGACAAAGTGCATGGCTTTGTTGCTGTACTCACATATCGTGCAGTGTACAAAAATGTGTCAAAAGAAGCAACATGCCAAGTGTGCGCGAGCGAGTGAGCTAGTGAGCGAGAGAGAGTCTAGGCTTGGTGAGCCAGTGGGGCAAAGAGAGGGAGCGCTATAAAACCGGATGATAGCCGGCAACTACATAAAACGATCGACAAATGTGTGAGTGCAGTTGTGTGTGTGTTTATATACGTGTACTTCTGTTGCTTTTCGGTGTGTGCGTTTCTGAGCTGTGCACTTCTTTATTTTTTTCTCTTCTCTCCTTGTCGTCGTCATCGTCTTTCTTTCGCTGTATTGGTGGCTTGGCACCTTTCGAAGCAACAGCAGAAATAAAAACCGACACAGGTAAAAACCAAAAGAAACGTACATGTGTTTGGGTATGTAAATGTTAACACACATACATATGCAATGCGCTGCCTTGCAGCAGAGAATGAAAGAAAAAATATAAAAGAGTGACAGACAAAGTTCAGCTTAAACCAATTTCTATGCACAAATAATTTGCATATAGAAATTTATTTGGTAAGGTGACAAGAAACAGCACAGAAAATGTTAATTGAAATGCTTTACTTCTGGAAGTGTAAGCAAAAAGACTTTCAAGTTAACGTCGTCACTTTTTCTGTTGTTGTTGTTGTTGATCGTGTTTAATGCTAAATTATGCAAATGTAAACATTTTTTCGTTGTTTTTATTGTTGTCGACAGGTTGTTCAACTTACTGTACTGTAAAATCCAAAAAATCCGGCCTAAATTTGTCCTTTAACAAAATCCAGTTTGATCAACTTGGCGTGTCTCCTGCTGTAAGAAATGCAAATGCAAAAATAGTAGCTCGTTAGTTAATTAATTAGTTTCTTGTAAGAGTAGTCAAAGAAAAACATGTTTTCATGCATTTGACGCCGCCCCAAAATGCGCTACAAATAACTAACTGCAATTGTGGCCGAGCATATGGCAAACGATAGGAATGTTTATTATCATAAATGTGCATCAATTCATTGTGAGAGAGAGCAAGAGCGGCCGAGGGAGACAGAGCCAGAAGAGAGGCCTGTGGCGACCTTTATGCATAAACATGCGGGCCATTTATTGGACAATTATTGTTGTTGTTTCTTCTCATTCTGTTGTGTTACTGCAGTTGAGCACACGCTCACACAAAACTAGAGCATAAATCTTAATGTGTGTGCGTGTGTGTGGGCGGAAGCCAAATGAGCGAGCTAGCGATAGAGGAAGAAGAGACTCTATTTGAGTAACGTTCTATGCTACAGTGATGCTCTCTCTAATCGGGTGAAAGGTTTTTGGTTTTTTCTTTCTTGCGACTTGGCAAAAACGACTTGGCATTTTAATTAGATGAAATGTATTTTGAGTGCGCGCGACTACTAAAAGTTCAAAAACGTATGGCCCATGCTCACACACACACACACACACACTAATACTCATACAAAGGCACGCGCGCACTAGCAGCACAACCACCACTACAAATACCACCAACGCCGCCGCTGCCATCGTCGTCGACTATGTCGGCTGCTGCTGCTGGTGAGGTTCCCGCTGCTGTTGTTCGGTCTGAGGCACACTTACACACACGTTTGCATGTATGTAGATGTGTGCATAGTTTATATTTGTGTGTGCGTGGACGACGTCGTAGTCACCGCTGCCGCCGCCACAGCGGACAACGAAATATGGCTCTGACTTTTGTGTCTTTCTCTGTGTGTGCGTACGTGTGGTGTCTGTGTGAGAGTGAGTGCCCGTGCCCTGCATATGTGTGAAGACGACGACGGCGGCGGTGCGGTGATAATACTATTGAAAAACACGTTGTTTTCTTTTTTAAATCTAAACCGTTTTTCTTAATTTCATTAACATATGTTCAGAATATATAGCCGCTCTTTGCACTCAAGTTTGAAGTTTTATATTTAATGCAAGCAAAGAAGTTTCCACGTTGCGGCAGCCGCGGCCTCAATTTTCTCTCAGGTCGTCGTAGCCGCCGCCGCCGCCTTCTTTCTGCCCACATAACTATGAATTTTTGCACATTTTTGGTTTAACTTTCGCAATTTGCAATTGCCCATCTTAGCCGCGCACTGTTTGCACTTAGTATTCAATTGTTATTTGTATAATGCTTTTGGTTTAATTTAAGTTCAAACTTTCTACTTAGAAACTGCAATACGCACACGAAACGGATATCAAACTCCAAGTAAAGTGAATGAATGAGCAACTGAGCGAACGTGGCAAAATGCAGCGTGTTGCCACATGTCATTTTTTGCAGTGGCAACGCCACAAAATGCTGTGTGACCAGATTATCTTGTTCACAGGAATGGCAACGCTCTGATATTGTTGCCGTTTGCCATCTCTATCGCCATTCACAACAAAGAGACTGTTGAGCGAGTGGTTTTCGTTTCGTTGTTTTTTTGTTTTATTATTTTGCACGGAATATACCCGTTCTCTGGCATTTCCGGAATTCTTATCTATTAATAGCAAACATGCCGAAGCTAAAGAGTTTGCTGCCCAACATCTTTGGCGGCAACACCAACAACAGCAACAGCAACAACACACCATCGGAGGGACGGCTGGAAACAGATGCATTACCCGTCGATGAACACGAAGATAACAATAACAGTGGTGCATTGTCACTGCCTTCGCAGACGCCAACGGCATCAGCTGACCTAACCGAATCCGTGTTGCGCGAACTCTCCGATCCCAACTACAACTCCATGGATGTGGTGCAATCCGCTCAGATTCCAGGCTCCGCCCTGGTCAACAGCAGCAGCACCAGCAACAACAACAACACCATGAATACAATGAATGTGCATAGTGCACAGCAACAGGTGGTCATGAACTTCTCAAATGCGAGCAACTTACACTTTGGCTCCGTCTATAATTTCAATCAAAATCTAAGCGCCTCCAGCTCTCGAAAGAGCAGCACAAGCGCCACCGATGAGGGCGCCATAGCAGCGTTGCAATCACCAGATGGCAAGCGACATTTGCCACGCAAAACCGTTAGCATTGTGGCAATGATGCAGTCGCAGGACGAGCCAGATATGCGCATCCTGGACGCGGTAGCCACACATCTGGGCGAGGGCTGGAAGCAGATAATGCGCGAGCTGGGACATTCCGAAGGGCAGATCGAACAGGCGATTATAGATCATCAGGCGCATGGCAACATCAAAGAGGTGAGTAGAAAACCTCAAGCATTGAATGAGTCATGTGATTAAGATCGCGTTGTTGTTGTTGCTTTCAGGTGATCTACCAACTGTTGTTGCAGTGGGTGCGTGGCTCAGACGACGGCGTTGCCACCGTTGGACGGCTGACAACACTGCTGTGGGAGCAGCAGCATCGCGAGTGTGTGCAGCGCATGAAACTGGTTTGGAAAGCGCTCGAGAAACGTAAAACCTCCAGTTAGCTGCTAATCAATTAATTGCTGTGCTTCCCCCAAATCAATGTATAAACCAAACAGGGCATTTTTAAACGGCGATTCATTCGAAGCAAAGAACTCTTTGATGTTCGTCTTCTTTATGATTGTATGTGTTCCCCACCTTCGCTCTCCTCGTCCCTCAACATCACAGCACATACTATGTATAACTATATACATATGTATACACATCTTACTAACGCACGTTTAAACGTTTTCAAGTAGTTCTCAGCAAACAAGCAATCCATTTGTGCAATAACTTTTGTGTGTGAACATTTTCGACCAAAACGGAATCGGCATTGTATAAATACTATTATACTATATATAACCTTCGAATAAGTGCCTTGAAGTCTATCCTCAAAATGAACTTGATTTTTTCCTCTTTTGTAAAATGTGATATTTAAGTCGAACGCTACACAAAAGCAACACTATATTGTTATGCAAGTAATAAACAATAAACTTACGTTCCAAAGTGACGATTTATTATACAAAAATTATCAATTCAATTCCAGAGATTCAAACAATCTTTGTGATCTTTGCACTAAACATATCAATCAACATTTGCGCTCCATTGCCATTATTCGACTGATAATCCGGTAGCTGTTCCATGCGCTCCAGCCAGCCACTAAGCTTTGGATATTTCTCCTGCTCAATGGCCGCCAAACCCACCAGACTGGACACCGAGGAGACAACACTGTAGTCCGCAATGGTCAAACTGTTGCCACACAGATACTTTTGTGCCGCTGTCGTTGTGCCCAGGAATGCCTCGAGAAATGCATAAACCTCGTAGATGGCATCGATCTTGGCACGTGGCACTTCGGTCTCATTGAGACGGAACACCGGATGCGCAATATTCCGAATGCAGCCTTGAAAGATGACGCCCGACTCGAAGTGCAGACGTTGATCGACCATCGCACGCTTGTGAAAATCCTTGGGATACAGCTCATCGCTCTTGCCATATTTACGCACCAGATACGCCATGATGGCATGCGAATCCCAAATGTATTTGCCGTGATCATCGAGCACGGGCACCGTGTGCTGTGGATTCTTCAGTGTGTACTCCTTGTTGAACTGATCCCCGGCTAGGAGATTGACCAGCCTGTACTCATACTGCAGTCCCAAGGCGTTCAAGGTCAATTTACAAGCTCGGACCGGCGGACTTGCTTCCACGCCATAGAGCACTAGTTTTCCCATTGCGGTGTTGAAGCTTGAACTGACCGATTTCAACTAAAACCGTCTCGTTAAACGATGTTCCGATTGCCGATCGTTGATCGGTGTTCGAGAAAGTTTGCGCATTATTTACTATATCATTTCAATCCGCTGCGTTACGTATTTTGTACTCGATTCTAGGGCATTTGTTTTTGTTTTCATCTGTCATTTGCATATCAACAATTACATTTTTCTATTTTATTCTATTTTATTATAATCTTAAGGCAATAAGCAAATTTGTTTACAATATTATTGTATTGTAGTGGGGAATTAGAAATCTTGTATTATATAATCTCCAAGTAAAATTTTTATTCAAAAGCGAGTTTTAATGAAGTGCTTTAATACTTTGTAATTTGGTGGATTTATATTATAGAATCGATTGTGTTATGTAACCATTGGTATTTGGGGTGTTCGCGTAGATTCTAGGAAAACCTTTTTATTAGCACCTTGTTGTTTTCAATCTGTTCTCTACAGCCTTATCTCACAACGTGATAACGCTATCAAGTCGATCAAATTTGTTTGCGTTATGATAACGTATCAAATGTGAGTAAGGTAAGTGTGTCTGCTGGAAGCACGTGAAGTGCAGGCTCCTAACAACAGGTGTGATAAACAAAGTACATATGTATGCAATGTTTTTGTGTGATAATATTTGCTTATCAGATAACAAACTCTGCCAAACTAAATTTACATGAATGCAAAGTCTATGTTAATGTAAACACTCTGTTAGTTAACAGTCGATTTGCAATAGTTTTTGGCGTACTAAATATGTTTTGCTTAAGCAGTTGTTGCTTAAGAGCTTTACGCATCTCTTAAACCAGAGCGAATTAATCGCAGCGGTTTTTCGATAAAAGTGAATGATTATAAGTTAAGAACAGTTTCTAGTATTATATTATTATAATTATATTGTATAAAAAGCGAAAATATAGTAATTTAACATGTAATCAAGGCAAAAATTTAAAGCATGCATCACATGTGAAGTCATCAGCGCAAAACATGAGCAAATTTCTGCGCAATCTAATTTTATCATTCTTGGCGGCAAGCGAAAAAAAATCGCAGCATTCGCGGTTGTGGAAAAAACGCTGCAAATTCGCCGCCAAAACGAATTCGCTCCTCTTTGGTGTGCATACGTTCATAACACGCAATGTAATTATATTTTCGCGCCGCTGTCGCTACGATTTTCGCTCTGGTGTGAGAGATGATTAAAGCTAAGAGAATAAACGCGCTGAGTCATTGCCAAAGGTGTAGGAAATTAAGAGATAGCATGCGGCATACATTTTGTTTTTATCGTTTGGAATGTATACAAAACAAAAAAAAACCGGCTGGAAAGCTTTAAGAAAATTTCTTCAAAAACTTGTTCAAAACACTGACGATTAAAATGATAATTTATGTATTTCTTTTGTTATGCTATTAATAAATTATAAGAATACTTTTATGTTCTTTTTGTGTCATGTGTAATTAATAAATAACAATAATACTTTTTCAAGCTGCTACGGTAAAGCTTGCCGTCTTAACTTTAGTTATAAAGAGTTTAGCCCCATTGGAATTTTCCGAATAATAGGGCAGCTCTTCCATGCGCTTTACCCACGCACTCAACTTTGGCCACTTGCTCGACTCAATCTCAACATAAGCTTGCGATGAGCTGATGGTGGAGATCAAACTAAAGTCAGCAACAGTTAGTTGATTGCCAGCCACATAATCGCTGTCCTTCAGGAAGGCCTCCATAAAGTCATAGACCTCGATGAAAGCATCGATACGCTCCTTGGGCACCACCTTCTGGCCCTGGAAGAGTACCAGCCGGGTGATGGCACGCAGAGTGCTGATGAACACGACTCCGTTTTCGAAATGCAGACGCTGATCAACCACCGCACGCTTCAGCAGATCCTTGGGATACAGCGAATCGTCCTTGCCGTACTTGCTCACCAAATAGGTAATGATGGCATGCGAATCCCAAATACACGCATCGTCATCCTCCAACATGGGAACAGTGTGTTGGGGATTCTTTTTCTTCAGGAGCTCCTCTAACTTTTGGTCCTTTGAGTTGGGAACCAATACGACATAATCGTAGGGCAGTTGAAGGGCAGCCAATGTAAGTTTGACCGCACGACATGGCGGACTGGGATCGAAGCCGTAAAACGTTAATTTACCCATGTTGTTGGTGTTGTATTGAAAGCTGTTAACTGACTGACGAAGCAAGCGACTCTGCGGCTTTTATAACTGGCTGCGTGCAAGAGAGCAGTTAAGCAAAGAGAGCGAAGAGAGCTCGAAAAGTTAGAAGTTGCTAGAAGAGTAAAGTTCAATTTTGGTTGGTTTTGGTGAAATTGCTGTTGTTGATACTATACTTAGCTCGTAGGACAACACAGTGTAAAAACATATATATGTGCGATAAGGTAAGGTGAGTGTTGTATATTCATACGCTATATAGTATATCTCTATACCTTACATGTTTATTAGTATTGTGAATTATCGGTATTATTGTATGGCTATCAATACAGCGTATCTGACGAAGAAAAACAATGTTTTAATTGAGCTTTATTTACTTCTGTGTTCTATTTATTTCAGATAACTGTTAAATAAAAGCTTTTGGGTCAATTCCATTCTATTATAAAACCTTATTTATTCTGTAATTTATTGATTACTGTTCAATAGTAAAGTTCGTGGCCTTAATCGCTCCAATGAATTGTTTGTTGCCAACATCATTGGCAGAGTAATAAGGCAGTTGCTCGAGACGCTTGATCCATGCCGTTGTGTTCGGATACTTGGCGACATCAATTTCCAAATAGGCGGTCAGAGAGCTCACAGAGGAGATAAGACTGAAGTCAGCAACCGTCAATTTATCGCCAGCAATGTAGTCGTGACCCTTGAGGAATGATTCGACAAAATCGTAGACCTCGACAACGGTCTGAATCTTTTCCTTGGGTATCTCCTTCTGGCCGAGGAAGAGCACATTCTTGGTGATGGCACGCAGAGCATTGGCGAACACGACGCCAGACTCAAAGTGCAGACGCTGATCGACGACAGCCCGCTTCAGAAGATCCTTTGGATACAGCGAATCGTCCTTGCCGTACTTGCTAACCAAATAGGTAATGATGGCATGCGAATCCCAAATGCACGCATCGTCATCCTCCAACATGGGCACCGTATGCTGAGGATTCTTCTTCACGAATGCCTCGGAGAGATGTTCCTTAGCCAGCACATTAACAGGCACGAACTCGTAGGGTAATTCCAGAGCGGCCAAAGTCAATTTGACAGCACGGAATGGAGGACTGGGATCGATACCGTAGAGTGTTATTTTGCCCATGTTGATATTTTAGAAAGTGACCAGCTACTGACTGTTGAAGCACTCGGTCGGAGGTCTTTTATAGCGTTAGCTTTCGAAGAGAATCGTAACATTTAAGAGCATCATCATTTTCAAGAGATTATCTTTCAAGAAATGTTTCAAATGCAATAATTTCTATGATAATGAAACGATCGAAGTTCATGTTTCTACTCTTAATGAGGTTTGATAAATAAAGTGCTGTGAATTCAACAAATATTTTCATACGCTCGAAAGAGAATTTTAAATGTACTAATAGTAGCACTCTTAAATAAATTTAAAAATATTAATGCATGTCTTATTAACTTATCTATCTATTATGATTCTTATTATTTTGGTTGAATTTATTTCTAAGCGAATGTTCTACATTTGGATTCCTAAAAATTATATACTCAATAAATTAAGTAGATGTTTTAAAATATTTATTTCTTTTGCTAAAATATAATCAATTTTCATGGTTATTTTTATCTTTGATGGTAAGCTTTGGGTTCTTTAAATACTATTCAACATTTTTAAGTTGATCACTGTTCAATGCTGAAATTTGTGCCTTTAATAGCCGCAATAAATTGCTTGCAGCCAACGTCATTGGCAGAGTAATAAGGCAGCTGCTCCAGACGCTTGATCCATGCCGTTGTGTTCGGATACTTGGCGGCATCAATTTCCAGATAGACAGTCAGAGAGCTCACAGAGGAGATAAGACTGAAGTCAGCGACCGTCAAATTATCGCCAGCAATATAATCGTGACCCTTGAGGAAAGACTCCACAAAGTCGTAGACTTCGACAAGGGTCTGAATCTTATCCTTGGGAATCACCTTCTGGCCAAGGAAGGCTACATTCCTGGTGATGGCACGCAGAGCATTGGCGAAAACGACTCCAGACTCAAAGTGCAGACGTTGATCAACCACTGCACGCTTCAGCAGATCCTTGGGATACAGCGAATCGTCCTTGCCGTACTTGCTAACCAAATATGTGATGATGGCATGCGAATCCCAAATGCACGCATCGTCATCTTCCAACATGGGCACCGTATGTTGGGGGTTCTTCTTTAGGAATGCCTCGGAGAGGTTTTCCTTGGCGAACACATTAACCAACACGTGTTCATAAGGCAATTCCAGAGCGGCCAAAGTCAATTTGACAGCACGGAATGGTGGACTGGGATCGTAACCGTAGAGTGTTATTTTGCCCATGTTGATAGTTTAGAAAGAGACTAGCTACTGACTGTTGAAGCACTCGGACGGAGGTCTTTTATACCGTTAGCTTTCAAAGAGATTCGTTACATTTAAGAGCATCATAATTTTCAAGAGATTAGTAAATTCACTCTATCTTGCAAGAAATGTTTCAAGTGCAATGATTTGCAAGAAAATAAAACGATCGAAGTTCATGTTAGTTCTCTTAATGAGGTTTGATAAATAAAGTGCTGTGAACTCAACAAATGTTTGTATACACTTCAAAGAGAATTTTAAATGTACTAATAGTAGCACTCTTAAATAAAATTAAAAAGATTAAAGCATGTGTTATTATTATTATTTAGGCAAAATTTATTTTTAAATAATTGTATAAATTGTATTTTTTTTAATATAACTCAACATTTTTAAAGTGATCACTGCTCAATGCTGAAATTTGTGCCTTTAACAGCCGCAATAAATTGCTTGTTGCCAACATCATTCACGGAGTAATAAGGCAACTGCTCCAGGCGTTTGATCCATGTTGTTATATTCAAATATTTGACGGGATCAATTTCCACAAATGCCTGCAGAGAGCCGACAGACGAGATAAGACTGAAGTCAGCAACTGTCAGGTGATCTCCAGCAATATAATCGTGACCTTTGAGGAAAGTCTCGACAAAGTCGTAGACCTCAACAACGGCCTGAATTCGTTCCTTGGGTATCACCTTCATGCCAAAGAAGAACAGATTCTTGGTGATGGAACGCAGAGCATTGGCGAAAACGACTCCAGACTCAAAGTGCAGACGCTGATCGACGACAGCACGCTTTAGCAGATCCTTGGGATAAAGCGAATCGTCCTTGCCGTACTTGCTAACCAAATAAGTGATGATGGCATGTGAATCCCAAATACACGCATCGTCATCCTCCAACATGGGAACAGTGTGTTGGGGGTTCTTCTTTACAAATGCTTCCGAAAGTTGCTCCTTCACCGTGAGATCAACAATAACGAACTCATAGGGAAGTTCCAGAGCTGCGAGTGTCAACTTGACAGCACGGACTGGAGGACTGGGTTCGATACCGTAGAGTGTTATTTTGCCCATGTTGATATTTTGTTATGTGAACAGCGACTGACTGATCCAGCGCTATGCAGGGGGTCTTTTATAGCGATTTCTTTAAGAAAGAGAATCTATAGATTTAAGAGAATCAGAAATGTTTGGCGAGCGATAAGAGATTGGACGCCGAAATTTCATGTTTGCTAACGAAATTCAGTAATATCATATGTAAAATCCATCATTCATCAACTGTGTTGTGTTTCAGAGGTCTAGCAATACAATATACGATAAAAGAGAGATATGAACTGTAAAAATACTTTTTGTTTGTTGTTTTTGTTTGTACCAAATTTGTAGATAATAGTTTCCAATACTCTTCTGATAAGATTTGCTTCAAAAAAATTTCACTTAAATTTCCTATTCATTGAGCTTCTCTTGGATTATAAACTGGTTTTAATATCTAATCGAAAATATAGTATAAATAGAAGTACATCTATTTTCTATAATGATTTTATTTTATTTTATTTTAGTATAAGTAACATAATTATGTAATTTAAGTTGATAAAGAATTTATTCTTCTATTGTGAAATTTGTATTTTTTAAAGCAGCTAAGAATTTTTCAGCTCCAATAGCATTTTCCGAGTAGTAAGGCAGTTTTTCCATACGTTTAACCCAAGCTGTAAGTTTTGCAAACTTGGTTGCATTAATTTCAACATAGCCCACAAGGGAACTAATTGGAGAGATAAGACTAAAGTCGGCAATCGTTAAAGTATCTCCAGCAATGTAATCGTGATCCTTGAGGAAAGCTTCCATTAGATTGTAGACCTCGACAATGGCGTCAATGCGCTCTTTGGTCACAGGAATTCCTCGAAATGCCATCGTATTTGTCCTTCGTATGGCATCGGCAAAGACGACGCCAGATTCAAAGTACAAGCGCTGATTGACAATGGCACGTTTCAACAGATCCTTCGGATACAGCGAGTCGTCCTTGCCATATTTGCTCACTAAATAACACATAATGGCATGAGAGTCCCAGATACATGCTCCATCATCCTCGAGCATGGGAATTGTGTGCTGAGGATTCTTCTTGAGATACTCCTCTGACATTTGCTGCTGACTGAGGACATTCACCTCCACAAATTCGTAGGGCAACTGAAGAGCGGCCAGCGTTAGTTTAACTGGACGAACGGGAATACTGGGATCGAAACCGTATAGAATAAGTTTGCCCATGTTGCTGCCGGTTTGTTAGGCGAACGTTAAATGAAGCATTGCAGCGGCAAGAGCGTTAATATATGCCTTATATAGTGTTTGATGGCCTAAAAGAGCATATAGACATTTGAGAGAGACTCTCACGCTTGATCAAATCAAAGCACAACGTGTTGACTGTTGAATGATAACTGGTTGATAGGCTAGAATATTCGACATACTCATTGAAAATGTGACGCAGGGGGTATAATAGAAGGAAGAAGTAATAAACAGTATTTCATAATTATAATTATAATTAAGAAAATAATTTAATCTTGGTTGTTGTAAAAAATGCTTTTTTTTCCTTAAAGATCGTAAATTATTATTTATTTATTTTCTTTTATTTATCATATTAATCCTAGTATTTAAGACTACATTTCATAGATATAAAAGGTTCTGGAAGTGGAAGGCCCACTCGAAAAAAGTTTTGATTATAAAATTGTACATTTTCATTATGCTTTCATTTGAAGGATTTTGTAAAAGGTGGAAACCCTACTGATTTTTAATTTTCGACAGGTGTTTTGGATATGATGCACCTATATTATAATCCTTACTATTTGTTTGTAATATAAGCATGTAAATACTTCTTATTGTCTAAATAATTCCTTTGTTTTATAATATAATCTAAATAAATAAATTTATATTTATGATCATCAAAGTTGTTTGACTGTCTACCTGTCGGTTGCTGTTTTTTCGTTTTTTTTGTTTAATTATCTGCTTGTTCCATGTGTTTTCCTCTCTTTTCCTTTTAATCTATACAAATATCGAATATGTTTGTCGTACACTAGAATTGTTTGTGTTGTAATGACTCGGCACAAATTATTTGCGTATTTCACCATAAGAAAAAAAAAAACAAAAAAATACATGTATCATTATATTTCTATATTATTCAACTATATTTATTTAAGATTCAATAGTAAAGTTAGTCGATTTAAGCAACGATTCCAACTCATCTGCCCCAGCTCCAGTGGCTTCTTGGTAGTAGGGCAACTCCTGAATGCGTTTTAGCCAGGCGTTGAGTTTCGGATACTTGCTGGAATCCGGCACAAGCAATATCATCAAAGCCGAGATAGTGGTGATTAAGCTAAAGTCAGCTATGGTTAGTTTAGGTCCAGCTATATAATTGTTGCTGGCCAGAAAAGTCTCCAACAATTCGTAGGCCTCAGCAATCTCAGCAATTTTAGTCTTCTCAATCTGGGTTTTTCCTGCGAGGACAAGTGGCTTGGTGATGCCAAACCAAATGCTAGTAAAGAGCGTGCTGGAGTCGTAGTGAAGACGTTGATCCACGATGGCACTTTGAAACACATCCGAGGGATAAAGCGAGCTTCCTTTGCCATACTTCTTTACCAAATAGGCTAAAATGGCGTGCGAGTCTGAAATGTATTTGCCATCATCTTCTAGCGTTGGAACAGTGTGTTGTGGATTCTTTTTCAGGAATTCCGGTGAGTTTTGTTCTTTCTTGAAGGTATTCACAATCACATATTCGTAGGGCAGCTGAAGAGCGGCCAAAGTTAGTTTGACTGCGCGACTTGGCGGACTGATATCGAAGCCGTAAAGAATTATTTTACCCATGTTGTGAGTTCTGTATTGAAAGATGTTGACTGACTTGGGAAGCCAGCAATAGCGGGTCTTTTATATCTGCCTGTTTTGTATAAGTAAGGCAATTCACACGTGCTTAGAATCTGCCAGAAGATTGTGGCTTAATTACTGCTGACTGGTGAAATAATTACTGATAACATGTGTGTGGAAAATAAATTAAAGTGATAGTGTAAACAAAACATAAAAAAAAACTATAGTCGAGTGTACTTGATACTAAGTACTTATATGTAATCTCTAAAATAAGTCGAAAATAAGCCCTTTTGTTATTTATAACTAATTTATATCACATTTCTATATAATAAGTATTTAAATTTTTTTACAGAGTATTTCGTAGTCGACTCCTTTGACGAAACCATTTTGTTTGTTATTAATTGAGAAGGGAGTGAAGAAAACGAGATAGGTCAGATACTTTGAAAGCTTAATTCATAATCAGCTGTGCGTTTCCAGTTGGTTATTTCTCTACAGCTAGTGTGAAACTATTTATCTGCTCTCTGTGCCGTTCTCTCTTAGCGCAAAGCTCTCACTCTGATCTCTGCCGGTTTTTTTGTATAGTGAAATGTTTGTCGTTGATTTTGACTAAAGAGAACTTGTTTTTGCTGTATCGTCATGACACAGCGTTATTTTGTATGCTTTATGAAAAAATTGTTTGCGTGTTTTGCCATAAATGAGCATATTAAAGAGAAATCCAAAAATAAATGCCAGTGATTAAGATACGAGATTGTTGAACAATATTTATTTAAGCTTCAATAGTAAAGTTTTTCGATTTAATGATAGTCTCTAATTGAGTGGCTCCAACTCCACTTGCCTCTTCGTAGTAGGGCAACTCTTTGATGCGCTTCAACCAGGCGTTGAGTTTTGGATACTTGCTCGAATCCGGCACTAGGAAAATCGTGAGTACACAAACTGTGGTGACAAAGCTAAAGTCAGCTATGGTTAGCTCTGGGCCGGCTACGTAATTGTTGTCTCCCAGAAAAGTTTCGATCAAGTCGTAGGCCTCGGCAATCGCAGCAATTTTGGACTTTTCAATCTCCGTTTTTCCTTGGAAAATAAGTGGTTTGGTGATGGACATCAAAGTGGTGGTGAACAGCGTGCTGGAGTCGTAGTGGAGGCGTTGATCCACGATGGCACTTTGAAAGTCATCCGAGGGATACAGCGAACTGTCTTTGCCGTATTTCTTTGCCAAATATGCTGAAATGGCGTGCGAGTCGGAAATGTATTTTCCATCATCCTCCAGCATGGGAATAGTGTGCTGTGGATTCTTCTTCAGATATTCCGGCGTGTGTTGATCTTTGGTCAAAGGATTCACGATGACATACTCGTAGGGCAATTGAAGGGCGGCCAAGGTCAATTTGACGGTGCGACATGGAGGACTGGGATCGAAACCGCTGAAAATAAGCTTGCCCATGTTGCTAGTTTGTTAAGTGAACGATAAACGAATACTGAATGCAGAAGCCGGCAACAAAAACATTATAAGGAAAAGAGAGAGAACAGGCAACTTTTTGAAGAGAGAGCTTAATTGTGAATCAGCTGTACACTCTGTCAGGTGTGGGAAAGAATAACAATAATGAGTTTTTAACAAGTTGAGAGTGGCACTCGCTAGGGCATTTATTAAAACACATTAAATTTCAATTCAAAAGCAATTATATTATTAAACTTGCAAAAGTAAAAAGCAGAGAATATTTATAATTGGTGTTACTGTGTGTTGATGTGTGTTTGTTTACCACTTGCTTGTTTTGCTCTACGAGTGCTTGACGCTTAGTGCGAGAGAGCGGCTATCTAGTTGACCGCTGTGTTTATATTTTGCACTCTCTCTGTGAGAGAGCTTTTTAATGCTCTCTTTGCTTGCGAGCTTGCTAAATGTTTGTTTAAAGAGAGCTTGTATTTGTTGTGCGAACATTACACAGCACAATTTTGGGCTCTTTGCTTTGTATTTCATCATAAATTATCAATCAAGAGACAACAAATAAATATGTAAAGTTCACTTCTAGAACATTTCCATCTCTTAAGCTTCAATTGTAAAGTTCTTCGATTTAAGCATAGCCTCAAATTGAGCCGCTCCAACTCCATTCGCTTCCTCATAGTAGGGTAATTCCTTCATGCGCTCCAGCCAGGCGATAATCTTTGGATACTTGCTGGCATCCGGCTCCACAAAGACCATCAGACTGCAAATGGTCGTGATATAGCTAAAGTCAGCTATGGTCAGTTCTGGACCTGCTACATAATCGTTATCGCCGAGGAAAGTCTCCACCAAATCGTAGACTTCAATGGCTGCATCGATCTTTGATTGCACAATCACCGTTTCGCCCAAGAAGAGAATCGGTCGGGTTAATGCTCGCAGCGTGCTGGTGAACATAGTCCCCGAATCGTAGTGAAGACGTTGATCCACAACCGCTCTTTGGGCATAATCCTTGGGATACAGTGCATCGGTTGCTGCATATTTACCCACTAGATATGAAAGAATGGCATGCGAGTCCCAGATGCAGGCATCGTCATCCTCCACTACGGGCACCGTATGCTGTGGATTCTTTTGCAGAAACTCGGGCTGCAAATGCTCGCCGGCCAGTAGATTGACTTGCACAAACTCGTAGGGCAACTCCAGTGCCTTAAGGACTAGCAAACAGGATCGAGTTGGTGGACTAGCCTCCAGGCCATAAAGCGTAATCTTGCCCATATTTCTGCTGGTAATTGCGAACTGTTACTGAAGGCGAGGCCTACCAACTGGGACCTTATATAGCCAATGGCCAGACGGGCGTGGCTTGAGCATGGGAAACTGAGCCTGCTGCGTAGAAGGGACACGTAAGTCCGAAACAAGAATGAGGCATTTAGGTGACCGTCATTAGGGACTGGTCCGAGAACAAATCGATGGTCAAAGGCGAGGCGTAGTATTGTCAACAAAATTAGCATGAGTTTTAAAACGGGTGAGCGAGACTTGAGCTGGGCATACACTTTATAATTGTGTGCCTACTAAATAACAACTAATAACTATGAAAGAAAATGTGTGGTTATAATTTATAAAGTATTTCAATTTGTACAACATCAGGCAACCCCTTATCACACTTAAATACAGGGTACCTTTAACTCGATTCTTTAATTTACGGGCGTAAATTATTTATGCATTTGGCACACGCAAAGTACAATTTTGTTATTGGTTTGTACTGTACTCAGCACTGTTAAAGGCACATAGCTCGACTAACGGTAAACATATAGTACATAATATGTACGATTTTAATCGTACTCATGACACATGCCTTGGAAGCTCGAAGCAAATATTGACGCACCTAAAGATACGAATCGTTGGCAGACTTAGTTATGCTATCTCTGCTGTAGCTGTAGTATTAATAAACAATCAAGCAAAAACTTAAACTTGCAGCATTATGACGTCTTCGTTTACTTTTTTGTGTTCCACACACTAGTCCGAGTATCTAATCTTATCTAATCTTTCGCTTTAAATCAACGTTGACTGCACTAAATTTTTGGACCGCACATTCTCAGTTGTAAATCCGCATTCAAGTGTGCTAAGTGGCAGATCCTTAGAGAATGGTAATTGTGCTTTATGGAACCGAATCAAGTGGACCAGTGCGTGCTGTGCTGTTAACGCTACGCGCCTTGGAGCTGGACTTTGATTTCCGGCACATTGATGTGACGGCTGGCGAGCAGCTGAAAGAGGATTACGTGAGGAAGAATCCACAGCATACGGTGCCATTGCTGGAGGATGGCGATGCCTGCATTTGGGATTCGCATGCCATTGCCGGTTATCTGGTGCACAAGTATGGCAAGGACGATGATGCACTGTATCCACGGGAGCCACTGCAGCGTGCCATTGTCGATCAACGGCTGCACTTTGAGTCGAGTGTGCTCTCCGTGGAGTGGAAGAAGCTGAAGCATCTCCTCTTCCGCGAGAATGTCACCGAGTTGCCGCTGGAGAAACTGCAAGAGATTTACGCTCTGCTTGAGCGTTTCTTAGCTGGACACGCGTACATTGCTGGTGATCAGTTGACCATTGCGGACTTTAGCATTGTGGCCACACTGAGCACTTTGCATCTCAGCTTTGCACCCGTGGATGCCGTCAAGTATCCCGAATTGAGCGCCTGGCTGGAACGAATCTCAGCGTTGCCCTACTACGAAGAGGCCAATTTGAAGGGCGCTCAACTTGTGGCGGAGCGTGTGCGTGCCAAGCTGCCCAAACAGTTCGACAAGCTCTGGCAGAAGGCGTTTGCCGACATTAAAAGCGGTGCGGGCAAACAGTAAAGTCAACTAATGAAGCCAATTAGCTTTGCTTTTTCATTTTTTTCTTTGCATTTCAATAAAGCTCATGCACGAAAGTATTTGCTTGTCTGGCTTGGTAGCAACAAACTTCACAGCTCCTCAACTAATCACTGCTTTGCTTTGCACACGCTGCCCCGACTATGAAATACTCTGCAAAAGTTATTGCGAAGCGAAAAGTTGCAGAGGTTTTAGCACACAGTTTTTTTAGCTTGACGAATTTTATATTAGGGACAGGCGAAATTATGATATGAGTATTCTAAAGGTAATAATTACATTTGACTACATTAAATCATATGTTGATGTATAGATAAAATTAAATGGTTAATTCAATTTAGAAATTAGTTTAGTTATTGTGAAAGTCTTCAATAAGCGAAATTAATAAGTACTTTATACTATTTCATTATTTCTGGTTAAGCTTCCACACTTTTAAAATGCACTTTGTAATTTTTTTTAAACGGACTTCATAAAAAAACTTTTACTTATTAATCCTGAAATTTATAATCAGTTTAATTTGAAAACTTTCTCTTATTTGTTCTTTAGTTTCAACGTTTCACAAAATAATTTTATATATAATTAGTACATTATTAGTGTACATACCTTTAGATGCATCATGTGCTTATTATATGTAAATTTCTCTAATAGTTATTTATCAACGACAATTTTTATTTAGTTTGATTAGAAAGCTTAACTCTTTATTTCTTAAAATTTCGCAAAATTTCAAAAATTATTTTTTAAATGAAATTAGTCATATATTTATCAAGCTATCAGATTTATCTGGTATTATATATTTATTTTATTTAAAAAAATATTCTTATATAATTTAGTACTTCATATGGTAAACACAACCCGTATATACCCACTTCACGGCCGGCTGTCTTGGGTATAATTATGTTTGAAAAACTTTAAAACTTTTTGCGCTCATTAAAATTAAAAATTTTCTTGCTCGACTGCAGGCAGATAGAAAGGGAAGCAACTCAAAAAAAAAGGGGCGAGAGAGCAAACGAACGAACGAACGAAAAAAATAAAAATAAAAAATGGCATCGCAGCAGGACAGAGGACAGAGGACAGGACGAAATGAAAAGCGCAAAAGTTTTGCTGCCGTGTCGTGCATGCGAAAGTTGTTAAATCATAATTAATTTATGACGCCGTCAGGCAGCGGAGTTCTTGGGAGTCAAGAGTTCGAAGAGCTGGCAGGACGACGCGTCGTGTAAAACACTCTCTTAAAATGGCAAGGAACCTGTCTAAATACCTGCTGCCTCCCTTCTTCCTTCTGCCTGCCAGGGCTTTCAGCTTCAACCCTCAAATCTAGCGCCAACCCTGTGTCCTCACACTGTCACAACACACACCGAAGTTATCCCCTTGCCTGCCATCTTTATGCGCCAACGTCAACGGCAACGACAACAGCAGCAGAAGCAGAAGCCGAAGCAGAAGCAGCAGCAGCAGCGACAGCAACAGCAAACTAATTGGTTTAATTTCAACTTTTACTTTGGATGTCGACGCTGTCGTCTCGCCCTATGCCACGCCCCGTACCACCGCCCACCATTCATCGCCCCCATCCACGCCCACACCCTCAGCTAGTTCTATGCTTTGCCTTGGTGCATTTGCTTTAATGGTGTGTCTTTTCTTCCTCTTCTTCTTCTTCTTCTTCAGCATTTTACTTTTAGCGTTTTTTGTGTATCAATTTATTGTAGCATACTTTTAGGCATCCCCTTGAAATTCTTTTGCCTTGCGCAGTTTTTGTGCAAAGTCCATGGAAAGCAGCTTAAATGCCGACTTTAATCCCACTGAAGCACTATTCAGATTTGGTGCAAAGTAAAAATAACCATCACAAGGAATGAAAGAGAGAAAAGTCCAGCAGAAGTTTTATTAAAATGCTAAGCAGATTTTGGCTGAAAATGTTTGTACTTGCTTTTCATTTTGAGCAGAAACACTGCAAGTTGTATAAACTATTATTTAAGAATTCGTTGTTGTTAACAGCTTGGAGAGCTTAAAAAGTAATTTAAAACAATTTTAATATCAATATTAATGTTTAATATTTATAATGTTAATAATGTCTTTGAAATTATTTGTACTTGGAAATGAACGATTAAAAACCCTTCGGTCGAGTCCTTAAAATTGTCGGCAAAAAAATAAATTAATGTTTCAAATTGATTGATTTTGATCCTACGAGACAATATATCATACAATATTTCGTTGGTAATGCTTTCTTCTCTCTGTTACATACGTCAATTTTTTGTTAAACCATAAAGCCATAAACAGCCTTGACGTTGGAGTTTGAATCTTACTTACAACATTATTAAACGAATATAAATATAAAATTAATTGTAGAGTCTTGTAGTTTATTTTTAATAAACTTACTTCATTCATAATATCTAAGTTCACCTAGTAAGCTAATAACAAATATGACAAACATATTATAAATACATTTATTTCAATCTATTGCTTCCGTTTGATTTTTTCTTGTGACGCATGACCAGTGACGATTGATCGAAACCGAATTAAAGCTGCTTGAAAATACGAGTATAGAATATGTGAAAATGTCTTTAAAGGTTCTTCTAAAATTCTTGGTTTAAAACGTATTGAACCTTCCCATAAAGAGGAAAAAAATAGAGTTTTATTTATTATAGAATACTATTTACTTTGATTAGTGTATGTTATTTGATTAAAAACAATAACTAGTTTCTTTTATATTTAATTTTGACATATTTATATTACATTGTAAGTGATGTAAATGATTACAATGAGAGGTTAATAGAGGAACATATGACAAAAAAATAAAGTCGATAAAATGAAATGAATTGAATGAATTAAGCCTAAAGCCCCGATTCCACAAATGTAAAAAAATGTGCAACAATAAATTTCTTAGCGTGTCCCCTCTAATGAAAAATAGCTGTGCAGAATGTAAACAAACTTTTACCACCAAATTATCAATAGGTAAGCTATCAAAAAAATTACAAAATTGGATCTGGAAGATTTTTAAAAATCATTTGTGGAAACCGTTTTGGTTTCACTTTGATAAAACTACGCGTGACTAAAAAAAAAAATATATATACCGAAAATTGGATTTCTACATTTGTGTTTGATATTACGAACGTCGAAAATCCGAAATGAATTTTGAAATAATTTAAAACCGAGGAAAACAAAGCTTTGGTACTACATTAAAGAAGCCATGAAACATGAATTTATTTTTTACTTGTTTATTTTAATGTATAATAAATTTATAATATTATATTTATAATATATACAAATAAATGCAATTCATTGTTTTGATCGCGGTTAACATTTGTGGTACATCCGGTGACGTATAAACAGTGACGATTGATCGAAACCGCATTAGAGTTACTTAAAAATACGAGTATATAAGCTCTGAAGAGCACTTCAAAATCAAAGTATTTTTTAAAACGAACGAACGATGAAAACATCCACAATTGTGCTCCTGATTTTCACCTGCCTTTTGGCTGTGATTTGCGACAGTAATTATTAACTTATATTTAGTATTATAGTCGATCAATCTATTAAATCATTTAATTTATATCCTCCTCCTATATAGATACGGTGAATTCTATGAAGCCTTCTGGTGCATTCAATGTAGAGGCATTCCCGAGATGTGAAAAAGACTTTGAAGGTCCTTTCTCAATTTTAACAAAAGCTCTTGGTATAAGAAAGATTGTTCCTTGTAATCAACTAGAAAACGCCGGATTTATCAAATTTGTAAAAAGAGGCTAAATATTTTTTACAAATTTTGCTGTCAATAGCTTTTTTTTTACAACTGTTGTTTTATAATTACTTCTTGTTTCTATTTATAGTATTAATTTGAAATTATGCAGTATTTGCTTTGAATGCCATTATGTGATAAATTGCTAAATTACAGCAACAAAATAATATTAAGATTATAATGCTACAACATAAAATGAATTATAAATAAATAATATTATTTTGGGCAACTGAGAAACTAAGCTGATTAATATGATTATGTTTATGTGTGATTAAATTATGCTTCTCGCTCTCAATTATAGCTTGAGCAATATCTTGAAGTATTTCATGTTTCTATTTTAAACTTTGTATCATGGTTAACTATTCTTGGATTCCGATTGCGATAGATGCCTAATAAAATTATGTATATTTCATAGGTTTGGATTATTTTATAAAACATCAATTTAGAAAGAAAGTAATATGAATACACAAAATGTTTCACTTTATTCGATAACAAATTTCATTTTACAACTTGAACTTGATGCTGCGCAGAATTGGAAACTTTTCGCCAGCGCATTGACCGCGAAAATCGTCGAGAGACAGATCGTGGAAAGCTACACCACCCAAGCGCCTGGCTTGTGAATAGCTCGCCTTAATGGCCGCCGAAGTGGGATCCTCGTAGCCCACCCAGAGACCGGATTCGCCATTGTCACCAGCCGAGCGATAGGCATAGATGCCAAAGCGTTTCGTTGGATCGCCAACTTTGCGCAAATGCTCGTTATTTTTGTCCTTGCCCTGACCAAGATGCAGCTGCAGCTGCTCACAGATCTCGGGCCAGCTGAGCAGACCCGGAGTGCGTGTGTGCTTGCCCCCATCGGCGGCACCCTCGGTATCCGCCACCGGTGGATAACCCGTGAGACCCGAGTCGCGACTCATGCGCCAGGTGCGACCATAGCTAGCGATGCCAATGTTCAGCTGCTGGGCATTGGCCGTGTTGTTCAGCCAATACTCCACTTGATGCGCCACATTGTGGGTGACATCGCGATCGGGCATCTCGTGCAGCGGAGCAACCACATCCGCTTGCTTGGGATCACGCTGCGGTGTGTGGAAGTCATAGGTGCCCAGGTTAACAAAGTCCACATACGGCATCACAGAGGGAATATCTATGAAAACTGAGGCAAGAAGAGGGAAAGTGAGTTAGTTGGAGAAAAACAAGTAAGAAAGCTAGAATCAAGTGTGCTCGAATGTGAGATATCCGCTACCCGTTTTTAATGAAAGGAAAACAGTGCGGAATTATATTTAAAATATACCAAATTAATGAACCGCAAAAATACTAAAACATATGTAAGACAAATCTTGGTATATTGATATAGTACAACATTCAAAATATACCACAGAGTGCACAATATACCACATTGTTAACCCAGACTAATTTCTTAAATAACTTCTACAAGTTTTACCTGATCGCAACCAAATTTACAAGAATCATTAATACTGTTGTTGTTATTGTTAGAACCCAATTAAATATACCCTAATAGACAGCAGCTGATGCTGATCAAAAATATGTATTCATACAATATATAGTTGGTTATGCTTTCTTCTGTCAAATTTTGTTAAACCATAAAGCCATAAACAACCTTCACGTTTGAATCTTACGTTCAATGTTATTATACGAATATAAATATAAAAAAATTGTAAAGCCTTGTGGTTTATTTTTAATAGACTTACTTCATTCATAATATCTAAGTTCACCTAGTAAGCTATTAACAAAAATGGCAAACATCTTAGAAATGAATTTATTTCATTGTTTTGCTCCCGTTTGATTTCTTCTGGTGACGCATGATCAGTGACGATTGATCAAAACCGCATTAATAATGCTTGAAAATACGATTACGAAGAAAAGCAAACGATCAGTGAGAACAACGACAGTTGTGCTCCTGATTTTCACCTGCCTTTTGGCTGTGATTTCTCAGAGAAATTATTAACTAACTTCTACAAGTTAAACCTGATTGCAACCAACTTTACAGGAATCATAAATACTGTTATTATAAGTACGCAAAATTGCGGCTCTATCATTTAAATTCCACTTGTTATTGGATTTTTGTGAATTTACGAGGACAGAAGTAGACGTGGCAAAAATTTAAATGAACTGGTTTTGCGTGCAAACATAAACAGGTGCTGTTGAAAAAGACTTATATCTCTGTCTATTATAATCTCTGTGATCTAGTTGTACATATGAACAGACGGACAGACGGACGGACAGACAGAAAGATAGACAGACAGACGGACATGGCTAGATCGTCTCAGATCGTCAAGAATATATATACTTTTTAGGGTCGGAGATGATTTCTTCTAACTGCAACATACATTTCCTGCCAGAACAATGTTATAATACCTTTCTACTCTATGGATAGCGGGCAACTTACGCTGTGGATCCACATGTGGCAACATGCTGAGCGATAATTGTTTGCCATTGCGTTGCAACTCCACGCGCAGCTCTCGGACCAACGCGGCGAACTGCGTCTTGTGCTCCTCGGCCTTGGCATCGATGGTGTCGCTGCTGAAGAGACCCTTGAACGATGACCAGGCACGCCTGAAGGCGCCCTGCTGCTTCTTGGGTCGCAGCTTGGGGAATTGCCACGCCAAATCGATGCCATCGAAACCATATTGACTCAGCTCCGCACTCACGCTGGCCTTGAAGTTGTTCCTATGCTCCGGTTGCTCCAACAAGCTGAGATATTTGCCATTGTCCGGCTCGCCAAATTCATTTATGTCCCGATCACCGCCCACCGAAAGCAAAATCCGTAAATGCGCGTACTTTTTACGCAGTGCTGTTATCTGGTTATAATGCTGTCGATTGTAGCTCAGTTCTGGATGCAGACTCTTGAGTTTATAGGTCGAGGCATCGATGCCCGCATAGCCATAGATCAAGTAGTTGCAAAAGCTCAAAGCTGTCTCCAGCTCGGGCAGTGAAAGTTGTGCAGGACCTGTAAGCAAAAGCAAATAATATATATATATATATATGGAGATAACCTCAATAACCTCGAACACTTGACACACAGAGATTAGACAATAGTGCGCGCTCTCTCTCTCGCTTCTCTGTCTCTGACTCTCTCTTTCTTACCTTCGCGCACAAAACTCGCTGCATCGTAGTAGCAGATTAGTTTGCCCACCTCAGCAAAAGACACCTGAATGCAGCCCAGGCAGAGCAGTGCTCCAAGGAAGAAGACCCAACTGTGGGCCATTTGCTTTTACTCTATGTGTGTACTGCTGTCGTTAAGAATCAATTGAAAACTGAGCGATGACATAAAAAGTCACAGCTAACGCTACACAAATTGATATTGAGTGCAAAAACAAAGCTTTGATTTGGCTTTGAAAATACATCTTATCGCCTATAAAAAAGTATAGAGGCACTTTTGCTTGGTGTCTATTAAAATAATCTGTTTAGCGCCGAGGGTAAACATTAAGTGCAATAAAATGTTGGATTATGTTTCAAAAACAAATCTGATCGTCTCTCTTGTTTGGGTTTGCACTAAAAGAAAGCGATCAGATTCACCCAATTAGTCCACTTTTTTGTAGTCAATAATTATTTGAATCAATGTTTTTGAAATCGTCAATAATATTTCGATGAAATGTTTTTGAAATCAAGATGCGCTTTCTTTTTTCAATGTTTTCGTGATTTATTATTTTATTTATAACTCTAAGTACATAAATTAGTTCATAGTCTTAATGTTAGAACCTTGTTTTTTTATCAGTGCTTCAATATAGAGTATTTATAATAGATTTTTACGCCACACAGTGTAAGGGAATCATTCAAATAAATTTGATTTGTTACTAAATTGCTGCGCTTTCAATTAATTAAGCTATAATATAAAGTATAAAAGTAAAAATATATATATTTTTTTAATTTTTTAAAAATACATGTTTTAAAAATCTTTGTTCATGTCTTATGCATTCCGTCAAAATAAAAAGAAAACAAAAAATGTAACTTAACCGAGATTTCTTAACAAATTGGAATACAATTGATGTCTCTATTCATTTTAAATTTGTATACCCACTACAAATAGGGTATTGCTGTAACAATATACTAAATATAGCCTTCGGTATTTTTGGGGCATATTAATCTGGTATATATTATAAAATGAATACCGAACTGTTCAGATTTTATTCCGAATGGGTAGCGGGTATCTTACGGTATATTTTTTCGGCATATTTTAAAATGAATACCAAACAGTTTTGATATGTTTCCGATTGGTAGCAGGTGTCTCACAGTCGATCACACTCGAATGTTGAATTATTATGTATACTATGCTATACTTTCTTATGCTTCTCTCTTGTATTCATTAATCAACATATGATTATGTTATTTTTACTGTCGATTTATATGTTGAACAACAGGCGACAGGCTGCTTAATTAATATGACTGTTATCACTCAATTATTTCGGCAACCTGCTTCATCATCTTCTAGAGTATATAAAGCACACATGAGCCACATCCAAGTAATCAAAGTATTTTTGAGATCGAAGAAACGATGAGGTCAGCTTTAGCTTCAGCTTCGCTGCTGCTTGTGTCCTGCCTTTTGGCTGTGATTTGCTACAGTAATTATTATGGAATATTTGGTAAATCTCTTTTAGCAATGACTAAATTTCTTTAGATGCGGTAAATTGTATAAAACCATTCGGCGCATTTGGCGTAGAGCGAGCAACAGGCAATCGGGAAAAAAGAAGAGAACTTATCACAATAATTGTTAATTGGATATCGAAAGTCACTCGAAATTTAGTTAAATGAATGTTTATACTTAAAAAGGTTATGTGCTATAAATAAAGATTTTTCGCCTTTGTTAAAGGGTTTTTCTTTATTTATTTAGTTATTTTTGTTTTTATTGATTTGTTATATAAATATATTTATTTGCATAACCCTCAATCGAAAGCTTTAACTTTAATTATATATTTTCTGGCTACTATTAAACGACAAGCGGCATCAAAAATAATATTCCACATATAATGCCAAATAGCATAAAATTAATTATATATAACTGAGGCAACGACTGCTGATTAACAGCATTTCAATTAGAATGTGTGATTAAAACATCACGCTCTCTCTCGTTGTGTTCGCTTCATATGAATTATCTCCTTCCATGTCTTGGTTGTTATTTTCTTTTCTTTCTATTTCCATTTCTATCTCTCTGCCTAATGTGCGAGCAACCACCAAACACAAATCCCTAACATCAAGGCAAGAGAGATGGATTTTAGTGTGTTATAGCTCGTATCAACAGTGAGTAGGCTTTGCGATTGCTTTACCACTACAAACACACATACAACATGTTAGGAATGTTAGGAAAGTGTGCTCGACTGTGGCATACCCGCTATTCATTTCAATAAAAATATAAATTTTCAATAGAAAAATAGGGCGATATATTATAAATATACTAAAATACAAAAATACTATACCACAAAATACAGCAATATACCGGAGATTGTAATTGATTTATAGATATATTAATATTATTCATAATTTATACTAAAGCGAAGAAATACTCAAAATATGCAAAAGAATATACTTGGTATATTGATATACTTTTAGATAAAACAGATTGCCATATATTAATATACTAAAATATAACGAAATCTAGATAAGGTATATTGACATACTACACCATATCTCAGATTACCGTATATTACTATACTAACATATACCGAATTCTATAACTTATTTCAGATTACCATATATTATTATACTAACATATACCGAAGCCTGTAACTGGCATATTGGTATACTAATATATATGCAATTATATTTACCAGATTGTTATATATTATTATACTAATATATACCAAAGACTATATTTGGTATATTGAAATACTATGTAAGATTGACATATATTATTTTTCTCTAAATAGCTTTTAAAATTTTCATTTGATTGCACCCAAATTTTCAGGAATCATGAAGTTCTATCTACCATAGTCGCTGAGATCTACATAGGTGGCTATCGAACAGACTTATCAAGCTTGTGTAGGCACAAAGTTATAATACCCTTTTAACCCAGCGGGTTGCGGGTATAAAGCGAGAGAAAGAGATAGCGAATGAGTGAGCGAGAAAGCGTGAGAGAGAGAGAGAGAGAGACACATGTTAGTATTTTCGTATAGCTGCCATTAAGTTGCTGTCGCTTTGCCAACGGCATTTTAGCCTCAGTCTCTTTGCTTATGTCACTTAGCCCACAGTTCCAGCTCCCGCCCATTTCTCGCAACACCCTCTCCCTCCCCGCATTCCCAATTCGAACTCCACAATTCCCAGCAGACAATAATGTTTTTGTGCTGCGTGTTGTATACGCAAAGCTTAAATACATTAAAGCATTCGTTGTTGGCAAATGATGAGCTGTTGTTGTTGCTGCTGCTGTTGGTATTGTTGACGATGGCACTTAAGCAAGGATGAGTGTCCTTCTGACGCTTTTACTTTGTCTGTGTGTGTGTGTGTGCTCTGAACGCTTTTGCCAGTTGATTAGCAATTTTGCTCACGTGGCGCTATTTGTTGGCTTCGTTAGTCGAGAGTAGGAGATGAGAGGAAGCGGGCGCTTGGTGAGTGGGGCAAAAATGTGTTGACTTCTACGGATTCCGCACAAAATTTATTTGCAGAAATTGTGTTAAAAGAATTTGCATGCTGCATGCTGTGGAATTATTTTCCTCCCTCTCTCTGACTCTTTTCTCTTCTTTTTTGTGTAGCTCACTCGTTTCAGTCGCTTTCTTGCTTTGGCCGCAAGTGGCAGCTCTGAGGCGCTTAAGCAAATCCTTTTAGTAATTACTTTTTGCCCCCAAGCGACAGTTACGACAGGCCAGCTGCTGTGCTCTGTGCTCTGAGCTCTGTGTGCTCTGTGCTCTGTGCTGTTGCGTTTCCGTCGCCTTAATAGATTCATTCCCAAGCCATGCGAAAAGCCACTCAGTGTGAGAGATGCCAAGGCCCAGCGACTATGTAATATGTTCATTTAGCTGTTTGGCTGCTTAAATATATTATGTGGCACCCGCCTCCCTCCACCCCTCCCCCCCATTTTTTATGGCCAAGCTTTGAGTTTTTGCATAGATATAACGTATACGACGCGTTGGCGTTTGTGAATGTTTTTATGGTGCAACAAAAAATTTCCGCTTCCGTTTTTTTTTTTGGCTGCGGCGGCGGCGTCACCGGAAAATCTACATAAAAAACACGAATTTTATGAAAAGCCAACACACACACACATGCCACAAGCTATAAAACTAACCACAACAAAAAACAAAAAAAATACGAACATGAAAAACAAGAAAGTGAGAAATCAACAGAATATTTCAAATATGACTGCTATGCATAGTCGCTTAAGCAAACAGTCAGCCAAGTGCACACATGTTCATGGGACACGCCCAGTTGCCCACTCAGCCTCACACACACACCACCGCACACACACACACACACACACACACACACACACACTCCACAGGTTGACAATAAAACGCTGCTCGTAATAATAAACTAATAGTGCCCCAGCTGCTGAGCAATCCTGCGCTCTTCTCTCTTTGTCTTCTCCAACTATACATTTATTTTGCTGATGTATGTGCTGAACTCTTGTGTTGCCTAAGTTGCGGCTCTTAAGTGTATATGCTATAACTACTTGTGGGGCATTCCACAATTGTAGTTGGATAGGCTTAATGGTGAGAAGGAAAATTCATTTAAAAACGTTATCTGAAAATAAACGTATTTAGATCTTAATTACAAATTAAAATTTTTCTTAAATCGATATCTGAAAATATACGTATTTAGCTGTTAATAACATTGAAAAACATCTACTAAAAAATCAATTTTTATTTCTATTATATCAACTTGTGCGGCTAATCGTACAGCTACGTACCTCCATTGGTCTAGGCTTCGCCCCTCTTAGTGGCAGCGGATTCAACGTGATTTAACCCACATATTTAAACAAATAAAGTCTTTAATAATAACTCTACACAGGTTTGGAAACTAATTCGATTTATTTTAAAAGTTACAAATATCAAAGCATGTATGCTTAACAAGCACATTGATTAGTGAAAGCTATAAAATTTTGCATCTTTTTAAAGCGTTTGAACACAATTAAAAATGGAGTACAAAATAGAGATAAGTATAGATTCAAATGATTATGGTACTGTCACAAGTATTAAATTAAACCTTTACACTTATGCAAATATTTTTTCTTCTACAATATTATGTTTCATTTTTCCGTACATGCTTTTCATAGTTTCATTTTTCCTTACATTCTTTTTTACATTCTTTGTACTTTCCATTCGAATCTAATTTATTTAAATACAAAAGACTAAAGAGGTCAGTAATCTTTCTTTTTTTTTTTTTAGTTGCTCATTAATAGCTCTTAAAATCCTTTCCTTTTTTTTACAAAGGTGTAATATAAAATATAATAATTTTATTGTAATAAAACCTCAATTATTGTAGAAACTATTTTCTATTAAATTAAATTATTTTCTATTAAAGTTGCAACACTTCTTACATTTCTTTGAAAGATTTTTTTTGAAATAATTGTAAAATTTTCAATCCACATTTTTTATTTAGTTTTTGATAACTATTGTTGGTAACTCCCTCAATTTAGAAAAAAGTTAATTTGGATGTGTTATTTGGTATGTTATGTTTTTAGTGGCTTTTTTTTTGTATGCGAAAGTGATGCTTTTTGTTTGTACTAAAAATCTATAATTTAACATTTTTTTATGCAGAGTAATCGTATTTCGACTAGTGTGAATTTCTTTTCAACTCAAAGACAGCAAAATTATAGTGTGCGCAGTCATGGCATATTTTCACACCAGCTTGAGTAAATAGTCGCACACACACACTTACACGCTCACATACACGCACACACACACACACACACACATATACACTCATACAAAGATAACTCCCACAACTTTCCCACATTACAGCAACTGAAGCAAACTGTTGGCTAATGGGCTTTTGCCTCAAACCTTAAGCCGAGAATTGCTTAAAATGTGTGTGTGTTTGTGTGCGTGTGAGTGTGTGTGTTCGTGTGTGTGTGAGTCTTTAATACAGCTGACCTCCCCGTCGATTGGGTGATTAACTTTTTGGGCAACATCTGGCCGCTGCCTGGCTTTGAGTCGAGGGAGCTTGTTTGCCGTAATTAAATTGTTAACGCACACGTGTCGACTAAGCACATTTCATTTTTTTTTTGTATTTTTTGCTATGTTTTGGGTTGGCTTTTTGCGTATTTATGCATGTGCATGGGTTCATTTAAGCGTAATGCTTTTCACGTTGACAAATGTGGCAGTGGAAACGACGACGGTAATCCACCCAAAGCCAATCTGTGAGTGTTAAGGCAGCGATTGGGGGATTGGGGTAAGCATAAATATATGTACGAGTGTGAGTGTGTGTGTGTGTGTGTGTAAGCCATGACAGTCATTTTCCCCCACACCCGCTCCACGCTCCGCACTTTGCATGGCTTACGCCCTTAGCTGGTGTTTTTAATTCTTCATTGGCTTAATTGCCAGCCAACAGCAGCCACAAGCATACACACACATACACATGCACACACACACACACACATGCACACAACTTTTCCACGATGAAAATGAATTCAACCACAAACACGTTCATTTACCTTTTATAGATACACATACTCCAAAAACTCTCACACATCACATTCAACAGCTTTAAATTTGTGCCCCAAAATTTGTTTTCATTAAATTTTGCGTAGCTTGAATTTGATGTCGATTATTTACATGCATAAAATCATGCACAATATTAATTTCTATTCACGTTCTTTTGATAGCAAATTGTTCATCGAATTTTTGGGCTAAATAAAGATATAATGAAAGAGCTGCATGAGAGAGAAATAGTTATGAACACTACACCTAAAACTCAGCACAATAAACAGAGTTTTATTTGCCTTGTTTTCTCTGCACACATTTATTTTGTATACACATCTTAAAAACGATTAAAATCATTTCCAAATTTACTTTAATTCTTTTTATTATTTTGCATGCAATATTTAAATGTTGATTTTTAGGTGTCGATAGTGTATGATTAAAGTATGATTGTGGATATGAGCTCATAGAGTTTGTATATAAAATCAAATAGTTGCAACATATATAAAATTCTTAGAATTGATGTTGAAATAGAAGAAGTATAAAATGTATTTTAATCATTTTATAATATTGCAACACAGAAAAACACCTGCCAAAATCAATAATAAAATCCAAAATTAAGGTTATTATTTTAATTATTGATGATTTATGACAAAAATATAGAAATTACAACATTTTAAGAAGCAAGAACAAAATTCTTTTATTTGAAACCTATTTGACTTTAAAACAAAATTTTTTAATCTCAATAATTATGGAAGATCAAAATTGTGTTTTAAAATTTTATATTGAGATTGCAAAATTTTTAAATCAAGATGTCCGATCTACTTTTCAATCTAAATTTTTTTTCTGTCTTTATAGTTACACCTTAAACGACTTTTAAAAACTGTTCTTTACATATTTAAAGATTGATTTTTAGTGTCAATAATTCATAGTTTGAGCTTAGCTATGAATATGAGCTCATTTATTTATAAGTATAAGATCAAATCCAATTTTTCATATTTTCGAAGAGATATATTGTAATTAAAGAACTATAATATATTACATATTTTTTAAAACTTTATTTGTTATTCTTAATTTACCAAAACTGCTTTTGAATATGTTTCATTTTGTTGCATATTTAGTTATAGTTAGTTATTTTTGGTAGTTATTTTATAATTAGAGTTTAATAATCAAGGATGAGAGCTCATTTCTAAGACATATGTTTCCAAACTCAAGAAATAAATTATAAAATCAAATGTATATATCCGAATATATCATTTATATATATCCGAAAATAAATATTTTAATAGCTATACACTATCATTTTAGGCTTATATTTTAAGCATTATTTAATATTCCAAAATGAAATCTAAAAGACATATGTAATACTTGCTTCTTTTTTGCATAATAAATTTAGATATTTACATTTTTTTAAATATTTCTGAAAATAAATATTTTAATAGAATGAACCTAATTAAGAATAAGGAAATTGTCTCTACTTACCAATTTTTTTGTATACCTTCACATTTATTTCAGCTATTGTTTTAGTACTATCGATAATACATAGTTGTGTTTAAAATCAAATGTAATATTTTGTATTTCCGATGAAAATTGTAGTGTTATCAGCCTTGATAGACGCCACAATCGAAAAACATTCTTCTAATACATACAAACAAAACACACACACACATGTGATTTTTTCAGTGCGCAATTGAATACAACGTTTAACAGCTGAGTGTAATGTGTGATTAAAGCCGTCATTACATGAACATGAGTTAGGCTATAAAAGCTGCTTCTAGACAGCGTTTAGTGTTTAGTTTCAAATTGCAAGTCGCATTTCGAGCTTATATGAAACATGAAGTGGCTATCGTTGGCTTTTCTCCTCGCTTTGTTGGCACTCGCAAGTGGTAAGTTGAGGTTGTGTTAATAGTGTATGCAAATAATAGAATTCATGCATAAAATATGTATAATTTATATACTTATTCTTGTTTGTATATTTTTTGCTTTTATTTACAGCTAATCCACTGCAACCGGGAAATGTAATCATCAATGGCGATTGTAAATACTGCAATATACGCGGCGATTAATTAATTGATTGCTATTTATGTCGATTGAAATAATAAGGAAAATTTAATTAAACCAAGTGTTTATGTTTTTATGTCGCCCAAGCCTAATCTGTTAATGCGCACAAAATGCGCTTCAATTGAAAGGCGAAATTCTATTTTTTCAGCAAAAAACATTGAGGTGAAATTTCAAGGCTACTTATCAACGAGTCTGCTAACAAATTCTGATGCAACACTCGCTGATCTATTGTTATCTTTAGGTTCACTTTGCGGTCAGCAAGATTAATATATATATTCGCGTCTTTGACTTTACTTTTATTGATGACTAATTCATCAAAAGTTGCTGCGGAAATTTGAATAAATGAAACAATTATGTTATGTACAATTTATTGAACAAAAAAGAGTTGAACTTTCAGTTTTGTCATAGGCAATTTAATTGGTAAAGGATCATTGGCAATTTTCTTGTTTAACCTCCGTGAACATTGCAATGACGGCAATCGCCGTTGATGACGACATCAGGTTTCACAGGGGAAGCTAGAGAAGAGAGCAAAGTTTCAAATTAATATTTTGTAATTACAATTATTGATCTTAAAACTTACCACTGACGAAAGCCAAAAGGCCCAGGACGAAAACAATTGAGAAAAGTTTCATTTTGTTCTAATGGTTTAGTTAACAAGGTTTGCAGTTGAACTAATGCCAATTGCAATCAAAGACTCGGTTTATATAGCACTTAAAGCTAAAGTGTTTTTCCCGAGAAGCGCACAAATTGTTATTACAATATTACAATATTACATTGATAGGTCAGCAAAAGTAGACAGCTTGGAAATGCCCATTTAAATGAGTATTTCCCACAGATAAAAACGTCGGCTCAGTGCGTTGATTGCGATTATATGTGACGTTTAATTACAGCTTAAGAAATCGAGTACAGTGAATGCTAACTAAGTTGAAGTGTAAAGCAAGTTAGCAAGTTAAGAAAACTTATTATTCTTATAAGTATTTTTTGAGTTTATTTGGTCAAAGCAAAACTTAATTTTACATATATTACAAAATATATTAAATGGTAACATTATTTGAATAAAATTTATTAATTTTAAGCTGAAACTTGAAGTATAAGCAAGTGCACATATTGTTATTTATACAATGATCAATCTGTTGAAAGAACACTAAATGTTGGAAACGCTATTCTTTCCACAAAAGCGGCTTGTTTGATTAAGAGAATACTTTTCACCACTAAACGAAATCTAGGGGTATTTACTAAGGTGTCCGCTTAAGGAAGGTGTTCGTCTAAAAGAACTGTGCACTAAGCGAGCTTTCACTGCGTGCGTAAAACATGCTATGTAAATTATAAACATGAATAAGTGATATTTCCTATACGTAACGTATTTTTGAAGTGAACATTTCGTATACGTCATATTTGACTTTATACATGTTTAAGCTAATAAATGCTGCTTATTAGGTATATCAAATTAAAGAAAGTATTTTTTAATTGAAATATGAATGAATATTTCATACAGCTTGCAATTGCTGACATCGCAACTACTTTGTTGTGAAATATGTACATGTGTATTTTACGAATACACGTATATTACGTATACGCAATGAATAGCTAAGTTAGAAATATATTGTATAAACTGCTTCAGCTCTACATTTCCTATTATGTTGTGAATGAAAAGTTAAATAAAAACAATCAACAATAAATGCTTTCAATGCGAGCAAATTTGATTTCGTTATGTGCTGATTACACTTTATTCATTTATTGAGTTCTTTATACACACTTAGTGAAAAATATTGGTTAGCAAAGCGCCAATAGAATAATATAGAAGACCAAAAGCCGCAGCGCCAGTTGTCAATTTCTGAATAGCAGCACCTGAATCATGGACTGGCAAAGGCGTCTCAGGTACTCCATCTCGATTACAGTCCACGCACTCTCCCATGATATAAACCTTGCCAGGCTCAGCTGAATAAATATATAAAAGTTAATGAGATAATTGTGTCTAAGTTTTTTATTTTGTTTGTATTACCAAAAGCTATAGCCAAGTAGCAGCTAAATAAAACGAGCACTAAAGCAAACGAATTCATGTTGAATCTGATCGGAAAATGTATTGTCAATCGTCTACTTATAAAGCAAAATACTGAGATAGTGAAAAATTTAATATATATGAAACTCGAGTATTGAATTTCACAAAGCAAACTATTAGAATGCATCTGAGTGTGAAATACCCGCTAAATGCTTTTGTACATTAGAAAATGCTTAAAGTAGATTACAAAGCGCAATTCCTTATATTACCCTTATATTTATTTCTGACGGGTATAAACATAATAAGTGAGCAATTGATTAGAATGAAATTTATAACAAAATATAGTTTTATTAAATAATTAAATGAGTTTTTTTAATCGGCAGCATAAAAATGAATTCATTTCTAACAAATAACATATTTCTGAAGTTTTCAAGTTTAATTTTTTATCGTCCACAAATTTGTAGAATGGCATTATTGTCATCGAGGTTTGGAGTTCAAGAAATAAAAAGGTAATCAAAGATGAAGTACCTGGCTACAAGACTATAAGCTGTATGAATAAATAAAGTTTAATTAGCAATTGTGACTATATAAGATATCTTGAATATATTACCATAAATCGCAGCAAAGATGCAGCATTCTTTACGGGATATTTCACAGCCAGATGCATTCTACTTACGAGCATCATAAATTTTAACATAAGTGAAATATAACAAATAAAATTTTTTACTTCAATCATTCAGTCTTTATTTGTTGTTATCAATTAAGCAAGTCCCCATTGTTTACACCTAATCCACATCAGAATCGTCTCGTGCTCGTGTTTTTCAGTGTAAAACGGTATGGAAACAGGTTTAATATTGTCAGCATGCTTTTCAAATTTATTGTTAAGGGGG
This sequence comes from Drosophila niveifrons, assembly GCA_035046325.1. NCBI lineage: Eukaryota > Metazoa > Arthropoda > Insecta > Diptera > Drosophilidae > Drosophila > Drosophila niveifrons. The sequence goes on from JAWNOC010000052.1 coordinate 29,992,892, forward strand.
GCTTTGACAATAGATTTACGTACTTAGCATAACTGCTTTACAAACTGAGATCAGCTGCAACCCATCGGACAACAGTATAAATAGAACCTTACATCGAACACATTCTGATTACAAAATGCAGCGCTTGGCATTGTTAACTGTCGTGGTCTTGGCCATAATGGCCTTGTTGGCTGCTAACGTAAATGGTTAGTATGTGGAAAGTTTGTTTAATTTATATTCTTTGGCCACTCTAACTCTTATTTCTTCATTCAATCCTTTTATGCTTTAGCTGGCAAAGTGACCATCAGAGGCCAATGTGTTGATTGCAATCGACCGGAAGAGGAGAGCACAACTCCCAAATCTTCAGGCACTCACGATCATCCTGCTGCTCATTCTTCTGCTGCTGTTGCTGCTCCAGCTCAGGACGGCAACTCCGGCTTGTCACAACAGATATTACCACCAAATCGCTTCAAACGCCAATGGGGATAATGCAAAATATAATATATATTAGACAAGTGTATTGAATTTTACAAACAAAGCAAATAAAAGCATCTGAGTGCGAAATACCCGCTAAAAAGTAAATTACGATGTGATATTGCCTTTACTTTTATTTTAAACGGGTATAAGCATTAATTAGAATAGCAAGCAATTGATTAGAATAAGTTTTTGCAAAAACATATATGGTTATTCAAAAATTTAAATGAGATTTAATAATCGTCAGCATAAAAAGAAAATAAGGGGACAGACGTTTTCGCTTGGATTTCAAGAAATACAAAGCTTATAAGCTCAATAACGCAGCTCAATGTTGATTGTTCATATGTTAGAAATATAATATGGAATAAACGAAAAAATGTTGCAACACAACTGCATCAAAATAATGCAATAGTTTAGTAAATATAATGCCGAAAATGTAGTAACAAAAATGGATTATTTTAAAAAATGTGGAACACAATGTACAAAACAAAAGAGTGCGGTATTATTCTTAAAGTATACCGAATGATAGTATATGATTTTAGTATTTTGCAGTATTATTCTTAAAATAAACAAAATGACAGTTGATTTTATGAATAATACAGCAAAATACTAGAATATACCGACTATACCATAGAGGTCAAAACATACCAGATTGCCAGCCAAAGCAACTATAGAATTTGCCGTACCGAAGAATACATACTTAAATAACTTATAGAATATTTATCCGATTCTCAAGAATCATAGTATTTATGATTATATAGTAGTTAGTATAGTATTATAGTAGTTTTTAATGTCTGTTCCAAAATCTGTATTCAAATATAAAAATGATATTCATAAAGTAGAAAACAAAACATAAGTACAAATTATTAGTTGTGTGCGATTGTATTTAATTCCTGTGATTGCATATACATAACTTTGAGCCGCACGGTTTACATATATAATTATATATATAACAAGTAAGAAAGCTACAGTCGAGTGTGCTCGACTGTGAGATACCCGCTACCCATTTTGAATAAAAGCAAAATATTGCGATATTATTTTCTAAATATACCAAAAAATACTACAAAATACTAAAAATATACCAAATGATATATTTGGTATATTTTTGGTATTCAGTATAGTACCACTTTCAAAATATACCATAGACGGCATAATATACCAGATTGTCGGCCAAAGCAAATGAGACCCCTAGTAAGTAGGCGTTTTAGCCCATACAAAAGTATTTCTTTAATAACTTCCACAATTTTGATCCGATCGCAACCAAATTTTCAGAAGTCACAAGGACTATAGTTTCTAATGTATATCCCAAAATTCGGGACTCCAGCTTTATTATTACTCTTGTTATTCGATTTTTTCTGATTTGCGGGGGCGGAAGTGGGCGTGGCAAAAATTTAAAACAAACTTGATCTGCGTGCAATCATAACAAATGCTGTCGAAAAAAAATTATAGCTCTATCTCTTATAGTCTCTGAGATCTAGGTGTTCATACAGACGGACGGACAGACGGACAGACGGACAGACGGACATGGCTATATCGTCTCGGCTGTTGACGCTGATCAAGAATATATATACTTTATAGGGTCGGAGATGCCTCCTTCTACCTGTTACATACATTTCCTGCCGGCACAAAGTTATAATACCCTTCTACCCTATGGGTAGCGGGTATAATTAGAAACGAACAGCTTTACTACGTGTATGTTATGATGTAGTGAAACAAATCGCAGGCAGAAAAAAAAAATCAGCACAACTATATTTGATCTCATCAGTCGTTCGGTTTCAAAATGCTTTAATTATGAATCGCTGAAGTGTATTCTAATTGGCGCCCCAAACCCTTGTGGTCAATTATTTTGTGTTTTTTTTATATTAATTATGGAGTTGCGTAATGAAAGGAGTCAACTGTATTATTATAATCGAATAATAAATGCGAAAATTGTTGTTTCCTCTATTGCAATTTCACCAGATAAAAGCACAGACTTTCAGGACTGATAAGCACACCAATAATCTTATAGACAACTCTATGCCTAAAATTTTGAACATATTTATGCCATACATTTAGAAATTCTTCCTTTTTCGATCATACATCAAACACATTAACAATGTCTTCTATTAAAATTACAGAGTATTGCGTTCGTCTAGAATAATAACTCAAATTTTCCATTTAAATCATTCAGTCTAATAAACGTCAATTTATTTGTTGTTATCAATTTAGCAAGTTCCCTTTGTTTACACCTAATCACATTAGAATCGTCTCGTGCTCGTGTTTTTCAGTGTAAAACGGTATGGAAACAGGTTTTATATACTCAGCATGTAATGCATGCTATCAATTTATTGTTAGGCTGGGCTTTTCCAATAATATTTGCTTAGTATAATTGCAACACTGCATCGCAGTCTTAAATCAGCTGCAACCCGTCGGACAACAGTATAAATAGAACGTTACATCGAACACATTCTGTTTACAAAATGCAGCGCTTGGCATTGTTAACTGTCTTGGTTTTGGCCACGTTGGTGGTCAACGCAAATGGTTAGTATGAGGAAGGATTGTTGAGCTTGTCTCATTCTCTGATTCTAACTCTTATCTGCTCTTCGAACTCATTTCTACTTTAGCTGGCAAAGTGACCATCAGAGGCCAATGTGTTGATTGCAATCGACCGGAAGAGGAGAGCACAACTCCCAAATCTTCAGGCACTCACGATCATCCTGCTGCTCATTCTTCTGGTCAAAGTAAAGCTGCTGCTGCTCCAGCTCATGCCAGCAACGCTGACTGGTCACAACAGATATCAACACAAAATCGTTACAAACGCCAATGGGGAGGTCAGCAGGTGATCCTTTTTGATGGACAAGATGGCCCCTTCTCTCGAGGCGGCTCAGTGACTACGATCGATGGGCGTGGCTATCCTGGCACAGTGGTGCGCAATAGTGATTGTGTTGGCTGCAATATACGCGGCTAAATTCACGATTTTTACGACTAAAGCATAATTAATAAATTGTTTTGTTCATTGTTAAGGTGCTGCTGTTCTAAATGTGATTTAAAGGAGGTTTGAATAAAGTAGCAGCCAGGCGGAGTTATTAAGAGCTAGAGAAGCGTATAAAACGATCACTGTGAACGCAATATGTTTCTGCATTAGCTGGTAATCACTTTAGTAATGTATTTTCAGCGATACTTATTTGCAGAGAAGAGTAAAAAATGATAACTGAGAACACAATATACTTCTGCAGTTGGTAATAACTTTAATGGAATGTATTTTCTTTTCAAAGTTCTTCGAATTCTGCTGAGATCAACAATGGATTGAATGAATCAAGTTTATGGCATCAATTCCGTAAACAATCGCCAAGACCTTCCTTTCGTAGCCTTTTCTCTTTTCATTGTAACGTATATAATCCATGGATTATACAATTGTCCATTTTATGGAATACAATTGTGTCTAAAATTTGTCCTTATGTCCAGAATGGGTCTCAAGAATCCATACCAAAAAGTTTTTGTGTTGCTTGAGATAGCAAAGTTAGAGAAAGTAACAAGTCGACTGGAAAATACACAAAGATTTAATATAACGAAAGCAACTTTTTTCAATATTTGACAGCGGCTTAAGAAAAGCTTGGTAAATTGTTCGGCAAATTAAATCAAAGTATATTTTATTTGTATTTTTACTTAATCTTTAGCTGTAGACTGTATCTTGTTTACATAATTGTCATTAATTTCCAAACATTTCTTAAACCTATAAATCCACCTTTTAAATTCTTCCTAGAAAATCTGTTCCTTCAGCTTTTAAATTTAAGCATATTCATAGTACTATAAAGTGATAAATATAATAACAAAATATATTATACAGATGTTAAAGCAACAGCACTTTAGCATAGCTTTGCAATTGAGATACATTTAATTATGTTTTTATGCACTACAATGAATTAGAATAAACCATTTTTGATAACAACATAGCTTTTAGGCAATATACTGTTTAATAGTGTACAAATTATGAAATGACAAAAGTAGAAATGTAAATGTATTTCTCCCGAATAAATCTTTACATACAAACACATTTAAACACATTTTGAGATGTGTTGTTAAGCGTTGCTTTTTGTTGTTAATCTTTGAAATTTATAGACACTCATTTTTTTGCATTTGTATTGACTCTCGACTGATTAGAGCTTGTCAATCTTAATTTACATCATGCATGTAGCGACCTCTTGCTGTCAGTACAAAATCAACATTACAACGAGCACAACGAGTCAAGTTCAGCTTAAGAGAATGCAGTGCATATTATTGATAATGGCCTTGATCTGTGCCATGTCGATGCTCTACGCAAATGGTAAGTTTAGCTATCACGAAAAGTAATTTATCGCTAATCTTTCACTTGCTATCTCTATATCTCTCTCTCTCTTTATATTCTTTAGCTGGCAGAGTGACGATCAATGGCGCTTGTGTGGACTGTAATCGACCCTATGCTCAAGATAGTAGAACGACTCGAAAGCCGGCAACTCGCTATAGTAATCGCAGTCCAACATACAGCCGTCGTCCCGCACCGCAGCCGAGGAGGAATGATGACTGGGAGATGGATGGCTGGACAATGCATCAGACGGCCAATGGAGGACAGCATATGACATACGGTGGGGGATCAAGCTACAGATGGTAAAAGCAACCAGTGAATACCTAAAAAATGTAATTGAAATAAAATACAAAAATGTGAAAATACCAAAACTAAATGAAAAATAAACCAAAGAAATGAAATCAGCTAGGAAGTCTGAATTTGAAAATCGATTAAAGGTTAATAAAGTTCAATTCAATTTTATTTTGTTGTAGATTTACTTGATTTGCTGTCATCAACTGCAAATCAGCAGTTGATAAGAAACAACTGTTTGATTATGTAAAGCAGAGTGCCTTGTAAGGCTAATACAATTTTCTGAGAAATTAAATAGTTTCTGTGCACTTTGCTCATCTTTCAGAAAAAAAAGTCTGCGAATATAATAAAATTTCATAGCGATGAAATTTCTAGTATATACACAGATTTTATAAATCGGTAATCATAGTAAAAACTATCTTTGAATGATTCATTTGATGTAAATTTCTTTCTATTACATACATTTGAATATGTTAGCAAATTACTTAAGATAAAGTTGATAAAAACAGCAATAAAACTAAGCCACGCCTTAGTCATAAAATTCATTTTCTTATAAAAAAAAAACAAGAAACGAATTAAAAAATGTATGAAATTTACAGTCGAGTGTGCTCATGGAGACAATAGAAGTAAAACAGTGAAAAAGTTGGTATGACGTTAATTTTAAGATTAAGATTTTATACCAACAAAATACTAAAAAAATATACTAATAATAACATTCGCGTCAATAAGAGCAAAGCGGAATTATCGATTAAAAATTTCAAAATATTATACCACAAAATACTAAAAACATACTACAGTTTGGTACTCAAACTAACAAAATCGGTATAAAAAGCAGTATATAAAATCAAAATAATATACCAATAACATAAATAATAAAATACTAAAAAAAATACCTATACCTGCAGTTCAGTATAATCAATAAAAAATGTAAAAAAATACAAAAATACTAAATAAATATTCATATACATGGTGGCACATAGTTATAATACTCTTTGACAATTTTGGTACAGGGTATACATATTTTAACTCCCACGAACAAAAGCAGTATTTTTGATTTAAAACAATTCTTAATTATAGACTAAGAAAATACTAAATAATATAAAGAAACCTTTAGAGACCTTTAGTTCTCCCCTTTGGGAAACGGGTATACAAATTCTCACTCAAGTAAATACTTGTTACAGCGCACAAAATATATATGAAATATATTGATAATGCGATTCTCTTCAATCAGCAGGACTGTGTATATGCAATGAGCTGTCTAATGGAAAAACAATGCGCATCAAAGCTGCAGCTGCAGCTGCTGAGTGGCAAAGTGAAGCACGCCATGGGATTTACTGCCCACATTTGTGGGCAAATCCCCGCTCTCAGTTTTGGTGTCGTAATTTCCAGTCCCCAACTGCGGGGCTATAAAAACTGATGCACAATTTGTAAACTCATTCAGTTAAACAAGCACATCATACACAATATGAAGTGGTTCTCGTTCTCTTTGCTGCTGCTTGCAATGTTTGCAATGTTTTCGTTCTTAGAGGCAGCTCCATCTGGTAAGTACTTCTTAGTATAATTATAAACATAGACGAGAGACTAATAAGAAGTGCATTAACAGGTCAAATACGAGTACGCACTCAGGTCACACAGCGAGTGCATGTGAGAAATGGCAACATCAAGTGGAATGGCGATTGTCACAATTGCAACATACGCACCACAAAAAACACCGCTGAAGTGACGAGTACAAGGCGCAGAGAATTCGTGCGTCGATTCTAATTTATATCTAGTAGTTATAATAAATACTTATTTATGCCCACAAACAAAATTGTGCGTCGTTTTGTTCACAATTTTGACATTGTTATAAATCACTCAAGCTCACAATGGCTGCGGGGCATGAAGCGTGTGTAGCACACAGTTTTTTATGGTTCATTGCTAAAATATTTTACGGGACGTGCATAAAAATTGCCATCATATTTGAGTTTCGGCGTTGCAATCGACAAACGACGAAGACGAAGACGAACCCTTTGCCACCCATTTGGCCCTAACACGTGTTTCTTTG